>OY979679.1:14780000-16030000 GCA_963855955.1 Luperina nickerlii | reverse complement strand
CGGGTAGAGCTTTATCTATTTTATGCGTCATTACATGTTTGAGGACTAATTATAATAGTTTTCACATTAATTACCAGCCAATGTCTCTGACTGTAACCCGCATAAGTAGTTTATTTGACTGTGCCCTACATAGATGGACTAGAAATTTCGATACATTTGTAACCATTTAGTTAATAAAAAATAAAGCCTGTCAACCATTAATAGGAACAAGGTTTTGGAACGGAAAGAGCACCGAATTACCTTCAGTTCAGTCAGTTTTTCAGCGGAAAAGTCATGTTTACCTAATGGACGTACTCGTAGGTACGGCAGATTGAGTAATAACTTTTGTCGGTCCTTCTTTATGAAAGACCCTAATTAATTAGTAACTTGGACAAAGCCACAAGGCCTTATTTATTATTCAGGTTCAAGATTAACCTAATGAACTACCTTTTCATTGAGACTGAAAATGATTTGGTTTTGCAGCCTCATATTTTAGAAGCAGTCATTTTTGTAAACAATTAAATAAACTTAGAATTTTTGTTTTAGCTTCTCGTTGGATTGCTATTCGTGGTAATCGGTGGCTTGGACCTGAACGATCATGAGGATCAGCCGTCAGCATTGATACTCAATGACATCATTGTAATATTCATATTCGTCATATCCGTCATCAATATCGTCATTTCCGGCTTCGGCATAGAGTATTCGAATAATCCCTTAGTATTAGAACGGCTAAATTATATTAATGATCAATATTTAAGAAAAGGTAACTTGACTGCAGGCTAGAGCAAAGGTAGGTAGGTATACAATACCTACAACCTACCACGAAATATAGGCTCCCGCAGACAGGCGCGACGCGATTCTGGTAGAAAAATTTCCATGAAGTTTTCTAGAGTTGTCACGTAGCACTGTCGCGTCGCGTCTGTCTGCGAGAGCCTTAAGTCTCCAAAGATGTAAAATGTGGAGTAGGTAGGTAGCTACGCAAAGATTAGTTAGCAAAGCCGCAGCAATAAATCTTTATAATCATTATAAAATTGCCGAAATAAGTAGGTAATATATCGTACGGAAATAAATTGTTCAACATTGCGGAAAATATAGGTACATTATAGTTGGGAAACTAAATTCAAAATTAAACTTAATAGCTAACCGACATTCAACCATTTCCTTATTAAATAAAAACTAAAAATAACCTAATAAAATGTACCTCGGTATATGCTTAGATATATTTGGCTATATAATTATCTAATAATCTGTAAAGCCTATGTAGGAACGTTGCATTAGACACAAGAAAAAATCACGGCCATAAAAGGCTGATTACCTACCTACATGATTGTTAGTTAACTGCCAAATAAAGATGTTAGGTAATTAGATTTACACACATGTAACAATAAAACATAACAAATAGCTATAAGTATCTCTATACTTCACTATTTTCTAGCCATTTTCTTTTGCACACCTAAGGGTCAACTCACACCGAAAGAGCGGCGAAGCGGCGAGCAGTTTGTGTCATATAATTTTAAACCTTATCTTCATTGCTATACCTAATACATAGTATCGCTTGAGAAACTTGAGTTGTCGGAGTGCTCGCGGCGCCGCGGGCGGCCGCGCGACCTTTCAAGTTTCTCAAGCGATACTATGTATTATAGTAATGAAGATAAGGTTTAAAATTATATGACACTGAAACTGCTCGCCGCTTCGCCGCTCTTTCGGTGTGAGTTGACCCTAAAAGTATGTATTTTGTCAACACATTTGCAACCGTCTCTGGGTAAATATTTTCATCCAAGGCGAAAATCTAAAAACAATATCCTATACATAATCTACTGAGTCAATTTAAATTACCTAGCGAAACTATGCAGACATGAACAAGATGATTAAAGAACAAACAAACAGTTTTGCTGATTTTTAGGGGTCAACGACCGCAGGTGTTGTAGTTACTTGAAGTTTAGAAAATCAGTTTTTATTTTGTTTAAGGTATCGTGTTTAGATACCGATACCTATAACGTCTATGAAGTATTGCTAAAAAAAACACTGGCACTCCGGTAGTGCCGACAGAAGTGAAAAAGTGTTCCTTATTTTATAGGGTTTTTTGCAAATCAGGTATGATGACCAAAGTGACTGGTTTATTCTTCTCGTGAAAGGAATTTATTCAGATTTACAAATAAGCACACAGGATAGACTTCAGTTCGTGGTGTTGGTCGCGGCAGTGGTAAGAGAAGCAAGCCGCTCGCATAGAGCTCGTCGTCAGTTATATATCCGTGGTTCAGCGCCATCTCGTCGTTGTTGGATGAACTACGTAGTTAGTACGCGAGGCCCTCGTAGTTCTTCCCGATGTGCATAGATGGCGCTGTCTTCAACTTTCTGTCGAACTGTCTTACGAATTTTCGATCAGGGTCACGTGACCTGACGCGAATTTAGAAGTTTTTACCCATTCCAAAAAAAGTACACAGCGCCGCTAAAGAAGTTTTCACTTCAAAAAAATTAAACAAATGTTTTGTACTGATAATTCAAGTAACTACACTACAATACCTGCAGTGCAAAAAACAAAAATAATATATATTTTTTTCGTTTTATCATGTTGCATGTCTGCGGAGTTTTGCTAGCCAATTAAATTTGACCTACGAGTAGTATAGTACGATATGTCACACTGCCTGTGCCGGATACCGCTTCGGTGTGTGGTGCTGCGGTTTTTTACTTTGATTGTCGAATCTTGATTTGTATACAAAAACCGCTGGGTACCTATTATAAACACACTAACATCGCATCTACCGTGCGATGTTAGTGTGTTTACAGTCAAAGTTAAACACCGCAGCACCGCACACCGGAGCGGTTACCGGTGCAGATAACCGCCGAAGCTGCTAGATATTTTGTCAATTGCTAACAACTATCTTTGCTTACGCAGGCAAGCGCGGGAGTCCTGGCCCTAATCATTTCCTCTTTGGACGGTGAAGCCAGCCACAGACATAAGAAGATCGCTGATTGGCTGTACCATACGTCAGTCGGAATGATGACCGGGGTGGTATTCTGTGACGTCATCAAAATGACCTTTGGCCTTGACCCCGCGCTTTCCCTGCAAGACTATCTTGGGAATAAGACGTCGAGTTTGTATGACACGTTCTTTAGGGTTGGTAATGGTACTCATTAGTAGGTTTACCGGTTATAACCTGCCTTGAGTAAGTCCCTAGTCTACCTAGGATCATTCAAATGCCATACGAACTTAGAATTAGAGTTGAGGATATACGTTAAGTATAGAAATTGTAACTATGTTAGTAATTATAAAATAGTATCCTTTTTGCTTTAGCCATTTTCACGAACATGCAGCCCTAATCGATATTTATTTTTGGAAGTTTACCAATACGATCCGGTGGGTTAAGACGAGTTTGTGGTAGTTTTTAAGTTTTGAAGCTATTTATTTCCAATTATTATAAATATTGCGCCAAATAAAAATCATTTTAACAAAATTGAACATACGGTCAAGCGCTGACTAAAGACGGAAACGTAATTAGGTACTATTAGTTGACTCGATGAAAAAAAAATCATAGATGACACTAAATCACTGTTTAAAACGTGTAACTTGAAAATATTACATCGTTAAACCATGTAAAAGTTATACCAAAAGATAAGCCTTATTGTTTTTAACGGCTTGGTGAGAACACATTTTATAATTTCCTTATTATGTTTTTCTATGAAACAAATACCCACAAAATCTAGCAGTTCAAGAGCTCGCAACGGCCGGCCAGTGCCTGTGAGTGAGAGATGCCCCGATAAGTACTGTTTGGAGTGAGGAAAAGTTATCATACCTACACACCGCACTACATGAGGGCTTTATGGTTTTTCATCAAGTTAAGCCAAGTTGATTTTTAGGAAAAAAACACTCACTAGTTCAACGTGTGTCTAATGTCAGTGTTACAGTGCGTGCCACGTAAGAAGAGACTTGACCCTGCCTCCCCGCCAAGAGGCGGCGGAAAGATCCGCCGCCCCGATGACGCCCGGTCCCCGTCCCGCATCGGGCCTCATCGGGGCGGCGGAAAGAGGCGGGGGTGGCGGGGTCAAGTCTCTTCTTACGTGGCACGCACTGTACGTCAAAGTCCATTATAATGTACTCTGTGGTCCATATAAATATGTCGTGTTTAAAAGGTGTTTAGCTTTAACAACTGATAAACACTGTTTTGTGGTAGGTAGTAAGGTAAATGTTTCAAAAGGTCACTTATCTCACCTTGGTCAAAGATATGAGGATAGTCGTAATGTTTTATTTTATTTTCAGATTTTTTTCCCATCTTTTATCTTAGACAGGACCTACAGTGCGACGATTAGATTATCATACGTATTTTGAACATAATTAAAATAGTCAATTAACATTCTAACCGTGGGACTTTCTTTTTTCGTTTGAGTGTTTGACTTAATTAATGTTTATTTGGTAGTAGGTAAGTAATACCATAGTGTTGCATTGTTGATACCATCGCTCCGCGTTTCTAGTGTCATAATAATATCAAGGGTGGTTTATATGTCTTGCCAATTTTTAAGCTATTTATTTTGTTTGAAAAATTCAGTATTCTATTTTTAATAAAATTGATTATTTTATTATTTTAACAGACTATTAACAATTTGTAATAACCGCTGTACTGTTAAATGTGATAACCTAATCGCCACTCTGTTTATAGATTTAAGGAATAGTTGGTATAATTGACATTATTGTTTTATCTAATTTTTTATTTTATTTCCAGAATTTATGTCATCCTATAACATTTATACCTACCTGGGTACTATTTTCATTTTTTGTGAATCGTTTTCTGAACTTATACATTTTTTTATAGCTTTTGTAGACTATTTAATTATTTTTATAATGTTGTCTGCTTTTTTATTATTTTTATAAGCATTCAATGTTTTATTTATTAAATATTACTTAAAGAAAATCATTAGGTAGGTCTCTAGATTCATCCGTAGATGCATGGCAAACAGCATAATATCAGCATATCAGCGATATAATCGCGTGTCGCGCCTGTTTGAAGGAGCCTTAAAACGTTTTTAGCGTGACAATGTTTTTTTGCTTTTTTTAGTTGTTTTTTATATAGGTATACATGTGTGTTGTCTGCTTTTATATTTATGTTCGTTTCTTGTTTCTCATCCCTAGGTGATATCAGCAGTAGTGGCAGTAGTTCTCAGCTTTATTTTCAACATAAACCACCAGCCCGACCACCGGAAAGCCGACATATTGAACAACATAAGTTTGATCTTCAAAGTCTTCAGTATTACCGTTAACATTATCATCAGCATATTTTATTCAATGCAAATAGATATGGATGCACGCTTACTCACACCGTAAATTTAATTTCCTTAGGTACTAGGTACTAATTCCATTAAAAGCTATAGGTCCCCCTTGCACCACAAATCGTAAACGCAAAACGCAAATTGAAAACTTATTTATAAAATCTATAAAATAATTTTGTCTCTTTCATCTTCAAACGGTTGACAGCAATAGAACGATGTTTTAAATTCATCTGACGTTCAATGCTTACTTATTGCATTTAGTGATTTGTGATACGTTTGCTTTTGCTCGAACCTTAAAAAAATCTTTGTAATTTTATGTGGCTTACTATTTTATAATTTGTGCTATTGTTTTTTTACTTGAAGACCTATTTTTTATATCATGAAATCCTCTCTTAGATAGTTTCTTATATACCTATACATAAGTTGATAAGTATGTAGTAGGTATAGTGAATAATGATATTAGAAAATAAGCAATTTTTATATAAGAAGCTTTAGCTTCTAGTAGGTAATAATAATTTAAGTTTTAAATTCTGTAATGTTACTCTAATATTAAAGTAGGCGTAGTTGAAGCACTGTGTAAGTAGGTTTTATGAGAGAGGTGTTCTTGTTGTAGGTAGGTATATTATTATGTAAATATTATCTCTATTTCTAATACAGACATACCAAAACAATACTTGACTATTTTTTCTACCCATGTGCCAAATTGTATCCAAATCCGTCCAGCCGTTTTAACGTTAAAGAGTAACAAACGAACATACAAAAAATTAAATCTTTAGAAATCTTAGATATGTATCGAAATAACCACGACATTTCTCAAAACCATACCATCCCAAAACTTGCCAAAATTACCATAAAAGTTACTTTTAATAATTTCGCGCCACAGCATGAATGAAGTATACAATCATAAAAAATCTGGCAACATCGATGCAGACGACAACCAACCTCCAGAGAGAAAGAACGAATGGTTTTGTGAAAAATAGAATAGTTGATTTCTTTTTACAGAATGTTTGCAATGTGGTTAAAGATTGAAAATAGGTGGCACTGGCACCACCACTGCTGTTAGTTTAGTAGAAACCGCTATTATTTTGTTTTACTCTTGTGTCAATAATTTACACAATTATACCTATGTAAACAAATTAGGTACCTACTCTCATAAAATTCTTCAGGTTAATTAAAGATAAACGCAGTCTCGACGAAATATCGGATTTAAATTTGTTTCTTTGGAGAGCTTTCACTCGCAGTTTTCATCTTTTTACATCTTTGGGAAATACCTAGGACGCCGTATTTTTTTCAGTCAACAGCTGCGCAACGCACCATATTAATTACAGAACGCATTCTCTCGACAGCTGGCGTCGAGAGAATGCGTTCCTGAAACCTGTCAGTGCGGCAGTAAAATTCTAGTAGCTAATGAAGATGAAACTCGCTAAACACAATGACATATTCGTTTGTATGAAACTGACAGGTGTCAAGAACGCATTCTCTCTTCGCCTGGTCTGTTATAGAAATCGCTTGTTTATAAAAAAAAACCGGGCAAGAGCGAGTCGGACTCGCTCACCGAGGGTTCCGTACCACAATATGAATAATATTTTTTTTAATTCCTGGGCGAGGTCTATATTCGTCAGGGAATTTTAACACTGTGCACTGCAGTGCGGTGTAGAATATTGCAGTTTTATGTCAGCGCCATCTCTTGCCCGATAGTGATAGATAGATAGATAAAACGTTTATTCATACTGTTTATTCAGACAGACAGACTGAGTCTCACCATAAGGGTTCCGTTTTACCATTTTGGTACGGAACCCTAAAAATTAGCATGACACGTTGCCGTCAAATTTTTGGACTAGTTATAGTAGCATTACCTGAAGTGAGCAAGATGCATGCGTTTTAACCTTTTTTCCCATTAAAAGTAAAGCGGCTAGCTGAGATTTTGAAGATTAACCCTTAAATTGGCAGTGTACTCCACCAAAGACATACATTTTGAAAAAAGCAATTGTAGTGATTGTAGTGATAATCTTAAAAACATGGACCTATAAAAAAAGGCGGACGGAACTTCACTAAGAAACAACTGAAGCACCAAAATGGCGGCGGCGTAACTGTGTGTGCGTGTGTAAAGGGATGCCAGATGGAGGAAAATTTTACCCATTTTTTAACAATATTTCAATAAGATCTCCCTTGGGTTTTATTACAAGGTTTTGTGACGGATATTGTTAAAGGTAAAATAAATAAAACACATTGAAAATAAAAATATTTACAACTTATTTAATAGGCACTTATGTTAATAAAGTTTTAAAATCCCTTTTGTTGGTTCAAATTTTTGTTATTAAAATATTTTGTTAATAACTGTTAATCGTTAAACTTAAAAAATATGATTAAGAGGTTAGGTAATGAGATGTCCTTAAATTAATTGAATATTACCTTTGTTGGTATGGCGTAAACAACAACGTGAAGAAGTCCGCCTTTAGTTGTGTACAGACGCCAGCACATCAAGTTACTACAATCTGTCAAATTGATTTAATAGATTTTCAACTTTATCGCTAGAGCATAAGGTTCAAAGTTGATTGGGAAAATTTGACAGTTTCGGGTAGCTTGATGTGCTGGCGTCTGTACAAATCATTCTTCTCAGAATGTATACTGCAGATTACACTATATTTTGTTGGATTCCAATTATTTTCATTTCTAGTGTAGAAATGAAAATAATTATTATTTTTATCCAATAATTTTTCCATACGTCATTTGCTGAGGGAAATCTGTAAAATGTAGAACAATACACAATAACGATAAATAGTAACATAAAAATATAAATCTCCCACATTTAAAATAATTTGCAAATTGAAATAGTTGCAACACTGATTGATTTCGTGTTTTATTAAATACATTGACGTAAAATCGAGAAATAAGCTTATAAATAACATGCTTAACTATGAAAAGTGATCCCCTGGCTTTTTTTACTTGAACCACTATGGTTTCGACAACTTTTTACAACACATGACGGCATCCTATAAGTTTTAGTAGTAAAACAACACGCGGGCGTCCTGCGGAAAACTTCGGAGCGTAATGGCCGACGGCAGACCGACTATGGTGTGAATGTGTGCGTGCTGGCTTGTCTATATTAGCGCGCTGACCGACTAAGGGTGCTTCAGTTATTGTTAAAGGAGACGGCGTCCGCCTTTTTTTATAGGTCCATGCTTAAAAAGAATAACATTTATGTTTTTTTTAGCTTGCAATATTTGTATATTTTGGTAAAAAAAAATATTAGGATGTGGTAACATCGAAAATTATCTGTCAAATTCAAAAAGTTTTCGAAGCGGTTTGGTGTCTCTGCGTTACGGATAAGTTTTTTAAGTTTTTCTAAACTTTTTTGAATGAGACTTGTGGTTATTGGGCTGTAAATTGCTTATGGACATTATAAATAATATCAATCGTTCGTAATTTATTGTGTAAATTACGTAATCATCATTTTATGAGTTCGAAACTTTGTGTGTACTCCGTGAATACCGTTGCCAAGTACTTAGTAAAGAGCACAAAATAAAGTTCGGTATACACGAAGTACATTGCCAAGAACATAAAGAAATGCAAACTGGCTTTTTTGTTTGTTTTGATATAAAATAATATCGATTGAGGTGTGGATTGTATGTCGTACAGCATGTTCTTTTTTCTTTTTCTGCAGTGGTTGAACCTGACACGATCGCATAAGATATTAGCTTTGATCCCGAAAGAAAATGCATGTTCCGATGAAAGTTCTAGTTCTGAAGACGAATCACACTTCCTTCCACCATTTCAGCTGGAAAAAAACTTATTTACGCCATAGGTGGATGAGGGAGTACACAAGCTTCGTAAAACTCAAAATGAAACAGTATTGGAATACTTTCGCTGTTTTTTAAGTCCAAGAACCAAAGTCTTTTGCATAAAGAGCAAAATGTAGGTATCTGTGTTTTGTGGTAGGAGAAACAAACAAAAGAAATTGCTTCCGTCAATTTCACACTCAATAAATTTTGTTCAGTAAGAACTTTGAAATTATTATGATTAATAAACTAAACATTTAACTTAGATGTGTTTAATTGATACCTTGGCGCCGTACTCTACGTAGTACAAACATAAGAAGAAATACTTTATACTATAGTTGGTAATGTACTCTCCGGAGTACATAGATTTTCGCGAAAACTGTAATAAGTAAATTTTTTTCACGATTTTTTTCAGTTCTCTGGGATCATAATGAACCAGGAAATAACAAAAAAATATTACATTTTAGAAATATATTCATTTGCCAATTTAAGGGTTAAAGACGCTGCATGTGTACCAAGCATTATACGGTCTGCAACAGAGAGAAATCAAATTAGTAAATACGTACTTTATAAAGGAACCATTGAGAGCAAAAAGAATGAGGTCTTTTCAATAGCATGATTAAAAAAATAAAAAGTTTTCAAAAGCTCCCATAGATGGCACTACTATAGTAGTACTCATGATTAAAAGACATCCCATAGTGGCTAGCCATGTCAGATCAACGTAGTAGATGTAGGCAGTTAAAAAAATATATTTAATGTTGCTTGAACTTTTTTCACGGCTGATTGAATTGAAACTCAGATTTGAAAACAACTTTGACATTTTAGCTTTAAGCTATGCCATCTATCGGGGATATAGAAAACTTATTATTTAAAAAAGCGCGGGAATCGTCGAATTTGGCGGGCGTGATTTTCTTTTGGATTTTTTAAATAACGCAAAACTTTTGTGATTGGAGATAAGTTGTGTAGATTTTTGTAGATATTGATTAGGCTAGTTATTTTTATTGTTTGTGTATATAATTCTCCACATTTAGGGTAAGTTTTTTCATATTTTATTTTATTCTGTCTGTCCGATGGACAAGGAACCACCCGATCCGGGGGGTAAAGTCCCCTCAGTTGGACTTAATATAACTATTAATGATGAATCCAGTATGGATACTGATGCGTCCACAGCCAGATCGGAGCGGAAAAGGACTAGAGCCCCACGCAAAATGTGCAAACACTGCAATAAAAGAAGGAGACATGGTCACTCTACAGGAGCTAATAAAGAGGCAGATTGCCATTGCGAAAATGAATCGGTATTAGTTCCTCTGGAAGCCACTCCACGTTCCGTGGATGGTCCCCAGACTGAGATTCGTCCCACCTCAGAACTTCCCCAGAAGGCGCCACAGGTTGCTAGGGCTTTGTACGAAGCCACAGACCTGTCGCCATATGTTGTACATATTCAAAAAAATATTGATGTAGGAAACTCTGCTCAATCATTACACCCAATTTCTTTAGGGCATTTTCTTAAAAAACGTCGTTATAATAATATTGTCAATGGTTCTTTAAAACGCATCGGTCGAAATAGGATTTCATTAAGCTTCTCTCATTACCTAGATGCAAACTTTTTTATAAATGACCCTTGTTTGGCGAAAGAGAAATTGAAGGCATTTGTTCCATCTATTAATGTGTGTCGTATGGGTATTATTAAAGGTGTACCTACCGAATGGTCTCCCGATGAAATAATGGAAAATGTGACTGTTCCCACTGGATGCGGTAAAGTTATTAAGGCAAGGCGTCTTAATTATAAAGTGCACGAACCGACCCCTGTCTGGAAACCATCTCAAACAGTCGTGCTCACCTTTGACGGTCAAATTTTACCAAAACGTGTATTTTGTTGTTACAATTCTATGCCAGTAGAATTGTACACATTCCCAACAATTCAATGTTTTAATTGTTGTCATTTTGGTCATACAAAGGTACAATGTAGGTCGAACCCTCAGTGCTTCAAGTGTGGGGAGAAGCATTCTGCTGACACTTGTAGTATTGAAGACGAAAGTGACGGTAAATGCTGTAATTGTAGTGGCATTCATTACGCCGTTAACAAAAAATGCCCAGAGTTTGAGAGACAAAAATCAATTAAGCACTATATGGCCCATAGCTGCGTGTCATATGCTGAAGCGTCGCAGCTGCATCCCCCTATCTCCAAACTATATGCAGATGTGGTAACATCTGCTCCTTTACATACAAATAATAAATTTTCTTCTTCACGACCTTTGCCAAATTCACCAAACACATCAAATTTCACATCACACAGAAAAACAGTATTCCTAAAACCTCGAGATCCCCCACAAAAAGTCAAGGGGTATGACCGGGCAGCTCATCAAGAACTTATTAATAATGAAGTTTCAATGTCAGGTAATGGTGTTGCTTTGCAAAATAAAACTACAAATAATAATAATGAAAGTCAAATTTTAAACTTAATTATCATGCTAATTAATACTTTATCTAAAAATAATATTATTGAACCGTCCAACGTTGCCATTATAATTGATACGCTGTCTAACTTATTTAATATTAACCATAATGGATCTAAATCAAACCAAGATTGTTCAGTGGAACAGTCGCAGCATTGTGAATAAAAAATCTGATCTGTACTATATATTAAATAAATATAATCCCTTTGCAGTCGCTCTCTGTGAGACATGGCTTAAACCAGGGTTCTCTTTTAGAATTCCTGGCTATGCTTGTCTAAGAACGGATAGAAGCGATGGGTATGGCGGTGTCGCCATGCTTATTAAAAATAACTTGTCTTTTCAGTCTTTTCCTCTTCCAAGTCTCAGTGACGATATATCTGCCGTTGCTGCTATTGTAAATAAAATCTGTATAGTATGTATTTATTATTCCCGCCCTACTGTAAATATTCTTTCTGAAATTAATAACCTATTTACAGTTTTACCTAAACCATTTTTGGTAATGGGCGATTTTAATACACAGCATCAGTCTTGGGGAAGTTCTAGTTCCAATTACTATGGGGAAAAGTTATTAGAAATACTAGACTCAAACAATTTGTGCATTTTAAACACATGTCTCCCAACACGCCAAACAAATCCAGATGAGGGAATAAGTGCTCCTGATCTCTCAATCTGCACACCTGATTTAGCATCAACATTATCCTGGTCTCTTTTACCGTCTTCTCATGGTAGTGATCATTTTCCTATAATCATTTCTTTTCCAAATAAAAAACCAGATGCTTGCATTCCAATACCACAACCGCGCTTAAAGTACAGACTTCATAATGCAGACTGGGATAAATACAAAAATTGTGTGGAAGAAAGAATTTCTGCTTTATCTAATTCCTTACTACAAGATCCTCAGTTACTATCTAATGAAATTACAAGAATTTTAATAGAGATAGCTGATAATACTTTCCCTATTAAGAATGGTGTGACAGGCAAAATTCCTTCACCACCTTGGTGGGATGCTGAGTGCACTCAGGCCATTAAAAAAAGAAAAGAAGCTGAAAAAAATTATTGCCATACTATGACTCGTCACAATTTTGAGATTTATCAAGAAGCTGCTCGTACAACTCGTAAGCTCCTTAGGAAAAAGAAATATGAAGGTTGGCAAAGATTTTGTGCATCTATCTCTCCAGAAGTTAACGCATCTGTAGTATGGCGAAATATCAGGCGATTCAGGTCAGCATTCAGGGACACAACAGCCTCAAAACTGCCATTAGAGTTGGCCAATGAGTTCATGGATCATTTAGCTCCTCCTTCGGTCCCAGAACAGAGATCTTTAATGCATTTTCCTGATGTTCCTATTTTGGATTCCGAATTGAACTCTCTCTTCACACTAAGTGAGTTGAAAGGAGTTCTTTCACATGTTAAGGATTCAGCTCCTGGTGAAGATGGTATACCATATTCATTTATAGTCAATCTGTCTGACTCTGTACTTTTAATATATTTAGATCTCGTCAATACAGCTTTTATATCTGGCAACATCCCATCAAGTTGGAAGTCTCAAACAATTATTCCTATTCTGAAACCAAACAAACCTTCTTCTAAAGTTACTTCTTATCGACCAATCGCACTTTCAACAGTTCTTGTTAAAATTGCTGAACATCTCATTAAGAATCGTTTGGAGTGGTTTTTGGAAAGCAAAAACATGCTAGCAACATCACAGTTTGGTTTTAGGAAGGGTAAGAGTACGATTGACAGTCTTAGTGTGTTCACAACTGATATTCGCTTAGCCTTTTCCTCAAATAACTCTGTAATTGCTGCCTTCCTGGATATAAGCTCAGCTTATGATAATGTCCTAGTATCAGTCCTGGAACAAAAGCTGAATTTATTACAAATTCCAAAAATGCTGTCTAATTTCATAATTAATATGCTTTCAGAGAGATCTTTAAATCTAGATATTGAAGGGTGTACATTTACCCGTTTAGTATGGAAAGGTCTCCCTCAGGGTTCTGTACTTAGTCCACTTCTCTATAATATTTACACTTACGATTTAGAATCCTCTCTAAATGAGTCGGTACAAGTCCTTCAATATGCAGATGATTTACTTCTTTATTTATCTGGTCATTCTGTTGTGAATATTTGTACTTCCTTAACCTCTTCTTTATGTTTCCTGAAGACATGGTTGGAAACCAATGGTCTATGCCTGTCAATTGATAAAAGTAATATAGTCTTATTTACTAGAATGCATAAGCCTCCAGCAGTTACAGTAACTTATGATAATATCCCTATGCCGGTTAAAAATCAAGTAAAATTTTTAGGCCTTATTTTGGATACACATCTTACAGGTTTACCACACTGTGATTATATAGCTGCTAAATGTGAACGAAATATCAACATAATTAGATGTCTTGCTGGTGTGTGGTGGGGAGCACATCCCTTTTCATTAAAACTACTGTACAACACCTTGATTAGAAGTGTATTGGACTATGGGACCTTTTTGCTGGAACCTGCTAATGTTGCTGGTCTTAAGAAATTGGAAAGAATTCAGTCCAAGGCACTTAGAGTAGTTTCAGGTGCAATGAAAAGCAGTCCTATTAATTGTCTTCAGGTGGAATGTGGAGACCCTCCGCTTCATTTGCGACGTCAATTTTTGGCTGATAGATTTATGGCTCGGTGTCTACAATTTACTTATCATCCTTTGCGAAATAGACTTTCTATTCTCTCTAAAGAAGTTACTTCATCCACTTACTGGAGGCACAAAGATACTCCGTGTTTAGTTAAAAGCTTTAGAAAATACAATTTAATCGAAGCTCCTTGCCACCAATCTCAATTTCTTCCTATATATCATTGTAATTACAGTTCATTAATTATATCACCAAACATCCACTATAACCTTAACATTTACCGAGATGACGTATGTCATAACATTAACTTCAACTTTACTATGGATAGAGACTGGATGGGTTGTCAGCTCCTGTTTACAGATGCTTCGAAGCATGGAAGGGACTCATGTGTGGGAGTAGGTGTATACCACTCCCAATATAATGTCGTTCAAAAAATAAAGCTTCCGCCCGAATCATCTGTATTTACTGGAGAATGTTATGGTCTATTCAAAGCTGTCGAATATATACTTCTTATGGGCTTACGGAATTCACTTATTTTAACTGATGCAAGGAGTGCCTTACAATCTTTGGCCAGATTTCCTTTCTATTCTCATAATTCTTTTATTATATTTGAAATACGTGAACTCCTCCACAGGTGTTCTATTAAGGGATATTCAGTGCATTTTGCGTGGATACCCTCGCATTGTGGCATTTTAGGTAATGAGAGAGCAGACCAGTTAGCTAATGATGCCGTATTAAGTGGAGACGTTTTTCCATACAAAAACAACTCCCAAGATCTGGCTGCTCTGCCCAGGGTTTATTTACAGGAATCCTGGGGTCAGCTTTGGTCGGGGCAATCAGTGAAAGGGAGATTTTATCGTAATATTCAGCCATCCATTCCTGTCAAACCTTGGTTTAGCAAGTACAAGCTAAGCAAAAAGATTTCAACAATATTAATACGTATGCGATTGGGTCATGTGTGCACTCCAGCTCATCTTGCCAGACTTGGCATTGTGCAGAGCCCTGAGTGTGAATGTGGCGCTGAGGTGGGAGATCTGAACCACTTTATTTTTGCCTGCCCCCTTTATGACCACTCCTCACTTTTCCAAAGCCTTGTTTCCCTCCGAGTCCCTTTTCCCACTTCTATCTCAAGTATTTTATTTAATTTTAATGTAGATATTTATAAAACCATAGCACTTTTCCTTGTAAATAATGATATATCTATTTAAACGTAAATTTTAATATGTATACATAGTTTATTATGTAGTTTTTGGTTTAATTTAAATTTATTACTTAATAACAACTATTCTCCTTTCCGTTTCCAAATTTCTCTTTGTAATTCCTTTCATTATTTCGCGAGTTATCGATTCTTACGTTTTGCTATAATCAGATTAAATATTGTCAGTGGCAATAAGCACGAATAGTGCAACGCCATAATGAAAAAAAAAAAAAAAAAAAAAAAAAAAACTTATTATTTTTTTTTCTTATGTCAATTTGAAAAGAGCTCATTGTAGTTGAGCCACTGTTCAAGCAAGGGTTCAAGTATACAGTTATTATAGTTCACAGCTAAACTCTTTGGGTTCAAGTGTCAAAAATAAAATAGTTATTTTGTACACAGAGTACTTTTTTGATAGACTGAGTTTTGTATCGTTGTAAAATCAATGTGACAGGTAAACTAGGTACTTATACAAGTATTTCATTGATGTAGAGCTATAATAGAGTAATAATAATACCCTGCTCCGTAAAGATACCATAATATTATTATTATAATGTCCAGCGGAAAGATACTTGTGTATGGAGGGCGAGGTGCTCTCGGAGCAGCGTGCGTCAACCACTTCAAGTTATCGAACTGGTGGGTGGCAAATGTTGACATTAACCATAATGAGGAAGCTGATTTCAATATAGCAGTGCCTAGAGACGCTTCATGGGTACACCAAGAGAAACATGTTCTGTACTCGCTGGGCACAACTCTGCAGGGTGAACAATTGGAAGCTGTTATTTGTGTAGCCGGCGAATGGGCTGGCGGAAATGCCGCTAAGGACCTTAGCAAACAGGCGGATCTAATGTGGCGACAGTCTGTGTGGAGTTCCACTATCGCAGCCACTATTGCATCCAAATACATGTCTCCTGGAGGAGTCCTAGCTTTAACTGGTGCCAAAATTGCTTTAGAAAGTACACCTCGCATGATTGGTTATGGCATGGCCAAAGCAGCAGTTCACCACCTCACAAAGTCCCTTGGTGCCAAAGATTCTGGTCTGCCAGAGAACTCGCTGGCTGTTGCCGTTCTTCCTATTACATTGGATACAGAGAAGAACCGATTATGGATGCCTAGAGCTGACTTTAGCACTTGGACACCGCTGACCTTTGTGGCTGAGTTATTAGAAAAGTGGATTGAGGCTCCGTGTGACGAGCGTCCACCGAACGGTAGCCTAGTTCAGCTCGTCACAAAAGATAATGTCACGAAAGTGATTGTGCCTGCACCAGGACGGATATTTGATGCTGGAAGTGATTAACGCTGCAATTAACATTGTTATTAATAAAAAAATCTGTGTTCCGACTATTGTCATTGCTGTGTTAGTAGTGCTTTATCTGGTTTTGTCGTTATGTTTATTATATGTACACACGGCTACACATCAAGCTATAAATTTCCAGTTATATCTGACCTCGCATTGTATAGGTTTTAATCAGAAGTCAGCATATACTGGTAATGTATAGTTTGATGTGTAGCTGTGCATACTACACCCAGAGATCTCAGATTTAAGGGATATGGGATCAATCAACAAGTTTAATTCATCGAAATATCAATGCCACTAATGGCCGATTCCTATAACATACGGACAGTTACTGTTAACGGTTAAAATTAAGACTCTTTTATCTTTACCAATAATGAAGCAAAGACCTCAGAGCTTTGCATAGTAGACCCTAGTAGACCCATAACTATGGAAGCAGCTATCACAGGTACAATTAGCTTACGGATCTATCTATATTCCCAGTTTGGCAACAAGAAAATGCTACTATTGGTAAGCAAAACCATCGTTTTTGTTTATAGGAACCGAGCGTAAACCAA
Source organism: Luperina nickerlii (assembly GCA_963855955.1). Classification (NCBI taxonomy): domain Eukaryota; kingdom Metazoa; phylum Arthropoda; class Insecta; order Lepidoptera; family Noctuidae; genus Luperina; species Luperina nickerlii. The sequence goes on along the minus strand of OY979679.1, from coordinate 16,012,869 downwards.
CAGCATTATCAAAGGCTATAAATACCTAAAAACGGATTACGAGATCGCTATAACTGCATAATTTAAAAAAATATTCTTGATGACAGAATGATCATAATAATTATCAGCTAACTTCAGCCAGGAAACCAGCCACTTCCAAAGTGTGTATGAGAGACTTACTCTTAAGTACTCTTATCAGTCAGAGTAGGTAGCATTTTTTCAATAAATATATCAGTTGGTGAGGACGGTAATGAATGTATACTACTAGGACCATGGACGTAATAAACACTAGTTCATAAAATCAAGTTAGATTTTTAGAACGAAATTGCAACATTAGTACAGAGTGCCCAGTGTAATGATTGATCGCTTTATAACACACTTAGCACACTGTTACAGCTGACAAAAGTCAGCTGTCATCTGTCACAAGCGTCAAGTCTGCCAAAAGAAAAAAAGTTTTATCAAACTAATGACTTTAACTGGGTCTACCATAATAAATTGATGAATTTAACTGAATTTACAATAAAATACGAACTAAAACTAACTGATGTCTAGGCAGCATGGCCTTCGACCCTAGCCAGTTTCACAAGGAAAAAAAAAAATTAAAAAAAAAAACAGTCACACTTATGTCAAATGTCAAACAGCGTAGCGGATAAGCGGACGGAGTAAAAAATATTTCTAGTAGGTAGTTCTAAGAAAAAGATAATACGTGCGACCCAACCAAGCAGCACCAGCACAACGTAAATACTAACCCAGAAACCATTGTCCTTCGTTCATTGTATCGTGGAATCGTGGATAACTGAACGACAAAAAGTGAGAGTCGAGGTGGCCGCGCCGCGCAGGTTATAGCTAGCTTTACTTTTACTTACCAGTCCAGTCATTCATTGATCATTCAGTTGAGTCCACGCCTCGATAGTGGTTAGACGTGATTATAATGGCAAGCGGAAAGATCGTTGTGTATGGCGGGCGAGGCGCCCTCGGTGCTGCGTGCGTCAATCACTTCAAGTCAGCCAACTGGTGGGTCGCGAATATCGACTTAAACCCTAATGACAAAGCTGATTTCAACATCACAGTGCCTAAAGACGCTTCGTGGGTCCAGCAAGAGGAACACGTCGTAAATGAACTAGCCACCGCCCTGCAAGGTCAGAAAGTGAATGCCGTTATTTGTGTGGCCGGAGGTTGGGCCGGTGGTAACGCCGCGAAGGACCTCAGCAAACAGGCGGATCTAATGTGGCGCCAGTCTGTGTGGAGTTCCTCAATTGCAGCCACTGTTGCTTCTAAGTACCTCTCTGCAGGAGGACTGCTGGCTTTGACTGGTGCTAATGCTGCTTTGGAAGGTACACCTGGCATGATTGGGTACGGTATGGCCAAAGCTGCAGTTCACCAACTCACAAAGTCCCTTGGTGCCAAAGATTCTGGTCTGCCAGAGAACTCGCTGGCTGTTGCCATTCTTCCTGTGACATTGGATACAGAGATGAACCGTAAGTGGATGCCTAAAGCTGACTTTGGCACTTGGACACCGCTGACCTTCGTGGCCCAGTTGTTTGACAAGTGGATCGAGGGCAATGAGCGCCCCGCTAGTGGCAGCCTGGTTGCCCTTGTCACTAAGGACAGTGTCACTGAGTTGATTGTCCACTAAATTTGCCAGCTTAGAAATAGTTTTTGTATGTTGTCTCAAAAATAATGTAGTTGATGTGAATCGTTAAATTATTGCTCTGTTGTGAAAACCTTTTGGTTTCAAAAGTACTTAATGTGCATATAATTTCTTTTGTTATGCTGCATTTTATTTAAGAAATCAGTTGTATGGTTTTTATTTATAATTGAACATGTATTTTAAGCATTTAAAAATATTATTTCATTTGCTTAATAAGTTTTAAAACTGAGTAATTTTAGACAATAATAAAAAGACCACAATCTCGAAGTGTATGTATGTAGTAATGTCATGGCATGTAAAACATGTGAAATGTATCAGAGTATAATCTATGTGATATTTAAAAATATACTGTTATTAAATGTGGAAGCATTGAACTTGTTTTTTAATTCATATCTGATGTAATGGTTCATTACTGATTGTGGAGGTCACTTGGAACAAGTTATCTACTAGTCAATTATAGGTAGGTACTTTATTGATAATGAATGAGTATTGAAAATTTTCAACATGCAAAAAGTATCTGTCTTGAATATAATTACAGTTTTATGATGGGAATGAGGTGTCTCTTCATTTATGTCTATTAATATTTTTGTCTATTCTTGTTAAATGCCTTTACAAAACACTAACCCTTATAGATTTTTGTGGATTTCTTTGGGATAATTTAGATATGGTGCAATAAATCATGCAACAGTCTTTGGGAAGCAGTTTGCTCAAAAAATACCTAAGCTAGGTAAATCCCACACTACCCAGAATTGGGATTATTGGCATGAATCACTTTACTCATAGTGGTATTTCCCATTTAGGTATGTTTTTCCTGTTCATATGTTGTGAACATTTAAATAATAACAGCCGCACAGGTCGATCGATCAGGTTAAGCTACGCTTGCCGAGGTTGGTCTGTGGAAGGGTGACCATCTTTACATACCGTGACTTCTCCGTGCCTTGGAAAACACGTTAAGCCGTTGGTCCCGGCTGTCATTTGTAGTTCTTTGACAATCGTTACGGGTAGTCAGAAGCCCGAAAGTCTGACGACCAGTCTTACGGTCTTACCTGTGTTGTCTTAACTGTGTTGTGGTGGTCAGGTAGGCAGTCGCTCCATGTAAAATACTGGTTTCCAGCTGCATCCGGTTAGACTGAAAGCCGACTCCAAGATAGTTGGGAAAAGGCTAGACAGATAATGTTGTGAACATTACAACCAACAGGTGGTCCGTACGCAAAATACGCACATTGACGTGGAGTTGCGGACACCAGCCCGTATTAGCTAAGTATTACCTAACCAACAGGTGTTTTTTTTTGTAAATATTGAGTTTTGTGAAGAACGTCATTTTTTTTTTCAAAGTACCTACGTTGTTTGAACAGTTTGACTTTTTTAAAGCAAAAATAAAGAGAATGATTTTCTCGTACCTAATTAAAAACACGATATTAGTTCACAGGTACCTACTGTTCCTGATTGAAGAAAAATTACATTACGATTGCATAGGTCATAACTTTTCTTATAAGTTGATAATTAAGAGCCAAAGCCCCGCCCACAAGCAACTTTTGTCTCAGCAACTAATTAGCCATTTTTCTGATCGTTTTTTTTTTTCGCAACAATGAAGCCTCTTGTAAGCGCTATAACTCGAAGTTGCAACCACTGAGAGCAGGCAGACTGACATCATTCATACTAGGGGACTACTCTACAAACCATAGAAGTAAATCTAACCGTATCCATGATCGTTATGAAAAATCCTGTCACCTCTCAGCCTATACGGGGCTAAGGAATAACAGCTGCACGGGTCAATCGATCAGGTTAAGCTACGCTTGCCGCGGTTGGTCCGTGGATGGGTGACCATCTTTACATACCAAGACCCCTCCATGCCTCGGAAAGCACGTTAAGCCGTTGGTTCCGGCTGTAATTCGTGGATCTTTGACAGTCGTTACGGGTGGTCAGAAGCTCGAAAGTCGGACAACCAGTCTTACCAAGCAAGGGGTTTCGTATTACCCAGCCTAAATGGGTCGTGGAGGTCAGATAGGCACTTAGGCAGTCGCTTCATGTGAAATACTGGTACTCAGCTGCATCCGGTTAGACTGGAAGCCGACCCCAACATAGTTGGGAAAAGGTTAGGCAGAAGTGCTCTCTTTGTCGAGTCGCTACATGCGCGCACTTTCATACAAACCCCTGATGACGGAGGTACTACCTAGTACCTACCAACTTGTACGTACCTATTGACGAATATTATGTAAAACGTTACTACTACATAAAAAATATAAATTACAGATCCAGTTTTGGTATGTACCTACCTATTGCGAAATCATTTAAAAACCACTTTCACTTACCAACTCATTGGAAAGTTTAAGTAGGTATACCTAGGCCGATTTTATCACTGCAACTTACCGATTGGTGAAAACTAATAAAAGCCTTTTTTGCCAAGTTAGGTATCAGAGACCAGATAATGCCCATATTGAAACTTAAATATGCTGCGTGTGTATGTATGGTATCAATACGAACTAGTTACTGTGCGGGTTTTAATGATTGCAAGCGCCTTTCAGAAAAGATTAGCAATCAAATGTCAATACGAGATTTGCTTTTATTGTCGGCGTCAGCGAACATCATGTTAGCAGCCTGCAAACGTACCCTACATGTCACTTGAACACGATCATTGTTATAAGCCACAACAGTTCAATATTTTGGATGTAGGTAGATTGCTGGAATTAAATTAATTAATAAACTCCTAATTAAAAGTTGGGTGATTACAGCATGCTATTATTAATCACGCAGGCGCTGTTAAATGATACTAAAGACGCTCTTCATACAATACAGCCCCTTATTCTTGACCTATCATGTTAATTAATCACTCGATATTTTAACCAATAGGCGTTAATTTTCAGGATTCAATAACACACATGTATACCTTACATTTGATGTAAGTTCTAATTCTAGTATGGATTTGGAGAGAAACAAAACGATTATAAATAAGAAGCATTTATTAAGCCACAGTTTGACTTATTAAGTATAAAAGCTTAATGCATAATCACAATATGTAATTAGCTTAATTACTTATTCTATCGACCTAAGTATAAATAATTTAACACTTAATATTAATGACAAAATTACAGTAGGCTTTACGCCTAAGATAGATCGGATCGTAATTATAACCTACGTACGTTATACTTAAATAATGGTATATTTCTTATTTATTATAATCTCACAGTAAAAAACCTGTTTCATGTAGTGTAGTAATTTTCTTTTGACTCCAAAGGTCGTTGGTATTTCCACAACAAAGTTTTGGCCGCTGTTTTTCGATCAAATATTTCACATTAGCGAGTTAAAAACCAACTAAGTAGGTATCTATGATCGTAATGTTACCATGACACATTATTATTATATTTTACACGTAAAATTTGGTACAGACGCCAGCACATCAAGCTACTCGAAACTGTTAAATTTTCCCAATCAACTTTGAACGTTATGTTCTAGCGATAAAGTTGAAAATCTATTAAAGTAATTTGACAGATTGTACTAGCTTGATGTGCTGGCATCTGTACCTACAAATAATTTTACTAAAGGCTGGTACACGCCAAATTCAGTTGCAGCATGCGTGCATTACGATTTACGTTACAGCTCATGCATCAGTTTTTTAAATTGTCCATAAACGGGAATAAATCGGAGTTTGCACTGTGTTTACATTACTGAGAAATTCCTTATGGAAACTCCCATTTACCCCACCTGTGCAAGTGTGCACTATAATATCTCCCCGCGCGTGGGTCTCCGCTGATTGGCTGCCTTTGCCAAAAATCGGTCTGAAGGACTATTATTTTATTTACATTTTTACATTCCACTGGACAACTGCACAATAAGGAGAGCATAACGCGTTGCTTGACACTAAAGGCTCCTACAAACAGGCGCGACACGCGATATAATCTCGCGCGACACAAAGGCACCGCTCGTTGCGCGACTTCCGGTGTCTTTGTGTCGCGTGTCGTGTCGCGCCTGTTTGAAGGAGCCTTAATTTGATTTAGGTACTGTAATCTACATAACTGCACTAGGTGTTACCCAATAACAATATTTAGGTAGGTATCACTGGGCGTTATTATTTCAAACTAGTTATATCTAGCATGTTCAGCCTTCCGAATAAATTTACATCGTAAATTCCACATTAAAACATCGAATTTTGATTCCAAAAGTCTCTAAGTCACTGGCAATCTAAGCCAAATCTTGACATGTTTTATTGAGCAAAATGTAGTTTTCCACTGTTGTTTTATCGGCCGACGACGGCCTTGACTGTATTCCTTAGTATATCGGTGACGAGTTCTGTGGTTCTTATGATCTTGTAACCAATCTGATCTATGAGTGTTATGGCCGTGGAGTAAGGAGGCGGAAGGTCCGACACGGGACGCAGTGGAAAACGCGTCGGCATCGTGTTGGATGCTGACCCTGCCCATGTCATCATTGTTGGTCTGGAAAGAATAAACATGAAATTATTTTTAAGTAGGGTGAGTGGGGGCAAGATCGAACGGTTTTTTGATGAGATGAGCAGTGTTGTATTTGAAGTCTTGTAGAACAGTACATATGAGCTTATGCTAAAAAATTATTTGTTTGAGTAAAGAGCAAAGAGTATATTTTTCTATCATATTGATAACATCCTGTTAAATCTGCTCCAAAGCATAAAAAAAATTAAATTAAATGTTTTTATCACGAAAATGAACCGGGGGAAAGATGAAAGGGTGATGGGGAAAGATCGAAATAGTTTCTAAAATCGTTTAAATGATTGTCAGACGCTGTTGGTGGTCACTAGTCTATAGTTTGAAGTGCCCTAAAAACTGAGAACTGACTGAAGTGTCAAAATTCCTTTAGTTTAGAAAGATATAACGTTTTGATATTTTTATATATTTCAATCTTACCCCACCGGGGGAAGATTGACAAAGAGGTTCTCAAACTTTCCACTTTAATTGCTTAAGGTTATACTGAAAATAAAACTGCTATCAATCAAATATATCCTTTAATTTTACTTTATCCTAATACTTACCGAGATATTACAAAACAGAGAGTTTGCATTTTTCTTTCATCTGAGTCTACAAATGTAGCGCAATACGTAACAAATAAAAGTGACATAAAGATAAAATATTTCAAAATTAAATAGTTATCCAAGCAACATCTTAGAAAAATAAAAAATGTATGGCTTCATGCCCATAACAAAAACATAAAAAGACTCTTCAAAGGCAAAAAAGCAATAACAAATCACTTATCTTACATTAATTTGCCATATTTAGGATCAATATCTTTAAAGATTCAATTTTAATCTTTATTACATCTAAAGGTACGAGTTCGTAGTCGACTGCAGACAGCAGCAGCATACGACGTGTCGCTGCGACACTACTGGGGTCTATGTATTTCTATGAAAACAACGTGTCGCTAGCTACGGAAGGTATTTCATAGAAACACATAGAAACCAGTAGTGTCGTGGCGACACGTCGCCTGCTGCTGCTGCTTGCAGTTAGCTACGAAGTTGTACCTTAATTCTTAACATAATAATCTCGACTTCGGCACGGATTTTTCGGGATGTCTTGTTCTTTCACACTATGACGTATTATATTATAAAGATTCCTTCCGTTTTACTTTCTCTATGGCGTTAGCAATATCGTCATGGGTGTAGGAAGTTGCGCGTAGAGATGTCCGGACGTAGTTACGTGGCATGGTGATTCTGAATTGACAAAATGCAATTATTATTGAATAGTCATTCGGTAGTCCTACGTTGGTATTTATTTATAATAATAATATTTGTAATCACTAATCAATTATACACAAAATTAATTCATTCAAACTTTGCATAAACGATATTCTATAAGAACATCATAAAATCATAAAAGGGTAGGTACCGATTAATTTATTTTGTATACTTATCTTATCATGAACAGTTTGAGAACATCTGACTATTTGTATGACTTTTAAAAACGGGGTAAGGTCGAAACTTTTAAATGTTCTTCTTACCCCGTCAAATATTGGTGGGTAAAGATGGAAAATTGAAATAAATCCTAAAATACGAAAAATAGCCATATTTGGATGTAATAACACAACTAAGAATTAAAAATAATGAGTAGATATTCCAATAAAACATTCGTACCCACCTCGTAAGTAAAGTTACAGGACACGGGGTAAGATTAAAACACTCGATTAATTTGCGTAAAAGTCACTGCGCAGAAATTTGCAATTTTCACACGACCATTCACTCAAAGCGGTAAACGCTGATTGAGATGTGCGACGTAACAAAATGGCGATCTTAACAATGTTGCCATCACTGCAAAAACTGCATTAAATCTGACGTTATGGACAACTTTTTGTGTTACCCCGTTTTCTATCTTCCCCCCACTCACCCTACGAATATATTATTCAATCATGATAGTTGGTTCAGTTTTTCAACCAAAATTATATGATATTACGTAAAATGAAACATTTACGTTTCACTATACGTAATATGAAGTGCCTAGTTGCTATCCAACTGTGGTCAGCGTTGGGTAGGTGCACTACATTAAAAGGGGTAGGTATCTGTTATGGCTAACTTCTGAAAATCTCGAACCTAGATCAATGGGCTATTCACCACCTTGGTGGACTTTTATTTTTAATAAATAAAGGTTACTGTGTAATTGTTAGACCCCAACATAGTTGGGAAAAGGCTAGGCAAATTGATTTTGAAAGGTAACTGCTGTAGGCAGGTCAAATGGAATCTGTTTTGAAGCATCATAATTGACTCATATAATGGCTCTTTTATCATTCGCTAGGTACAATGCATTTGCGCATGCATAGGCACGTGAATCACCTTAATTAAAAAAAAACAGCAGTCCCAGTGCATCATCATACATCACAAATTCACAATATAAGTATATAAAGGTGACTTCATTTAGTATGCTGGTGCATTGTGCACTTATAAAAAAGAGTTGAATAATGGAACATGGCGGTATAATATAAGTTGTCTCATCTGCATTTTATTGCAATTAGTTGCAATCATTTGACGCATACCTACATATATAGTGATAATTTATTCTTTACTGCAACAAAGTGATCGGCTTGAAAACATAAATAATAGTACCTATGAGGTATCTACAATTTTATTACATATAATAAACATCCTTGTTATCTCATTGGATTCGTGACAAGACAACTGAATCTGTTAAATCAAATGATACCTCGTAATAAGCTGGAGCTCTACTCTTAATTAACTACTTAATTAAATTCAAGTTTCTTCAATGATGACAGATTATGTTGTCTGCAAAAGGTAACCTCACATTATGCAGGCTGCTATAGGCCGAGACGTTGCCAGAGGTAGCAGCGCGGTGCAGGAGGGGTGTGGTGACGTGATGCGAGAGTTCAGTGATTCGTCATCTTGTGACAACTATCACCCCTCCCGCGCCGCGCAGCTACCTCAGACAACGCCCCAGTTAAGCGGTCGGCGTATAGAATCATTAATAATTTGGTTTTAGTTTGCGCGTTAATGTCCCTGTCACTCTGTATAGCACCTACCCCATTTTGATTCCGGTACTGAAAGCGCGCCCAACGGTTACGTAGGTACCTAGATACTGCGCATCGATAGAGCTATTTCCATGATAAGAACTATCAGATAAGGTCTACCTGCCTATCTATCACGTGTACAGACAAACCTTTCTCAGCCTCAAAGTAGGTACAGTCAGCATCAAAAGTCGATTAACACTTCAGTTTTTTTAAAATCTAATAAATAATGTTTTAAAAAAGTGAAGTGTTAATCGACTTTTGTTACTGACCGTACTACTAAACAAATTGAATACACCGTTACACATTCCTATTTGTGTCCAACTTAAAATTACTGTACCTACCTTATTAATTATAATAATTTCGGTTCCCCGCCCACCGTTAGTTCGTGAACAGGATCATTATGTACACCATTACTCACGGCATTATCTGACAGTCTCACAGTATCATAAATAATAACTCGTTTACACTGTTATGGCGCCGCCTACAATCATTTAGAAGTAAGTAGCTCAGCTTAACGGTAGAACACACCGAATGCAATAACATAATCAAACTTTATAATCCCCCTACTGGGGCACAGACCTCCTCTTGGTGAAGCTGATAAGCTGAAGCAACAATAAAAGTTGCACTGTCTAAACAGTGTTTACTTTAGGTGATGAAAGTTATTTGTTGCTTACTTACATATGTGTAAGTAAGCAAAAAGTCAAGTTTATTGGAGCGAGGTGTAAATAAATCATATTTTTTAATGAACTGAATTTGAAATTCACGTTTCTACCTACAAACATGGGTTTTAAATTAAATTCATAAAAAAAATATGATTTAAGTACTTACAGAACGTAGAAAGGTGAAGGTAGGTAGACGCCAGCACATCAAGCTACCCGAAACCGTCAAATTTTCCCAATCAACTTTGAACTTTATACTTTGGTGATAAAGTTGAAAATCTATTAAAGAAATTTGACAGATTGTAGTAACTTGATGTGCTGGCGCCTGTACAGACGGCAGCACGTCAAGCTACTACAATCTGCCAAAATTTAATAGATTTTCAACTTTATCGCTGTAGCATATCAGAGGGGCAATTCTACTAATTATAACAACGTTCACAGTCTGATCTCAGTCTCAATCTGTCAAAAAATACTTCAAATTTCCCTACATTTTGACAAGTTTTTGACATTTCTTTGTCGCTGAAATGAGACTGCGACTAGATTTTGAACGTTTTAAATTACGAGAATTGGTCTTCAGGTTTAAAGTTGATTGGGAAATTTTGACAGCTTCGGGTAGCTTGATGTGCTGGCGTCTATCACCTTCCCTTCACCTATCACCTACCTTCACCTTTCTAAGTTCTGTACTTAAATCATATTTTTTTTATGAATTGAATTTAAAACCCATGTTTGTAGGTAGAAACGTGAATTTCAAATTCAATTCATTAAAAAATATGATTTATTTACACCTCGCTCCAATAAACTTGGCTTTAAATGAATAGGTAATTATTCACCAAGGTTGTTAAATACGTGTAGAAACTGCTTTCAATATACTAAGTTCCAAAAATAACTACGTTATTTGTTGTTGATTACTCTTAATTGGAACTTTAATGCCAGAAGCACAACCTGTTTTAGTGAAATATTTATAACAATAACATAAGAAAATGAGACATCCACCAACTCACCCTGGGTTTGCTCTCATAGAGAGGAGGAACATTAGTTATAGTCTGGTTATGCTATGCTATTGGCAATTATGTTTACCTGGGTGAAATAGGCTTCGTGTTGGCTGGCTTCATGGTAGTCGTAGATCTCATAGTGGTCGTAGGCCTGGTGGTGGCCTGCGTCATCGGTCTGGGCGTCATGCCCGCTGATGATGGACTGCTCTGCATCAGCTCACCGTCTTCTCCGAACCTGGAATGTAGGGTAATGGGGCTTAGTGAAAAGTGTGGTGGGAATGGTTTGGCTATGGTTTTGTCACAACGACCATTTTCGCATGTTCCCTGATAACAGATGGATGAGGGTAGCATTACCATTTTTAAGTTTTAAAAGTCCTGACAAATAGCCGGACATTTGCAGAAAAGTCCGGATATTTTAATCCATCTTTTTTCAGCACTTTTTAACTTTTCTATTTTCTAAATAAGTCACCTTGTATTGATGATTTTTTTTCTATAATAAATAAATATTTGTTACGACTGTGAATCGTATTTAGATCAACATACAACCTGATACTGACTTGCAAATTGCAAAAAACGTAAGAAAATTCGAATTTCGCGGACTACCCTGACGCTAAAAGTCCGAACAAATAACAATCCGGACGGGGGGCCAAAAAGCTAGTTATGTCCGGAAAATCCGGACTGATGGTATCTAGCCCTAGATGAGGGTCCCGAGGACGTGGCTAGGTGTGTTCAGTAGTGGACTGCTACACCGCAGGCTGATAATGACGAGGATGCAACTTTTCTTTTCTACCTAAGATTACTTATAAAGTTGAGATCCTTAACTTTTGAATGAGGGTTTTCTGAAATGACGTTCGCTAGGTGGCAGCACTGAGACGTCAGGTCCAGGCATCTGTCAAAGAGCCTATATTTTCTTTAGTCATGACGGATTGATGAACGAATGAATGAATCGAATGATGAACGTCATCATATATTTTATATTGGAAGACCTCTTGTCACAGTGGTGCCAACTGGTGTCGTAAATTTTCACGAAAACCCTCATTGAGCTGCACGGCTACTGACAAGTGCGTGCACTGACTGGACCAATCCACTCAATCTGAGCGGTTCTATCCTCAGCATTTCAGACATCAATCTGCGTGGTCTATACATGATCTGACCAAGATTTGAGAGTTTGTTTCGGTCTTTCTTCGCAGAGTAGTCAGATAGGACACGCCGACCTCATCTAGTTTTTAAAATATGATTGACGTGTAAAAGTGGTTGATAAATGATTTTACTTCTGTAAGTAGGTTGGTTACTTACAGAAGTAAAATCATTTATCATTATAAGAGAAATAGTTACAATCCGTACTGTGTGTTACTATGTATTTTAAAATATTCTTAATCGCTCCGGCCCGGAGCGGCGGCGCGTACCACTGGTGGCACATTACAATAGAAAATCAATTGTGTCTCATTAGCCGGCCTTAACCAGTAAAAAAGGACGTGTGAAAACACCGCCCCGTGTGCGTTGGTGTGAAAAATCCGAAAATATTTCACCCGGAAAAGGTCCGCATTTCCATCTCCAGCCTTTACTCTACTCGACTCTATTTTCTGGCTCCTATAACACAGGTGTTGTTACTTAGCGCAGGAGTCAGGGCTTCACCGTGTACCCTTTTTTATGGCAATAAATGATTTAATATTAGAGACACTTCTTTTACAAAAAGAGAGAATGTTAAGTACAACAAACTGGTGCATGATGTCAAGTGCCTATAAAAAGACAAGTAGGTAAGTACTTACCAAAATAAGCTAATGATGTCACGACAAAATGCATAAGTTGGTAGGTATATAAAATAAAGGCTCCTACAAACAGGCGCGACACGCGATATAATCGCGGGCAACACAAAGGCACCGCTCGTTGCGCGACTTGCGGTGCCTTTGTGTCGCGCGCAATTTTATCGCGTGTCGCGCCTGTTTGAAGGAGCCTTAACTGAAAAGGCCACATAAGTAGCTCTCTTCAAAATGTGATACTTTCTTTAACACAACTATGTACACTACTTAAGTACGCAAATGACGGACGTGGTAATATGACAACTGTAAATCACACTACTCGTAATATTATTTTAGGCGAAAGTTTGTGAGTGTGTGTGTGTGTTTATATGTTTGTTACCTCTTCACGCTTAAACGGCTGGACCAATTTTGATAAAATTTTGTATGGAGGTAGCTGACACCCTGGATTAACATATAGGCTACTTTTTATCCCGATATTCCCACGAGATCGACACTTATGCGGGTGAAACCGCGGTGCACCAGCTAGTATGACCCTAAATTACACAGAGCATTCAACAGTAACCCTTACTTGTTACATGGGACTTACACATAGCTGGCGAAATGTAGGGTTACTATAGGTCGTGACTCTTCGAGGAAGAGAGGCGTGATATCATAATATGTGAGAAACGTAGGGTAGTTACCTACTGCTACATGGGCCTAGTACCGGTCAGTAAAAACCTTATTAAAGGCCAAAATGAAAAAGCTAAGAATTAAAGCTTACTAGTGGAGTTACCTAATTTTTACTATATCTAAAGTTCGTTTTTTAATCCCAGAGACTAATCTGACAGGTGTAATGTCAAACTTCTATACTAAAAAAACGCAAAGACGCAAAGACAAAAGACATAAATGTCAGTTTAGTCTCAGATTAAAAAACAGACTTTACTTAATCTTTACATCTTTAAAAGCGGCAGTACTATTAGTCCGCGCGGAACTAGTTGGCCGTGCCTTAGGTATGTCAGCGGTGGGACGGAGAGGCGGGGGCGCTTTGTCATTACTCAGTACGTGCGTTGCAAACACTAGGCAACCCCGCCGCCCTCACCCCCGTTCCCACCTAAGGCGCGGCCAACTAGTTCCGCGCGGACTATAGTACTGCCGCTTTTAGACGCTAACGGCATGGCGATTCCGCGCTCTGTGGCAGTATGACTAAGGAGCCACAAGCATGAAAGGTAAAATGGTAAACAACCTTACGATCAAAAGCTCGCGAAGGCACGCCCGTGTGGACGCCTTTCTCAATGGTTTACACGTATATTAACTCAAATGCCATTTACTAATTAGGAATCTGGTCTGTATGGACATGACTAGTTTTGTTGAAAGACTTAGGATTAGAATTTCAAGGTGGCGATCTATTTTTAGATTTAGGACGTACCTATTTTAGATTTTGATGCAATCGAAAATTTCATAACCATTGTTTAATCGACCAAAATGTAGAACTTTGTCAAAAGAGGCGGAGAGCCTTAAATTTACCTTTTCACGCCTAAACCACTGAACGGATTTCGATAAAATTTGGCAGAGAGATAGATTGCATCCCGGGGCAGGACATAGGATATTTTTTATCGACATACCTCGCGGGCGAAGCCGCGGGCGGAAACTGGTCGTTTAATGATTACCTTACCTTAGATAGAAGGACACTTGCAAGGACAGAAGCAAAGAAAAAAATACGTAATACCTATACATAGAATAATGTGAAATCTCTCCACTTAAATCTAACAAGATAATCTTAGTCCGTATACATGGGAAAGTGGTCGTTGCTATGTGCATTGTCATTCGTCCGTGAAATCTCATGTACCCCCGACCCCCCCCCCCCCCCCCGTCGCATCGCATCACCTGCCAGCGCTATCACTTTATTTTCGCTTAGCGTTCTTCCTGACTTGTATCTTTTTGCTCAGCTCGTAAGGGTCATAACATGACGTTAAATAATAATAATAATAATAATAATGTCCTGATTGACCATCTAATCACGTGGGGGGCGGACACACGAATGAGAAATTACTGGCGTGGCTAACGTGGCTCTGGAAACCCATTCAAAATGGAGACACGATCGAAAAGTAAACGTATAGGGCCGCTGCCCGGGGGCGATCGCCGGGGCGCACCTGGAGCTGACGCTGGGTGTCTCAGCATGCGAACCGTCAGCGGTGAGGAGTTGAACAGGCGGGCTCCCACCGACAAAGATACTACAGCCGAAATCGTTGACGATGGTGACAGACTGACGGACAGGACAAACACCCCTGTAGAACCGTATAGTCCAAGCACAGTATCTTACAGACCATCATCCCCATCTATACCATCGTCACCCACACTATTATCACCTCCCATTACTAGTTTAAATTTAATTCCACCCATTCCGACCTTGAATGTTGCGCGGGAGGTTAGTTCCTTTTTACCCGCGTCCACCAAGGCTGGAAAAGCAAGAGTTCGCATGAGATGGAGCAAAGAAGTTAACCTATTTATCATGCGAACTTACTTTTATATCACTAAATTAGAGACCGACATGACCACCTACAGACAACAATTGCATGAACTTTTTACCCGACAATATCCTGAAATAATCGTCTCAGAACAAAGGATCTCAGATCAGAGAAGAGCCATAGTTAGAAATAAACTTTTATCTCCAGAAATAATAGAAAAATTAAAAGAAGAAACACAAATACAATTACAAGAAGCAGAAAATAATACAGACGATAACGCTATGCCACTATCACAAAACACAACCGAAATGGCTGAACAATCACACGCACAACCGTGCTCCCAAGTACAACCTTATACTCAGTCTCAATCATACAACCAATCGCAAGCTTACACGCAAACATCACACACGTCCACACAAACTGAATCTATAACCCTAACCCTGGAAAATGATATTGAGACCTTAACCGTTTCTGATCAAAATCTAACAACAGATATTCACCAAATACGTGACAAATTCAGAACAACTCTAGCACAATACTCTGGGATGGACCCAGCCGTTCGACCAAAACTACCTAAACTTCGATATAGTCCTAGTCTTTTCCGGTTAGTTAACTTATTTAATGAAAACATACTTAATCAATTTATTTCCGATGACACACAACTTATAGATATACACACACTTATATATTGCACAGCGGTAGTCGTATCTGAAGAGCTTAACTTTAAAATCACGCAACACACAGGAAATACAAGATCAAAACAGAATATCAAACCAGCATGGCAACAGAGGTTAGAAAAAGATATAGAAAAATTAAGAGCAGATTGTGGTAGGCTCACACAATACATTAATAACATCAGATCAAGTAAAGTAGTAAGGAGAGTTGAGGCTATATTTAGGAGCAGTGTCACGCACACCAGACACGAAAATAACAACAGAAAACCTGAAGAGTTTTTAGACACTTTAAAACAAAAACTAGCTCTTAAAGTTCATAGGCTCAGAAGATATAAGAAAGCACAACAGCGCAAAACCGATAATGCCATATTTGCCACTAATGAAAAAATGTTTTATAGAAACCTACACAAACCAAACTCCGACACAAAAGATGAGATTAACACAGTCGCACATGACCAACCTACAAAAGAGCAACTAGAAACATATTGGTCTAGCATTTGGGAAGAACAAGAACAACATAACGACAAAGCAACGTGGATAACAGAAGAAGAAACAAAATGGAGAGCAATAGAGGAAATGGAATTTGTAGAGATTACAGAGGCCGATATTACATACCTAACAGGCAGATTACATAACTGGAAATCTCCTGGGATAGACAAAATACACAATTTTTGGTACAAAATGTTAACTTCATTATACAAACCCATAGCAAAAAACTTAACAGAAATAATATTAGGACGACAAAACATACCAGATTTTATTGCAACAGGTATAACATACATGTTGCCTAAAACTACTAATTCACCACAACCTTCACAATATAGACCAATAACATGTCTACCCACTATATATAAAATATTAACATCAGCAATAACAACTAAAATTAACTCGCACATTGAACACCACAACATAATGGCAGAGGAGCAGAAGGGATGCAGGCGGGGCCATATGGGATGCAAAGAGCAGTTAATTATTGACTCTACTATCCATAAACATGCCACTACAAAGAATAGAAATCTTCATTGTACCTATATCGATTATAAAAAAGCTTTCGACAGCGTTCCACATTCCTGGTTAATAAAAATACTAGAAATTTATAGGATAAACTCAAAAATAATAGATTTCCTACGAAATATAATGCCACTGTGGAAAACCACACTTCAAATAAATGCCAATCAGAATAATGTTACAACGCGACAAATATCTATCAAAAAGGGTATCTATCAAGGTGATTCACTAAGTCCCCTGTGGTTCTGTCTCGCACTAAATCCTCTGTCTCATCTGCTGCAGCGCTGTCAGGCCGGATATTGTCTCAAACACACTGCAGAACAAACAACAGTTTCACATCTCATTTACATGGATGATATTAAACTATATACACAAACCGAAAAAGATATGAAAAAACTAGTAAAAGCTACAGCAGAGTTTAGCCTAGATATAAACATGCAATTTGGTCTGGATAAATGTAAGACACTTCATATCATACGTGGTAAGATACGACCCGGTGACTATGTTGTAAATAACACAGACACCATAACAGCAATGGAACCGACCGATATGTATAAATATTTAGGGTACACGCAACTAAAGGGACTAGATCATGTTAGGATTAAAGAAACACTTACTGCAGAGTACAAAAGGAGACTTAACACCATATGCAAAACACAACTTTCTAGTAAAAATCTCATCAAGGCCTTAAATACATTTGCCATCCCCATATTAACATACTCATTCGGAGTTATTAAATGGACAAAAACAGACACAGAACAGTTAGAACGAACCACACGCACCACTCTTACAAAACATAACAACTTACACCCTAAATCTGCAACAGAAAGACTTACTATCAAAAGACAACACGGAGGGAGAGGCCTAATAGACATCCAGCACCTTTGGCGGAAACAAGTCTGTCGACTTAAAACATTCTTTCACTCAAAATCTCGCACTAGTAACATTCATAAAGCCATAGTCCAAAATGATTTCAACTACACCCCACTTAACTTAAAAGAACAGCTAGATACTCCACAAATTACTAGCGATGACCCGCAAATACAAAAAATTGAGGACTGGAAGAAAAAGGTACTGCATGGCCGACATCCTCATGACCTAGAACAATCCCATGTGAACAAAGTAGCCTCAAATAAGTTTCTTAAAATAGGTAATTTATTCCCAGAAACTGAAGGATTTATAATTGCTATACAGGACCAGATTATTAACACTAAAAACTATAGAAAATTTATTATCAAAGATCCCTCAGTAACAAATGATAAATGTCGCAAGTGTCACAACCAACCAGAAACAATTCAGCACATAACAGGAGCATGCACAACTCTCACGCAGACAGACTACACACACAGGCACAATCAGGTGGCGAGTGTAATTCACCAAAAATTAGCTCTCAAATACACACTCATACAAAACACAAACACTCCTTACTATAATTACACACCACAAACAATATTAGAAAACGACACACACAAACTTTACTACGATCGCGCCATTCTTACCGACAGGACAATTCACTACAATAGACCGGATATAACCCTACAGGATAAAATAAATAAAGTAACTTACCTAATAGATATTGCCGTTCCCAACACACACAACATTCAGAAGACAATATCTGAAAAAATAAGTAAATACGCAGAACTCAAAGATGAAATAACTAGAATATGGCGCCAACAAAAAGTTTATGTAGTCCCTATAGTCCTCTCCACAACAGGCGTCATCCCAAATTACCTTCTCCATTGCCTTAAATTACTAAACCTAAAAGAAACCCTGTATATCACCCTACAAAAAGCTGCAATTTTAAATACATGTCGCATTGTCAGAAAGTTCATGCAAATAGATGAAAACGAAATAGGTCCTCATCACAACACATCTTTAACTTAACACACCACAAGCTGCATTTACTTGACTTCGGTCCGTAAATGTTGCAAAAACCAGCCAAAGAGCTGAGAAGAGAAAACACTCTAAAAAAAATAATAATAATAATAATTTTATTTCCAAAAACTTAGTACTACTTTACAATGGCAATGTGGCAACAATTTCAATTAAAGTAAAGAGATTAGCGTCTGTAGCCGAACTAGGCATAGCCTGTATTTCGACTATCAGCACCGTTCCCCTCGAGTATTATAAAACAAGAATAGGTGCCAAGCAAATGAGACGTATATAAATAAATCAGTACTACAGAAATACAGAAAAATAGTATAAAAGTAAACTAGATAAGTAATTTTCAAATAGGTAAGTACATAATATAAGTGCAATTAACTAAATGGATTTGGTGTGTTGGGGTGTGTGTGTGTGTTCGTGTGTGTGTATTCGTGTGTGTGTGTGTTCGTGTGGTTGTGTGTTCGTATTATGTGTGGTGTATGTATATGAGAATGTGTGGGTGTAAGTGGGGTGTATATGTATGTAGGTGTGTGTGAAAATAATTATGAGATGAGTGTGTGGGTGTGAGTATGGATGAGTGTATATGTGTGTAGGTGAGCTGAGTAGTGAGTGTATCTTTGATTTCTGTGCTCTTAGCCTTATTCTTAGTGTGGTAAGTATATTAGTTGTTCCGTCTCCTCGTAGCTTAATTTCTGCAGGTATTGGGATACTTTTAGTTTGCATTGTTTACTAGTCAAGGTGTATATATTTACTGATTTGTTAAGCTTATTATAAAGGCGAGGCCCCAGAAAACTTGCAAATCTTTTACCAAAGGTTGTTTTAAATGTAGTTAAATTGTCACATACATGATGTTTGCGACGTCTCTGTAGTAACACTGGGTTGAAGGGTTGTTTTTTATGTTCTTGCAAGATGATTTTTTGTATATATAACTGTCTTACTGTCAGAACCTCGCACATCTGGAACAGTGTATAAGTAGGAAAGCGCATCGGTTTAAACGTGCTAACCTTCAGTACAGCTCTCTGGGCGACCTCAACTGCCTTTATGGTGGTTTTGCAGATACCTCCCCAGGATGAAAGGCAGTAGGTAAGAAGCGACTGACACAGGGCCTGATATATACGCTTCAGCAGTGCAGGGTCCGCGACATGACGTAGGTTTTTAAATATATAAATTAATTTTCGTACTCTATTACAAAGAATTTTGACATGTTCTTTGAAGTTGAGGTTATTGTCCAAAGTAATACCAAGGTATTTTAGAGTATTAACGCGTTCCAGAGGTGAACATGCGCAACTATCCGCAGAAATGCACTCATGTGAAACAATTCGCAGGTCGCCGTGAATATTCACCGCCTGTCTAATACTGAAACAAATATATTTAGTTTTTACTACGTTTAGAGTAAGTATGTTTTTCTGCAGCCATCTCCTAGTCATATCAAAGCCATTTTGTGCGATAGTGAAGACCTCTTCCCAACTATCACCCGCAAAAACAAGCGCAGTGTCATCTGCGAAAGAGATAATTTCACCTTTGGCAAGATTAAGGCGGGTAAGCTCATTTATGTACACGAGGAAAAGGGTGGGCCCTAGTATACTTCCCTGAGGCACGCCGTGTGTGACTGGAAGGTGTGTACTTTTGTGTTTATCCACTCGGACACACTGAGTTCGCCCAGAGAGATAGCTTTTGAAAAGTTCAAGCTGGGTGCCCCTGATACCCAGTGCCTCCAATTTGTCGATTAAGAGAGAGACAGAAATCGTATCAAATGCCTTTGCCAGGTCAAGAAAAATAGAAAGACACTTTTTCCCTTTGTCCAATTTACAACTAATAAATTCAATAAGTTTATTCACTGCCTGTTCTGTAGATTTTCCGTGCCGAAATCCGTATTGGTTAACTGATAGGAGATTATTTTTTTCGAGATATTTTACAAGACGAATATTTATTATTTTTTCCAGAATTTTGGAAATTGCGGGCAGTATAGATATCGGTCTATAGTTGCTTATACGACTCCTGTCTCCATTCTTATAGATTGGGCACACTTCTGATCGTTTTAGGGAATAGGGAAACACTCCAGTTCTTAAACAATCGTTGAAAATTTTTTCCAGGGGATGTACGAGAATATTTTTATGTTGTTTTAGGAATCTACTGCTGATATTATCACATCCTGGTGCGCTATCTGTTTTTAGATCCATAATAAGTTGTCCAATCTCGTATGAGTCTGTCTCAATTAAGACGAAAGAATTGGGGACATTTAGTACTTTGTCTTGGGTGTTACTCAGTAATGGTACTCGTAGATTCCGGGAATTAATATTTTGTTGACTGATTTTATCCGCCAGCGAGCTACCCACATTTATAAAATAGCTATTTGCTTCGTGAAGTGATTGGTCTGGAGAAGATGATAGAGTTAGAAGATCTTTATGGTGTTTTTTTGTTTTTGTTGTGTGTGTGATGTTTTTGATGACTTTCCATAATTTTTTATTGTCGTTCTGTGCTTCCAGGATTTTGTTTTTTTCGTATGCTCTTTTTAACCTACGTAATAGAGAGTTACAGAAATTTCTGTATCGTTTGTAGGTAATTTTCAAGACTTCGTTATCCGGATCATTACTTGCCTTTTTGTGTAGTTGGTCTCTGTTTCGCATGCAACGTAGTAGTCCTGGAGTAATCCAGGGCTTAATGATTTTTTGGCGTCTGGAAAGTGTTACGATTTTTGTATTCTTTTCTATTACTGTTTGTAAGCATTGTGTTAGGTAATTAAGACTAGTGTTAGGATTTTCTGTTTGATAAATGGGTTCAAAATTTATATGTAAAATGTCTAGTGCTAATGTTTTATCGTTAATGATGGCCTTTGTTGTAGTTGCATGTTGCCGTGGTTTTTTTAAATTTAAGCAAAATAAAACGGGATGGTGATCTGTTAATGTTGCATTAGGGACTATGGTGTTGGAAGAGTGTTTAGTTTTTATAAGGACATGGTCTATGCATGTTTGGTGTGCGCTGCGTGTAACTAAAGTGTGCGCTGGTAGTAGGCCGTGCGAAGCAGCTAAGGTTAGATAGCGTTCGCCTTCAGATTTAATTTTATTAGAGTTTATTGCTAGATTCATGTCGCCTATAACAACGGTGTGCTCGAAAGAAGACACTGATTGTAACATATTATCCAACGACAAGAGGAACGGCTCCAGTTTAGTGTAAGAAGGCGATCTGTAAAGGGCAATTATGGCAATGTGTTTTCCAACGGTGGCTAGTAGGCAATTGCTTTCATGGAAACTAGGTTCTATTATAGTTAGGTTAATGTTTTCTTTGTAGTAGATAATTACTCCGTCATTTTGTATGGGATTTATATTTGTTGCTACATGAGAGCCTAGGTATAGCCGTCCTCAAGATTGGGCTATCAAAGGCCAAAAAAAAAATTCAAATCCGACTCTTCCAGAGATTCGCCTCGTTCAAACAAACAAACAAAATAACAAACAAACTCTTCAGCATTATTGTTAGTATAGATTAATCTGAGAAGTATGCGATAATCAAAGGATTACTGGGAACATAATAAAGTCGCATGATCCTGCGGCTATAAGTGGCGATTAAAAGTAGACGAATATATCGCTGTTTCGCGTTTTCTTTAATTCGATCAGCTATTGTTGGCATTCATTATGTGAATGACAGGCCATTAATTATGTGCTCGAATTAAAATTAATGGTGAGCTCCAACAAGCCTTTTCTTTTTATGACGAAGAATATATTAACTACACTAGATTCTGCCCGCTTACGTCTGCGTGAAATTTTTTGTATCCCCAACTCCTTACTACGTTTTCGCTTATCGTTTTTTTTTTTACTTTTTGGTCGGTTCCTAAGGGTTCTAGCGTGAAGTTAAGTATCCTATAGATAGGTAGCCTTACACAATTGGGCTATCAAATACAAAAAGATTTTGTCAAATCCGATAGTTCCTGATATTAGCGCGTTCAAACAAACAAACTCCTCAGCTTTGTTAATTACTATAGAACTGAAGTATAGATAATTACTTTTACTTTTCGATTCTCTGTCGTTATCGATATTAGTTTTTTGCATGAAAATTTTAGCAAATATTTAATCTTGTGGATATTAATATGCAACTGTCCGTTGTTTAATGTAGTCGGTTCTATCTACTTCTACATTATCGTCTCTTGCTCTCATTTTCTTACAATATTTGCACTCCTCATTTTGTTTTCGATCATATTTATTTATTTAAGCTTCTGGTACACAATAAGGTGATTTATTCCGGTCTGATTACAGAGACGGACTTAATGATACAGGCAATCTCTACCAGTTAACCATGGGTGACCCTAATAACCATCACCAAGCTGTCGAAACCGGTTGCTTTCTAAGGCCCACCCTCTTCAATACGTCGGGACTTTTATTAAACCAAATATATCAATTATAAAATTTCATTCCACCAACTCGTGGTGGATACCATAAATCGTTGCAACACAATATGTAACCGATTGTTACCGAGCAATTAAGTCTGCAATCAGGTCTCAGACTGAACCAGTCCATCGGAAACCGTGTTTAGAGTTAACGAAACACCGATTATGTTATTTGTGTGAACACGCGAACCAAGAGATTTAATGAATGTGTGACGTAATTCGGCACAATATCTTTTGTTGTCGTTGCTTAGATTAGAATTATTTAAGATATTTTTTTAAATGACTATGGGATTGTTAGACTGGCAGCTTAAAATAATATGGACGTTATAATACTAGTGATTAAAGTTATTACGAGTTTATTGCTCAATTTGCTTTGTAGGTATAGGCGATAAACCAACAAATAACCTAACCTAACTATCATCCATAAGTATTGTTACGGTAACAATTCGATACACACGCAATCTAACTTGCGTTGCAGGTATTGTCTATTTTATTACATTGTCTTTATTTTATAATATGAATGATCTAGTTCATAGATATTCAATTTACTCTAGGTTCTCAGTGCATACCTATATTACTGACCAACCCCTTCAGGTTGATTATATTGTTTTTTACCCACTACATTATAGTATGACAAGTTTACATCTGCCGGGTCAGCGAGATTGTCCGAAAGGGTTACCGCTGGCCCGGAACATAAAGGGCTAAAGAAGGAACACGGGTGGGTTTTAGTCAGTAAGAGTCTGACACTCCTTTCCGCTCCACCCAGAGCGGGAGGGGTCATTTGATGAATTCCCATCCTGAAAAAAAAGGAGGAGTTGAATATATAGCTACCTACAGCTTACCTGTTAAGTATAGCAGGTTTTGGTGGTGTCGGCTCCGTGGGTCCAGGAACCGGGCTGGCGACAGTCGGGGGTATCGTAGGGATCCGAGCCGGCACCAGAGGTGATGATGTGGGGATCGCGCTCCCTGTGCCATACAAGGTATTGAATTAATAAAGTTGGAGTCTGATGCAGTTGAATTTGAAAAAGTATTAAAGTCCCACAAAAAAATAGGCTAGATGAACTGAAACATAAGTTTAGCTCTCGATTGTCATATCTTATAGAAAAGCGTCACTTTGGTTGTCAAATTGGGCACAAGGATCACAAAACTGGGAATTACTAGATTAGGCGCAATGGACTCCTCATCAACCAAATCTAAAAACGAAATAAAATAATTAAAAATCAGTTTCTTCGGCGTAAAGTATTACTGGAGAACAGTTACCTTGCAGAAATGTAAAATTAAATGACTGTACTGACCTCTAAGCTCTAACTCGTAAGCTTCAAGCCTTTACAAAGAACATAACAATGCAAGTGACAACTCGTGCACAACATTTATTTATACTCCAATACAGGTTGCTCAAGCTCAAGGGTAACCACAGTTCAAAAGGATCTATTCGACAGGTCTTGGCCACAGTTCCCTACAACAATAGGATCTATTCGACAGGACTTGGGCCAAACAAATGATGGCTGCAACTCTAATCTATTCATAGATTTAAGATTTAATGGTCACCTTTATATTTCTATTTATTTAGTTGCTCATTAGGAAGAGGACGCAGTAAAAAACCTTAACCAAAATCTTTCGAGACTGGGTCTTTAGTATCTACACTTACAATCTTTTTGCTTTTGCGTCCTTAGATTTAGGAGACTTTTGTCTTTTTATTATTTTTTTGATGTCGTTATTCATACACTACGGTCGGAAGCTTTTTTGTTTTCTAATGGATTTCAAAATGCTCTGTCGTTTTTTTAAAAATATCATTATTTAAACTGATAACCTTGTCTGCTTATTGCCACTGATTTCAGGGTTTAAATACCTGCTATGTCTACATGTTATGAAAATAAGTTAAAAATCATACACAAGTAATCAATCATTAAAATGTCAAAAAAGGTTAGGTAACAAATTTGTTAAATTGAATACTGTCATCACTCAACAAGTCTGCGTACTTACGTTAAAAAACTAAATAATTACAAACGAATAAAGTTTTGACGGTTTGGCAGATGGCTGGATTTTAAGTATCAAGGTAGCAACATTTATTATGTTGATAACATTAGTTATACTTTTTGTAGCTATTATAGTATGACAAGTTTACATCCGCCATTATAGATAAACATCTGGCTGCTATGTAGATGCAAAGAAACGTCTTCATAGCGTGTCGTTGGCACTCTAAATGGAGTCGGCCCAGAATTCGGCTAATAATGTCTTAG
Organism: Luperina nickerlii; assembly: GCA_963855955.1. Lineage (NCBI taxonomy): Eukaryota > Metazoa > Arthropoda > Insecta > Lepidoptera > Noctuidae > Luperina > Luperina nickerlii. Next base: position 15,987,721 of record OY979679.1, on the reverse strand, counting down.
TTACCTGATCCAGGGATACTGTTAAAGTGTTCCTTAGCGAGGAACTCCTCGAAGTATCTGGTGAAGTCCCCGGTGGGGTCCCATCGTGAGGACAGCTTGGCCCACTCGTCCGGGAACTCGTACTTCAGCCGTTTGATCACCTTCACCGCTGTCCTCTTCTGTCGGTCTGTGCATCGGATGCATTTCGTTCTTAAAGCTTCGGGAAGTATTCCTGGAAAGAAGAGATGGTTTTCATTCAAATGTGTTTTTGTACTTTTAGTAAGTAGTAGTAGTGATCTGAGAGGTCACCCATGAATACACACACTTATACACTCATGAATATTGGTCAATTGGGCCTACAATTAAATTAAGTGTCATATCATGTCAAGTGTCAGATAGGCACTCGCTCCATGTAAAATACTGGTATTCAGCAGTATCCGATTAGACTGGAAGCCAAACCCAATATTGTTGGGAAAAGGCAGATGATGATGACGATGATGAAGTGTCAAGCGATTTTGTAACATGAGCTGTGCAAGTATTAACTTCTATCTTGGCTTGCCCTGCGTTTAAACTACCTTGCGCAGCCTTCAAATGATTAGGTATGGTATGGGCTCAAATAATTGTTTCTTTTTTCGTTTGAGGAGAGGGTCTTTGTCCTAAGTGGGCCACTAACTCATAGAATTTTTGACCAATTGAAGTGACCTTATACTGTGCTGAAATTACAGAGTTCTTAGTGTCCAGCTTGGTATTATCTTTTACATTAACATTGTTTTCCAACAAGAGTTCAATAGAACAAGTTGACAATGGCATTGTATTTAAATTATGAAGGACACCCTTCACTTTAAACTTGAATCCGAGTTGTTAACCAGTCAACTGCAGATTTACATTGTTTTCTCTTGCAACGGTGCTTTTAAACGAGGCCGTCACTGTCAGGTGCATGTAGTCATAGGCACGTACTGTCAATTCAACTTGCTACTTACTTACTTATTCTTATCTGTCATTTAGAAAGGAATGGTAATTTTTGTATTTAAGTAATGGACCAACTTTCATCCTGAAAAAGAATATGGACATTGGACACTTATTTAAATAACTTCGCTAAAACGACTTCAACTAATCATTTACAAACATCTTAAATTCATTCACTGACAGACAACGCACGACCTAGCCATATATGTACATATAACGCAATTGAGCATTAATATTTATAGGATGAAAGTTTGTCATTTTTGCCATCGGGCGTGATGACTTGTACTTCCATAATTTAATCGAGTTGCTCACATTTTAAACAATAAGTAATCATAATCATAAATCTTTATGTACCTCAACATCAATGCACAATCTTAAAAAGAGAAATGTGTGAGATAGGAGGGTCCTGTCATCCTGTGATACGGATTACCCGGCTCTCATATACAGGGTTTATTTTCAAAGACCAACCAAATTTAAGCGTGTGGTACAGACGGGATGGCTGAATTTTTATTCACGATTGTGATGTTGGTCCCATGGAGAAAGTTGTTCAGTTTGGTGGTCTGTACCACATCCCTAAAGGGCCATTTAAATGGAGAGAGTTTCTCGACTCGAAGGTACGATTATCGAAAGAACATTACAAAAGTCTCTTCGTGTAAGCATTCACGATTGTCGCTCTGCCCCTTGGGCGACAATTGCCTCGCAATAGAATATAATAATTATCTGTCTCCGTATAAACAGAACTACAAAGCGAGAATTGTATTTCGAGTTTTTGTGCCAGTCGCTACTTGAGTGCAGTGCGCAAGGGTGTTTTAATTATATCTGCTCTTATAAGACAAGAATTAATAAAACGAACACGGAAAAAAGATGTTGGGTTAAAAAATGGATAGCGAGAAGAAACACTTTTGGAGCATCTGATCTAATACTTTGTGTCTTGAATTACAATTGGAAGATGAAGAGACATTCAATTCATGGCTGGTCTTTGAAGTCTAACCCTGTATAGGACATGTTTTTTTACAAAACAGAGATATGATGACATAGCGTAGACAAAAAAAGTGTAAAAGAGATGTTATCGCTGCAGCGCGAAAAGCTAGCTAGATTCTTCAATGGAAGTCCTTATGTCTTTTATTAATAACTGGACGTCACATTATGCAACTGCACTGGCTATCAAATTGTATTTCTCGTTATTGTATGTACCTTTATATGTATTAAGATCAACCCTCGTCCATTAAATTTAATCGATTTTATATGAGAAGTCGTAAATGAAGCTAACTTTTATTTTTAAATTTGATCGCGCAAAGTTTTTATAGCTCAAAAAAGATGGAAATTTTTGAGCAGGTCTTGAAGCAGGATAATTTTTTACTTGAGCTAATTTTAGTCTTGTTGTAATCACATAAAATGGATATATCCAACATAATATATGTATATAACATGTGCTTACATACAGGCAGTTTATAACACTATATTTGAACTTTTGAAGAATGTGTTTTTATTGGTAATTATTTCAAAAGTTTTTGGCGACTACATGATCTAAAGCGCGGTCTTAGTCGGACTGCATAGAAAAGAAAGAGAAGCGCGATGACACAACGCTGCTAATTTATTGCAAAATATGAAGCAATTATCTATTTACAAAAAATCTATTGTTTGGACTAAAAAACTTTAGTATGTTGCTTGCAGAATACAAAAAATCTGATTGATTGTATGTAGGTATATATTAGTATGGTTTTTATTGTAAAAAGAATGTTTTTAGATGTATCTTCATGATTTTTTTCTATCGTATCAAATTAGTTGTATTATGTTTTCAACACATTATCTACCTAGCATATATCCTGAAGAATATCATATATTTTTTCTGATTTTGTTTACTGTAGTCGATATAATACTTTTATTGTTTCTACAATTTGCGTTTTTTTGTGTTTAGGTCCTGTAAGCCCCTTAAGCTGAGAGCTACATAATATGTAATTTGTGTTCAATTAAGTACCTATATAAAGTAGCAGCTTGCATTAAAATAGAATAACTTAAATATATGATAATGTATGTAAACCCACCGTAAAACGGGGTTCCTTTGAACAGGTTTTGCAAGTTTTTTGTAAATGCCATTTTTTTTTGCTCCGATTGAACTATGTGTCTTTTGGCTCTAGTCTTGAAACTAGGTACTCGAAATAGTCATAATTTTTTTTTAGGAAATATTGGGTTGTTTTAAATGGATTTTTAGAACGTTTTTAAGAGAACGTTTTTAAGTGATGTTAAGAAACTATTGTGCTACTAACATCAATACCGCGTTATATTTCCAACTTCGATCAACAATATGATCGAAGATTTCCAAGCTTATCAATATATTACTTAAATTACGCTATCTTAAGAATCTTAAGTGTTATTTTACTCGAAATTCGTGATTTCCGCAGACTTGAATTTTACCAATGTCTAGAATAAATACGACGCAGATCTTCCATAGATAATAAAGAATTTGAACTTAATGAACGATTTGTATTCTAAAGACTATGTTCATTCGATCACGTTCACTCGATGACGGTATGCGCTGATTATTTCCTTATTTATTATAAACAAAAGAGTAACCTGCTCCTTGAACGAGTTGGAAGGGCTCCCATAGACAGGCGCAACGCGAATCTGGTGGAACGGGTGGAACAATTTCTATGAAAACTTAATGGAAATGTTCTACCGCAGTCGCGTCGCGCCTGTATGCGGAAGCCTTAAACTTTTTTGTTTTTGTTACTTAGGAGTATATCGAGTTTTATGATGCCCTTGCCCTTTTATCTGATGGCAAAAGAAAAGCAACCAAAATCTTACGTATGCGTGGGATGCGTTATTTAAGTCATTTGACGAAAAGTACCTAAACAAGTTTCCAAAATTAAATTGCGAAGATTCTAAGGTTGACTGGTATAAAATGCCCCAGGCATTAAGTCCGTCTTTGTATAGTATTTTTTTTTACTTGTGCATAATGTTTTAATAAATAAAATAATAAATAAGTACCTAAATAAGATTCTTTGTTTTATTTATTGGTAGCAGACTCTTAAAGGCTCCTTCAAACAGGCGCGACACGACACGCGATACAAAGGCTCCGCAAGTTGCGCAACGAGCGGTGCCTTCGTGTCGTGCGCGATTATATCGTGTGTCGCGCCTGTTTGTAGGAGCTTTAAACAGATTTTGATAAAATATATCTAAAAAGCATGTTTTTACCGCGAAAAATAAGAAAGCTAACCCTACAATATAGACGGAGTCTCGTAATAGTAACCAAAAGTTACATAATGCGACAAATAAGCCACAATTTCACTATTATGTGTTTGTTTTCGCGAATTTGTACGAGCACGGTGATGTAAGATCACTTTTAGTTCTAACTAGGTGGAACGTAACAGTTTTCCAGCAAATTATTATAACATTAACTACTATGTACAGACGCCAGCACATCAAGCTACCCGAAACTGTCAAATTTTCCCAATGAACTTTGAACCTTATGCTTTAGCGATAAAGTTGAAAATCCATTAAAGAAATTTGGCAGATTGTAGTAGCTATTCACTTAGGCCCTTTGTACACACACGTTTTGCCGTGTCTTGCCGTGAAAAACTATGGTTTATTCGCCGTGTGTAAGATGTTAGTGTCACCAAGAAAGCTTGTTGACGGACACGTTTTTTCTTTGGCCCGGTTTAAGGCTCCTACAAACAGGCGTGACACGCGATATAATCGCGCGCGACACAAAGTCACCGCTCGTTGCGCAACTTGCGGTGCCTTTGTGTCGCGCGCGATTTTATCGCGTATCGCACCTGTTTGAAGGAGCCTTTATACGCCGTGTGTAGGCACGGTCGTCAGTGTTGTATGAGTCGCAGCCAACTGGTTAAATTAGCCGTTTAGTTAACCGCCTGGCCTTTGGAAGTAGTGCTCGCCTCGCTTCGCTCTCTTTGCTCGCACGCGGTTGATCACAGTTCTAACCACAGAACCAAACCTAAACCCATTTGGTCGGGGTGCCCTGGCTCAGTTGCTGCGACCAATTCGGCTCTCGCGTGATTCGTTACAGTTCCAACCTAAACTATAATAAGTATTGCATTTCATTCAGGCCGTTAGTTAAACGGCCGCCGTTTAGTTAAAAGGCTAGGCGGATAACTAAACGGCTAATTAAACCAGTTGGCTGCGACATATGGATGACTATGGAAGCTTGTTGGTAGACAAGTTTTTTCTTCGGCGCGGTTTATACGCCGTGTGTAGGCACAGTCGTCAGTGTTGTATGGATCACAAAGAACAATTTCTTTTCTTAGTAGCAGAGTAGCTCAGAGTTGGTTTTGTGTCTTTTAGCGACAATAGGCTCAACCAATTTCTATGGTGCAACCTCTTTTTGTAGGCACCTAATTGGTAAAATCTTGGTGCACGACCTAATCACCTTTGCCCACCCTCCGAGAAATACTGGTGTGATGTTATTTTGCCTTCCTTGTTATTTATAACCCAGTTTGTTTGGCACACGCAATTTAAGCGAGTGCGTTGACCTTAAACAGCCTTAAACCGACCAGTGCCAGGCCGCGGATTAAAAAAAGGTTACATATAAAAAAAAAAAACAGCATACGATGTCTCCGAAAAGTATTATAAATAACCGTTATTTTATAATAAATTATGAAATTTTATAAGGGTTTCGCCTGAAATATTAGTACTTAATCTTATTTCTCCATGATTTTTCTTAAGTCTCAGTAAAGTCTGAGGAGCAGGGCTTCGTATTTTTAAGAACGTTCGCATTCCAATTTCAGTCACACTCTGTCAAAAATACCTCTAATTTACCTATATTTTTGACAGGTTTTTGACATCAATTGTCGCTGAGATGAGATTGCGGCTAGATTTAAAACGTTTTTAATTATAATTGACCTTCTGATAAGCCACAAATAAACAGAATAAAGTAAAGTATTTTAATGGCTGAACTGGTAACTTGTAGGTACCTACACGTATGCTAGTATGTAGAAAAACGAACACGAATTAAAATTATCGAGCGAAACTGGAAAATCAAGCAAACCAGAATGTGCAAATGAAAATAAAAAACCAAACACCAAAGGTAAGTTGATAATGCAAGAAACTTCACAGAAAGCAAATTGCAAACTGTCATCACACAGCTACGGCATTGCGACATCACGAGCTAAACGCATCAAGAGCTATTTCGAATTACTTACATAGCAAAAAAAAATCGGTTGTCTGTAAAGTCGGTTTACTGACGATAGTTGAACCTGACAACGTTATAAGAAAATACTGATGGAATAGTTGCATTGCATTTGTTAATATTCGCTTGCACTTCAAGCCGCCATGGAACGCTACAGAGCGAGGCCGCGAGGTAACGCTACATGAGTCATGTTTTTTTCGTGAGTGCAGCCAGCTTCATCGATTTATTAGACGTTGTCACGTCAATAAAGACAATAAATCTTTGAACTACGCACATACATACAATCTCCTGTATTTAATAACAGCATTAGCCATGGAATACAATCACCGCGAGAAAGCATTGTTTTAAAATTAGCAACGTCGCGAAAACTCCCATTGTCCTATGGCACTGATTTTCCGTTGAAGTTTTTACTGACGCACGTTAGGTTTGTCTATAAGCATAGTGAATATTTTTGAAGTGAAAGCTTTAGGCGCGTTGGGCATTTTTTGAGATGCGAAAAACCATTAACCTCGCGACACTGTTACCGACACCTAGCGATGGGCCGAGTTGACTTTTTGGCAACTCGAGTAACTCGAGTTGACTCTCTTACCAACACGGGTTGCAACTCGAGTTGACTCGACTCAGTCTGCCTTAAGATGCGTCGCGTTGCCGCGTTGTCCGTCCGAGTCAGGAAATGCTCAACTCGGTGCATCTTTCCGCGGGTTGCTAGTTTGCTACGTTCACGGTTCGCCGGGTCGGGTCCGGCGGGCTGCGTGTCGTCGCGTCGAGTCAATGGTAGTCAAATCAAATTGAGCCCATTCAAAAATCAGACGTTTATTATTATTAAAAGTGTTTACAAACATCACTTCACAAAACGAAGTACATACCTACTTATGTAGCGGAAAAGAACGAGGTAAAAATGTTAATTTTTACCTAGTAAATAATAAGAAACTAAAATAAATCTAATGGCACTTTATTCCTTAAATTAAACACCGCACCTTTTGGTATTTGGTCATCTATCTATCAACTAACATCTATAAAAAAAGCTAATCAACATCTAAGTAATGGCACTTATTTCTGAATGAATACCAGTCTTAAGTTTAAAAAATATCTTGTAACTCTATAAAAATAACTGTAATATAAACTAATCAGCTTTGAAATAGACCGTATATACCTATAAATCTAAAGGCTCTGATTTCTAAATATCAGTTTTAAATTCAACAATACTTACTTGGTAAGTAATTATATAAAAATTATTATGTATAATGGCACTTGTTTCTGAATTTTAGTCTTAAATTCAACATAAGAAACCAAGAACGAGAACTATCTCTTTCACTCGCGGCTCGGACGTTCGGCGTCGGGCTGATTCGGGCTCGCTCAGAGTCGTTCGGGCCTCGCGACTCGCGGGCTAGGCGGCTAGCCGCGGGCCGCCAACCCAACCCACCGCACCGAGTTGACCCGAGAGCGCGCGCGACGGGCTCGCCCGTCGCGTGCGCTCTCCGGGTCAACTCGGTTTGCAGATATTTTGACTCGGGCTGACTCGCTTACGGTCTGACCCGAGTTACTCGAGTTAGATAACTCGAGTCGCCCATCGCTACCGACACCGCGCTACATTCGGATGTGTTCGACTGTCCTCGGCATGTACTCGGGTCAGTAAGTGATGGCAAAGTATTCTGTTTGTGTTTTGTTTTCACTTCTGTCGGCACTCCCGGAGTGCCACTGTTTTTTTTTATCTTATTCTATAGTAGCAAATCATTCTCCTGCGCTTACCCCAATTTATTTGGGGTCGGCGCAACACGTCCTTTTATTCCAGACTTGTTTATTAGCCGCTATCTCGATAATCACCCCAGTTCTAGGCATATCATCTTTCGCATAGTCAATCCATCGTTTCTTTGGTCTTACCCTAGTGTTTAAATAGACTTTTGTTTAATGTTTTTGAGCATTTTTTAGAGTCTCTCTGAGGGATCGAATCTGCAAAGAGGTGATCCGGCAGAGAACCAACGTTGTCGACATAGCTCACAGAATAAGCAAGCTGAAGTGGTAATGGGCCGGCCATATTAGCCGTAGAACCGATTACCATTGGGGTAGACGTGTTCTTGAGTGAAGACCGCGAATCGGTAAACGTAAGGTGGGACGCCCTCAGGCTAGGTGGAGCGACGATCTTCGCAGGATGGTTGGTAGCAGCTGGATGTGAGTTTCCGAAAATCGACGTGCAATAGGAGAGGTCTATGTCCAGCAGTGAACTGCTATACGCTGATGATGATGATGATGATGAGCATTGACGGCTTAGAACATGTATTCGTATAAGTTCACCTACCCTACATCGTGCTGAACACTATGAGAGAAAAATTTCCCGCGTATTTGTTGTTAACTTGTGCTTTGGTTGTTTTACTTTTTGTTTTTAGTCACTGACTACATATTTTCATAGATAAAATAACTTAAATCTTATCTTTTCTTTACTAATAATACAGCTTTGAAAAGAAGAGTTTTGTTTGTTTGTTTGAACGCACTAATCTCGGGAACTCCCAATCGGATTTGAAAAATTCTTTTTGCATTTGATAGCCCAGTTCTTGAGGAAGGCTATAGGCTATTTAACATCACGCGACGACCCTTGGGAGCCGGGCAAAAAATGTCAGAAAGAACGTTAAGCGGAAACGAAGTAATAGTGCGGGCGGCCCATGTAATGCGATGGGGTGGGATGGGGGAACAGGATATTTCACGCGGACGAAGTCGCGATGTCGATATTATTGACTGGTAGAAAATGCCTATGGCATTAAATCTGCCTCTGTACCTACAGTACCCGGCGATAAATATTGCATATCGACCTTTGGAAAGAGACAATCGGCTAATTTCGACTTCGTAGAGCGTTATCTCTGTCGCACGAAATACAAACAGTCCGGTATCTATTAGGAGCTATTAAAACAATTATGATTTGCTTCTTTTGATAATTATTTTTATTCTTTGTATAAAATACAAAAAAGGTAAAGGTCGATGTGCAATATTTATCGCCGGGTACTGTACATTTATGTGCTTGAAGTATTAATAAATAAATAAATATCGCAATTGGAAAATTATTCGGAACTGGTAAATACAAATAAACCCAAAAAAAACCTAGTTTGTCGCTGATAGACTCTGTAGTTACTGACAAGAACATTATTAGCAATAAAATAATGTTATTGCGAATTACATTTGCGTGTTAGAAAAACCTTAGATAGGTAAGTACTATATCGCAACAGTAACCTTAGGAAACCACTGATTGCTCATTGTAGGGTCAAATAAATACTTATGTATTCTTAGATTATTGCAATACTTACATTACATCCATTGTTTATAGACTTGTCTATCATCTAGTATTGGTCAATATATAGGTATCATAAATGTTATCTTGTAGGATGTGCAAGGTTTAAGAACACTGTATGTATCTACGTATAATCATCTGCCTAGCCTTTTCCCAACAATGTTCAGGTCGATAACCTACTTTATTGAGATGATCAATCTATTGATGAAAAATAAGGATAGATACAATCGGGTGATGTCAGAAGGTCTAACTATCAGTCTAAGTCATAAATTAAAGTTGATTCAGTACCTTTTCATCCTTTAACTCTTAAGATCCATCATATTGCATAGGTACCTTTTTTCCTTCTTTGGCATTGATACCTTGATATCCTTATTGAAGACTATCAGATGTAAATAATGTTGACAGCTGACCACAGACTATTTATAGTGTAACCACAGAATGCGCATTGACAACCGCTAAACCAGAGCAATAATGTTATCCCTACATAATAAACTATTAGTATAACGTATAGTGATGAAACCGCGACATTCATCATAATAATTGTGATTTATTCAAGAGTTAATTCGTATTTGTTATTAAACTGGTTAATGTCGTGATATTGATGATATAAATGATTTAATTTCTTTAAGTAGGTTTGTACAAACACTTTTACACGTCAATCATATTTTTAAAACTAGATGAGGTCGGCGTTTCCTATCTGATTACTCTGAGAAGAAAGGTTAAAACAAGCTCAGAGGGCACAGTCTCTTTTAAAATCCAGAAATAATCTTGGTCAGATCATATGAAGACCATGTAGATTGTAGCTGAAATGGTTTTTTGAGGAAAGAGCCAAATAGATTGAGTGGAACTGTCCAGTCAGTGTATTTGAGTGTATTAACGGAAATAAAATCATTATACTCGTAATTAATGTACTATTTCTGGAAATCCTGCAAAGAAATTAAATACATAGCTAGCTACTTTTCAACGAATACCAGCTTACTTATTAATTGTCCCACACCCTCACAGAGAAGGCAATAATATGTATACTCTTGCTCAAGACACCTACTACCACCACCCCACTCCCACTGCTATAAGTACCTTAGAAAAAAATCATCATCATCATCATCAGCCTATAATGTTCCCACTGCTGGGACACAGGCCTCCTCTCAGTGAGAGGGAGTGGGCCGTAATCCACCACGCGGGCCCAGTGCGGGTTGGTAGATGTCACATGTCTTCGAATTTTTGGTTCTAGGACATGCCGGTTTCCTCACGATGTTTTCCTTCACCGTTTTGTGAGCAGTGGTGATGAAATAATTTACACAAAGTAAAGCGCCTGTCTGGGTTCGAACCTACGACCTACAACTCGTAAGTCGCGGCCGTTACCACTTGGCCACCACTGCTCGTGAAAAAAATTGCTGCTAGAAAAAAATACCAACAAAGAAATAATTGAAAAACACAGAGTGTGTTTTTCAATTAATTTAATTTTGTCGAAATTTTTTGTATTATTCTTTGTGTACCTATATTATTTCTTGTTTTGTGTTTTTATTAGTAGCAGTTTCTTTATGAATAATATGTTATTCTTATTACTTACGTTGTATTAAATTAAATTGATTTACAACAAAAATAAGAATCTAAAATTAATTTTATGACCACTGATTGCATTAATTCAAAATACCTGTTTACAAAAAAGATGTTTACTTAATTATGATAATATCCCCGAATATATAAAATTAGATTACCTATGATGTAATAATTGTGTTATAATTTCCACATCTAGCGTAATCGTAAATTAGCATTTATTATTATTCAAATTAACATTTTACTATTCTTAAGGTCAACTCGGTTGTCGGTTGTTGGTTATTGACATTATTTTTAATTATTCATCAACTTTTTTTGTACAAATGAACGTATATTTAAACATTATGGCATAATTAATCTAGTTATTGCATACTTTTTCATATTGCGGTTATTTCCTTCCATTCTAAAAAATGATAAAATTTATGTAAAAATAAAAAATAATAAATCAGAACTAAGAAATTTTTAATATCATTTTATCATCATCTGCTGCATAGTTTAGCTATTTTTTGACATTTCTGTCTACAATTTAGAGCGTGTAAAATCCCATAATAGATACCTCGTGGGCCTTGGGCTGGAAAAAATGAGGATTGAGCCTGCTGAGCATGCGCGCGGTGGTGTGCGCAACGGAAAATAATTTTGCACCGGTTAAGAAAGTAGGAAATATACGGTTGATTGGAGAACTGACATCACTGTGCGATACCCTATAGGTCTCTGTGGCATACCACAAGACACAAATAAACAGTTTCTTCGTTACCAACAGCGTTTTGTAACCCATGATCGGGCCTGGCAAAATACCTTTTCTCAACAGGGGACGTTCCTTTCGCAGTCACGGTATGACAGCTGGCTGGCAACAAAAATTTAAAGTTTAAAGTAAAGAGTGACTTTAATGATTTTTACTGGACCTTGCCGGATCCGAAAAATAGCAAATATAAGCCACGGACTTTCAAATAATAGAACGAACATTTTCATGCTACGCTAACCTACGCCCGCACTACGAAAAACGTTCGTAGCACCTCAGCTACGCATAATTTCCGTAATTTTCCAAACTCACTATTTCAAATAATAGAACGAACATTTTCATGCTACGCTCGTACTACGAAAAACTTTCGTAGCACCTGAGCTACGCATAATTTCTGTAATTTACCAAATTCACTATTTCAAATAATAGAACGAACATTTTCATGCTACGCTCGCACTACGAAAAACGTTCGGAGCACGTGAGCTACGCATAATTTCCGTAATTTTCCAAAGTCAAATAATTTATTTCAAATTGGCACATTAAAGGCATCCAAACTCACTACTAATAATACTACACTACTAAACACTACTAAAAATCTAAACTCACTACTACATCTAGCTTACATAACTTTATTGTTAAACAATATCCTGACGTCTTTATGTGTCATACTCATGTACTATATATACCTGACATGCATACTTGTAGACATGTATATTGTATATCACCTTGTTTTTCCTTATTAGGACTACTGAACTTCCGACACTGAGTGCATGGGAAGGGGAACTACTTAGTACATAAGAACGGCGGTAGAATCGATAATGTGTAAATATTTAGCCGAGTCTTTTGTTGTTAACCGTAACGAACAAAGGAAACGAATTTGCTGTTAGGTAATCAGTGACGGTTACGTCTTTTTTGTGCTTCATAAGCATTTATAGTTAAATTGAATGGAATAAAGAGAGGTAATACCTAGGTACTGCAGTACTGATTTAGCGGTGAAAGTACATTACAATTAACCGCTTAATTCGACTCGACATGACTGAACATTTTCAAACTTTTTTAATGAATTGACTGAAATTATGAATTGGTGTTGTTGTAACTTTTAGCTTCCTACATCCAGTATTTAAAATGATCGATAGTAATAACGTTTTAAATCAATCAATTTGAAACAAGTTATTGTGTATTGAGGGGCTCGTGGTTAAATGATAGCAGCCGCACGGATCGGTTTAAGGTGGACATATCGCGACTTCTCCGTGTCTCGGGAGGCACGTTAAGCCGTTGGTCCCAGCCTTCATTCGTAGATCTTTGACAGTTGTTACGGGTAGTCTTAAGCCCAAAAGTCTGACAACCAGTCTAACCAAGGGGTATCGTGTTACCCAGTAACTGGGTTGTGGAGGTCAGATACGCAGTCGCTCCATGTAAAATACTGGTATTCAGCTGCATACGGTTAGACTGGACGGGTTTACCAGGAAAAAATATGTCTTTCATTGACTCGAATGTGCCCTGGCAGCTGATAGTAGGTATGTCATGCTCACTCAAATGTCTCGCTGACGGTGGCGTGTGTGTTGGATCATTTAGCTCCCTTCAAAATGATTGAGCTGAATGGTGCTGATTTATGCGTCATGTTCGTGAACGGGCGCCGTCAGTGGGGCTGGTCATCACTTAGCTGCCTCGGCTTATTTTTAATTATTTTATTTTTGGATTGTAGTTTGTTAAGTACTATTTGTTGTACTCTGGACGCTTTTAACACGTACGTCTTTCTTAACTTTTTACATCGTTCTCACATTATATAATTTTAAAATCAAAAGTAATGATGTACCTAACTAATATTTTTGTAAAATATCATTTAAAAAGAGTGGCCATGGAGTTTCTTGCCCGTTCTTCCCCATAGGTACCTACGCTTTGGAATGGGTAACTAGCTTCATACTCGTATTTTCTGACTGACCGACTTCTTGACAATTCAAAAGTGCCTCTAAATGATTTAATTGAAATAAATGCTTTGAGTTTGAGTTTGGACCGACCGTTTCATCTAAGAAATAGGTACCCACAACTTACTACAAAAAACCGGTCAAGAGCGAGTCGGACTCGCGCACCGAGGGTTCCGTACCATCATAATAATATTTTCTTAAATTTTTGTCGGCGAGGCCTATATTCGTCAGAGAATTGCAATTTTATTCTACACTACGCACTGCGGTGTAGAATATTGCAGTTTTCGGTTAGCGCCATCTCTTGACCGATAGTGTAACTAATGTAACTTTTGTTGATGATTTCTGAAAAAGTATGCTATTTAGAGACATCGTTTTATTTTTCCTGTAATCTTTACATAGACTTCTATCACATAGAATTATTTCAGATTTTCTCTTTGCAAACTTCCGAGATAAGGGGGGAACGATATTTTTTTTAACATTTTTCATCAAAAGTCGAAAACTATGCGGCCTAAAAAATAAAATATTTGAGAATGTGCAAACTGTGTTCTTTCATACAATACCCCACATGCCCTAGTAGCCCCACTTCGAATTTTTCAGAAGCCCTTTCAGTCCCTGTAGCAAAAAAAAAATCGTTCTTATTTGCAAAATAGTTCAAGGGCAAACGTCATCTAAAACTATTCCAAATTTCAAGTTGATAGCATTATTAGTTCTTGAGATATCCAGCTGTGACAGACAGACAGACAGACTGAGTCTCACCATAAGGGTTCCGTTTTACCATTTTGGTACGGAACCCTTAAAACTACGTTCACGGTACCGTGAATCACAAATTATCACACAATAGTGATTCATCTATTTCGGTTCTAAAACAAATGAAAATGACTCACTCTTGTTTATATACTTAAAACCATAGAGAAAAAACTAATCGGTCATTGTGATACTTAAATGTAGTGTTTACCTACATAACTGTAATACGAAACAATTTTATTGTGTGCTGAGAATTTCCGTCAAATAGTGACTGTGTTTTATTTAAGTAAGGCTGCTTTTCCACCAGAGATGAGCGAGGATGCGTAGCGGGGGATGTGTGTGAAACTAACCAATAACATCGCTTCATTTTTATAGCTTGAACTAATAACTTAGTTCAAGCTGTAAAAATGAAGCGTAGGTAATAACTTAAAGTTCAAGCTATAAAAATGAAGCGTTGGTATTGGTTAGTTTTACACACATCCCTCGCTATGCATCCTCGCTCATCTGTGGAAAGGCAGCCTAAGTATGTACTGTATTTTGCTCGCGATTTCGTCGGCGTGGAGGCCAGAAATTATCCAACTGGAACGTATTACCGGAATAAAAGTATCCTATGTTTATTCAAGGTTATAAACTATCTGTGTGCCTTTCATCCAAATCCATTCAGCCGTCTTGGCGTGATTTAATTTCAATTTAATCAAAATAATTTATTTTCTCTTCACAAACAATGGTATCATATAAATTTAGACAAGCTAAGAAACTAGTTTGTGAGAGAGTGGTGTCTGCACTAGGAATACCTGATCATCAGGGTCCCGCCACACGGTGATTGAGTAACAAACATACAAA
Source organism: Luperina nickerlii (assembly GCA_963855955.1). Lineage (NCBI taxonomy): Eukaryota > Metazoa > Arthropoda > Insecta > Lepidoptera > Noctuidae > Luperina > Luperina nickerlii. Next base: position 15,972,545 of record OY979679.1, on the reverse strand, counting down.
CTTTCACATTTATAATATTAGTAGGATAAAGTAATAATAGTAATGGGTATTTAGAACATTAGACATGCCATAAAGCTGGTTCAATTCTGAAAAATACTTTGGCAGTGATTAAAACATTTAAGACACTTATGAATCAGTCCTTGCCGATATCAAATTATGGAAGGAAGTTGTAACATAAAGCTCAATGAACTCGCTTTTTTTAAATAAAGAAAGCTTCAACACAGCAAAAATGCGTTAAATGTTTGAAGATAGTTCTTCTCAGCTAAAGCACTAGGAATTGGTGAAAGGTGGGCGTCGGTGAGGGACTGTCTTTTGTAATTTTGACGTTCAAAAAGTGCTGATTCTCAGCTTAGTTTGAAGACATGACTTTTGATTTTGGTACGTAGACACCAGTATAAATAGATGCATATATCTAGATTCTAGAAAACTTTTAGATATAAATCGAAATGTGTTAGTATTCACAGTGTGGCCATCGTTGCGGGATTTCCTAGTACCGCCGTTAAGGCAGTGTGATTCAGTGCACTAACGTCAATCTATCGTGACCTATTAAATAAGTATTCAGTGTTTCCGGTCTGCTTGTGAGATGACTGTGAAAATATCTGCTGACAAAATTCGTTTGCCATTTTGGGCACGGGGTTTATAATATAAAAACGTTGCTATGTCAAAAATGTATGGTTAAACAGTTGTTAATCACTAATTAAATTTAAGTGACGTTTACGAATAAAGGGGTAAGTAGTTAAATGTACTGATTTATTCCGTGCAACGAGAAATAACTACATAATGGTTACTACTACAATAACACAACGTAAACAATAATAAAACGTAATTTTATGGTTCTATTTGTTAGATACGACTAGATAACTCTTCTCGTCTTGTTGATTGTAGCCAAAAATGTGGGAAAAAAATTTTGCACGGCTTTATTTTATTGACCTTAGAGTAAAGCCGACAAACAATAGTAGATTGTTTGCCGAGGGAGCAAAAAAGAATTTTATGCTCTAGGAGGAGACATAGTGACCTTCTTGGTGATGTTCTTCGGAATGGTCAGGTGCGTAGTAGGTACCTACTCGCAACCGGCCTGCGTGTATGACCAGTTGTATGAACGTAAACGAAGCAAAAGGAGTATGGAAGCAGATGGCATTCTATAGTTTCTGCCTACCCAATCAACATTGAACCCTACCATGCTTTAGCAATAAAGTTGAAAATCTATTACAGAGACAGATTGTAGTAGCTTGATGTGCTGGCGTCTGTACCTATGTATATAATCTGCATTCGCGATTTATTTGCCAAAAATGTAAACAAATATGAGTTTATAGAAAAATAACTTTAAATCCTACACAATAAAGTTCAGTTTACGCTACAACTTCAAACATTTTTATAACTTTTTAATAGTTCCAGTCACCCTAAAATCAACTTAATTACCATTAAAATAAATTTGATATTTGCTTAACTTGAAATAATATTAATTTGAAACATAAGTTTGAATAGACTTTAAGAGTTAAATACTTCTATCGGCAATATAGATTGCCGATAGAAGTATTTAACTCTTAAAGTCTATCTACCTATCTAGTCTAGTCTACCTAGGTATATAGATACCTAGGTAAGTAGATACCCACATATCTATTATGGGCTGTTTTTTCATTCATCAACATAATGTTGAAACTAACAGTTACATACAAAAACTGTCAAACGTTAATTTATTCCTGTAATAAAAGTTACCATTCGATGGAAAAATCAGCCCTTAGTTACATTAAACAAATTATAAGTACAGATAAACAGTGAATAAATCATTATGTTCTTATTCCTTGACATTTAGCTAAGTATATAAGTTTTATTCGTTAACATTTAGCTAAGTACATAAGTGGCAGACTGCTTCACAGGTCAAACAGGCACATAAACCTTGTGGGTATCTACATAGGGTTTATTTAAGGCGAGGTTGCAGTACTTTTTAACATTTTTAAACCTCTGCAAATCTAGCAAAATATTAATTTTGCGTAAAAAGAAAATATTTTAGGAAAATTGAACATATTTTCAAGCGCAGTGTGAAGATAGCAACGTGTATTAAAATAATTGGCTCGATAAAAAAAATCATAAAGATGACACTAAATCGCTATTTAAAACGTGTACCTTGAAGAGATTACTTCGCTAAACCATGTAAAAGTTATACCAAAAACCAAGCCATATTTTTTTTAAAGCCATTTTATTTTATCCTTATTATTTTTTTCTATGGAACAAATAACACAAAATCTAGCAGATCAAGAGCTCGCAACGGCCGGCCAGTGCCTGCGAGAGAGAGATGCCTCGATACGTATTATGCGGGGAGTGAGGAAACGTTATCATACCTACACACTGCACTAAAAGAGGGCCTTAAATAATGGTTACCAATATCGCCAATGTAGCGTTGTAAGTTTCTTCCTAATTTATTTCAAGGGTAACTACATTCAATAGAACCTATTCATTATAATTCGTTATTTAAGTATTAATTTATTCACTTACATAAATAAATGTTTGCATAAATTTTCCTCCGTTGCAGTTAGAAATCTTAAAAAATATTTATAACCAAGTTAAATACATAGGTATGTAAGTTGTTTTTTTAACTAAAACGTGATCTTTATTGTATGTATAGAGATAACTATTTTCACAAGGTACTAAATTAAATGACTAACTAACTATACAAATAAAAACACAAAAGGATATTAGACGTTGAAATACTCGTCCGCTGTCATCAGGAAACGTGCCCAGAAGACTGGCACCATTTACGTTGGTTATAAAAGATTAACCGCCCTCAGTGAGCGTCATCGTCGGCCTTCGTCCTTCTTCTCTTCTCTTGCTGTGTTCTTTTAGGTAGAACGGCTGTAACGCGACTGTTCCCAGAAAAAATCACCTTCAAGAATACAATAGGCCATAAACGGACCTGTTTTTTTCTATTCGGTGCGCGTAACGGACGTAACGCGACTCCGTCATTTATTCCACCACCTCCACCCACCACCACTCCACCAACCACCACCACCATTCTACCCACCACCACCACCACCCCCCACCACCCACCACCACTTCCCACCACCATTCCACCATTTTTCTATTCCTCTAACTTTCATGAAAGATAAAAATATTTTTTCGTCGACAAAAATGAAAATTGGTACTTATACATTGTATGAATGTTTTAGTTTATTTTGTACAGATACGACGTAATGGATCCACAACTACTAAAAATGCGAACGAAATTATGAAATATCAGTAATCAGAGTACGATGTGTAGGTAAAATCTAGGAAGCCAAAAGTGTTATTTTATGCAAAAATAATCGTAAAATCTTAGAAATATAAAAAATGTTTGTTAAAGACGTGTTGACCTTCACTCATTGACCTGAAGAAGACGAAGTTTCAAATGTATGCAAATTATAATATTATTCAAGTAATTCTCGGTAAGCTCTACTGTCATTTTCTTGAAAAATAACATTGCAAATAATGTCATCCTTGCCCCAGTTTCGTTGTAAGTCCAGTTATTCATAAGGAGAATAGTTTTTAAGTAGGTAGCATGGTGCTAAGTGAATGTTTCAATCATACAATCATACTTAAACAAGCGCTATAGCATTAATACAGCTTCCGTGATAGTTACTCTATGGAAATACTCTAAGGTCTAGTCAAATATGTTTGCAATTGATGTTATTTAAAGTTGAACAAATCTCAACTTTATTTCAATGGTAATTTAATTAAGTTGATTTCAGAGTCACACTATTGAAAAAGTTATAAAAATGTTTGAAGTTGTAGCGTAAACTGAACTTTATAAATGGAACAATTAAAGTTATTTTTCCATTAATTCATATTTGTTTACATTTATGGCAATTAAATAGCAAACGCAGATTAGATAACTACCTATTCACTCACTTGCGAATAGATCGCCCTGTATTGTGTTAGTTTTCGACACGACGAAATAACAAAAAATGTGTGCCTTATTAATGCACCCTTTAAAAACTTGATAAGCAATTTATTTGTGAATATTAATTTATTCTAATTACCATTTAAACATCCTACTTAATAAATCTATTTTGAATTAAAAAAAACTGTGCCATAATTTTGTTTTGTGTTTTGAAATACTATTATTATTCATTTAATTAGTGTTTTGAAACATCTTTAAGATTCAATTAGTATTTCATTATCCTTTACAAATTGTGATCTTTTTGTAAGCCTTACAAAAAAATAACTAAATGGTAATTCATTTGAAAAACCAATCAATCAAGATGAGACACCTACAGCTACAAACAAAAACGTAGTACATAAAGTTTCAATTTATTACGACTATCACGTCATTATTATTTTAAACTTTTCCTTTCATAGCGGCAATGTCAACTTGAATAGAACATAATGTGGCAACCTTGGCTCATGATATTCTTTTCCTGTGCTCACGATTACACTTGTTGTCTATGGCATAATGACATTAAAGAGCAACTTTCTTAGAAGGTCTAGTCCTGTCCAGTTTAGGGACCTGCGCCCACTGGTGGCACGGCACGGCATGGGATTTTTATGTGACGAATAGGAATACCTGTAACTTAATAATATGAAAATAAAATTTAAATTTAAATGTTTACCAAAAAGGACGTCGCTGCACGCCCAAGGAACGCCATCGATGCAGTCAGTATGTAGTGATGTGTGATACATGAATGTAGTGATGCCGAAGGGGGATCCTTGGCTATCACTACATACACTTGCCGTGCCGCGACATCAGTGGGCACAGGCTAGGGCCTGTGCCCACTCTCATTCCCCGCCCTGGGACCTGGAGGCGAAAGTACTCGCGTCACTGTACCGGTGGCGCGAGGAAGCGCGGGCGCGAGGCGAGGGGCTGACGCAGCGCCATATGGAGCTGCGTCGGTCTCAGCTTCGCGAGGTCCTGGTGGCGGAATGGCGGGACAGGCTTTCGCGCCCTGCCGCCGGCCTCGGTACCATCAAGGCGGTCCGGCCAGTACTCGAGCGCTGGCTCGGGAGGAGGCACGGCTCCCTGTCGTTTCGGGTGACACAGGTGCTCTCGGGGCACGGTTGCTTCGGGAGGTACCTGTGTCGCATTAACAGGGAGCCGGACGCCCGGTGTCACCACTGCGTCGACTGCCGGGAGGACACGGCGTGGCATACGCTGGCAGAGTGTGCCGCTTGGGAGGAGCCGCGCCGTGCCCTCATCTCAGAAGTAAGCAGTGACCTCTCGCTGCCGGCCGTGGTCGAGTCGATGGTCGACAGCGAGGAGTCCTGGGACGCGGTGGTTTCCTTCTACGAAACGGTCGTCTCGCAGAAGGAGGCTGCGGAAAGGGAGAGGGAGATCTCGTCCACTCACCCTGCCCGCAGCAGGCGCACCGGGCGTCGGCGGAGGGCGGACAACGCCCTCTTCCAGCCCCCCTAAACGGGTCCAGGGGCGACGGACTCGGGGACGTCAGTCGCCCCCCACACACTTGGACCCGAGGTGGCGGCGCGATGTGTTCCACGCGCGCCCCTCTTAGACGTCGCGGGGGGAGTCAAACACCTCACTCCCCCCCCCCCCCGACCAGACGGGGCCCGCTGAGGCGGGCCGGCACCAGCCGGGGGTTGCGGAAGAATCGTACGTTCCCGCGACCCCCGGCGTAGGTGTGAGATGGAACACCGGGGTGGTTTTTAGTCAGTAAGAGTCTGACAGACCCCGCCGCCCGCCCCAGGGCGGCGGACATCCATGAGGATTTTCCACCCCGAGAACAAAAAAAAAAAAAGGCCCTAACTCTCATGTGCAAAGCATGTGTTGCCGCCTTTTACAGTAAAGTGCTACCTACAACAAATTAATAAATTCATTTTGCCATAGTTTCGATGCCATGCCCATTCCCATCGTGCTAATCCCATAATGGACGGAGGGCATCGCCCGGATTACTCACTTTGCAATTTGGGCCAGCGGAACTGTCAAAATGTCATATGTGTTTGTACGTAGGGTTGGTAAAACCACTAAATACTAAAAGAGAAGGATTTAAATATGTTATTTATAATTTTATGGAGAGTTAAATCGTCTTTTCAACACACTCGTGCTCGTACAAGTGCTTTTTATTGCACCGCTTTTAAGTTCACAGCATTCCCGCACTAGTGTCCGCGTCACAGAGACGCGCGTATAATGTGCGATTTTTTTTAAATCTCAGCACCGAAACAGTCCCTCCTTTTTTATGCCTAAATTGTTTGTGAATTTATAATGTAATATGTTTTTAATATTTTTCCTTTGTTGGAGATCTACGTGTTTGCATAGTCGCATTTGTCATTCCATCAAAATGTAGGTGGGTAGGAACAGACGTCAGCACATCAAGCTACTACAATCTGTCAAATTTCTTTAATATATTTTCAACTTTATCGCTAAAGCATTAGGTTCAAAGTTGATTGGGAAAATTTTACAGTTCGGGTAGCTTGGTGTGCGCCCGTCTGTACTATTTTGGTCCAACATAAATTCTATAATGAATAGGTAGGTACAAAGACTGTGGAATTTTGGAGATCAAAAAGTCCCACTAGGCACTCTAGAATGCCTGATGTGCCTTTTTCAACATTATAAAATAATAATATTTTTTGGAACCGGGTTTGTAATTATTTTAATTTAGGTAAGTAATTAATTACTACGCAAGAATATTTGATATAACGAAGTATAATTATTTTAGATAAAAATCATATATCTACTTAAATAATAAAAAAACCGGTCAAGTGCGAGTCAGACTCGCGCACCGCGGGTTCCGTACTTTGTAGGTATGTAAATAGTTTATCACGGGATGTTTTAAAATGGTAGGTACATTTATATTACGGTTTTCGGATTTTTTCCTTTACTTGTGCTACCTGATCTTGATTCTTGCCAAATTTCATGATTCTAGGTCAACGGGAAGTACCCTATCAATTTTGATTCCCTTGAGTGTCGAAATATACGTTTTTTGCGGAATAAATAGCCGAATCTTTTTTTACGTTAATTGGTGTTTGAATTTTTCACAGCTTCAAGGGACTGTAGACCTGAGTATATGGTTTTAATTTGAACTCGATACCTCCATGTGTTCTCGAGAAAAAGGGTCTTGACAGACAGACGGACGGACAACAAAGTGATCCTATAAGAGTTCCGTTTTTCCTTTTGAGGTACGGAACCCTAAAAACGAATTAACACCGGTGCTTTCTGTAAAAATCTCACCGTGAAAACTTTGGTGAAGTGAGCGTGGAGTGAGCTGTCAATAGTGTCAATTCCTAGCAAAAACAAACTTACCTCACCTAAGTTTTCACGGTGAGATTTTTACGGAATCGACCGGCTGAAGCTATTTTAGCAAAATATATTTATTGAATTACTTACCAACCTATGTAGTTGTAGAAATAATGAGAGGGAATCTAGAATATACACCGGTTATGGCTTTTTGTAGTATCTAAGTAAGTTATACACCCTTTTAGTATTCATGATTCTTAAATTAAAATGTCAAGACTACATTTTGTAATAAAATGTAGAATATATAAATAAATAAATAGAGACATTAAAATAGATTCGGTAATACCTATTTTATTTGAAATCAAAAGTCATTTATTATACAAATTAGGCTGAGAATCAGCGGTGCTATTCTGTAAAAGTCCCACCGTGAAAACTTAGGTGAAGTGAGCGTGGAGTGAGAGCTGTCACTAGTGTCAATTCCTATCAAAAACAAACTCACTTCACCAAAGTTTTCACGGTGAGATTGTTAACCTTTGAGTAAAAGTTTTTTACGTGGATACACACAATTAAAGACTTGAACTCGTACACGAGATATTATATTGTAAAATACATGAGCAACGCATTGGCGAATATTCAAAAAGTCATTCAACATTCAAATCAACTTAGACAGAATAGAATCAGAACCATAAATCAAACTGTGACTGTATCAAAGAAGGTCAACATTCAACACTTCCCCTCAATCACTGTTTGAACTCAAACATCACCACTGGCTCAACTGGCTTAAGAAAAACCTAAGCACAAGTTCATAACACAGAACTTATGTTTAGGAGCACACAAAGATTTAGTTAGTACATCAGCCACCATTTCCTGAGTAGGTAAATAATTCAACTTGATTACATGATTATTCACAGCCTCCCTAACATAGTGGTACCTGATATCTATGTGCTTAGTCCTCCTATGAAACACTGGATTGACACTAAGTTTCTGAGCAGACTGATTGTCATTGAACAAACCGACGATTAACCCAGAACTACCAGTCAATTCAGTAACCAAGTCCCTAAGACAACGTGCCTCCTTAGCAGCCTCACTAAGAGCAACGTACTCAGCCTCAGTACTTGATAAACTAACACATGTTTGTTTTCTGCATTCCCAGGAGATGGTGTTTCCCCCATACTTAAAAACAAACCCCGAAAATGATTTTCGGTCGCGTACGTCACCGCCCCAGTCCGCATCTACAAACCCCTCAATGTTAACATGACCCGACCTTCTAAACACAAGACTAACGTTTTGAGTTCCTTTAAGATACCTCAATACACGTTTCGCAGCCCTCCAGTGTTCCATAGTATGACACGTATTAAACTGGCTTAAGTACGAAACTGCATACGTAATATCTGGCCGTGTAAAAACACTCAGATACATAAGGGAACCTATCAATTCCCTATACGGAACATTACCTTCGCCTAACACACTCGTATCAGTAAACTTAATGTTTGGGTCCAAAGGAGTCTGGACTGGTTTGCATTCCGACATACCGAAACTGTCGAGCAAGCGCTCAATATACCTCGCCTGACAAAGCTTAAGAGTTTTGTTCGTCCTCTCACGCTCTAATGTGACCCCGAGAACATGCCGCACCGCACCTAAGTCCTTAATCTTAAATGGTTTACGTAAACTCTCTTTCAGCTCTTCAGCCATGCGTGCATCATTGTAACACACAATGAAATCGTCGACGTACAAGGCAATGTAAACAACCGACTTACCATTTCTTTTATAGAAGATACATTGTTCAAGTTGGCATTGAACAAAACCTGTCAGCAGAAGCACGTCCTTCACCCTCTGATACCAAGCTCGTGAAGCTTGTTTCAGTCCATAGACTGCCTTTTTCAATCTGTAGACTTTATTTTCTTCACCAGGTGAAATGAACCCCTCCGGTTGAAACATAAAAATTTCCTCATCTAAATTACCATTTAGGAACGCCGTCTGTACGTCCAGATGGTCTATATCGAGTTCCATGTCTACAGCTATCGCCAACAATAGTCGCAACGAACTATACCGTACTACCGGTGAAAACGTCTCAAAATAATCTTCACCATACTTTTGGGTAAAACCCTTGGCTACTAACCTAGCCTTATATCGGGCTATCTTCCCCTCGGCGTCACACTTAATTTTGAAGATCCATTTATTCCGAACCACGTTTTTGCCCATAGGACGATCCATCAACTCCCAAGCCTCATGCTGATTGAACGAATCAATCTCCACCTGCATAGCTTGCTGCCACAAGTCGCTCTGCCCTGAGCCTAGAGCTTCCTTAACAGTGCGCGGTTCAGTTGGGATCTCATCATGTGCGTACAAACCCTTAGGTTGTCTAGATCTAAGATTGTACCTCGGTTCCGGAGGTTCTACCACCTCCTCAACGCTATCTTCAAAAACCAAAGTGTCGTCGCCGCCATCATCACCGCTCGCAGACACAACCGGTTCAACATTCCTCGTTACCGGCTCTTCAGTGACAAACTCCCGAGCTGCATCACCAACCACCTCACTCTCAGGCACGCTTGACTTCCAGTCACTGTTGGAATCGTCAACTTCTTCCCCTGAAAGAAATATTTCTATAGTGGGTGATCCATGTCCAGTTCCTAGCTTTCTGGCTGGGAACACACTTTCATTAAAGGTCATGGCCCATAATCCGACCCGGTTCAAAAATGTTTTTGTACAAAAACGAAAATGGTGGTAAATAATGCAAGCATAACCCACTTTTCATTATATGTAAAAAAAAAAAATTCGTTGGAGAAATCTTGCAGCAGACCAATAAAAATTGGATAATAATTAGCGGTTTCGCCTGTCTGAGATTAGCCCGATCTTACTGCCACGAGCACATGCGACCAAATGGTCTGTACACATTAGATGTATACAGACACCGCACGTTGGTTGACAACAAAATATTAATTAGAGGGAGAATACAGTCTCGACATGTCAGGAGTAAACAATATTATAGGTACTTATGTTTTGGTGAATGCAACACGACATGGTCGAGAGAGTATCGAGGGATACCTACTACTGCTCATGCATTCACGGCCGCCGCACTATAGGAAGTTGTGCCCATATTGTGAGCATAGTGTACTTTTTATCCTGGACCAGACATCAAGAAAATATTGAAACACCTGCGGCTTTCTTGGACAATGTTTTAGACATTGATGGGGCTGAATAAACATTAAAAAAGAAATGTATTTTATTTTCTCCTCCCTAAAAGCACAAGTTATAAGTTAAGTTTTCATACTAGGTAGATTACATTTTTTTATTATTATTCTTTCATGATCCCCATGAGCCACAGCAATGCGCTACTTATCATTGAAAAGTATAATCATTTGTCTTTGATTCCCGCCATATTTTATTTCTGTACGCCGTGGGTATATTTTTCACACTAAATGGGCCATTACCTTTGACATCACGGCTTCTTTTAATATTATGTGTCTCAGAGTCATACAACCTGTAAGATCTTCCATTGTCTTCATAACCGACAAAAATATATTTCTTACTCTTAGGTTGCAACTTATTTCGCTTAACGTCATGGATATGTATAAAGGCCTCGCAACCGAAAATCCGTAAGTGGTCATACTTTACCCTATTACCCGACCAAACCACAGTTTTCCCACCTAATCTACTAGACGGAGACCGATTAATAAGGTACCCGGCAGTGTTAGCCGCCTCAGCCCACATCTTGTGATCCAAACCCGCGTGATACAACATACAACGTACCCGTTCCAAAAGAGTTCTGTTCAACCTCTCTGCCGCACCATTCATTTGAGGCGAATACGGAACAGTGACCTGATGCACAATACCCTTCTGTCTGAAGAATGAGCTTAGCTCTTTATTTACGTACTCCGTACCGTTATCACTACGTATTGCCTTTACCTTGGATTCACATTGGTTTTCCACGAGCCTAACAAAGTCCATGGTGACGCTAGCTACTTCGCTCTTATTTTTCAAGAAGTACAAGAATACTTTCCGCGAGTGATCATCCAGAAAAGTTAAAATGTACCGCTTACCTGAGTGGGACGCAAGAGGAATCGAACACAAGTCTGTATGCACCAGATCTAACCGCTTAGCCGCTACGTCACGACCAGATTTCTTGAACGGAAATCTTATTTGTTTTCCAAGAATACAAACATCGCAATTATTTGTAATTTCTGCATTCTGAAAATCAATAACGTGTGACAGTGACTTTAAGCTGTCATAACTCAAATGACCCAACCTATGGTGCCAAGACTCCTTTGAAACCTCTTTATTTACACTACTTAAAGCTACCGCGTTAGTATGCAGTTTGTATACCCCGCCATCAGACCTAACATTAGCTATACAAGATTTATTTCTAAAAATCTTACAAGTAGACTCAATAAACTCCACTCTAAGCCCTTTAACTGCTAAACTATTTACAGACAGTAAATTAACACTCATTCCCGGAATGTACATCACTTCTTTAAGAGTCAAAACATAATCTCTGAGTTTCAAACACACATTACCGATACCAACGCATTTCAAAGTCTGTCCGCTTGCCACGTTCACCTCTACACTCCTTGTAGAAAAATCGTGTATCCAGTCTCGCCGTCCCGTCATGTGACTCGACGCACCCGAGTCTACGTACCACGTGTCAGCCAAGAACCGAGTCGCGACCATCGCAACACTTTTCTGGGTACACTCCTTCTTAACGTGACCAGACTTCCCGCAGTTCCAACACCTCGGCTTCTTCTCTTGGCGCCTCTTACCAGACCTTTTCTCTGACTTATCAGCAATCAGGCAATCTCCACCTTTGCAATTATCAGACCACTTCGTATTCTGTAGCAGTTTAGCCTTCACGAAGTCACTGGTTAGGTCACTCACACTACTCTCCAAGGCCATGATCATTGGATCAAACTTAGGAGGTAATCCCTGAAGAATAATCGCCGCCAGGAACTCATCGTCAATCGGTTTATTTACAGCCGCCAACTGTTGCGACAACGACAAACATTCGCCAACATATTTGTCCATATTACCACCAAAGTCGTCTAACTTTACCGAGCACAGCATCCGCAACAGTTTTAATCTCCTGCCTATGCCCTTATCGTCATACGCCTTCTCCAGGTTCAACCAGGCATCCTTACTTGTCTTCGCAGTCATCACGTGGGACACGCATGAAGCGTCCACTGACAGGCAGATCTTAGCCAACGCCCTTTCATTCTTACGCCGTTTCAGCTCCGGATTAGACTTATCGCACTCCGGATACCCGTCGATAGAACACCAAAGATCGTCATGGATAAGCAGGTTTCTCATATTAAACTTCCAGAGGAGGTAATTGTCTCGCCCCTTCAGTTTCTCAATACAAAGCCCACTTACGCTTCCGCCTCCTGCAGACATAGTTGCCAGGTCTTGTTCGCTCATTGTATCTTAGTAAAATTCCACATCTTTGCGCACTCTGGGCCCATAACCCTGTTAACCTTTGAGTAAAAGTTTTTTACGTGGATACACACAATTAAAGACTTGAACTCGTACACGAGATATTATATTGTAAAATACATGAGCAACGCATTGGCGAATATTCAAAAAGTCATTCAACATTCAAATCAAACTTAGACAGAATAGAATCAGAACCATAAATCAAACTGTGACTGTATCAAAGAAGGTCAACATTCAACAGAGATTTTTACAGAATCGATCGGCTGCATTTTGAAAGTCAAAATTAAATAAGGCAGATCAAAACGCCCATCCTTCACCACTTCCTAGGGAAGAAGTGGCGAAACTCCCCAACAGCAAAACTGTCTGTTCAGTTAAAAAGAACTTGATTTTAAACAATAATATGTAAAGTACTAGTTAGTTCGGTACGTGCATAATATACCTTATGAACGAGACTTAAAAACTACTTATGTAATTTATTGGAGTAAATCCGGGTAAAATCCTATGTTGCAAACTTGCCGCGTCCGTGTAAGACTTGGTAGACTGCCAACAGGATTCACTTTCCAATGTACAGACGCCAGCACATCAAACTACCCGAAACTGTCAAATTTTCCCAAACAACTTTGAACCTTATGCTATAGCGATAAAGTTGAAAATCTATTAAATAAATTTGACAGATTGTAGTAGCTTGATGTGCGGGCGTCTGTACCTACCTCGTTGGAAAATTCACTTCCATGGCACGTTTTTAACACTTTCATTTTTATAGCTGTGCTTTGGTATTTTATTTAAACACTACACAGATATTTGAAAGTAAGCAAGTAAAAGACGAGTCTGAGGGGTGATTGCGTAGCACACTCACAATAGGATTGGCTTTCAATTTGACAGTCCAACAACATTTATTGCGTTATTTACGTTGTTGACCAGACAGATTTTTCGAATATATGAAGAAACTAGCTTCCGCCCGCGGTTTCGCCCGCAAGGTATGTCAATAAAAACTAACCTACGTCCTTCCCCGGAATGCAATCTATCTCTCTGTCAAATTTTATCGAAATCCGTTCAGTGGTTTAGGCGTGAAAAGGTAACATACAGACAGACAGAGTTACTTTCGAATTTATAATATTATTAGTAGGTACGAATATCCTACAAAATGATTCAAATTTTGTCTGATAGTGTGTTATGCAATGAGGGTTTTCTGAAATGATGTTCGCTAGGTGGCAGCACTGACACGTCAGGTTCAGGCATCTGTCAAAGAGCCTATATTTTCTTTAGTCATGACTGAATGATGAACGAATGAATGAATCGAATGATGAACGTCTTCATATATTTTATATTGGAAGACCTCTTGCCACAGTGGTGCCAACTGGTGTCGTAAATTTTCACGAAAACCCTCATTAGGGCATTCAGGCAGGACAATAGGCTTGCCACCTATCACATGGGATTTAAACATAACTGACGAAATGTGGGAGTACTATAGGGACACCTCTGCCTTAAGGCTCCTACAAACTAGTGTTGCCCAAATGCAAGACCAAGACAAGACCTTAGCCAGTCTTGGTCTTGGTCTTGCGTCAATACACCTGGTCTTGGTATTGCGCTCTCAGTCTTGGTCTTGGTCTTGGTCTTGCAGCAAGAGTCTCGCAAGTCTTGCGAGACTCTACTACTTAGACTAGACTACATTCAAATACCTATTAGCCTATTGCTCAGGGTGGCAGGGACATCGACGCGCAACCGCTTACCATAGATTCAGTAGGTACAGACGCCAGCACATCAACCTACTACAATCTGTCAAATTTCTTTAATAGATTTTCAACTTTATCGCTAAAGCATAAGGTTCAAAATTGATTGGGAATATTTGACAGTTTCGGGTAGCTTGATGTGCTGGCGTCTGTACATGACTCTGGACCCCCCTGCGTTGAAATTTTTCGTCGGCTTTTTCTTAATTTTTTGCGTTTTTTTCTGCAATTTTTTTACTGTAAACTGTATAAAATCATTATTTCTATCTGACCCAATGAGATTTTTAATTAAAAAATAGTAAATTCACTTGTTTCACTTAAAACAGCAATGTAATAAAACTCGAAAGGGCTACCTGATCAGCTGTATTGCTAAAGTTCATTTGCGAGGTCAACACTGTCTTCGCGCTCACGCTATTCGCTTTCAAATGCCGCGACAAAGGGACCGCAGCGCCAAGCAGTCTCCTCGTATTATTATTAACGCACTTGAAAATAAACTTTAAAATTATTACAATAAAGTGCATAAATGCTTGAAGCTGACAAAAAATGCGGAAGATTGCGGGAATCCCCGCGCGGCGTCGAGTCGGCCATGAATCCCAATGAATCTAACAGACGCGTCACATGAGGCATTTTAATCATCTACATATAGAGGTATGAGGAACAGGGTGTAAAGTTCACTCAACCTCCATAGAAAAGGGAGGATCCTCCGACCAGACGGGTGTTGTGTCTGGCGGGCAACTGCCCGTTGATTCATGTCGGGCCGTTGTATCTATGCTAGTTGCGCGGTAAACTCTGCTTGCGCGATGCAGGATTTGCGTGACGTCAGTATGACGCGTTGTTTGTATGTGGCGTTGTAGATACCGCTACATCACTCCCCCCCGGAGACCGGAGGTCGATAGTGGGCTGAGTCTTGTATCTTGCGATGCTTGCCAGGCCAACTGAGGTTCCAGTGAGTCGGAACCGGTTGTCGCATAGTTCACGGTGAGTCGGAACTGTCTGCGAAGATGTCCCCAGTGAGTCGGGGTGGGGCTGTGTTATGCTCCAGTGCGTCGGATGTAGTACAGCGCCGAGTTGAGGCTGGCTGCTGCGTCGACCAGGAGAGGAATTGAGCTCTTCTTGTTGACCGGCCGAAAGTGCAGTGTGCTGTGCCGAGGTTGCTGATGAGGCTGAGGGTGATGACCAGGTATGCGCGGTCGCTGCATGCTGGTGGTCAGGATACCCGTTGAAGCCGTGGGAGCTGGCTGGCTGGGTGATTCGCCGCTAACGCTTGCGGGAGTGATGATGATGACGTCACGCTGAAGTATTTGCACGAAGGCTGCGCTGACGTTCATGTTCGGGGTCACCAGTATAGAGGTATGAGGAACAGGGTGTAAAGTTCACTCATACTCTATAGAAAAGGGAGGATCCTCAGACCAGACGGGTGTTGTGTCTGGCGGGCAACTGCCCGTTGATTCATGTCGGGCCGTTGTATCTATGCTAGTTGCGCGGTAAACTCTGCTTGCGCGATGCAGGATTTGCGTGACGTCAGTATGACGCGTTGTTTGTATGTGGCGTTGTAGATACCGCTACATACATAATTGAATGACCCATTTACTACTTTTATTTTAGATTCGTTATGAGGGGATAATTATTTTTCTAAGGCTTCATCGATTTAAGGGGGAAGCGCTAAGGTAGCCCACGAAATTAAAATTTTCTTACGTTTTTTGCAATTTGCTGGTCAGCGAATTTCGCGGGCTACCTAATACTGCTTTCGCCTTAAGTAAAGAAGATTAAAAAAAACGTGCAGAAGTGTATTGATAGTCACGTAATTTTTCGATATTTTTTTATTATCAACAATAATTTTAGGTTTGAATGCAATTCAACAATGTAATTTACTGTTTCATAAAAAAATACATCCATTTTCGCATAATCGGGATTGAAACCAAATACCTACTATAACGCCCAAATCTCAGTTTGACTTAACTGCGAGACGCAAGAGTCTTGCAGGCTTAGTCTTGTTCTTGCTCAAGTCTTGCAGGGTTCAGTCTTGGTCTTGGTCTTGCTAAAATAAGTCGGTCTTGGTCTTGGTCTTGGTCTTGCAAAAATGCAAGAACAAGACCAAGACTGCAAGACCAAGACCGATTTTGGGCAACACTACTACAAACAGGCGCGACACGCGATAATAATCGCGCGCGACACAATGCCACCGCTCGTTACGCGACTTGCGGTGCCTTTGTGTCGCGTGTCGTGTCGCGCCTGTTTGAAGGAGCCTTTACGCTTCCGCGATTACAAGCGTCATTCTGATTACATGTTAAAAGATGAAGTGATTTTGGTAATCTGTTTTCACCTAGGTACAGACGCCAGCACATCAAGCTACCCGAAACTGACAAATTTTCCCAATCAACTTTTAACCTTATGCTTTAGCGATAAAGTTGAAAATCTATTAAAGAAATTTGACAGATAGTAGTAGCTTGATGTGCTGGCATCTGTACAAGACTTACATAATTGTAATGTAAACGAATTTTCATGAAACATATGTCAAAGATGTAGACAGTTATATACACCAAGCGTATGTAATGCAAACCGCTTTTTCTCCACAGGTTTTGTAGCGAAAACACCTGTGAAATAGAAAAAGCTAATTTTGGTTAAAATATGCTGTGAATGTAATCGAAAGTGTCAGAAAGCAATATGTAAATCTTGTTTTTATACTTATTAGTATTTTTAGTACACCGCGAGATTGCTTTTTTATGGTAATTTGAATGATTAATGGTCACCTTATTAATGATCTCGCCATTCCATTCATCAGTTATAAAGGCGACCTTGTTAACGCATTCTTAGTTTATGAGTGATTCTAGGTTGTTTTATGCTGATTGACTGCATGCTCTGATACTAACGTCAAAATTATGAACGGTTCTTTTCATAATTTGGCCATATTTTGAAAATCTAAATCATATTACCCAGTAACTGGATTTTGGAGGTCGGATTTCCAGTCGTTCCATGTAATATACTGGTATTTAGCTACATGCGGTTAGACTGGAAGCCGACCCCAATATAGTTGGGAAAAGGCTCAGCAGATGATGATGATTTTGAATACCGACACTCTTCCACAAATACCCAAAGAACTTAAAGAAACCATTAATCACAAAATTCTTCAACGGAAAGCGAAAGAGCCTACCTAACTACTATTTACCGAAATTACCATAAACACCTTACTAACACGACCGGCACATCCTTAGCCGGTAGCAGCCCTAATCTAACAGCACATTTTACATGCGCCCGCGAATAATGATCGGCTTCAATGATCCAGCGGCATGACGAGCATGCGTAACACGTCTGCGGCGACCTTACGAGCAAGTGTGTCACGCAACGGTCGCTTTATGATCGGTGGAAATGTAAACAAAGGATTATTTGGACGAAGTAGACACAACGGAATGTGATACTTATCGTTAAAATGCTTCTCAAAGTCGAGAGTTTCCGTGCCTCGGCAAGCACGACCTTTGGTCCCGGCGGTCATTCGTAGCTCTTCGACAGTCGTTACGGGAGCCAAGTAATTGGGTTGAAGAGGTCAGATAGGCAGTAGCTCCATGCTCCATGTATAATGCTGGTAATTCAGGTGCACCCGGTTAGACTGGAAGGCGACCCCAACACAACTGGGAAAAGACTAGGCAGATTTCTTCCCAAAGTCGAATCTCATTTGTTTAAAATTGGCTGAAATGGGAGCTTCTTAATCGTAACCAATCGGGGAGATACAAAAACAGCCCTAACTAAAAAACGTAGGTATACCTCCACTGCTTCTTAATGTTACCAGCCTAACAATCTTCCAAGAACACCAAGGTTCTTAGTTCTATTATGTTACGGTTCTATGTGGCAATTGTATCACTTTTACGAATTAGCGATGCTGTGTAGATAGATAACTAAAGATCTTTCTCATGTTACGTAAGGAATAATAGCATACCGCGTACCCAAGTGACATTTGCCATCCTGTAGAAGCTTCTCACATAATTAATAGTGACATTTGTCATCCTATATAAAACTCACACAATAGTAGAGCAAATACCCGGTGAGAAATTGTCCACAAGCATGGAAGTGAGAGTCTCACACGCTACCAAGTATAATATACCTAGAAAATACTTGGTATAACAGATATTATCTGCCGGTCTTCTCTAAAAATCTCACTGAGAAAAGTTAAGTGAAGCTAGCTGTCACTATTGTCAATCAAGTGCCTCAGATGGAATGACAGCTCTCTTTACCTAAGTTTTCACACTCAACTTGATTAACTTAGGTGTAGGTAGTTAGCTTGAAGTTTTACAGAATAGACCGGCTGAACAGTCAGTCTATGAAGTGAGCTGTCAACCTGATGCTAGGGGTTGACAGTGCATTCCAACTAAGTTTTCACTCTTTTCACGGTGAGATTTTCACAAAATATACCAGCAGGATCTTGAAGAACTGGCAGTCACGTCTCGTACGGTATTTGTAGCGGAAGAAACTAAGGAGGGCGATAACTTGCGAAAAACGGTGATATGACGGACGGGCCGATTTCACTTTGCGGAAATCCGCAGGTCGCACCTGTGCGGCACATTGTACGTACAAAATTAGGTTCGTATGCGTTCATGGTATGTCATTGTTTGGTCGAAATTTGGCACTTTCTTGCCTACTATTCTTGCAATTTGGTTTCGTTAGTTAATTATTGTCTTTGGTGTTGTGTCGCGTTTTAATTTCCAGCGTTTAGCAGACTACTTTTACGGCTTACGTCTATAAAATAAAGGAAATCATAAATCATGATTTCAGTGGCAAACCACAAGGATGTTGAGGTACTTATGTCTCGAGTACTTTTCAAGAACCTTGACCACTGGTTAGTCAGTAGTTCTGATGAATGAAATTGCGTTGAACTTGAACTGCATTATTATGAAGGGCCAGACAACAATACATAAGGATCAAGAAGATCTGGTAACGCTTAATTGGCCTATGATAGGAGGAAACTTCATCATCATCATCATCATTTCAGCCGAAAAACGTCCACTGCTGGACATACGCCTCCCTCAAGCACCTCTACTTCGACCGGTTCTGTGCTTCTCGCATCCAACGGGTTCCTACTGCCTTCACATGGTCGTCGGACCACCTTGTGAGAGACCTTCCAACGCAAACCTCAAACTAAACTATATTAATATTATAAAAAGCTATGGAGTTTTATAGGTTAAACAAGAAATAAATTTCAAGCGGACGAAGGCACGTGAACTATAACAAAAATTCTGTGAAAATTAGGTACGCAATATTGGCATAACGACGGCTTAGTTTAGGTTTTGTAAAATCTAAGCATAGATTATATTATATTATATTTTATTAAAAAAGACACGTTATAAACACATGTCGTGTACCTATTATTAAATAACACACATACACAGGAAGTAGTTAAACTCCAATCAAAAGTTTAAATAATCGCCTGAAGACGATCATTTTTTGTTGACGTTTCTATACAAGACGTCATAATTAAATTATTGTAACTGCTGTTTTAAATATAGACGAGCAGACAGTGGTTTGTCATGTTTTTTTAAACATAACAATCCTACGAAGATCTATTAAAATAATAATGTCTAAATTATAATAAAATCAAACAGGTTTGTTCCAATTTTGGAAACATAACAAACAACTTTGTTGGAATTTTCCATTCATGTTTATATAGTATTCTAGCCAGTTCTAGTTTTTCGGATAGCTAGGTATGTATATGTATTTGGATACTTAATATACCTACTTCTTCCAATCTAAACGGATGTAGCTGAATACCAGTATTTTACATGGAGCTACTGCCTATCTGACGTCCAAAACCCTGTTATTGGGTACCTAATACCGATAAATACTCCTTGGTAAGACTGGTTGTACACTTTCGGGCTTCTGACTACCCGTAACGACTGTCAAAGATCCACAAATGACAGCCAATGGCCAAGACCAATGGCTTTTAACGTGCTTTCCGAGGTACGGAAAAAAAAGGGTTTCGGTATGTAAAGATGGTTACAACCCACGGCCACGGACCGACCGCGCGGCAAGCGTAGCTTAACCAGGATCGATTGAAACGTGCGGCTATTATTATTTAGCCACTTATCCAATTAATTTAAAATAATACGTGATAGAAAATACTTGTAACGTGATACCTACTGATTAATTTATCATACATTCATGACATATAATTAAGTAATTGACATTGGACACATGACATTAGCTATATTTAATTTAATTTGTTTTTTTTAATTTAATTAATTATTAATTTAAATTGTATTTAATTTGTAACAGTTACTTATTTATTTGAATGACATGACTCTAGTTATTTAAATGACATTTATTTATTATTATTACTATTCGTCATATTAATTAGGTGGCATGGTTTTTAAGGCTTTTATTTTTTTTTTGTATTTTTTAACTTATAAAATATTTTTTAATATTCGACACAACGTAAAAATTGTTATGAATAAATAAATAAAAAAAAAATATCCAAGATCATTTTAAGAATGTTAATTAAAACCTTACTGTAACCTTTAATGTTAAAAAGAACATACGAAAAGTATTAAAGCAAAAACACCCAATAAAAATGTTATCATCGTAAGGTAAATGAACGAATAAATTCGCAAAAAATATATCAATAAAAAGATTAATAGCTCCGAAAGAATACAGATTGGGCATGGCTTGGGGTTTTCAGAATGTAATTACAGAATTACCTAAAAATGTAATGGAAAACCCATTTTTTAAATGTTAGGTAATTGGTGACTTTACATTTATCTGTAGGTATTTGTTTTTAACAGCCAACTTGTATCAATAAATTACTATTATCTGTGCAAAATATGTTGTTGATCGCGTGCGGGTAACATTGCCATGACATTTTACAAAACTATTTAATTTTATCTACACTAATAAAAGGCTAAACCTACATTTGCATTAATTATTATCTAATTTATTAAAGCTACGGGCTGTCAATAAACGCAATGACGTACAAAAGCCTATTTGTGTGTTTCGATTACATAAATATTTGTTATTTAAATATTCATTATTTACTAATAAATTCAAAATAAATCTTATATTATAATTAACAGTTAAGTAGTTTGTATGTACTCCAGAGATTTAATAAAAATTATTTACGAGTAGCGTAACTGTGTGTAAAGAATATGTAAAACATGTTTTTGTGAATTGATTACAAATCTATTTTAGTAAGTATTTACCTAGTAAAAAATAATGTTACTAAAACTATAATTGCAACATCACTTTATAATCAGCCTATAATGTTCCCACTGCTGGGGGAAAGGCCTTCTCTCTGTGAGAGGGAGTGGGCCATAATCCACCACGCGGGCCCAGTAACCCAGAGCGGGTTGGTATATGTCAAATGTGGATTTTTTGGTTCAAAGACGGTTTCCTCATAATGTTTTCCTCTCTTTTGTTTTTCGTCACTACTTAGGTAGGTACTAGGTATTACGAGTAATACCAATTTTATACACTAACATTGACAAGACATTCATTAGAAACTTGGCTACGAAAGGCATAACAAGACAATTACACTTACTAGACAACTTGAGATTTTGAAATCAGTTATAATTAAAAAAAAAACAGCTTCTTCTAACCTTTGCCGCAAACATGAATAACATACCTTTAAAACTTATTGTTTTGAATTTGGAACATCCTTACAATGTATGTCACGTAGGACCGCACTATGCGGCGGCGCACAGTGGTCCGGGTTTTCAAAAAGGCGGACATAGGATCGAAAATGCATATTTAACGTAACAAAAAATAGTTTCGTATAGGAAATTTAACGCTGATTAATACTTATTACTACAACTTTTCAAAAAAACAGCTCCTTCACGTCAAAAAAAAATATTGAAAATAAAAATGTATGGGAGAAAATCTATTTTATTTTTTTTCTCCGTTCAGTATCAAAGTGTAGCAAGCAAACCTTATATTCTGGTAAGTACCTATTGTTCTTAATACGACAACATATAAATTGCTTGCGTATCCCTGCGGCCTTGACGCCTACGATGCTTCAAAGTTTAAAATTTTAATGTTGAATTATCTTAATATTATTAACGAGTTTTTCAATTGAAATTAATCCAAAATATCATTTTTAATAAAAACAAGCCCCCCGCGCGCCTCATCCGTGTATTAAGCTCGCCCCCTATTACATGGGACTTAAATATAACTGGCGAAATGACAGTGTACTATAGTGTAGTATACACCTTTGCCGAACCCTTCGGGGAATATAAAGCGTGATGTTATGATAAAATAAGCATTTCTGCTTATTTTTTTTTTAATAATCATCTGTTGGTTATTCTTTCATCTGTTGATATTTCCTATTGATAAATCATGGTTGATATTGTTGGTTTTACTACTAACGTGACTCATCTTAAAAGAAACAATTAGAAATAGATGTAGCCCTTAAAAGGGCTTTTTCTGAAGTCCTGAAAAGGACTATTTTAAGTGGTCCTGAAAAGGACTACAACTCAACTACTACTACTACTAACAAATTCAATTCTAACAATAACAAAATCACTAAATCTGTCACGTTTACATTAATGGATCATCTTCAGGCTGCAACTCCTGTAGATCCATATTTTCAGTTTCTTCTGTTACTACCTCAGGCAACAACAAAAGCTCTTTAACATCTGGAAAAAAATCGAATTGCTTTGAGTTGCTGTATTTTGGTCGAATATGGGATAAATATGGGTCTGAACTAATTAAAAAATTATGGAGCAAGTCCTCGTTGGTCTTCATCCTGTTAAATTTTCTTGTGTGATATTCACGAACTCTTCGAAATTCTTTATTTCTTGCTTCTCCCGCTTCTTCGGAAAGAATGCCAATTGGTAGGAGGCCAAAGTGATGACAAATGTCTGCACCGTGTATGAGTAGCTTGTGCACACTTGCGGGCATATAAAACCATGGGTATAGATGAACAAAGATCTCAGCTGTTTCTCTGCAATAAGTCCTGAATTTTTCTATATCTATGGCACATCCCGATGAAATCGTTTGAAGAATAACCGTAAAATGCTTCAGTAGGCCTTTGTCAATATTGGTTATTTCGGCAGATTTCTCATAATCTCTAAAAAACCTTCTGGCTGTGTTTCCGTCGTTTGTGGTTCCAAAGCCTTGCTTCACAAAATCCACAAGTATTCCCATTTGCTGTTTGAATTCTTCTTGTGTAAAATGTTTCTTCGCAGCTTTTAGTTGCTTGTTAGCACCTCGTGCAGTCCACATCTCAAAGTCCATGTTGTAAGATATGTGTAGAATACACTCCATACAACGAATCCACATATGAAGAGTAGAAAGTCCATATTTATAAACATCTTCTCGAACAGGTCTTGAAAATACTTCTGACAGTTTGTTCATCTCAGTCGGCTTAGCAAGGCAAATATTGCAGGCAGATGCAGACGAAGTATCCGTTATAATAGTGGCCACTTTTCCGTCGATCATTGTCATATGAAGCTCGTGACTAATCTCTAGCCCGACCCATTTTGTAGAATTGATGTTCTTTATTTCTTCCTTCAATGCAGCTTCTTCTTGCTTGATGTATTCTGCTGTCTCTTTACAAAACTCGAACTTAATGGGCCTGCAATAATGTGTTGACGAAGGTGTTGGGTTTTCCCATATGGTGCTATTATTAGAAACTAATTTAAGAGGGACAAGACTTGACATGAAAACCGATGAATCACTGAAGTCTACATCTTCACTCCTTTGCTTGTAGGTGCTTTGTGAAGAAGCTCCATCGAAACCCCATTTACTAATTAACTTCAATCCTTCAGTTGACGAATCAATCTGGGTACCGGTAATTTGAAGAATCTTCTGGACTGTCAGATCCAATAGGGCTTGAAGCTTCACTCTGGCTCCTCTCTCGGTAATTTCTAAATCATGTGGATAGCATCTCTTTTTAGCTTCAAGGAGTTTGTGATACGATGGTAACACTGGAACTTCACAATCTAACAGCGCTTTCCTTAAACACAAGTATTTCCATTTTGACAGGTTCAATGATGTATAAAGACCAAGAGCATGATCTTCATCTAAAGATTTTTTCCTATTTTTCTTAAACAATGTGGCTTGAACAATAGTAACACTATCAGGGTTCTTCGTTATATGATCAATAACACAAGCTAAGTCATTCTTCTTGTCTATCCTAAGTCTTTCGACTAATGCAAAAGTAAGTTCTTCCGGCGAATAGTCCAAAAGAGACTCTGAACGTCTTTTCTTCTGTTTGTTGCTGAGGTCAACAAAAGGCTTCCTAATCTGAACTTCGGTAGATGTGCCCACAGTTGCTGTACTTGATGTCGACGGAATCACAGCTGCTGTAGTATCGATGTCAACTGAAGTATTGTCTGACGATATGTTTTCGATAACTTCATCTTGGGCTTGAAAAATCTCGGATAAATTAACAGTAGTGCAAATTGGCCAACTAATATTTGATTCTAACCACGCAGCATGTCTATTCATGAAAGTCTTCTGATTTCTAGAAGCACTTGCCCATCTGCGATTGATATTACTCATGTAGTTCTTCAAAAAGGTCTTGATTATTTCTAAATCTTCCGAACATGTTTCAACTGGGATATGTAGAATAATAGCTTCATAGAGTCGTGCCCAATTTTTCATGTCTCCTTCAACACGGAGGAACATAAAAATGTCCAAGTTTGTAACAAATGCAGCCATAACGAAACTCACTAAACTTTCACACAGCACGGATAATTGATGTTGCTTCCTCAAGGGTTGAGAAACAAGTGCCTTTAATTGTTTCATGCACAGATATTAATAACAAACACACGCTCGCAAGTAGTGACTGACGAAATTAGTACCACATCTTCAACAGCCAATCAGCGTCGTCGAAATCTCCGGTGGTGGGGGTAAATGATTCTTTTACCACAGGAGTCGTTTCAGTCAGTTACAAATAGGCTACGAATCAGCACGTGTCCTTTATTACATAACTAAAGTTGAAGACTTTTATTAGTACTTTTTATTAAAATAAAATAAACAAATACTTGCCAAATGCTTGAATGCGTATGTTTTAATTCTTATATAATTAAAAAATTATATTTTGAATTCAGCTTAATTGAAAACCTCGATAATAATTTAAAAAAATCCCAATTGAAATTTTAAACTTTGAAGCATCGTAGGCGTCAAGGCCGCAGGGATACGCAAGCAATTTATATGTTGTCGTATTAAGAACAATAGGTACTTACCAGAATATAAGGTTTGCTTGCTACACTTTGATACTGAACGGAGAAAAAAAATAAAATAGATTTTCTCCCATACATTTTTATTTTCAATATTTTTTTTTGACGTGAAGGAGCTGTTTTTTTGAAAAGTTGTAGTAATAAGTATTAATCAGCGTTAAATTTCCTATACGAAACTATTTTTTGTTACGTTAAATATGCATTTTCGATCCTATGTCCGCCTTTTTGAAAACCCGGACCACTGTGCGGCGTGGCGAATATAAAATAATAGGTAATGTTGAATATGTTTTTAGACGGTTTTAATTTTATAGTTATTCGATGATGTACACGTTGGTTTAATTTAGTTTGGTTTAGTTTTTAATTCAAACACGATGGTTATCGCTTTGTTAATTATCAAGGTCGATCGCAAATGATAGACAGTAATTTGGTTAAAAGTTTGGCTTAAGCCTGTCATGGACCACTTAGCAAAAAAAAGAGCTACTCACACGGAAGAATATTCGAAAATAATAACAAATTAATGTTAATCGTAATGTCTACTGACAGTAAATGCATTAGCATTCATTTTTTGGTACTTACTGTACATGTAAAATAAAGTGGCCTTACAGTCTAACTGCCTTGATATTCATTAAAAAAAACTAGGTGTGCTTATGTATTTAAAAAACGTATTTTAATATGTAGTAGACCAAGTCTGAGCGCCATAGGTTAGGAGAGAGGCTCAGGCACATGACAGAGGCTCAGAAGTCCAAACTCAAGGTTTGCCAAAGAGCGATGGAGCGTAGTATCGACCAAATTCGCAACACCACAATACGCTTAAAGACAGGTATCGCCGATGTTGGCGGCAAGTCTGCGAGGCTGAAGTGGGACTGGGCGGGTCACACTTATAGGATGCATCCAGACAGATGGGTGAAAGTCGTCACACAGTGGGTGCCTGAAGACGGGCGTCGTCACCGAGGCAGGCCTAAGAAACGCTGGCGTGACGATTTAGACTCGTTCCTAACCGAGTGGACGAAGAAGGCACAGCATAAGGATATGTGGAAGAAAATGGGGAACGCCTTTGCCCAGCAGTGGAACAGAACTGGCCAACGGAAAAAAAAACTGTAGTAAATTTGTAAGTTTCTGTCTACCATGCCATGGGAAATGACAATACTTGATTAATTTTGACAACATACCTAAATTATCATAATTGACTGGGACAACGTAAATGTAGTAGGTAAACTCAGTATGTACAGTCAACAAAAGAGATAAGTATGCAGGATCGTCGGATATAGTTGAAGTTTGGTAAGAAACCGATGGATGTTCTCGAATAAAATTTAATTTTAATAATAGAAAACATACAGCTTATTTATCAAATTAAATTTCAGTTGACAACATCCACCGGTTTCTTACTACTTATCTCTTTTGTTGACTGTACTTGTCTTAATCCAATTAAATAGATCCATTGTCCAAAGGTATCTCGTGGTCACGATTCTAACTAAAACTTAATTATGTCAACAATGGATTACGGTACTTACCTACGGTACTCCTTTCGTAACACAATCTATTTATATAGATATTTGGATTTCGGCTTATATAAGAAATTATGTACAGACGCCAGCACATCAAGCTACTACAATCTGTCAAATTTCTTTAATAGATTTTCAACTTTATCGCTAGAGTATAAGGTTCAAAGTTGATTGGGAAGACAGTTTCGGGTAGCTTGATGTGCTGGCGTCTGTACATCTCTGCGTGACCCTTCGAGGGAAACAGGTGTGATGGTATGGTAAGGTCTATTCAAATTTATGTTTCGACGCTTTTAGTTTCTGTATAGTTTTAGTTAAGTTAGAATTTAATTTTGTTATTTTTTTTTCATTAGAAACATGTGAATTTACAAAAAAATAAAGATTATGTTTCCAACTGATGTTATTTTAAGTTAAACAAATATCAACTTTAGTGGTAATTAAGTTGATTTCAGGTTGACTAGCACTATTGAAAAAGTTATAAAAATGTTTGAAGTTGTAGCGTAAACTGAACTCTAATGTCTAGGACTTGAAGTTATTTTTCCATAAACACAACTTAGGTGAAGCGAGCTGCCTTGGTACCAGGCGGTCTATTCTTTAAAATCTCACCGTGACAACTTAGGTGAAGTGAGCTGTCATTCTACCAGGCGGTCTATTCTGCAAAAATATCACCGTGACAACTTAGGTGAAGCGAGCTGTCATTCTACTAGGCGGTCTATTCTGCAAAAATCTCACTGTGACAACTTAGGTGAAGTGAGCTGTCATTTCTTTTACAATTTTTATTGTTGTGTGCACTTGTGGCTTTGTGCTAAATAAACATGTTTTCTTTCTTTTTCTTTCATTCTACCAGAAGGTCCATTCTGTAAAAATCTCAACGTAACAACTTAGGTGAAGTTAGCTGTCACTCTATATTCATTTTATGTCGTTGGTAGGAAATGCACAAGATATTAAGTCCGCCTTTGTACAGTTTTTACTTGTGCATATAGTTTTAATAAAATAAATAAATTCTACCAGACGGTCTATTCTGTAAAAATCTCACCGTGACAACTTACGTTTTTGTATAACTACTGATCGCGACTACCTATATCTAATGTCTTTCGTCGAAATCGTACGAAATATGTCGCTAACTCCCTACGTGTTCATTAGGTCTTGTTTAGTGTCTTCGCGAAAGCGAAAAGCTGTTTACTTTGTAGTTTCTTTATAGTTTTATCAATGAATGTTTTTTCCCTGAAGAACTCCACATGTTGCGGAATCCTTTTAGACTCGGTGTGAGATCTTCTTTGAATCAAAATATCTATACGAGCACCTAAAACTTACTTATAGAATCTTGTGCCTGCTGGTGTCATAGATTCTTTCACTAGAATCCGCAATCCACAATATTTTGTGGAATGCGGACTCTAAGTAGGTATGAATTCCACTAAGAAAGTCGATGCGCAAAAAGAAAAGTCAGTCTGTTGTACGCTTCTAGGTAATTAATAACAACTTAAAAAAATAAATTGTCTCTTCACAAGGAAATAACAATATAGTGGGTAGGTAGGCGTGTAGCTGTGTCTTTTTGTAACAACGTATAAGCGAGGGGCACTCCAGTCTTTTGTCTATGAACAATGAATTGATTGTTAGTTTTTATCACAAGCATTATTAATGAACAAATCTTATTAGTCGGAACCGATTTGAATATTTCATTTTTTTTATTACATTCCTAGCGTTATCGTTTGTCAAGTTTATATATATAGACATGTTTTACATAATTAACAGATTTAAAATAAAAAATGAGTTAAGTAAACCAGCTTTTTATTTTTCATCTAGTAAGTATAAAAGGTCGTTAGCAAAATAATGTGCTCCTATCGTGTTTACATAACCCAGCTAATCTAATTAAAATCTAGAATGTTTTCCATTCCTACAAAGCCATGATTAAAAGCAGCTATGTACAATGACTATGTATAGCGTCTCCAGCAAATTATCTTAAACAACCAGATCGCAATATCGGAAGTCTATCATTAAGTTATCAAGCGGCAAGTGCTAATATCTACACGACCGTGTGGCATTCCTTCACATGCAAGCAAACCAGAATAGAATTTGAACATTATGGGTGCGTTAAAAAAACTGTAGCTGTCAAAAACTTTGACAGCTACTGTTTTTAAAATGCACTATAAAAACACACCTAAAATAAAAAAAAATAGCTTTTTAATTTAACTTAAGAAACATTTTTTTTATTTATGCACATTAGCTCTCAGACTATCTATTTATATAATGAATAGTTAAAATATTTTGTTGTTGAATTATTAATAATTCTTTTCTCGTTATTCAGGTTTTAAATTACATTAGGTTATTCCGCTTTAAATAAGTTAAGTGTTTGTTTCTATACTCGTACTAAATTTAAATGGAGAATATAACTACATTCCAACAAAAGAGTACCTACATTAGCTAGGTAAGTATTTTAATTAGCTTGACCTAAGAATCCGCTGAGTATTAGTTATTCTGTGGAATCGGTTAACTTTTCACATTCGGCTCTTTAACATTCGGCTTCGATAGGATCAGTGAAATATATCAAACATAATAATATAATCTCACTCAAACCTACTTTATAAATTACTAGCAGCGCTCCGCGGTTTCACCCGCAAACGTTTCGATCCCGTGGGAATATCAAGATAAAAATTATCCTATGTCCTTCGCCGGATTGCAATCTATCTCTCTGCCAAATTTAATCGAAATCCGTTCAGTGGTTTAGGCGTGAAAAGGTAACATACAGACAGACAGACAGTTACTTTCGAATTTATAATATTAGTATGGATTGTTGAATCTAGATTAATGCTTGAGCATCATTCTAGAATACAATACCTAAAATTATACAAAACAAAAACAGATTTTATTTGGCATTAAAACTTAATTACAACTTATCCGAATTAGGGAGACCTTGAAATGCAAATCATAAGAAGCAATTACATTCAATTAGCAACACAAAAGTAGATATGTTCAAGACATAAGTAGTCAGAAAGTATATAAGTAACCGTGTAATATAATATTGGTGAAGGGAAGCTATGGAATAGGGTCTCGGCCGTGTAGCACCGGCTGTGATGTTCATACAGCCGCTATACTGAGAGACTATTCAGAAAATTGCACACTTACCACAAAGAGGTCACGTTAGAGAGAAATGCTGCATTGTCGAGGGATTATGATGAATTTTAACTCAGTTTTTAGTAAAGAATGGCGTGAAATCCTGACAGCTTTTTCGTCCGACTGAATGGCCTTTAGGTAAGCCTTCTCGGCTTATTTAATGAAATGAAAAGGCTGTGGCTGATGATATGTCTCAGAATTGGAATTGTTACTCAACGGAGAGAAGAGGCGGATGAAGTTGGTATCATTTACTTTTGAAATCATTGGTTGGTAGACTAAAGGCTCCTTCAAACAGGCACGACACGACATGCGACACAAAGGCAATACAAGTCGCGCAACGAGCGGTGCCTTTGTCGCGCGCGATTATATCGCGTTTCGCGCCTGTTTGTAGGAGCCTTTACGCTTTTTATGCTCGGTTCCTATAAACAAAAACGATGGTTTTGCTTACCAATAGTAGCATTTTCTTGTTGCCAAACTGGGAATATAAATAGATCCGTAAGCTAATTGTACCTGTGATAGCTGCTTCCATAGTTATGGGTCTACTATGCAAAGCTCTGAGGTCTTTGCTTCATTATTGGTAAAGATAAAAGAGTCTTAATTTTAACCTTTAACAGTCCGTAAGTTATAGGAATCGGCCATAAATCTAGAAAAGATAGATACAGGCTTCTGACAGACATGGAGGGATGGACGGACAATGGAGCCTTAGTAATATAATAATAATCTTTATGGGGCAAAAACACATTTTACAAATTGATTGCGTACGTAATATAGCTGCATTAGTTACAAAACTGTGCCGCAGCTATTAACGCCCACCACCAAGAGGGAGACGACAGCGTTCCAGATTCCAGAGATAAAAACACAGTAGGGGTTAACAAAGAACAATAACAAATATTAAAAATAAAAAAAAATAGTAAAATAGTAATAGGGTCCTCTTGGCACCCTTTGGGTAAACCTAAAAAGGAACAATCATAAGAACACAGATAGTCTCTATAACGTAACTTCAGATCACAGAGTAAACGTAGATTTTACCAAATGTGACCAATCTCAGAAAACTGGCAAACTATACTTCCGCACTGATTGTACTCCCTGTGACGTAAAACCTGTTTGATGATGTAAACACATTCGTTAAGGAAGTTATTTCTCATCTTCAAAATAAAGTTCCTAAGGTTATCCTCCAAAATTAATGCAAACTGGGTGCTGGCATTTATTTAGATGAGCCAACCGGCAATACTTATTCAAAAAATACATGTTTATATCTACACATAATTTATGCAAAACTTACGCAATTTATTAAATAAATATTTATGTAGGACTAATCTATACTTATAATAAATCTGTAGAAGTGAAAATTCTGTACATTGAAAATATCAAAAAAATAAATGGCAGGGGGTGTTACTATACCGACACCGAACCCAAAAATGTGATTAAAAAAATTTTTGTCTGTCTGTCTGTCTGTCTGTTTGTTCAGGCATCACGCAAAAACTACCGGTTAGATTACGATGAAACTTGGTATAATTATTCTTTAATATCCTGGGCACCACACTGGGTACTTTTTATCCCGGAAAAGTATATACAACAAAAAACAAACTTAATTTTGCGGTTCGATCCCTAGACCCGATTACTGTACCAACCGCAAATAATAAGTTTGTCGTAGGTTACGTCACCCGCAGTGGAGTTCACTAAGGGGCGCTGCACACGGCTAAGATACTATAATATTTTATCTTAAGGGGGAAGCGCTAAGGTAGCCCGCGAAATTCAAATTTTCTTACGTTTTTTGCAATTTGCTGGTCAGCATTAAGTTGTACGTTGATTAATATATGAATCGCGGCCGTAAGAAATATGTGTTTACAGAATTATAATCATTAAAGTCATCAATACAACTCTCTAAGACCACGTAAGTCCAAAGAATGATGATTTCATGAAACAGTTATTCTTTGGACTTACGTGGTCTTAGTAAGTTGTGTTGATGACTTTGATGATTATAATTCTGTAAACACATATTTCTTACGGCCGCGATTCATATATTAATCAACGTACAACTTAATACTGACCAGCAAATTCCAAAAAACCTAAAAATAATTGAATTTCGCGGGCTACCCTGGCGCTTTCGCCTTAAGATACAATATCGCTCGCCATACAATTCAATGGACTATCACACACGACGAAGATAATAAATAATATTTCATATTTTCGTATCTTAAGATGAATTTGTATGGCGAGCGATATTGTATCTTAAGATAAAATATTATAGTATCTTAGCCGTGTGCAGCGCCCCTAAGTTATGCTGTAAATGTAGTGCTGAAGGTTGAATTTGGCTTGCACCGTTCGCAGCACACGCGTGGCATTTATAATATTAGTATGGATATGGACTAGCTGCGCGCCGCGATTTCACCCGCATCATAGTCGATCCGGTGGGAATATCGGGATAAAAACTATCCTATGTCCATTCCCGGGACTCAAACTATCTCTATACCTTTCATCTAAATCGGTTCAGCGCTTTAAGCGTGAAGAGGTAACAGACAGACAGACACACTTTTGCATTTATAATATTAGTATGGATATTGTATAAGGTTGAAGAGTTTGTTTGTTTGTTTGGACGCGCTAATCTCTAGAACTACCGGTCGAATTTCAAAATTCTTTTTGCGTTTGATAGCCCGATTCGTGAGGAAGGCTACAGGGTATTTAACATCACGCTATGACCCTTAGGAGCCGAGCAAAAAGATAAAAGTCAGAAATTAGTCTAAGTGAAAACGCAGAGTTGCGACGGGGTGGGTCGGGGAACAAGAAATTTCACGCGGACGAAGTCGCGGGCAGAAGCTAGTGCTAAATATATGCGTTTACGACGATAACACCTGCGTAGACTTGCACGTATAAGTTATTTATTTATGCACATTTTGTTATAAAAAGATCGAAATTGACGAGAAATATACTAAGTATCTTCACACATTATTGTACATAATTATCTATAAGTTTATGGTTTCGTTGTTTACATCAAACTACTTTTTCAACATCTTGCTCGCAAAGTGGCTCTTAATGAACCGCTTTTAAGTCCATAATGCAGTGTATTAAACACGCGTGTTACTTTACGCGCCACAGAATTTACTAGTCGGAGATGTGCGCTTTTTTAATCTCATCAAAGAGACTTCATGCTAAAATGAATCCTTTTTTTAATCTGCCCAAAGGGCAAGCTATAGTCTTTCGACCATATCGCATCGTCTTCTAGTAGAACTTCTTACGAGGAAAGTAAAAAAAAAATGTTTTTTGTTTATACCAAAATAAATCCGGGGGCCATATCTTTTTTTTTTCAATAATTAGAACTGTCCTTGGTCCCAAAATTAACTAAAATTTATTTAAATTGTCCGTGGTCCTTCCCGGAACCAAACGGAAAAGACCCTGTTCTATTATTGCGGATTCTCACTGAAATAATGTGTATTTCTCTATGCCAATAGTACTTTCTAATTCCGTACTAACTAAACTACAATTTGACATACGACAACGTACCTACACAACGAACTCATGTGCAAAATTTTATGCTTCAAGACCCAACGGTTTAGGCTGTGCGTTGTCTGTAAGTGAATGATAAATGATGATAAATGATTTTATTTTCTGTAAATAGGTTTGCACAAACACTTTTACACGTCAATCATATTTTTTTTTAAACTAGATGAGGTCGGCGTTTCCTATCTGACTACTCTGAGAAGAAAGGCCGAAACAAACTCAGAGGTCATAGTCTCTTTTAAAGTCCAGACATAATCTTGGTCAAGTTATATGAAGACCATGTAGGTCGATGGTCTTTTGAGGAAAGAACCACACAGATTGAGAGGACCTGTCCAGTCAGTGCACGCATTTGTCAGAAATCATGCAGCTCAACTCAAGACTTAAGGAGCTCAACGATTCGACGAACAATACCAAAGAAAGGACATTTGGGTAGGCCACATAAATTACTCAAACTGCCAGACCATAGAGAGAATAATAAAAAATATAAAATGACTAAAATAAATGACCCACATCGTCTTCACATTCACAATAATTAAAATAATCTAATACTTTAAAAAGTAAGCAAATGTCAGTTTAAAACAAAAAAAAAACATTAATGACAATGTGTATATAAAAAAAAAAACATCAAAAACACTCAAAATGCGGAAATTGGAAGCAGCTCAATCCCAAGCCTTTGTATCCTCAATATAATCTTTAACGGTATAAAAGGCTTTCTGGCACAACTTACGTTTAATGAACGATTTAAATTTATTAAGGCTTAGATCTTGAACGTGGCTTGTTAGTTTATTATAAAAGTGTATACATTGGCATCTGAACGAGCCACCTATTTTCTTGAGCCTTGTTGTAGGTACAACATATTTGTGTTTGTTTCTAGTATTTATATTATGGATATCACTGTATTTTTTTAACAATTTTATGTTTTTATGGGCATATAAAAGATTTTCATAAATATACTGAGAAGGCACAGTCATTAAATTAATCTCTTTAAATTTGTCTCTGAGAGAGTGTCTCGGATTTAATTTATAAATTGATCGAACAGCACGCTTCTGCAAAACAAAGATAGTCTGAATATCGGCGGCATTTCCCCACAATAGAATACCGTACGACATTACACTATGAAAATAACTAAAGTACACTAAACGGGCAGTCTCTATATCAGTTAAATTACGAATTTTTCTAATGGCGTATGCTGCGGAACTTAGCTTTTTTGACAATTTATCTATATGCGGACCCCACTGAAGCTTAGCATCCAAAGTTATGCCCAAGAATACTGTGCTGTCTTCAGGATTCAATTCCTCGCCCTTTATCAACACATTAGTTTTCACCTGCCTAACGTGGGGTAGCGTAAACTTAATGCATTTGGCAATGTACAATCTTCTAAATAGTCTGGGTTGTTCAGTAGTCTCAAAATTAATGCAATTGGCTGATTCATTGGCAATCAATTTAGCACTCATATATTATAATTATATATAATTAAAACTCTTTTTTGTCGAATGCGGCTGATCTTTCACCCATAAAGTTTTATCAAAGCCTTTTGCCTTTTTCCGCTCGATGGCCAAAGCAAGCGCATTATGGTGGGCGTCTGTTTGGTAGCAGGTGCAGATTAAATGTTTCACTGAAGTGTTTCTAATTATTACTAATTAATAGTGGAAATTTTGCTATGATGCATGCAGACACCTAGTAAATTTCTAATAAACTATTTATTAGCTACATTTGAACCATTACAATAAAAACAGTAAACAATTGTTTATGTTTTATCGTTGGTTTAATTTATTAATTGGATCACAATATGATAGACAGTCTTTACTTACCAGATCTAAATCATTTTGAAGGATATTGATATAATCCATTGCTTCATATTTTCGAAAAATTTGTCTGCTCAACAACGTAAATAACGCAATGAAGGTTGTTGAACTGTCAAAATGAAAGCCATTGCTACTATACTACGTAAAAGATTTCTTTTTATTTCGTTCGCCTGTTTAAAAGGCAGGCATCGATCTAATAGACCATTCAGCCTACTACGTAAAAGATAGCTTGATCTCTGCGACATAAGTCAAACTGAATGTCAGTTTGACTTATGTCGCAGAGATCAAGCTATCCTAGGGTTGTCATGATATAAAAAATTGGCGCTAGAAATTATCGACGTTTCTTACTATTATCGATGCTAATGTAACATTTAATGGGGGTTTATTTAATTACGAACGTTACTAAATTAAACGAATATTTGAATATAAAATACATTTATTCTCGTAACGGAGTACACCCCAAATCCATATTTGAATCAGTTATCTGTTTTCTGTATATACAAATGTAAATAATGTTATGATATTAAAATAAAATATACAATAAAATTAAAAAAATAATTAATTTTAAATTAAGTTTTATTTAAAATATCGATAGTTTATAGTCTGTGGTCACGTTGATTCATCGCCCATCACTAAGTAGGTCGGCATGCCCATAAAGTATGACATTTACAGGTACTGTCTGTACTACTATGAAATTCAGAACTTCATAGGCGTGATTTTACTGACAGCTGTCGCAGAGATCAAGCTATCTTTTACGAACTATAGATAGTGTGTTACGCAATTACCCCGCTGTTTAGGTAAGTAAGAACTAACTCGGTGAAACTTACCGATTATCTAAGTACCCTCTGCAACGATTATTTATTTTAAATAATACCTAACAATGATGTTTTTATGTTACGAAAGAAGGTTTTCTTATTTCTTTAGTGCTAAAATATAAAGTAGTAAAAGAAAAAAACTAGTTGTGACTTTGAGAGATTCGCTCGTGCAATTTTAAATGGTGCTGGACAGATTTGAGTGAAACTTTCACTGTTATCGAATTATCTGGCATTAGTGACAGTGTGCTGTGAAAATATGATGTTACGAAATGAATTAAAAAAAAAAAACTAACTGATGACTAGGCAGCATAGTCCCTGACCGTAGCCTGTTCCACAAGGAAAAAAAAAGTATCGTCTGTCAAAAGTAGAGGTAGTCTATGAGAAGATATATACAAGAAATTCTATGAAAAAAAGCGCGGGAATCGTCGAATTTGGCGGGCGTGATTTTTCTTTCGGATTTTTTAAATAACGCAAAACTTTTGAGATTGGAGATAAGTTGTGTAGATTTTTGTAGATATTGATTAGGCTAGTTATTTTTATTGTCTGTGTATATAATTCTCCACATTTAGGGTAAGTTTTTTCATATTTTATTTTATTCTATCCGATGGACAAGGAACCACCCGATCCGGGGGGTAAAGTCCCCTCAGTTGGGCTTAATATAACTATTAATGATGAATCTAGTATGGATACTGATGCGTCCACAGCCAGATCGGAGCGGAAAAGGACTAGAGCCCCACGCAAAATGTGCAAACACTGCAATAAAAGAAGGAGACATGGTCACTCTACAGGAGCTAATAAAGAGGCAGATTGCCATTGCGAAAATGAATCGGTAGTAGTTCCTCTGGAAGCCACTCCACGTTCTGTGGATGGTCCCCAGACTGAGATTCGTCCCACCTCAGATCTTCCCCAGAAGGCGCCACAGGTTGCTAGGGCTTTGTACGAAGCCACAGACCTGTCGCCATATGTTGTACATATTCAAAAAAATATTGATGTAGGAAACTCTGCTCAATCATTACACCCAATTTCTTTAGGGCATTTTCTTAAAAAACGTCGTTATAATAATATTGTCAATGGTTCTTTAAAACGCATCGGTCGAAATAGGATTTCATTAAGCTTCTCTCATTACCTAGATGCAAACTTTTTTATAAATGACCCTTGTTTGGCGAAAGAGAAATTGAAGGCATTTGTTCCATCTATTAATGTGTGTCGTATGGGTATTATTAAAGGTGTACCTACCGAATGGTCTCCCGATGAAATAATGGAAAATGTGACTGTTCCCACTGGATGCGGTAAAGTTATTAAGGCAAGGCGTCTTAATTATAAAGTGCACGAACCGACCCCTGTCTGGAAACCATCTCAAACAGTCGTACTCACCTTTGACGGTCAAATTTTACCAAAACGTGTGTTTTGTTGTTACAATTCTATGCCAGTAGAATTGTACACATTCCCAACAATTCAATGTTTTAATTGTTGTCATTTTGGTCATACAAAGGTACAATGTAGGTCGAACCCTCAGTGCTTCAAGTGTGGGGAGAAGCATTCTGCTGACACTTGTAGTATTGAAGACGAAAGTGACGGTAAATGCTGTAATTGTAGTGGCATTCATTATGCCATTAACAAAAAATGCCCAGAGTTTGAGAGACAAAAATCAATTAAGCACTATATGGCCCATAGCTGCGTGTCATATGCTGAAGCGTCGCAGCTGCATCCCCCAATCTCCAAACTATATGCAGAAGTGGTTACATCTGCTCCTTTACATACAAATAATAAATTTTCTTCTTCACGACCTTCGCCAAATTCACCAAACACATCAAATTTCACATCACACAGAAAAACAGTATTCCTAAAACCTCGAGATCCCCCACAAAAAGTCAAGGGGTATGACCGGGCAGCTCATCAAGAACTTATTAATAATGAAGTTTCAATGTCAGGTAATGGTGTTGCTTTGCAAAATAAAACAACAACTAATAATAATGAAAGTCAAATTTTAAACTTAATTATCATGTTAATTAATACATTATCTAAAAATAATATTATTGAACCGTCCAACGTTGCCATTATAATTGATACGCTGTCTAACTTATTTAATATTAACCATAATGGATCCAAATCAAACCAAGATTGTTCAGTGGAACAGTCGCAGCATTGTGAATAAAAAATCTGATCTGTACTATATATTAAACAAATACAATCCCTTTGCAGTCGCTCTCTGTGAGACATGGCTTAAACCGGGGTTCTCTTTTAGAATTCCTGGCTATGCTTGTCTAAGAACGGATAGAAGCGATGGGTATGGCGGTGTCGCCATGCTTATTAAAAATAACTTGTCTTTTCAATCTTTTCCTCTTCCAAGTCTCAGTGACGATATATCTGCCGTTGCTGCTATTGTAAATAAAATCTGTATAGTATGTATTTATTATTCTCGCCCTACTGTAAATATTCTTTCTGAAATTAATAACCTATTTACAGTCTTACCTAAACCATATTTGGTAATGGGCGATTTTAATACACAGCATCAGTCTTGGGGAAGTTCTAGTTCCAATTACTATGGGGAAAAGTTATTAGAAATACTAGACTCAAACAATTTGTGCATTTTAAACACATGTCTCCCAACACGCCAAACAAATCCAGATGAGGGAATAAGTGCTCCTGATCTCTCAATCTGCACACCTGATTTAGCATCAACATTATCCTGGTCTCTTTTACCGTCTTCTCATGGTAGTGATCATTTTCCTATAATCATTTCTTTTCCAAATAAAAAACCAGATGCTTGCATTCCAATACCACAACCGCGCTTAAAGTACAGACTTTATAATGCAGACTGGGATAAATACAAAAATTGTGTGGAAGAAAGAATTTCTGCTTTATCTAATTCCTTACTACAAAATCCTCAGTTACTATCTAATGAAATTACAAGAATTTTAATAGAGATAGCAGATAATACTTTCCCTATTAAGAATGGTGCGACAGGCAAAATTCCTTCACCACCTTGGTGGGATGCTGAGTGCACTCAGGCCATTAAAAAAAGAAAAGAAGCTGAAAAAAATTATTGCCACACTATGACTCGTCATAATTTTGAGATTTATCAAGAAGCTGCTCGTACAACTCGTAAGCTCCTTAGGAAAAAGAAATATGAAGGTTGGCAAAGATTTTGTGCATCTATCTCTCCAGAAGTTAATGCATCTGTAGTATGGCGAAATATCAGGCGATTCAGGTCAGCATTCAGGGACACAACAGCCTCAAAACTGCCATTAGAGTTGGCCAATGAGTTCATGGATCATTTAGCTCCTCCTTCTGTCCCAGAACAGAGATCTTTAATGCATTTTCACTATGTTCCTATTTTGGATTCCGAATTGAACTCTCTCTTCAACCTAAGTGAGTTGAAAGGAGTCCTTTCACATGTTAAGGATTCAGCTCCTGGTGAAGATGGTATACCATATTCATTTATAGCCAATCTGTCTGACTCTGTACTTTTAATATATTTAGATCTCATCAATACAGCTTTTATATCTGGCAACATCCCATCAAGTTGGAAGTCTCAAACAATTATTCCTATTCTGAAACCAAACAAACCTTCTTCTAAAGTTACTTCTTATCGACCAATCGCACTTTCAACAGTTCTTGTTAAAATTGTTGAACATCTCATTAAGAATCGTTTGGAGTGGTTTTTGGAAAGCAGAAACATGCTAGCAACATCTCAGTTTGGTTTTAGGAAGGGTAAGAGTACGATTGACAGTCTTAGTGTGTTCACAACTGATATTCGCTTAGCCTTTTCCTCAAATAACTCTGTAATTGCTGCCTTCCTGGATATAAGCTCAGCTTATGATAATGTCCTAGTATCAGTCCTGGAACAAAAGCTGAATTTATTACAAATTCCAAAAATGCTGTCTAATTTCATAATTAATATGCTTTCAGAGAGATCTTTAAATCTAGATATAGAAGGGTGTACATTTACCCGTTTAGTATGGAAAGGTCTCCCTCAGGGTTCTGTACTTAGTCCACTTCTCTATAATATTTACACTTACGATTTAGAATCCTCTCTAAATGAGTCAGTACAAGTCCTTCAATATGCAGATGATTTACTTCTTTATTTATCTGGTCATTCTGTTGTGAATATTTGTACTTCCTTAACCTCTTCTTTATGTATACTGAAGACATGGTTGGAAACCAATGGTCTATGCCTGTCAATTGATAAAAGCAATATAGTCTTATTTACTAGAATGCATAAGCCTCCAGCAGTTACAGTAACATATGATAATACCTCTATGCCGGTTAAAAATCAAGTTAAATTTTTAGGCCTTATTTTGGATACACATCTTACAGGTTTACCACACTGTGATTATATAGCTGCTAAATGTGAACGAAATATCAACATAATTAGATGTCTTGCTGGTGTGTGGTGGGGAGCACATCCCTTTTCATTAAAACTACTGTACAACACCTTGATTAGAAGTGTATTGGACTATGGGACCTTTTTGCTGGAACCTGCTAATGTTGCTGGTCTTAAGAAATTGGAAAGAATTCAGTCCAAGGCACTTAGAGTAGTTTCAGGTGCAATGAAAAGCAGTCCTATTAATTGTCTTCAGGTGGAATGTGGAGACCCTCCGCTTCATTTGCGACGTCAATTTTTGGCTGATAGATTTATGGCTCGGTGTCTGCAATTTACTTATCATCCTTTGCGAAATAGACTTTCTATTCTCTCTAAAGAAGTTACTTCATCCACTTACTGGAGGCACAAAGATACTCCGTGTTTAGTTAAAAGCTTTAGAAAATACAATTTAATCGAAGCTCCTTGCCACCAATCTCAATTTCTTCCTATATATCATTGTAATTACAGTTCATTAATTATATCACCAAACATCCACTATAACCTTAACATTTACCGAGATGACGTATGTCATAACATTAACTTCAACTTCACTATGGATAGAGACTGGAAGGGTTGTCATCTCCTGTTTACAGATGCTTCGAAGCATGGAAGAGACTCATGTGTGGGAGTAGGTGTATACCACTCCCAATATAATGTCGTTCAAAAAATAAGGCTCCCGCCCGAATCATCTGTATTTACGGGAGAATGTTACGGTCTATTCAAAGCTGTCGAATATATACTTCTTATGGGCTTACGGAATTCACTTATTTTAACTGATTCAAGGAGTGCCTTACAATCTTTGGCCAGATTTCCTTTCTATTCTCATAATTCTTTTATTATATTTGAACTACGTGAACTCCTCCACAGGTGTTCTATTAAGGGATATATAGTGCATTTTGCGTGGATACCCTCGCATTGTGGCATTTTAGGTAATGAGAGAGCAGACCAGTTAGCTAATGATGCCGTATTAAGTGGAGACGTTTTTCCGTACAAAAACAACTCCCAAGATCTGGCTGCTCTGCCCAGAGTTTATCTACAGGAATCCTGGGGTCAGCTTTGGTCGGGGCAATCAGTGAAAGGGAGATTTTATCGTAATATTCAGCCATCCATTCCTGCCAAACCTTGGTTTAGCAAGTACAAGCTAAGCAAAAAGATCTCAACAATATTAATACGTATGCGATTGGGTCATGTGTGCACTCCAGCTCATCTGGCCAGACTTGGCATTGTGCAGAGCCCTGAGTGTGAATGTGGCGCTGAGGTGGGAGATCTGAACCACTTTATTTTCGCCTGCCCCCTTTATGACCACTCCTCACTTTTCCAAAGCCTTGTTTCCCTCCGAGTCCCTTTTCCCACTTCTATCTCATGTATTTTATTTAATTTTAATGTAGATATTTATAAAACCATAGCACTTTTCCTTGTAAATAATGATATATCTATTTAAACGTAAATTTTAATATGTATACATAATTTATTATGTAGTTTTTGGTTTAATTTAAATTTATTATTGAATAACAACTATTCTCCTTTCCGTTTCCAAATTTCCCTTTGTAATTCCTTTTATTATTTCGCGAGTTATCGATTCTTACGTTTTGCTATAATCAGATTAAATATTGTCAGTGGCAATAAGCACGAATAGTGCAACGCCATAAGGAAAAAAAAAAAAAAAAAAAAGAAATTCTATCGGAACCTATTACTACATACGTAGTATTTTTTAATGTACAGACGCCAGCACATCAAGCTACCCGAAACTGTCAAATTTTCCCAATCAACTTTGAACCTTATGTTTTAGCGATAAAGTTGAAAATCTATTAAAGAAATTTGACAGATTGGAGTAGGTTGATGTGCTGGAGTCTGTACATATAGCGAATGCCCAATGCGTTGAAATGCATTTTTTATTAGGAACCTTCTACGACGCGCAATTAACAACTTACCAAAGTTTCATCACAATCGGTAACAGTAATCACATAGGAACTTATAACAAGATTTTGTTGTATTATCATTTTTCATATCTGCGTATTTTATGGTATTATCATTATGTATAATTTTTCACACGTTTTGAAGGGTTGTAGCTAAATAATCACAGCGGCACTGGTCGGTACTCTGGCCGAGGTCGGTCCGTGGCTGGATGACCATCCATTGCAGATCGAAACCTCTCCGGGACCAAATGACAGTCGTTAGGTACGGCTAGTCAGAAGCCCGAAAGTCTGACAATCAGTCTTACTCAGGGATATCGTATTACCCAGTAACTGGGTTGTCGAGGTCAGATAGGCAGTCGCTTCATGTAAAATACTGATATTCAGCTGCATCTGGTTTGACTGAAAGCCGACCCCAACATAATTGGGAAAAGATTAGGCAGCTGATGATCATTTTTAGGGTTCCGTACCCAAAGGGTAAAAACTGGACCCTATTACTAAGACTCCACTGTCCGTCTGGACTGTATCTCATGAACCGTGATAGCTAGAATGTTGAAATTTACAAAGATTATGTATTTCTGTTGCCGCTTTAGCAACAAATAATAAAAATAAAATAAAGTTAAAATTTAAAACAGTATAAAAGAAACGTATTTTTCGGCGTTTTATGCCTTGTGGTACAGAAGCCTTCGTGTGCGAGTCGAACTCGCACTTGGCCGGTTTTTTATAATAAAGAGACACATAAAATAAGTAGACCCTAAAATCGGTATATTTTTGGTGTCGAAACCGTTAAGGTTCCTACAAACAGACGCGACACGCGATATAATCGCGCGCGACACAAAGGCACCGCTCGTTGGGCGACTTGCGGTGCCTTTGTGTCGCGTGTCGCGTCGCGCCTGTTTGAAGGAGCCTTTATTTACAACAACTAACATGGCGACATGTACCAATACTATAGACAACTAAGGAAAGTAGATTATGTTTAGAAGTAACCTTCCCACGCGCATTGCTAAGTCAATAGAAATGGATTACAAGCATTACAAACGAGAATTCTTGTCGCCGATGAACTAGTTACCCGATAGGTACTTATGCTACGCTTCATAACATACTTAAGTATTTGAAGTATTTAGGTGATTGAATTATGGATTTGTGTTGGCAAAATTTTTTTGGACAAATAAAGGCCCTCGCAGACAGGCGCGGCGCGACTCTAGTAGAACAATTTCTATGAAAACTGCAAGGAAATTGTTCTACCAAAATCGCGACGTACCGTCGTTGGAAATGAGAAGAAGAATATTCGGCTTTTGTAAATGAGAACAGATACAATCAGTATTATGTGTATAAATTTTACTATAGGTACACAACACAGGTGAGCAGTGGTGGCCCAGTGGTACCTAACGACCGCGACTTACGAGTTGTAGGTCACAGGTTCCTAGCATGTCGCATATCCTAGAACCAAAAATTCGAAGACATGTGACATCTACAAA
This sequence comes from Luperina nickerlii, assembly GCA_963855955.1. Taxonomy (NCBI): domain Eukaryota; kingdom Metazoa; phylum Arthropoda; class Insecta; order Lepidoptera; family Noctuidae; genus Luperina; species Luperina nickerlii. Next base: position 15,928,588 of record OY979679.1, on the reverse strand, counting down.
CCCGCATTGGGCCCGCGTGGTGGATTACGGCCCACTCCCTGTCACTGAATGGAGGCCTGTGTCCCAGCAGTGGGAACATTATAGGCTGATTATGTATGGAGGATGTTAATTCGGAACGCATCATAATTTTAAGAAAACTAATTGAATATGAACGCAACGATGAGTGAATGAGAGAGTATGTGTGGGAAGGAAAAAGGATGTGGTGAAGGAGGATGGCGACCGAGCTAAAGGGTTAAGACGTTTGTCGTTTTGTAAGAAGTTATTAAAAATATATTTAAAGAAGTTATCAAGAAGTCAAGTTTATTTCGGTCATCCACACACCCCCTACATGTTTGTTATGTACACAACACAGGTATCAAAGTGGAAATCGTTGCCATTTCAGGAAATAATACGTATAAAATATATCTTATTCGAATGGCAATCGGAAGCGATTTTGAAGGGCGCGGAAAAGCGCGTGAAAAGCTACGTAGGTACTTTTATCTGTCTCTGTTTTTTAAAAACATGAATGATTTCGTATTTCTCAACAATCTATGAGTGTTAGGTACCTGGATAATCTCGTTGCAAGTTCATTATTTATATTTAATTGGACAACGACCCCTGATTGTGAAAAATAAATATAAAAAAGCTACTTATTGAAATATCTCGTTGCAAGTTCATTATTTATATTTAATAGGACAACGACCCCTGATTGTGAAAAATAAATATAAAAAAGCTACTTATTGAAATATGTATATCTACACTAATATTGTAAAGAGGTGAAGTTTGTTAGTTTGGATGTAGGAGGTAGGTACTTAATCTTTAGAAGTACTGATCCGATTTCGGAAATTTTTTCACTGTCAGAAAGCTTACACTATTACCAACTGCCATAGAGTCCTAGAGAGTCATAGAGATGTTCTACAGTACAGTTGACTTTTTCTTTACTTTCTCAGTTTTAATGATGGTCTGGCATTTTGAGTACTTTATGCGGCCTACACAAATGTCCTTTCTTTGACATTGTTCTTCGAGTCGGGACTGAGGTTGAGCTACACGGTTACTGACAAATGCTCACATTGACAGGACAGGTCCACTCGTGTGGTTCTTTCATCAAAAGACACTTTCAGACACGGTCTAATGGTCTAATAATCTACATGGTCCTCACAGTCCTGATCTGACCAAAAGTCTGTCTGGACTTTGAAAGAGATCTTGTGAGTGAACCTCTGAGTGTGTTTCGCCATTTCTTCTCAGGAGTAGTCAGATAGGAAATGTCGACTCCTTCTAGTTTATTTTTTAATATGACGAAAAGTGAGGGGCCCTTGGCCAAATAATAAATCAAATCAAATCAAAATAATTATTTAATTGCTAGAATATGGTACATAGGATGTTACAGTGAATTTGTTTCAGCATATCCTGCCATAACCTGGCGTGCAAATGTATTCACAATCAGCATAACAGCCGCACAGGTCGATAGATCAGGTTAAGCTACGCTTGCCGCGGTTTGTCTGTGGATGGGTGACCATCTTTACATACCGTGACCCCTCTGTGCCTCGGAAAGCACGTTAAGCCGTTGGTCCCGGATGTCATTCGTGGATCTTTGACAGTCGTTACGGGTAGTTAGAAGCCCGAAAGTCTGACAACCAGTCTTATCAAGGGGTATCGTAATACCCAGTAATTGGGTTGTGGAGGCCAGATAGGCAGTCGCTCCATGTAGAATACTAGTATTCAGCTGCATCCGGTTAGACTGGAAGCCGACCCCAACATGGTTGGGGAAAGGCTAAGGCAGATGGTTATGACGAAAAGTGATTCCGATATGTTACTTACATAATAAACAAATTAATTTCACTACCACACGGGCGAAGTCGCGGACAGAAGCTAGTCTTTTTGTTCTTTGATCTATTATGTATCCTTATTGCTTATTAGCGTGTGGATACATACATAGGTTAATACAATATAAAGCTCTTATTCAATCAGTTTCTTACATCTTATGATATAGTCGGAGGTCAAGCGGTGTGACGTCGGAAACTGGCGATTAGTTGATAATTAATTGGGAGTCTATTATTGTTTTTTATAAGTATAATTTAAGCCGGCGCGGTGTCTAGTTGTAGATAATTAACATAAGTAGTAATTATGTTTGTGGGTAAATAATATACAGTAGAAAAACGATTATTCCCGGTGTGACAGTATAAGATGCTGAATTAGGTAATTCGTTTACCAATTTAACTTTTTTTTTAGCTTAACTTAAATTCAAATTTTCTAACACAATTGAGAGCTTAGATGCCAGATGCTTAGGTACGGAGCACCCAAAGGTGCTATTTAAAATACAAGTTCAAATTAATAAGAGCAATCTAAATACTTAAGGGGATTACCTCGCTCAAATCCTGAAAATACCGTGTGTTTAAAGAAGTTTGTAGATGAATCCTTTTGTGCGTTTTCAATATAAAATATATGTTAAACTAAACGTCATCACAAATACATTGTATTGTTTAAAATTTTAATAAACTTACTCAAATTTTATCAAAAAATCTTAACAAATAGGTCCTTTTTCAACCTAAATTGCAAATTTTCTCTATAACGGAAAATATTCTCTATTGAAAATATTCTCTATAATCAATAACTCGGAATGAATTTTATACCAAAAAATACGTAATGACGTATTTAACAATGTGTATTGATTTTTTTTTCTCTTATTTCTTTTAATATTTTATAAAAATCCGAAATTTCGCGAAAAGCACTATATCACTCCCGCACTCGTCCCTCTCTCTCTCTCTCGTCGTTTCGTCGTAAGTTAGTACGGGGCAGCATGCTCAAGGTCATTGGGCAATGCATGCCCTTAAAATAAAATAAAAACATCAATTCCAACCTTCCAATTTTTCTTAATCTAAAACATCGTTTTGCTCGTTTCGCACCTAAATTGCGAATTTCACCTTGTAAATTACTAAATGAATAATTCTAAGTATAAACTTATTTGATTGACCTTTCGAATCATGTTAAGGTGAAGCACTCACTCACACCAGATGAGATGCACTACATTATTTAAAAGTTAATGAAACAGGTAAACCGCAAAGTGCTAAACATGACATGTTAATGGTTCATTAACGTTGATGAACGTCTGTTAAGCGATAATGTCTTGATCTTAAAGGGAAGCGCCAGGGTAGCCCGCGAAATTCAAATTTTGTTTTTTTTTTGGCAATTTGCAGGTCAGTGTCAGGTTGTATATTGAACAAAATATGATTCGAGAACATAACAAGGTACGTATTTACAGAATTATAATCATTAAAATCATAAACATAGCGCTCTAAGTTTATATAACTTGATATAACCCTATTGAATGAATATTTCATGAAATATCAATACCATATTTTTTTTTAATATTGCGGTCTACTGTGGCGCTCCCCTTAAGTTAAGGACCTATTCTAATGTGACTAACTTTGACACAGTTTTCTAATAAGATAAGATCAACTTACTTTTCAGCGCTTTTCCTTCAGGCGTGCACCGGGCAGCGTTGATCAAACAATCCACATAGTTCCTTATTAGTCTCTTATTAGTGAAAATCGCGTCAACGTCCAAGTAATCATACCTCTGATCGTATTTTGGCATGTTCACCATATCATTAACATCTTGTCCCACCACTGCGTACACAAAAACACACATAAACAACACTGCACGCATTTTTAATTATTAATTTGCAACAAACTATTCAAAAAACTCATTCACATATTCGAATCTCGAAAGAAAATGGCGCGAATTCGTGTGCGAAGGCGTGCGTGCGCGCCGAACTGGCGTGTTGTTGTGATCCGCGCCGGAGATCCGCCGCCGTTATAAGGTAAAGCTGTGCACGCGACGATCTAGACGCTTTCTTTGGTGCACTTCTGAAACAAATGAGTTCTTTTTCAAGGGTGTGCTTTAGAAGTTTTTAGAAGCAAATTCATGAAAATGGAAAATCATTTCAGCCTATTTTCTTATTTTCCTGCCCAAGCCTTTGGTTTTTACCGAAAAATATGTCATCTCAACTCTCTCGTGATAGATGTGTAAATCGACCACCGGATGAAAGCAAAGAGATCAGCTGAATCCGCCGGATACTTTAAGATTCTGTGATCACAAGTCTTGATCAAACCTGGTGATAATATGTCAATTACCTACATATTACAGTTCTTCATTGTCTAGCAGTATTTTTGGAAGCTCATAAAGTTATTGACAAAGGAAATCAGCAATCAAGCTTAGAGAATTTAGATCATAATTAAAACTTATTACCATAAAATAATAAGTAGGTAGGACTGGTAGGATCAGTGGGCCAAACTTACGACCCAGTGGGTCCCGCTTAATGGCAAACGACCCAGATGGAGATGGCAGGATGAGCTGGATTCCTTTGATAAAGACTGGCAGCTCTAGACAGAGAGAGGTGGAAAGAGAGTAGGGGGGCCTTTGCCCAACAGTGGGACATTAACGGCTAAAAACATAAAAAAGGTAGATACACCAATTATTCAAGTTCAAAGAAAAAGCCGACTCAGTTTCGAATTTCAATTATTTCAAGAACAAATAAAAAGGTCAATAAACAAAGATTTCTGTTTTTTTTTTGCGCATTGAAGCTTTACAGAAAGTATTTCCGGCGGAAATGACATTTAAAAAAAGTTTTAAATTCACATCTTTTTGTCAATTTATTCCAAATCTGTGTCATTGTCCTCTTGTACGGGGCGGTGGGTTTTGAGAAATGTTTATTTTGTACTTAAGTACCCTCAATCTTACTCATTAAATATTCCGATAATTTGTTATTTCCTTTCGAAGCTTTACGAGAGGAATCTTTCGTACAATATGGTAACTGACACGCAGATGTAATGATGCTGATTCAGAGAAACCAATTTAATTTTCAATGTTAGGTAGTTCACCGAAATTGTGATTTCAGTCGAAGTGTGGGTAGATACAGACTGTAGAGTGATGATGGAAAAGTCAATAATGTATTGGATTGTCATAAGCTACCGAAAAGCTCATGTCAATCCTGTTAAAAGTCGAGAAAGAAATACGAAACACTTTCGATTGCCACTTGTCTAAGTCCTCAGGACTTTCTTGCAGACCCTGCCGTCAGTTCCTAGGTCGCGGGAAAAAAATGTGTTTGGGTTACTGTTAAAATTGTTAAGAAAATGGAAAGCCACAATGATCTATCTAAATTTTTCATATCGGAAAATGTTGAAATTGTGATGCAGATTATGTTACCATATAAATGAAGTACATATGAGACACGAAGTTTTCAAATAACTTTCTGGGTGTTTGTCAAGCATGCTTACCAGGGATTTGAAGATCTAGGTATAAATAGGTAGATGGATCACAAAACATTCCTTCAAACCGAAACAAATCTTTGACTAAGGTGTAGAGTTTGTGAAGTTAGGGCTTGTTGAGTTAGGGCGTGTAGAGCTAAAAGCTTGGCTCTACATGAGATCTGACAACTTTTTGAGCAATATGGTCTCATCTTGGCAACAATTTATATGAAAATGTTTCTGGTGGGATAAGTACTTTTTAGAATAGCAAGTACGTAGTCAACGACATCAAATCAAGCAAGATTGCTGCAATTATTTATCCTAAGTCGCAGTTGCGTCTGCGCACCATTTTCAAAACACTTAGACGAGGAAGCCCCATTGTCCGCGACCAGCGGTACGGAACCCGCATGTATTTACATAAATTAGGCTAGTATGGGCTATGTATGGACGTTTCGACAGATCCCTATACATTGTGATGGAACTTTGTCTTTATGGTGGTTGGAAATGGGAGCAGTTCCATCGCGATGGCTGTCGCAAGACAAAAGAGTTAGTTGTTCTGCTATGTCTGTCTTAGTTTTGTATTAGTTCTCTCTTAGCTGGAAGAGCATCTGTTATTATGTAGTAGGTCTACAAGTATTACACTTGAATAACTTTGCCATAAATAAAAAAAAAACTAATCATCTCGTTTTCGAGAGAACATTCATCATATTTTATGAAGAAGCAGTCATCTCAGTAGTTTTGTTCCTACTGTCATTAATATGTAATACTTATTTGTATCTATAGTAAAATTTTACGGTGAACGTAAAAAGTACCGTTCTTTCTTAAATTGATATGTGACAAACAATATTGATGACCTGCCTTTCGTTTTTAACAACTTCACCTTCATTGTCTTCTGTGGCGCGAGTGTAAACTGCGGTCTAACGACTGTCAGAATAATAATATGATTTATGAGGTCACATATTATTTTGAGGCGTTCAATATTTACTAGTTAACGGGTTGACGTCGATCGAACGAAATCTAGAGTGCTAGTACATTATCTATAAGTGCTAGATTGATCTTTTGGTGCTCAAATGGCGTTGAGATGAAATGTATCCAGGAAAAAACAAGATGGCAACGTTAGTTCCTATTTCGGTCACAAATGTACCTGGTAGCGCTGTATTCAGTGCAGCCACAGACCTTGAATCTACCTATAGCTATACATTTAGTAAAAAGCTGTTATTTTGTCATTACAAACAGACACTTAAATTTTATTTAGGGCTATTTTTTCAATCGACAGATAATTTTTATTCGTAGAATAAAATTGACATCTGGCAGATTTTGTATCGAAGAACTGTCAAAAATTCAAATTGATTCCTCTGATAAAATTACCTGGCGTTGTAAAAATCAGCCCTTATTCGTATAGATAGAGGTACCTATAAATATCCTGGATACTAGGAAGTATATACTAGCGAACCAATACTAGGAAGTATTGGTTCGCTGATTCTCCAGCCAAATATGATAGATAGGTATCAAATGTTTTTGACTTATGATATTACATAATTATACAGATTGATAAACAGTACTACGTTTTGAGACAGATTAATTGTTTGTGTCATGATAATGATACCGGTAGATTATGTTTCATATTGGCCTTTCAAATATTGTTCCATTTAGTTTATACAGGTAAGTACTAAATTATAGCTATTTTAGCAAGTAAAATGTGACCTTTAGGATTTTTTGTCTAGTTTGAATAGTTTTTTTTTCTAATATAGGTATTCCTCTAATTTTGTTTTTACGAAGCTACAACTTTTAAATCAATAACAGAGCTAATACTTAGGTAAATGATAAATAATAGGTAGGTATTAGGTATAAAGGCTCCTTCAAACAGGCGCGACACGACACGCGTTACAAAGGCACCGCAAGTCGCGCAACGAGCGGTACGTTTGTGTCGGGCGATTATATCGCGTGTCGCGCCTGTTTGTAGGAGCCTTAAGCCGCAACATCCAGTTTGACTGGAAATCGACAACATCCAGTATAAACATAAAAGTTATTTTTATACTTTTTTATTGTTCTGTTCAGGTCATATTATTATAGAGACGATTCACTGAACACTGTTAATAAATGCTTTTAAATTATTTACTTCCATAATCACATCGTGATACCTCACTAATAGGTACTTATTAGGTTACGTAATGTACATCTAATAATTACAGTAGGAATATATTTCATGGAAATCAATAAGAATCAGCTTTCTTAGAACAAAAGTAACAAACGTTTAAAAAAAAGTATTAATTAAGTACCTCTGTTGACTCAGAAAGTTCCCAGCTTACAAAAATCCATCGTGGGCCTAATTAGGCGCGAAAAATCCTTAAAATCGGAAGTACCGTCGCACTTGACATTTTCACTTGCAAAGTTATTCAACTTGGCAAGCCAACAACATTTAGCACTTGGTCGTAAATGAAGAATCCGTTCTTTAGAAAGTTGGCGATACATGACAAAGAAACGCTTGTTTGCCAAAATATTTATGGCGAACTCGTTTTTGACTTGCGAATCCAGAAACGCAAAGATTTTGCATTGATAACAAACACGCCTTTAAACGTAAGACATAGCGATTTTTCTGATCGCATTATTTTTCAGTTAAGACAATTTTAAAATTAAGATTTCCATCCACGGGGTTTGGGGTGGACCACATGGGGTTTTGGAAGCCCTTGTCCTGTAGAGGTCCTTTGTAATCCGCTGGAGCGAAAATGTAAAAGAAACTGGCTGTTAACAGTCTAAAAAAATATGCATTGCCATAAAGTTTTTTTTTTTGTTTTATTTTTTATGGCATCTGCTTTATTTTTCATGATTAAATCAGCTAGTAATTTTATTTTTAATCGATAAAGGAGAAACTTTTTACTTTAGTTACCTGGATACTTTTATAGGTGCTTATACTCAATGCCGGGTACTCATTGGTAAAACGTAACTGTTAGTTTTAAATGTTCTTTTTTTTATAATGTTTGTATTTCTTGTGGGTGTCTTAAATTTTTTTTTCTTTTAATGTAACAAACGTTGAAAAAATTCCCCTAGTTGTTGTGTGTGTTACATTTAATATTGCATTTCATAAATTATGACGACTAATTTGTGTTCCGTTTCATGCCTTGTTTCGTGCGGTAGGTACCTAGGTATAAAACACACTTACCGACTTAGGTATCTACCTACTGGCATTATCTTGGCTTGTATTGTGTTCCTCAATAGATTGGTCTTCATTTATTTTGATTAAAACAGTCAACATTCATTATTAGAATATACGAGCCATAATCATGATTATTATAATAAACCAGTAGGTATATGTTTATTATTGCGTTTTATTTTTTCCAATCCTATATTATGTTAATTTATGGACATAGGCCAGCCTCTCAAAAAAGAGTATTTAAACATGCGAACGTACTTATCGAATTTGAAATTCGTAAAATTTTATTTATTTATTTCAATAAATGAGGGACAGAAATACATCAAGAACAAAAAACTAAAATAAATAACTATTATTGTAATAACTTTTTGTAAAAAAAAAAACAATCTCTACGTAAAAGTCAAAGTCAAATCATTTATTTCAAATAGGCACATTAAAGGCACTTTTGAACGTCAAAACTTACAGTAAAATTGAATTGATCGCGCCCCTTCCAAAAGGTAGTGTTCGTATGGAAAAATATGGGCAAGAAACTCCACCGTTACTCTTTTAAAATGTTTTGTATACATATATAATTATATGTGAAGACGATGCACCTAGAATAAAATAAGTCTACCACAAAAAAGTAAATAGAATTTAAAATGAAGCAATTATAGGTAAATCAATTATGTGATAGATACATGGTGCTCACATATTTACAAATCGTTTACAAATATTGTAAAAGTAGATGATTTTTCTAGAATTTTAACAAGTATGTGAGTTACTGTAGTCGCAGATTGTAAAAACAATGTCATAAAATTTTTAAAATAAAAATTAAATTAGGAACCAGTTTGATTTTGTCTAGACTCTAGATTGTCCTATGGAGCAGGACCAACATGTTTCCAAGCATTCTTATCTTGGATATAATCCTCTAATTTTTAATATCCTTGTTTACATGGTGTACTTTTAATATGAGTTTTAAATTTTCTTTCATTTAATTGCAATTGTCACAGGGTATTTTGTTGTAGCATTTAACACAGTACCCCATAAAAGATGTATGTACTTTAGATAATCTGAAAAAAGTTTGATCTAATATATCTTTATTTCTAGTATTAAAATTATGTCTATCACTTATTTTATTAAAAATATGTTGATTTTTTCTTACATACATAAATTCATAAATTAATTGGCAAGGTACCGTCATGATATTAACCTTTTTAAATAGTTGCCTAAGAGATTCGCGGCGACGTAGATTATAAATGGCTCTAACAGCTCTCTTTTGTAAAATAAAAATGGGTTGAATGTCAGCAGCCCGACCCCATAGTAAAATGCCATATGACATAATATTGTGGAAGTAACTAAAATAGACAAAACGCGCGGTTTCTACATCTTTAACGGTCTTATCTTTCTAACAGCATAAGTGGCCGAGCTTAGCTGCCCCGCAACAGATGTTATATGAGGTCCCCATTGTAATTTCTCGTCTAGCGTGATTCCTAGGAAAACTGTCTGATTAATAAATTATAGTTTTTTGCCATTCAATATGAGTTCACATTCGCTACTTCTAACATTCGGTAATTTAATATTAATAATTCGTAATACAAGCAAATCTGTCTTAAGTAGACAGTTAGAGAATCTTTTTTGCTAGCCATATCTTATAGTAACGACCATAGATTTTACGTTTCTATGGTAACGACACTACCGACCTACCTAACTAAATTATTATCCAAAAAATTTAAGACCTTCGGATTACATATCCTTTTTTTTTTTTCTTGCATTTTTTATATAACACGAATTCTGAGATATAAGAGAAGATTAATTGGGTAATTTCTTATTATTAAAACGCTTTTATGACACATGACATACTTTTTAGGACATCTTTTGGGCAGCCGGACGGCCGGACCCTGCTACACTCCGACTTAACACATCTTATGTTACTTACCTGAAACCTGTTTCAACCTATAATACATGTTTTACTTAGTGCTTTTATTTGAAAGTGTTTATTTTACTTATTTGTATTTTGGTGGAGGTGGATAAAGGCACTGCATAATACTTAATAAATTATAAACACCAAAATCAAAGAGCTTTTTTTAACTTATCAATTTTAATATACCAACGCTGCGTTTTAATTTTGAAACGTCAGAGCGTATGGACATAAAACACTTCGCAGGGCGCAGAATGAATATAATTATTATGCAAATTAGTACATTGAACTTTAACGGAGGAATAATTTTGAATTTTTGACAGTTCTTCTATAAGTACAAAAACTGTCAAACGTCAATTTCATTCCACAAATAAAAATTATCGGTCGATTGAAAAATCAGCCCTTAAAAATTAAGACCAAGATGACACCGAACTGTTATGGCGTCAAAACTCTAAAAGCTCAAAGTCACATTATTTATTTCAATACAAAAGCGGTGTGGGAGGAAAGTTGTTAAGTGTCGCTAAAAAGCATTCAAATAAGAAGCAACCGAAGAATGCGCGGCGTAAAATGATGTTCGCCTTTTTAGAATTTTTCTTTTCTTTTTTTTGAGTGGGTGTATGACCTGCATGCGACTTGAATTTGCATTTCAAACTCAAGAACAATTTCATTTTGTGGTCGTTGATCTAGGATCTTCTGGAAAAAATATTGCGACTTTTATTTTTGGTTAAAAAAAATATTGGTAAGTATTCAGTTATGGCCAAGCTTTACCTACTAAGTACATTTGTGAAAATGAATAATTATGATGGATAAGAAAACAGAAAGAAAGAAGAACTACATCGCAACAAGAATGGCGCATGGTTAAAATTGGAACCAAGGTCCCCATCTTGTTTTTTAGAGAATCCTTATAGGATCACTTTATTGTTCGTCCGTCCTTCCGTCCGTCTGTCAAGACCCTTTATCTCGGGAACGCGTGGAGGTATCGAGTTGAAATTAAAACCATATACTCAGGTCCATGCAGTCCCTTGAAGCTGTGAAAAAATCAAACTTCTAAGTTAACGTAAAAAAAAGATACGGCCAATTATGCCGCAATAAAACGTATATTTCAAGGGAACACTCTCAAGGGAATCAAAATTTATAGGGTACCTCCCGTTGACCTAGAATCATGAAATTTGGCAAGAAGCAAGATCATGTAGCACAAAGTAAAGGAAAAATCCGGAAACCGTAAATTTGTAGGTATATTTAAAAAAAGCCCGTGATAAACTATTTACATACCTACAAAGTACGGAACCCTCTGTGCGCGAGTCCGACTCACACTTGGCCGATTTTTTTCAATACAATATTGAAAAAACTGTTTCCCAGCAGAGCTCAGGCCAATGTCATTCAGACCAAAAGGTCCATGTATCACTCTAAAAAAATATCAGGTAACATAATTTAAAAGCCTGGCTGATATTTTTTTGTTATTTTGAAAGATAACTTTTGTCATGATAAAAAAACATGAAAAAATGAAAACTCTAATGGCATCACATTGTTATTTTGAAGACAAGTGCAGGAGCCTTCACGCAAAATTAGTTAACGCATAAAGGCTCCTACAAACAGGCGTGACGTCCTGTACCTAGTTCTTATCTACATATCATTTAACACATTGTTGATGCATTACTAGCTCTCTAAAAAAAACTGAGGTACGACTGGAACTGAGTCTACGCGATGCAGCGCCGAGTCTACGCGATTTAGCGCCGAGTATACGCGATTCAGCGTCATCGACCGAGCGTGACACTACGGTTTCGTTCACTGTGCAGAAAGAGCGCAAAGTGCGCCTAAAAAAATTTCACTCCAAAATTGATTTTGAAAATTACAAAATCGGACAGAAATGTCTGTTGCAAGAACAAAACGATTCAGTTTACATAAATGCTGAGGCGCGCAGTTTAATAAATTGCATCGTAACATAGAACGCGCATAATTTGCGTTTACATACACTACGCAACAAACGGCAATCGAGTATCTTTGTTAAAGTAACGAAAACGTTACCATTTCCATAGCTATACACGATATAGAAATGGATATTGTCTTTAGAATAAACTAACTTTCTTGTATTATGGATTAAATTACAGTAGGCAAAACTTTTACAGGGTTTACAAATTAAATTACGTGATATAATAGCTTACTTAATCTGCAGTGCGATTCTGTAACCATCTCACCGTGAAAACTTAGGTAAAGTGAGCGTGGAGTGAGCTGTCAATAGTGTCAATTCCTAGCAAAAACAAACTCACTTCACCGAGTTTTCACGGTGAGATTTTTACAGAATCGACCGGCTGTAGTAATATTACATAAATATCCATGATCAGCCTATAATGTTCCCACTGCTGGGACACAGGCCTCCTCTTTGTGAGAAGAAGTGGGCCATAATCAGTGCTGGTTGGTAGATGTCGTGTATTATGAGGTAAAATTTGTTTGTGTGTAAGTTTGTATGTAGGAGGTAATCTCCGGAACTACCAGTCGGAATGGAAAAAATTATTTTGTATCTGATAGCCCAATTCTTGAGGAAGGCTATAAACTCACGCTAGGATTAAGACGCCGAGCAAAAGGAAAAAAGTCAGAACGAATGCTAAGCGAAAACGAAGGTTCAGCGGGATCGTCCGAAAGGGTTACCGCTGGCCCGGAACATAAAGTAAAGGGCTAAGGACACGGGTGGGTTTTAGTCAGTAAGAGTCTGACACACCCACAATATTCGAGGTTAAATAACAGTGGTTTTAAAAAATATATTTACAACAAACTATGTATTAAGAGTATAGGAAAAATGAATATCTGTTTGCGACAGGGTCTTCGTCTTCATCCGTGGCGTTAAATGTTTACGGCCGGCAAATCCGGATCAGCTCGGCTCGTCTCTGATCAGCTCGGATCGGCTGCTTCTCCGGCAAATTGCTCGAATATAAATTGGCAGGAGTCTGGGTAGGATGGAGCCGAATGAATCGGCTTGCAGAAAATTCGGGCCTTAACCTGGGCTAAAATTTATCCATAAGAACCCGTGGAGCAAGCAGAATCACATGTACCCAAAATCAACGTAGAACAAAACATACCAAAAAAAAAGACTAATAAACCCTTACTTCTCCATCAGCAGTGGACTTATTGAGTGAACCACATTTTGTAGCGAGGAACCTTTAGCATAGAACGAATGCCATTAAAAATATTGCGACATGAAGAAAAAACAATGGATAACCAAAAAAAGATAGCAAATACGCATCTCGAATCAACACAGAACAATCCAAATACACTATGATTATTTCATATTCGCATCATACACATATGTTATTACGAACAAAGTATTTTCAAACCCATAGGTTTGTGTAAAGTGTCGTATTTTTATTTCGTTATTTCACGAAAAAATCGCAATTGAAAGTTGCCAAGTGTTGACATATTAGTGCTCGTGACTGTACACCACATAAATAAAAGAAAGAAATAATAAAATAATAGTTCAAAGAAAGTGAATCACTCAACATCTGAACATGGTAAAGATAAAATTTCTAATCTATTTAGTTTTAGTTCGATCATGAGTGATTCACGTGAATCTTTATTTCAGATTCGTTGTACATCCTCGACTTCATCATTCATTGTCAATCAAGTTGATTTAGAAATACGAAACGCTTTGAAAGCCAATGTCACTTGTCCACACCCTCTGGGAGCCTAAAAAGGCCACTTTGGCAGAATCATAAAAGGATAACATTATGAATCATAATGGACAGTTAACTGTTAACAAAAAAAAAAAAAAGTTAGTCTTATCAAATCCCATTGGCACAGTATTGGTGAAGGAGTTTTCAATATTTTTTTTGTCTGTGCTACAATACCAATCAATCCAATTCCAATCTCTTTGATTATACCTACGTAGCACAGCGAACAAAATAAAAACACGGACTGTCTTCGCCATATTATGATTCATAATGTTATCCTTTTATGATTCTGCCAAAGTGGCCTTTTTAGGCAACAGGGATTCTCGAAAACATCTCACCTCACGATAGGAAAGATTAAGTAGTGGTTCCTTGTAGAATTGCCGCCAATATCGCATAGAATCGTTCATTCGTTCATTTCGAACGTTTGTATAAAATTAAAAATCAGCACATTGCACTCTACCGTTCTCAGGTTTGCCGTGTATTTTTTTTGCTTGGGCAATTCACCCATTTATCAATAATTTAGGCGTTCGTTCCAAAAAATAGCATGCATCTTGTCACAAGCTTTTTTCCAAGTGAGTCGTGCTACCATGAAAAAAAATGCCATCTGACTTATAAACTATTCATAATTTAAAAAATTACATAGATAGAAATTTCTGATTAGGCCATGTATTAAAAATGAGGTTGAATATCAACTTCAACAAGGATTGATGACAAACAAATAAATATCATGCAGGATTTGTTAATACTGCAGTATGTATGTACCTCTGTACCTCATACAATTTCTTGGCATAATAAATGACATCTGTCAAGTCCCGTTGCAAATAAATTAATACACGAGTAATCGAGTATAATAGATATACTTACGGATTGAGGATGCATGTTTTTTACTTCCTTCAAAATGATTAATTTATCTATTTAAATGATTAAATGCCGTTAACTTATGAATGCTTATCATATTATACGCTATTGTTGAAGCTGCATAATATATAGACGTTAAATTGCAATTTAGATTTATGTTTGAGGTTAATGACCTTAAAATGTTTCTGAAGCGTACCTACATAAATTTCTTGTGTGTTTGTACCTACACACGGTGACAAATCGAGCTATACATTTCCAATTTTAGCTGACCTCTCCTTGTATAGGTTTTTCGTACAATCAGAAGTCAGCTTATACTGTTTATGTATAGCTTGATACGTAGCCGTGCGTACCTATTTACTGTTATAAAGACTTATAATCAATAATGTTGTATATATTAAACTAGATCCAACATGTCCAGACAGCTACCTGACTTCTTACATTCAAATCAATTTATTTTACTGATTGATGAGCATTTACACACAAAAAATACAACAAATAATATCTGCAAGCAAATGGCTACTCTCTCGCTCCCTTTTTTAGAATTCCGTACACAAACGGTGTCAACGGGACTCTATTTCTAAGCCTCTGCTATCCGTCAGTTCCACCGACTGTCTGCCAGCGGTCTGTAGGTATCTCATGAACCGTAATAGGTAGACCATTGCTATTTGACACAGAGTGTGTATATCTAACAACCAATAATGAACAATAAAACAAAGTTAAAAATTTAAGGGGTCTCCATACAAAGAACATGATTTTTTCGGCGTTTGTTGCCTTGTGGTACGAAACCCTTCGTATGCGAGTCCGACTCGTACTTTGCCGGTTTTTTTTTTGTTGCATGACACATAATCATATTACAGTAAAATGCAAGGACTTGACAGGTAATAAATAAAATAATTTCCGCCTAATAAAGTCCCACTACAGGGCAAAAGTATTTTTTCATCCAGAGAAGGCAAAACCATCGATCACCACGCGCTTGGTCGAGACGGATTGGCATTTTTAAACTACTGGGTGGAAAAAAAGGAATGCTAAGGACAAAAAATAATACTGGGTAGGTACCTACCTAATAGGTTTAAGGCTTTTTTTTTCTTTTTCCCGATGGTAAATCATCAAATGACCCCCTCCCGCTCTGGGTGGAGTAGAAGGGAGTGTCAGACTCTTACTGACTAAAACCCACCCGTGTTCCTTCCTTAGCCCTTTATGTTCCGGGCCAGCGATAACCCTTTCGGACAATCCCGCTGACCATAGGTTTAAGGCTCCTACAAACAGGTGCGACGCGCGATTTTATCGCGTGTCGCGCCTTTTTGAAGGAGCCTTTATGCGTAAATAAGAAAGCATAATCTATCTGCATCCATACTAATGTTATATATTCGAAAGTAACTCTGTCTGTCTATATGTTACCTTTTCACGCCTAAACCACTGAGTGGATTTCGATAAAGTTTGGCAGAGAGATAGATTGCATTTCGGGGAAGGATATAGGATAGTTTTTATCCCGATATTCCCACGGGATCAAAACTTACGCGGGTAAAACCGCGGGGCGCTACTAGTTTCCTATAAATACTTCACAACACGTGCTCAACCAGATTAAGGATATAAATAATGTTTGTCAAGCTTTAGGAGAAAGCTGTGAGCTCAAATATCCTTCACCATTTCTATTTTTTGTTACAATCGTTTATTTTAACAAACAAACTACTTATGCAAGTATAATTTATCATCAATTTTTTCTTTAATTTGCATTTGCTAGAATACTTTTATGGATTTCCCTCTCATTTATATACCGATTCAAAGTTGCTGGTTTGGTGAATTTTAAAGCTTTCTCAACTTCTACCTAGGATCACTTACCTAACTTTTATAGTTTAGGTATATAAGACTAGCTGCTGCCCGCGACTTCGTCCGTGTGAAATTTCGAAGGCCAATTCTCGTAATTTAAAACGTTCAAAATCTAGTCGCAGTCTCATCTCAGCGACAAAGAAGTGTCAAAAACTTGTCAAAATGTAGGGAAATTTGAAGTATTTTTTGACAGATTGAGACTGAGATCAGACTGTGAACGTTGTTAAAATTAGTAGAATTGCCCCTCTGGTTTCCCGACCTACACCGTCGCATCGCATCGTCTGCCCGTGCCATTACTTCGTTTACGCTTAGCGTTCTGTCTTACTTTTTTATTTTTGTTTGGCTCCTATAAGTCCTGGCGTGATGTTAAATAGCGTGATGATAAATGGCTATCAATTCAAAAAGATTTTTGAAATCCGACAGGAAGGTCCAAAGATGAGCGCGTTCAAACAAACTCTGCAGTTTTATTATAGATTGACTTGCGTTCTTCACAAGTAAGTTCAGTCTTATGAACATTAGAGGATTTCAGGCATCCAGTTTTCAAGGGTTAACTTAGGAGTTGTGTCTGCGGGGTAAGTAATTGCGTAACACACTAACACAGTTCAATAGCATTCATTGCGTTATTACGTTGTTGTTGATGTTGTTGTTAATTTTCGAACATATGAAGCAATGGATTACCAATATCCATTGAGTTATAATGTATACGTAGTAGTATAACTCAGTGCCAATATCCTACAAAACAATTTTACGCAATTAGTGTACAATGCGTGCCACGAAAGATGAGACTTGACCCCGCCTCCCCCGCTCTTTCCGACGTCCGGTCCCGTCCCGCACTCACCTCATACCGCTAAAGATACCTAAAATCGTTTACTACGCATGTCAAACCACGTGGTGTGTCAAGTCTCATCTTTCGTGGCACGCATTGTACGTAGGTACTCATTGTTGAAAAGTCTAATAAATAAATCAAATCTGCTGCTTTGGTAGAGAGTGTAGACAGAATTAGGTACTGAAAAATGACTCCTTAGATGATAAAATGACTTACAAACAAAATAAAATCCGGAAATAGATAAATTCATTATTATGAAACCGAAAGAAATAGGTATATCACGCGATGATCTTATATTATACCTAAACCACAAAGCCATTGGCCTATCGCCCTACTGACCGTCCTAACGTAACTAATGAGTGCAAAAAATTCGCCGAACACAACGCTAGTCGTGACGTAACATGGCGCCGTGACATTGGGTGCACAAAGTAACAGTGGACTGATCCGCGAACTTTCTCCGGTTCGGATGTCCGCTGTGACGTAATGATCCGCTTACTTTGCGGTTATATAACTCATATCCGTGTAGTTCCTAGTTTTGATGCATAAATAAGAAATTGTTTTTGATGGAAATGGTGTTCCACGAAATGCGAGTTTCGTTTAGTTTCATTAAGTTCAGACTGTGTGTATGAATCAGACTTTTAGATCAATTTACTCGGCGGCGTCCAGTTACGGAATACTGCTATAGGAGGGCTTGCATGTCCTAGAACAAAAAGTTCGAAGACATGTGACATCCACCAACCCCAATGGGCCCCGAGACCCACTCCTTCTCACAGAGAGGAAGACTGTCCCAGCAATGGAAACACTATCAGACTGATTAGTTTGAGAGATGTGTGTGAAACTAACCAATAACATCGCTTCATTTTTATAGGTTTAACTAAGTAAGCGTTGGTATTGGTTAGTTTTACACACATCCTCGCTCATCTCTGGTAGAAAGGCAGACTTATGCTACATTTGACAAGCTAAATCCGGTACCTCTTATCATGAAGTATTGTGTCGCCTCACAACTCTCACTTTAGTCACTGCACACAATTTGAAAGCGGACTCATCGTAAATCAAGTTTCGAAGTGATGCCACAAATTAAGGCTCTTTCAAACAGGCGCGACACGCGATAAAATCGCGCGTGACACAAAGGCACCGCTCGTTGCGCGACTTGCGGTGCCTTTGTGTCGCGCGCGATTTTATCGCGTGTCGCGCCTGTTTGAAGGAGCCTTTACACACTATGAGTGACAGTAGCTCATTTTGACAGTTTAACAACATTCATTGCGTTATTTACGTTGTTCAGCAGACAATTGGCAATATCCTTCAAAATAATTCAGATTGAGATGAATTGTGTGTTACGCAATTAGAGTGCCGAGTTATTTTATCGCCATCCTGCACACTACATAAGGTCAACTTTTGCACAAAACAACCTTTCCAGTACCAACCTACCAATTACCCCTGATGACGTTGAGACACGCACGAAACTAATAAAATCAAGAAATATTAACTGCATACCTATGTCATAATAGGTAGTCGCTTATGTAAAAATAGGTAGGTATCTACGTCATTCTATCCATAGTATAAGTAGGTATCTACTTTCTAGTATGAAATTAAATACCTAATTATCTACGTAGAAGTTTATAATCTACCGAAGGAAAGTCACTTGTCAGGAACACGACTCAAGCATATTATATACCTAATAATAATTGGTTGGCAACATTTTCCACTTTCTACGTTTTATAATAATACGGAAATTATCAGGCCCCTCTTTTCCATTGGGCACTCTGGGCAAGTGCCCAGGGCCCCGAGATCTTCGGGGGCCCCGGCCTGCTCTCATAAAAAAACATTCTTTGCAGCCGCCATTCCATTCTTCGCATTATTAGTACCTACCCGATTCAATCCATACTTCCATTCTAATATTATAAATGCGAAGGTGTGTCTGTCTGTCGTTACCTCTTCACGTTTAAACCGCTGAACCAATTTAGATGAAATTTGGTATAGATATAGTTTGAGACCCGGGAAAGGATATAGAATAGTTTTTATCTCGACATTCCCATGAAATCGACACTTATGCGGGTGAAACAGCGGGGCGCCGCTAGTGAAAAACTAAGTGATTTGCAGTGCGTTTTACAATGAGTTTCTAGCCCCCCAGTTATGAAATATTAGTAGTATGTTTCTCTTATTGTCTCTTATATCCTCAGGGGCCCCGTGATCCTTATGTGCCCAGGGCCTCCAATAGGTTGAAGACGGCCCTGGAAATTATATTAGAATTTGTGTAAGTTTCTTATTAATCTTGGTATTGGCTATCAATATTTCACGACAGGTAAATTATTAGGTACCTTTAAAGTTTTATTATGTATATTGCGGTGCTTCTGTACAGACGCCGCGCGCCGCCAGCACATCAAGCTACAATTTGTCAAATTTCTTTAATAGATTTTCAACTTTATCGCTAATGCATAAGGTTCTAAGTTGATTGGGACAATTTGACAGTTTCGGATAGCTTGATGTGCTGGCGTCAGTACATGAATGTACGTATAAAAGAAATGCAGTCCGACCGTCGAGAGAATGCGTTCCTGACACCTGTCAGTGCGATAATTCTAGTAGCTAATAAAGATTAAATTCGCAAAATACGTATTCGTTTGTATGAAATTGACAGGTGTCAAGAACACATTCTCTTGTCGGCAGCACTGTAAGTGTATTACTAGCTTTAGTCCATAATAAAAATAATACCAAACATCACAACTACTAAGAG
The DNA here is from genome assembly GCA_963855955.1 of Luperina nickerlii. Lineage (NCBI taxonomy): Eukaryota > Metazoa > Arthropoda > Insecta > Lepidoptera > Noctuidae > Luperina > Luperina nickerlii. The sequence continues at coordinate 15,908,411 of OY979679.1, read as the reverse complement.
TCACGAAAAAAAACCGCCCATCGCCTTGCTCGAGAAAATGTAGGGAACAGCTGATTTTTCTTCTCATATTCAGAATTGATTCCATAATAAAGTCATAAGATCTGCACTCCCTGGAAGTATATATGTGCTCGTTTTACCTAACACCCTGTGGTCTAAAAAGGCCACTTTGGCGGAATTATAAAAGGATAACATTATGAATCATAATATGGCGAAGACAGTCCATGTTTTTCTTTTTTTTGCTGCACTACGTAGGTATAATCAAAGAGATTGGAATTGGATTGGATTAATTGGTATTTTAGCACAGACAAAAAAAAACTGAAAAATCCTTCATCAATGGGATTTGATACGATTAACTTAACTGTCCATTATGATTCATAATGTTATCCTTTTATGATTCTGCCAAAGTGGCCTTTTTAGGCCCCCCTCTGTATAGATTTCTTACTTAAAAATTGAGACTTCTTCTAATCCATTTTGCCTAATATTCATATTGAAAAGTATAGGTATCTGTTATAGTATAGGTATCTTATAGCCCAAGTATAGGTATCTTATAGCCCAAGGTCCTTTCCCCACCCAATGACCGAGAAACCTAAAAGCCTATCGCTGTTATCTTTAAGTTAGAACGTGACTAAACTACGGATTGCTCATCCTAACGGAACTGAGAGAAATTCGTAGAGACCCTTTTTACCGATGATGCTGTTTGTTGGTTTATTAGTAAAATAGTAGTTTATCAACTCGTCCTACATGCCTATGGCCCATATAGGACGACTTGCAGAAAACTAAACTATTTCTTTTTTTCTTTTCTTTCTGCACGTCGTCAAACGTTACTACCTAAATGAGAAAAGGTACAATCAGTAGCAAAAGTGTTAGTGTAGAAAACAAAAAAGAATTTGTTATAAAATATTTAATCATACCAAAATGTTTTCGAGAAAAGACATTCTATTTTGATATTTAGATTATGTATCAGTAATAAAAGTGCCATGCTACTGTATCGTAGATTGCTGAAGGATAACACATGAGCTTAGACAAATGACAATCGCTTTTAAAGCGTTTCTTATTTCTACAACGATTTTCAACAGGTTTGACATAGTTATTAGTTTTTCGGTAGCTTATGTCAGTGACATTTTTAACTTTTCCACAGTACATACTAATTCCGTGGTTTTTAATCATCCGTTATCGCTGATAGAATGTTACTTTGTCTGGGCCCTCAGACAGGTATAGGTATTTCGGTTCGCTGTCAGAATTATGGCCAGAAATAAATGTATATCACATTTTTTTATGGTTCTGCTTTAAAGAGCAGTGGTGGCTCAGAGGTGACGGCCGCGACTTACGAGTTCTAGGTCGTGACTCGAAACTTAATAGGCGCCTTACTTTGTCGTACTGCTCTCAAAACGATGAAGGAAAACATCGTGAGGAAACCGGCATGTCCTAGAACCAAAAATTCGAAGACGATAGACATCCACCATCCTCTGGGCCCGCGTGGTGGATTGCTCCCTCTCATAGAGAGGAGGTATGTCCCAGCACACGTAGGCTGATTATGCTACATTGTTATTAATTGATTATTGGCCCCGCCAAGTCTTGTTAGGTACATACATGTCTTGTTATGCGAATTTTAGCTTCAAAATATTTAAGACTTGTTCCGAACATAACAACTGGCGATTAGTTTTTATTACCTAATATTTATGTCTGTAATCAAATCACCTTTTAAAATTGCAGAAGGAATTAAAATATCTATACTTACGACCAATAAAATTTCTGCATAATAATTTACAGACACTGCAAAACCGGTTTACACAATCGATTTATTTGAGGATGAAGAATAAAACGATTCATTTTGAAATAAATCGAATCTACGCGGTATTTTAAGATAAACAATTAGACACATCTAAAATCTAAAAATAAAAAAGATTGTTCGACTTTTAAATTGTTATGAAAAAATCGCGCGCGTCTTTAACCGATGTTTTCCATTAACTGCGTGTAATCTGTGGTTAGTTAGGTAACATCGCGTGCTAGCTAATCGTTAGTCAATTGTTTTTACTCCATAATTACTATATTCTATTCATACTTTTGGTACCGATTTGATTACGTAGGAAGTTTGTTACAATTAGTGTCCTGGTTTGACACTGATTTTAATTATAGTTTTAAGTACTAACTACGTGTGTCTATTTATAGAACTGTAAAAGCTATTCAATTAGTAGTTGTGAAGAATGATAAGTAGCTAAGAAATTGTTTCCTTATTCTTAGCAGCAAAAACAAGTAAGTGGGTACCCAACAGCCATTTCAATAAAGGCGCGACACGTGATAAAATCGCGCGCGAGACAAAGGCACCGCTCGTTGCGCGACTTGCGGTGCCTTTGTGACGCGCGCGAATCGCGTCGCGCCTGTTTGTAGGATCCTAAACGCGACAATTTCAATTATCTATCCATAAAGTTATAATTAGTGTCACGGTTTATTCCGTGTATTTCCCGGTCTGGCTATGAAAATGTCACCTCTCCGGAATCTATGGGGAATATCGATATTACATCATCGATCTCGATTTATAAGGTAGTGATGTGCTTACTTTATTGAAGTTTTCCGGTAAATACTTCTGTAATCCCTACTATAATTTATTGATAAATTTAGGTACTATGCAAATGCAAAGTCATTGATGGTGTAGTTAGCATATTAATAATGTACGTTAGCTTTCTTCCGATATTTATACGCCTAGGAAACTAAAAAAAAAAAACAACCGACTTCCAAAAAAAAACACTACAAAGTGAAAAATAATATTAATTTCGGAAGTCTGTGTCGTTATTCCGCATTTTCGTTGGACACCGACTTCCGAAATTAAAGTTATTTTTATGTACTTACCTACTCCACACAAATGAATCCTGTAACACTATTTGTTATGTGAATATCAGTGACCCTAGCTATTAAAACATTATACGAAGTGTAATAAAACATTAAACGAAGTGTAAAAAATCGTATTATTGAAGCTAATTCAAAAACTACCCAAGCATAGTTCATTAAATTTATATGGGACCACACCTGAAGCATACCTTATCCATTTAAAAAATGAGAGATTTTTTAGATTAGAGGTACCCCAATAACAACTTTGACAGTAATGAGGGCACATTGCGTACCCTTTTAGAGGGACAGGCGTGATGTTATGTTGTGATATGCGATAGCATACCAGCAATCGCGGTTGATTTAAATAATAAATGCCAATTTATTGAAGAGCTCCGTTGTCTGCCTCCAAAACTCATCTTGAGATCTTTACGATCTTTACGAAATTTAAATGGGACCATTTCGGAATAAACTTCTTACTAACAAAAAAATTATTTAGCAAATCCGTCAATATATGACGGAGTTCTGCCCGAACATACATAAAAATATATATATAAAAACATCCGAATTGAGAACGTCCTCCTTCTTAAAAGTCGGTTAAAAGCACATGAACTCAATTACAACCATTTTTGTATTGTCAAAAAAAAGTCGCTCATTACGAAACGTAGATCTCTATGGAAACGATGGGCAGGAACTACAAAGACACTCTTTTAAATCAAGATATTAAAAATCCCTGGGTACACTATTCTTGTTGCTTCTATATGTGAGAACAATGTAAAAAAAAAAAAAACGAAACAATTCAAAATATATTTATATTAAATATAAGCCCTGGCAGTTAAGAAATGACCAGTCTCAACCGTCGGCGCCTGGTCACGAACATGACCTGTGCACGATCCAGCTCAACCATTATATAGGGGACTGAATGGTCCAACACACGTGCCACCATCAGTGAGACATTTCAGTGAGTATAACATACTCTCAAGTGCCATGCATGACCACAATAACCTTACCTACTAACATATTCAAGTTTATAAAAGTAAACTTAAACCAGAACACAGCATTGTAACTTGATCGCAGATACGGTGGTAGCACATCGTCTGGCAGAGCTGACCAAGTGTAGGGGCTACTCCAGGGCAGTCCGCTGCGATGACTATGATAAGAACATTAAGAACCAGTTCTTAATCTCATCGCTGAACACGCTTATCAGTTGCTATCAATGCGCAAACACCTCTATCTGATCAATCCTAAGATCATGTTGGGCCTTTAGTAGAAATAAAAACAATGTATTCCGGACACCTGCATTTTATTAGTGTTACCCATGAAGTTATAGCTAGCGTTAACGCATTGTTGCATTAGATATATCTACAAATAACAATTATTGTTTCTATAATGTACTTCGATAGTTACTGTGAAACGCCATAAAACTGAGTCATCAAGGCAGTACTTTCGAGTCTAAGTTTGCTGCGTTCTGTCACGTAAGCATAGAAATGTTCTACAAATCTATATGTCTATACTAATATTATAAAGCTGAAGAGTTTGTTTGGTTGAACGCGTTAATCTCTGGAACTACCAGTCGGATTTGAAAAATTATTTTTGCATTTCATAGCCCAATTCTCGAAGAAGGCTATAGGCTATTTAACATCACGCTATGACCTTTAGGAGCCGAGCAAAAAGAAAAAAAGGCAGAAAGAACGCTAAGCAAAAACGAAGTAATAGCGCGGGCAGGCGATGCGATGCGACGGGGTGGGTCGGAGTAACAAGAAATTTCACGCAGACGAAGTCGCGGGCAGAAGCTAGTTCCTGTTCTAAATTAATATCTATACGAAGTCATGTAACGGTATTACGCTGATTAATTAAAACAGAACTTGCGGGGTAGTTGTGTAACAAACACATTAACAGTTGCAATAGCTTCCATTTTGACAGTTTAACGACGTTCATTGCGTTATTTACGTTGTCGAGCAGACATATTTTTAACCCACGAAAAAACGGAAGAGGTTCTCAAGTCGACGCGTAAAATACTATATTATTTTTTTAAGTATGACCACGCATAACTTTTTACAGAGTATATGTAGTAGATTTTGATCATTCTTTTTTTTATCGGAAAGGGTATAACCCTGAAGTTGGTCCCATATAAATTTGGAAATAAAATTCTATTCTAAAGGGTAGGAAAACAGGCGATGATTGATTGTTCACTCACTGATTGTAATGAATGACCACGCATCACTTTTTACAGAGTAGTCCGATTTTTATAATTCTTATTTTATTGGATAGGGTATAACCTCGAAGTTGGTCCCACATAAACTTGGAAAAAAAATAGTAAATTATAGACACAAAAAAATATAAAATAAAAACTTTTTAACTAAAAATGTTTAAACCGCAGAAAAAAACTGAAAAGCAAAAAATAATAAAACTTTTTCATTTAACCTTAATAACTAAGTTCTTAATGTAAGTATACCTACCTAAGTAATTTTTAGTCGGCGCCAAACAATCAATGAACAAAGATCACTAAATTACCTTAAAAAAGAAATAACCAAATCAAATTAACAATGCAACGTGAAATCTCCAGCGATAAATGCGCTCTCCGCACGACCACTCGCAACGACTTGTGCCCTCACGTGTGTGCCCGTTCGGGTTGCTGTCTTTCTGTCTCTGACCTTATAGGGCTGATCTTAGGGCGTTTGTGCACTACAAGGATTTTACTGTCCGGCAGTCCGATTTTATTTTTTTATTATGTCGTGCCATATGGGACCGTAAAAAATCGGACTGCCGGACGGTAAAATTCCTTGTAGTGCACAAACGCCCTTACAGAGGTTCCGTTTCTTCTTTTGAGATACGGAACCCTATAAACAATACGTCCACTAATAAGCAGATCATTAATCTTTCCTGCGAAGTCTACAATATCCACATAAGAAATGTATATGGTTATGACGTCAAACAACTCCATAAGACACAATCTGTACATCTAAAACTATTTTTTAACACGTTTTCTTTTACCTAGTAGAAGAGACATAAAGTGTAAGATGTAGGTTAATAAATCTTTGTCACCACGCAATCTTACTTTGATAACCATTTTCCCTTTTAACTATGATAGTTATATAGATATACCTACTTATACTTACAGCGTGTATCAGAAGTGTGTGGTTAAACTCCGCAGACGCGATGTGTATCGACATGTAAACACAATAAAATATAAATAGACTTGATGTTTTTTTTTTGGGGTTAACGACCGCTTTAACGTTTACTTTAAGTTTGAGTTGAGAAAAACTGTTTTCTTATGTTTTATCGTGTCTAGATATACAATGCGTGCCACGAAAGATGAGACTTGACACACCACGTGGTTTGACATGCGCAGAACACGATTTTAGGTATCTTTAGCGGTATGAGGTCTGAGTGCGGGACGGGACCGGACGTCATAGGGGCAGCGGAAACAGCGGGGGAGGCGGGGTCAAGTCTCATCTTTCGTGGCACGCATTGTACCACGATGTGTAATACCCATCACGAAAGTGGAGTTTACAAAAAAAAACAGTTTTTAAACTGATATTTTAAGCGACTACAATAAACTGGTCGATAACCCCTAAGTGAAACAAAATTTCAAATTAATTTATTTTTTGTTTTATAATATTTAGACATACCCAACGTATCTGTGGAATTTAGCAAGCCAATTTAAAATAACCCTGTATATTATAAGGGTGTGGTAAAGACCTTTCTAAGGGAACTCGAAATCAAAATCAAAATATTTTATTTCACACACATTTCTTCTGACGTTTCATAAGTGCCCATGTAGGTTTACTACATGGGCACTTATGAAACGTCAGAAGAAGAGCCGGCAAGAAACTCCACGGTTACTCTTTTAAATATAATTGGCTTTTACAATCTTTTCAAATTACAGTGGGTATGGGAGGACAGCGTAGGCCTGTCAACAAGTACCTACTAGGTAATTGAAAAAATAAAAAATGGTCTACAGATCTAAAGTCTACAAGGCCGACAAAGTCCTCATATTTACAAAATAAGAATCTATTAAAAGGATAAATAAAATATAAAAACCTACAAAAACCAAAAACTACATCGTAATCATGAAAAACTAAGCGTCTGTCCCATACAAAACCTCAATACCTACTCGACCCCAAATGTATGGGATATTTTATTAATCACGCTGTAGGTATACCAGTTTGCATAATGCATATACATATTTCGTAAACAATATAATGTTTCTCACGATTCCCTGGTGGGTTACAAACTCTTGATGAAATCCTTACTAATGATGATTCGCATCCGAGAAGTGCAATAAAATTAAATATTACTTTAATACTTTAGCTCTCCTTTTGATATTTTATTGCATATTCCTTTCACAGTTATTTTGCCTCTTATAGCTGCAACAAAAAGGCAACCTTATTGCAACGACTATAAAGTTCAGATTGATCTCGACAGACTTGACAGGAGCAACAACCCAACAGCGACCTTATTGTCACGAGATTAAAGATCACTGTGATGGCATTTGTTTTCAGCTCATAATAAAAATATCCACTTCTCAGGCAAGTGCAAGTTAAAGCACCTGTAATGCTATTCTGTAAAAATCTCACCGTGAAAACTTAGGTAAAGTGAGAACAGGCGCTACACGACACGCGAAACAAAGGCACCGCAAGTCGCGCAACGAGCGATGCCTTTGTGTCGCGCGCGATTATATCGCATGTCGCGCCTGTTTGTAGGAGCCTTAAAATGAGCTGTCAATAGTGTCACTCGCTAGCATCAGGTGGAATGACAGCTCACTTCGCCTAAGTAATCACGGTGATCTTTTTACAGAATAGCACCGCTGTTCCGCCGACGAGGAAGCGACTAGCTATCAACGATTTTCAATGTAAGTAAAAGATATGCATTAAAATAAGTACATAGTTGACCTCTGAACTGTTCACACAGGCGCGGCGCGGGCGGCGGGCGGCGCGGCGCCCGGCGAGTACTCGTTTGAAGTAGCGATAAGAGCTATCGCAGAAAGTACCACCACTGGTTTAGCGACGCTCGCTCTCGCTGAGAGACTCACACTTGGTACATACGCACACCAGCGAGTAATCGCTCGCCAACTTGTCTTGTTATTCGCCGAAATATTTAAAAGAAACAAAAGGATCTACTATCTACAGATTCTTATTAATATTATTATCCGGATAAAACTAATACTACGGTATTCGTTTTATCCGGATAGTGAAACCAATGATATCCATATAATATATTCGTCGGATAACTGGATAGCAGGCCCTACTGAGTTAGAAAATGCGTGCACAAAATTAGACAATCTACTACCTACACCATTTGTGTAGCCTTTTCTCCAATTATGTTGGGGTTCCATTCTAGTTGGATGCAGCTGAATCAAACTAGAATGATGTTTTATGTTAGTATGATGTTTTACATGGAGGGACTGCCTATCGGACCACTTATACCCAGTTACTGAGTAACACGGTGCTCCTTGGTAAGACTAACCAACAACAACTACGGTTCCTCATTGTCATATGATTCACACTCTGCATTCAATTAAAGGCTCCTAAACAGGCGCGACACGCGATATAATCGCGCGCGACACAAAGACACCGCTTGTTGCGCGACTTGCGGTGCCTTTGTGTCGCGCGCGATTTTATCGCGTGTCGTGCCTGTTTGAAGGAGCCTTAATATAAGTCTTGAGGCCTCTACACACCAACCGTCGGCCTTGCTCGGCGGGCTGGTGCTGGTCGACAAAAACAACAAGATTATCGCAAAACAAGCCCGGCGCGCGGCGGCGGCGGCGGTTTGGTGTGTAGAGGCCTTTAGGAAGAAGCGTCAGGGTAGCCCGCAAATTTTCTTACGTTTTTTGCAACTGCGGGTTAATTGCGTAACACACTAACAGTAGGAATTTGACTTTCATTTTGACGGTTCAACAACATTAATTTCGTTATTTACGTTGTCGTACAGATTCTTTTTTCGAATATGTATAAGAGGCAATGGATTAGCAATATCCTTCAAAATGATTCAGATTGTGATTGATAGTGTGTTACACAAATATTGCAAATTGCAAAAAACGTAATAAAATTTGATTTTCGCGAGCTACCTAGCGCATCCCTCTTAACAAATAATGAAGGTCACTTTAAACAAAACATATATACCGACTGTAATGATTTATAAATGCATAAAACATCATTGTGTTACACAATAAAAACTATGTAATTAGGTTCGTTCAAAAATAGCAATGATTAAGACTTAGTATGTACCTACCCTCTGAAAAAAAATATGTTTATACTTGACAGTTTTTATTATCGTATTAGTCGTGGGTAGATAATTATAGTCCATAGACACAATGGGTCTTATCTTATTCATAAACTTCTTTGTATAACTGCCCCGTTGGTCTCGTGCTCGCAAGGGCGACTGCTGAGCGATGATTCGGGTTCGATTCCCAGGTCAGCAATGTGTTATTGGGTTTTTCCATTAGGAATTTCTCAATGACATCCCAGAGTTTGGTAGTTGGCGGTGTGATACCCCGTGTCTCGGAAAGCACGTTAACCCGTTGCTCCTACGCCAGAAGGCCAATTCTCGTAATTTAAAACGTTCAAAATCTAGTCGCAGTCTCATCTCAGCGACAAAGAAATGTCAAAAACTTGTCAAAATGTAGGGAAATTTGAAGTATTTTTTGACAGATTGAGACTGAGATCAGACTGTGAACGTTGTTAAAATTAGTAGAATTGCCCCTCTGATCTCTCTCCGGCCGTGTCGGATTGCCGTCCGATCGGACTATGAGAGTGAGGGAAGAGAGGGTGCACCTTTGATGACCTACACGTGCAACTAATATCTCCCGCGCGATTGCTACTTAGTTACCGTAAAGATTGGCCGCCATGGCCGAAATACGGTCTGGTGGATTATTATTATGTGAGGAACTCATACGTTTTTTAAAACATCGACTTCTTTTCCACAGCAAATATCTAATCCATGTATTCCTGCACCTCAATTGCATCACTTTCCATCACGACCTGAAGAATTTTAAAGGGAATCCCTAAACCATTAAAAAAAGAAAGAATTATACGTTTATTTGCGGCAAACATGACGCATAAAAATAAAAAAAAAACACAATCAACAGAAAAACAAAAATAACAATTTGGGAGAAAGTATGCGTCACATCTACGCAAAACGGCCATCGCTCAGCATAATGCTAAGACCCTATACGAGACAGAGCCCCAGCGCTGGTTTTCAGCGACAGCCGGTGATTGCTTCTTAGGTTTAAAAAATTCGTCTGTTCGACAACATAAATAACGCATTGAATGTTATTGAAACGTCAAAATCAAAAGCGCGCTGGTTTAAGGCTCCTGAAAACAGTCGCGACGCGCGACGCGAATCGCGCACGACACAAAGGCACCGCTCGTTGGGCGACTTGCGGTGCCTTTGTGTCGCGTGTCGCATCGCGCCTGTGTGTACGAGTCTTTACGGGTTTCTTAGCTCTTCCCTTATGGGTTTTTCTTCCGCCAGCCAGTTTGTAAGCTTGACAGATTTTATTCCGGAGGAAGAAAACCCTATAACAACCATATTACCTACTGAAAGTTGTTACCACATTACTCGCTGCGCTTTAAGACTTTTAACAAGGCCTAGTAGTCTCATAAGTGCGCCCAATCTATGTTACATTCCAGAATATCCAGGTGTGATGACTGTGATGATGCTTGACAAGTCCGACACACCCTGGGTCGACCGACCCATCATAACTTGACCTGTATACTTCCATATGTCTTGCATCTAGAGAACGTACTAAATGCCAAAGAAATAAAGGTTCACGTGCAAAATTGGCAATGTAAACATTAGCAGTGAAAGTACAGAGGCGTGTGCGCACTCAAGCGGCTCTCTCTGTTCCGGTCGCCGGCGATGTGTACGCATACCGTGCAGTCCTAGTACACAATCGTAAATTCATTGAATGGTGTTATCTCCTCGCCTTCTTTTGTTTTCTGGAAGGAATACTTGCGAATATTTTCACAGCGACATATTCTCGAAGACGAGAACAATACACGGTCATATTGAATTAGCTAGCGAAACTCCGCAGGCGTGATGGTATCGATGTATAAACATGATAGAATAATTTATATAACTGCCTGGAGATCCATTTCAAACCCTTCTTCTTAAGCCACTATATCTGGAGAAATATCCGTAAGTATTTCTCCCTCGTTAAAATGCCTAAAGACCAACTGGGAGCCTAAAAAGGCCACATTGGCAGAATCATAAAAGGATAACATTATGAATCATAATATGGCGGAGACAGTCCGTGTTTTTCTTTTTTTCGCGGCACTACGTAGGTATAATTAAAGAGATTGGGATTGGATTGATGGGTAGTTTAGCAGAAAGAAAAAAAAATACTGACATAAAAATATCCTTCACGAATGAGATTTGGTACGATTAACTTAACAGTTAACTGTCCAATATGATTCATAATGTTTTTCATTTTAAATGATTCTGCCAAAGTGGCCTTTTTAGGCCCCCTGGTAGATTAATAAATAAAGTTACCGGTAACTATACCCCATTTGTAATATGATTAGACATTTTAAAAAAACCTTTTTTACAATCCGTTCAACCGATTTTGAATTATATTGCGTTGGTGGCATGACATATGGCAGCTGCAGTAAATGTTTGGTATTGTAACCACTTTTTTGCTTTTCATACCATCCTTATGCCTATGGTATAGAAGTCAAAATCGGTTGAAGAGACTGTAAAAAAAGGTTTATTTAAATGTCTAATCTTATTTCAAATCGAGTATAGGTAGGTAGATAGGTACATATAGTTCTACTGACGCGAACAAAATAATTTAGACCAAACTAGCTGCGCGCTGCGGTTTCACCCGCGTAAATGTCGATCCCGTGGGAATATCAGGATAAAAAGTAGCCTATACGAGTATGTTAATCCAGTGTACGTTACCCCAGCAGGAAAGTAGCTCCTAGAGGGGTGTCAGCTACCTCCATGCAAAATTTTATCAAAATTGGTCCAGCCGTTTAAGCGTGAAGAAGTAACAAACATATAAACACACACACACTCAGAAACTTTCGCCTTCATAATATTAGTGTGATGTAGATTCTGTTTTGCTAAAGCAAATGTTTTGGATGGTTTTGGTACTTCCTAGATCTTACCTCTTTTTGTTGCCGACCAAGAAATAACCTTCCTTTATCCATCTGACTTACCTAACCGTGAATTTGCCACTTCTTGCTCATATTAAACTATTATTATCCATAATTAGTGTTACATAGTTATGAGTAATTAATAATAGACTTATTATTACCTACAAGATAAACTACTAATTACAATGCAAAAGTTTACTTAATTATTGAATAATATAGAGACATGGAAACTTCTGCGCATGTTTTAGCGTTAGACCTCCGACAATAATACTTACTCGTCCGTCGACTTGCATTATTATGCACCTGTGGTAATAATAGAAGAGTTATTATTAATAGTACAGAATATCTTCTATCGAGAAGATGCGCATCTGTAACTTGATAAATAATGCGGGTACCTAGGTATACCTCCTTAAGGCTCCTTCAAACAGGCGCGACACGACACGCGACACAAAGGCACCGCAAGTCACGCAATGAGCAGTGCCTTTGTGTCGCCCGCGATTATACCGCGTGTCGCGCCTGTTTGTAGGAGCCTTTATGAAATCCAATCAGTTTCCCTATGAATAACTTAGTAGGTGTAGGTATGTACTATGGCAACAGAATATGACGTGATATAACTAATAATTATTATTACCTACTAGGTCACCCAACAGACGTTTTCTTGTCTTCAGTTCCTCACAATGTTACAAAAATCACATAGAAAAAAGCACATTCAATTTTTACCGAATGTAAGCATTTTCCGACACCAAAATTGAATCCGAACTTTTTAGTAAGAAATTAATTATGTAAGTACTTACAGTTAGCAATAAAAGTCGATTAACACTTCTGTTTTTTTAATCTCAGTTAATGAGCAAAATAGTTTTTCAAAATTGCAGCAGAAGTACAACGCAATTTTGAACAAATACTTTGCTCAATAACTGAGATTAAAAAAAACTGAAGTGTTAATCGACTTTTGTTGCTGATCGTACATACTTAAATGTTGAGCAGTTACTCTCACTTTGCGGTCAAATTATTAACATGATGCCACTGACCTCTATCATCAGGTCAGTGCATGATGCCATTAAAAGTCAGCCAGTACCTACCTATTAATTTTTATTGTGATTCAACCTTAAAATATTCTGCAGCCTTGATTTTTAGAATTTCGTAAGAAATATAGAAGCACCTTGTGAATTACTAAGTCGATGTGTAGGTACGATGGCAATACAATGTGTGATACTAATATTAATAATTACATATACCTTATAAAATCAGCCTGTAGTCACTCTCCAAAGAGTTAGGGTTGGGAATTATTGTCTATTTTAGGTGGTTATAAATATGTATTCTCTTTGATTTTAGGGGAATTAAATATAAAATCAAGATCATTCTTTATTAGCTTGCGTCTAAACCTACTTTTTTCAATCTTCATAATTATACTTACTTATGTAACTTTTATCTGAGGAATAGAAATTGTGGTTTGTTAGCTTTTGTAAAGAAAATATTTAGAGTATTTATATAAGAGCCTACCACTTGAGCACCGCGGCCTGCTTCACCATCTACCCACACATTGCAATGAGCTTCATCATAGCTCCCGGTGAGTATACCTAAATTGTATACCCAAAGTTGTCTTTGGGTAGAGGGTGAACCAGGCCGCGATCCACAAGAGGTAGGTTCTTGTTTAATCAAGCATATTTTAGAGGATTGGGAGCAACGTAAAACGCCTAATCCTATGCAGTGATTCATGCGGTCGACAAAACCGTAATAAAATAGGTTTTGATGCTAAAAGGTGTGCTTTACGATCAGCCACATATTGAACAAATCAATATACAATTTGTAGAATCGGGACACAGCTTTCTTCCCAACGACACTGATTTCGGAAAAATTTAATATGCAATAATAAAACAACAGAAAAACGGTAACGTAACGGTAACGGTTTTTTTTATAAAAAAAAAAACTACAGATGATATGTTATATACACACCTGATGATTATAATCATGTAGGTTATTAAAAATTGTAAAAAAAATAAACCTATGCACGTACATAGAATGAAGCCTGAAGATTTCTTGTCTTCATTGAAGCTGGAAAAAAACATAACAAATAGGAAGAAAACTGTAGATGGTCTTTAAGTGTCTTGGCCTGACACAAAGGAAATAATGCTCAAAAGGAGGAAATTTTCTATGAAATCTAATTTGACCGAGGATTACATAAAGGTTAACATTAAAAAAAACAGTGGCACTCCGGGAGTGCCGACAGAAGTGAAAACTTGAACAATTACGTGTGTATTTTGTGAATCGTTTTATAAACAAAACACGCGCGGTACCGGCTACGGCCATCCGTCTTACGAATTTTCGATCAGGTCACGTGTCCTGAAACGAGTTTAATTTTTTTTACCCATTACAAAAAATGAACAACGCCGCTAAAGAAGTTTTCACTTCAAAAATGTACGCGGTAGGCCAACTTTTGTTCTTACGAGAGAGGTAATGGAACCTCTTTGACCAAACGGGAAGCCTGTTCCTGAGGCTATGTTAACCCGTGAGAAGGCGCGCCTCTGTTTGTTACATGGAGAGGCGCGCGCGAGCAAATTGCTCACACTACTTTAAATGCTCATATTTTTACTTTTATGCTACTTATTGACTTATAATGGATTTATATGAATAAAACAAGGTTTAATAAGTAAGAAAATAAGTATTTTTATTAAAACTTTGAAACATAAATGCAACTTCTGAAACAAATAAAAAATCAACTAATTTTTATTTTCTAATTTTGACAGTCTTCATCTAAATCACAATAAAAAATCTTACATAACAAAAACTTAAAAAAATTACTCTTCCATGAGATCTGGACAAGTGTGCCTCTCGAAACACATTAACCACGTATATGTGATATGTTCGGTGCAGAGTAATTGATTGCACAAAGTGGAAGCTTTTTTTGACCGTCTATTCCTACAAATAGAGCAGAATCCGCTTGGCCTAAATAGGTCTAGGAGCCGACAGAAATCGCTTCATTAGAAACTTAAGATCTGACGATATGTTCTCCATTCTCAAGATCCGCATCCAATGCTTCATTACCAGAATCCTCTTCCAGCCACGAACAAATTTGTGCTTGACGTCGGTCGCCCATTTTACATGTGTGTTGTAGCTAAAAACAAAACACATTATTATTAAAATATTACTATAGAGTATTTACGTAATAATTAACCAATTTAATATAAATAAATAAAATAATATAATCTAGAAAATACAATTATACTTTTTTAATTGGAAAAATAAATACTTACACGGATGGGCGCGTGATGAGCAAATTGCCGCACGATGGTACGCGGCCTCCACAAACACTTAGCTGCGCGGTCGCAACAGGACTGCGAACAACGAGAGTTGCGTCACGGGGGAGTGGATGAATAGTTAGGAAGGTACCTAGGCGCTTGAGACGCTAGGGCGTCGGTATCACCAAAAAATTTAGGTTTAAATTTTTGTGTGAGCAAATTGCTCATAGCGCGCCTAGGACCTGAGAGCCTTCTGTACCTCATTCCTGAAGACTCCCAATGGCTTTTATGTTAATCTTAAGGGAGACGATAGAATTGATGATGATCTGGAAGGTTTTTCGCGGCAACATGATTTCGAGGTACATAAACCAGATGAGTGAAAATAATAATAAAATTAGTAGCTTTCTCAAGCACCGCATGTCGCGCAACGAGCGGTGCCTTTGTGTCGTCGTGTGTCGCGCCTGTTTGAAATAAAATATTTTGAATTCTAATTGATAGTGATAGTGTTTTTTGTTCTATAATTTGGAACATGTACGAAAACTATAATTATGACAAAGACTTTAGCACGGTAATAATATGCATACAGTACGTCGTCTTCATACAAACGGACGAAACGCGGGCAATACCTACGCGCTTCGATCTCCGTGTGCGCTCAGGCGGCTCGGAGTCGCGACTATGCCGCAGTGACGAACGGACGGTGTGTTGTTTTTTTAACAATAACCGCGCGATTTTTTCACTAAAAATAAGTTCAAGTACATATTTAATATGACGAGTAGGCTATATTGTGCTGTTTTTGGTTGCATGAATTCGTCAATAACGCATCCAGAGATAACTTTTTTTAGATTACCTGGAAACTCTGAAAGGTAAGACTATAAAATAATTTTACTTACTTGTAGGTAGGTACATAATGTGTGTCTTTTTAATGGATAAGTATTTCATTTTATCTCCCGAAAAAAAGATGTCTGGATTAATAAATGAAGTGAATAGAGTAAAGGAAAGTGATAAACACGAGTGAGGTAGGTAGTTATAGGCGGTTCATGAATCATTAAACGGTAGGTACGCTGGTGTTAAAACCTCGGGGCATGTGTGTTTTGTTAGTTTGTATAATTCCAAGTAAAGACGTGGTTTTTATTATTAATAATAGTTGTTTATTGTACTGTGTGTATGAATAATACTAGAAAAAAAATGGTTGTCTGTAAAGTCGATTTACGGACGATAGTTTAACGTGACAACATCATAACGTATCATTCAGCAGAATAAATGCTATACACGGTGGCTCATTAATTTTAGTAAGTAACCAGCTCACATTTAAAGATCGTAAAGATATTGTGAGCCTATCTGTTGAGCGTACAGTTGAAATTGCCTGTATAGAATTGGAGCACTCTATTGTATTAAGTGTGTATAGACCACCGTCAGGATTGTATGACTGCTTTGAAAAGGTAATGGATGAAGTGTTACACAGGATTTGTAACTCAAACAAGTCCGTTATCATTTGTGGTGATTTTAATGTAAATTTATTAGAAAACTCAGGTTCCTGTAGTAAAATTTTAAGTCTGTTTCAGTCCTACAATCTTGTAAACCTATTTTTGGAGCCCACAAGAATAACCCCAACTAGTGCCACATGCCTAGATAATATTTATACAGATATTATACCAAGCCACAAAGAAATTATAAATTTACTAGATTCTGATCATTGTGGGCAAAGGATTACTATTCAAAACCAAAACAAAAAAGTGGCTAAAAAGGATATCACTGTTAACCCCAAAACTGCAAGTCGCTTGGAGGTTTTTAAAGTTAAAATCATTAATAAATTACCAGTTTTGTCCATTCATGCTGATCCTAATCATCTTTATGATAATTTTTTTAAAATGTACTGTAAACAATTTGATTCCACCTTTATTCCTAAGACTATCTCGGTTAATAGTAATGCATCGTTCAGTGATTGGGCTACCATTGGTATTCATAAAAGTAGAACACGGCTTTATGAACTGTACAATGAAAGGACTTATGTTAACACTGATGAATTTAATTTGTATGTTAGAAATTATTCAAAATTATTTAAAAAAGTTTGTTATATAGCCAAGTCACGTTATTTGGGTTCAAAGATTATGATGACGCACGGCGGAGTACGCGGGGGCGGGCCGCCAGTGACGGCGCGCGCGCTCCGGTTCGGCCATCATCGGACAGACTCGTCTCCGACTCACGGAAGAACGCACGCATTTTGATTGTCGCGCCGATTCAAATCTTGTAACCGTTTTAATTTACATTTTCAATATAATTCATTCATACAGTACAATAGTTATTATTTCACGAGGCTTAGGTATCCAGCTATCAATATAGCGGACCGGGCCCAACATATGGTCCTTCGAGTTAACGTAACGGAGCCTGCATTCAAGGAATCTATCGGATTTATATCCAGTTTCACGAATCAGCATCAAATTCACCGGAGGGCAACCTGAGGTCACAGACTCAAGCCTGGGCAACTACAAGTTTCAACCGTCATCCTGTTTGCTCATCGTTGGGGAACATTGCTGAGGATTGCGCTTCAACACCACAGCTGGTACTCAAGAGGCATCAGCGGTTGAACAGTCCACTATTGGCGGTCATCACCTCACTTCCGGGCATCAACTATTGCATCAGTGGCGAAGATTTCAATCAGGACAGTGCATAAAAGACCGTGAGATCGTTCCATATTCCTTTAATTATCATTTATTTTTCCTATCATTTCACATAGTCATCATCTGTTTCATTAGTCAGACACGTTTTTCGTTTACATTGCATTAACGTAACATATAATAGTGCATTCATACAAATAATCATTTTGTTGATCGTTATAAATTTAAAAATTTATTCGTTATTTTTCTTTCTTTCAAACGGTGTCGTACGTGTTTCATTCAGTCACGTTCATACATTCATTCATTCAGTCATTGCAAATTCATTAGTTCTCTGCTTATCGTTAAATACTGACACTCATTCATTCGTTCATTCATTCAACCCAGGTTCATAGACTGGTACAAATTATCTGCTCATTGGTAGAATTATACATTCGAAAAATCATAACTCATTCTTTAGTTCCGTTATTTCATTCATTCTCGCTCGTTAAAGTTCACTATAACAGACGATGTCAATTTAGTGGAATCATACTGATAACGAGGTTAGAAAACACACAAAATAACTAATAATCATTGGTAAATCGTGTTAGTATTGTGTTCATATGCTAATAATTTTGTAATTTCATAGGATAACCTGCACGTTGTGCAGCTTTGCTTGGGACAAGGCTATGGAAACGGGTAATCGGTTCAGTTACTTTAAAGTACGACGATTGCTTCTTCTGGTCAGACTCGACCATTACATTAGGCTGGCTTGCCCATAAGCCAGAGCAGTGTAAACCATTTGTTAGGCATCGTGTTAGTGAGATTCAGGAAGAATCTGGTGGTTTTGGGTGGCGATACGTAGCTTCCAAGGAAAACCCCGCAGACCTAGTATCTCGCGGTGTGAGTGCCGAGCAATTGGGTAGTAGTTCCATTTGGTGGTCGGGACCTAACTATTTAAAAGGTGACATGTCTCAGTGGCCGAGTATTCCTGGTAGAAGTTGCAATTCAGAACTACCTGAACTATTTTCACTCCACACAACATGTAACACAAAACCTGCGCAAATGAATTTAGTGAAAATATTAATGTCGAAATTTTCTAAATTTACTTCTCTACAGAGAGTAATTGCTTACATGTTTAGATTCATAAACAACTGTCGTCAGAGCAAACAGTACGGTTGTCTTACTACGTCAGAATTAGATAATTCAATGACGTTCTTGTTGAGTATGGCTCAACAAGAATCATTTCCCACTGAAAAACAATGTCTTCTCTCGAATGTGAAGTTGCCACATAAAAATCGATTGTTATCAGTATCTCCATTCATGGATGCTAACAATATTATTCGTATCGGTGGTAGACTTGGTAATTCCAATTACGAATATAATGTAAGACATCCAATTTTATTATGCGGTAAACATCCCTTAACAAAACTATTATTTGAGATGTTACACAAAACACATTTACATCCTGGTCCCCGTTTACTATTAGCTTTAGTAAGAACTAATTACTGGGTGATAGGAGGCACAGCGCTAGCCAAGCGTACGGTTCGAACCTGCGTCAAATGTTGCAGGTTTAAGGGCCACACAATTCAACCTGTGATGGGAAACTTACCGGAACAACGGGTTGAACTTGAATTCCCGTTCCTTAACACCGGTGTCGACTATGCCGGGCCGGTGATGATCAGTGACCGTAGAGGAAGGGGCTCACGATTAGTAAAATCGTACATTTGTATTTTTGTTTGCCTAGCGTCAAAGGCTGTGCATTTGGAGCTTGTCTCAGATTTGACAAAGGAAGCATTTATAGCAGCTCTAAACAGATTCATAGGTCGCAGAGGTAAGCCGCAGCATATCTTCTCTGACAACGGTACTACGTTCGTGGGTACGTTCAATGAGCTGTCAAGACTCCTCAATCTCACGTTGTCGTCACAGGTGGCCGAACAAGGAATACAATTTTCATTTATTCCGGCATACACTCCGCACTTTGGCGGACTATGGGAATCGGCTGTTAAGTCAGTCAAACATCACCTAAGGCGAATATTAAAGTTAGCACACCTAACATTTGAAGAAATGTCCACACTGTTGATACAGATTGAGGCTATACTGAATTCCAGACCTCTTACTCCTATGTCCGATGATCCTTCTGACCTTTACCCGCTTACCCCGTCTCATTTCCTTATTGGGCGATCGCTAATCTTTTTGCCTCATCCACAGATGACAGCAGCTAACATAACGTCACTGCAGCGATTCCAACGGATCGAATATCTTAAGCAACACTTTTGGAACCGGTTTTCTAATGAGTATGTTACGTTGCTTCAACAGAAAACCAAATGGCACACCTCGTACGGTGATCTCAAGCCCGGTAATTTGGTGGTCCTGAAGGAGAAGGCGCTGCCACCCCTCATGTGGCTACTGGGCCGCGTAGTACAGGTCCTTCCAGGCAAGGACGGCGTCGCTCGGGTTGCCGACATCAGGACGAAGAAGGGAATCGTCCGCCGAGCCTATAACACAATCTGCCCCCTGCCAGTTCAAGCAGTTGAAGGCACTTCAACCGGGGGAGTATGATGACGCACGGCGGAGTACGCGGGGGCGGGCCGCCAGTGACGGCGCGCGCGCTCCGGTTCGGCCATCATCGGACAGACTCGTCTCCGACTCACGGAAGAACGCACGCATTTTGATTGTCGCGCCGATTCAAATCTTGTAACCGTTTTAATTTACATTTTCAATATAATTCATTCATACAGTACAATAGTTATTATTTCACGAGGCTTAGGTATCCAGCTATCAATATAGCGGACCGGGCCCAACAGATTAAAAACAGCAGTAATGTAATTAAAACAACTTGGAATATTATTAATAGTGAAGCGGGAAGGTCTAGTAACCGAGATACTAACTACAGCCTGTCTATTAATGACAACATAATAAAATCAGACTCACAAGTCGCCGAGGCATTTGAAAATTTCTTTTCAGATATTCCCGTTTCAACTACTAAATCCCTAAACTCATCACCTTCTGTTGCTGAGTCTTTGCTTAAGGAAAATGTTAATGTTTGCGATTCGGATTTTCATTTTGAATATATTACATGTCGAGATATAATTAAAACCTTTTACACTTTAAATGTAAAAAAGACTACAGATCTATGGGGTAATTCTGTAGAAGTTGCTAAGTCTATTATTGACATTGTAGCACCTTCTCTTGCTCTTATCTTTAATAGTTGTATTGACAATGGGGAGTTTCCTGACCTTATGAAACATAGTAAAATAATACCTTTGTTTAAATCAGGTAGTACATCAGACCCCACAAATTATAGACCTATTTCTGTACTACCTACCTTTAGTAAAATTTTTGAGAAACTAATTTTAGACCAAATGCAAAGATTTTTTAATAAACATAAATTATTACATAGCAAACAGTTCGGTTTTACAAGGGGTCGTTCAACTACTGATGCCGGTGTTGAACTTTTAGGACATATTTATAATGCCTGGGAAGATAAATGCGATGTTTTGGGCATCTTTTGTGATTTGTCCAAGGCATTCGATTGCGTTTTTCACGAAACGTTAATCAGGAAACTCCACCACTACGGGATCCGGAATACTGCTCTGGATCTTCTTACTTCATACTTGAGTGAAAGGATTCAGAGCGTTGACGTTAATGGAGAAAGATCACCCGGATCTATAGTAACGATGGGAGTCCCACAGGGCTCAATTCTTGGTCCTTTCTTGTTTATTATTTATATTAATGACTTGCCGTACCTCATAAAGGATAATCATGATATAGTGTTGTTTGCAGATGACACTTCACTTTTGTTTAAACTTAAACGCCAGCAGTTGGATACTGACGATGTAAATAGCGCGATCTCGAAAGTAGTCCACTGGTTCAATGTTAATAATTTGCTTCTAAATGAGAAGAAAACCAAATGCATTAAGTTTACGCTACCCCACGTTAGGCAGGTGAAAACTAATGTGTTGATAAAGGGCGAGGAATTGAATCCTGAAGACAGCACAGTATTCTTGGGCATAACTTTGGATGCTAAGCTTCAGTGGGGTCCACATATAGATAAATTGTCAAAAAAGCTAAGTTCCGCAGCATACGCTGTTAGAAAAATTCGTAATTTAACTGATATAGAGACTGCCCGTTTAGTGTAATTTAGTTATTTTCATAGTGTAATGTCGTACGGCATTCTATTGTGGGGAAATGCCGCCGATATTCAGACTATATTTGTTTTGCAGAAGCGTGCTGTTCGATCAATTTATAAATTAAGTCCGAGGCACTCTCTCAGAGACAAATTTAAAGAGATTAATGTAATGACTGTGCCTTCTCAGTATATTTATGAAAATCTTTTATATGCCCATAAAAATATAAAATTGTTCAAAAAATACAGTGATATCCATAATATAAATACTAGAAACAAACACAAATTTGTTGTACCTGCAACAAGGCTCAAGAAAATAGGTGGCTCGTTCAGATGCCAATGTATACGCTTTTATAATAAACTACCAAGCCACGTTCAAGATCTTAGTCTTAATAAATTTAAATTAATTAAACGTAAGTTGTGCAAGAAAGCTTTTTATACTGTTAAAGATTATATTGAGGATAAAAAGGCTTGGGATTGAGCTGCTTCCAATTTATGCATTTTGAGTGTTTTTGTTGTTCTTTTGTTGTTTTTTTTTTATATAATATACATATTGACATTAATATATTTTTTTTAAAAACAATGACATTTGCTTACTTGTAAAGTATTACATTATTTTAATTTTTGTGAATATGAAGACGATGTGGGTCATTTATTTTATTCATTTTATATTTTTTATTATTCTCTCCATGGTCTGGCAGTTTGAGTAATTTTTGTGGCCTACCCAAATGTCCTTTCTTTGGTATTGTTCGTCGGATCGTTGAGCTCCTTAAGTCTTGAGTTGAGCTGCACGATTTCTGACAAATGCGTGCACTGACTGGACAGGTCCTCTCAATCTGTGTGGTTCTTTCCTCAAAAGACCATCTCAGACATCGACCTACATGGTCTTCATATAACCTGACCAAGATTATGTCTGGACTTTAAAAGAGACTATGACCTCTGAGTTTGTTTCGGCCTTTCTTCTCAGAGTAGTCAGATAGGAAACGCCGACCTCATCTAGTTTAAAAAATATGATTGACGTGTAAAAGTGTTTGTACAAACCTACTTACAAAAATAAAATCATTTATCATTTATAACAAAACATTAATGAAATGATTGCATACTTTTATGAATAAAATTTAATTATTTTTATTGAATTATTAATATTTTGTATGAATGAAGGAGAAGGAGGAAAGAAGGAGGAAAGAAAGGAGGAAGGAGTGAAATGAAATCTACAATTTAATTGATAAATTTGCTTTTATTTGCACTCATTAATTTAAATATGTTTATTAATTCAATGAACAGATTATTTTAATTATAATTTTTATATTATACATGTTTGCTATTTAACTTCTTCCAATCTGTGTTATTCTGTTAAGGATAGGACGATGATAGGAAAGATTAAAAAACATTAATATACAAATTATGAATTTTATTTGTAGTTCTTGAACGTTTGATTTAACTATAATAATAATAATAATTTAACATAATTTGTTTAAAAATAGGTACACATGAACAAGTTTTCATAGAAATAAACTGTAATCAGATTAATGTTAAATAAATGGTTAATTCGAAATGAATTATCTTATTATTTATGTACACACAGTAAAATACAATAACAAAACTAAATTGAATCACAAAGTAGGCAAATGTAATTAAAATGCTGGAGGCGGGCAGCCCTATCGCATGTTTACGTACCGCGCGGCTGTAGGCATTTAATTCAAGGTTACGGCCGAGATACAATACTGTATGTCTTTATACTGTGACTTTAGGTTAATGTTGTGTCTACAAGTACCGACGGACGCCAGCACATCAAGCTACCCAAAATTGTCAAATTTTCCCAATCAACTTTGAACCTTATGCTCTAGCGATAAAGCTGAAAATTTATTTAAGAAATTTGACAGATTGTAGAAGCTTGATGTGCTGGCTTCTGTACCTACCTATAATCAAGTTTATTTAAATAGGTAGGTAAACTAGTTGACATACCAAGGTCGACCTATTTTAAAATGCTCCCATTTACTGTTTAAAATGTTTTACACTTACTTTTGTACGAGTGTGTTGCTTTTTAAAGTTTTTATGAAATACAAGCTGTGCCCCGCGGATTCACCCGCGTACGTGTCGATCCCGTGGGAATATCGGGATGAAAAGCCTATGTGTTAATCCTGGTTATGAAATATCTGTGTACCAGATTTCATTCAAATCCGTTCAATAGTTTTTGCGATGTGTATCCCCAGCTTCCTCATATGAGGATGCTGGGGTTATTGCGTGAAACAAGTAACAAACATCCATCCATCCACCCTCACAAACTTTCACATTTATAATATTAGTAGGATGCATGCATATTTAATAAACCTATATCTATAGGTACTAATATTATAAAGCTGAAGAGTTTGTTTGTTTGTTTGGTTGAACGCGCTAATCTCTGGAACAACCAGACGGATTTGAAAAATTCTTTTTGCATTTGATATCCCAATTCTTGAGGAAGGCTATAGGCTATTTAACATCACGCTATGACCTTTAGGAGCCGAGCAAAAAGAAAAAAGTCAGAAAGAACGCTAAGCAAAAACGAAGTAATAGTGCGGGCAGGCGATGCGATGCGACGGGGTGGGTCGGAGTAACAAGAAATTTCACGCGGACGAAGTCGCGGACAGAAGCTAGTGTATTATAAATATTTAAAAAATAAAATTTATAACAAATACCTATAAGTTTAATAAGATTAAAAAAATATTTGAATTGTTTCTTCATCTTTTTATTTCTTTTACTTGTTCTCACTTATAGAAGCAACAAGAATAATGTAAGAACCCAGGTTTTTGTAATATCTGCATTTAGAAGAGCGTTCTTGGAATTTATTGCCCGTTCTTCTCCATACAGATCTACGTTTTGGAATGGGTTTAGCTTTAACTTTGTAACTATAACTGACCGACTCTTTAACAATTGAAAAGCGCCTGTAAATGGTTATATTGAAATAGATGCTTTAAGTTTGAGTTTGAATAACATTCACCCCATTTTATTCTGCCTGACGCGATGGTCCGGGCAGAATAAAATAATAATAATAATTTAATAATAATAATTTATTTAATAAAAACGTTTACAAAAGGTGTAAATTTAGCCAAAAAGTAGAAAAACTTTCTATACAATTAAAATGCCTAAAAATAAACTAAAACTAATATATTTTTTTCTTACAGGTGCAAATAGTGATGGTTCGGAATTAGAGTGTTTGGTAGCGACCCGCCCGAACTAGGTTTATTCAAACCTGTGTTTCAGGCCATCCCTTTACATTTCAAAATGGGACACAATTTGTTTCGTACGGTCTTATCCCAGTGCCGAACTTACCCCAACGAGCTCAACTTATCTAAATGGCAAAGCTTATTTATTTGCCTTTATATTTCTGTATGGTCTTGAAAAACCCATAAAACGAATAAAAACGACTAGCGGCTAATATTGCCGTAATTAATATTTAAAATTGGTTTAACCTGAAGTGTGCGGATTTTCCCGTCTTTATTCAATAACATATAGGTAGGTAGGTACTGTGTTTTCCACGTCCCATTTTAATAATAAGTTTCGCCGAATGATTTGGGTATTACTTTGAATATTAGGTACTTAATTATATTAGACTGGTGAGAGGCTTGTGGCCAAGTAATAACAGCACGGCACGGGTATATTGATCAAGTTAAGCTACGCCTGCCGCGGTTGGTGCGTGGATGGGTTATCATCTCTTTACATACCAAGACCCCTCCGTGGCTGTTGGTCCCGGCTGCCACTCGTGGATCTTGGACAGTCGTTACGGGTCGTCAGAAGCCCGAAAGTGTCACAAGCAGTCTTACCAAGGGGTATCGTATTACCCAGTAACTGGGCTGTGGAGGTCGCTCTATGTAAAATACTGGTATTCAGCTGCATCCAGTTAGACTGGAAGCCGACCCTAACATAGTTGGGAAAGGGCTAGACAGATGAATTATCAAGCTGGTAAATAACTTTTCAGACAAACTGACTGGTATGTCCCTAATACCTATTTTAAGTTGATTATGAACGCTCAAGGCTCCTTCAAACAGGCACGACACGCGATAAAATCGCGCGCGACACAAAGGTACCGCAAGTCGCCAACGAGCGGTGCCTTTATGTCGCGCGCGTTTCGCGTCGCGCGTCGCTCCTGTTTGCTAGCCTTCACTCAACAATGAGAGACTTCCAAGACTGTGTCAATATTTTATCTCTCTACTAACATCGTCCACTGACCACCGGGTGTAGTTAGTATACCTTTAGAGTTTAGACTCCGATTAAATTATACTTTTATCTGAGCCTTTAGACCTCTGACAAGTACCTATCTTATAGGCATTATAGTCATAAACAAAAATGAAATGCTGTTCGTTAGTAAGCGCATCACTTGAGAACGGCTGGACCGATTAGGCATTTTTTTATTTAAAAATGTTTATGTAATAGTCCAAATATGGTATTTATTAAAAAAAAAGTAGAACCGAAAAGAAGTAGAGGGAAAGAAAGAAGAAGAAAGAAGAAGAAGGAAGGAAGAAGTGGAAGGAGTAGAAGTAGAAAAGTAGTCCTGGATATTGAATAAATTATCACACTAATATTAGAGTGAGTGAGTGAGTGTTTTTGAGTGTGTGTGTTTATATGTTTGTTACTTCTTCACGCCCAAACGGCTGGACCAATTTTGATAAAATTTGCTATGATGGTAGCTGACACCCTAGATTAGCATATAGGCTAGTTTTTATCCTGATATTCCCATGGGATCGAAACTTATGCAGGTGAAACCGCGGGGCGCAGCTAGTAATAATATAAACAAGTTCGAGAAAAACTGAACGTCTATTTTCCTACGGGTTATTTTACTATTTAGACAGGAAAATACACAGGGACAACATCTGTCGGGTCAGCTACCCAACCAGCAATTTAGTCCTATTATTTCAGCTCATAACGCTAAAAAGCTCTATAACGATTAAAGGCTCGTACACACTGGCGCGACGCGACACGCGACACAAAGGCACCGCAAGTCGCGCGACGAGCGGTGCCTTTGTGTCGCGCGCGATTCGCGTCGCGCGTCGCGCCTTTGTGTAGGAGCCGTTATTAAGGTTTTAGCGGTGCCAGAGTGTTGTATAAAAGCGTTCGACAGTACATTATTGCTCTAAATGCTTAGAGAGCTAAAAATACCTATAAACAAAGAATGTAAACGTTTACTTCGCCATTTTATACAACCGTTATAGTCAAGTACTATAGCAAGTTCTAAAATAACTAGTACATAAAAATATTGCTCTATGAAATTGTTAACAGGTGCCTTTATTTATCTGATTAGCGTAATAAGGGTTCCAAACGAACTGCAATAGTAGTTTCGTTATAGCAGTGATGAACACTCAACTACAAGGCGATATTGTGATATTGTGGATATTCAGATCGCTGCTATAGTACGTTTGCGTTAGTAGTCACAAAGACTTTACAATAGAGTGTTTTTGTGATGTAGTCTAATTTCAGAGCACGCTAATAGAACGTAAGTGTATTATAATAGTTTTTAGATGCATATTATAATTTCATCGATAAGCATGTCACACAGACACTATAATAGAGCAGAATTATTGTATAATAACTTTTTTGGTGCCTAGCACTGCGCTTGTTGGTATTATAAATGGGTATCTATCACTATAATGATGCAAAAGTGGCACATACATGTAGATAAATGTTTCTATTAAATGACAGCTAAGTCCCAAAAAGGATTATTGGCTCGCTTTTACAACAATATTCAGACATTTTGATACGGAATTAATGCGACGTACATTCTGCCCAAAAAACAAAACAAAAGGATTTAAAGAATTGGAAAAGACATAAACGCAGTGGAACATAGAGAAGAGAAGTGAATAGACGTTTTGAAAAAGCAGCTTCGCCATCATCAAACAATCAAAGCAGTAATAGTAGCCAAAATCAAGTTAAAATCACAATTACGGGAAACGGTTCCGTACAAAATGTGTCTTATAAAGATATTATTTCTGAAGAGAGTCCTTATTCCAGCGATTTTTCTGAATCTTCAAACAATGATTCAAGATTAGAAAAAGACCAATTATTTCGTGATGGCGTGAAAAATTTGGCCATTAATTATAATATTTCGCATGAAGACAATATTCAAAGATTATATTCAGAGTTGACGCAATAAAGTGTAAACTTATCTCGATCTCTTATACGTACAACTTATTTTGTGCCATTATTATATACTGTATAATAAAGACATTTTACTAGTTCCTAAGGTTATTTACGCAGATGGTATATAAATAAAAATCTTTATTAATTAAATGGTTCTTTATTTTGAACTAAAAAATAAAAACCTTACATTTCTCATTCTTCCATCAGTCTTGATCTCACGTTAAAATCAACCCACATGATTAACTTAGCTTATACAATATCAGGTACCTAGGTACTCGAAAATATGTCAAAAACATAAAATGTCAGAATATTCACTTCACTTCACTTTTCATATTTACTTATATTCTTCATTTAAAGGTAGTATAAAACAGGAGTCTTAGGATTAGTATATAATCCACAGTTTGCACTTAATATAAAATGTGTGATTTTCCACTGCCATTCCGCTGCTGTAAGCAGCATGAAATCGTATCGACTAAGAAATTTTTCGATGTCCATATTGGCGTCCATTAGGTACACTGAAAAAACACAATGTTGACTGCAGTTTATATTTATAAAGGTATTACTTCTAAAGTTCAGTGATGCTACTAGATACATACATAGGCACTTCATATTTTATAAAGAAATATAAACACTAGGTACGTAAAACTTGATATAACTACATAAGTTCTTCCCGAAGAAATAAAAACTGCGGTGCTATTCTGTAAAAATCTCACCGTGAAAACTTAGGTGAAGTGAGCGTGGAGTGAGCTGTCAGTAGTGTCAATTACTAGCAAAAACAAACTCACTTCACCTAAGTTTTCACGGTGAGATTTTTACAGAATCGACCGGCTGGTTACATGACTAATTCACACTATTCGTCACTAAACAGTTTATAATTCAGTTTTTTTTTCATTACCTATTTCGGAAAAATAGTAAAAAAAAACATTTTGTACTCGTATTATATATTCAGTCATGCTCACACAGAACCCCAATTTTAGGTTGAATCCACGATGACTGACAGTGAAAACATTGTCACGGCAAGTACTATAATGGCTCTTAGAATATCGAAATCACTTTATATTATAAATATTTTAGTAAAAGCTCAACAATTCGAGGGGGGCACTTTAAATTCATGGTAAACCCATCCCTAGTTTATCAGTAAAGCTGCAGTCGCACATCATTTCCACCGTAATAGACTAATATTATAATAACAAAATAAAATCTTACTCACCTCAGATTGCTTGTATCCTTTTGTAAAATTATTTTTTGCACTCTGCACTAACACGAATGTAAAATAATGAATGATGAATGAAAAAGGTGAGGTAAAGGAAACTAAACTCTTGTATAGTATGAAAAAGTACTACAAAAGGTCTTACAGTAGCCAGTACATCATTATTTTGAGACCTGCATCACTGTTACATAGATTTTATTGGACCTTTTCGTCATTAGGAACACTGCAATACAATTATTTTGTCACTGAACAGAGATATAAATGCGCCACTTCCGAATAAAAGATACGTTCTTTGGGGTTTTATAGGACCAAGGACAGTTTTTTACAAAACGTTCTATGGTTTTTTATAGTACTAGTTTTTGCTGCTTGGGTAGTACAAAATAAACGTGCAGAGGCACAAAATCAATGAAAATGGGAAATGCTTACAAAATCACTTGATTTGATGTCATAAGGAACTGTCGAATGCCTAGTCAACCAATGGCCGAACCGGGCGCAACTCCAGTTGCAGTGTTCCAGAGGTCTCATTTCAAGTCTATCACATCACATTAGTCTGTCTTCCCCTACTAAAGTAAATATTAATCATTTTATTTCCGGCTACATAGACCCATAGATCTTACAAGCTAACATGAAAAAAGTATAAAGGGAGGGGGGGGGGGGTGGTAGTAGGTACAGCCGGTCGATTCTGTAAAAATCTCACCGTGAAAACTTAGGTGCAGTGAGTTTGTTTTTGCTAGGAATTGACACTATTGACAGCTCACTCCACGCTCACTTCACCTAAGTTTCCACGGTGAGATGGTTACAGAATCGCACTGCTGTAAGGGTTACCTACCTACACAGAATTGTAGGTATACTAAGTTGGTACACTACCTACGAGTACATATATGTATAAATAGTCCTCCAGACCGTTTTTCGGCTATGGCGGCCAAACTCAACGGACCTTCGGCGCGGGAGATATTACAGTGCACAAGTGTGTGCGTAGACACAGGTGTACTTCCTCTTCCCTCACTCTCATAGTCCGATGGGACGGCACGCAATGAGCGTTATTACAAAACCGAAGTGCTCAGTTTTAGGTAAATTCGACGGCGCGCGGCAGCAGATGCGCACGTGTGCGTCTAGGGAAGAACGCTATGCACACATACAAACCGCTATGCGTCGGACGCCAGGATCAAACCAACAAGAGCCTTCGTTTTCAAAATAAATTAAATTACTGTTATTATAGTTCATGAAATGTTATTTGTACCGATGAGTGTTACCTACAACGGTTTGAGTTACAATAGGGTCATACAAATTTACTTCACTTTTAATTTTTATTTTATACCACTAAAGTGACAAACTAGCATACGGCCCGCTTGATGGTGTGTAGTTACCGCAGCCTAAAGCAGTGTTGCCAGTGACAGATAGTCAAATGTAACATGAGAGAGCTCAAAAAGTAACATTTTCACGAGAAAAGTAACATTACCTTATTTTTTGTGGAAAACGACTAATAATAACATGGCACTTTATTACATAAAAAAAAGCTGTCCCCTTAGTAGGCTTCGAAAGAATCGTAATAACAAACTGAACTGAACCAACACGGATGCCACTACTAGGCTGTCGCTCACTCGCCTAAGTAAGCGGGATGGGTCATTTAGAAATTCACGCGAGTGAGTGAATATGCGATACGACAAACGAAGTGAAAAATTTTCGCGCTGTCGTCGCGTCAGAATTTGGTCACAAAATCAAGACAATCAAGTGCGCCAACATGACGAACGAAACCTTTCTTGTATGCGTTCCGTTTCATGTTTATTTTTTGTTTTCTGTGAAATATTTTTTATTAAGTCTTAAAAGTAACATTTTGAGGCGTGTAACATGGAGGTAACATGAGAGGGTCAAAAGTAACGTAAAATGTTACAAAAGTAACATACTGGCAACGCTGGCCTAAAGACGCTTGCATTGCCAGAAGCTGCATTACTTGCGCGTTGCCAGCCTCTAACATTACTTACAAATACTTTTGTGCTACTTTTATAAATACTTTTTGTACCTACTTTTTTTACGAAGTTTAATATATTATGTAATTTATTTAGCAGGTAGGAAGACATTTTAGTACTTATTTATAGAAATAAATGCAATGTGATGTTGTTTCTACAGTTTGGATAAAAATCGATTGTCTGTAAAGTCGGTTTACGGACGATAGTTTAACGTGACAACGTCATAACAAAACATTAATGAAATTGCCGAACGCGGAGGCCGATTCGGCAGCGTTCGACATCATCTGTCTCTCATCGCTCGTTCCGCGCTCTCGCTTGCACTTCAAGCCGCCATGGCGTACAACGCTACAGCAGAGCAAGGCCGCGAGGTAACGCTACATGAGTCATGTTTTTTTCGTGTGTGCAGCCAGCTTCATCGATTTATTAGACGTTGTCACGTCAAAAAAGTCAAAAGAAAATAAAAAAGACAAATCAAAAGTCGTTTTATTAAAATTAAAAATTACAACTGTGAACTTGTAACGGTTCATGAGACACTAGCAGACAGACGGACGGTCGGACATCGGAGCCTTAGTAATAGGGTCCCGTTGGCACCCTTAAGGTACGGAACCATAAAAAACCAGTATAATAATTGTAAAATAATTAAAATAATATTCTCCGAAGCGGCATAGACCGTGCTTTCCTCGAATCTATGATTTCAGGAAGCACGCACTCCTCATAAAATTCTTACCGCTGAGCTTCTCTTGCGCGTTTCAAATTATCGGCCAAAACCTTTTTTTTAATTTGACAGCACCAAAAGTTCTATTTTGCCCATTATTGTGAACTATTGTCTGAAAATAATTAATTAAATTAATGTTGGAGATAAATAAAAAAGTCAGAAAAATTAAAAACAACAACTATATTTACGTATGTTTTTTTTCTATAATTATATTCGCGTTGGAACATCATAGGAAAATAATTATATTATATACATTACAATCAGAACATAACTAATTAAAAAAAAAAACTCACTTGTATCAAGAAGTGTTGGTCGCTTTTTATTCGTGGCGAATTGTCGAACGAGATCACGTGACGGCAGCAGCGAGTGAGCGCTACGTCCTCCCTCTGAAAGCGCTCGGCGCGGACTAAAGCTAAGACCGTGCATCCCGAGATTTATATTGATAAAAAAGCATTGCATAAAACAATTCCTTAAAAATATTATTTTACTTTAAAATAGAGTATTTTTTTTTTCAAGCAAGGTGACAAAGTAACCTTAGTTATTAAACACTTTTTGTTTGAATTTCTATTAAATAAACAGAGATAAAAAATATCATTTCGGCTGAAAAAATATCATTAACTCTCTGTTTTACGGAATTATTTTTGGTTTATTACTGTATTAAACATAATAAATTGATGTATGCATTCCAAAGTAGAAGATACAGTTGTACCGTGGACATTTTTATAAATTATTAAACTATTATATCTTCGATGTAACAGAGCATCGCGAGATGCCCGAAATTAAATTTTTATGAAACAGCCTTTGCAGGAACAAGTTTTTTACTGATTTATGTAAACAAACTGAAATATTTATTGAATGCGCTCCCAAAAGAAGGAATTAAACTTTCTCGGGCATGTATTTTTTTTACTATTGTGACTTTAGTTAAACCATAATCACAAATCAAAACTCGAGTCAAACGCTCTAAACAAGAAAAACTTGTGATAGCGCTCTGGGCTGTTACTAAGAAGTTCCTAATGGAAAAAACCCAGAAACACTGCCCGATCTAGGATCGAACCTAGGACACCGCGCTCATCAGTCGCTCTTGCGACAATGAGGCCAACGGAGCAGTATTTAAGTTTATAATAGGCATCGGCCATCGGACTGTGTTCGGGCATTAGAAAAAAGGGCAATGTAAATGACAGTAACTAAAGAACTATACTTAAAGCCATGACAAGACCATGTAACGAGCGTTGGAACAAGTTAAATGTGTTAAATGAAATTGCCATGCCATTCGCGATAATGCGATGCAGTGACGCCATAGATAAAGTTGACAGATGCGTACATTGCGGCCGACGAGGGAATGCATTCTTGATATCTCTCCGTTTCATGCAAACGAATAGCTTATTCCCAGGAGCTCCAAATCTATTGTCCTCCAAACAATTTCACTCCATAAATTGATTCCCAAGAACTCCATAATTTTATTAGTTAAAATAATATGATCTAAAATTGTTACCATTGCTTTTTTAATTTGTAGCCGCCGGGAACAAAATTATGGAACGCCTGGGAAGAAGCCAAACGAATACGTGTTTTGCGAATTTGATCTTTATTAGCTAAGTACTTACTAGAATAATTGTCTAAAAGAATTGTTACAGCTTTGAACAAATTTTCTTTCAGGATTTCTACGCGATTTAGACATTTAGGTATGTTTTATCTGGATTGCTTGCCTAGGTGTTAAGAAGGTTCGTTGCTTGAGCTTAGCTTAGCTTTTATTTAATCAATCAACCAATTATTTAGCTTGCGTTCTTCAGGGGGCCTAAAAAGGCCACTTTGGCAGAATCATAAAATGATAACATTATGAATAATAATTTGGCGTAGACAGTCCGTGTTTTTCTTTTTTGTGCTGCATTACGTAGGTATAATCAAAGAAATTTTAGCAGAGACAAAAAAAAAATAACTGAAAAATTCATCACAAATGGGATTTGATACGATTAACTTAACAGTTAACTGCTCATAATTACACTGCTCATTCATAATGAGATGATTATGATTCTGCCAAAGTGGCCTAAAAAAGCTGGGGGCCTAAAAAAGGCCTCCAGCTTGCACCAAATTTTTGCTCATTGACATTTTAATTAAAACTAGTTCAAAATAGTCTGAACATTGCTGCCAGTCCTATTGAAATAAGTATTAACTCATCACTATTAATATTATTCTCGGATCGTCTTAAGACTCCTTCAAACAGGCGCGACACGCGATAAAATCGCGCGCGATTACATCGCGTGTCGCGCCTGTTTGTAGGAGCCTTTAAACAAAACCTCAAATTGTTTTTAATTTCATGTAGATAGGTAAAGTTTAACTGGCATTTTATTAATGCAGTTAAGTGCAGGTCTTTTCAGGTCGTATCTATACCTAGTAATTTGTCTGTATTATTATTTTATGCAGAAATAGCATCATTTTAATATTGAATGAACTAAGTATGTAATTTACGGGATCACAAATCGTAGTTAAAACTTGAATCAACGAATTTTCCCGCGGAAGCGAAAAAGTAATAAAAAAACAAGTTGCTCTATTGTCTTTGATTCGGTATACTGGTAAAGGCCAATTCTTGGTTGTTGTATGCTATTGTGCCTTCGATCACTAAGGGCAAGATTCAAAGACCGTAATTTGACTTTGATAAGCAAAATCAGCGTCTCATACAAATACGAACTTTATTCGTGTAAAATTAAGTTGATATTCGTACGAAACGCTTCCTCTTATTCGCTTATACGTCCTTAACCTTGATCTAATATCAATAATGAACATATATATATTGACATTAGAATAAGGTTCATATTCTTATGAAACGCTTACAAAGACAAACTGCGATCTGTGAATCGTGTCCAAAGTCTCAGGGCACGTGCCCTTCGGTAAGACAATGCTTCTTGTCAAAGGTTTATCAAATTCAGTTACTTGTTTACCTTCAAGTTTCCTTTATCATATTTTGATATGCACCCGTGGACACCCAAACAATAAGGAATTTTAATTAATTAATTTTAAATTCAGTTTGCTAATTAGGTAAGTAAGGTTCAGTCACGAGTATAAATACATTACTATGGACAACTCGACAGTAATATCTGATTTCACGAGTCATATAGCAATGAGTGCCGCAGTGACATACCACTGGCAACAAAAATATCTGACGAAAATCTGTCTCTATCTTACTCTCCCAAAATGGGACCCATTACCACCCAACCTTTGATTCAGTTAGTAAAACTAAACTCGGCCTTTCTCAATCTTTAAAATAAAGTCTACTAAACCTAACCTACCTACGTTGTCTGCAAAAATACACATAAAAATTAGGCACAATATTTGCTACTCAACACAACGTTAGTTGACTTGCCCCGTCTGTTGCCCGCTTGCTCTATACCTGCAGCGAGGTGCATTAAATGGCACGGAATCTAGCCGGACTAGTCTGGCGGCATCAAGGCAAACGCCAATGTACACTGGTTCCAATCCATCTACTTACCACCTTAAGGGAGTGCTATCATTGTTATTTGTGTTTATTTACATCCATTTGGACTTGTACCCGTGTCGACGGCAACGGCGACGGTGACTTTACGATATTTGTGTTTTTTACATCCATTTGGACTCGTACCCGTGCACCGTGTCGACGACAGCGGCGGCGGTGACTTTACGATATTTGTGTTTATTTACATCCATTTGGACTCGTACCCGTGTCGACGGCAGCGGCGGCGGTGACTTTACGAGAAAAGTGCACGGCGGGTCTTCGAATGTTCAAATAATAAAGCTGAAGTTTGTTTGTTTGAACGCGCTAATCTCTGAAACACCTAGTCGGATTTGAAAAAATATTTTTACATTTGATAGCCCAATTCTTGACTTTTGGATATTTAACATCTCGTTAGGACCCTTGGGTGCCGAGCAAAAAGAAAAAAAGTCAGAAAGAACGTTAAGCGAAAAGGAAGTAATAGCGCGGGCAGGCGATGCGATGCGACGGGGTGGGTTGGGGGAACAAGACATTTCACGCGGACGAAGTCGCCTGCAGAAGCTAGTAACATAATATCACGCCCGAAGGGTTCGGCAGAGGTATACCTATTGTACAGACGCCAGCACATCAACCTACCCGAAACTGTGAAATTTTCCCAATCAACTGTGAACCTTATGCTTTAGCGATAAAGTTGAAAATCTATCAAATAAATTTGACAGATTGTAGTAGGTTGATGTGCTAGCGTCTGTACTTCAGTGAGTGTGCCCAAGAACTCCACGACCTCATTCCACCGGCCCCCTTCTACCTTCGGACATCCAGACGCACTGCAAGTTACCATCCCTGCCTAGTTGCTATTCCACCAATTCGCACTGAGCGTTTTCAAATGTCCTTTATAATGCGCACAGCAAAAGAGTGGAACTCTCTGCGTTTGTGTTTCCGAGTGCATACAACCCGAATCTCTTCAAAGTAAGAGTGAACAGGCCTCTTCTGGGTAATCTCACTCCATCGTAGACTTTGTCTCTGTGATCTCTGACATAGATTAGAGTCAAAGAGCAAACCCGTTTCAAATAAAAATAAAAAAACCTATTGTATAGACGCCAGCACATCAACCTACCAGAATCTGTCAGATTTTCCCAATCAACTTTGAACCTTATGCTTTAGCGATAAAGTTGAAAATCTATTGAAGAAATCTGACAGATTGTGGTGGGTTGATATGCTGGCGTCCGTACCATTTCGCCAGGTATGTCGGAAAGTCCCATTTAATAGGGGGCGAGCTTATTTCCATCAACCGACCACATATCCAGACTCCCTGCTACTGAGAAATTCTTAAGGGGACTACAAGACCTTGTAGCGGTATCTACAACGCCACATACAAACAACGCGTCATACTGACGTCACGCAAATCCTGCATCGCGCAAGCAGAGTTTACCGCGCAACTAGCATAGATACAACGGCCCGACATGAATCAACGGGCAGTTGCCCGCCAGACACAACACCCGTCTGGTCGGAGGATCCTCCCTTTTCTATGGAGGTTGAGTGAACTTTACACCCTGTTCCTCATACCTCTATACTGGTGACCCCGAACATGAACGTCAGCGCAGCCTTCGTGCAAATACTTCAGCGTGACGTCATCATCATCACTCCCGCAAGCTTTAGCGGCGAGTCACACAGCCAGCCAGCTCCCACGGCTTCAACGGGTATCCTGACCACCAGCATGCAGCGACCGCGCATACCTGGTCATCACCCTCAGCCTCATCAGCAACCTCGGCACAGCACACTGCACTTTCGGCCGGTCAACAAGAAGAGCTCAATTCCTCTCCTGGTCGACGCAGCAGCCAGCCTCAACTCGGCGCTGTACTACATCCGACGCACTGGAGCATAACGCAGCGCCACCCCGACTCACTGGGGACATCTTCGCAGACAGTTCCGACTCACCGTGAACTATGCGGCAACCGGTTCCGACTCACTGGAACCTCAGTTGGCCTGGCAAGCATCGCAAGATACAAGACTCAGCCCACTATCGACCTCCGGTCTCCGGGGGGGAGTGATGTAGCGGTATCTACAACGCCACATACAAACAACGCGTCATACTGACGTCACGCAAATCCTGCATCGCGCAAGCAGAGTTTACCGCGCAACTAGCATAGATACAACGGCCCGACATGAATCAACGGGCAGTTGCCCGCCAGACACAACACCCGTCTGGTCGGAGGATCCTCCCTTTTCTATGGAGGTTGAGTGAACTTTACACCCTGTTCCTCATACCTCTATAACCTAAACGCAAAAAACGCAAGTTTTATAATGCCAAAAAGTATATGATCGACTACAGTATACAAAATCAGAAAAATATATGATGTTCTTCAGGAATCAGGATATATGCTAGTTCGATAGTGTGTTAAAAACATAATACAACTAATTTGATACGATAGGAAAAGATCATGAAGATACCTCTAAAAACTTTCTTTTTACAATAAAAACCATACTAATACAATCATTCTGATTTTTGTCAGATTATTAACCGAAAAAAAAAACGAAGAAGGTTCTCAAGTCGACGCGTATATATTTTGTGTTATAATTTTTTAATCCAAACAATAGATTTTTTATAAATAGACAATTGCTTAATTTTTTTGCAATAAATTACCAGCGTTGTGTCAACGCGCTTCTCTTTCTTTTCTATGCAGTCCGACAGTGACCGCGCTTTAGGTATTTACACTGGCGCTTTATAAATCCCAATAACCTTTTGCATGAGACACTTGAACTCTTAGACTAATTGTTTGTTGTAGCTGTTTTAAAAATACTGTTTTGTTTTTTCATTTTATTGTTTTTATTAGTGTAACTGTCATGCATGAACAGTTCACCTCCTAGTGACTAAGGTTTTATTCATTAATGGAAATCTGTGAACAGCGCTGTGGGTTACATTATTACTTAAGTAATTTATGTTTTTTTCTGTTTATAATATTGCATAATGTAGCTGTTTTTTGTTCCTATTTAATAAAATAAAATATGCCCGACCTGTGAATCGTACCCAGGACCTCATGCTCACTAGATAAACGAGACAGTTACCTCCAAATCCATCCACATTGCTTGTAGCCCAAGTGTGACCCAAGTGCTGACGTCCCTTATTACCTAGAGAGCTATAAAGGATCTTTTGGCGCCTGCATAACATTGACAGGGAGGCGTTGTTTGGTAAACATTTGTGAAATTGTTACAGAAATTGTATTGAAAATACAAGTTGGCGCCGTTAGCTCCAATAAATCGCCACTCTCCAAAAGATCGTTGTACCCTTGTAGTTACCATTTGTTTTGTCTAACACGTTTTTATTCATTTATTAGCTTCACATGTCATTTTATTTTCACAGCGTTTTTTAAAGTTCTAAAGAAAGTCATTCATTGATTCATTTATAAACGGCTGAAAGACGTTCTAATTTTCCGAACGGATTTTGTCCTTTACTGCCTTTCATGATTTTAAGTCAACGGGAAGTACCATATAGGTTTTGATTCCCTTGCGAGTTTCAAAATATGCGGCATAAACGGAACAAACGCCTAAATCTTTTGATTGCGTTGATCTTTTGAAGTTTTTTGATATTTACATAGCAAGTTTTTATTCGAGGAAACATAATTTTAAAAGCTAACAGTATTAAAATACTAATAATATGTACAAGTATATAAAAAGGAGGGGAACTTAACTTAGTAGTTTGATTTTTTCACTGCTCCAAGGGATTGCAGCCCTGAGTACTCTACGCATTCCTGGGAAAAGGGTCTTGACAGACCGACAGACGGACAACGAAGTGATCTTATAAAGGTTCCGTTTTTCCGTTTGAGGTATGGAACCCTAAAAAATCAAAGAAAACCCAGCCTTTACTTATGAACTGAAAAACATTAGGTATGTCTTTTCTTTAAGTACCTATATATGTACTATGTAGAAAAAAATTAAGGTAAGGTGGGAAAGGTATATCGCGTCCCCTTAATAGTATGCGCACGGACATAGGCCTTTTAACTTTTTGCTCTGTCTGGCTGCAAACAATCAGGTTGATATTTAGCTATTTCCTGCTCCAGGCTACATGGGAGTGGAAAAAAACGAAGGTATTTATAAAACAAGCTTTAGTTTTTTTTTTTATTTATACGCTGAGCAGTTAATTAAGTGATTATAGAGGAACTTGGATAGAGACTAGAATATCCTCTCATTTGCCATGGGTTACCGAAAATGTTTATTTTTCGGCCGAAAACGTTTTCATTTTGACATTCGGCTTGATTTGCATTTTTGGTAGAAAACCAAAATCGAAAAAAAATGTTTTTTCCTTTGCAGATATTTGTTCGGTAAACATAAAATAAATACAGGATCAATCTTTAAATCTTGAGTTATAAATGTTTTAACTATAAAGCCGACTTAAAACAAACCCGACGTCGGACGACATAACAAACAAAACGCAAGTTTTAGAAACAATAAAACTATAAGATCGATACAGTAAACAAAATCAGAAAAATATATGATATTCTTCAGGATATATGCTAGGTAGATAGTGTGTTGAAAACATAATACAAATAATTTGATACGATAGAAAAACATCATGAAGATACCTCTAAAAACTTTCTTATTACAATAAAAACCATACTAATATACACATCATTCTGATTTTTTGTCAGATTATTCTACAGGCAACATACTAAAACACTAGTCTTTCAATTTTTTAGTCCGAACAATAGATTTTTTGTAAATAGATAATAACTTCATATTTTGCAATAAATTACCAGGGTTGTATCATCGCGCTTCTCTTTCTTTTCTATGCAGTCCGACAAAAACCGCGCTTTAGGTCTTGTAGTCGTCTTAAACATTATTTACGTAAGTATATAAGTAGATGAACAATGAGATATTTGGATAAGCAAGGAGAAAAACAACTTTTCTTCATTTTTTCAGTTCTTGCTCCAAGCACGGCGGGCTGTGCTGGCGCCGCTGCTGCGGTTGCTGAGACCCTCAAGAGCGGCGCAAATACTGTGACCATAGTCTTGAGCCGTTTGGGGTCGAAACGATCGGGTTAAGGCTCCTTCTAACAGGCGCGACACGCGAAATTCGCACGCAACGCAAAGGCACGCGGCAAGTTGCACGACTTGCGGTGCCTTTGGGTCGCGCGCGAATTTCGCGTGTCGCGCCTGTTTGTAGGAGCCTTTATGGGGTCCGAGGGCTCATCTCCTTTTCAAGGAAATTTCTCGTAAACAGTAAAAAATTACAATGATTATATAACCGCAGTGTCTATCACAATGCATTTATTCAAGTTTGCCAAAGAAAAACCTAACAAAAAAAAATAATTTTGTTGTGTTTCGCCCGAAAATACAAATCAGGCCGAATTTCATTTTCGTTTTAGGTCTGACTCTAATAAATGGTCGATTTGGGTTCTACAGAAGTTTAAACAAAAAACACTGGCATTTTAATTGCTTCTCCGAACGTAACATTTTGTATTATTTTTCATCAACCTGTCTTCAGTCTTTGTCAAAGTCTTTTTTGCTTAGGTAGGGGCTGTCCATTAATCACGTGAGGCTCGAAAGAGGGGGGAGGGGTCCATAAAAAAATCACGAAATATCACAAGGGGTGAGGGGGAAGTAGTAATATATCACGTGTATTTATTTTTCGCCAAACCCGCGATACTGAACCGAAAAGCGGCGTTACGTGTAGTGTTGGTATTTATTTTTTCGTCAAACGTGTAATAAATCGATAGCGGCTTGTAGTGGGACCATGTGTACTAAAAAATACACGTGATATAGAGGGGGGGGGGTAGTCGTAAACCTGACCACGAATCACCAAGGGGGAGGGGGGGTTGAAAATGCCAAAAAAACATTTAGTGATTAAAGGACGGCCCCTAGGCTACCGAACGAGTATAAAAACCCGGCCTGGGTTTTCACTAAAACGGATTAGAATTTGCCATGCTACATTGAAATACCTACACAAACACATGCCTCCACGAGTACAATATGTGTACATCCGCGAATAATGCCGGTCGACCGCTTTTCAACCTTATACTTTTAATAATTTGAATTATTATTATTTTTTAATTTTTTTTTCTCTTAATTTCTTATTTTTTTTCCAATCATTCCAAGGGGTATCGTATTACCCAGTCACTGGGTTCTGGAGGTCAGATAGGCAGTCGCTCCATGTAAAATACTGGTATTGAGCTGCATCCGGTTAGACTGGAAGCCGACCCCAACATAGTTGGGAAAAGGCTAGGCAGATGATGATGACTCTTAATAATTTGGTTGAAAAGTGGTTCACCGCCTGTGTTCGTGATGGTACGTTCGTCCGGCGGAGCAATCAGCAAATCTACCACATTGCTGACAGGCTAATATTTTTACCACGGCATGAGTCAATAGTTACCACCAATACAAGAGAAAAATACCAAAGTGGATAGCAGAGGTGACGACTCGAACAACCAATCAATGCGTTTCGTATTTCCACATTTTATTATTTTCCGTTTTATGGGAGCATGATATGATTATCTTAATATCATGGGAGACTAGCAAAAAATAAAGCAAATGAGTATATTTTAAAATACTTTAGTTTAAAAAGAAATAATTATGTATAGGTAATATATGATATGTCTAAAAAACAGTAATAGTATTAAATATAACTTGGCTTTGACCGCGTCACAGCTACAATAGTACCTACAATCTACATGACAATGACAAGGGAAGAATCAAATTTTTTTTTAATCATTTGGTTACATAAGTACGTACCGTCCAGACAAACATACTTTGCATTTGCATGTTCAAAGTTG
This sequence comes from Luperina nickerlii, assembly GCA_963855955.1. NCBI lineage: Eukaryota > Metazoa > Arthropoda > Insecta > Lepidoptera > Noctuidae > Luperina > Luperina nickerlii. The sequence goes on along the minus strand of OY979679.1, from coordinate 15,866,302 downwards.
AGGATGAGCTCTGCACAATTTTTACATTACAACAGTACAATTTCAGCGACTCACTTCAAGCCTTCTTTTACCGACAATGCTGTGTTTCACTCATCTGGCTATACAGTTCAGTTCAGTTCTGGCTATAAATCCTAAGTACTCAACGGAATCTTTAAATAATTCGCATTTATTTTCCTTAACTCTAAACCCTGAATTTTCAAGCCTACTCAGCACTTCTTCTAACCTTAAAAGGTGCCGTTGTTGATTTTCAGCCGTAATTAAAATATCATCAAGGAAGATACATACTCCGTCAATACCCGTAAGCACTTCTTCCAATATTCTTTGAAATATGCTTGGAGCTGTTGACAAGCCGAAAACCAACCTATTAAAGCATAATAAACCTTTGTGAGTATTAATGCATGTCAGTTTTTTGGTGTCATCAAGTAATAACTGATTGTAGGCCCTAGATAAATCTAGTTTTGAAAATTGAACTCCGCCATGAAGTTTCGCGAATAGGTCTTGTATGCGCGGTAAAGGATAACTATCCGTATATAACCACTTGTTCAGTGTCACTGAGTAGTCGCCACATATCCTTATATTACCGTCAGGTCGTAACACTGGTACAATCGGTGTTGCTACTTCCGAATGTTCGACTTTCTCTATTATACCTAATTCCAATAATCTGTGCAATTCATTCTCTACCTTTTGTTTTAATGCTAACGGTACCGGACGTGGTTTAAAAAATTTCAACTGTGCGTCTGGCTTTATTTTTAACGTAACCTTGTGCTTATTAAACGTACCCAGCTCATCGGTAAACAATTGAGCGTATTTTCCTTTCAAATAAGTCCCAAGATCAACACTTTTAATTTGATTACACGGAACACTACATAGCTGTAAACTAAACTTAGAAATATAATCGCGACCCAACAGCGAAGGTTGTTTGTTATTACATTGCCCCGTATCTACAACGTAAAACTTTAAATTTTCTGTACGACCTTTATAAGTCACAGGCAATGTTAAGCAACCTAACGGTGAAATTTTACTACCATTATAGCAATTCAACACGGCATTACTGGACTTTAAATTGTATTTATTCCTAAAATTCAAATTGTAAACAACAGCTGGCAAAACTGAGACTGCGCTACCGCTATCTACTTCACACATAAGCATTGCACTACCCACCGACACTAATTGTTGCATCGGTTCGCCATTGACACATTTTATGTTAAACAATTCATAAATACCTTCCAATGAGTCATCGTCATCCGCTGTTAAGAACTTGCTACTTTTCACCTTAATTCTACACATACGCTTTAAATGGCCCTTTTGATTACACTTTTTACACGCATAGTTTATAAATCGACACTGATCCGTACTATGGTTCTTGTATCCGCACACACTGCAAGACTTCCCGACTTTCGAGATCTCCGCGGCGGCGGCGGCGGCGGCGCTGCCCGCGGCGGCGTCTGGCCGCTGCGCACTGCCTGCGCCGCGCTGTTTTAACGCGAACACGGAATGCGCCGGCTCCGCTGGCAGCGCGGATGGCTCGGCGACAGCGCCATTGCTGTGTGATTCCCTTAGCGCCAACCTTGCACATCTCACACTTTGCGCTATTTCCAATGCACGATTAAATGTCAGCGTGTCTATGCTTTCTGCGAACAGCTTCTCTTTCTCCTTGATATTTTCTAACCCGAGGACAAACCGATCACGCAATGCTGACTCGAGTTCTGTTTTAAACCCGCAGTACTGCGCGAGATGACGTACACGCGACGCCCATTCGGACAAATCTTCTCCTGGACGTTGCTCCGCCTTATAAAATTTGTACCGCTCCGCAAACGTACACTTTTTCGACGCAAAGTGACTGTCTAGCTTAGATAGTAGACTTTTGAATTCTAACGTCTCGAGTTCTTCCGGGAAAACTAAATCCTTCACGACGCGGTACGTTTCTTCCACCAAACACGTCAATATCAGGGATCTCCGCTTTACTTGCGCCTTGTCGGTGTCGTCTGTGATATCGTTCACCAAACAAAACTGAGTAAAACGACTTTTGAAGATGTTCCATTCCTGCACGCGGTGGTCAAACGTGATATGTCCTCCAAACAGCATTCTTTCTTGAGCCATTTTATTTTCAACACCAATTATGTTAAAATATCACTTTCTTGCTCACGTGAAGATCGCCTCGTCGCCAATTTGTAGTATCTTTGGATTATACTTGAATAAAACAAGGAGTGTTCGTTACACGTTTAATGGCCGGTCGATGACTGCCCCAACATCTCTTTACACACGAGTACCCGCATTTATAATATACCACAATTATATCTTATATCACCTACGTAACAAACGCAATAATGATTTACATATCTCACGCCAAGGACAATGTCCAGGGTATTCTTATGTCACTGTCATGGGTTTTACTTTGAGTCTCTCGGCGAGCTCGGCGCTGGCCATGATCTGTTTCGGAACATACGACACGGTGCCTCTTTTTTCAGATTCACAAGCTGCTTTCATCTCTTTGTCTCCTGGACACATCACAGGAAGACAAGGATCAGTCTGGAAAAAAAATAGAGATTGATCACACCTGGTAGTCCTAGAAGGATTAGGCAAAGTTGTAATGTAGGTACATACAGTGTCTACCCACATTTCCCCAGTTATGTTTTCTAATGGCCAAAAATCCAGTCATCCAACGCGACGGATCGAAATAGGAAAACCCCAGTACTTACTAAAACATTGAATACCTACTTTGAAATAAACATTATATTTGGCGCCGCTTAGGGTAGGGTAAGGTAGGGGTAGGGTAGGGTAGGGTTAGGGTAGGGGGTAGGGTAGGGATAGGGCAGGAGTAGGGTCCCTACCCTAGGGTAGGGGTAAGGTAGCGGTAGGGTAGGGGTACGGTACAGTAAGATAGGGGTTGGGTAAGGGGTAGGACACCACGCGAACGAAGTCGCGCCGGGCAGCTAGTATTCTAATAAACAAAATATTTATTTTCTAAAATCTATAGTTTAGCTTGTCATGAGTCACTGCTTCGGAATCACACATATAAATAGACTTCAGTAATAATATTATAGAATATAATAAAATACTCTATAAGTATTATGTACAGCATGCGAAATCCTTACATAGTATATAACAAAGTACAGAAATACATTCGTGTTTATTTTATGATGACTGGTTTGTAACATACAATTCTTAGTGTCAAATAAATAAATAAAGTCGCCAAAATGTTCGGAAAACAAAAAAAAAACGTTCAAGAGCGAGTCGGACTCGCGCACCGAGGGTGGGTTCCGTACCATCATAATAAGTTTTTCAATTTTCATCGGCGAGGCCTATTATTCGTCAGAGAATTTTAACACTGCGCACAGCGGGGTAGAATATTGCAGTTTTAGGTCAACGCCATCTCATGACTGATAGTGGAACTAATGTAACTTTTATTGATGATTTCTGACAAAATGTGCTATTTAGAGACTTCGTTTTATTTTTCCTGTAATCTTTATATAAACTTCTATCACATAGAATAATTTCAGGTTTTTCTAGTTGCAAACTGCGGAAATAAGGGGGGAAAGGTATTTTTTTACATTTTTCATCAAAAGTCGAAAACTATGGGGCCTAAAAAAAAAGAAAAGTTTTTGAGAATGTGCAAACTGCGTTCTTTCATAAGATACCCCACATGTCACAGTCTCACCATAAGGGTTCCGTATTACCATTTTGGTACAGAACCCTAAAAATTACGAAAATATTGTCCCAAAAATTTTTTAACATTTTTTTTACATTTATTGTTTGCTTTTCGTAGTGCCCCTAAGCGTATACTGCAACTCCAACAAATCCGCCCCTAAGACGACCCACTGACCCGAAAGCGCATCTTTATAGCACGTCTTACCCGTGCGATGTGAAACGGGTAAGACGCACCTATCTAATATATTTTCACCAGGACTAAGTGGTGTACCACTCTACCACTTAGCAAGTAGCTTAGCTTTTCCGCATAGTTTTTTAATTATTTACTTATTTCAGTTTGCTTTGCTCAGTCTAGTCAAGCTCAAAGTTACGCTAATTGTTAGGTATGTACATGGAAATTCACTATTTAACGAATTGTGTATAAAAACGCCTGACAGAATATAATTAGCATTCAATAGTAGATGGAGGATAGGACGAGTAGCGAATGAGTTTTGTGCTGGAAAAAGTATTTTTTTTGTCGTCATCTCTTTGGGGAAACCGATGGTTTTGTATGTGCAATTATGGACGAAGTTATGATGACGTACAATTACCGGATAATTACTGTGAAAGACGGCACGATTGACATCCGTCGGGCATGCTACGGTCCGATGGAATCAACCAGACACATTATCTCCAGGTGGTCTCGTCTAGCTAACGAAGAGTACTCGCATAGACACAACATTGTAGTCAGGATTATCCATCAGCAACTGCTCTTGCCTTGTGGAATCGAAAGTGCTGTATATATCGAAAGGTTTGTTAAGGTGTTAGGTACCCAATAGAATACCAATTTGAGTGTTTAGAGAAAAGTGATATTTAGTGACGAATTCTGGCAAATTTTCAAAATTATATAAAAAATTTGTTTTCTCGAATTCTATGAATTTTCGCATAGGCTTTACGGGGTGCTTAATTGTTCACTATCACATCCTGGAAGGAATAATGTCAAATTACAACTCAAGGCTCTACGACTACGAAACTCGAAAGGCTCGAACCTAGTAGTTGAGCCCCACAAATTAATATATTTAAATTATTTTTATTAATTAATTTATTATTGTTATTAAATTATTTATTAATAATAATTAATTATTTTGGTTACCTATTTGTATAATTAGTTTTACAGGAAATTTAAGAATATGAATGAAAGGAATCACACACCGGTTCCAACTTTCGCCAATGCAGTATGCAGTCGGTGACGCGGTCTCCGAAGCCAGGGGCGAAGTTTTCGGGGTTCACGGCTACGTAGCATTGGCCCAGGTTGGCCGGCCCACCAGCTCCTTCGTGTGTCCAGCTTCGTATGTGATGGGCGTAGCAAGAGCCTGTGCAATTTGTGTGAATGATGAGTTTTAAAAATTCAAGCCTTTTGTGGCTTGCTGTTGTTAAGTTTCATCCCTGCTATTAAATTGCTTGATGCCATCAATTGCCAAGGTCGTCTTAAGGGCCTTCTAGCACATCTCCGCCGCGAAAATAATTATGAGAAACCGCTAAACGAATTTCGCTAAGAAACATTACTACTTTATGTCGAGTAGCGGAACATCATGAGAGTCAGTTGAGTTGTAGCAATCGTAGCAAAATGTCGTCATTTTCGACTTACGCAGTTATAAGTCTATTTCAAACCTATTAGATTAATTTTTCCGTAAATACAACATCCAGATTACAAAAGTTTTGCTTTATAAACTTGTCGACTACCACAGATACGTGTAAAACAAACTCGGCACCGCAGCAAAATAGTGGGCTGAGTGCGAAGGTGTAACTTGCTTCCGAACAGATCGGCGAAATCACGCAGAAATGAGATAGAATCAATATCAAATCTGTGTGTTAGAACAGACAGTTTTGATACTGTTTCGCTTGTCGAATAACGGACAAACCCTGGCGGACCGACTGCGGTTTCGCTGCTATGGTTTTGCGGCGGAGATGTGATACCCGCCTAATTAAATTACGGCCTTTGTTTCGCGGTCTCCACTACAGATTTATTTATCGTACTGTTGTAACCTGTTCTAACTTGATTGGGCTAACCTGATAATATTCCACAGAACAGCTCCACCATAGCCGCTAGTCCAAAGCCTTTGTGTCCTGATGTTACCTCAGTGCCACCCAGTGGCATCAGACAACGAGTTTTGGCTGCCTAGGAAGGAGATGGAATGATAGAAATGAGAGATATTGGTATCATGGAAGACAAAGAAAGGTGTAAGTATATTTTCTATTGAATATTTGCGATTATATGATTTGTTGGTCTAGTGGTTCCAAGCGCTATTGCTGAGCATGAGGTCCTGGCAATTCCCAGGTCGGGCTATGTGTTATTGGGTTATTCTATCAGGAATTTCTCAGTAACAACCCGGATTCTGGATTTTTACCCGGTTGAGGACAATAGGCTCACCCATTATGGATTACATGGGATAACCACCAGCTTTATAAAAGCTTTTTTGATGAATATATGCCTCATTCGCTATACCAGGCGGATTCATAATTTTAGATCAATTGGATAAAATGGAAATCGAAACCCACTAGTTCAGCATCTAAAGTTTCTTTTCCATCGGGACCTTGCGCCCAGCCGGGAGCCAATGGCTCCCCTGTTTGACGCTTCATCTCAATCTGAAAAATAACACATTAAAACATTAAAAGGATAAACACTTCACTTTTATTTGACAAGAGCCGTTTAGGGTTGAAACACTAGGTCACTAGGATCATGGGGCCCGAGAGCTCATCAAGTTTTTCGGCACATCGTCAAGCGTTTGGTTGAGTCTTTACGTAACCAGAGGGCTGGTCTATTTTTTTCACGCCAAAGATTCAGTCAGCATTACCATTGAACGTGTCTAATGCCTCCTAGGCAAATCCATTCAGAGATCTAGGCGTAAAAAGGTAACATACAGACTAACGAATTCATAATATTATAATACGGATACCCAATCCACTAGCTATACATTGATACAGTTTTATGGAACACACATTGTCATTTATGAAATTTAACATTATAATTATAAATTATAATTAATAATTATATTAATTAAGTATATTTATTCTTAATTTTTTATTTATATTTTTATTAATTTAATTTATAATTTATTATATGAAATTCATTTATGAATTTATGACCTTAACGTTTCTAAGTATTTTTTTTAGGAATATTCTAGCTTGAATGGCTATACTTAGATAATTAATTATGCTGTATAGATACTACAGATCCCTGTATTCATAAGCGTTGCTTCAAGTGAAGTAGTGATTAGCAACTGTTTAACCACTCAGTTTTGACGGTTTTTTTTACCGCAATGCACATCTAGCCTTCTCGGTCGACTCTGTCCACGTGTAGAAAATGGCGGGAAATTCAAGCGAAGCGCCACCTCACGGCGTTCACTGTACTAACCGATCAACCAATGAAAATTAAGGAACAGTTTGACCAATATTATGAAATCAACGGATTCTAGTATTTTGATAAATATGTTGTCGTCTTAAAATCGTTTGCGACGACATATATATATATATATATATATATATATATATATATATATTACTTTAGGCCAAAGAACACAAAAGGCGTAAATGATTCTATTACTAATAACCTTTTAACCAAGCAACCTGCTTGGTTAAAAGGTTATTAGTGAATTATCACTGTTACCTTTCCAAAAGCAACCGCAGTAGTAGCCATGTCGAGGTAAAAGATTTCATTCTGTGTACCTGACGCAACTACAGACAGAGGATTAGTGCCTAGTGCCGCCTAGAAACAAAAAAAAAACACGTCATTCCATCACATAGTGGTCTCTCAGCTTCGTAGTCGTAGTCATGGTGAACAAAATTTACGCAACGTGGTTGCAGCAACATGCATGTGTGTTGCGGAATACATTGCAGTAAAAATGTCATTCAATTTAATTTAATTGGTGTTTCTATGCAAAACATGTTGCAACAAAAGGGTCTAAAAAAATTTAGAAAACTGGCAAAAATCTTACTAATTAGGCCTTTTTACGCATTCTTAGCCCGGTCGTGTACGACCGGGCTAAGAATGCGTAAAAAGGCCTACTGTCCTGTAGGACAGTAGTAGTATTAGAATAAATGTGACAACAAATATACACAGCCAGCAGCCTGAACGTGTAAAAATAGCACCAGACTCAGTAATCGCCTAAGTTCACAGTACTTAATAAGGAGATAGTGGAACACGAAAGCTTTGTACCTTTACGACTGACCTTTTTACTCCTGGGCGGTGCAAGGAGTGGTGACGTGTTGGTAAAAGCCATGCCTATCATGCCTTTGTCCGCTGCCTTTTTAGCCCAGTAACCAAGCATGCCATTGTGATTTGCACCTACAAAATATTTAACGTGGATCAAATGAAATTAAAAGAATGACGTCCTTATGTTGGTCATTCATTTAGTATTCATTAAAAAAAAATGTAGTTTTGACAGTCAAGAAAGCAACACCCAAACGGCGGAATTATCAGAACAGTAAAACCAAATTATTGAAAAGCCTATTTATAATAAAATATTTGGGCGTTGGATCTGAATACTTAGGGGGAATCTAAATTAAATACTTTGTTTTAAATAAGCAAGTAGGTACAAAAATCCCAAAAAAGTAGTTAAGTATAATAAAAATATATATAATATAATATTTAAAAATATAATTTATATGTATTTATTAAAATAAAGAAGATAATAATATAATAATATATTCATTATTTTGGACTACACATACAAGTACACAGTCATAATCCATATAATGTTAGTAACAATGACTTAAAATCTATGTTAGTAAACTTTTACAAACTAATACACTAAAAAAGACGTGGCCCAGCACACAATAGCACGTGCCTCCGTACCCAGTGCCTTACAAAGGGACTGTCCACTTTGTCTAATAATGTTTTTAATTATGTTTACCTTTAACTGAGATCCACCCTATCCCTGATTTGCAAGCCTTCTGAATGGCCAAGTCCATGGCAAAGTGGCCGCCAGTGGCACCCAGCACGTTGTTGGCATCGACCCACGCTGTAGCGTCGTTCTCTTTCAAGATTTTCGGCTCATTGTTGGGCATGCACACTTTTCGTACGATGTCGTTCACGTACATTCCTGGAAAATTTAATATCTCTGAGGACCTTGCCAAGATCAAAGTACCTTCTGCCATGATAACTGCAAGTTCCTCCTTATATCAAATTGTTTACTGCTCCGTTGGTCTCGTGGTTGCAAGCGCCTCTGCTGAGCGTGGGTTCGATTCCCAAAGTATTAGTGGGTTTTTCCATTAGGAATTTCTTAGTAACAACCCGGAGTTTGGATGTTGGCACTAGTTGGCAGTGTGATACCCCCGTGTCTCGGACAGCATGTTTTAAGCCGTTGGTCCTGCTCCTGGTCTCTCTCCGGTCGTGTCGGAGTGCCGCCCCATTGGATCATGAGAGTGACGGAAAAGTCGACGGCGACGACGCAAGAGTGTACAAAATCGCGTTGACGGGGCTATTCACGGCGAGCTCACTGCGCGCCCGCGGCGTCTTCGCGGCGAGTTCGCCGCGCGCTCGCTGCCAACTCCCGGTGAGCTCGCTGCGCACTGGCCTCGCTTTGGATTCGCTTTCATATCGCCAGTGTGATAAGGCCCTAAGAAACGTTTCATTGTTGACAGCGACATTATTAAGCGAAGTGCAATAAGCACCAGCAGCACAATTACGCATGCGAATGCAGACGCTCTCTAGCGAGCACTAAGAACAGCCGTCATGCGTCATCACTCGGGACACAAAATTAGGCTTCTTCTTTCTTCTACGGATGGTCCACGTCACGAGGAGGTTCGATTTTTCAACAGCTCCCGCTCGCGGACTATCTGTGCGTGTGTCGCGTTTTACCGTAATTTTTACGGCCGTAAAATGCTCAATCTATCTCTTTAAAAGATGCCTTGTATTGTAACAATAATGTCTGGATAAAATTGTCCGCATTGTAAAGAAAGATCCATCAGGTCATCTTCGCTCTTATTGTTTAGGTACTCACCCAACCTATTAAGTCCATGACTAGGGTGTCCTATCTTGTCAGCCCGGATCAGCAGCTCTGCCTGCTGCAATGCCGGCCTGCACCCAGCACCCGCTGCCATCAGACAGTCCACCATGAACCGCTGAGCATCTGCCGTCACCACTTTTCCCATGGTTACAGAAACTGAAACAGTGGTGGAATTACATGATTCAGAGTCACAGACGGTTCCAACCTGAAGTGAACATTTGCAGTTCCACAAACATTGAACTACTTCATATTATGTTCCCTGCACATTAAAGGAACTTTTGAACCGCAGTTTCGGTTTCGACCAAAAAGGGGCCAAAAAAAATACCATCCCCCCCTTATCTCCGAAGTTTGCAAAGAGAAAAATCTGAAATTATTCTATGTGATAGAAGTTTATGTAAAGATTACAGGAAAAATAAAACGATGTCTCTAAATAGCACACTTTTCAGAAATCATCAACAAAGTTATATTAGTTCCACTATCGGTCAAGAGATGGCGCTGACATAAAACTGCAATATTCTACACCGCAGTGCACAGTGACTGATGAATATTGGCCTCGCGGTCTCGGGCTCGTGTGTGTATAGAAAATAAAAATGTTTGAGAATATGCAAACAGCGCTCATTCATATGATAAGTGATAACCCACATGCCCTAGTAGCCCCACTTCGCATTTTTAAGACCACCTTTCAGTCCCTGATGCAAAAAAAAATGTGTTTCTTATTTGCAAAACAGTTGGGCAAACATCATCTAAGACTATTCTAAATTTCAAATGGATAGCATTAGTAGTTTTTGAGATATCCAGCTGTGACAGACGGACAGACATACAGACAGACAAACAGTCTCACCTTATGGGTTCCTTTTTACCATTTTGGTACGGAACCCTAACCAGCCTTCTAAACCCTGCTCTGCTTTCTATTATTTATGCTGTTGATTGGTGGGTCCAATATGCTTTAAATTATCTTTTAGCTAAATGTAACAAACTACATAAGATATTCTATTCCATGAGTAAATACTTTTCTACAAAGATCAATGAACCCAGCCAGAGGTTCTGCAAACTTACCATGTATCTAGTAACAAAACATTACCTTATTTAGCATGCTAAAAAATCATCAAAAATATTGCAGTTCAACACTTCATCTGTGGTTTTTGTAGTGGTCATAACATAATATTCTTTTTAAGTACTTTATAATTTTACTATTTTTTTGTGTTTTTTGTTTTGGTTACAACATTTGACTGACAGATGAAACAAAGCAAACCTTTCGCAGAATGGCATGTGACAGAATGACATCTTATTACTCTAGTAGCCAGTACTAATTTATCCGCGTCTTTACTAAATGCAACTTGTGAAAACTCCCCTTAGGATTATGGACGGGTATAGTTAGCATGAGGCTTTAGAAATTTCTAACTACTAAATATACACAAGTTGCGATTATCATAATCGGATATATTTAGGACCTAGCGTTGCGTGATTACGTAGGTACTACTAAATATACCCGGCCAGCGTCTGTAATGAAATGAATGATGAAGATAAGAAATTGCAATAATTGTAAAGTAAAATCCAGTTATTTGCGTCAAGAAGTTTTATTGAGATCAGGAATTACTTTACTTATACAAGGTTATTGGTAAAACATTAACAACCTCTTAAGAAGTCATTGTGGTTATAACGATCGATAAAGTTCATAAAAGTATTTTTTTATCGAAGGATATATCCCAACTCTAATATTAGTTCCACGGTACCTCACGTTGCTATCAGCGCCAAAATGGCGAAAATCAAATGCCTTCATTTTGTCATCGATAGTTTGAAGTCCAGCGTACTTGTATAATACAGGTCAGTGATCTGGATCCACCACAGACTACAATACAATGCAGGGTAAGGAATCAGGGATAATAATAATAATTAAAATAATGGGATCAACCTAAAGAGCAAATCGTTCTGCTGCGGGAAAACAACTGTAGCGGCATCTATATCGCCACATGCGAACTAGGCATCATACTAACGTCACGTAAAATCCTGCATCGCGCAAGCAGAGTTTACCGCGCAACTTCAATCGTCAGGCAGTTGCAGCCCACCACACGATACCCGTCTGGTCGGAGGATCCTCCCTTTCCAATAGAGGTCGATGAGTGAATTTTACACCACGTTCCTCATGCCTCTATGCAACCATTTGCGGACATTAAAATTTCACGCTATATAGATATATATTATATCAAACCACGGGAGACCGGCAAAAATTAAACAAGTGTGTTGTATATTATAAAATAAATATTTACTTTGTTAAAAAGGAATGTAAATATACTAAAAAAACAGTAATAGTGTTAAATACTTCTTACTATAAAATTATTGACAAGAGTTTGTAAACACGCACTTATAATACTGAATAATTTCTTATTAAGTTTGTGAAAAAAAAAACGAAGTCACCGACCGCATCACAGTTGCAATAGTAAATAGTACCAATCCACAACAATGACTACCCAGCGCCAGGAAAGTATTAAACAACTTAGTTTCGTTCCGACCAGACGAGCATAATTTGCATTGCTCAAGATTAGAGGATGAGGTTCTGCACAATTTTCACATTACAATGCAATTTCAGCGACTGCGACTCGCTTCAAGCGACATTTACCTCCAATGCTGTGTTTCACTCGACTGGCCATACAGTTATATCTCCTACGTAACAAAAGCAATGGTGTTTTATATTCCCATGCCAAGGACAATGTCTACACCTATTCTCATGTCACTGTCATGGGCGTTACTTTGAGTCTCTCGGCGAGTGCGGCGCTGGCCGCGATCTGATTCTGGACGTATGAGACTGTGCCTGTTTTCTCAGTTTCGCAAAGTGTTTTCTTTTCTATATCTCCTGGACAAATAACAGGACGATCTGGATTCGTCTGGAAAAAAATAAAAGTTTAGATATCGGACTGCCAAGATATTCCAATTGCAAAAAGAAAAACCCAATAACACTGCTAACACTTCGAAATAAATACCTATGTACATATTATGTTTGGCACCGCTAGAACAACAAAATATTTCTTTTGTAAAGTCATTGGCTTATATTGCCATGAACCTCAGCTTTAGAAACTGACGCATGGTACCCACACTATCAACCAAGCAATCTATAGAGTTAGCGAAATCTATAGTATCTAAATCAAGGGATGGGGAGGGGAAGGGGGGAATGTCCCTCAATAGTCAAGCATTACTTAATACTAGATTCAAGCCATTGGATTGGTTGAAAACTAGTTTTAATTGATACAGTATTGAGTGACGATGACGTTCCGTAATATGGAAATTAGAAGATGAGCTGATGGCCCTTTTCAATTGGTACCGTCATTGTTTTTTTATTATATCTCTTTTTAGGGTTCCGTAGTCAACAAGGAACCCTTATAGTTTCGCCATATCCGTCTGTCCGTCCATCCGTCCGTCCATCCACAGCTTAACTCATAGACTCTTAGTACTAGAAAGCTATATTAATCACGCCGACAAAGTGGTAAAATAAAATCTACACGTAAAGTGGGGATTTTATTCTTTTTCTCGTCTACCCCATGGTCTGGGGTATCTTTGGATAGGTCTTTCAAAAATATTACGGGTTTGTGAAAACTATTTTTCGATTCAGGGATCCGTTTGCGAAATATTAAGCTTTAAAGTGCAAATTTTTGTTAAAGTGTCCCTCCCCCCTCTCTCTTCCAGCTAAATGGTTGCTTTGGGATATGTGAAAACATTCACGGCAGTAGTATACATACGAAACTAAAAGGAAAACTATCACAGCTAAGTAGTCTTTACAAGTTTACGACTAATAGTCGACCAACTTGAATTTGCAGTTGCAATGTATGGGAGAACATGATTTTCAACTACAATGTTATGTTTGTTCTTGTCATTCCAACTACGGAACCCTTCATTATGCGTGGTCCGACACGCACTTGACCTTTTTTTATTATGTACGGTTTAGCTTCTGCAAATAATTATTTTTATAAGAATTAAAGGAGTCACAAACCGGTTCCAACTTTCGCCAATGCTGTAAGCAGTCGGTGACACGGTCTCCGAAGCCAGGGGCGAAGTTTTCGGGGTTCACGGCTACGTAGCATTGGCCGAGGTCGGCTGAACCGCCAGCTCCTTCGACGTTCCAGCCTCGTATATGATGACCGTAGTGAGAGCCTGCGCAGTAATTGCGAATAATGAGTTTTAAAAAGTTCGGGCCTTTTATGGCTTGACGCCATCATGGCAGTTACTTAGGAAGTATTAATTAAATTACGGCCTTTGATTCGCGGTCTCCACTCCAGGATTTATTTGCCTTAACCAAGCCATCATCCCTTCAGTAAAATAGGGTAGCTGACAGTTTATGAGAAAGCAACCAATCAGAAATATTTCTTATAGTTTAAACAGAACTAATTTGTCATTTTTATGTAATTTATTTGACGTAGCGTTGGAAAGCCGCAAGCAAGGTGGACCGATGACCTGGTGAAGGCTGCAGGAATCCGCTGGATGCGAGAAGCACAGAACCGGTCGAAGTGGCGGTACTTGAGGGAGGCCTCTGTCTAGCAGTGGCCGTTTTTCCGCTGAAATAATGACTATAACGAAAGGAATGAAAGAAATGACACTTGATAAAGATTGATACTTTATTTCTTTGTCAACTAACCTAATAAAAAGCCCATTGCTATTTGAGCATGAGAAATGAGCGAATCCCTGGGCACCTCATTCCAGGACGATTTCTGTATGATACTCATTAAATATTCGTTCCTTGACTACTGCTAACCTGATAACATTCCACAGAACAGTTCCACCATAGCCGCTAGTCCATACCCTTTGAATCCTGACGTCACTTCATGGCCGCCCAGTGGCATCAGACAACGAGTTTTGGCTGCCTAGAAAGTGATGGAATGATAGAAATGGTATCATGGAAGGCAAAGTATGTCAGAATGGTCAATTCTGTACTTATATGTACTGTATTTTTTTTTAAATAAAAATAAACATGTGATTGTTTTTGCATGCTCTGTCTATAGCTTAATATTGTGCACTTGGCTTGTATGTGCGTTTGTTTGTGTTCATTTAAGTTAACTTTGTATGAAATGCCGTACGTCGCGAGTAATAGCGCGGGCAGGCGATGCGATGTGACGAGTTGGATTACGGAAACAAGAAACTACGAGGACGGAGTTGCAGGCAGAAGCTAGTAGATAAGTGAATTAACTATTTGCAATATGATATTGTTGGTATAGTGGTCGCCAGCGCTACTGCTGAGTATGAGATCTGAGATCCTGACTATTTCTAAGTCGGGCTAAGTGTTACCTATCGAAAATCAAAAGCAATTTACTCAAATTAGGCTGAGAAACAGCACTTTTCGAACGTCAAAATTACATAAATCAAGTATTTTCTAACTGAACAGACAGCTGTGCTGCTGGAGAGTTTGTTGCGCCACTTCTTCCCAGCGAAAGCACTAGGAAGTGGTGAAGGACGGGTGTTTTGGGTGACTGTCGGGGTGACCAGACTTTGAATGTAATTGCCAGCTTCATAGAAGGTAAGCTCATTTGACGAATCATGTCTCATTCACTATGTCAGGCGTAATTTTGCAATCAGATATGTACGATTGTTATTGAAACACACCAGTTCAGCATCTAAAGTTTCTTTTCCATCGGGACCTTGCGCCCAGCCGGGGGCCAATGGCTCTCCTTTCCTACGCTGCATCTCAATCTGGAAAATAGCACATTAAAAGAATTATAAACACAAACAACGTTCGTTTGTGCAGTTTGGTGTCGATAGAATAAGCATGGGCCCTAGTGCTCAACGAATTTTCTGGAACATCGCCAAGCGGTTGGTTGACTTTTGACATAGCTGGTATATATTTAAGCCAATTAAACACAAACACAAATTATTTTATTTTTAAAAACCAAATACAGGCTCTTTTGAATTGTCAAGGGGTCGGTCAATTAGAAAGATTGGGCACTTTTCCCATTGACAGCATTGCGGTGGAATTCTTTGAGGCCCTGCAATGAGCGCTTACAATTCTTTTATATTATACCCTGATAGGATGTGAATATTCCTTAAGTGGCAGTAGATGTAATGTCGTACTTACCTACTAGTATACTACGAATGAAATTACCAAATGTATAGACCAAAAACCACAAAAGGCAGAAATTATTCTATTCCTAATAATACCCTTGTTTGTAACTAAGGAGGTAACTGCACCCTATAAGCGTAACACAGTTCCAATAACAATCCGGGAGTTTTTAAAGATATTTCTAATCCATTGCTTCATAGGTATAAATATTCGTCTGCTCAACAACGTAAATATAACAATGAACGTAGCTGAAAGCAATTATCCCGCTGTTACCTTTCCAAAAGCAACCGCAGTAGTAGCTATGTCGAGGTAGAAGATTTCATTATCTGTACCTGGCGCAACTACTGACATAGGATTAGTGCCCAGTGCCGCCTAGAAACAAAGAAAAAAATACATCAGTCCCTCACATAGCGGTCCCTCGGCTTCGTCCTCGTATTCATGGTAAACAAAAGTTATATAATAATGTTGCAGCAACATGCATGTGTGTTGCGGAACAAATTGCTGTTAAAGGGGATTGAAGATTTTTATATGAATCCTGGCATACCTACAGTGTGGCGGTGTAATTGGCGGCCACGCATAAACACTATATAAATTGATATCATAACAAAATGACGGATAGGGAGGTATGCCACAGACCTTCAAACCCCTTTCATTGAATATCAATTAATTGGCATTTTTAGCAGAACATGTTGCACCAAAGAGGTCTAAAAATAGTTGATTAAACTGGCAAAAGTCTGAATCATTATTAGGCCCTTTACACACGTTGTAGTATTCGCCCTGTCCTGCAGTGGTTTAGTATTTGGATATATTATGTCAAACCTGCCTAGTCTTTTCCCAACTATGTTGGGATCGGCTATCAGTCTAACTGGATGTAGCTCAATGCCAGTATTTTACATGGATCGACTGCCTATCTGACGTTCATAACCCAGTGACTGGGTAGTACCCCTTGGTAAGACTGGTTTTCAGACTTTTGGGCTTCTGTGTAGTCAGAATCCCAAAATTAACGACTGTCAAAGATCTGCGAATAACAGCCGGGACTAACGGATAACGTTCCGAGGCATGGAGCAGTCGCAATATGCAATGGATCACCCATCCTCGAACCGGCCGGGGCAAGCGTAGCTTAATCTTCGAGTGGCACTTGTGCCTGTTATAATTATTTAGCTACGAGCCTAGTATTTGGATATATATGATAGTAAATATAGCCAGCAGCCTGAACGTGTGAAAAGAGCCGTAAACACAGAAATCGCCTAAATTCTAAGTACAATGCGTGCCACGAAAGATGAGACTTGACACACCACGTGGTTTGACATGCGCAGTACACGATTTTAGGTATCTTTAGCGGTATGAGGTCTGAGTGCGGGACGGGACCGGACGTCATAGGGGCGGCGGAAAGAGCGGGGGAGACGGGGTCAAGTCTCATCTTTCGTGGCACGCATTGTACTTCACAAGAAGATAGAGGAACATTAACCGGTTGTATGCCGTAATTACAGAAAACAATTAAAAACTATTGTGTCTCGCGTAGATCTACGCTCCCGGCATACAAGGGGTTAAGGGTTCCATGTTTGTATTCTATACAACTGACCTGTTTACTTCTGGTAGGTGCAAGGAGTGGTGACGTGTTGGTTAAAGCCATGCCTATCATGCCTTTGTCCGCTGCCTTTTTAGCCCAGTAACCACCCATGCCGTTGTGATTTGCACCTACAAAATATTTAACATGGATCCAATGACTTCATTGTAATATTTATCATTCATGAAGTGTTCATATCCATAAAAAATAGTTTAAATAGTCAGGAACAGGATAGCAACACCCAAACGAAATTATCAGAACAGTAAAACTAAATTAGCTTTGGTTCTGAATGCTTAGGGGGAATCGACCTTAATATAATAGAACCAAATTAATTTTAGTTTTAATTAAGTAAGTAGGTGCTAGTACCAGTTGACAAAATGACCTACATTAAGACAATGTCTAGATTTCTCTTACCGAATTGCGTCGGTAAAACTTCAGAACACGGTTGCCCGCAGGGTACCTACTTGCGTAACACACATAAAATGGCAACCGATTGCAATTTCTTTCGTTTTAACAATTCAGACACGTATATTACGTTTTTTACGTTATTGAACAGACGAATTTTTAAAATCTATGAAGCAATAGATTAGAAATATCATTCAAAAATCTCGAATTGCGATTGAAAATGTGTTACGCAAATAGGGTGCCGAATTCTATCTCTGGAAGAATCAAGTGTTTTTTAATTGTATACCTTTAACTGAGACCCACCCTACCCCCGCCTTGCAAGCCTTCTCGATGGCCAAGTCCATGCCAAAGTGAGCTATAGTGGCACCCAGCACGTTGTTGGCATCGACCCACGCTGTAGCGTTGTTCTCTTTCAAGATTTTCGGCTCATTGTTGGGCATGCACACTTTTTTTATGATGTCGTTCACGTACAGTTCTGAAAATTTAAATGAATTTGTAGACCTCGCAAAATTCATGAACATGTAGGTACTCCCTTCATAAGTATAGCCTAAGTACCT
This sequence comes from Luperina nickerlii, assembly GCA_963855955.1. Taxonomy (NCBI): domain Eukaryota; kingdom Metazoa; phylum Arthropoda; class Insecta; order Lepidoptera; family Noctuidae; genus Luperina; species Luperina nickerlii. The sequence goes on along the minus strand of OY979679.1, from coordinate 15,848,099 downwards.
TACTATATCTAATTTGTAAGGTAACTGTAGAGCAACAATCCTTGTTCGTGTCCTTCTTTGTATGCGAAGAGGCAGTAGTTCTGTAGTGTTACGTGAATACTGAATAACTAACATGCTGACCGTCTGCTGCGTTATGCGGACGCCGCATGCTATACTTACTTCGACGGACGATCCGCGGTACAAGTGCTTTTTTTTTAATGGGTCTGTTCTTGACTCTATTCTAGGCAAGAGGTGACAGAGTTGTCTCTGTCACCTCTGACCTGAACTAGAGTCAGGTCGTCGACTTGTAGTGATGGACGATGGAGTGATACTGGTCGTTTTTCTACACCCGCTCGCAGATAATCCGTACTCGTGTCTCGTTTTTGAACAACAATGGAGGCCCCGTGGTAACGGCCACGACGTACATGTTATAAGTAGTAGGTTCGAACCCAGACAGGCGCTTTACTTTGTTTAAATTATTTTATCCCCACTGCCCTAAAAACGGCAAAGGAAAATCATGATAGTCATGACTGAATGATGAACGAATGAATAAATCGAATGATGAACGTCATCATATATTTTATATTCATTGTCGAAATGGAAGACCTCTTGTCAAAGTGGTGCCAACTGGTGTCGTAAATCACAAAAACCCCCATTTGGAACAATATTTTTTGGGTCATATTCCAAATTATAGTATTCCCAATAGGCTAGTTGACAGTAAGAAAAATATCTCTAAATTTTTTACTGTTGTGAGCTAGAAATATAAAATCAACTTAGTTTTTTAAATCACGTGACAGTGAACGCGAATGAGAGCGCGACACGTCACTACTTCTAGACGATGATCGTTACAAATTGTAAATAGAAACAAACTGCTCGTCAGACAAAGTTTCTTTGGCATTACTCGTACCTACTAAAACGTGCGAAGGGATTGGTATTGTAAAGAACAATACAGCCGTTCGATTCTGTAAAAATCTCACCGTGAAAACTTATGTGTAGTGAGTTTGTTTTTGCTAGGAATTGACACTATTGACAGCTCACTCCACGCTCACTTCACCTAAATTTTCACGGTGACATTTTTACAGGATAGCACCGCTGATTAGTTATGTGTCCCTCTCGCACAATGAGGCAGTGTTCATTATTAATGTACTAGATTAGTATTCAGGCCTTTTTTATGTTGTACATTAGTTTGCAGGAGGACATCGATAGGATAGTGGAATGGCGTCATGAGAACAAGCTCTCACCCGGTCACGTGCACCTCTACTTCGCGAGTACATGGTGGATGCAACACCTCTCAGTTTGCAAGTGTATAGCCTATGGCAACACCTATGCAACGAGTCACACAGGTACGTGATTTCGGGGTTTCTATTACACCTGAGTTGTCGTTTTGTTATCATATAACTAAGATTTACTAAGAAACTTGGGGTTCATATAAAGACAGAGACGAGTCTTCACCAACATTGCAGCAGTCAATGTGCTGTATGACGCACTAGTCAGAAGTCATCTGGAACATAGTGCAGTTATATGGGCTCCATATGAGGCCAAATACTCGGTGATGTTGGAGCGCGTTCAGAACAAGCTTACGCGCCACTTGTACGGGAAGCCTTATATCTGTTTTAGAGGGGTTTTAAGGGGGTTATTGACTAGGTACCTACCCAACCTATTAAGTCCATGACTTGGGTGTCCTATCTTGTCAGCCTCGATCAGCAGCTTGGCCTGCTGCAAAGCCGGCTTGGCCCCAGCACCCGCTGCCTTCAGGCAGTCCACCATGAACCGCTGAGCATCTGCCGTCACCACTTTTCCCATGGTTATAGAAAAACTAAAATAGTGGTGGAATTACATGATTAAGATTCACAGACAATTCCAACCTAAAATGAATATTTGCCGTTCCACAAAACAATGGAACACTTCATATTATGCTCTGTCTTGATGCACGCTAAAGCAACTTTTTTTTAATTATTTATTTAAAAGAACCCTGGTTCTTTAAAACGCTACTATTCGAGACTGCTGTGGCATACCGTATGAGTATGACAATAAACTGATGGTTACATCGTGTCACATACCAATATCGTCTCGATATCGTCGGACGATACCGTTGTCGTTCTAGCTGACGATAGTAGGTAATACGGGCTGGTGTCCGCAACTCCACGTCAATGCGCATATATATAGACGTGTCGGTGTCGTTATCACACGATACAGGAGTGAAAACGGCCAATGAATGATTCCAAGATAGCGGGAAAATCATTGGACAGCGCTTAAACTCGCGATAGTCTAAGAAGTCAGATTTGACTGGTATAATAGTACATTATGTTATGATACATGTGTGCTATGTTGATCATTATAGGTACTCGAGGCGGTATTATTCGATAAGGAAGCCGAGCGTATAATGATCAAAGCACACGCGTTTCATACGACGTTTTTCAAGACACTTGCGAAGAAAAAAGCAGATTATATAAACTTGTATGGAAAATGGCGCGCTGGTTTCGTTTTTCCGCGCGCCGCGCTAGCCAGCACTAGCGATGCGCGCGTAAGTGTAAATAAAAAAGCACTGACCACGCACTGACAACAGTCGCAAATCATATCTTGATCAAGATACAACCTAACACTGACCTGAAAATTGCAAAAACCCTAAGAAAATTTTAATTTCGCGGCCACTGCGCATTCACCTTAAATTGTCCCAGGTTCCTGCGCATTCACCTTAAGGTAAATAAATATTTGTACGTTTTGGGACCAAGGATAATACAGACTATTAAAAAAAAAAGTGAAATATGGCTCGCGGATTTCTTTTGGCATGAACTCTCTTTGAAGAAGAGTAAAAAAGCGCGCATCTCCGACTAGTAAATCGTTATCTGTGGCGTTAATGCACTAGTGAAATAACAAAGGAAAAACACGCGTTTTTAATACACTGCATTATGGACCTAAAAGCGGTTCAATATAAGCGCCACTTTATGAGCAAGTGTGTTAAAAAAATACTTTATAGTATTCTATGACCTAAACCCGCACATGGTCACGCTTATCTGTGACACACACGTGCTATAAAATAGGATAGGTTCGATAAGTGTGACTTAAGTAGTCCGTTTAGCAATTTCACGCCGTGCAATACTGGACTAAGTACTTAAGTCACACATATCATAATATATACAATGAGAAACGTCAAATCCGACTTCAGACTGTAGCGAGATTAGCTTGTATAACAAACCCATAAGCCAAACTATCAAGCTTACCCCAAATCTAGAGCTAAGGAACTTTTGAACGCTTCTGATAATTACTCTGCGTAACACTCTATCAATCTCAATCTGAATTATTTGTTAGAAAAATGTGTTTGCTCAACAACGTAAAAAACGCAATAAATGTTGTTGAACTGCAAAATGAAAACCCATTGCTACTGATAGTATTACGCAATCACCCCGCTGATGTAGTTCTGGGCTTACACATTTTCATTTGCCGGAGTCAGCAGACACTATAATTATTACTTTTACAGGGTCAAATAAATAAAATATCGATAATCTATACATGATGAAACAAAAAATGGATTTGATGTTTTTTGTTGAAGTCAACAACCGCTAGAAATTTAGTTACATAAAATACCAGTTTTTTGTGTAAACTTCACAGACGTGGTAAGTACATGGATTTATATCTCTGCAAAGATAAGTAAGCCCAGATTATGGTTCTGCAAACATGAATGTAGAAAAAAAAATACCTTATTTAGCGTGTTGAAAAATCATTACAAAATATTGAAAGTTCAACTCTTAATTTGTGGTTTTTGTAGAGGTCATACTTATTATTTTCTTTTTATTTAATGTTATATTTTTACATTTTTTCTGTGTTTCTTTTGGTTTGATTACAACGTTTGACAGAAAGATGAAAGAAAAGCAAATTTAGAATGACATGTGACAGAATGTCCCCTTGAACATTAGTAGCCAGTAATATTGTTTATCAAAAAGTACAGATGACACTTTGTTCTACAGATGACACTTTGTTGTACAGATGCACAATGTGACAGAATGTCCCCTTGAACATTAGTAGCCAGTAATATTGTTTATCAAAAAGTACAGATGACACTTTGTTGTACAGATGCACAATAGGGAATATGCATGATTTTTTTTTATTTAAAAAATTAATCCTCATTCATGTAATAAACAGTTTAGTAAAACTGTTTTTCGGATAACTATGAAATTAAAAAAGATATGAGCCATCGAAGATTTGTTTCTATCTCTTTCTCGCAAAACGAAATTTAACACGGAGTTTATATGGCCGTAGTGACATGTGACGTCACAGTCTATGTCGGATCTCTCTGTCTAATTGGTGTGTAATTGTTTTAAATGCTCATATCGGCCGTGTTTCTTGGCCGATTTTAATTTTAATTTCACTTTTTGTCATCTCTACTACGGTATTTTCATATTTTGTTAATAAATGCCATGAAAAAAATTCATGCATATTCCCTATTATTCTACTACTAGCTGCGCCCCGCGGTTTCACCCGAGTACATGTCGATCCTGTGGAAATATCTGGATAAAAAGTAGCCTATATGTTAATGCAGGGTGTCAGCTACCTCAATACAAAATTGTATCAAAATTGGTCCAGCCGTTTGAGCGTGAAGAAGTAACAAACATATAAACACACACACACACATTCACAAACTTTCGCCTTTATAATATTAGTGTGATTATTTGGTGAAGAAACCCGCGATGGGTGGTCACAGCCGCCTTCGGATATCTGTGTACCCAATACCAGAGCAGTGGTGATCCAGTTAAAACGGCCGGGCCCTGGGTTACTGCTTGCTGTCGCTGCTTTACTTCCGTTACGTCACGTCGTCACGTCAATCCGCCACGTCGCTTATCGCGTTTAGACAACAAGACAGATAGGCGTGGCGAGGGAGTGTGTTTTATAATATGTAGTTCTAAAGGGTACAAAGACAGCGTAAAAACATCTTAGCCATTCTTAGTCTTTATAGTTTTCTTCGGGGAAAACAGGCTTGATGGCACGGTTATAAGTTTTAACACACATGACCTCGGAAATAAAGTAAGCTTCACTTCCAAATAAAGACGGGTTACATAATGGTAAGTTTTATTTTCTTACAAAGTAAAAAGAAAGAAAGAAAGAAATTTATTTGGACAAAGTCGTGAAACACAAAATACAAAATTAACAAAATAAAACTCTCTCTCTCTCTTTAACACATTACATGCGCACAATTATTGTAGGTTACAGAGACATTATTTAATACTAATAAATTCGTTTTATTACAATAATAAGTACGTACTATAAAGTGTATTAGTTTAATTAAAATCTTAACTCTCAATAATATAACATGTCCTGTGTGCAAGCGCGGCGCCTGGTAGCGTATCAACCCCGCCCCGCCTGCGTTCCTCGCCGTCTAACAGTGGACGAAGGATCGCTAGTGCGGACGCCATGCTCGTGATATTCTCTTATAGCTGTGTAAGGATCTCTTGACGTGTGGCCAAAATCGGAACTAACACCCTCATCTTGCTTTTCAATCACTGTATTCACTTTCACTGACCTGATTCAAGTATGTACGCTTGTTTAATAGAGGTGAGGGTTTTCAATACAATTAACCTAAATAGTGCATACTAATTCCATGCAATAAACATATAGTCAATAGTCATAGAATAAGTATGTACCATTTACAGCATATAGTACATACTAATTCCACACAATTAATAAACAGTCAGTTTGACCACGAGGAAGGAAATTATTTTTGTTAATGACTGTACAAGTATACAAAGGGTGGATATTTTTTGTTAAACTAAGTAGTTTGACTATCCGGAACAGAATTCCTCGTGGTCAAATCAGTTTGACCATTAAGTTTGACCACAAGGAAGGAACGCCAATTAGTATGTAGCATTTACAGCTTAAAGTACATACATTAGAACTATAATTATTAGTACCTACTATACATTTTAATATAGGATATAGTACGAGGGGGACACTGAAAGTTTTTAGAACTGGCCACTTGTAAACGATATATGTCGATTCTGTAAAAATCTCACCATGAAAACTTAGGTGAAGGGAGTTTGTTTTTGCTAGGAATTGACACTATTGACAGCTCACTCCACGCTCACTTCACCTAAATTTTCACGGTGAGATGGTTACAGAATCGCACTGCTGGTCTGTATGTGTAATCAACAGTTTCTACATAAATTTTCCACATCTCTGCACAGACTGTCTGTCTTCTCTTAACTCTATACTGAACATTAAACAGTCTAAGCCAAGACAGTCTGTAGAGGCTTAACCCCGATCCTCTTGGCCAAGTCGGTCATGACTTCGATTTGTCTTTGAGGGTAGTTGACGGTTCCTCTTGCCAAGGTCACCTCGCCGATCTTGTGCTCCTTATCTCCGGGGGCCAAAACTGGTAGTGACGGGTCCACCTGGAAAAGGAGAAGAACTGTTGTATGTTGTGCCAGTTATATGTTACAAGCCGTGTAACATTTCCCACCAGCAACTTCTCAGGAGCCTTAGGGGATAGTTCCAAAAACCGATGACACAATTAACTTCACACAGGCCTCCTCTCTTCGAGAGGGTGTGAGCTGTAATCTACCACGCGGGCCCAGTGGGGGTTGGTAGATGTCACATGTATTTTTTGATGCAGTTTTCACCGAGTTTACTTTCAGAGATGTGACTTATCTAAGATACAAGTATCTGAAATACAGATACAAGATACAAAATACGTATCTTGTATCTGTATTTCAGATACTTTTTTGAAATGCATTTTGTATCTTGTATTTAAATACCTGTTGTTTGGTATCTTAGTATTTTGTAGATACTATGTTTGCTAAAATACTTTTAGTAATTGGTGATTTTATTGTGACATCTTAGGTGACAATAATTTTAAATATTAACGTTGTCTTAGATGAAACTGAACGCATTATTGAATCTTCAGTCTTTTAGGGCCGAATTGATAGGTGGCGTGGCAATTCTTTCTTTCTACAAAATGTTATTGGCTATGCCCCTTGTCATTTTTAATTATTTCGCATAATAGTCTATGTTTGAGGGAGACAGACACATAAAAGTTCGGTCGGTTGGTCGCAGCTCTTTTTCATAACACTATCTAAAAAAAAATAACACAATATTTTGACGGCTGTTTATACAGTATGTGTGTATTGAAATAACTATTAAAACTGCATAAAGAACCAAAAATAACTAAATAATACATAGCGGCTTTTGCACGCGCAACGACCGCGACGCCGACGACATGTGATTCATGTTGATTGTTTAACTATTGTATCTACTTTATGGACAGTGAATCTGTTTTGTTGTATCACGTTTGCGCAATCAACGCGATTAACATGTAAAAAAATAAACTTTCATTAAAAAAAATGTTTTTTTTTACAAAAGTATTTTATCTATAAAAAGTATTTAAAAGATACGTATTTTATATCTTGTATTTCAGATACCATTACAGAAAGGTATTTGCATCTGGTATCTGAAATACTTAATTTAAAAGTATTTTGCATTTTGTATTCCAGATACTTTATTTAAGGTATCTTGTACATCACTGTTTACTTTATACTATTAGTTCGACAAACAAGAGTACGACATCTCATTGGATCGACAGGTCGTTACTGCGACGGGCAGTCATATTTCTTAATCAATTGATTAAGAAATATGACTTCTAGATTCTCAATATCGATGGGGCTACTACTTTTATGTAAAATTTCATACTTCTAGCTTCTAGAGCCAGCGATTTATGCTCAGCGTTGTCTGTCAGTTAATTTGATTTGAGTTTTATATTAGGTACATGTGACCGAATATCCACTCGTATGGCCTTATCTTAAAACCTAGCTAGGGACATCCCTTGCTAAGTTTTAAGATAAGGAACAATTTGAAAAAAAACTTCTGCCAACTAATATACACCAAATCCTTTGCAGGGTATGTGGTGAGCACTAATTTGCAGGACAGGTCAGAGTGGCATTTAAGGTGTAAAGATGGCTCACTGACCTTGTGCATGTGGGCGGAGCTAAGCGTCCTACTCCCGATGCTTGCGGTGGCGAGCTACACTAAAACGATGATCAAAGAATATGCAGAGGCGCAGACATGCCGCACGTAGGTCGCCATTTTTGCCTACGATTCCAGAAGGGAATGGCGAATGCAAGACTGATATATTTTGTACTAGCTGTTACCCGCGACTTCGTCCGCGTGGAATTTAAGAAAAAAGTTATTGTTGAGTTCGCAGAGTTTACGATAACTTATTAATTCTGTATTCCGCGTAAAGAAATACCTATGCTAATTTTAATGAAATTCTTCTAATATTTCTCCATTTAGTTCTTTTTGATCGTTTATGCATTTTTAGTTTAATTATTATTTATTTTTAGTTTTTCGTATTAGCCTTTTTATATACAATATTTGGTGTACGATTTTCTTAAACAAAAACACTAAGTATATTATTATATTATTTATTCAATCAATTTCTATGGAGATTAAGGAATCTTCACGTATAGGATCCACTTATAAACATAACTATACTCCGTTTCTTTATTATGATTTGATTACATTTGGAAGTACTTAATTAAACGGAGTATAATACAACCTCCCTATTTGAATCGGATATTATTCAATATTTCATTTCATTGATTTTAATTTTTTTTCGTAGGAACCTATTTTGTTTTTTTTTTCTAAAATAAATGTACCTAGTCTAAGTAACTCCTTATTCACCTATCTGCTAGTGAAAGTCCCGTCTTAATCGGTCTAGCCGTTTCAGAGATTAGCGGGAACAAACAGACGACAGACGGACAGACAGATAAAAATTGTAAAAAAAAATATTTTGGTATATGTGCAATTTAACAGTCAGAAGTCGACTAGCAATCTCACAAAACTATGGCATAGCAATATTAGTACTTATGACCTTCTATAAGAACGTTTGACAACACTACAAATTGGCAACATGATTGTTATTACAAATTTCAAAAAGTTTCGTAAGCGTTACGGTGGTCAAAGTGGCTAGCACTGTGCCTCGCATGGCGAACGTTCGGGTTCGAGTCTCACATCGAACATGAAAAATATTTTTTAAGTATTACATGTGAAATTAGAATGCCGAGTTGCTAACCAATAATTATGTTAAATATTCCACAACTAAACGAAGATTCTTTTGTTTTACAATTATTTTCAATCTTAGCGTCGTTTTTAAAACATGAGGGTAGATTTCAAACAAAGTGTTAAGTTCACTCTGTTTCAAATCTATCCTAATTTTTTAACTACTTTACTAGTTCACATAAATTATTCCACTATTCGCGGCAAAAATATCTGTGCAAATATTGTAGCGTCTATGTGTCGACGTCTCATTAGCTGTATCGAGGCTAACGGAGGTCACACGAAATATTAAAAATCCTAAACAGGTAGGGTAATTTTGTGTCAGGGGACATAGTGGTCGTAACTTACCAAATTAGTATTTATATTATTGTAATATTGAGGTTAAGTTTCAATCCTCTTTTCATTGAGAAAATGAATAATTAAGCTGTAACCTCTTAAATGATATCAGAATTTTCATAATATCCATAATATATAACCTAAAACCTTATAGTTCAGGCATAAGTATTCCGGCCTCAATTGATAAAGCTGCCTTATTTCGATTCGTCGTGAAATAGTGATCAACATATTCGCCACGGGATACAAGTAACCAGTTGGTCTCGGGGCATAGTGCCTGGTTAAGATTTCTCGCCGTGGGTTCGATCCAGTCGGAGGATCTTCTTTGCGTCAATCAAGACATTTTGTTTTATTTTTATTTCGTTTTTCGGTATACTTTGTTCTATTTTTAATTGTTTTTTTTATATACTTTGCTTTATGTTTATGTTGTTTACTTTTATTTGTTTCCGTTATTTAGTAATTAAGGTGTGTTTTTTAACATTCAATACTATAATAATAACATAAGTAAGTGTAAAGGATTTCTTATGTATAAAAAATATTACAATGTTACCACATCAAAATTTATTTCATTTGTTATCATATTATAATAATAAATTACCTTTATTGTAATATCTATTTGTTCAAAGTAATTTACAAAAATAAATTAAGTACTAACACATAATAATAATTATATAAAACATCAAAAAAAACTGGCCCAACTCGGATTTGAACTAACATCTATCCCAATCACATTAGCGAGTGCAGCCTCGTTACCGATCTAGCTAATGTTTACTTATGTTATGTTATCGAAATTTTGCATTACTATGAAAAAAATAATCAGATGGCGATAAAAAAAATAAGTTACTGATATTGTCATCCTTGTCTAGCATTGACCACATCTTTAACTACTCGTAGCGATGCTACACGGCATGTTAATTTGTTAGCGTTGGAGCATCACTCACACGGATAAATATGCGCATTGTGTATAGACGCCGCAGCCCGTATAGCGCAGGCGATAATGGTCATTGCGGTGTAAGTGGACGTCTAGAGGTTGACTGTACCGTGTATACATTCATATGCATTTAGTAAGAAGCGGTTGTTTTAATATTACAAACAGACACTCCAATTTTATTTATTCGTATAGATAGCGAACTACTCCACGATACACTACTACTTACTACACTTACTAGATACTGGATACTGGATACTGGAGTCCACTCAACGAATAACTATTAAGAGATAGAGATAAGAGGTGTAGAGTGCGTGAGCTGGGCCCTGAGCGATTTCTTCACAAAGTTGTTCAGAGTGCTTAGGGAGTGAACATAGGTACTAAAAGTCCCCGCGTCTAGGAGGTGAGCCGGAGTGGGGGGTATAAAAATTCCCACATTTGAGTTTTTCGCTAATATCTATAAAACGGTGCGTCGTCGTAGAGAAAAAGTATTTTTCTTGACTTGCTTTGCTTTGGCATTTTTATTTATTTACAAATTATCTTATATTTACAAAATAAACAATATAAACAAAAACAGTATTTAGAAATGGCACCACTAATAAAGCGTCCACGCGGACAATAGAAATGGGCCCTCTGCAGCGAGCTAGTCTATAAACGCATACTGATACAATTCGTTCATAAATATTTGCACTAACACAGCCAAACGCGCGTAGTCGATCGATAGCCGGGCGGAGCAGCGAGCGACACAGCCACCCCGTCTCAGTGCTAACGCACGACTGCCGCCCGCGCCCGCGCAGAGCACCTCTGAAGCTCTATCTCAAAATGGGGCATTGTCTTTGCAACTGTTGATTGATTTAAAAACGCTATTTCAAATATGTAGTACTTCTAACCATCAATTTTTCAGTGTAAAAATATTTCCAAACATCAAAGCCGTTTAGAAGTTATAAGGAAATATTAGCCAAAATAGCGTTTTGGTAAATATTTTTTTAAGGCAAAAGTATTAGCTTTATGAAAAAACCCTGTTTCAAAAATGCTGTACATGAATCTATAGCAAACATATATTTTTTACAGACCTTCTAACCAAACCGTTAATAAGTTATAAGCTTCATAAAGTGACCGTGTTACGGTACTAAACGAGAGTAAGGCCCTTAACAGGTGAATGCAAGCGCACAAGGTACAGATGCCAGCACATCAAGCTACTACAATCTGTCAAATTTATTTAATAGATGTTCAACTTTATGGCTAAAGCATTAGGTTCAAGGTTGATTGGGAAAACTTGATAGTTTCGCGTAGCTTGATGTGCTGGCGTCTGTACAAAATTGCGTTCCCTTTCTAGCTAATGTTGCCTTGAATAAGAGTGTTTGGTAATACCCTACCTGAGCATTTATTTACTACGAGCAGAAAGTTAGATTATAATATAATCAAAGAGGCGAGTTGTTTATGATTTCTTACATACAGGTTCTAAATTCCTCCAGGTGTTGAGACAATCAGCGGCTCTATCTTCGAAGCCCGGAGCGAAGAAGCCTGGGTTAATAGCTGCGAAGCACTGCCCTAGGTTTGGTGGCCCCTGAATGCTAAACAGCTCCCAGCCACGGATGTTGTGCGTCATATTCGACCCTGTAACATTCCAGAAGACCGCTTATTAAGTATAGTAATTGAAGCCAGAAACATTTAAAAAATTCATGTCTGGCTCTGAAACTGGAACATTTTCAGAAGGATGACATACGCGTGCCACTCGTGTGTACAATGCGTGCCACGAAAGATGAGACTTGACACACCACGTGGTTTGACATGCGCAGTACACGATTTTAGGTGTCTTTAGCGGTATGAGGTCTGAGTGCGGGACGGGACCAGACGTCATAGGGGCGGCGGAAAGAGCGGGGGAGGCGGGGTCAAGTCTCATCTTTCGTGGCGCGCATTGTATGTGCCGTTGACGCGTGCCACTCGTATATATGCACACTAATACTCGTTGTGCCATATCAACGCTCTGGTTATGTACTATCAGCATCCTATTTGCGTAACACACTATCAATCACAATCTGAATCATATCATTATGAAGGATATTGCTTTTAAGGCGAAAGCGCCAGGGTAGCCCGCGAAATTCAATTTTTTTTAGGTTTTTTGCAATTTGCTGGTCAGTATTAAGTTGTACGTTGATTAATATATTGATTCGCGGCCGTAACAAATATGTATTTACAGAATTATAATCATTAAAGTCATCAACACAACTCTCTAAGACCATAAGTCCAAAAAATAACTGTTTCATGAAATCATCATTCTTTGGACTTACGTGATCTTAGAGAGTTGTGTTGATGACTTTAAGAAAATTTGAATTTCGCGGGCTAACTTAGCGCTTCCCCCTTAAGTTCAAAAAATTTTCTGCTCAGCAACGTAAACACCGCAAATAAATGTTTTTGAATAAATGTCAAAATCAAAATAAAAGTCATTCCTACCTGTTAGAGTGTTACGCAATTACCCCGCCAGTCCCCTGATGATTCCATAATTTCATCCCGACATAGAACAGTTTAAAATATAAGAGTATTCTTACCTGATAATCCACTGCAGAACATTTCTACCATGGCAGCGAGGGCATATCCTTTATAACCACTCGTCTTCTCTTCTCCTCCTAAAGGCATCAGATTACCTGCCTCGAACGCCTGGTGAAATATAAGGGTTTGTTGTCAGTTATCAGAATCACTCAGACTGCAATCAATATCACACCCGTTTTAACCGAAGAGGTAGCCTGACTGCCCAGAATGCAGCTGAAGAACTCTAAGCAAGGTCCTTTACTGCAGTCGAAGTAATATCTATTAAAATGGAAAAGTCAAAAAAGTTCGCCAAAATAAAGATGAAAATAAATATCAACCACATCATCACGAATCTTAGCAAAGCTTGTTTCAGAACAATCTTTGATGTTATAATTGGTGCAGGCGTTAGATTACGTACTGCCTTAGCATCAGTGGTGGGCTTCCCGTCAGGACCCAGGGCCCAACCTTGCGGCAGCGGCTCTTCTCTGTGGATTTGTACTTCAATCTGAAAATAAACGTGGTTTTTAATAGTTTCTTACAGGTACATTCCTGTGGATTTCATTCAAGAAAAAATTATTACCTTACTACATTTATACTTTGAATGAATGGAGTAATAATTTGAATGCCACATTTTTCACCATAATCTGGTTAAAGCCCGAATATTTACTTCCAAATTGCGTTTATATAATTTACCTTCCCCATAGCGACAGAAGTAGTAGCCATGTCGACCACCAGCTTATTACCACCACTAGCAGGAGCTGCCATTCCGATAGGATTCGTTCCCAAGGCTCTCTGAAACAAACGGAACCAATACTTAGACGACACGGTTGGCGCAGTGGCTGAGCGATCTACTGCTGCGCTGCGTGGCGCAGGTTCGATTCCCGCACGGAACAAATATTTGTATTGCCTACAGGTAGTTGTTCCGGGTCTGGCTGTTTGTGTATGTGAATTTAAATGTTTGTACAATAAACGCACCCACGATACAGGAGTAATTCCTAGTGTGGGGCGACGTATTTAAAAAAAAAAAAAAACACTGGCACTCCGGTAGTGCCGACAGAAGTGAAAACTTGAACAATTACGAGTGTATTTTGTGAATCGTCTTATAAACAAAACACGCGTGTTAAGGTGTGTTCCTTATTTTATAGGGTTTTTTGCAAATCAGGTATGATGACCAAAGTGACTGGTTTATTCTTCTCGTGAAAGGAATTTATTCAGATTTGCTCGTCGTCAGTTATATATCCGTGGTTCAGCGCCATCTCGTCGTTGTTGGATGAACTACGTAGTTAGTACGCGAGGCCTACGTAGTTAGTACGCGAGGCCCTCGTAGTTCTTCCCGATGTGCATAGATGGCGCTGTCCTCAACAACGCGCGTCTTACGTTTTACGTCTGACGTTTTACGTCTTACGAATTTTCGATCAGGGTCACGTGACCTGACGCGAATTTAGAAGTTTTTACCCATTCCAAAAAAAGTACACAGCGCCGCTAAAGAAGTTTTCACTTCAAAAAAACTGGTTACGAAAAATATATTGATAAGGGTAGGGGAAATATATGAGCAGTAAGCAGTGGTGGCCCAGTGGTAAAGGCCCGTACTTACGAGTTGTAGGTCGTGGGGTTAACCCAGACAGGCTCTTTACTTTGCGTAAATAATTTCAACATCACTGCTCTCAACATGGCCGCTTTTGCCCGGGGCTGCAAGGGGTGCGTAGGTAGCACTCGGGTGCAGGGTCTTAGGGGGCGAAAGCCAATCCTTATACCTACACGTACCATGCATAAACCTTCTCGAAATTGAAATTAATAAAAAACTACTTACCATTAACTATGACTCAAGTCAAGATAGATTGACAAATTTGGCTATAGTATACCTATCCAATTGAAAGTTGATTACAAAACAGACGATGTTATAAAAAAGATTGCCGATTTTAAAGCCGGAAAAATTAAATTTGATTTTTGAAAATGTACCTAATTTTATTGTAGAGTAAGTATTAAATAAAAAAATAAAACACAAAAATTGGTGCGCAGGCTGATTTTTGCACCCTGGTGCCCAATATGGTTAAGACGGCCCTGGCTCTCAAAACGGTCAAGGAAAACATCGTGAGGAAACCGGCATGTCCTAGAACCAAGGCTGATTATGAGGGGAAATATTGCATGAGATGGTTCCTGTAAATATACCCTCGGGACGTCACAGTTCTTTTGTTTCTTTTGATTTGCTCTGTCTGACCCGCTACAACATTGAAAAAGCGAACAGTTATACTTATCACTTTAACGTCATAGAGCTATTTGTAAATCTAGCCATACAACTATATGTAATTTCTTTTTTAAGGCAACCTCATCACAGCGGTAATATTTTCTCATTGTATGTCTTATTTCTTTTTATTAAGTTTATTTATGTATTTATATATATTTATTTGTAGTTATATTTATATGTAATTAGGTAAGTATATATTAGTATCAGTTTTAATAGGTTTATGCGTACATATTTAAAATATTCATTCCTCAATGTTAATGATTGCACCTACCACTGTTTGTCTCTGCATCACCCAAAGGTTGACTGGTAGAAAATGCTTATGGCATTAAGTCCGCCTCTGTACATTTATGTGATTGAAGTATTAAATAAATAAATAAATAACCTTTTTTAAACGGCACTCCTGGTTACCTACCATAAAAGGATGGTCGTAGACAGTAGGAAACGGCACACCCATATTCCGTCAGTTAAGTTATTAAATCCCTTGAAATATGGCGCTATTTTGTTTGCCACGTGCCTTGGTAACTGGGCAAATATCCAGGCTCTGGGCTGCTACTTAAAATCAGCAATATTTTGATGAATTTGGCGCGGTATCAGCATTGTTTGCAGCATTCAAATACATAGTTTGTAACAATACGAAAGTACATAGAAGAAGTAGCCAATCGACTCACTTGTTTGGACCTGGTGGGCACCATGATAGGCGATGTGTTGGTGAAGGCCAGGCCGATGAGCCCCTCACGCTCCGCCTGCAGTGCCCAATAACCCGCCATGCCATAGTGATTGCTCCCTGAAAAATAAAATATAACGTAACGACCCTCCCGTTTTTCTTAAAGTTTTAGGAAGGCGACTTTTACACATCATCTAAATTGACATAAAACCATTCGATACATTATATCTCAGAATTTCCATTTCATTTAACTTCTGTTCTAATTTTAATTCAATATATATTTAGCTCAATAATTAGGATTTAAAACACTAGTGTTTATCTATTTTTGTCGCCGACTGTACAGATGCCAGTACATCAAGCTACTACAATCTGTCACATTTCTTTAATAGATTTTCAACTTTATCGCTAAAGTATAAGGTTCACAATTGATTGGGAAACTTTGACAGTTTCGGGTAGCTTGATGTGCTGGCATCTGTACAACCATATTTCGCTAGTTATGTTTTAGTATCTAAAGAGGTCACAAATCACAAATACTTTGCTCGACAGGGGATCGAACCCAGGAACCCACCGTGGCAAGTTAAAACTCACGTTTAGCCGCCACCCATCCCACGCCAAACTCTTTGGCTTTCTGGATGGCTAGTCTCATGCAGAAGTTGCCCACAGTGGCGCCGAGGGCGTTGTGGCCATCCACCCAGGCAGTGGCGCCTAAGTCCTTCAGGATCTCGGGCTTAGCTGCCGGCACGCAAGCACCAGATTTGATGTCGTTTATGTAAAACTCTGCGAAGCAAAGGAATATACATTGAATGCAGTTTACATGCAGGGCAAAATAACTCGACAGATGGTACTATTCATCGCGATTTAATCCTGTCCGTTTTAAATGTTATTTTTTTATTATTTTTTTTATGTCAATCATCACCACGCTCAATCACAATCTGAGGATTTTGAAGGTAATTCCTACCCCATTGGTTCATAAGTACCCCATTGCTTTAAAAAAATCGTCTGGTCAACAACGTAAATAATAAGCAATTAATGTTGCTGAACTGTCAAAATGAAAGGCATTGCGATCAATAGGGAATATGCATGAATTTTTGAAGTGAAAACTTCTTTAGCGGCGCTGTGTACTTTTTTTGGAATGGGTAAAAACTTCTAAATTCGCGTCAGGTCACGTGACCCTGATCGAAAATTCGTAAGACGTAAAACGTCAGACGTAAAACGTAAGACGCGCGTTGTTGAGGACAGCGCCATCTATGCACATCGGGAAGAACTACGAGGGCCTCGCGTACTAACGTCAGACGTAAAACTTAAGACGCGCGTTGTTGAGGACAGCGCCATCTATAATGCACATCGGGAAGAACTACGAGGGCCTCGCGTACTAACTACGTAGTTCATCCAACAACGACGAGATGTAGACGATTCACAAAATACACTCGTAATTGTTCAAGTTTTCACTTCTGTCGGCACTACCGGAGTGCCAGTGTTTTTTTTTTCATGGCATTTATTAACAAAATATGAAAATACCGTAGTAGAGATGACAAAAAGTAAAATTAAAATTAAAATCGGCCAAGAAACACGGCCGATATGAGCATTTAAAACTATTGATTACACACCAATTAGACAGAGAGATCCGACATAGACTGTGACGTCACATGTCACTACGGCCATATAAACTCCGTGTTAAATTTCGTTTTGCGAGAAAGAGATAGAAACAAATCTTCGATGGCTCATATCTTTTTTAATTTCATAGTTATCCGAAAAACAGTTTTACTAAACTGTTTATTACATGAATGAGGATTAATTTTTTAAATAAAAAAAAATCATGCATATTCCCTATTGTCATTGTGCGTTTGTTACTCAATTACCCCGCAGAACCCCCCCCATGGTACCCGGGCGATAATATAATATTATAGCAGAAATATTAAGTTTAACCTAACATAACGTATAAGTTATAACGCATAAAGAATAATCAATAAAGTACCTACAACATACAAAGTCAATTATACTTTTGATTTAGACGACACACATTTTAAATATATCCAACACTCACCAAGTCGGTTTAGTCCATGGCTGTAATGTCCCACGGTGTCTGCATGTAGCAGCAGGTCCGCATGGGCCTTCGCCTCGGACTCTGGAGCCCCCAAGGCCTTCAAACTATCCTCCATGAACCTCCGCACTTCCTCTAGATTTACCTCGGGCATTTCTATTCGTAACATCAAATAGAGAGAATGTTAGAGTTCACAATTATAACACAATTGTAACGCGAGCAGATTACTTTTTACTAATACCATAAGCACAGCTCCAAGGCAAGGCTGAAAGCAGGGGTGATAACCTCCCCCAACCCCCCGAAGAAATAAGAGAATCCAAAAGAATCCAGAGATGGTTGTCTGACTTTATATGTAAAGTTATAATGTACCTAAGCTTATTTTAAATAAATACCCCAGTAACACTTGATAAATTACATACATATAATTAAGAAATAAATCCCAATTAAGATTTAGCACGAAATAATCCATCGAATAGGGTTTTCTAATGTCATAATTGAAAAATAAAATTAAAATAAATAAATACGAGAAATCGAATACTGGAACGAGGCAGAGGAAAAAGAAAACGATATAATATTAACAAAATGCTGGCATAATTCACAATTGATGGGTCTGGCCTACAATATCAAGTAGGTAAAGATATAATTAGAATTTAGACACAATATTTCCAATAATACATACATTAAGCAGAATAATATTAAAATACAAACTAACTTCAACAAAGATGAGGTTGACGATGCTAATGAAAAGATGTGAACACGTTAGAAACTCATGCTGGTTTAAAGGTAAATGGAACATGGATATATATTTTAAAGAAAGTGGTGAGTGCTCCAGGAGGGAGAATTGCCGTGCTGTGTGTGCGTGTGTGCTGTGCTGGAAGAAAGTGGAAGTTGATACAGGGTCTATTCATTAACATTATATTAATTATTTTTAGGGTTCCGTACCAAAAGGGTAAAACGGAACCCTTACGGTGAGACTCAGTCTGTCTGTCCGTCTGTCACAGCTCGATATCTCAAGAATGAATGAATCTCTCTACTAATGTTATCAATTTGAAATTTGTAGTATCTTGACAAATTGGGGTTCAAAAGTTGTGTGTCGAAACGCAATAAGCACTTCTAAGTGCGTCGGTGGTGTAGCTAGTTTGCATGACGCTTGCAAATCAAGGCATTTATGAATAAAAGTCGAGCAATTGTCATTAAAAAAGAAACACTTACTTAAACTCATCCTTTCAACACCCTGTATGCATGTATACACTTATACGATACGATGTTTGGATACGATGATCAGATTTCAACCCACCACGGAACAGTAACACGATACAATAAGATACTGAACTATCACCAGGAAAACTAACCGTTTTATATAATGTATCAAGAGATTACGTAAAAAATATGTGATTTATGCACTCAGCCGGCAAAATGGCAGTCAGGAAAAACCTACATTCAACTACATTGATTGGAAAACAATTGTTTTTTCTATTAGGAATTGACCTTGTCGTCGGATATCTATGCCTTGTCGTGTTAAGTAATTTTGAGAAAAGTAAGGAAATCAATCAATCTCGGAATAGCTGGACGTGACACAAAGGCGTAGCAGAGAATCCGGATGGCGGAGAAGAATAAACTGAATAATAAAATAACTGAATTCAGCACACAGACGGACGGTTTAGAATCGGAAAATGTAAAATGTTATAAAAAAATCTGCTGTTTCACAGAAAAGTGCAATCAATACCTACATTACCTACGCAAATGTATGGAACAAGTATTTTTTTTAAATAAATATCTACATAATCATCGAAAAATTTCAACGCAGGGGCTTCAGAATCATGTATTGAACCCCCATGGGTTCAACAGTTTGTACGTCGATGTCACTGTCATCCTGTAAGTACCAACCAAGTATAACTTTACATAGAAAAAGTTTTCTATATCTTAACGATACACATCACCACCTCTGTAACAATAGTTAGATCAGTCACGAGTTTCTTCGCACTGGACTACTGTCGTAGCGTAGCGTAGACGTCGCGTAGCAGCGGCGTAGGCTTTTTTTTGGGATGGGAAGTCATTAAATGACCCCTCCCGCTCTGGGTGGAGCGGAAAGGAGTGTCAGACTCTTACTGACTAAAACCCACCCGTGTTCCTTCCTTAGCTCTTTATATACCGGGCTAGCGGTAACCCTTTGGAACAATCCCGCTGACTCAGCAGGCTTCGGCCCTGACGGGCCCCTTCACTTGATGCTGACATCTCTTTCAGGCGCGCGTGGAACACGTACGCGCCGTCCGGCACGGGCCTGGTCCTGATCGGACGGTGAGCTACCCATTACTCTCCGCCTGCAGGCCCGCGCCTACGGTCGCGCGGCTCCCGACACTCGGAGCGTCTCCCGCGGCGGCTGGGACGGGAGGCTCTTTCCCTCAGCCGTCCCGCCGCTTCGCTTGTAGCGGCGTAGGCTTACGCGGCGTTTACGCTGCGCACACTTTTGACTAAAGGTGTTGAAATAAAAATTAAGTAAATAATATACATATACTATATGCGGAATGAGCAGGACTCCTATAATGAAAGAAAAAAAATACATTTATTGAACATATCATATACATTTAACACACACATTTCATATACATAACACATACGTATACATTTATTGAATACATTTATATTTGTTTGGTCCTTAGCAGGTCTGGACAGAGAGAGAGGTGGATAGAGAGTTGAGAGGGGACATTAATAGCTAATAATAAATAATACGTACCCTATTTTAATATCCAGGAATTGTCTAATTAACAACGAAACAAAAAATGAAATTAAAAAATGAAACGAGCGCAACACAAATATACAAACAATGAACTGCCACAGTTTATCAGCATATTATTATACGAGTAGTTTACATTAGAGTATCATTTAGTTTGTAAACATTTAAATAGTTACATACATATATAATTATCCACTATACATTATGAGACGTTTTTTAACAAATCGTTACACATTGAGCCAAAATAAACATTATTATATTTTATTCATCTTCGAATTTCCTTACCTCGTCCCATAATCATTTTATTGCGATAGCAATCCGTTTGCCATGCTTTGTATTTTGCAATATTCTCTCACGATAGCTCATAATGAGCTGTCCTAAGAAGTCCACGTTCATTTAAATCGCTCGGGAGTGCAACTAGGTAGCTCCATTGATGAAATATTGGCCAGTCAGCCAGATGGTAATGGTGCTACCTGATCAATGTGCCAGAACTGGCAGAGTGTTACATTTAAATATCGCCTCTCGTGAATGCTTGTGTTGACAGTCGTTACTGGTCATGGCCGTCAGAAGCCCGAAAGTCTAACATCTTACCTTGGGTTTTTGGAGGCCAGATAGAGACAGTTGCTCCATGTAAAATAGTCGGTTAGACTGGAAGCCGACCCCAACATAGATGGGAAAAAGCTAGGCAGGTGATGACCCGTGAATGCTATTATAATGCACCCCTTTGATTGCAGTATAAGCTAAATTACTTGCTTTTCTTGTTTAATTAAATTACCGTTCCTAATGCCCGCCTTCCACTGCGAGCGGAGCGGGCTCCGTACGGACTCCGTTTAACTCGCAACGGCTCTTTTCATAGAAGTGCTTCCACTGTGAATGAGCGGACTGAGCGGATCAAAAGAGTACAAAGAGTGTAACGTTACATTTTCCTGGGTAGAGTCCAAGAAATTGTAAGGTCACATTGTGAGCACTCACCTACCTAACTTTCAGTTTGGAGGCGAGCACTGTTAAAGAAAATAAAGAGGACAAGTTATAAGGATTTATTATTAACTAAACTAGCCTAGGAGGTGAATGAAAATGAGAACAAAATAGAACTGGAGAAAAGCGGGCCTCTGGTCTGTTAGTGGCCGAGGGACATCAGCTTCAGGCTGTAGAGGGCCGAAGGAGGACCTCAGTCTTCAGGTCGTAGAGCAGGGCCGAGGGACGTCAACCCTCAAGCCGTAGAGGAGGGCCGAGGGATGTCAACCCTCAAGTCGTAGAGGAGGGCCGAGGGACGTCAACCCTCAAGCCGTAATCCCTCGGCCCTCCTCTACGGCTTGAGGGTTGACGTCCCTCGGCCCTCCTCTACGGCTTGAGGGTTGACGTCCCTCGGCCCTCCTCTACGGCTTGAGGGTTGACGTCCCTCGGCCCTCCTCTACGGCTTGAGGGTTGACGTCCCTCGGCCCTCCTCTACAGCCTGAAGCTGATGTCCCTCGGCCACTAACAGACCAGAGGCCCGCTGTTCTCATTTTCATTCACCGGTTTCTCTAGTTTAATTTTGTTATCTAGCTCCAAATAGGTAGGCCCTAGCTTATTCAACAATAAATTCTTATAACTCGTCCTTTTTATTTCTTTTAACAGTGCTCCCCTCCAGACTGAAAGTTAGGTAGGTGAGTGCTCACAATGTGACCTTACAATTTCTTGGACTCTACCCAGGAAAATGTAACGTTACAAGAGTTACAAAAGTGGTCGCAGAGTTGAGCGGATTTCCAACAGACTCCGTATGGACTCAGTTCAACTCGCAACGCAAAATTTCATACAAATGCTTCCACTGCGAGCGAGTAAGTGGAAGGCAAACAACTCGCTCATCCGACCCCGCTCATTTCCCGCCTTACTCGCTCCGCAAAGCCCTCTGGCAGTGGAAGGCAAAGTCTGAAACTATTTCTTAGTGGAAGTGTACAACTATTTTTACTCCGGTCCGCTCCGATCATCAGCTCAGTTTTCGCTCATTACCCTTTTTTAGTGGAAGGCGGGCATAATACCTGCTACCATTTCCCGCTCCGCCAGTCTACTACTTAATAATACTTATCTATTTATAATTATGTTATGTACATCAAAATCATATCATGCGACTGTTATCTCAATGTTATCACACAAACGTCTATAACAACCGTTTCCAGAAACAAGTAGGTATCTAGGTATACAGAATCAACGTATAATGTTCCCACTGCCGAAAAGAGAGTGGGCAGTAATGTAGGTACCAGGCGTGCCCAGTGCCATGAGACATACCTAAGTTTTCGTCAAAGTTTTTAAATTTTCTCACATAAACATTAGATTGACATGATGCTTCAATCAATCTTTACTTTTGCAGTCAACTGCTGGACATAAGGTTAAATAAAACACTTGAATAGGGATATCTCGAGCCTATTACTCCTGCAAGTCAGAAAATCTACAATGGCGACCAACCAAAACAGCATTGAGACCTTTTTTTTTTCATGATGGCAAATCATCAAATGACCCCTCCCGCTCTGGGTGGAGCGGAATGGAGTGTCAGACTCTTACTGACTAAAACCCAGTCGTGTTCCTGTCCCGCCGCCTCCTTCGCTAGCATGACTGCTTCGCAGAAGGAGGCGACTGCCCCCCACTCCCTCTATGATCGAGACAATGTTTCTTGACGAATCTCAGAGAATCCTTTGGGTGAATCCCTTGTACATACATGATATGGGGCCGAGTGACCACTTGGTTTTTAGAGATATCACCAAGCGGTTGGTCGACTTCGCCATACAACGTGACAACACTACCAACCTTTTGGATACTTTTTCTGTTGACAGCGATGTGGAATTTTTTTTTGATGCCCTTTGGTTCTTTTCCCTCTTTTTTTATATACACGTACATATTATTATTATTATTTTAAGTCTATTAGCTTATACAGGGTTCAATTAAATTAGGTAGCGAAACTCCGCAAACGGTGTTGAGTATCAATATCTAAACATGATAAAACAAAAAAGGAAATTATTTAATGATTTTTTTAGTGTCATTGACGATAGCCAAAATACACTAGCTAATTTCATTTGACCTTGTATTTATGTAAATATTATTTTCTGGTACGTTTTCATACTGGGTAGCTAATAACTTTACACTCGGAGCCGCAGAACACTACTACACCACACAGCAGTCCTCAGGTTTTGTGACAAGTAGCCAGTTTTATTATTTCTCTAAACCATGTTTTAAAGCAAATAAATAATTAAATTTAAAAAAAAGAATCAGACGAAGACATCTACATTCTCCTTTTTTAAAATTCCGTACACTTTGTCTGTTTTTAATTGAATAAGAAACTAGATTGACCAGCATTGTTCGATCAAGTTCAGTTTCAATGAAACTGACTAGACCTTGAGTGTCTCAAGGTCAATGTCGACGCTGAATTACAACGTATAGTACTACTGTAACGTGACAGTGAGCTCATCTGACTATAAAGGCTCCTTCAAACAGGCGCGACACGCGATGAAATCGCGTGCGACACAAAAGCACCGCAAGTCGTATAATCAGCACACATTGTCACATATAAACAGAAAAGATTAAATCATCACAAATTTGACACTAATTATCATACGAGGTAATAATGAACATACATGAAGGTTGATAATAAATAGGTAAACCTAAAATTATAAAATAATAAGCAATTATTTTATTTATAAATCAATAATTATAAATAAAATACTCAATAATTTTAAAAGATTTTCAATTCTTAGATAACCGCCATAACCATTGTTTACTTACTGATAATAACCGGAGAAACATTTTTGGTCAAAACAAAAGATTTTATTGTATCTTCATTCTTTTCATAGGTATGTCCTACTTCAAAAGTAACCACCGTAACCATTGTTTACTTACCTGATAATAACCGAAAGTCATACATGTCTACCATTCTTATTAATTTCGGATAACACTTAACTTAGACGAAGCCTCATAAAATTTTATAGATTAGCCTTGTATTTCAATTTAGAGTCGATATCCGTGTCAGAGTCATATAGTTAAGTAAGTGGGTAATAAAATGTTTACCTACGTCACCTCTTTTATTAACCAACAATGGTCGTGCTACCTGTGAACCTCTGCTGAGTAAGCCGTATAGTTTTTTGGTGCTTCCCGGTATAAACAGTTTAGAGATTACAGACTACACCTACTTAAACATGTTCATATGTGATAAAACTATTGTTGGGTATTAGAATATAGTATGGTCTTCTAATAAGACTTCAGAGGGGCTTCACGCCCTGAAAACTTAATATATCATAACGTAAAAGTTACATTTCGTTAGAATATTCAGACTAGTTTCAAGTTGCCAATAACGGTGAAAATTGGGACAGATAGCCTTCAAATAGTTCAGCCTAAAAGATAGTTTTTGCAATTTATTAGTACCTACTTTTTTTGCCTTTCTCACGAAATAACTTTCAGTAATTGTAAATATAGAAAACATAGATATAACTCATTTAAATTGATAATTTTCTACCGAATCAAACGATATGCGACACGTTATGGTTACGTGTAAGAATATAGAAATTTAGGCCTGTAATACCTAGCATTAAGTTAAGGTCATTTTAAAACAAATAAAGTTAAAAATCAGGAAAAAAACTGGTCCCCTCCACGGTAAAGTTTCGAGCCACTTAAGTAATCGTTGAAACAGAAATTTCGTAGTCGTCGGCAAGATAGTTCCTGAAGAAACCTAAAGAATCCCAAAATCGCTTCCTGAACACTCAAGATTCAACATATCGCCTTTTATTCTCAAGGAATGAACCCTAGAAGATAACCGCAGTTCAACGAGTCTTCAATACAGATCTGCGAGATTCCTGAAATACTCCGACCATAGGTGCAGGAGGTCAGCGCCACGCGACGAGGAGATTTACAACCTCCCCTCACCTCTCGCCTCCGTGGGTAACGCCCGTCCCGCACACACACAAAAAGAAACGTGAGACGACTTGCAGAATTAAAATATTATTATTTTTAGTTTCTGCAAGTCGTCTTAGATAGGCCGTAGGCATGTAGGACCAGTTGATGAATTACTTTTATTTAATTGTTT
The DNA here is from genome assembly GCA_963855955.1 of Luperina nickerlii. Taxonomy (NCBI): domain Eukaryota; kingdom Metazoa; phylum Arthropoda; class Insecta; order Lepidoptera; family Noctuidae; genus Luperina; species Luperina nickerlii. The sequence continues at coordinate 15,822,557 of OY979679.1, read as the reverse complement.
ACCGTTACTGTAATAACGCAAGTCCAACCATAAATTTAGTACATATTTCGTTAGTATATACTAAATCTATAAGTCGAACAATTTTAAAAGAAATACATACATCGATCAGAGTAAATCGTAACTGTGTAGCTGTAATGTCATTGTTACCAAGTTACCTAATAGTACAGACGCCAGCAAATCAAGCTACCCGAAACTGTCAAATTTTCCCAATCAACTTTGAATCTTATGTTTCAGCGAAAATCTATTAAAGAAATTTGACAGATTGTAGTAGCTTGATGTGCTAGCATCTGTACAAACAGCGTTGTTTGTTCAAAGAAAATAGAGACTGTATAAAAATTTGGAATGACCAAACCTGTCTTTGCGATTACTAATGAATCTAATGATAATATATTGAACGAAAAAAAAATTTTATATTGTCTATCTCACCATCTGTGGACGAGTTCTGTTTAAATTATCTTCATCTGGAAGATATTTTTTTTAACTGGTTTATCATATGTATAACTTGGTTATATACTTGTGTAAATGTGTACCTACCTATTAGAACACCTGCCATTTTATATCTTCCACTCACCATCCTTGGTTGACTGGTAGAGAATGCCATTACGTTCGCCTTTGCACCTTATTGTGTGCGAGAAATTTAATACATACCTATATAAATAAATACAAAAAAAAAACAAAGTTTTATTGACCAAAAGAAAAGGTGCCGACAGACAGGAATTTTACAAAAACACAGTAAAATTTTTGCATCACAATTTTTTGATTTCACCGTTGACTCCCAAACTAAGCAGGGCTTGTATCTTGGGGGTCGGAGTGCTGAGCAGAAAGAAATAATTTCGGTTAATACAAAACACAAATAACTTAATACAAATTCCATTCTGAATAACTATATCTGATATAATAGTAGCAATCACAGTAAAACAACCCCACTCTTTGGTATAATGCTTATTACCTCAATAGAGCAGGATAACGCAGACATATTACAAAAAACGGAGGCTCTATTTCCAGGAATACTTTGGTCAGGCAGATGCACACATAAACGTATGCCAATTTTATTATTAGTGCAGAAGTACTATAAATTCTGCTGCAAACATTATTATCTGACCGGCGACCAACCAAAACAGTCAGTCAGTTTAGTTTACCGGCCCGCGTTGTCGCGAGCACGCGTATATTCCGTGACGGTAAAATAGTTTTAAGACAGTGTTTAATAATTAAAAACAAAATATTATCACCGAACAGGTTTGATACGAAGATAGAACACTAATAATTACGTAAGTATGCAAATACAACGCTTTTAAATGACAAACAGGTTACAAGGCCATGTTTTGTTGGTAAATAATGGCTATAGTACATTATGTACTGATACGTATGTATTATCACATTATCACTAGTTTCACATGTGTGTCTTGGTTGATACTCGTCGCTTATCCACTTAATTACGTACCTACTCGATATATTCGTTTTGTTTTTTCTGTATAATTCAGTGTTGTTGATATTTCTGCCGACTGCACAAGTGATGTTACCTTGAGTTAGTTTTGATGTCTCTATGCACTTATGCAATGTTCTTATGGCTAAACGATCCAAGTATGTTTATTGTTCTACTAGCTGTGCCTCGCGGTTTCACTCGCCGCCGTTTAAATTAAAACAAATCAGATTGTATAAATTGCTTCGTTTTCACGTAGCGCTCTTTCGGTTTTTTTTTTATGATTATGTTAGATTATGTAGATAGCCTATAAAAATATCGTAGAATATTGTATTAAATATTGTAGAGTCATATAAATAAGTATGAATATTAGTACATTTTAACATAATACTGAACTTTTAGTTGATTGATGGATGAAATGGCGACAGGTCACGGGAAATTCTACGATTTCCGACACGACTGTCTAAGACCACGTAACTCCAAAGAATGATGATTTCATGAAACAGTTATTCTTTGGAGTTACGTGGTCTTAGAGAGTTGTGTTGATGACTTTAATGATTATAATTCTGAAAATACATATTTTTTACGGCCGCGATTCATATATTAATCAACGTACAACTTAATACTGACCAGCAAATTCCAAAAAACCTAAAAAAAATGAATTTCGCGGGCTACCCTGGCGCTAACACAATAGTCAGGCCTACTGTTTTGTATAGAGCAGAATGTTGGGTCACAACAACAACAAAAGGCATTTGCATGCAGCTGAGATGAGAATACTAAGAGGGATGTGTGGTGTTACACGAATGGATAGAATAAGCACAGAGTACATAAGAGGAAGTCTGAAAGTACACCGGTACTTAACTGAAAAGTTGTGTGGAAATCGGTTGTCATGGTTTGGGCAAGTGATACGGAGGAATGAGGGAAATATTGTGAGGCAAGTTTTAAGTATGAATGTCGATGGCTACAAGAGTAGGGGAAGACCAAAGACATGTTGGACGGACAGTGTGAATGATGATATGGTTAGAAAGGGGGTGACTAGGAGGTAACGACTAAGAGACAAAGGAAGAAAAACACATGTTGCGAATACCTTAAATAAATTGAAATAAAGGCAAGAGAATGATGATGACGACTGCTGAACTTTTAGTAGATTAACTTATATTTGAAAAAAAATAAACTATTGACGATCTTGTGTTATCGTTGCTATGTAAAAAAACATTACCCGCCTTTTGAGCAGCCGGGTGAAAACATTAAAAAGCGATTTTTCAATCACTATTACCTTATGACAATAGTTGGTACCTATTAGACCTACCATCGATTGAAAACGCAAATGAATTTTATCCTACGGTATTAAAATAAGCCTGACATCATACTTCCAAAACTGTTGATGGCTATAACTCAATGACCACTCGTAGTGATGGTAATTGCTAGCACGTGAGTGCTATTTAGATGGATAGACTGCAATACTACTACGTGTTACAGTAACGTTGATCGTAACTTAAGTCTTTTAATAGACCTTATAAATAACACTAGACACATTTAACGCGTCACGATTAGACTAGACCTTTTAACAACAGGAAGACTAATTTTTATTTTAGGTTTGTAATATAATTATTATAATCCTATCTAATTTTACCTGCCAAAATAACTGGCTGTTGCTTGTTTCCTGGTAGTGAAAGGTACCTACTCATATGTTCTTAAAAAATTAAATACGATATCAAAATTATCTATGAAATCGTTTTTTTTTTTTCTAAAATGGCAATTTCGACATAACGCATTGTGGTTGTTATTAAAATTGAAACAACACAAATATATGCAAGAAACGACAACGCGTTTTCAATATACATATGTATTTGGCTAGCGTAGCTTGCATGTTAAGTTACATTATCCTCATTTGTGATCATTATTTCGACTGAAGTATCATTTTGGCTATCTATACATATTTCCTTTTGCGGTTTGCCTGTCATTATTTTCAACCTATGTTGAAAGATTGTTGTTGTTGTTGTTGTAAGTTTCAAAAACCTCCTAATCTAGGAATTCTCTGGGAATTCTGGAAGCTTGCACTATGTAACTTATCTAACTGTAATAATAATAAAGTTTGAACGCGCTGATCTCTGGAACTATCACTTGGATTTGAAAAAATCTTCTTCCATTTGAAAAACCAATTTTTGAGGAAAGTTATAGACTTTTTAATATTACGCTAGGACTCTTAGGCGCCGAGTAAAAAGAAAAAAGTCAGAAACAACGCTAAGGGAAAACGAAGTCATAGTGCGGGCAGGCGATGCGATGCGACGAGGTGGGACGAGGAAACAAGATTTTTTTAGGCGGACGAAGCGGGGGGCCGAAGGCCAGAAGCTAATGTTTAACCTTTTGACCGCCACACGTCAAAATATTAAAAACGTGCCCTCGGCGTCAAAGTCTGTCATGTAGTCGAACCGTGGCGTGCTGGGCATATTTTGGTTTGTCATCTATAGGTACATGAGACTGTGGCGGCCAAAAGGTTAAGTAAAACCTAGCCCATAAGGGGGCTTATATGCACGCAGCCTATATAGTATGTTCTGTACGATTCAATATTTGATTTTTCAATATTTGATTTTGAAGATTCAATTCCGTATTTGACGTATCACTAAGAAGTGTTTCTACATCATCCAAAGATGGGTCTAAAACAATCCTGTTTTTGACCCATCTTTGGATGATGTAGAAACACTCCTTAGTTGGTATTTAAATCCTACATATTGGATTATTGTCATCGCTGACGAGTATCTATCGCGTGACCTATTTCTCCTAATTATTTTATGACCGCCACATGCCATTGCGTCACGCTTATTTTAAAAAGACGTACCTCTGCTAAATCAAGAAAAGACAATATCTATCTAAGATACAGTACCCGGCGATAAATATTGCACATCGACCTATTCGATCCTATCGATTTTATACAAAGAATAAAAATAATTATCAAAAGAAGCAAATCATAATTGTTTTAACAGCTCCTAATAGATACCGGACTGTTTGTATTTCGTGCGACAGAGAAAACGCTCTACGAAGCCGAAATTAGCCGATTGTCTCTTTCCAAAGGTCGATGTGCAATATTTATCGCCGGGTACTGTAATATCTTGTAAATTAATATATAACATTACATTCAAATTTACCTAGATAAGAAAGTATTTTTTTTTCTCTATTTTATTTTTCCTGTTTTAACAGGAAAAAAAATAGGCCAGAGCAGTATCGGCAAAGTCGTGTTTTTAGTCCGAATACTCGATGGTTGAAACCGAGTAATTCATCAACTGGTCCTACATGCCTACGCCCCTCCGGCCCATTTAAGACGACTTGCAGAAAATCAAAATAAATAATATTTTCATTCTGCAAGTTCCACGTCCCACGTTTCTTTTTGTGTGAAACTTTAAACTTTATCAATGTTTGGTACTTGTTAGTAAGACAAGATATAATCAATATTTTTATAAGAATTTTTAGTTTTTACTTTCGTTTTGTTCATAGATTATTTAATATTATATTAAAATATATAATATAAATAATACAATATTCTGTGACAATGTTGTGATGCAAATATTTTAAACAAATTCTTTTTTTATTATTTACACACTAAAACTTTTGCTGCTGATTGTACCTTTCACATTTTGATAGTAACGTGGGACGACTTGCAAAATAAAAATATTATTTATTTTGATTTTCTGCAAGTCGGCCTAAATGGGCCGTAGGCATGTAGAACGAGTTGATGAACTACTCAACAAACCAATAATAAAGTTTTTGGTTCATGCTTGACTGTGGATTTACTGATATTGTAATCATGTAATCACAACATTTTTTAACTCTGACATAATCTATACTTATATACTTATTATTATTAATTATTAATATATTAATTATTAATATAATATTATAAAGCTGAAGAGTTTGTTTGTTTGTTTGGTTGAACGCGCTAATCTCTGGAACTACCAGTCGGATTTGAAAAATTCGTTTTGCATTTGATAGCCCAATTCTTGAGGAAGGCTATAGGCTATTTAACGTCATGTTATGACCCTTACGAGCTTAGCAAAAAGATACAAGTCAGGAAGAACGCTAAGCGAAAATGAAGTGATAGCGCTGGCAGGTGATGCGACGCGACGGGTGGGTCAGGGGGTACAAGAAATTTCACGCGAACGAAGTCACGGGCAGAAGCTAGTCTAAATAGAAAATAATTGTTATTAACTAACAGGATCTCTGTCAGGTATCTGAAAAATAAATACTTTTATTAAATCTGACGATAATCAGTTTGAAGCTCCGACAACAACCGATATAAGCAGTCGGGTCCTCAATTAAAAAGATGTATTTTAGACTATTTAGATTAGCACATCGCGTGGAAACATGTGTAGCCATTTCAAAAACATTTGGCTGTTATAACGACAGTGTGCCGGTCGTAAAATGAAGAACTGTTACAGTTCCAGTAGGACAAAAGAGAACAATGGTGGCTTGATGATAATCGCCCCTATTAACGTTATGCTACCTCCTTTTCAGTCGCAGTTAACTAATGATGGGCAGGGTAGTCACAGCAGAGGCTCAGCGGTTCATGGTGGACTGCCTGAAAGCGGTCGGCACTGCAAGCAAGGCAGCTGAGCAGCAAGCCGAGCTGCTGATCCAGGCCGACAGGTTTGGACACCCTAGTCATGGACTTAATAGGTTAGGTGAGTAAATCGAGAGGAGATGAACGGACAGTAGAGAGATCGAAGGTAAACGAATTGCCAAACAATAGTGGTTGTGGGCTGGCACATTGCTCGCAGAACGGATGGTCGATGGGGTTCTGAAGCGGTAATCGCGTACCAAAAGACGTAGCCTGAGTCGGTCCCCTTCAAGGTGGACCGATGACCTAGTGAAGCCAGTGAAGGTCGTGGGAATTCAATGAATGCGAGAAACATAGGACTGGTCGTTGGCGAAGGTCTATGTCCAGAAGTGGACGTCTTTCCGCTGAATGATAATGATGAAATGCATAACGATAGCACTACACTCTAGAAAATATACATAGATCAATGTGTCAAACATACATATACCTGTGTGGTCACTTATCTCAAGAGTGACCTTTTTGTCCCCTTCCTCAAAGTAAATTCAATCATTTCCAGAAATGTATGTGAATGACATCAAAAGCGGCGCATGCGAGCCCAACAACGAGCCGAAGGTGCTAAAAGAGACCGAGGCTACAGCGTGGGTCGATGCCAACAACGTGCTGGGAGCCACCGCCAGTCACTTCGGCATGGACTTAGCCATCAAGAAGGCACAGAAAACCGGCGTAGGGTGGGTCTCAGTTAAAGGTAACAAACTCTGTGGATACTCTTTGAAAATCACACTTAAGGATATTTAGTTCAAAGATATTATGACATGCGTATTCGTATGTATTCACAAATCTCTAAGTGCCGTATTACAGAACGTCACTCGATACTCAAGCATTACTTAAAACTAGTTTCAACCAATCAAATGGTATTGAATCTAACTTTAAGTAATGCTTGAATATTGAGTGACGTTCTGTAATACGGGTCTAAAATCGCAGGAAGCGCTGCAAAACGTCAAAAACTGACACAAAGGTGGCACAAGACCGTCAGGTCGTGAACGATTCCATGGAGATATGAGGAACTTGACGCGACGAAAAAGACGATACTATCTTTTCTTGGCCGTTTAAACTATGTTCTAACTGGCTATGTGTAATAGAAGTAAAATTATCTTAATTTACACACAATAAAACCGTTCCAGGTTCCAATCACTTTGGCATGGCTGGATTCTGGGCTCAAAAGGCAGCAGACCAAGGCCTCATAGGCATGGCTTATACCAACACCTCTCCTCTCCTTGCACCTACCAGGAGTAAAGAGGTCAGTCCTCGTAGATTTAAGGACTACCCAGGACTACAATGTGGCCTTCGGTTCAGAGCCTTATTATAAGCAATACTGACCCTTGGTCATAATCGACGTACATGATGTGTCACTAACGGGATGCAGCAGAATACCAGCGTCAGGTATTGTACCTGGCATATGCTGAGCTGGACTCCCATTTGGTGCAACCATGACACACACCGCCCAGTAGTGATTGACCGTTATAGATGTTTATGAGCTGTCTATGGGTCAATTTATCTTTTTAATCTTTGTTATTTTTCTTTTTTTTTTTCACCTTTTTTGATGTTTTTAATGCCTGTATTGTGTCATTTGTTGCACTGAATAAACGTTTTATCTATCTATCTATCATCATCATCTGCCTAGTCTTTTCCCAACTATTTTGGAATCGGCTTCCAGTCTAACCGGATGCAGTTAAATACCAGTATTTTACATGAAGCAACTGCCTAACTGACCTCCACAATTCACTTACTGGGTGATAAGACGTGAGACACCTTGGTGGTAATACTGGTTGTCAGACTTTCTGACGATCCGTAACGACTGTCATACATCCACGACTTACAGGCGGAACCAACGGCTTAATGTGCTTTCCGAGACGCGGAGGGTTCTCGGTACAAAAAGATGGTCACCCATCCACGGACCAACCACGGCAAGCGTAGCTTAACCTGATCGATCAACCCGTGCGGCTGTTATTACTTAGCCACGAAGGCAGAGCACCGGCTAGATGGTCAATCGCGATCAAGAAGGCTCTTGGAGGCAGGCATTTATCGAGCGGTCCACACTGCAGAAGACCGCATAACTTGGATACGCGTCGTATGTGGTCGTGGTCATTAAGGGAACGACGAAGACGATACTTAGTAGAAAGCCTAATTAATATGCGTTTTTTCTGTTTCCAGGCGGCATTGGGCACTAATCCTATAGCGTGCGTTGCTCCAGCTTCGAAGGATGAATCGTTCTACCTCGACATGGCTACTACTACGGTCTCGGTTGGAAAGGTAATTGGACGAAAAACTAGACCGTTCTGCCACAGTGTAACTGCCGACAGACCACAGTGTAACTATTACAGTGGTTCGGTTCAGAGCCCATACATTTGACAAGACCACTTACGGACGATTGTTCTGTAAAAACGCTCACGTTGAACCACTGTAGGTAGTTATACTGAGGTCCTACAATTCCAATGATAAAAATAGCTTCTGCCAACACTGCTATGGCACATGCTTTAGTGTGCATACACACGAGCGACACGCGTTAACGACAGAGGCAACTGTAACAATCGACGTCGCTCGTGTGATCATGCACTAAGCTATTTTGTGGGCTGTTTAATAGAATTGTATTTTAAACTGGCCAGATCTTTTCTCATTACCTAACTTTTGTGGATATATGTACTTAAATGCGCATATTTGTGACCAGCACAGATATAAATCTATGCTTATAAGTTTTATACAAAAATTTTATATACACGGAATCTGCACATGTGAAATACTGCACTGTGTGCGCTCTTAGGCCCTTTGTACAAGTACCTACACGTTTTGCTGAGAAAAACTACGGTTTATTCGCGATGTGTAGGCACGGTCGTCAGTGTTGTATGGATTACTATGGAGGCTTGTTTACGGACACGTTTTTTCTACGGCGCGGTTTATACGCCGTACCGTAAAGGCTCCTGCAAACAGGCGCGACGCGCGACGCGAATCGCGCGCGACCCAAAGGCACCGCTCGTTGCGTGACTTGCGGTGCCTTTGAGTCGTGCGCGATTTCATCGCGTGTCGAGCCTGTTTGAAGGAGCCTTAAAGAAACAGTGGCGTGTACAAAATTCCTTATGCGGTCAACGGCCAATCAACTGGGCGTGCGAACACTCGGACAGTTTGTTACTGTCGCATGATTGCCTGGTGTCCTAGTCAGACGTGTTTACTCTTTATATGAAAACTTTTCATAATCCTATTCTTGTCATTTTCTAGATTGAAATGCAGCGTCGAAAAGGGGAGTCATTGCCGGCTGGCTGGGCGCAAGGACCCGATGGAAATGAAACGAAAGATGCTGAACTGGTATGTTCATCAGTAATATCCTGCACCAACTTATAATCCCCTACTGGTAATATGTGGCCGCACTAGCGCTCGCACTGGGGCCTAAGTCAGCTAATTTATAAACGTTGCGACATGCGATGGTATCTCAGTATCTCCATTGTGAATTTTTGGCAGATTTTGTAGGGTAAAACTGACAATAGAGAGATCATTGCAACGTCAAGTAAAATAATACTTGCCTCCTTTTTCTATGGGATTAAACCTTTGCTTCGTCCACATCATTTTTACCTATTAACAATAAGACTATACCTTGAGGTGAAACCTCAACAGCGACCTTTTTACAAGCTTATATTAGCTTGCTTCGTTCGTATGTGTTTCCAGTTACTCGCATTGTCATCCATTTTATTATCCATAGGTATAAGATATATTATACAGAAACGCCCATCATCAATAAATTCTTGTACTCGTTTTCAGGCGTTCAAAACCAGCTGTCTGATGCCACTGGGTGGCGGTGAGCTGACATCAGGATACAAAGGGTTTGGACTAGCAGCCATGGTGGAGCTGTTCTGTGGAGTATTATCAGGTTAGCTATAATCAATCTATCGTTAAAATAATACAAATCTTGAATTCATTGATTCACTGACAGACAACCAAGTCCAGTCTTACCAATGGGTAAGGGGCGGGGCGTATACCTAGTAACGGGGTTGTGTAGGTCAGATAGACAGAACCGCACAGCCTAAATAACTGGGTCTAGAAACATGAAATTTTTGCGCAAGAGTTCCTTACAAAACGAAAGTGAGCAACAAGGCATTTTTTAATACTCCCACCAAAGGGGTTAATTAGAGGACAGTTTACATGGAAAATCGTTATTTTTGCAGATGAGCAATCCCATCGGGGACGGCTTGTCATATTATAAGTCTTACCCATCCTTTATCTTGCCCAACATGAACTCAGACAGTGATGCCTAATTTTTTTCACAAGAACCGCTGCTTTAGAAAAACAAGAATGTTGGTTTAACACAAACCTGCGGTGGACGAGCTACTACAGCTTGTAAAAATATTAATTCATTGGAGGAAAAGTGTAGTCAGTTAGGACGTCCCTTAGTCAAATGAATTGAAAGCAGCGACGTAATTTGCCACCAGCAATCTGCTATAGACCTCAATCTTTTTTTCCCGACTGCGTTGAAGCCCAAAAAGAGGGTTATGTGTTTGACCTGTATTATATATTGAATCATCCCTCTTAAACTCCGCACAGGCGCCAACTACGGCCACAACGTGCGATCATGGTCACACAGTGGCGCGGGTGGGCCAGCCAACTTAGGCCACTGCTTCGTCGCCGTCGACCCCGAGTGCTTCGCTCCTGGCTCCGGAGACCGCCTCGCTGACTGCATCACACATTGGCGACAAATGGAACCAGTGAGTAACATTGTTCTGTAAATTCATAACACGAGCATCACTGACAACTTGTAGTAAGTTTTGAGCCCAAAAAATCTAACAATATCGTACCATCGACAAAAAGAAGACTCACTGTAGTCAGTAGATTCGGAAGTAGGCATTAGTTAAGTTTTGGTCTTTGGGACGGCGCTTTTAATAAAAAATCATCGCAATAAATCCAATGATGCAGAATCAAAAATGATTGCAGGTGCTATCCATCACTTACTTAAGGTACGGTCAACCGTAACACTTGAACTACGAAAACGGCCCTTAATACCACGACATAAAGGCGCTGTCAATGACAAATTGTACGGTTAAGCTGATACGTTACTGACAAAGGCCGCAGGCGAACTGGGCGGGCATAAGAAAGTGACAGAATCAATTACTTCCACATGCGAAAAAAGAGAGCGAACCAATGCGCTGGAACCAAAATAAAACAGCGTAAGCGCCAAACCAAATAAAAATTGTTTAAAAATAAATAAAGCTGTATGTCAAAAATATTTTCAGCCAGAGTTTTCAATTACCTCAATTACCAAAGAGGTCAGTGCCTATTAAGCACATTTTGAATGCAATTTTGCAATAAAATTACTTAGGATTTTGGAATTACAGAAAAAAATATAAAAAAGTAGAGGTCTTTTCGGAATTAAATTCTATCAATGAAATTTAACCCAATTGCGTTTTGCTTTAGTCAGAGTATTAATCAATAAACATATAACCAAAAATTAAATCCATACGTATGCTGTAATCCATAAAAATAAAAATATAAAAAAAAATAAAAATTCAAAGTCCTGACTGACTGATATATCAACGCACAGCCTACTAAACCGCTGGTCTTGGACACATTGGAGAGTGTGTCCTTTGTGAAGAGTAGGAAGAAAGAGTTTTTTGAAATTCCACCCCTAAGAGGGTGATTGGGGGAGGGTGAAATTTCACGTAGACGAAGTCACGGGCAGAAGCTAGTAGTGGAATATATGGTTACGAAAAACCTCCAATTTATTTTGGTATCGCCTTAACTGTACAGATACCGTATGGCAATCTCTATTTTCAGACGGATCCCAAGCTACCTGTGTTAGCTCCAGGAGATAAAGAGAAGCAGGCGGCCGCGGAAACCGACGCTAGAGGATATGTGACGTACGTCAAACAGCAGATCGTATCCTCCGCCGCGCTCGCCGAGAGACTGAAAATAAAACCAATGGAAGTAGAAATGGACGAATGCTAGTAATTCTGAAATTAGTATATTTAAGGGATTTGCATTTGTTATAGCACCTCATTGATTTTTTAAACTGATTAACGACTAAGCACAACTCTAGGAATGCTGTCAATACCGAAAATGACGTCAAAATCTAAGCAAAATGGCGGCCATAAAAATAATACCTTTGCCATTTTTCCTCATAAGCTCACACAAGTATCAAGTATAGTTCAGAATGCGCCTTGCCAGATGTGCGCCGGCGCGGCGTCTCGACACAAATCAGGGTTAGGGCCTTCCAAACTCCGGGCCAACCAAGCTTCAGTGTCTCGTGGGGGACAGGAAAGTACAGTTGGCGTGACACATCGAGCTTTAGAAAGAGATACACGTATGAGTGACAGAGAAGACGCTCTATAATTAATAATATAATAATAACACCACCCTTTTTACACCGTCCCACAGCAGGGCAAAGGTAATTGAAAAAGTCGCATTGGTACTTGCCCAGATTTGAACCCACAACCTCGTGAATGAGAGGCGAAGCCTTCATGAAGCCCAACTTTTTCCAAAAGTCCGTGTACTATATTTACAACCGAGTATTGTAGACACTTTACGAAGAGAGTAATTGTTTTCTTATGTACAGACGCCAGCACATCAACCTACTACAATCTGTCAAATTTCTTTAATAGTTTTTCAACTTTATGTCTAAAGCATAAGGCTCAAAGTTGATTGGGAAAATTTGACAGTTTCGGGTAGCTTGATGTGCTGGCGTCTGTACCTACAGTCCATTCACAATTATTTTGCCTCTGACAGCAGTAACCTAACAACCTTATTGGAATGAATGAGAATAATCACTGTGATTTGGACGGTGAAGCAAAATCAGAAGTAAAATAAGTGTGAACGGACTGAATAGGCCTAGTTATGAGGACCACACAGCTGTGATAACTGCTTTCGAAATTATGCCTGATCTTGAATACCTTAACAAAAGAGTGTACCTAATTATTGAATGATGTTATTGTTAATATAAATAATGCTTATTATTACTTGCTTCTTTTCTTTTTATACCGTAACCACACTTACTTGACACTTAACAGTATCAAGTCAGCGTCAAGTTAGTATCATAATATCAAGTTCATCACTCAAGTGATACTTCAAACTAACGACAAATATGTAGTTACTTTATTCTCTAACTACGCAAATATTTTTAAAATGTTTTACATTTTTTTTTTACATTAATATAGCAAGTAGTACATACTAATTTCATACAATTATCAATTAGTATGTACCATTTACAGCATTATAGTCACTGACCCACTGACCTGTATATACCAGTACTTGTATGATAGAGGTCAGTGATTATAGTTCATACTAATTTCACACAATTAACATACAGTCATGGAACTAGTATGTACTTTATAGGATGTTAGGTTAGGCGGAGGGTTAGCCAAACAAGGAAGTTTCGTAGGTAGTGGGGTCTACCTACGAAACTTCCTTATTTTAACGTTATTATAACGGTATGCTATGTGGTGTAATATACTTATATATTATATATTTTATTATTATATACACTTGTATATAATATTATAAAATAATGTAATATTATAATATAATTGTATTATATAATGTAATATAATATAATGTAAACTCCATGAATTTGTAATAATATAATTTAGGGGAAAATGGAGTGAAATGAAACAAAAAATTATTATTAGTTTTTGTATTTAACAATTACAAATTTTGATCAAATCCTGATACAAACGCGACACCTTCGTCGGATTTCTTAAAAATGTTACAGTTGCTAAAAGCAAAAATTTTGGAAATTCTTGAAAGACTTTACAAAAAACATGAAACAAAAATACCTTTAGGGTCTTCAAACTAAATATGTATTTGCTAAATGGGTCTACCTACGAACCCTCCTTGTTTGGCTAACCCTCCGCCTAACACCTTGTATACAGCTTACATAGAAAATTAGAAACTAGATAGTCCAGTATTGTTCGATCAAGTTCAGTTTCAATGGAACTGACTAGACCTTGAGAGTCTCAAGGTCAATGTCGACGCTATTACAACGTATAGCACTACTACGTGACGGTGAGCTCATCTGACGATAACTATGTAGCGAAAGCGACCCTCTATGGTAAAGGCCTCGACTATAGCTACAGGTAGTCTAGGCCATTTTTTTTTTTTTAGTTTGAAATTTTACATTACTTCTCCCGCTCGGGGCGGAGCGGGAGGGCGTGTCAGACTTTTACTGACTAAAACCCACCCGTGTTCCTTCAGTTGCCTGTGCCAGGGGCCACGGTATCTCTTTCGAACAACCCGCGACCCTGGCAGGCATCGGCCCTAGCGGACCCCGTCAGTTAGCGCTGACATCTCTTGAGGCGCGCGTGGAACACAACGCGTCGTCGACCCGGGCCTGGTCGGTAGTCATAGACCTTGGGTTTGAACCCAGGCAGTCAGTTCCTCTCTTTACTCTATGCAACTTGTTTCATTATAACTGTACTATGAAATGGTGAAAAAGATGGTGAAAAGTTTGTTGTGGTGGATAACGTACCACTCCCTCTTGCAGACAGGAGGCCTGGGTCCCAGCAGTGGGAATATTCAAGGCTGATTGTAATGTACGAGTACTCAGATACTTATATGTTTAATAAGATTAGGTACGGTCAGCATCAAAAGTCGATGAACACTTCAGTTTTTTTAATCTTAGTTATTGAGCAAAATATTAACACTTCAGTTTTTTTAATCTCTGTGATTGAGCAAAATATTTGTTGAAAATTGCACCGTACTTCTGCTGCAATTTTGAATAAATATTTTGCTCAATAACTGAGATTAAAAAAACTGAAGTGTTAATCGACTTTTGATGCTGACCGTACCTAATACTTCATCTGCCAATCGTAATGATTACTTACCTAGGTAAAGCAAACCACCCAGTACTCGTCAGGAATTTCATTATAAGATTAAACTTCACCAGTGGTGATGATGAAAATCAGGGCATTGTTGTGTTTCAATCATAAATCGTATTTACAAGATTATTATGAGCGCATTGCACACGTTAATAGGTAAATTTATTATGATTGTTTTTCTTGTTAAAAGTTTCAAAACTGTCTCCATAATTATAATATGTCTGAAATCAAACTTAATTTATAACATTCAAGTCAACTGATTCAACTCCCCCTTGGGGTAGGCAGATGTGTATAATGGCAAGCCTATCCTAAAATAAACCCAATAAAATGTCAATTGCAAATTATCGAACTAAATTTTTACCATTATCTCCCTATACTTCCCTAAACAGCCCACTATACAGTTTATTTACGAAATTACGACGCAAAACACAGACAATTACTTAATATTTATGTAAGAATGGAACGTAGATGAATGCATGACTGAATTCTAAGGTGTAAGTGAGACAACATAAGTTTTCCAGTCTATCAAAAAGTACTCTGTGGTTTTCCAAAGACATATTGCTTTGGATGGAATGGAGCCACTGACCTCTATCATACTTGTATAACACAGGTTTGTGAGTGGAGCACAGACTGGCACAGACAGAGAAGTTACCTTGAGTGAAGTTTATTTAAAAAGGTAGAATGACAGTTGCTTTTGAATGACGGAGAAAAAACGAAAAGACGGTTATTTTACCTAAGATGTAAGTATTTTTATTTTTTATGTTTTCTACTAACTTATTTCAGGAATAAAACTTTGTGATATTCCCTTTACTTTTCCTATGACCCGAGCCCTTATTACCACATAATATATATATATTACACACACTTTTTTTTTAACCAAGTTTGTGTCCCACTTCTGGGCAAAGGCCTCTCCTTTATCCTTCCAAACCTATGTCTTGTGCGATCTCTGGCCATGTTGGCCGTGCAAACGTTACCAGATCGTCACACCACCTTCGCCGTGGTCTACTTCGACGGCGATGTCCTCCCTCAGGCGTCCAGTGAATGACGATCTTTGCCCATCTCTCTGGGTGCATTCGCGAGACGTGTCCAGCCCACTCCCACTTCAGCCTGGTCGTTTTTTCTCCAACATCCGCTACTTGAGTTATGGAGCGCAGATTAGTGTTTCTAACTCGATCTGTACGCATATCACCTATTTTGCTGCGCTCCATTGCCCGTTGGCAAATCTGAAGTTTGGACTTCTGTCGTTCAGTAAGTGAACAACTTTGTGAACCGTAGGTTAGGACGGGTAGGATGCACATGTCGATTAGTTTTCTTTTTAGTGATATAGGAAGACTACCTTTCGTATGTTCTTTAAGAGTCCAGTAGGTCTGCCAAGCATTTTGGACTCGTCTTTCGACTTCCTGCGGTGCTATTCTGTAAAAATCTCACCGTGAAAACTTAAGTGAAGCGAGCGTGGAGTGAGCTGTCAATAGAGTCAATTCCTAGCAAAAAAAAACTCACTTCACCTAAGTTTTCAGAATCGATCGGCTGGTCTTGTCTGTTCTTAAAAGACACTGTCTGGCCCAAGTATGTGTACTCATCGACATATCGCAACACATGTGCGTCTACCTCGACCCTACGTTTCGTGCTGTTGGCTATGACCTGTGTCTTGGATCTGTTCATTGAAAGTCCAACCTCAAGACTTGCCGTGAAGCATTTCTTCAAGGTCTGAAGGAGAAGTGGAGAATAACACTATATCATCTGCAACGCGGAGATTTGTTAGCTGGTGGCCGCTAACATTTATGCCTCGTGACTGCCACGAATCAGGCAAATTATTAAAAACTCCTGCAATGAGCACACGGGCCACCGGCCACAGCCACAAACGCCACCTCGAGAAGCTAGAACGACGATTGAACGACGATTTGTAGCGTGTGGTTGCCACCGGCGTCAACCGTGTGCGGCGAGTCCATATAAAATGTATGAAAACTACGAGTACAGGACGCCGGCCGGTGGCGTCGTTTTGTGGTTGTGGCCGGTGGTCCGTGTGCGGGGACCCTTAGGTGATCGCCTTGTCTGACACCTTTCTCAATGTTATTTTTTCTTTAAATTTATTTAAATTAATAAGGTAATATTTTTAATATGTTTTATTAGTATTAACTCGGACTCTCAAACAGAATAGCTGCTATCTTATCTCTTCAGGTGTATCAGTCTGTATCAGTGGTGTATCAGTGTATTCTATATCAGTCAACAATGGGTGGCATTGCTGACTGATAGAGAATGATTAAGCCATTAAGTCCGCTTTGTACCTTATTGTGTGCGAGAAGTTGAATAAATAAATAAATAACTTAATACGAATTCTCTTCTGAATAACTATCCATACTAATATTATAAATTCGAAAGTAACTGTGTCTGTCTGTCTGTGTGTTACCTTTTCACGCCTAAACCACTGAACGGATTTCGATAAAATTTGGCAGAGAGATAGATTGCATTCCGGGCAAGGAAGTAGGGTAGTTTTAGCGCGATATTCCCACGGGGTCGACACTTAAGCGGGTGAAACCGCAGGGCGCTGCTAGTTAAGTATATTTTATCGGTTTGTTTAATATTAGTATGGATTAAGTTTTTGGTTTAGGCTTGACTGTGGATTTACTGATATTGTAGGTAATCACAATTTTTTGTTCATCTGACTTACCCTTTATAGCTATTATTTGTTACCAATTCACGGAATCTCTTTTAGGTATCTGATAAATATATACTTAATAATAATCTGAGGATAATCAGTTCAAAGCTCCGACAGCAACTGAGCCTAGCAGACATACTCGTAGATGTTTGGTAGTCGTCGTGTTGACCACCACGAGAACTCAAATGAAAACATGTATTTTTAACCATATAGATTAAAACATTTTTGTTATTACGACAGTATGCAAAATGAAGAAACAACATAGTTCCAGTAGAAGAAAGAGAACAATGATGGCTTGACGATAATCGCCTCTATTAACGTAATGCTGTCTCAATTTCAGTCGCAGTAAAACTAATGATGTACAGGGTAGTGACAACAGAGTCTTATCGGTTCATGTTGGAGAGTCTGAAGGCGGTCGGTACTGCAAGCAAGGCCGCTGAGCAGCAAGCCGAACTGCTGATCCAAGCGGATAGGTTTGGACACCCTAGTCATGGACTTAATAGATTAGGTGAGTAGATCGAGTGAAGGTGAACAGATAATTGAGTCATAAAAGGAAAACGATATAGCCCGAAGAATTGGCAAACATACTCGTAAGTGGGATGGTCGATGGGGCCAAGAAGTTCTGGAGCGGTGATCGCATACCAAAATATGTTGCGTGGGTCGGTCCTCTACAAGACGGACCGATGACCTAGTGAAGGTCGTAGGAATTCGCTGAATACGAAAAACATAGGGTTGGTCGTTGTGGTGATACGTGGGAAAGGTCTATGTCTTATAACAGTGGACATCTTTCGGCTGAATGATAATGATAAGAAGTATTACGGTAGCGCTACACTACATAAAATATAGATCCATATACCGGTGTAGCCACCAGCCGAAATTAGGCCTCACTTATCTCGGGAGTCGAGTGATCTTTTTGTGTCCATTCTCGAAATAAATATTATAATTTCCAGAAATGTATTTAAACGACATCAAAAGCGGCTCATGCAAACCCAACAACGAGCCAAAGGTACTAAAAGAGAACGAGGTTACAGCGTTGGTCGATGCCAACAATGTGCTGGGAGCCACCGCCAGTCACTTCGGCATGGACTTAGCCATCAAGAAGGCACAGAAAGCCGGCGTAGGATGGGTCTCAGTTAAAGGTAACAAAATCTGTGGATCTTTTAAATTCACACTTAAAGATATTTATTTTAAACTAGCTTCTGCCCGCGACTTCGCCCGCGTGGATGTCGAAAACATGGGTTCTAATTTCTTTGCGCGGATCCCTAATTATTTTACTAAAATAAAAGTAGCCTAAGTTACACCTTAAAACATCAGCTATCTGCCAGCGAAAGTACCGTCAGAATCGATCCAGCCAATCCGGAGATTAGCCGGAACAAACTTTTTTTTTTGTTATAAATTCCGTATATACATACATATGTATTTAGTAATAAAAACAGACACTTCAATATTTATTTATTTGATGTATAGATTTAATATACACACATCAACACGGTCTAGGGATAATTTAAAAAAAGCGAATTACTATCAATGTGTTAATTATTTATATGACATGTATATATTTAAAAGATACGTTATTTAATATTCTACCATTTTTTAATAATGTTTAAGGTACTTCGATTAAAATTTCAGGATTTATGGAAAAAAAATGAAGCGTAGACGGAAACCGTATATGAATTAACTTTTAATTTGTGAGTAAAAACTGAAAAAAATAGAAAAATCATTTAATTTGAGTTTATAAACTTGAAGTTAGTAGTCTGAGAAAGCGCCCATGATGTTCATAACACATCGGCAACGATTGCCCATGCTCAGAACAAGGTTGTCAATGTCTTGCTGCGGAATATTGTCCCATGTCCTTCTGAGGTGCGCAAAAAGTTGATCTTCTGTAACCAGATTTTCAGGAACTTCCTTCAGAGCTCTTCTTTGCAGCATATCCCACGCATGCTCAATGGGATTTAGATCTGGCGATTGAGCAGGCCAGTCTAAGGCCCTAACATTGTGTGTATGTAACCAAGCTGCTACCGTTCTCGCCGTGTGTGCCCGGGCATTGTCGTGCATGAGCAGGAAATCTTGCCCCATTTGTGTTCTGTGGGGCAAGATTACGGGCCCCAGCACCTGTTGGACGTATCGTTCTGCCGTCATATTGCCCCGCACCCAAACGAGATCCGTCCGTCCTCCAAGACGAATTCCTGCCCAAACCATAATTGTTCCTCCTTGGTATGGGTGAACTTCCTGAGGGTTCTGAAGACGGCTCCATCGTCCAGGAACTCGCCAAACACGCGTCCTTCGTGAATCTGGATGGAAGCCGAACCTGGATTCATCCGTGAACAGCACATTGGACCATTGCTCACGGCCCCAGTCCACGTGGTTCCGAACCCATTCTAATCGTCGTCCACGATTGCCTCTCCGTAAAGGTGGGACCCGGAGTGGTCTACGAGAGCGTAGATTGCTTTCATGCAGTCGCCTTCTTACAGTTTGGGCACTCACAAGCACTTGGTGTTCCACTCGCAGCCTTTGGACCAATTGAGTCGCCGTTGCATTTGGTTGAGCTCGCGCAGTAATTTGCAAAAATCGGTCTTGTCTGGGGGTAGTGATGCGACTTGGCCCCCGGTGCCTCTCCGCTACTTCACCTGTGGCACGATAGCGTGTCCACAATCTTGAAATTACATTTTGGTGGGTCCCTATGGCCTCAGCAACATTACGCTGAACAGACCCAGCTTCCAGCATTCCCACAGCTCGTAACATCTCCGCCCTCGTCAAATGTTGGCGTTGCATGGCTACAATACCTCAATTTTAACTTTATCTATCGTTTAAAAATGAAAAAAAACTGTAACTAAACGTAATTCGTATTGTTTTCTAAATTTCGCACAAATGAAAATTCCCTCTCCTGCACATCAAGACATTTTTATGCCACCGAAACAAAAGAATTTTCAAAAATTTGAATTTGGAATTAGTCTGAGATAAATTATAAACAAATCGGTGTATAAAAGATTCTAATGCGGCCAGTACTTTTTGAGTTATTTAATTGAGTATGAAATATCCCTAGACCGTGTTGATGTGTGTACATGCGTATTCCGCACGAAGCGCTCCACAACGTCAAAAACTGTCAAAGGTGGCACAAGAGTTCTCAAGACAATGGAGGTATGAGGAACTCGACGCGACGAAAAAGACGATACCTTCTTTTATTGACTGTTTAAACTATTTTAAGTGGCTATGTGTGTGTGTATGTGCGTTTTGCACGGCGTCAGTATGCAACCCAATCAGCTTACATAATATATAATAAAATAAACGCAAAATTAAGGTTCCACCAGGAAATCGCACACATAGGCAGATTGCAAATTCTTTTTATCACATTGCAAATTCTTTTTATTGCTTTCTTATCAATAATGTAAATACTCACCGAGTTTAATATATAAATTGCGCTTCGATCACATCGGCACTTCAAAGACTTCAAAGAAGACATACACACACACACACAACATCACAAACACTGTTTTAAAATAAGACGCACAATCATATAGTTTCACATAGGCATACAACTGCAGTTACACAAAGAGCTGTTAATTAGTTTTTATCACACCTGCTCTGAAAATACATACTAATTATACCAATTAGAGGGAAGAAACGCCTTTATCCCGCCCTTCAAATCCTTTCATCCCAAGGTATGGAAGTTTGTATGAAAATCCTTCCGACCCAAGGGTGGGAAGTATGTATGAAATTCCATTACATACCCGGTTTTCCTTTTTTTTTTTTAATTTGTCAGCAGTCATACTGCCAAGAGACTTTAACTGTCTACTAATTAAATTTCAAGTAAATTGTTACTGGCCACATACAGTTTTTTTTTTACCAGTTACCAACCTCCTTGGTGCATACAGAAAATTAAAAACGAAATTATTTATAATAGCTGCACTTTTAATAATTGTAGTTTTAACTAAATATAAACATTTCTATGCATTTATGTCCATAATTTTCCTCGTAGGTGTAATAAAAAGCACTATACATCCCTCAGGATAAAGTACAGTTCCATACCTCAAATGGTTTGCGCCCCTCGCAAGCTCGTGGCGCAAATGCCATAATCTCGGTATGGAACTGTCACTTTCTTCCCTCTGAAGTAATGTACTATTATAAGTCATTTACTGTTTTCTTTTCTTCCTAAATTTTATTTTTAGGCACCTTTTGTAAGAAATTGTCTCAATATTGTAATAATTAAGGAAGAGAGCGGGATAGCCCCAACACAAGTATTACTAATTACTTACTGGGGATGTCTCATTTATAATCCATGTAACTATTTTGGGACTAATAAACATTTTTCATTTTTCCATGTGTAACAGAATTACAGAACGAAGAACAAATTAATTTACACACACTAAAATTGTTCCAGGTTCCAATCACTTTGGCATGGCTGGGTTCTGGGCTCAAAAGGCAGCAGACCAGGGCCTCATAGGCTTGGCATTTTCCAACACCTCACCTCTCCTTGCACCTACCAGGAGTAAAGAGGTCAGTCCTTGTAGATATAAGGACTACTCATGGCTATCATGAGGTCTTCGGTTCAGGGCTTTAATATATGCAGTTTCGAGTATAGGCACAATCGGCATCACATATAATATAATATACACAAATCCCACCAGCCCATTGGTGGAGTTTGTTTTCTGATGAATTTGATAGAGGGAGTCCGTAACTCCCTCTCACAGAGAGGAGGCTTGAATCTCTGCGGCGCGAACATAATAGGCTTGATTATTTATGTTTCAACAGTGTGAAGTCAACGTGAATGCAACTGGTATGGCCACTTCTTTTGTTATGATCTATTTTACTGAAGTGGTTTTTGAGGCTCCATGAGTGAAAGAGTTTACCTTTACTTGCTTAGTTTCCTGTCTAGCACGGTTGATATTGCACTGTCTTTATATTGAATACATATACATAATATTTCTATTTCATATCTTTTTTTTCTGTTTCCAGGCGGCATTGGGCACCAATCCCCTAGCATGCGTTGCTCCAGCTTCGAATGATGAATCATTGTACCTCGACATGGCTACTACCACGGTCTCTGTTGGAAAGGTAAGCGGACGAAAAATAAGATGGTTGTACCACTATGCAACTACTTACAGAGCACAGTGTAACTACTGACAGTGGTTCGGTTTAGTCCATACATTTGACAAGACCCGGACGATTGCTCTGTACAAACGCTCATGTTGAACCACTGGATAGTTACACTGTGGTCTGTGGTGATTTTGCATCACTGTCCAAATCACTGTGATCTTTATTCTCATTCTTAAAAAGTTGCTGTAGTCAGAAGTAAAATAACTATGAACAGACTGTACTCGTTTTAGTATGAGTTACTTGATTACCTAAGTGTCTTATGTGCGTGCTTACTCTTTATATGGAAACTTTTTATAGAATAGAATAGAATACTCTTTATTATGTACACCATATAATATAGTCTTTTTACTATCGTTTTCCAGATTGAAATGCAGCGTCGAAAAGGGGAGCCATTGCCGGCTGGCTGGGCGCAAGGACCCGATGGAAAAGAAACGAAAGATCCTGAACTGGTATGTTCAGCAGTAATATCGTACACCAACTTATAATCGCCTACTGGTACTATGTGGCCGCACTAGCGCTCGCACTGGGGACTAAGTCAACTAATTTATAAACGTTGCAACATGCGATGGTATCTCAGTATCGTCGCCTTAGAGTGAAAACCTCGGGAATGCAATACCTCGTAAGTAGCATTTTATGCATTCCGGACAATCTTATAGTACCGAACAGCTCTGGGCATAAAAGCGGATTAAATAAAATTAATAAGAATACAGAGCCTCCTTTTTTGAAGTCGTTTAAAAAACCATAAAAGGTGGTTCTGTAACGTATTCTTATTAATTAATATGGAGATTTAACCCGCTTTTTATCCAGAACTGTTCGATACTATAAGATTGTCCGTAATGCATAAAATGCTACTTACGAGGAATTGCATTCCCGAGGTTTTCATTCTAAGGCGACGGTATCTCCATTGTGAGTTTTTGGCAGATTGTGTAGGGTAAAACTGACAACAATGATGATTGCAACGTCAAGCAAATGAAAACTTGCCTCCATGTCCATAGAAGTAAACCGAAACTCCTCTTACTCCCTTTGCTTCGTTCACATTATTTTTGCCTACCATTCCTACCAATAATAGGACTACGCCACAAGATGAACAGAGGCGTCTTTACCTATGGTGCAGGGTGTGCGGCGCACGCGGGCGCGGGGTCTAAGGGGGCGCCTCTGCCCTGCGCCCTCTAATGCGACACCTCCAAAGATGCGTCGATGGCCGGCGCTCTCAAAGACCCTGCGCTCGTGTGCGCCGCACATAGGGTTGCCAACTTTTTTAGAAGAAATAGAGTATATCTGATTTTGAAGGAGGTAAATAAAGAGTACGGATGTACAAAAAAGAGTATCATTTATTTTGTAGTTTTAAAAAGGTATTTTTTGTACTTTTTGCAGCACATAACAATTTTTCATTGTTATTCAAGGAATTGTATGAGTCCAAACATTCCAACTCTAAATTTATATAATTATATCAAGAACTCATTTTTGATCAATTTCAATGAAGCTCTATTTCTCTGAAGCTATATTTTCTGGCAAAAATTAAGTCGTTTAAATTCATCTGCTCTTTGCTTATTTGGTTTGAAATTTTAAGCAAGATAAATATAGTTAGCAAGGCCCTTCAAAAGTCAGACGTTGTATTGTCAGAAGCGGTGAAAATTATTGATAATGCAAAAATAAGTTTGTCTGAATTCTGTAATGAATCCGCTTTTGAGGAGCTCCATAACCGGGCGAAAACTGTAGCGGAAGAAGTCGAGGCAATAGTAGAATTTCCCATACCTGCACGCCCTCGCGCTCGTAAAAGGTTTTTTAATTATGAGGCGGAGGATGAACCGATAACAGACGCGAAAATACATTTTAAAGTAAATTTTTACTAAGTACTATTTGTTAGACACCGCCATTACTAAGTTCGACGACTTTTGAATGAAAATAATGTAATTTTTTCATTTCTTCAAAAATTTAAACACTGAAAAGATTTGGACTCTGATACAAAAAAAACACATTGCTCTAATTTAGAAAATAAACTTTGCCATGCTGGCTCTTCAGATGTGGAACAGTTCGAGCTCTATAATGAAATCGAATTATTGCCGATGTTTATTGATGATTCAACTACGCCGTTGGATATTTTAAATTACTTGTTTACGAATAAATTAATTTCAGTGTTCCCAAATCTGTCCACAGCACTGAGGATATACCTGACACTTCCAGTCACGGTCGCACATAGCGAAAGGTCATTTTCTAAACTAAAAATAATTAAAAACTACCTTAGATCAACATTGTCGCAAAGTTGACAAATTTATCATTAATAAGTATTGAACATGAAATCAAAATTGAAGTTAGTGACATTGTTAAAGATTTCGCTAATGCAAAAGCTCGCAAAGTAACTTTTTTGCAAATACATTTGTGTGTATATATACATATATATTTGTGTGTACGAGCATCCTATTTGTTATGTAACTATAATAGTTTTTCAATTAAATATTTTTGAAAGAACTAGAAAGTTGTGATCTAGAAAATCACAACTTTCCTAAAAAAAACTTTTTGCTTCCCAACATCATTTAAAATTGCACCATTTGCATCCGAATTTCCGTTTGAAAATATAACTGTTAGTATTCCGTTTTGACCCCGCTCCTGCTAGACTAGAGGGCGCCAGGGTACTGGTTGCACACGGGCGCCACAAGGGCTAGAGACGCCTCTGAAGATGAAACCTCAACGACGATCGTTTTATCCATATAAGATATTTTATACAGAAACGCCTATCGTCAATTCTTGTATTCGTTTTCAGGCGATCAAAACCAGTTGTCTGATGCCACTGGGTGGCGGTGAGCTGACATCAGGATACAAAGGGTTTGGACTAGCAGCTATGGTGGAGCTGTTCTGTGGAATATTATCAGGTTAGCTCCAATCAAGCTTAATATTTTCTACATAATTACAATGTTGAATCTTGTTTGAATTCAATTCTGGGTCTAGAAGCATACAATTTTGAGCAAGAGTTCCTTATATAACGAAACTGAGCAACAATGATTTTAAAAATAAAAATTCCCCCTAAAGGGGTTAAATAGGGGAGTTTATACGGAAAATCGTAATTTTTGCTGATGATAAGTCCCATCGGGCACGACTTGTCTTGCCCATGGAATTAGTATGTGCTGTCTTACCCATCATGAACTGGAGTTCAATTCCTGTAATTTGAAATGTTCAAAATCTAGTCGCAATATCATTTTAGCCACAATCAATGTCAAAAATTTAGGGAAATTACAGGTATTTTTGACTGAGATTAGATTGCGAACGCTCTAAAAAATACGGGAATTGCCTCTCTGATGTCAAAGACATACCGTAACATTTTCTGGACCATCAGGGACACTCAGCCACCAATGCCTTTTTTTCCACAAAAACCGCTACTTTAGAAGAGCAAGTTAATCTACCTACGTAGTTTAACACAAATCTGCGGTGGACAAGCTATTACAACTCGTAAAAATATTAATTCGTTGGAGGAAAAGAGTATAGTTAGTTAGGACGTCCCGAAAGTAGCGACGTAATTTGTCACCAGCAATCTGCTATAGACCTCAATCTTTTTTGACTCATCCCTCTCAAACTCCGTGCAGGCTCCAATTACGGGCACAACGTGCGACCATGGTCACACAGTGGCGCGGGTGGGCCAGCCAACTTAGCCCACTGCTTCGTCGCCATCGACCCCGAGTGCTTCGCTCCTGGCTCCGGAGATCGCCTCGCTGACTGCATCACACATTGGCGGCAGATGGAACCAGTGAGTAACATTATTCCGTAAATTCATATATCTAAGCTTTGATCCAAAAAAAAAAATCGAAGAAGACTGAGTATAGGTAGTCATTAGATTCGGAATTCTTAATAAAGTTTTGGTAAGTTTTTAGCTATCTGCGACGGCGCTTTTGATAAAAAGCATCGCAATAAATCGAATGATGCAGAATCTAAAATTACTGCAGGTGCAAAATTCCCGTCCATCACTTACTTAAGGTACGGTTAACACTTACGATGTTACACTTGAACTACAAAAACCGCCCTTAATACTACATCATAAAGGCGCTGTCAATCATAAATTGTGCGGTTGACTGTACGATTCCATGTCTCGAAGCTCAGCCATTGTCAATAACAGATACCGTATAGCAATCTCTCTTTTCAGACGGATCCCAATCGACCTGTATTGGCTCCAGGAGATAAAGAGAAGAAGGCGGCCGCGGAAACCGACGCTAGAGGATATGTGATGTACGTCAAACAACAGATCGCGTCCGCCGCCGCGCTCGCCGAGACACTAAATATAAAACCAATGGAAGTAGAAATGGAGTAATTCTGAAATTAGTATATTTAAGGGTTTTGCAGTTGTTATTGTATGTCATTGTTTATTTTTAAATTAACTAACGGTTAAGCACAACATAATATTTAAGAGTCGTCTAGGAATGCTGATACCGAAAATGAGGTAAAAATCTAAAAGTAAAATGGCGTTCATAAAAATAATACCTCTGCCATTTTTTCTCATAAGCTCTCACAAGTATCAAAATTTGAGATTGAAACTAAGGCCTTCCAGACTCCGGGCCAAGCGAGTTTCACTGTTCGTCGGGGTCAGGAAAGTACTGTCGGCATGATCGAGCTTTAGAAAGAGATACAGGTATGAGTGACAGAGAAGAGGCTCTATAAATAATAATATAAAAATAATACAGCCTAATATACTGTGCCACAACAAGGCAAAGGTAATTGAAAAAGTCGCATTAGCACTTAGGTACGAGCCATGGAGCGCAGTATCCTGGGGGTTCGAATATCTCACCGTATGCGCCAAAACCAAGATAACAGACGTTACCCAGAAAGCCGCTAAACTTAAGTGGGACTGGGCCCGACATGTCTGCCGCATGTCAGATGACAATTGGCCTAAGAGACACGCACGATGGTAAGGACTAAGTGCGGAAACCAAACCATAACATAGAACATGGCCTAAGAGAACCATCGATTGGGTCCCATCAAACGCTCGACCCCATCGCGGCAGCCCAAGACGAAGATGGCGGGACGAGCTTGACTCCTACCGTAGGGACTGGCCGACACTCGCAAAAGACAGAATTATATGGAAAAGGGAGAGGGAGAGGCTTTTGCCCTGGAGTGTGACATTACAGGCTAGTTACATTAGATTAGATTAGCACTTGCCCGGATTTGAACCCACAACCTCGTGCATAAGAGGCGAAGCCTTAACGAAGCCCGACTTTTTCTAAAAGTCCATGTGCTACATTTACAGCCAAGTATTATGAACACTTTTACGAAGAGAGTGTTCTTAGTTACCTACAGTGCATTTATAGTTATTTTGGCCTCTGACAGCAGCAACCTAACAACAACCTTATTGTAACGAGAATAAAGATCACTGTGATTTGGACAGTGATGCAAATTCAGAGGTGAAGGGAAAATATGTTATTGATAATACAAATATATGCTTACCTATCTATCATTTGTTTTTTTTCTTGAATTTTTTTTATAGACAACCATTAACAATATCTAGTCAGAGTCATCAAGTCCATCATTTGATTTGAACTAACGAAAAATGTAGTTATTCTCTAACTACGCAAAAACGACGTGGTCATAGCAGTTTTATACAACCACGACTAAAAGAAAGAAAACTTTTTTACAAAAAGTTACCTATTTTTCATTTCACTTTTGTAGTGTTTTTTTCCGAAGTCAGTTGTTTTTTTTTTCGTAAAAAAGGTTTTTATTTTTCAATTTTTAGGTGTATCTACCTACCTACCCCAAACAAATTCATTGTAGGTATCACTACTTGCTATGTGAATATCAGTGACAGGAAGCTATTGAACACATCTACCTACCCCTGTAAATGGTACAGGCGTTATGTTATGTAGTGTGATTGCGTAAACAATGCATACTTAAGCTATAGCAGCAAACGTGGTTGATTTGCTGGCATTTATTGATCCGCTGTCTGTCTCCGAAACTCCTCATCAGATCTTTACGAAATTTAAATGGGACCATTTCGGAATAAATCTCGTTCGAACAAAATTTTGCAAATCCGTCGATATATGGAGGAGTTATGCCCGAACATACATTAAAAAAAAATATATATATAATAGTCCGAATCGATAACCTCCTTTTTTGAAGTCGGTTGAAAATATATTTATTTAGCAAAGATTATAAGGCACTCTACACCAGATACATTCATCAGAAAAAATCAAATAAAAAGTACCACGAATTCGATATACTTATGCCGTGTCTCCTGCGCGTGTTTTTCGAAACATTATAGGTACAAAAACGTCAAAACAAAGAAGCCATACACATTTGTGTATGCAAACACGATGTTTCTGTTTTCCGAGCTTCATGGAAAACATTCCCCGCGCGGATGAAGAGGGGAAGGGTTTGTTTAATTTTCAATTCTTCAAAATCGGTTAAAGACACACGAAAGAAATGGCCGGTCATCAATCCGTAGCTCTTGGTAAATGTCAAAATTTCAAAGTCGTAAATTATACCGTTTGAACGATGTATGTATTTTAGCTAATCTGTAAAACCTTAATCCGCTACTGCTGTTTCGGCCCTAAATTAACTTATTTCCTTCGCGATTCGGATTTATGGTAGCACACTCACCTTTTAGACTAAATGGACCAAATTATCAAGCTATACATTATTTTCTATTTTAAATGCGGCCATGGACGACCGAGCTTGGGCACACGCTACTCTTCGCATTCGTATGGGGGGCCTCGGCGTCTGCAAAATATCTAGTATTAATTTACCGGCTTTCATATCCTCAGTCCAAGGCACAGACTACGATATAATGCAGGAAACAAGGCACAGATAAATTATTCAAGAAAATCGTAGCCTCCATATTGTTTAATTCTGATGTGCCGTGTTTCACCGAGGCTATGGATGCCTGGAGACTCGCTTGCCCGAATACAGATCCAACCGACAATCCATCTTCCCCGAGACGATGGGATGAGCCGCTCTGCAGAATAGTACAGATCAATTTACTTGACTCGTCTGCTACTACTGCGGAAGGAGCGCGCCTGCTGGCTGTGACTAGGTGGGAGTCGGGTTTTTGGCTTCATGCACTACCTTCGTCGAACAAAGCGACACTACTTTTCGCTTCGCTGCTTCCCTGCGACTAGGAACTCCTTACTGTTCTCCTCATCGCTGTCACTGTGGCGAAGATGTCAACAGCCTCGGACACCACGGCCTGTCTTGCAGCCGAAGTGCGGGTCGTTTTTTTTTTTAGCGCGTATTGCGAATATTAATGACATCATCCAACGAGCTCTTTTAACCGTCGGCGTTCCAGCGGTGCTATTCTGTAAAAATCTCATCGTGAAAACTTAGGTGAAGTGAGCGTGGAGTGAGCTGTCAATAGTGTCAATGTCTAGCAAAAACAAACTCACTCCACCTAAGTTTTCACGGTGAGATTTTTACAGAATCGACCGGCAGCTGCATTAGAACATAATGGCTTGGCACGCAACGATGGCAAGAGACCGGACGGTATGTCTTTATTTCCATGGAAGGTGGGTAGGCTTTTAGTACGGGACGTAACGTGTGTCGATACTCTTGCGCCATCCCATCTTCCAAGCTATGCTGGCGCACCTGTTTTCAAGCCGTTTGTGGTTGAAACTCTCGGGCTGTGGGGTCCGAGTACCCTGCCTGCAGTCTCTCAGCACACGAGATTGGAGTATTATCGCTACTAAAGGAAACTCGTATTGACTTACACTCAATAATGATTTTTTTTTAATTTGAAAAAAATACTGAAATTGAGATTGTAAGTGTAACTCTGTAACTATGAAGAGTAGATATTATATTCTATTCTACCAGGAGGTATCATTTTCTGCTTTTTGGCTACAAAAAATACCTCTATCAGCCATCCGAGCTGACTAGAACTGGCCTTAGATCAGTATAGCTGACGGTCGTTAATGAAAATTAATTAATTAGGGCCGGTTGTTTCAACCGGTGGTTAACGTAACATACGTATGTACGTCAAATATTAACGATTACGTATAATGTTTCATTCGTTAACTACAAAGCGTTGTTTCAGTGCATAAAAACTAATCGTCAAAGTTATTCGGAGTGCCAGTAAAAAAACAATACTTTTTCAAAGGTAATAAGGCTATTTGAATTGAATTGAATTGAACCAGTGGGTATGGCATCGGTTATAACAATAATCGTTATTTTTTAACGTACGTCAAGGCCATTAATTTTGTGAAACAACCCATGATTTCAAAAGATATATAGGACAATGGAATCAACGATTTTTTGGTTTGACGATATTTAGCGCCATTTTAGACGTTTACGCCTGCGTCAAGTGGACGTGAAACAACCACCCGCGTTTGTCTCATAATGTTTTTCAGTCTATCAAAAAGTACTCTGTGATAATGTTATCAACCACGTAGGCTGAATATGGTACAATCAGTCAAAGCTTCTACAGTACATGGCCGTTATGCGCATACCTACTGTTTTATAAAAACTCTGTCACACATCGAGGATTGACATGGGTCAACAGCACTGACCACTGAAGTTGACAGAGACACCTGGACCAAAAAAACCTCTGAAATTCCTCTGTACCTGAAGAGTGGTCTGAAGCCACGTTCTTCTTATTAATTCCGGCTGGCTGTTATTATTTTTGGTCTATTTTTAGAGTATTCGCACTAAGTCGCATAGACGCAAGCGTAGAAGTAATTAATACACGCGGGCCCAGTGCAGGTTAGTGGCACGTTTCGAATGTCTTCGAATTGTTGGTTCTTGGATATCCCGATGTCTTTGTGATCGTCCTCAAACCAATACCCTCTTATTATCTCTGAAATTAACATTTTAAAAAGAGGAACAGCCCTCGCGTCTGGCATACGTTTGACAGTTTGAAATATTTCCGTACGGACGCGTTTTCGCTTGTTGTATGAAACCCACTTTCTGAATTTGTTCTACTTATTGTGTACATTTGATTGGAGGTCATGTCCGCTAAATGCGTCATTGGAATAAAAGTCGTTTATGAAGGGAGATCCTTTTTAGCAGGACTGCACTAAGCTGAGTTCATTGATGTTTATATCCTGTATAGCAGGGCTGCACTAGGCAGAGTTCATTGATGTTTATATCCTTTTTAGCAGGACTGCACCAAGCTGAGTTCATTGATGTTTATATCCTTTTTAGCAGGGCTGCACTGGGCGGAGTTCATTGATGTTTATATCCTTTTTAGCAGGACTGCACCAAGCTGAGTTCATTGATATTTATATCAAAATCAAGCTCAAAGCATTTATTCCGATTAAACCAATTACAGGCACTTTTGAACTGTCAAGGGGTCGGTCGATCAGAAAGATGAAGCTGGTTGCCCATTCTAAAGCGTTGGTACCTATGGAGAAGAACGGGCAAGAAACTCCATGGGCACTCTTTTAAATCAAAATAATATGGTTACAAAATCTTGGTTACATCATTCATGTTAAAAATTATGCATGTAAGAACGATGCAGAACGTGAAAAGCGTCCGTAATGTAAAAACGAAAAAAAAAATTTAATTAAAATAAGCCATGGCAGCAAAGGTTATCCCTTTGCTGCCATGGCTTATTTTAATTTTATTGTTTATTTTAATTTTAATTTTATTGAGTTCCAAGAATTACGTGATAAATCTACAATAGGTTGGTGCTCCGAAGTGTCTAGAAGTGTCAACTTCGAATATTGTAGGTGTGGTATCTAGCTACCACTTTTGGTTTCAGTTACATAAGTCGTCATGGCCAAGGTGAGGATGACGGAAGTTACGCGCTTTGTGACAGACTGTGTGGTGGCAGCCGGCAGTCCTCGCAAGCCAGCGGAGCAACTAGCCGACCTGCTGCTGGCGGCTGACAAATGCGGACATCGCAGTCATGGACTGAACAGGTTAGGTAAGCATGTACAATCATCATTATCAAGCTCAACATCATTAGTCGAAAGACCATCAAGTGGAATTTTTACAATTGTTTCAATAATTTTTATTTAAGTAAAATAAAATGAAACAATATGTTTAAGAATAGACATAAAACTCAAAAATAATTCTATTAACATTATAATAAAACTTGGAAGCTTCGCCTCTGTTGACTTGTGGTTGAACAGTGTTTGAACAAGCTAATCTGCGGAACTACTAGTCGGATTTCAAAAATTCTGTTTGCATTGAATAGCCTCAGGCTATCACGACATTACGTTAGCACTCTTAGGAGCCGAGCAAAAAGAAAATAAGTCAGAACGAAACTGTAGTAGTTAGTATCCTGGGCAGGCGATGCGACGCGACGGGATGGGTCGGAAGAACAACAAATTTCACGCGGACGAAGTCGCAGACGAAGTCGCGGACAGAAGCTAGTAACCAAATAAAGCTTCTAACTTTTGGACTGACGCGCTTTGTAGTAGTGTATTGTGCACCTATCGCCTTGTGTTTGTTGTATGTATGTGTGTATATGTATGTCGCATCCGGTCATTCGTTTGAATATTCGGAACGCTAGCGCCACCTTGTTTCGAGCCTGTGGGTGTCATATTTACAGAAATCCTACAGCGCTCTCCGTGTTCATATGAGTTTGAAACTATAGACTAGAAATATGTCCGAAATAAATAAATTATTATTTTGATTTTACATAACTCGGGACCATGCCTTCCCGGTCCTTTGGATGGCGTACGAGAGGCCGAAGTCAACTCGCAGAGGCCCCTTACGAAATTTTAATATTTTAATTATTATTATTATTATTTATCTGGTGGCGCTTGACAGAGGCTAGCCCGAGTTCGTGGGGGGTCGACGACAGCGCGACAGAACGATGTGCTTGAACATCGGACATCGTACGGAGAACATGTGCTCAGAAACTGTCCTGCGTTCCGTATTCTGTTGTGTCATGTACCTCCTACATTGTGTGATTTGCTAGTGTGAATAAATTTTTTGTGAAATTATAATCTGATTTGAAGTGCAAAACGGTTTTTCTATTGCGCAATAACAAACACTACCCACAGTATGCCCACAGTAATTCAAATATGGCTGATGATAACGAGACACACACATACCTTCTTCGTCATGTATTTGATTACTAAGTAGGTAGTCATTTATTGGTCAGCGGGATTGTCCGAAAGGGTTACCGCTGGCCCGGAACATAAAGGCCTAAGGAAGGAACACGGGTGGGTTTTAGTCAGTAAGAGTCTGACACTCCCTTCCGCTCCACCCAGAGCGGGAGGCGTCATTTGATGATTTCCCATCCTGAATAAAAAAGTATTTATTTATAAGTATAAAAAGTATGTATTAGGTATGTTGAAACTGTGTGTACTCCACGTCACTTGTCCCTAAAGGTTCATTAGAAAACCAGCATCAGACAGCATGTGTCTGACATTAATTCTGAAATGAACCTTTTTGGCGCAGCCCTGAGGCACACGCATTATTGTTGTTTGAAAAATTATTTTTATTTTGTTAATTTTGTATTTTGTGTTTCATGAACTGTGTCCAAATAAACTTGTTTGTTTCTTTCTTTCTATCATTGCGCGTTTGCGTAAAGTTTTCTCTGTCATGTTAGCTAGTCCGGTCTCAAGTCGTCACCTGCCAATCGAAAGTTTATAATAAATTAATCTTTAATTTCAAGAACGCTACATCCACGACATTTTGGCCGGGTTGTGCAATCCATTCAATACGCCGAAGATTATAAACGAGACCGCATCAACAGCATGGGTTAATGCTAATAATGTGCTGGGGGCCACAGCTGGAAACTTCAGCACGGATCTAGCAATCAAAAAAGCCACCGCCACGGGAGTAGGATGCATCTCGGTGAAAGGTAAAATCCTCAGATCAACTCATTCCTTGCATATGATTTGCCAAATCTACATACAAATCTTGCCATCTTGATGGATGCTCTGATCTTGAATACTGATGAACTTAGTGTAATTTTTTTTAGGGCTCTGTACCATTGAATGAAAGTTTTTATAAAACAATATTTTAACTACTTCTCATAATTTCAATCAAAAATTGATCTAGTCCTGTCCTACACACTAAAATCGTGCATTTTCCAGGGTCCAACCACTTCGGCATAGGTGGCTACTGGGCCAAAAAACTATCAGACAGTGGGATGATAGGCCTGATATTCACCAACGGTTCACCTCTAGTAGCACCCACCAGAGGCACCAAGGTCAGTTCCACTAGCGTTAAACAGGTATCTTAATATAATGGGAGACCAACAAAACTCTCTTACTCTCCAGTCTGCAGACGGAAAAAATACATAAGGATTTCTCCAAAAACATTTCTTAAAAAAACATTCCTTTGGAAAAATCCGTGTATCACCTTTGATTTTGATTGGTTGAGTGTCGCGGTCACAATTACATAAACAGCTTATGTATCTAAAACAATAAAATATATGCCTAACTTAAGGACTGTTTAGCCACCTCCTCGCACAAATATCAGCTCGGCACCAGATCGGCAGCACCCGCCTCATCGGCTCGCTGTCAACCAGGCGTGGACTCAACGTAGACACGTAACTGGATCGGAACCCCTTCGCTAGCCCCGGGGGACGCTGCTCTTACGGATGGGCGAACTTGGTAATGACCCTACGTATGCGAGGCGACGACCGGCTGATGACGACCCGTGTTGCCGCGCCGCGACGCCTCGTCGTAATTGCAGCCTCACCCAGCCGTAAGCTAGACGTGATTCCGACGAAGCCCCGACGTAAGCTCGATGATTGCGAGGTAATGTCGCATGAAGCTGATGATTAGTGTACATTACAGATACGTATAGAGTTTCATAGAAAGAATGCGGAACGGTTCGTGTTGAGGCGATATCTAATCCGATGCCGAGCTGATATGTGTGCGGTGTACTAAATTCTGGTTAAACTGTGTTGCAGAAAATTTCATAAAAATTTTGTTCCATTTCTAATTTATCTGGTGGATAGTGAAACAAGCCCTTAAAATACTTCATCTCGTTGCAGGCTGCATTGGGCACTAACCCCTTGGCTGCAGTGGGGCCGGGTTTACCTTCAACTGGACCATTTTACCTCGACATTTCTACTGCTACCGTGGCTCTAGGAAAGGTACAGTAACCGGCATCTACGTAAGGTACACGGCCTAGGCCTAGTTTTAGAAAAAGTTCGTTCGTCTCTATCATGCATTCTTGTGTCACAGTCTTGTTCTAAGCTCATTAATCCATTAACGCCCGCACCTACCTACTGTAATATTCTTGTCTCAGTTGTGTAACACACTAACAATCCAAACGCCATTCATTTCGACAAGTCAACACTAAAACATTCATTGCCATATTTATGTTGTCGACCAGACGAATTTTTGAAACATACTCATACTTCATCCATCGTAAGTGTTATGCAATTGTGGTGCAGGTGTGAGTCAGACGGACATTTTTTTTTATGGTCTCTCCATGAATTTTCAGCTAGAAATGTGTCGCCGAAGAGGTATCAAGTTGCTGCCAGGCTGGGCGCAAGGACCCGATGGAAAACAAACACTGGACCCAGAGTTGGTGGGTAACAACACTAGTTATCACCAGTAGTCATCCATATTGTACCAAGAGCTAAAGATCCGATGCCGGTCGGCGTCGAACGATTTTACTATGGGCCCACTTTTTCGTTGATGTCAATCTCATGGTTCACACGGTTGACGGGAGCCGTAAAGCGCGGATGTCGCCAAGTGTGCGGGCGGTGGGACCCGCGCCGCCCCGGGCAGGAGCGTCAGCTGCACTTCGTCGTCGTCGCAGGCGGTAACCCGTGCATTCAGATACGGTTGTGCATCTCAAAACGCACATGATATTACTATCCAAAGATTACAAAAAAAATTGGAGGTCAAAACAAACAATAACAGTGTTGGTTTATTTTATAGATTTCGATGAACCTACTCTTTCCGAATTGCCACCTCGTATCTTTGCCCGCTCTGGGTGGAGCGGAAGGGAATGTCAGACTCTTACTGACTAAAACCCACCCCTGTTCCTTCCTTAGCCCTTTATGTTCCGGGCCAGCGGTAACCCTTTCGGACAATCCCGCTGACCCGATAGGCTTCGGCCCTGACGGGCCCCTTCTGATGATGCTGACATCTCTTTGAGGCGCGCGTGGAACACGTACACGCCGTCTGGCACGAGCCTGGTCCTGATCGGACGGTGAGCTACCCATTACTCTCCGCCCGCAGGCCCGCGCCTATGGTGGCCGGGAGTCGTCGCGTGGCTGCCGACGCCCGGAGCGTCTCCCGCGGCGGCTGGGACGGGAGGCTCTCTCCCTCAGCCGTCTCGCCGCCTCCTTCGCTAGCGTGACTGCTTCGCAGAAGGAGGCGACTGCCCCCCCACTCCCTCTCGCCCCGGACCATGGCTTGAACCAAGGCCGGACGCGACCCCCCCGGTGGGTTCCCGCATTGTCAAAGCGGGGGTCTCAGTAGCCGTGGCTTGGACACCCACGGTGAAGCGAAGAGGAACCCGAGGAGGGGCCGCTCGTCAGGGTACTGCTAGGGTCTGAAGCCAACGAAAAAGTCGGTCTATAGTGAGGCCGTTAAACTTGTGTGGCGACAGTGTTCTGCATAAATCGACAAAGTAGCTCCTTTTCTGTATGAATGGTCAAAAGAAAATCTAACCCGAGGCGGGGTGCTAAAAATTTCCAGCTCGCTCCGCTCGTTCTTGCATCTAACAGTCTCCGTACCTCATTATCATACAAGTGTCCAGGGCCTCTAATAAGTCGACGACCCTGCAGATATTATAGTACTTACATGCTTCTTCTGTCCGTTTTCCAGGCGATAAAATCCGGGTGCCTGTTGCCATTAGGCGGCACCGAGCAGACGGGGGGGTACAAAGGCTTCGGACTGGGAGGGCTTGTCGATTTGCTTTCTGGAGTACTGTCAGGTTAGCACAGTCAAATTGTATATCTACACGTCGTTGTGAAGGTTTCAATTCCAATGCGGGGTGCATTGGAATTGAAACCTTCACAACGACGTGTTATTTAGGTCAGACCCGGAAGTTATGGTGAAACATTAGATGAAAGAACCCAGATGAAGAAGTTGCAGCAGTAAAATTCGGTCACTTCCGTCATTTTTTTTTTTGTCGGTCGATTTTTCAGTTATTTTTTTTGTCTGTGCTAGAATACCAATCAATCCAATCCCAATCGCTTTGATCATTACGTGGTGCAGCGAAAAAAAGAAAAACACGGACTGTCTTCGTCATATTATGATTCATAATGTTATCCTTTTATGATTAGCCAAAGTGGCCTTTTTAAGCCCCTTAATCACTTACAGATCTAACTATTCCTTCTTTCACTTCGCACAGGTTCCCACTACGGTCATCACGTTCCCAGGTGGACGCCGACTGTTAAAACTGAGGCGAACATCGGCCAAACCTTTTTGGCCATCAACCACAAATGCTTCGCCCCAGGTTTTGAAGAGCGCGTTTCCGATGTTATAAAATATTGGCGTGACATGAAACCAGTGTGTATCTCATTTATTGACATTGTTTTACTCTATGATTTTACTCAACAGTTTTATCTTATATATTTTTATAAACTTCCCAGGCAGATCCAAAGTATCCAGTGCTTGCTCCAGGAGACATAGAGAAGAAGTCAATTAACGATGCGGAGAAATCCGGCGTGATTGTGTATATCGACCAAATGCTCGATTCTTGCGACAGACTAGCCGCGAAGTTAAAAGTCCGACAAATAGAAAGGATAAAGGTGTGTGTTTTCGCATATTTTTAGACGGTTTTCGCATATCTTTTTAGACGTTTTGAAATAAACGACAAGCCAAATTTATGATACTATGTGCCGATGACGGCACAGCTACCATTGGCTGTACAAACAAAGAACATCATTCAAGTGTCGAACATTTCATACTATATCCAAAAATAAAAGTACTATTTTCTTATGGGAAATAACATTTTGAGAATTTTTTACTATTACAGCGAAAGTCTAAAATTAACCCCCCGGCTGCTATTTGAGAGTTAAAATGCCAAGAACCTTATTTTTATAACAAGTATTTTACGCTTATGCTTATGCTTTTTAATGTTATCATTAAAAAAATTCCAACTTTTAATTGAATTTAACATCCTGAACATGTTTTAACTCTTAAACTTGATATTAAAATATAATTTTTCATATAATATTGCTTCATATTTTGCAATAAATAACCAGCGTTCAGCGTACTGATATTCTGCTGCATCAGGTTAGACTGGATGCCGACCCCAACGTAGTTGGGAAAAGGCTTGGCAGATGATGATGAACTAGCGTTGTGACATCGTGCTTCTCTTTCTTTTCTATGCAGTCCGAAAGTGACCACGCTTTAGGTCATGTAGTCCCCTTAACCCCTCACTTCGCTTGGGAGCTCTAGAATCCTTCGTTGCAAATTCCCAGTTCCCCAATTCCGAAGAATTCAATATAAAGCCCGTGACTTAAGACACCGCTTTATTCCCTTAATAGTCTATCATTAATTGTTGGTTATTCTTTAAAACGGTAAGTAAGTTTGTTTGTGATAAGTTTTTTAATTTGTTGTTTTATTTTTATTTCGCTGCCGCAGGTGGGACGAAAAAGATGTTCATAGCAACTTGTTAACCTATCTGAGGCGTGAGGGAAAGGATCTCGACAGCGACAAGTAACATCAGTCAGCTCGCCCCATGGTGCTGTGTGGGGAGAGAATGGGAGAGTGAATGTTTGCGGCTATTTTGTTCCAATCTTTGGCCGGGTGTTTCTGTCATTAAGTACTGAATTTTTAGTATCTAGGTATTTATTATTTTTGATATTTTTATTATTGGTTTTATGATTTTTGGTATTTACACGTCCTTTTTTTGTGATAAAGTAAATATTTTTGAACAGTTGTACGTGTATATTCTTTTAATTTCAATTCTAATACAAAACGGTCATTTAGGGTTATGCCGCTCTGGCGGACGTCATTACCCCTCAATAATATTTTACTTATATTTTTATAGGATTTATTTCGGTGACCGAAAGTCAAAGTCAAATCATTTATTTCAAATAGTCACATTAAAGGCACTTTTGAACATCAAAACTTACAGTAAAAGTGAATTAATTCTAGTCGCCCCTTCCAAAAGGTAGTGTTCGTATGGAGAAGAATGGGCAAGAAACTCCACCGATGGTAAAGAAATATCAATCTTAATCAATGACAGTACCTGAAAATTAAATGTCTGTAAGGAATTTGAGAGAAACAAGCAGATATGGTAGGTACAGTCAGCCTCAAAAAGATGTATACATCGTCAAGAAATCATTTGATTGTCTACAATCTTTGCTACATATATTGCATCAATTTGTACAGCCATAAAACATGATACACATTTGCTACTCAATTAAAACAACCAGGTTTGAGCGTCACTACTAGAGATCGGATATTCGGATGCAAATTTACCTAAAGTGAATTTTTAACTATAAAAGTATGGAAGCGGATTCTTAAAATATTATTTCTGTAAAAAATCCCGGGATGCCAGGAACACCGGGATTGCATTAGTAGGGGGTCCGTCATTTGTGTCGCTGCCCTTCAGGGGACACGTAAAATTGGAAGGAAGGAACTACATAAATAAAATTATTCTAAATATATGTACCTAGTACGTTACCTTATCTTGACATTGTTTGCTGTTGCAGCTTGGTATCTATCTACCTATTTTACAATATTAGATATGCATGCGATTCTATAGTCAGAAAAAAACACAAAATTCCGGAATCGCGGGATTTTTACGATCGATACAAAAGTGCATTCCATTATAGTAAGTCAACATTTGAAAGTAAGTAAATATACATCCGATTCTATAATCAGAAACCTAAATTTGTCGATCCCGTAACCGCGGATTTTTTTTTATACAAAATCGCTAGCTAAAAACATTTAGCGGCTATTTTGTGGTAACTTAACACAAAAACCCACACTTCCTTGCACCTAGGAGTCAAAAATTGCCTACAAAGCTAAGAAACACATACAAACTTCTAACTCTTCAAATCTGACCTAGTTGGAAAATGTCCTAGCTGGAAAATGACGTACATGGAATCTGACCTACTTGGAATCTGACCTCCATTACCGCCGCAAGTATGTAATCATCAGTTGCGGACCCCCATGCATGGTTTTATCATGAGCACCTGCTTTCAAAAGATTGATTTAAAAAAATGTTATTTGATATCAATATAGGATGTACTCTTTTATAACTTAGCTACTTCTCAAGCCTTTCTCCAACTCTGATTATTCCTTTAGAATCCAGAAATATGTTTAACTATTTTAACTTTCCATTATTGTTTTCTACCTAATTGTTTTTTAATTCTTCCAAGACATTTGTGAATCCTTCTTCTTGACATTTCCTTACACATGATATCTCTGTTGAGTCTTCTAGCACTTGTTTAGATAAATTTGTCGTGACCCTTTACCAGTCCTAGTCTCAGGTTTTTTCTTAAATTCAAGAACCTACTGCAATAAGCCATAACTCGAATCAATCTCCAAAACGATGAAAATTTATTCCGAAAAGGAAAAAGTAAAAAAAAAAATATTATTATTTATTTATGTCAAAAGTTATCGTATGAACTTTCACTTCCTTTAAATGTGTAATCAGACGTTTCGGCCTTTTATACTCCACCACTTGCTGCCTTAAGTAATCCCGACCTTTCCACCATACAGCAGTGGAGCCGGGGAAACTCCGCCCGAAGCACAATCTGCTGGATACTGTTTAGACGAAACGTGAGACCAGCATTGTGTGTCCAATATGTTCAAAATATCTGAAACACGATTAACTACAAAAGTTTTCCAGCGGCTCGGGTGGCTGTTAAGCCAAGCTAGGACCACTTCACTGTCTGTCCATGCATGCCAGTTGATCTTTGGTATGTTCAGCACTTGGCCAACTTCCACCATCACCATCAATTTGGCATGGAGAGCTACACCACAAAGTTCTAATCGTGGAATAGAAACTTATCGAATCGGTGCCACTTTTATTTTTGAAATAACCAAATGAAAATATGCATATTTTCTTTGTGATCCACAACCCTAAAGTAAATTACTGCTGAATACGCCATTTTAGAAGCATCTGAGAACCCGTTCAGTTCAGCGCTCACGTTCTTTGATTCTTGGTGTAATCATCGTGGAATTTTAATACTAACCAAAATAACTAAGTAACGATGGTAAGTCCCATTCTTGTAATAAGTTGTTTGGAATTTCTTGATCCCATTCTAACCCTGCTAGCCACAATTTCTGAATAAATATTTGGCAAAGATAATAAAATACTAACCAACCCAAAGGATCAAACAACCTTGAAATCTGGTAAATTATTTTTATTTTTGTTACAGTGTCGTCAGCGGCTGGAGTTCCACTGAGTACTGAAAGAAATACTCGTTTGACTTCCAGATAAGTACCAGTATCTGCGTAACATTATCCAATTTTATCTTTAACTCTTCATCCGTAGTTTCTTAGTAGTTAGTAATTTTTTTTTTACTATTACTCCTCCATTTTTGTAATGGAAAACCCCCTCCGGATAACACTGGTTAACTCTAGGTATGTGTGTGTGATTCGCCTCGGTACGGGTTTCCTTGTGTTAGTAGTTAGTGTGAATTGGATCCTTCTGTGGTCTGAGAAAGAAGTTTCTTCCGAATTGAGTGAGTGGTGTAGTAGGAAAGTCTTTGGGTATGTAGGCGCAGATTCTTGGTTTGTCTGAGCTGTTTGTGTTAAGAATTTGCTTAACTCCGATGTTAATGAGACCGCATATTCTGTTGTTCCTGATCCATGGCTCTTGGATCAGTGCGATGGTTCGGGGGTTTTCCTCTAGTGCCCTGAGTAAGATAGCCGTGGCAGTCTGGCTATGTTGAAGGTTGGCTTGTATGACGTTGAGGGGAGTTAGTCTGTGATGGATCCATCAGACAGTCCCTCCACTACCTCCTCTCTATTCTGGCCATCATGTCGATCGCCCAGCGACGAGGCTAGAAGCTGCTCGTTCCAGCCAGTAGATGCGGGTGGTATGATGACTCCATCGTCAGCCATCGCCGCGCGGGCCATGACCTCCTCGACCTGGGCAATGTCTGTGTCATATGTAAAAAACAATCCAACGATGTGCAATAAATGATGATAATGAGTCATCCCTCTTAAATTCCGTACAGACGCCAACTACGGCCACAACGTGCGATCATGGTCACACAGTGGCGCGGGTGGGCCGGCCAACTTAGCCCACTGCTTCGTCGCCGTCGACCCCGAGTGCTTCGCTCCTGGCTCCGGAGACCGCCTCGCTGACTGCATCACACATTGGCGGCAGATGGAACCAGTGGGTAACATTATTCCGTAAATTCATATCTCTAAGCTTTGAGCCAAAAAAAAAATCGAAGAAGACTGAGTATAGGTAGTCATTAGATTCGGAATTCTTAATAAAGTTTTGGTAAGTTTTTGGCTATCTGCGACGGCGCTTTTGATAAAAAGCATCGCAATAAATCGAATAATGCAGAATCAAAAATGATTGCAGGTGCAAACCATCACTTACTTATGTTACGGTCAGTAGGTACGTAACACTTAACACTAACTACGACATAAAGGCGCTGTCAATGACAAATTGTGCGATTGACTATACGATTCCGTGTCTCGAAGATCAGCCTTCGTCAATGACAGATACCGTATGGCAATCTCTCTTTCCAGACGGATCCCAAGCTACCTGTGTTGACTCCAGGAGATAAAGGAAGCAGGCGGCCGTGGAAACAGACGCTAAAAGATATGTGACGTAGGTTCATCAAACAACAGATCGTATCCTCCGCCCCGCTCACTGAGAGACTGAAAATAAAACCAATGGAAGTAGAAATGGACGAATGCTAGTAATTGTGAAAATTGTATACTTACTCGTAAATATTGCATTTGTTATATTATCCCATTGCTTTTTTAAAATTAATTAAAGGATAAGCTCAACATAATATATAAGTCATTTAGGGATGCTGAGCTGATGCTGCCGAGAATGAGGTTAAAATCAAAAAGCAAAATGGCGGCCAAAAACATAATACTCGGGCCATTTTTCCTCGTGGGCACTGGGCAGTCACGAGTGTCAAGTATATAGTCGGACTTTTAATTAGCTGCAGTAAAATGACGGCTTATGTGTTACTTTAATGACTGAAATTGGCGTCTTTGTGTTTTTTCGCGGCCATCAACCAAATCTTGTTTGTAAATTCAGACTCTACTTTATAAAAGTAGCCACTCAAAAGTTTCCATTACTTGCTTGAGCAAGCGTGGTGATCAATGCTCATACCTTCTCCGTATGAGAAGAAGCCTTTGCCAGGGAGTGGGACAGTAAAA
This sequence comes from Luperina nickerlii, assembly GCA_963855955.1. Taxonomy (NCBI): domain Eukaryota; kingdom Metazoa; phylum Arthropoda; class Insecta; order Lepidoptera; family Noctuidae; genus Luperina; species Luperina nickerlii. Next base: position 15,778,831 of record OY979679.1, on the reverse strand, counting down.
GGCTGGTATTTATAGAACGTCTTCTCTGTCACTCATACCTGTGTCTCTTTCTTCGTTGAGGACATGAAAGTACAGTTGGTACCTGGGTGTGACACATCGAGCTTTAGAAAGAGACACGGGTTTGAGTGACAGAGAAGACGCTCTGTAAATACCAGCCTTTTACTGTCCCACTCTCTGGCAAAGGCTTCTTCTCATACAGAGAAGGCATGAGCATTGATCACCACGCTTGCTCAAGCAAGCAATGGAAACTTTTGAGTGGCTGCTTTTACAAACTAGAGTCTGAATTTACAATTGTTTGAGAACTTTTACTAAAGGCTGGCGCATTCAAAAGCTCAAAATTCAAATGTGGTCCCTGAATCGGAACGCAAATAAATAAGTGTGTAATCCAGGGAGTCAGCTACCTCCATACCAAATTTTATCAAAATTGTTCGTAGCCGTTTGAGCGTGAAGAAGTAACAAACATAATTATAAACACACCCCCACACACAGAATTTTGCCTTCATAATATTAGTGTGATAAAAATATATGCATCTATAACTTGCTTCTTTACCTACTTTTATTTTTTTATAACCTAACCATAAATTACTTTTTAGCAGTGACAAGTATAAAGTTTATAACTTGAACTAACGACAAAAATGTAGTTACTCTCTAACTACGCAAAAACGACGTGCTCATGGCAGTTGCAGATAACCACAGACTACGATAGACTTATTTACACAACAAATAAATATGGCGACGATAGCACATGCGACAAAGAGGAAAGGTGTAGGTCACTGACCTCTCAGTGGTGTAGGTACCTAATCATATTTTGGAAGAATTCACCCATAGACAAATACGTCTTTTTTTTTGTTCTGATATTACCTACCAGCCGCGGACGTGCTTCTCCGAATGTCACCGAGCGACACAACCAATGCAACTCCCATGTCGACATTTTTATCGTCGATATGCTGTCTGGAAATGAAATGGTCGATATAGGCAACAATAATAATTATTTTAGTATACATATAAAACTTATTCCACTATGCTCTGACATCTGCGCCAAGGAAAGTCTTACGCCTGTAATGTTTTTAGGACAAAGTTCTTTAACGCGGTTTGCGGTAGGAGTAAACTGGTAGAAATCGTCACGTAACGATAACCCAACTTTTTCTCTCCAATAAAGCGATTATTAGTCATATACTTTGCATTGTAGCCCCTTTACTAATACACGAATACCAATTTTGGACCTGAAGAATAGAGTTATTCACGTCGTCAAGATTTTATGACAGTCGGTCTACTTTAAAAAGATCAATGACGTGTCATCTGTAAATAGCACCATCTTCGGTGTACACTAAAATGTGGAATGGACTCAAAATCGTACCTTGAGAAACGCCCATTGCCATTTTAGACCCTAATGAATTTACGCCGTTTACTTGAACTTTCTATTTTACAGGTATGATCTTCGTAAAACAAGAGCTATATTCCTAATTCAATAGTGCTCTAGTTTCAGAAGAAGTGTCACATGGTTTACGCAATCGAACGCCTTAGGGAGATCGCAGAAGATTCGAAATGCATCTTGTGCTTCTTCCCAGGCATTAAAAATGTTCTTTATTAGGGTGACACCGGCATCATTGGTACAACGCCCTTTTGTGAAACCGTACTTTCGTTCATGAAAGATGGAATTTTTATTAAAGTGTACGCTTTCCGAGGCATGTGCTTCGCATGCGATGCACCATCGGGGCGTGGGAATGCGAGTTTACTAGGATTATTAAAAAATAAAGCGCGTAGGGTAGCACGAGTGTCACGTCGCGTGACGAGGCAAAGTGAGCAACACCTACAACAGTAAGCCCTGCCTGCAGTCATTCGGCACACGAGATCGGAGTATTACCGCTACTAAAGGAAACCCATATTCACTTGCACTCAATACATATTTTTAAAAGATTAGATTAAAGAACTATGAAGAATATTATATTCTACTAGCAGCGCCCCGCGGTTTCACCCGCATAAGTGTCGATCCCGTTCGAAAGACACGTGGCGCTATTTATTATCATAATAACGTTATTGTCATTTTCCTCGGGAACAGCACTTTTTTTTCGGGATGAAAGCCCAACCAACATTTTGACGCTAATTTCCACCTCTGTTATCGTTTGTATTGGTTTAACGGGTGTATAAAAGCGCCCAGTAAAACTTTTGTTTATTCAATGGTCATGACTATAACTAAATAACTCATCAAGATGAGTAACGGTAACAAGAAGACATAATATGACTAAGGTAGGTATAAAAGATAAAAGCTGAACCACAGTAACACTAGGTGTAGTAACTTCAAGTAACAATAAGTACCTAAGGTAATAGTTGGATTTCTAATAAGTCTCACTATTTTCAAGTGTTCTTAAAGAGTGCTAAGTAAATGTTTTATACCACCTATCTTGCCTAGGAAACGTATTATTACTTAAGGAGGTATAAACGGTACAGTCGCAACCATCATAGCACCTGCTTTTATAAATTCAAGTAACAGAAATTACTAAAAGTAATATTATAGTTTGTTATAACTCTTTCTACCGACAAGAGCTCTTGAAAATAGTTAGCAAAATATTTTTACCACCTACGTTGCTATAAAAGTATTAATTGCAACTTATTTACAGCTACTTAATTCAGTAATCAAAAACCCCTATTTATGATAGCAATTGGTATTATGGAGTTATTTCTAGAGCCCTAATCGTTACAGTGGGGTTCAAATTTACTTTTATGTTATTCTAAGCCATAATAACACGGAATTTAAACATTTAAAACCCTATTCTGGTATAACAAGTGCTACAATAGTTCTAACTACAGCCCATCCAGTACTTCTTGTTCATTAATAGTAATAATAGGAACCTAGGATAATAAGGAGTAGACACCATTTTAAATCAAACATAACCTAAAAATAAATCAGAAAAAAACTAGTTTAAAACTCATATTTTGTTTAATTTTCTCATTTTAAAACGCAAAATATTTACTACAATACACAATGAATGTAAAAGACAGAGCCAATATCCTGTTTTTATCTAAATTTAGATTGAGTGTATGCCCCGCATGATAAAATGCAATTTATTTTTACTTTAAATATCACTTATTTTTAAGGCCCTGCAAAATTGAGACGCAAAACATATATTATTTTCTCAATAAAGTAACCCTCGCAATAAATTTTAGCCATGTGATAAAGAAATCAAACTTCACTCATCGAGATATTGACAATCCGTAACTTGAAATTCACTTAATTTCAACTCCTTAGTTTGCCATCATTTTTGAGAAATAAAGTAACACTTTTGGAACTAATGTATATGCAAAACAATAGAAAAAGAAAACACGCTACAGCCCTGAGTTGCTAATCAACACTGATCAAGATACATAAAGCAAATCCAAGACAAAAATGGACCTAAAAAAGAACTAATATGTTACTATAAAATTTATACCAGTAGACTTCAGAACTTGTGTACCACCTATAGTTTTTATTATAACCATAATAGAGACTTTAAAGTGCTTGAGGTAGCTAGATTTATATTATACCACCATTATAGATACAAGAAATTGTTTGCCACTAACGCCACCCTATAACTATTATGTAACTCTCAGTGTTAAAAGATTGAGCATTAAAATTATTATATTACTTATAGCGCTATAAGACGTGGGCCCAATCGAGAGTTTGTAAGGGGTTAGAGCGTGCTCTTAACACCAATTGCTAAAACCATTGTATCACTCTTGCTTGCCAAATTCACTTTTAAATAACTCTTTTATCACCAATTCTTATTACCAAAATGCTAGTTGGGAGATACCTTACGTCCATTTCTGTAGATTAGCCTACCTGACGGTCGTCTAAACCAAAATTAATTATTGAATTAATTAATTATTCTGTTTTCTAATTCGCGTTTGTCTCATAATCAACCACATAGGTTGAATATGGTACAACCAGTCAAAGCTTCTACAGTATATGGCAATTATTATTACATATACTGTTTAAAAAAACTCTGTCACACATGGAGAATTGACATGGGTCAACAGTTCAGCACAAAACTAAACGAAGAGAAGAAGAAGAAGAAGCACTGACCACTGAAGTTGACAGGGACACTAAAAAAATCTCTGAACTTCCTCTGCATCTGAAAAGTGGTCTGAAGCCACGTTCTTCTTGTTAATTCTGGCTGGCTGTTATTATTTTTGATCTATTTTCAGAGTATTCGCTCTAAGCCGCATACACGTAAACGTAGATCTATGATTAAATAGATCTACGTGTATTAACACGCGGGCCCAGTGCAGGTTAGTGGACGTTTCGAATGTCTTCGAATTATTGGTTCTTGGACATCTCGATTTCATTGTGATCGTGACAAACCGTCGCATCTAGCATAAGTTTGACAATTATAGATATGTCCGTAAGGACGCGTTTTCGCTTGTTGTATGAAACCCACTTTCTGTACTTGTTCTACTTATTGTGTCATTGGAATAATAGTCGTATAGATAGGGAGGTCCTTTTTAGCAGGACTGCTCTAGACAGGGTTGATTGATGTTTTATATCCTTTATAGCAGGATTCGATAGGCTGAGTGCATAGATGTTTATATCCTTTTTAGCAGGACTGCGCTAGGCGGAGTTCATTGATGTTTATATCCTTTAGCAGGACTGCTCTAAGCCGAGTTCATTAATGTTTTTTTTTATTTTAGCAGGATTGCACTAGGCGGAGTTTATTGATGTTTAAATATCCTTTTTAGCAGGATTGCACTAGACCAAGTTAATTTTTATCTGTTTTAGCAGACTATTGTAGTTTATTGAACGAGCTCCAAGAAATATGTGATAAATCTACAATAGGTAGGTGCTTCGAAGTGTCAGTAACTTCGAATATTGTAGGTGCGGTACCTACCATTTTTGGTTTCAGTTACATAAGTCGTCATGGCCAAGGTGAAGATGACGGAAGTTACGCGCTTTGTGGCAGACTGTGTGGTGGCAGCCGGCAGTCCTCGCAAGCCAGCGGAACAACTAGCCGACCTGCTGCTGGAGGCTGACAAATGCGGCCATCGCAGTCATGGACTGAACAGGTTAGGTAAGTATTTACAATCGTCATTATCAAGCTCAACATATCATTAGTCAAACGACCATCAAATGGAATTTTTCAAAATCGTTTCAAAAATTTTTATTAAAACATAATGAAACAATATGTAAAAAAGTAGACATATACTCAAAATAATCATGAATAAAACTACTACTACTACGGGGGCAGACTTGTAAGGCGACGGCAATAGTTTTATCAAACACCTATTTTTCAAATTTCTCGCAGGCCCGGTCCCTTCTTGATTGATTGAACCGTTTAACGATTGTAGATAGACCAATAATCTTTACTAAAAATAAAGCTGAAGAGTTTGTTTGAACAAGCGGTCGTATTTGGATTTGAAAAATTATTTTTGCATTTTATAGCCTAATTCTTGAGGAAGGCTACATGCTATTTAATATCACGCTCTTAGAAGAAGAAAATAAGTCAACGAAAGCGAAAACGAAGTAGGTGATAGCGCGAACAGGCGATGCGATACGACGGGGTGGATCGGGGAAACAAGACATTTCAATCGGACGAATTCGCGAATAAAGCTTCTAATTTTTGGACTGATGCGCTTTGTAATAGTGTATTTTGCACCTATCATTGCACGTTTGCATGTGAAGTTTTCTCTTTCGTGTTAGTTAGTCCGGTCTCAAGTCGTCACCTGCCAGTCGAAAGTTTTTAATCAATTACTATATAGGTAAATTAATTTTTGATTTCAAGAACGCTACATCCACGACATTTTGGCCGGGTTGTGCAATCCATTCAATACGCCGAAGATTATAAACGAGACCGCATCAACAGCATGGGTTAATGCTAATAATGTGCTGGGGGCCACAGCTGGAAACTTCAGCACGAAGCTAGCAATCGAGAAGGCCACCGCCACAGGAATAGGATGCATCTCGGTGAAAGGTAACACCCCTTTAATTCACTGATTTGACAAATCTACATACAAATCTTACCAACTTGATGGATGCTCTGATCTTGAAAATTGATGAAGGGTAATTCTTTTTAGGGCTCTGTACCATTGAATGAAAGTTTTTATAAAACAATATTTTAACTACTTCTCATAATTTCAATCAAAAATTGATCTAGTCCTGTCCTACACACTAAAATCGTGCATTTTCCAGGGTCCAACCACTTCGGCATAGGTGGCTACTGGGCCAAAAAACTATCAGACAGTGGGATGATAGGCCTGATATTCACCAACGGTTCACCTCTAGTAGCACCCACCAGAGGCACCAAGGTCAGTTCCACTAGCGTTAAAGATAATTTATAGGTAATATTAGTAAGTAGGTAGTATTTCAGCTGCCACGCACACCCCGTGTGTGCGTGCCAATTCATGGTACTTAGCAAGAGGAACCGTAAGTTTTTATCCACCAGGAGAATGAAAATACATAAGAACTTCTCCAAAAACATTCCTTTGGAAACTTTTCTTAGGAAACGTTTCTTTAGAAAAATATTTAGCAGCTTTGAATTTGATTGATTGAGTGTTGCGGTCACAATTTCACAAACAGCTTGTGTATCTAAAACAAAAAAATATGTGCTTATCTTATGGACTGTTTCACCATCTCCTCGCACATATATAAGCTCGTTACCGGATCGGCAACAACCGCCTCATCGGCTCGCCGTCAACCAGGCGTGGACTCAACGTAGGCACGTAACCGGATTGGAACACCTCCGCTAGCCCCGGGGGACTCTGCGCTTACGGCTGGGCGAACTTGGTAATGACCCTACGTAAGCGAGGCGACGACCGGCAACCTAATGACGACCTGTGATGCCCCGCCGCGACGCCTAGACATAATTGCTGCCTCACCCAGCCGTAAACTAGGCGTGACGCCGGCGAAGCCACGACGTAAGCTCGAGAACTGCGAGTTGACCATTAACCGTATTACTAATTTTAAATTTACTAGCTATTCCCAAGGCGAGGTAATGCCGCACGGAACTGATGATTAGTGTGCATTGCAGTAGATATGGAGTTTCATAGAACAAATGCGGAACGATTTGTGTTGAGGCGATATCTGATCCGCTGCCGAGATGTATGCGGTGTATTAAATTAAACTATTTAATTTGCAGAAAACTTCATAAAATAATTGTTCCATTTCTAATTATTTATTTGATGGATAATGAAACAAGCCCTTAGCAAAATATTATCTCGTTGCAGGCTGCATTGGGCACTAACCCCTTGGCGGTAGTGGGGCCGGGTTTACCCTCAACTGGACCATTTTACCTCGACATTTCTACTGCTACCGTGGCTCTAGGAAAGGTACAGTAAAATCTATGCAAGGTACACGGCCTAGGCCTAGTTTTAGAAAAAGTTTGGTCGTTTCTATCATGCATTCCTGTGTCACAGTCTTGTTCTAAGCTCATTAATCCATTAACGCCCGCACCTACCCACTGTAATATTCTTGTCTCAGTTGTGTAACACACTCACAATCCAAATGCCATTCATTTCAACACAACAACATTCATGGCTATACATTTCGACCAGACGAGTTTATGAAACATCCTTCATCCATCGAAAGTGCAAAAAAAGCGAAAGTCGAGTGTGCAATTGTGGTGCAGGTGTGAATCGGACGGACATTGTTCTTATGGTCTCTCCATGAATTTTCAGCTAGAAATGTGTCGCCGAAGAGGTATCAAGTTGCTGCCAGGCTGGGCGCAAGGTCCCGATGGAAGAGAAACACTGGACCCAGACTTGGTGGGTAACAACATCAGTAATTATCACCAGTAGTCATCCATAATATGTATACAAAGAGCTAAAGATCCGATGCCGGTCGGCGTCGGACGACGATACTATGGGCCGACTTTTTCACTGACGTCAGTCTCATGGTTCACGCGGGCTACGGCAGCCGTACAGCGGGGATGTCGCCAAGTGTGCGGACCGCCGCGTCGGGCAGGAGCGGCAGCTGCGTCAGTCGCACTTCGTCGTCGTCGCAGGCGGTAAGGCTAGGCGAATGCTGGGACGCAGGCAATGCAGGTCCGCGCAGCGCAGATCACAGCGGATTTTGTAATGCATGAAAGTACCGAGTGCTGCGTATGTTGCGGCGCAGGCACGTGAGACGCAGACATGTCTGCCATGCTCTGCGCCTGGTTGTAATGCTGGCACAGATTCCTGCGCGAAGACGCGTAAGAGTTGAGCTGTCTCGCCTGCTCTCAGCTGTTAAATCTGTACTGTGTTGCGCTACGTCACCTGCGTCCCAGCATACGCTTAGCCTCACTCGTGCATTCAGATACGGTTGTGCATCTCAAAACGCACATGATATTACTACCTACCCAAAAAAAATAAACAAATAAATAAATAAACAAATAAAGCAAAAGCAAAGCAAATAAATAAGCAAATAAATATTGGAGGTCAAAACAACCAATAACAATGTTGGTATATAAACATATGAAATAAACCATGCTCATCTGAACATAAAAATCACAATATCCCCTACACCTATAAAAAAAATACCGGAATGAAGGAAGATGAAATATTATGGCGAATGCCGAACAGCATTAACCACAAATATACAGTTATTTATTTTTATTTAAAGTATTATTTAAAATCGTTTATGTCTGAAATTTCGTTCAGTGAAAGTAGATCACGAAATATTTGATATTAGAGAAATCTGCAGGCTCATCTTTGACAACGCCAAAACCTTGTTGTTTTTTCCCCGCGTTCTCCTTCATCCGCTAGGACCTGCTACTAGGGTCTGAAGCCAACGAAAAAGTTGGTCTATAGTGAGGCCGTTAAACTTGTGTGGCGACAGATTTCTGCATAAGTCGACAAAGTACTGAGCACGCTATTTCTGTATGAATGGTCAAAAGAAAATTCAACCCGAGGTGGGGTGCTAAAAATTTCCAGCTCGCTCCACTCGTTCTTGAATCTAAGTCTCCGTACCTCATTATCATCAAGCGTCCAGGGCCTCTAATAGGTCGACGACCCTGCAGATATTATAGTACCTACATGCTACTTCTGTCCGTTTTCCAGGCGATAAAATCCGGTTCCCTGATGCCGTTAGGGGGCACCGAGATGACGGGTGGGTACAAAGGCTTCGGACTGGCAGCCCTTGTCGATATGCTTTCTGGAATACTGTCAGGTTAGTGCAGCCAAATTGTATATCTACACATCGTTGCGAAGGTTTCAATTCCAATGCGCTCCTGTTATTTAGGTCAGACCCGAAGGTTATGGTAAAACATTAGATGAAAGAACCCAGATGAAGAAATTGCAGCAGTACCATTCGACAAGATTATAATCTTGGACCGTCGAATACAATACCTACAGTACAATGAAAAAGAGAGTCGAATTGCCAGATTATAAAATCCAGATGTGAAATTCTTTAGTAGCCACAAAAATATGCTTTAGCCCAAGATGCTTTGCACGTTTTCCAATATGTCATCATCACCATCACTTATAGATCAATACAAATCGAACTATTCCTTCTTTCACTTCGCACAGGTTCCCACTACGGTCATCACGTTCCCAAGTGGACGCCGACTGTTAAAACTGAGGCAAACATCGGCCAAACCTATTTGGCCATCAACCACAAATGCTTCGCCCCAGGCTTTGAAGAGCGCGTCTCCGATGTTATAAAATATTGGCGTAACATGAAACCAGTGTGTATCTCATTTATTGAGTGTTTTACTCTATGGTTTTACTCTACAGTTTTATCTTAAATATTTTTATAAACTTTCCAGGCAGATCCAAAGTTTCCAGTGCTTGCTCCAGGAGACATAGAGAAGAAGTCAATTAACGATGCGGAGAAAGCTGGCGTGCTCGTGTACATCGAGCAAATGCTCGATGCCTGTGACAAACTAGCCGGGAAGTTAAAAGTCGAACCAATAAAAAGAATAAAGGTGTGTAAGTAAATGGTTTTCGCATACCTTTTTAGACGTTTATAAATAAAACTACAAGCCAAAAGTTATGATACTATGTGCCGATGTCGGCACGGCTACCATTGGCTGTACAAACAAACAAAATTATGATAAGGACCGTACTACTAATTACAACTATTAATTCAATAATAACATGTCTCAATATCAGTACCATATCTAATCAAAATAATGAGTAATATTAAACAATGAAAATTAAATAAATCAAGTCCTAAGCACACACAGTAGGTAAAGTTCGTTTCACGAAAGAATTCTCTTCGCCGTAATGATGGCACCATTGCTTTTCATTGAAGAATTGTTTTACCTTCAATGAAAAGCAATGGTGCCAACATTACGGCGAAGGGAATTCTTTCGTGAAACGCCCTTTTTAGTAGGTAGAATTGGCGAAGACTTTTCAAATCGGTGCATTATGATGCGTATTCAAGACAGTACCGCATGTAAAAAAGGGACATACTTTATGGGAGAAGTTGTACAGAAGTTGGAAAATATCAAACACTTAATAGTAATGATTAAAAGTTAAGTAGCAAAATTAAAACATGGTCGGAGTACATAGGTAACACCACCCACGAACAAAGTTGATTAATTCAACATTTTATTATGACACTAAGCAAACCAATTGAAAAACATCGAGGTTGAGGTTCGTAGTTACAATAAAACCTTGAATGGAAAACTGTTACGACGTAAAGAAATCGTTGGTTTAATGTGATTGTTAATTAAATATGACTTTCCATCTTTGCCAACTTTATCAAACAATTGACGGGCATCTAATATTTTTTATTAAATGTTGATAACTCGTTGGATAAGATGAGGATGTTTTACAGATAATTGGTTTACTTAGTGTAATATTCATAACCAACCTATAATTTTCCCACTGCTGGGACACAGGCCTCCTCTCTGTGAGAGGGAGTGTCATAATAACATGTTAAAATTTTGCTACTTAACTTTTAATCATTACTATTAGGTGTTTGATATTTTCCAACTTCTGAATACCGACTAATCTTCACAAAATGGTTAGCTATAAATTCAAATAGCAATCAAAACTACTCGGTTCGTTGATTAAGTGATAAATGTAAAAATTGGCCACATTTGCCAAAAGGCTCCGTCAATCCGTCAGATATTTATATATATTCACCATTAGGACATGTAGGTAACACTATTGTACAGAATAACTTTTATTCGCCCTGAAAATCCTTTTAAAAATTGTCCAAATCCGAGTTTTCAAAGTCATCAGATTTAGGGCAAGCTCACAATTTCTTCATCAGATTTGGCTATTTAAGTCATTATGGGTTAGGCCGCATACGATCATATTAAAACCAACAGCTCTCTTCAACCAAGATCACTTTATTTCTGGCTCTTTTTTTGAAATCTGAAAGTGGACTCCTGACCACGGGGCTCCTATCTGAAACTTTCAAATATATTTTCGGTGTTCTCTCATCATGCCCCACCTACCCAGCTATCAACTTTTCACCCTGCCTATGCTTGCTCACAAATCCTCTGGGCTCCCCTACAATTTATTTCGAGGTGTTTACCATTCCGACAAAACTTTAAATTTCGATAAAAATACAAGTCCTACCTACTTGAAAGCATAGTTTGTTTTTAGATACTGCGATAGTTTACGCAATACTTCAAATATCATTACGTATAGAAAAGACGTGTATTTTTTTTTATCCAATATTAAATCTTATGCTTAAAACTAATCGCTCAGATATTTGGTAAAAAGAAGAACGTCCCATTGAAGTCTTGGCAACGTATTGCACATGAAATGTTTTGCTAGGATTTATTTTGCAAATAAACATTTTGTCCACAGTGATCGTGTTCCTAGACAGTGATCGTTCCAGAACGCTTCCAGTGCGACGTAAACAAGACGGTCAACGTCATTCGACTTTAACGAATGAGCTGTCTTTCTTCGTTAGAAGAACAAGAGTTTGTACACAGTGATCGTTCAAGTACACTTCCAGAACAAGGTATTTTATAAGTCGTGTGACGATACGAGTCGTAACGTCATACTATTTATTACGAATGCAATGTCTACAACTTAGTTTATTAGAAGAACAAGAATTTTATTTTTGTCCTTTTCTTTTCATGCATGACGTCAGAAACGTGTAATTTTTTTTTAAAGTTCTTATTTAAAAACAAATAAATACGAATATTCTTTTAGAGTCTCGCTAAGGCTTTATAAAGTGGTCATGGCACTCATTGGGAGCAATCAAATGTTGCAAGATTTGGTTTTCAGCATTGCAAATTGTGGCAAATTTTCGTAATTCATAATAGGTCTTGAGGTCATTGGAGCCATAGAAACAAAAATAATCGCGAGAAACCGATTTTCGTGACCTTTGACCTCCAATAACTTACGACGCAGACACGAGATAGGTACTATGAGACTTTTGAGACAACTCTCAGAATGCCAAAATGAAGCTGTAGGTAAACGAGTTTCCAGCTTATTATCTCGAATTCCGAGGTGAAACCCTAAAGTGACTGGACTAGTTACACCATTTAAAACTCAAGAATGGCTGGACCGACTTTTATGATCTTTGATTTTTTGGATTTGTCTCTGCCCGAATAGCAGAACAACTATTAAAACGGGAAAAAATCACGAAAAAAAAATAGTGAAGTTAATTAATTTTCTAATACATTTTGTATGGAGCGGCTTTTTTGATGGTGTATCGAGATGCATCATTTTTGTACATTTACTCAACTTAATTCATTTTGAGTATTCATTTTATCTTAATAGAAAACTGAATTTAATTCAGCTAATAAGTTAACAAAACATTGATTGATTCTGGAGACGGTATGAAGTTTGCCGGACCAGCTAGTGTTAGTATGTTATGTGTGGGTGTGCTTCTGTAGCCACCTGCGTAGTTGGTTAAAGGGGATGGACACGACAGGTTCCGGTTCACAGACTGACGTGCTGGATGCCCTTCCAGCCAGCTCGTCAGCTGCGTCGTTTCCTAGCGATCCAGTATCCTTTTATCCATTGTAGTGTCACTGTATTGCGGTTCTGTACATTTACCCGTGTAGCGGTATCTACAAACGGCACATGCGAACTACGCGTCATACTGACGTCCCACAAAATCCTGCATCCCGCAAGCAGAGTTTACTGTTCAACTAGCATATATACAACGACCCGACATAAATCATCGGGCAGTTGCCCGCCAGATACGACACCCTTCTGGTCGGAGGATCCTCCCTTTGAGTGAACTTTACACCCTGTTCCTCATACCTCTATACCTGTTCAAGCGCTTTGTGTCATTCTAGTATTAGGTTCGATGTGATGCATTTTTTCTCTAGGGATTGGAGGACTGAGCCGCTACCAGAGAGTATGCGAATATTTAATATGGGTGTGCATAACTTTCCTGGCGGCCTATGGCATAAGCCGCTTGTATTATGCTCACGCACTCCACTTGGCAGACCGTATTGAGCATTCCCGGCGGGCTATGTTTATGTAAGGTCGTGTGAGAAAACTCCCGACTCCAGTTCCGCAGTTGGTCTTTGATCCACCAGTGTAAACTCTCAATTCTTTCGGGCCTGAGTAATCGCACTGCTCCTCTTTAAGCGCTATGTTGTAATGCTTTTGAAAGCAGTATTGTTTCGGGCTTGGCGCAGGGTGATCCTATCATTGGCTGCCATTTGATCGCATTTTCCTTTAAGCGTATGTGCTTGGCCCTGGATATGAATCCAGGGCCAGGGTTCCTGATATGTAGAGCCTGAAGGCAGCCTCCTTCCGCACAATGAGGTGTAGGGACGGCAGTCCAAGCATAGCCTGTAGGGCAGCAGTGGGTGTAGTTCTCATGCAGCTGGTTATTAAGAGAATCAATTCGGTTTTTGTAGGGTTCACTGATTGGTGTTTACTACACCAATTGTCTACTATTTTCTGGGCCTGGCGCATTAGGTTGCACAGGGTGTTTTCGTGGATGCCATTTATCATTATGGTTAAATCGTTGGCGTAGCCTACGTTGAAGTAACCTTTGTCGGTGAGTGATTTTATTAGGCTGTCTACGACCATGTTCCTTAGAAGCGGCGAAAGGACGCCCCCTTGCAGGCAGCCTTTCGCCACGGTGGCCCTTGATGAATGAATGAAAGCGGCCAGTGCTGAGCAGTTGTGGTCCACTGCGCATTCAATTTTTGTCTGTTGATTGTGATTTGCCTGTGGAGTGCGCATGCTGCCCGAAGAGGTCCATCTCGGATGTGTCAATCTCAGCGTCTCTCTAGGATCTTTAGTAGAAAAGATTTGAGGCTTATGGGTCTGTACGCCTTGTGTTGCGTGTAGCCGCCTTTGCCAGGTTTGGGTATGAAGATGACTTTCACTTCGCGCCAGACTAGGGGCTAAGTGCTATGCAGGCCCGATAGATCTCCACCAGGCATAGTGTAATTATGTAAGGCTGGGCATTGCGATACAATACTGCGCCAGTTCATCGCACTGATTAGAAGCATTGGCTTTTGTGACACATCGATTCCGTTTTTTTATCTATGGTATTGACGATGGCAGTTGTAATGCTCGGTTTTCCCCACTCACTGCTGCAATGTTACAAATTGTATTATTGTCAGGTCGGCACATTGTACATAATGTTCGCCTGGACACATTCACTGTTATTCACTGGTCTGAACTGTTAAATTATACGCGAATGCTCCCGGTGAGTGACAACACAGAGTAACCAGAGAGTCTTCATTTCAAAATAGAGCCACATTCTTTACGCATGTAAGTTGCTGTTATCAAAGCGAAATAGATTATACCTACTTTTATCAGGCTGCTAATGTATAGACGCCAGCACATCAAGCTACTACAATCTGTAGATTTTCAACTTTATCGCTACAGTATGAGGTTCAAAGTTGACTGGGAAAATTAGGCAGTTTCGGGTAGCTTGATGTGCTGGCGTCTGTACTATCTCTGAGGAAACCAGAGATAAAGGTGTGCACCGCGGATTGCTATCGATGAAATAAAGAATGTATTTTATTTTATTTTCTGTTACTACAATACTTAATAGAATAATTATGGATATTTAATTTTTTAAGCGTTATAGTATTTAAAAGCTTGCTAATTTTCTAAGTTAATAAATGTAGCTAAATATACTGTATGTCTTAATATATCACAACTGAATTAACTAAGTATAGCTTTTTTAAATAATACTTTGTTTTAATTCTCTCAATTCTGTTTATGAAATATTTTTTAAATTAGTCCAATATTGAAGAAGAAAATAGGCGACAGCCAAACCTCGAATTATGGCTTTTTACTTAGGCTTTTTCAAAAAGTCTGTCCGACCGCAATCTCGTGTGTTTATCTACCTCAAAAAATCCACCTTGTATTGTAGGTATATGTGCATCTGGTCTGAGGGCCCGTTTTATTTCTCTTTCGAAACAAGTCGAGACACAGAATAACTAATAGTACAAATACAATACACGGGACCGGACGTCATAGGGGCGGCGGAAAGAGCGGGGGAGCCGGGGTCAAGTCTCATCTTTCGTGGCGCGCATTGTACTCGTTGAGACTTAACGAGCAGGAAGTAACCAAAATAGCCTAACTTCAATAAATGATTTTTCATAAAATTGATAAAACTTATGTCATCATCATCTGCCTAGCTTTTCCACAACTATGTTGGGATCGGCTTCCAGTCTAACGGGATGCAGCTGAATACCAGTATTTTACATGGAGCGACTGCCTATCTGACCTCCACAACCCAATTACTGGGTAATACGATACCCCTTGATAAGACTGGTTGTCAGATTTTTGGGGACTTCGGGCAGTCGTTACGGGTACGTAACGACTGTCAAAGATCCACGAATGACAGCCGAGACCAACGGCTTAACGTGCTTTCCGAGGCAAAGGGGAGTCTCGGTATGTAAAGATGGTCACGCATCCACAGACCAACCGCGGCAAGCGTAGCTTAACCTGATCGATCGACCTGTACGGCTGTTATTATTTAGCCACGGACACCTCTCTGGTAAGACTTATGTATAAAATAAAAATAACATGAGTAACTACAAGATATTTCCAAACTTATTGTGCAAAACAAACAAAATATTAAAATTTTCTCGATAAAAAAACATCTCGAAGTTCCCTGTAATTTTCACGACTTTTCGATTTGTATACAATGTACCTACTTAGAGCTGAGTTTACCAAAGTCAGATATTTTTTATCCGTAGAATAAAATTGACATCTGTATGAAAAAACTGTCAAAAATTCCCAATTTATTTCGCATTCCACCAAACTGTTTGGTGGAATGCGACCATAATATGCTTATGACGAATAGGATAATTTCATGATTATGTAGGTACTATAATTTATTACAAGGCGACAAAAATTGTGCAAGCATTTTTTAAATAACATTTATTTGTGGTTTTATTACGACGACAAGCCTATGGCACTTACGACGTTCTTATTTCGTGGAAGAAGTCGTCTTCCGTCACACGTTGTGGGAACTTCAAACTTGATTTGGTTTCACAAATCAGTCACAGCGCAGTTGCCAGAGTAAAGAAACTATAGAGGAAGCGACCAAGATGTCATGACACTGACCTGTATTATACAAGATGATAGAGGTCAGTGTGTCGTGACGTCCAAAGGCAGATACAGACATTGCGATGCATGCGCAGCGCACGGCGCTCATCGCATCATTCGCAATGTGTGGACCTTCATATTCGTCGTGAGGCATGTGCTTCCACATGCCTCAGAAGTCAGAACGCCATGCCTCGGCATGCCTCACAGTTTCTGATATCCTGTACAAGGTCGTAAATAAAATTTGGCTACATTGGAATTTGAACTTGTCATGTCAACATTGAGTTTCTAGTTTCAAAACATGACTAAGATGTATAACACTAATACCTGCTATGTAAATATCAGTGACAGGATGTTACTATACTATAACATCATCAATATAAACAAAGTGGCAAAAATACGTATTATTGAAGCTAACTCAAAAACTACCCGCGAAAATTAATAAAAATTTATATGGGACCACCCCTGAGGCATACCCTATCCATTGAAAAAATATTTTTTAAATCGGTTTACAATTTCCGGAGATATCGCGTAACATACATACAAAAACAATTTCGTTTAAGTATTTGAATTTTCACCAGTAATTTTGGTTTAAAAACCAAACTACTAAACCGATTTATATGAAATTTCTATGGAACCAATCTGAAAGTATATCCTTTCAAATAAGAAAAGAATTTTGCAAAATGGCTTATAAATAACAGAGTTCTGAGGTATAAAACATTTTTAAAAAAATCAACCGAATTGATAACTTCCTTCTTTTTTGAAGTCTGTTAAAGAAAATAACAAGTTATCATTCAAATTAATGATGAAATATTTGAACTGAGAGCCCAATATTTTCTGGTTTATTGGCTTTGCTCAACTTCATAGATCAATTTTTATTCAAATTCGACATATTGTCCATTGTTGTTGTTGGTCATACTTTAAGAGAAAATGCATTTTCAATTTTTTGTAGGAGAAAATTCTGTAGGGACATAATGTTCTTAGTGAGTACACAATAGGAGAATTCTAAATAAGTTTTATAAAGCACACTTCAAAAGTCATAAAGAAACTAAAACCATTTATTTGTAATTTAAACTCACAAAAATGTAACATAAAAATATGGGGCAGATACAACCTAAAAAAATTAAGCAAAAGAAAATTTGCCACTTTTGTAATAAATATTAACAGATACAAACAACAAAATAAAAAGATTGACTTACTTAATCTGCAACTTTAAAATCTGAATCAGTAAGCCCGTATGACAGGGTGTGTAGATAAACAAGTTGTTCTCTACTATTACAAAATCTTACCAACTAAATACCCTATTTTGTCTCAGGGTATCAGCAATGTTATTGAGGGCATTTGCCACAGTTTGAGGACCTTCTCATATGGCTGTTGAGAGTCCCTCCATCTGTTCTACAGCTCGAGATTTAAAGGCCTTTGCTGTGACAGTTTCTGCTTCAACCCTCTTTCTCTTTATCTCTGCGAATCTGTCCAGGTCTTGGCCCAACATAGTACTTCATCGGACAAGCTGACCCGAGGGCAGGCTGGTTCTTCTACTTATTGTAGATGGAAATGGATTGACAGCAACAAGCCTGTCTCCTACAGCAAATTGAAGGCCCATCGCCGCTAATAGGCGTTGGTCGATGGGTGTTAATGCAGGTTAATTCTCTGCAGACCCACCATTTGTACAGATTGTACAGTTTTGGATACTTTATTGTTAATGAGGAACCAAGATTTTGTTGGCTGTTGTCACTTATTTATTTATTGCTTGATATCGTTTATTGTTATTGACGACGTCAATCTATGCTTGACATTGACATTTTGAGTTGAGTGACTGACAAGAAATGTTTTTTTTTTTGGAATTTTATGACCTGGGAACTGGACTTTTAGGTCAGACAAGAAATGACAAGTAAAACATTGCCATAAAATAAAAACTTAAAAAAAGTTGTTTTTGGCTGGGTTATACTGTATGTATGTACAGACGCCAGCACATCAACCTACCACAATCTGTCAGATTTTCCCAATCAACTTTGAACTTTATGCTTTAGCGATAAAGTTGAAAATCTATTAAAGAAATCTGACAGATTATGGTAGGTTGGGCGTCCGTACATAGTATGCAGATATACAGTCTATCTTACTAACTACTACCATGAGGTAACCATAAGGGTACGGCGGATAACTTCGAACTGCGGCAGACTGAAGCAACACTACTAGATGCTGCGGTCAACGCTCATATCAGCTACCTTTCATAACCACATATAAATCTTAAGATAACCACACGGTGCGCTATCGAAATCGAAGTCTATTTTTAAGGTTCCCTTAGGTCGGACGCTACAAATTGGTAACCTTTATGGTAAATAAATTAAGTTTATTAGGTATTTCGTAACCATAAGTTAAGGTGAATGTGCAGTTGCAGCCCGCAAAATTCAATTATTCTTAGTTTTTTGAAATTTTCAGGACAGTTTCAGGTTGTATCTTGATCAAAATATGATTCGCGACTATAACAGGTACGTATTTACAGAATTATAATCATCTTTCTAAGTTAGATTTGTTCCTTCTGAACAAATCTCATAAGGAAAAGAGATACAGTATGTTAACTAACAGAGGGCGTTCCCGTTAACCCGCAATAGTATAGCATCCATACATGCTAAAAAAAATATTACCATTCGAAAATAAAATGTTTTTATTTTTTTTTATATTAAAATATTCACTAAAAATCATAAATTGATACGTTAAAGAAACACTCTGTACACGCGTACTTGAAGGACAGCAATGTCGGAATTTATTTAATTAAATAAATTAGAATTAATTAAATAAATAGAGTATCAATTTACGATTTTTAGTGAATATTTTAATATAAAAAAAAAATAAAAACAATTTATTTTCGAATGGTAATATTTTTTTTAGCATGTATGGATGCTATACTATTGCGGGTTAACGGGAACGCCCTCTGTTAGTTAACATACTGTATATCTATAAAAGAGATATATTCTAATGACTATAATTCTGTAATCATATTTTGATCAAGCCTTGTGATATATGTGAGCTTTGACTTTATTACAATTATTGTAAACAGGAGGAGGAAGCGGTGATGACCCAGTAGTAACGGACGCGAATTATGAATTTTAGGTCGTAGGTTCGAACCCAGACAGGCGCTTTAATTTGTGTAAATGATTTCATTACCGCTGCCCTCAAAACGGTGAAGGAAAACATCGTGAGGAAACCGGCATGTCCTAGAACAAAAAATTCGGATATATGAAAAAAATTCGGACATCTACCTACCAACTCGCACTGGGCCCGCATGGTAGATTACGGCCCACACCCTCTCACAGAGAGGAGGCCTGTGTGACCTGTGTCCCAGCAATGGGAACATTATTGGCTGATTATTGTAAATAGGACGTGATTGTTTAATACAAACATTAAGTTAAATGCTTACACCCTTATTTATAAACGTTTCTTAAAGTTAAGTAATTAGTTAATTAGCGACTGTTTAACCATCCATTTATGACGACTTTTGTGGTAGACTAATTTTATTCTAGGTGCATTGTCTTCATATATAATTATTTTATGTATACAAAACCTTGTGAAACATTTTAAAAGAGTAACGGTGGAGATTCTTGCCCATTCTTCTCCATACGAACACTACCTTTTGGAAGGGGCGACTAGAATCAATTCAATTTTACTGTAATTTGACTTTGACATTCGAACGTCTCCAACGTTTTTAAGGGGATTAATGTCTAGCTAGAACCTCTTTTCAGTAAAACAATCTGCGTTTAGTTCAAACTTGTGCACTTACTTACATACATACATACTTATGGCCGAATTTTCAATCGCCAATATGTTCAAAAAATGTGTCTGCTCAATAACGTAAGTAAATAACGCAATGGATGTTTGAAACCCATTGCTACTGCCCCGCATAGATAGTGTGTTACGCAATTGCCCCGCATGAAGATTTCCACAGGCAAAATGAAAAAAAAAAACGGTCAAGAGCGAGTCAGACTCGCACACCGATGGATCCGTACCATCATGTTTTTAATTTTTCATCGGCGAGGCCTGTATTCGTCGGGGAATTTTAACACCGTGCACTGCGTTGTGGAATATTGCAGTTTTATGTCAGCGCGCAGCGCCATCTCTTGACCGATAGTGGAACTAATGTAACTTTTGTTGATGATTTCTGAAAAAGTGTGTATTTAAGGACTTCGTTTTATTTTCCTGTAATCTTTACATAAACTTCTATCACATAGAATAATTTCAAATTTTTCTCTTTGCAAACTTCGGAGATAAGAGGGAGGCGGTATTTTTTTACATTTTACATTAAAAGTCGAAAACTATGTGGCCTAAAAAAATAGAAAAATATTTGAGAATGTGCAAACTGCGCTCTTTCGTAAGATACCCCACGTGCCCTAGTATTTATTTTTTATTTATTGCCACTTCGAATTTTTCATACCCGCTTTCAGTCCTTGTTGCAAAAAATATACACACATTTTTATTTCTTTCTTATTTGCAAAATAGTTGGGCAAACGTCATTTAAGACTATTCCATATTTCAAGTTGATAGCATTAGTAGTTCTTGAGATATCCAGCTGTGACAGACAGACGACAGACAGACTGAGTCTCGCCATAAGGGTTCCGTATTACCATTTTGGTACAGAACTCTAAAAAGGTAGTTAATAACTGAACTACTTACTTACCTACTTGATGGAAATTACATAATAATGTTATTACTTGGTGCCCCTCTTGTGGACGAACTGTGGGCCAAAGTAACACAGAGCTACAGACCCAGAGACCGTAAGGCAGGGATTGAAAACCGGTACGAATTTGGGTTCCGGTTCTTCATTTCGGTTCTTAAAAAGGTTCTTCTTTTCGGTACGGTTCCGGTTCAGGTTCCGGTTTGGTTCTGGTTCCATAGTACCGGTTCCAAATAAAGGTTCCAATATACCGGTTCCGTATCATCCGATTTAAAGGTTCTCTAAGAAAGAAGGGATAATGTTTGACGGCGTATCTTTTCTTTCAGTTAGCCTTCGAATTATTGGTGAGTAGAAGTCTGTACTGTACAGTGTCAGCAAATATTGACAGTAATATAAATCAAACAATGAAACAAATATAGGGCGCACGCGTTGTTCATGCAACGAATGCATGATGCGAATGATCTACAAATGCAATGTACCCCTCTCTCCTCTTACAAAATCTCCTATCTTGCCGCTATTGTCCTGCGCTGAGCGGCATCGTATGAACTCGTTTGGTCTCGTACTCGTACCGCTAAAGAACCGGTAAAATAAAGGTTCTAATTTAGGTTCCGGTTCCGGTTCGGGTTCTAGCAACCGGAACCACTAAATACCGGTATTTTACCGGTATTTTAGGAACCTTTTCAATCCCTGCCGTAAGGTGGTGTCGCGCTTGGAACCGGCACCAAAAGTACAGGTTCTGTATTGGTACTTAGCGGTTACCTACCATTTCGGTACCTGGGTACCGGTACCACGTGACGATTTCTATCAGTTTACTCCTACGTCCTACCGCAACCTCCGTTCCAAAAAGGCGAACAAACCTGGGTTCCGGTACCAGATACGTAAAGGTACTCCACCTAAGAAGTATCTGTACCAAATCCAGGTACCCGGCGCTTACTACAAATCTCATATTTATATGAGGATATTATACGAAGTTCTTTTCGTTGGCAACCTTGAAGTTATTTTTCTAATGCCTATTATCTATCCTTTTTACGTACTATATCTGTTTTCTCACTCTAAGTTACGGAAATATTTGTTTGGTACCGGTATATTACCGATACTGATTGGAAATATAAAAATACCATTAGTAGTTAGTACAGTACAATTACTACAACTGGTACCAGAGTAGTATCTGTAATTCTGCAAGTACGGATTACGGTACTAGAGTAGTATCTGTACTGTTGGTACCGGTGCACGGTGTACAGTACCCACAGAGTACTTTGTGATATACTGAAAACAGTACCACAGTACCCAATAGTACAGGTACTACTCTGGTACCTGTATCACACCAAGGCCAATGGTAACTCCAAAAAAATACCGGTATTTCGTGCCCAGGACATGGTGGGACCAACTGGACAGATTCTGAAACTGGCAAGGGCCGGTTTGTCTTCCTCCTCCTTGGAAAGCGAATAAAAATACGAAAAGAATATTATGAAATGGATCTACACAAAATATTTACCGCTAACGCACGTCACGTTATCTTTAAGTATTGTCATTTGATTTGTAAATTAACAATCCGTATTGTTTTTCCTGCCAGTAGCAGCAGGTCATTTGACGGCTTCGCGCGGCCGTGTTTACTGTCTCCGTGTGTCGCGCTCCCGCACTCTACGCAAAAAATAATAATATGTAAACCGATTGCGCTCGCGTGCGCGTAGTAGGTGCTTGCAATCTTCTTTTAATAATTTTAGAAATTGTTTATTTTCATGAAAAGTGGCAACAGTATTTGTGTTATATTTTTACTTTGACATTGGTGTCTATTATAATAACAAAACTTACTACTTTCACTTTTCCAACGCGATTTGTCGTTTAATTCTACAGTTGGGTCCTCTCTGTCAAATGTCAAAACCTATTTTTGTTGTTTTCGACCGTGTACAACCGTGATTTTTATTATGATTTGTAATCTATTAATTTTGAATACGTGCTAAGTGAATAATGTACTGCAAAACGAAAAACAAAACGTGAAAATTAGTGCAAATTGAAAATATAACTTACTGTGAGTTCTGAGTTAATTCTGCAATTTAAAAAAATCAAGTGTTTCGTCGTCTTCTGTTTCTTTCATAATAACAATTCACCAAGTGTAGGTGTGGAGATTTACGTGTCTGTGATCGTTATTCGTTGTACCTACTAACGGGTTCGTGGATTTTATTAAAGCTGTATCAAAATGGTAAGCTAGAGAAAATTTATACTTATACATAATTTTTACTTAGACTGTACTTGCTGTGTGAATAGATTGAATATCATTTTACGGTTTAATCCTACACAGTGCCAATTGGCAAGGGGAATTTATCCTTCATAAAAGTAAAGAGTATACACATGCAAGTAGGCACAATACTGAACAAAACGCTCAACAACTTTAAGCATATTCCTATAGGGCTTGAATAGTTGAATATCAACATTATCTTGGCACACACCAATGTTGTGTTGTTATTAATGAGGTAATATTGTCATAAATTCCAAGGTCTTTAGACAATTATGTTTATCTTGAAGTAGGTATATTAAGATTTGTTTAAAAAAATTAAGGAAGTATGTAGGTATCTGTAAATCCCAGAACTGCAATCATAGAGTTGCTTTTTAATTGACTTTAATCTTTATCAACATTTGTTTATGGTCACTGCTGGTGTTAACCACAAAAGTATCGTGAAAAAAACAACAATTATTATAATGTGACATAACCGGTTGATCGCTGCAATGCACTAACACCATAAAATCATACAATATCTCATATAGGTCTATGATACTGTGTATACAAAGACTAGCATACCGTAAGTGGCCATTTATCACATATCTAGTAATAATTAAGGTATTGAAATTGTGCATGATTTTGAATGCAATTTTAACAAAACATCACCTCAGGAAGTAAGGAACAACTCTTACTATACTTAGGATCTGTTTCTCAGTGATTAGCACTGTCTACCAAATAAACCCCTAAATGGAATTTATTTTTGTGGAATTAACTGCAGTTATCCAGGAACATCGGCAGCATACTTGTATGATTATGAAAGTTAACAAGGCAAAAGGTGTATGTAAAGATCATAACAGGTAGCGTTCTGTAGTTTCTGCCTACCGCCATGGGAAGAAGGCCCACTAGGTCACGTGTGAATGTATGGTCTATTCAAACTTTTTCAAATTATATTAAGTCGAGTTAAACAAATATATACTTTATTTTAATAGTAATTAAGTAAGTGATTTCAGAGTGACTAGCACTATTGAAAAAGTTATAAAAATGTTTGAAGTTGTAGCGTAAACTGAACTTTATTGTGTAGGAAAAGTCCTACATGTCAAAGTCCAAATATGAGTTTATGAGTTTATAAATCGCGAATGCAGATTAGGTAAGTATGTTCTTCCTGATTTTAGACCATGCCAGCCAAAAAGAATAATGATAATAATATTAAAAATCTCACAAATCTAATCAGTTTACTACCACTATAATTACACTACTACTATAATTAATCAGTTTTAGAGGAAAATTGAGTAAAAAATCACTAAAGGAAGGCAAAATTTGTTTTTCAAATTACATATTACTAAAACCTCACCGTCTTTAGGTTTTTCCTGTTGAAATTTTATTAATTATATTGTATGAGTCTACATACATAAATAGCACCTATTTAAAACCATCTTGGTGTTATTTTTAACATCTTATTGTTATTGCAAGTTTATTGTAATTTTGTTAATTTATGATAAATTTATTTAAGCTAATCACTTACTACAACCAATTCTTTAAGTTTGTATTCAGTAAGTGAGTTATATTACATGATATAGCACTCAACTTGTCATATTTAACAATAGTTGAGGCTTGTTTCCAATTGGACTAAGTACCTCTGAGGAGAAACATACTGAGACAAGAACAAAGGTCAGGGTCTCTGTTAGTCTAGACTGTAGGTATAACTTGAATATGGAAACTAAAAAAATCTTGCATATCTACATTACAAACATTCTAATTTTGACTACATTATAAAGTATGAAATCTACAGTATTTTGGTAAAGGCTTAACTCGAGACGGTGTTGTTATTCAAACCGAAATTCTTTTTCAAGTCACAAATTGCGCCAGAGCACTTGTTGGCAAAACTAAGGCAGAATCTTCAAGTTTTACTCAGTTTCAGGGAGCCGAAACCCCAGCACATCAAGTTACTACAATCTGTCAAATTTCTTTAATAGATTTTCAACTTTATTCCTAAAGTATAAGGTTCAAAGTTGATTGGGAAAATTTGATAGTTTCGGGTAGCTTGATGTGCTGGCGCCTGTACAACACTAAAATAAATATAAAAATAAAATCATTTTAATTTGAGTATCATTGACTCGTAATAGAAATAACACACTCATACAGTCGCATTACATACACAACACAACACTACAAATTCAATTCAATTAACTAAGCAGCAAGGAAAATACTTTATTGATAAATTAATAACTTCTACTTTACAACAGTAAAATGTTGTCAGATACCTAATGGACTTCCTGACTAATATGAACATTTGCACTCGTTACAGCTTGCGACAAAAATATTTTGGAAAACTGCAACATATCCCGCAAGAACAAATTTATAATCAGACTACCTACTTTAAATGTTGCATTAATTATTATTTCCTGCAAAGTCATTAAAAAATAGTAAGTTATTAAAACATCCTGCTAAAACAAAGGTGTGAACCAGGTGACAGTCTCATGTTGGTACATATTTTTACATCCTACTTATAATCTTTACATTGCATGGCAACACTGACCTGTACTGCTTGTACACACAAGACAATGGCCCCTTTAGCAAGATCAAGGTCAAAGAGGCAACAATTTACAAATTAACTTGGACTGTTTTGAAATTTTTGTGGAGGTATTGTAACATTTGTTATTGTTTAAAAAAAATACAGATGTTAAATATTGATCCCATTCAGATGCTACTATAGTTTACAAAAAAGAAACAAGAATAGAATGAAGTCCATGTCAAAGCATTTTTTTTATTAAGTTTTAGTCAAAGGGAATTAATTACTTAATAACATTATTTATATTAAGACTACTGATTTTTCCAAAACCAGATTGGAAACCCTGCTTTCCATTCCATGGAATAAAAATGACATAATTATGACAAATTTTATAAATAGAACTGTTAAACTGTTAAAAATTCAATATTTTCCCTGGATAAAATTATCTGGCATTGGAAAAATCAGCCCTATGTCAGATAAATTTTAGGTAAGTAAGTACCTAGGTAAATAATTATATTTACTGTTGAGTTGCCAGAAATTATTGACTTCTTAATATTTGTTATACTAATATCAAATCCAGAAAGGTAATCATCATACATAATTCCATTACAAAAAAAAACATTTTATTTCAACCTTGTGGTAGTTAGCCTCCTAAGGCTCAGCACAGACAGCGGAAAGATCCTCGAGCTTTCTCCATTGATTAAGTCGTTGGTTATGAACATAAATGCAATTGCAATAGAGTTGAAAACAGTGTGCAAGATTAAGACTACTGATTTTTCCAAAACCAGATTGGAAACCCTGCTTTCCATTCCATGGAATAAAAATGACATAATTATGACAAATTTTATAAATAGAACTTTTATACTGTTAAAAATTCAATATTTTCCCTGGATAAAATTATCTGGCATTGGAAAAATCAGCCCTATGTCAGATAAATTTTAGGTAAGTACCTAGGTAAATAATTATATTTACTGTTGAGTTGCCAGAAATTATTGACTTCTTAATATTTGTTATACTAATATCAAATCCAGAAAGGTAATCATCATACATAATTCCATTACAAAAAAAAACATTTTATTTCAACCTTGTGGTAGTTAGCCTCCTAAGGCTCAGCACAGACAGCGGAAAGATCCTCGAGCTTTCTCCATTGATTAAGTCGTTGGTTATGAACATAAATGCAATTGCAATAGAGTTGAAAACAGTGTGCAAGATTTAATCCCGCGCGGCATAATTATATTCACATAATATATGTTCCTCGCGTAACCACGGGCTCGATCATGCTGAAGTGTGCGGGCCGGCGCGCGTCTACGCTTTCAAACAGTCGCCGACGCATTACATTAGTGAACACCCCCTCAGAGACGGAGCTTCTAAGGAGGGTTTTCAAATGGTTAAATTTTCGAGAATATTCTGTATTTGTTATTATTCTATAAAATAGGGCACGCGAGCTTTCGCGAGACTGCACTCGAGTGTGCGCCACGGGTCCTTGAACATCGGCTGCGTGCGCCGAGTTTACGTGGTGAATATAATAATAATTAAGTGTTTATTGCATAAAAATTGTATAAAATTTGCAAAAACAAAGTGAAGTCCTGACTCCTGCGCTAAGTAAAACACCAGTGTTACAGGAGCCAGTGTCTTCTCGTAATGAGTAGGTTTATGGATATTACTCGAGCATGCTCTAGCAGTTGCCGCTTTGTCTGTGTTAACCCTTAGTTAATCGCCGTCAAGCCTACGCTGGATTGTCACGCGACGATAACGATGCCAATGATGACAAGGGAAAGTGAGTACTTAGAGTTCAAACTAACGATCGGGTGTGGTTAACTACTATAACCATAATGACTCGGTAGATATCCGAATACGAATAATACTTAATGGTTGGATTTTACAGAAATTATAATAATAACTAATATATAATTTCTGTAAAATCCATCCACGGGGGGTGATATCTATCTCCCCAAGTTCCAAGTTGTCCAAAATGATTTTTCATACATTCATTCCCAAAGTTCCCAACATATTAGTAAAGTTCACACTTGACCAATAGTCGCACTGATCGGCCAAAAATATGACGTACTTAATTATTAGTAATTATAAAAGGCTAAGGCTTTAAATACCACCACCATTACTATTCGTATATTAATCTCCCTCACCAGGAGCATTCGCCTGTGATGTAATAATTCAAGATTCCACTGTAGCGGCTACGGCTCTGCAAGTAGTTCTCGCAGGCCATCAACTGCTAGACAGTGTAGAGAAATAATTGAAACCATCAGACCAAGTTAATCATCATCATCTCGAGAACCCATACCGCCGGTTTCGTGGTTGGCTACATGACACCAGTCAGCGAAACACGACGCAGACACTTCGTGTGCGTTAGTTTTTAGTGTACCTTAATATAATGTTGTAGTGTGTGTGTGTAATAGGTGGAGGTGCATATAAATAACTAAGTAGAAGTTATGCGTCTAGGTTGCGGGTCAAAGTTACATTACAGGCGTATGCTCCCAGGGAGGGGGCGCCTTGTATGTTTACCTTCATACCCATTCATTACGAAAAAGTATTTCAAAATAAAGTTTAAATAAATGCAGTTATTAAAATAGCCTTTAATTGTAAATCTAGTAAGTATGAGCAATAATAACTTTTAATTATAAATTGCTGAACACAAACGATAAAATACTTTGATAGTGACGGTCTTGATAACCGGTAACTGCTTCAGGCGGCGGCGTTACGCCAATATTATTATAATGTGTGTTTACTAATCAGAATGGTAGCTAATTAAAATTTCTTTAGGTTTCCTTTCCTAGTTAAATAATCGTGTAATATTATTTGACAAATTACGTTATTTTGTATTTAGTCGCTTAACCGAAGAAAATTTTTTACTGAACAAGAATGATTATTCTGTAAAAAGGATATCGGAATCACTTTTTCACGTCATATTATTTAAAAAAATAAGCTAGATGGATTCGACATTTCCTATCTGACTACCCCTGAGGAGAAATCGCTAAACAAACTGAAGGGTCAAACAAACGAAAAGCTGTAACTGAAACATTGACTGATTTTGAAATGAAACTGAAGTTTAAACTATTTTTACATTTATTTGTTAATGTGTTTCCGTGGTCCTCGCAGGATGTCTGATATCTCGTGTGTACCAGGCTAGTCGAGCAACGCATAGTGATACGCGCGAAGCGACCCGCTTCCTGCTTCACACGCACGCAACTCCATTTGTTGAAGTTATACGACGCCAAATTCGAAACCGCCGTGTTAAATACACGCATCAATTACATTAATGACTCATTAACTCCCATGAGAAAATCTAGGTACCTATGTATTGTGTTGTTTGAAACCGATGAACTTGAAGCCCAAGTTTCATTTAATTTAGTAAAGTTCAAGTCTTTGAGATTTAGGACTTTTTCTAAAGATTCTTCAGCAGCAACTGAGGTCAGAGTAGTCTCTAAATCTAAACTCAGAAAAATCTTTTAATCCTTATACGAAACTGTTTTGATTGGTATTGTCAAAATCAAGCAAGAGTATTGACGTTTTTCTAGCTGACTGTACTGTACCACTTTTCAAAACCCTGTGAATACAGTTAATAATTACTTCATTCAAAAAGTTAAAGACAGTCATCTAAATACGTTTTCCTGCAGCTACTAGTTAAGTTACCTCTACCTACCCAATAACCTTACTGCAAAAACACAGTAAAATGGATGTGTTTTATGCTGAATTGGTCATCGAGTCAACTGTGTGTACCAACTACCTACTTCATGTAGCGATACTCAATTGGAACTGAATTCAGGAATAACTGGGTCATTGTCTTGTCATGGCAATTAGCAAAGGGACCCGGACTCAACTATCTTTCTTACAATTTGAAGATCTCATCATCATCTGCCTAGCCTTTTCTCAACTGTGTTAGGGTTGGCTTCACAGACTTATATTGGCTTGGCTTCCAGTCTTCCTCTTAAGACTGGTTGTCAGATTTTCGGGCTTCTGACAACCCGTAACGACTGTCAAAGATCTACGAATGACTGCCGGGACTAACGACTTATCGTACTTTGCGAGGCACGAAGAGGTCTTGGTGTGTAAAGATGGTCACCCATCCACGGACCAACCGCGGCAAGCGTAGCTTCACCTGATCGATGACCCTTGCGGCCTGTTATAACTTAGATACAAGCCCCTTATATAGAATATCTCTCATCTGCCTCATCAAATAAAATAAAATAAAAATAAAAGTTTGTTTGGAAACTTAGCTATATTGATTTTATTCTGAGCCCGTGTAGTTTATTGCAAGTCGGAAAAGCGTGAAAAAAAATCTACGGATTTATTGGAAAATTGTGACTTATGATGTTTTATGGGATAAAATCTTAGTAGGTAGTAGTGAGGCTATACCTACTTTTAATTTTATAAGTCTGAATTTTGTCATCTGTCGTGAAGATGAGCAATTCAATTATTTGAGTCACTGGCTATTATTAGTATTGCTTGGAAGCGACCAGTACCTACACCGCGCACTTGACCATTTAGCACTTAAATGGTCAAGTGCGCGGTTTGATAAGATCCACCTTTGCCCTCAGATGTATGAGCGATTCAAAGTTACCTTTTGTAAGCAATTTCTCGCAAAACATCGCCTGTTTCTCTGTTTGCGGTTTTGCTGACATGAAAGGTAGGACACCTGAAGACGGGAAACTATGTAAAAAACAACAGGAGTCTACTCTCTAAGCCCGTCAAAGAATATACGGGCCTGTCTGAAAGAACAT
The DNA here is from genome assembly GCA_963855955.1 of Luperina nickerlii. Classification (NCBI taxonomy): domain Eukaryota; kingdom Metazoa; phylum Arthropoda; class Insecta; order Lepidoptera; family Noctuidae; genus Luperina; species Luperina nickerlii. Next base: position 15,748,304 of record OY979679.1, on the reverse strand, counting down.
AGCTCGAAACTTCGGAGTGAACCCTACTCCCGATTAATTAACTTTGTGATTAATAAAATTTGTCCGTAAGCACCAAGAATTCTACACAAACGCGAAGACATCCAATCACAGTACACAATAGGGAATATACATGAATTTTTTTCATGGCATTTATTAACAAAATATGAAAATACCGTAGTAGAGACAAAAAGTGAAATTAAAATTAAAATCGGCCAAGAAACACGGCCGATATGAGCATTTAAAACTATTGATTACACACCAATTAGACAGAGAGATCCGACATAGACTGTGACGTCACATGTCACTACGGCCATATAAAATCCGTGTTAAATTTCGTTTTGCGAGAAAGAGATAGAAACAAATCTTCGATGGCTCATATCTTTTTTAATTTCATAGTTATCCGAAAAACAGTTTTACTAAACTGTTTATTACATGAATGAGGATTAATTTTTTAAATAAAAAAAAATCATGCATATTCCCTATTGGGCACCGATCTAGGCTACACATACCAACATCCAAGCTAAAAATGCATTCTACAAGTCCCTACGTAATGTGTACATAATTATAACAAACTACCTGATATAATAAAGAAAGAAGAGTTAAATATATTAAAAAAAAAACTTAAAAAATTACTGATAAACAAATGTTTACTACCTAGATGATTATTTAAACAATAAACATAAATAAAACAAAAAAGTAATATAAAATTAATGATAATCACGCAATTTATATGAATGTTTAAATATAGATAGATATGTATTATAGATACGGTAATTATTAATAAATAATATAACAAAAGTAATAATATCTCCTATTTAGTTACCACCTAAGTACACATTATGGTAAAGCAATCCGCCCCCACAGTCAAACCATTACAACGGTTTTGTGGGGCTTAGTTTATAAGTTTACTTACCATCTTTGGTTAATAAATAAATAAAATAAATAATAATAAAGATATTGAGTATTGAGTATTAACTTATAAAATATAACACATCTGGTGTAGGGACAACTGTCAAATCGTGTTCTCGTTCATTCTTAGTTGGGCTTCCTAACTAATCATATGCCCGCACATAATACGGAGGAGGAAACGCTCGTGACTTCGGCTGAAACTACGTGCTTAGGGAGTAGACCCCTGCGCCTAAATCCCCAAGTGCGATTTACCCGTTAACCCTAATACCACCTAGAGCTTTTAGTCATGGCTAAAGAACCCATCGCTGCATTGACTTGAACGCATTCAGGTGTCGTGGAAACCTAGTTCATTTTACTGCCTAAGAAGCATTGATGATAAAAATAAATCATACCAAGTTTTATCATTGACTCACACTAAGGCATAAGTACTAGTAGAAAATACCTATTGCATCAAGTTCGTCTTTTTGCAATTTTATTCGTGCATAAAGACTTATAATTAGACTTTTTATTTTAATAGTCTTCGTTTTTAACATCAATGGGTTTTAATTTCCAATATATAGCAAACATTGTGTAAGTACTTTATATCATTAAATGTCAGTTAATGGTTCTTTTAGTTGCGTGATAAGCTACACTTCATTAGGTGTGACTCAAGGTTGATAAATGTGTCTCCCGGTGGTTGTTCCTCGATCGATAGATACGCCAGTGCGAACTTTATAGTTGGACGTAGTTATGCAAAATGGATCCTGCCACAAAAACTTACTTTTGAGAAAACAGGAGTTTTAGTAAAATTGATATAGAAAAATAACAAGACTAGTTTGTTTTCGAATTCCTCTTAAATATTGGGTATTGTTATCTACTTCCTGTATAGTATTGTTTTAATAAGTTTCATGTTAATAAATATACTTTTTTCAGTAAAATTGTCTTGGGATCTTTTTTACAATATTAAAAATGTGGGATGAATCTTTTTGTTTTAAGTTTAGGCAATAAAACACTTATAAGAATATTAAAGATATTTAATAAAAAGTGTTAAAAAAAACAGTTTTATTCATGATCACACGTTAGTATCTGTTTCAACTTCGAAATCAACTTCACCTGTTTTATAGTAAAAAATCCATTTAACATACAGATCCAATGTAGTTTGGATCTTTTTTCCTGTCTTTTAACCCATTATCTAGGTTACCTTGACACATGGTTCTATTTTAACTCTGCAATAATGCACAATATCCTGTTAGTATCATTAACGTCTGTGTTTTTTATTAGAAAAAAGATACTTTGCGGTTTGGATATTTTTTGCATATTCAAAGTTTGTTGTGTAGATGTCATTATGACAGTAACTCAAAAAATGGTTTTTGTGGGTTGGATCCATTTTGAATAACTACGTCCAGTTGTTCTCGTTATTGCGGGTATGATCAAGTTTAATTTGATAAAATAATATCTAGGCTATGTATCTAGGTCTAGACATCTTTATCGTATCAAGTTCAATTACCGTTCTAATATAATTATTTACAAAATACGGATACATACTACTACTACTATAATTCACTATTTTGGGTCCTTCATTGTTTTAAAATGCATGCAAAATGCAAGTTTTGCCATCAAAAATGAACGGTTAAAATCAGCGTGTACCGAAGAAGTATTCATTGTTAATGCTTTTTAGGGTTCCGTACCCAAAGGGTAAAAACGAGCCTTATTACTAAGGCTCCACTGTCTAGTCTGTCATTAGGCTATATCTCATGAACAGTGATAACTAGACAGTTGAAATTTTCACAAATGGTGTATTTCTGTTGCTCCTATAACAACAAATACTAAAAACAGAATAAAATAAATATTTTAGGGGGGCTCCCATAAAACAAACGTGTTTTTTTCGGCGTTTTTGCCTTGTGGCTTGTGGTACGGAACCCTTCGTGTGCGAGTCCGATTCGCACTTGGCCAGTTTTTAATAAGCTACATCAACGATTCAACTATCGATCTACTGCTACTCAGCAGCAAAATTAAGAATGAATGAATGAATCCTCAATATTGTATGCATCAATATACCAATTAAGAATGAATGAATGAAGCCTCAATATTGTATGCATCAATATACAAAAGTTTAATTTCGGAAGTCGGTGGCAAAAATCGAAAACACAAAACCAAAGGCACCGAAGATCAGTCTGCCAGTTCTCAATCGAGTTTCAAAACTGAGCATCGGTCTTATAAACTAAATCTCATTTTTGTACCTAACACGGTTAAATTGATCGAAAGAATTCGATGTCGGACATATAAAATTATAAATGATCTCATACCAAATCCGCATCCAAACCAATTCATACCTATTTGAAAATACGTCGTTATTTAAGTAAGGCAAATCAGCGTATTTTATCAGCGCAGTAGCAACGTGGCTCATCTGAACACAGATGTCCCGAGTCCTATTGATAATTATCCGCAATTGAATGCACGCACGGTCGTTAATTGGCGGGTATCTTTTACATTGTGATTAACTCCCCGTGGCCGTCACACGAGTGACTCTCATGCAGATACAGTGTCGCGTTTATCTAAGAATAGCCTAACGTCACTTGGGCACGCACGAGATTTTGCAAGACTAGCAGTTCTTGTCGCTGTATATTAGTTAATAAATCATCGTTATCTTATTGGACAGTGAATATCTATTGCTTAAAAAATAGAGGTAAAATACTAGACGAGATAAGCGAAGTAATAAGTTGATTTTAAACCACTATGACAAGGAGTCCACATTTCGCCAATGACGCTCTCCAATATTATGTTTAAGATTTCTTAGGGTCATGTTTATACTACCTAGATATACAATATGGAAACCACATAAATGCAATACCTACATACTTGTTATCGCCTTTGCTGATGAATGGAAAAATCGGTCTCATGCGAGTCGGGAGGGACGCACACCGAGGGTACCTACCGTTAAAATTTGTAGGTATGTAACTACACGGTTTTCGGATTGTTTCCTTAACTTGTGCTACATGACATTGCCTCTTGCCAAACTTCATGATTCTAGGTCAACGAGAAGAAGGTACCCTGTAGGTTGTGATTCCCTTGCGAGTGTCAAAATATGCGGCATAAACGGAACATAAACGCCCGTACCTTTTGATTGCATTGACTTAGAACCATGATTTTTTTCACTGCTTCATGGGATTGCAGCCCTGAGTATTTGGTATTTACTTAATAACTCCACGCGTTCCTGAGAAAAAGGGTCTTGACAGACGGACAGGCAGACGGACAACGCGGTGAAGTGATCTTATAAGGGTTCCGTTTTTCCTTTTGAGATACGGAATCCTAAAAAGTGACCGAAAACGGTCCAGTAATTAAGTCAAAAAGAAGTGTTTCAATTTTGAGCAAATTTGAACACTGTAGAATTGGGTCACTAGGTCATTGATTCATTAATATGATAGTCTATCATACATATGATAGATTATGATTTGTAGAAAACTGATGGGTTTACTGAGACTACATGAAGTTGAAGGTCTCTAAAATCGTTTTTTAACTCGCCCTAATGTATTATGAGTCAGCCCACCGTGAACTATTGTCGCCTTTGTTCAGTAAGTAGTTAAGTATGACAAACATAATTATTATGAACAGTAGCCACAGCAATATTCACATTTCTCAGCCCTATTGTTAAGTTTATGCTTGCATTGTTGTAACTTATAAAATAATGCTTCTGGAAGTAACAGTCATTATAATACGGAACGATTTCCTGAATAACTCATAGTTTCGTAGTTTTTCGTTATGTGGAAGAAAACTTCTAATTAGGAGACTGTTTTTTATAGGACTTCTAGATATCTATACAATCATATTAATATCTAGCTGACCCGGCGAACTTCGTAGGTACCGCCCCGCCAGCCGCTCCCTCCCCGCTTTTTAAATATCTGATATCTTCTAAGATATTCATTTATCTAAATAATGACACTCACAAATAAGGTGGCTTTCTATTGGAAAGAACTTTCAAAATCGGTTCAGTAGATCCAGAGATCACCCCTACAACCTCACAAACTTTACCTCTTTATAATATTAGTATAGATTGAAGTCGCATTTTTGTGTTTGTCTGTGTAACTTCGTTGCTCTTCAAAACTTCGCAACAAATTTTGATTCAGTTTACAGTCAACATCATTTAGAGAATTTATTCCGGAACGTTAATAAAATTATATTAAACTTAAGTAATCTCTATGATTTGTAAGTCGTAAAAACCGTGCGAAGCAGGGGTGCAAGTGGGCCGCTAGTTAATAATAATTTGGAATCGACGAAACCCTTATTTCTGAATTCATGGGAGTCTGCTTTCTTCTATTTGTCTGCGCTCGAAGATTAAAATACTAAACACCATCTACCATTATATAAATCCTAAAACCTATCTAAAAGATTTAATTAATAAAAAGGTTAAACTCACGGGGAGCCCTTTATCGGTGTTTGTCTACAGCGCCATCTGTGCGCGACTCACAAGAACCTCTGAAGGGCGGGCAGGAGCAGGGTAGCGCTGAAAACCCGCCATGCCCCCAAAGCTTCAACGCTAGTTTATTCCGATGAGGAAAAGCTTATGGGTGACGTCACTGGATGGCGCTACCTGTTCACTCTTTGATACTGAGAAAAAGATAAAACTCTGTATTTTATTTAAATGCGTATTTGGTTGAAAGCATGTTAGAACCCCATTTTCTTTGACGGTCTTCTTGAATACTGAATGCGTTGTCAATCTTGAACTACTTCATAATTATATTTAAAAAAATAGTTTGTTGACTTGAACGGTGGACGATGTTGCCAATAATGCTAGACTGATTACTTTAGGAAAAGGTCCGCCACTTTTGTAGTCACATTATAATTATTAGGTATACTAGCATACTGTTACTGACCCACCTCAATAAATTAGCCAGTGTCAGCTTCTGCATCATTTGCTTGCCTTGCCTTTTCCCAACTATGTTGGGGTCGGCTTCTAGTATAACCAGATGCAGCTGAATACCTAGAATAAGGGATCAGCCTGTGTATTACTTTAAAATTAAAATTTGTTCAATATAAAGAGCGTCAGCCCAAACTTATTACATTACAAGCGACCAAAATGAATCTACTTATTATGATCTTTATATAGCGTTAACTACGATGTCCCATTTAACTTTAACAGCGTTCCCATGTTGTTGTGGCGTTTAATGAGAACTGCGGACAGTTGCCATCTAGCGTTCCTAAACTAAAAGTAGTGCCGCGATGCGACCGCAAATTATGAAACTTGTTTTGAGCGCTGTTTCGACAATCCTCTGCGGTTCAGCGTCAATTGGAAAGTGACCATTGTCAACTACTTACAAGGCTGCATTGAATTTTAATTAAAGAAGCGCCACTTGCAGGGAATGAGTTCAAATTCACTTTGGAGTCGGATTCAAAGACGAGATGTATGTTATCTTTTGTTATACTATCAAGTTCCAGGCAGCTGTGCTGCTGGGGAGTCTGTTGCGCCCTTCTTCTTCCTCGCTAAAGCATTGGGAAGTGGTGAAGGGCGGTCGTTTTGGGGGACTGTCTTACGTAATTTTGACGTTCAAAAAGTAAATTCGCAGCCTAATTTGTATAATTGACTTTTGGTTTTGTTACTTGCAGTTGCAAAGTTTTATGACGCATAGCTTAATCTTGATTGGATACGCATTGCTCACAGAACAGATGCCCGATGGGCCCGAAGAAAGTGGCGACCGCTTATCGGAAGACGTAGCGTCGGAAGGCTTCCCACAAGGTAGGTAGACGATGACTTTGTGAAGGCCGCATGAATCCGCTGGACGCGAGAAGCACATAACCGGTCGAAGTGGCGATGCTTGGGGGAGGCCTATGCCCAGCAGTGGACGTCCTTCGGTTGAAATTAATGAATGAATTTGGGTACAAGTGGGTACAATAGAAATACCTAGTAATAATTCATAGCAGGTAATAAAACGCGCGCTTAAATATGTCTAGCGCTTAACATGATGCTAAACAGAATTCTGCATCAAAATTCGCAATTTCACATTTGCTTAGTAAACAGTTTTAGAGAACACTTCATGTAGTAGATAGGTAGGTAGGTACTAGTAGGTATTCATTTTCCTTTGCCCGGCCGCAGCTTATATTAAATACGTCGTTCAACACTTAACCACGTCATGATTATTCAAAACTTGGCCCACGCTTTAAGCAAAGACGATTAAATAAATTCCATAACGTAGATACCTAATAAAGTTATTTTTCATTCTGTTTAAATAATATATTTTTGTTTATCAGCAATGTGCATATCCAGGTAAGTACATAAAGTCTAACAGAATCGTGTAGGCAAATACTACCATGAAGTCGGTTAAAAAATATCTTGGGGCCACTTACACAGGTTTCCAGAATTTAATTTTAGGACATGGATATTAAACATGGGATACAGTTATTTCTTTTTGTATGAGGGGTTGCGCACTAGATCCGAACTCTATCCGTCCGAATTTAGAATATTCCCAATTCAGATTGCATGTAGTACGAAACCGCTCTAATTGATAATTCTGTTTCTGAAATGGATTCACAAAGTTTGAAGCGCACTTGCACCATAAATCATTAAATGAATTCAGAGTTAAATACATATACTTAAAAAAACACCAGTGTGTCAGTCTCTATCACATTCACACGATTGTCAGATATGGAACGATGATTGTGAGCGGTTTCACACTACATCCGATTCGAATCACAGAATAGCTAATAGTCCGAATTAAAGATCCGACTTCAATCCGAATTGGGAATGTTCTAAATTCGGACGGATAGAGTTCGGATCTAGTGCGCAACCTCTCATACAAATAGGACTATGCGGTCACTTCGAACGGGTATTTCTCGGATTCGGATCGGATGTAGTGCGAAACCGCTCTTAAATTAGGTAGTTTAGCGCTAAAAACGTATGGCATAGTGATTTGTGGTGCACGCGGGCCTAATACTGTGAGACAATTTCTTTATTATTAAAATGAAAATAGGTCGTGGCTAAGTATTAACAGCTGCAAGAGTCGGTCGATCAGGTTATGCTACGCTTGCTGCGGTCGGTAGGTACGTGGATAGGTGACATTAGACATACACCGAGACCCCTCCGTGCCACGGAAAGCACGTTATGCCGTTGATCCCGGCTGCCATTCGTGGTGTCTTTGACAATCGTCAGAAGCTCGAAAGTCTGAGAACCAGTCTTACCAAGGAGTATCGTGTTACCCAGTCTGGTCCAGTTAAGTTTGTGGAGGTCAGATAGGCAATTGCTCCATGTTAAAATACTGGTAATACTGGTATTCAGCTGCATCCGGTTAGACTGGAAGCCCACCCCAGCATAGTTGGCAAAAAGCTTCGGAGAAGATAATTCTTCATATTAAAATGCACTGTTCAGCTAAGCAAGATCCATGGTAACTGTTTGTGGCACTACCTAAGAGCAAGGAAAGGTAAATTTTTATTATGAAAGTTAAATTATACACCTCATGCCATTTAAAATGTTAGAGCAACTTCTAAGAACTAACAATAAGTTACGAGTATGACTTTTATCCTGACTTTAAAAAGTCAACGAGTTGGCGTTGTTTGTTTTTGTTTACTGCAGAAAATAGAGTTAAATCATCCTGCCTTATTAAATACTAGCGGCCCGCCCTAGCTTCGCAATGGTCCAATTTTTTTTTTCGAATATCCTATTTATTCTTTCATACAAATGTTGTCCTGGCAATACCGAACATCATGAAGAATTATCCAATTTGGTGCAGTCATTCGGAAGAATCGGAAGTAATGCGCGTAAGTACAGATATTTCGATGACGGAGCTATGAGAAGATTATGTTAAAACCAGAGTTTGCTTGAATTTAGTATCAATGTATACCTGCCAGAAATAATATGAATAACTAGCTTCTGCCCGCGACTTCGTTCGCGTATTTCTTGTTCCTCCGAGCCACAGCAAGCATCGCATCGCCTGCCCCCCCCGCACTACTACTTCGTTTTCGCTTATCGTTTTTATTTCTGCTCGGTTCCTAAGAGTACTCGCGTGATGTTAAATAGCCTAAATCCCCCTCAAAGATTGGGTTATCAAGTGCAAAAATATTTTTTTAAATCCAACTGGTAGTTCCAGAGATAAGCGCGTTCAAACAAACTCTTTAGCTTTATTATGAGTTTAGTATGATTACTTTTTAAATGAAAAACAAAATATTACTTACATGTTTGTAAAATGTGCATATTCTCCCACTAAGTAATTTAGCTTTTCACTCCCCATAACAACGTAGGTATTGATTAGGGCATGCAATACCGGTTTACCGGTTTTCATGTTAACCGGTAAACCGGCCATTTTGAAGGTTGGTAAATTACCGGTAAAAACATATCAAACCGGTAAATTACCTAGCTCCTTATTTATAATAAATAATTTCGTTTAGATACATCAAAGTTTGTTTATTTTTTTTCTCATTTTAGCTACTGAGTCAGTTTATTTACTTTATTATCAACGTGAATTAAAAAAAAATACGTCCATTACCGGTAACCAATATCTGTTACCTTTTATTTTACCGGTAAAAAAAAAACTACGGTAATTGCAAACCCTATGTATGAAAGACATAAGATTTTTTTTCGCTTTTATTACTGCTCGTAATATCCGGTTGCTCTCGATGGCAAATACGACTCTTCAAATATAATAAAATATGCCATCTGCTCAGCGTGAAGTACACGTCACTAAATAATATCTTTAACAGCCTTAGCTAGCAATAACTCAAGTGTATTAAAAGGGAAAAATCCATAGCAATACCGATATTATAAAATGCGAAGTATGTTTGATGACATTTAGGTTAGTATCAATGAAGATAGATGGTATGTGTGAATGATGATATGGTAAGAAAGGGGGTGATTACAGAAATGACGACTAATAGAGAAGAATGGACGAAAATACATGTTGCGCCGAGCATAAACAAATTGGGATGAGGGCAAGAGAATGATGAATGATGATATTATGAAGATAGCTTAAACAATGACGAAGGCGGTTCCGAAGTAAAAGTAATTTATTTGCCAGAAACACTGTACAGACACCAGCACATCAAGCTACTACAATCTGTCAATTTTTTAAAATATATTTCCAACTTTATCGCTAAAGCATAAGGTTCAAAGTTAATTGGGAAAATTTGACAGTTTCGGGTACCTTGATGTGCTTGCGTCTGTACATTGTTTTTTTGTTTGTAATGTGCAAGGTAAACTACGAAACGATTTGTCTCTATTTTACACCAGCACTCTGATAATTGCGTAACACACTTTCAATCGCAATCTGAATAATTTTGAAGGATATTGCTAATCCATTGCTTAATAAATGTTCGAAATATTTGTCTGCTCAGCAACTTAAATAACGTAATTAATATTGTTGAACTGTCAGAATGAAAGTCAATTCTACTGATGGTGTGTTAAGGCTCCTTGAAACAGGCGCGACACGCGCTAAAACCGCGCGCGACACAAAGGCACCGCAAGTCGCGCCACGAGCGGTGCCTTTGCGTCACGCGTCGCGCCTGTTTGCAGGAGCCTTTACGCAGGCAGAGCTAAGTGGTGTAGCGAAGCGATTGCGCGTTTTTAAAATACTTACCTTGGTTGAACCTTTTTCCACCAGATCTAGCAGCAGTGAAGCAAACCTACGCAGTGAAAATCAAGCCAATCTATTTCTTGTTAAGCATACATATCCTTCGCTACATAGCCTAGCAAATCTCTGGTGGAAAGGCAGCCAAAAGAGGGTACAATGAGGTGTTGAAACATTTGTACGTTAGGTACTTATGGGACAGTCCGAAATCTTCACTGACGGAAGAAGATACATCGACAAGTAGTTTCTACACCTGCAGTTCAGGGTTAACGTCCAATCAAGAACAATAAATGTTATTGAAGTAATTTCCCGTTGTTTCCGCAAATATGATACAATGTTGAACACAGATGGCCAGATGACAAAGTTCATTGATTGCTTAACCATAAAGGCTCCTACAGTAGTAAAGTTCAGAAGATCAAGACCTAGGACCATGGCAAGTTGAGACACGAATCCATGTAAATGGTGGTGAATACATAGGCTTCATCAGAGGAGACGGAACATTCGTGATACATAATGTGCCCTCTGATTCATACGTTGTTGAAATTATAAACCCTGACTACATGTATGAACCAGTCAGAGTACAGATCAACTCTAACAGCGGCTCCTTCAAAAGTTCACGTCAATGCTAAACTTTACAAGAATAATAAATTAATATGAAGGTGTGTGTTATCCTATCAGTGTTATGGTAAATATAATGCTAACTATTTGTCGCTTTTGTATGTGATGTAAGGTCGGTAAAAAAGTACTGATTCTCAGGACTGTTTAAAAAAAAGATTTTGAAGTGAAACTTCTTAGGTGGCGATTCGAGAATTGCGAGTGCTAGGACGCGTCACGTTAGGCACATTTCGTTACGTGAGAGAGAAGAAAGATGTAACTCTCTATCTGTCTCTGTCTCTCACACTAATTATTCTTTACTTTGATTTTTGATAGTACTGTAGGTCTTCTGGAAAGAAGTTACGCTTTTTTCTATTTACATAAATATATGTGACATTGAGGGAGATAAATGAGATGTCTCCTCGCACGGTAGTCTGGTTCACGCCATATTTCATACAGAATGACCCTTCCAGTTCGCGGCGTCGGCTAATAAGACCGCACTATTTTTTTTATCATCTGCACAAAATTAATGATTTGTTTTCCCAAGTTCTGGGCAGACATACTCAATTGGCAACCCTTTCGCAGTATATGCTCGTAACTTATAACCAACTGCTAGTAAAAGTTTTGCTTTATATGCATAACTAGCTTCTGCCCGCAGCTTCGCCCGTGTGAATGTCGAAAATTTGCCACGATAACGTGCAACCGAGGCAAAAAGTATCCTATGTTACTCCTTGGAACATCAGCCAGTGATATGTCCCGTCAAAATCGGTCCAGCCGCTTGGAGATTGGCCGGAACACACAGACAGGGAAAAAAATTAAAATTGTTTTGTTACAAGTACCGTATATATAGGTACTTACAAATATGCATTTAGTAAAAAGCTGTTATTTTGACATTACAAAGACAAACAGACACTTCAATCTTATTTATTTGTATTTAAGTATAGATATAATTGAGCAAAAGATATCCAATTACCTATCAATTAATCACCATGCAGGCTCTACTAACGTGATTGCTAAGGGAAATTAGTACGACGTACATTTATTAGGCTGTCGCGTCGGCAGCAATCAGGCCTGGGAAGTTCTGCGAACGACGGTTAAAACTTTTAATAGCTAATTAACTGGATAACTAACCAGCTATCAGCGCTCTACGTACCAAGTGTGACATCCCATTTCCTATTTTTAACGATATTTTACTGTTTCATGATAAGCTGCGCGAAGTTTGGAAACTTAAAGCTTGGAAATTGTAACTTTTCTGGGCGAAGACGTCAAATTTAACAAAGTTTTGTTTATTATGAAGACAGGCTAGGTTTGTGACGAAAAATCTAGAGATCTTCGTTCGTTTCACTAGAATTTTCTGCCAGTTATCAAGTAATTAATTACTAATTCGTGTACCTATGTACTTTCCTACATTTCACTTTGTGACAATTAGAATGCCGATGAGCTCTTGAATGCATGTAATACCTATTATCAACCAAATTACAAAAACGGGAGAGACTTCTAAGTACGTATCAATTTTCCTTATGAATAACTCATACATTAGAATGAAGACAATCTTAAACATTCATGCAGACATACAAACGGTTTGTTCTTTAAAAAAAAAAGCAGCCAAGTGCGAGTCGGGAGTCCCACACGAAGGGCAAGGCAAAAAACGCAGAAAAAAACATTTCTTACATGGATGGAGACCCCTTTAATTATTTGTTGTTATAACGGCAATAGAACATTTCAACTGTCTACATTTTTCGGTTCATGAGATGCAGCCCGACAGAGTCTGTCTGACAGACGGACGGACAGCGGAGGCATAGTAATAGGGTCTCGTTGGCACCCTATGGGTACGGAACCCTAATGACGGAAAGAACAAGTAAACCTTGACTAAGATCACACATTTACTTGCATATATCATACAATGAAAACAATTATCTGTTTAAAAATCCTAAATGAACCGTTCTCAAACAGCAGAAATATTTGCTTAATTTACAATTTACTTCGGTCGGAGAGTGCCGCACTTGAATTGAATATATTCTTTTTTTTTTTCAAACTCGTGGCAATGGTCCTTCAGCGTCTGCCGCTTGATTTGCGAATGGGCTGTGAAGAGCCACGGCCGGATGCTCTGAGCCTCTATAGCTATTTATTCATACAACCTTCACTCCACATTTATTTTTCATTGGAATTTGTGTGCTGTTTAGAAGATAGAGATTTTCTTATGCCATCTATTAAATACATAGAGTATTGAATGGCCTCAGAGCAACATACTTTCTTTCTCAATTTTCAATCCATACTATTATCTTTAATTCGAAAGTAACTCTGTCAGTATGTTACCTTTTAACGCCTAAACCACTGAAGGGATTTTTAGATCGCATCACACAAGCTACTTTTAGTTCCTAAGCGATAATTTCCGCCATCCACGAGGGTGAAGCCGCGAGCAGAAGCTAGTATTCGTATAAAAAATGTTCTGCGAAGCAGATACTTCAGTTCTGCGCTCATAAGAGCCGAGTGCCCGACTCTCAAGTCATAAGTTCACAACCTCGCTCAATGAATTGCTTATCAGATTAAACTTACAAGTTCAGTTGCATCTTCCATCTTATCGAACTCAACGGCGGGACTGATACTATTTTTAGATTCGGATACTTTTAAAAGTATGATGGCGTTGCCTCCGAAACTTTATAATATGATGTAGATAAATATTCGAGACGTGGGAGCTAGTTTTAAAACAGACTGCAGTTACTTTGCGCTGAAATCTCACACATATCATCAGTACTTAGTAGGTTAGGTACCTACCTACATCACACATGAACTTTGTTAGGATCATGAGTATCCAAAATACAATATTATTATATTAAATAACCAACAAAAATATTTCATCATCATCACCATTTCAGCCGAAAGACGTCCACTGCTGGACATAGGCCACCCCCAAGCACCTCCACTTCGACCGGTTCTGTGCTTCTCGCATCCAACAGGTTCTTGCGGTCTTCACAAGGTCGTCGGACCACCTTGTGGGAGGCCTTCCAACGCTACGTCTTCCGGTACGCGGTCGCCACTCCAGAACCTTTCGGCCCCATCGGCCATCTGTTCTGCGAGCAATGTGCCCTGCCCACTGCCACTTAAGTTTGGCAATTCTTCGGGCTATGTCGATTACCTTGGTTCTCCTGCGGATCTCCTAATTCCTGATTCGATCACGCAGGGAAACTCCAAGCATAGCCCTCTCCATTGCCCTTTGGGTGACTTTTGGCCTTCTTATAAGGCCCATTGCCAAAAAATATTTCAGCGTCATTTAATTAAGAATTCCTAATAATTTAATGTTATACCTACAACAACACAACGACGTACGCCTGGGTTTCTTCGTTGGCTTAAATAAGCCAGGATGTTTGCAGTAACTTCCTGGGCTATTCCCTATTAGTGCACATTTGTGAGTAAACAAACCAATAAAACTTGTTGTTAGCTGTAGATAATTGTACTTGTCCACCTACTTAACTCCAGTTCCTGTCTGGCCGAAATTGGGTGTTGGCACTTCCTAATATACACCGCACCAAAAAAAAAAACATAACATTTATTTGACGAGGGCGTTCTGTGTAAAATGATCTCATGAGTGGTAAGAGATTACGACCAAGTTTTTACGCCCAGATATCAAGAAACAAAAAAAATTGCATATTAAAAAAAAATACAGTAGGAGCAGTGGTGCCCCAGTGGTATCAGCCCCGACTTACGAGTTACAAGGTCGTGAGTTCGAACCCAGGCAGGCATTTGACTTTGTATATTTAATTTCATCACCACTGCTCCCAAAACGGTGAGAAAACCGTATGTCCTATAACCAAAAATTCGAATGCTACATTCGCCAACCCGAACTGGGCCCGCGTGGTGGATTATGGTCCACTGTCTCTCACAGAGAGAGAAGGCCTGTATCCCTGCAGATGCAATAATTTGGGCTGTAGCAAACGCAGGTAACCTATTTTCAACTTTCTGTTATCTCCCACGTTTCTCGTGCAATCTTTAACTAATTTGTAGTCTTCGCTGTTTTATTACCTAACAAGCTATAAAGGTAAAAGGCAATCTAAACCATTATCGTACGTTATTATATACCTACTTAATATGTTTTGTTAACAAGGCGCCAAAAAATGGGAGTTCTCTCAAAGACGGTTTTTTGTGTGAACTTGCGCAAGTAACACAGTAACCTTATGACGAACAAAAACATACGATTTAAACATTAAATTGTTCCCAGAATTGTTATTTGTGCTGCCTTGTAATTAACATCAGTGTCGTTTTGTCATGCTCTGCAGCAAAGAACTGTTTGGAGTGGAAAATAATGCTGTTGCCGGGAAATTGTCTAATTGTGTTTTTATCTGATACAAGACTCGCAAGGTAATGATTAAAACGCAATTAAATTGGAAAAGTAGTGGGTTTTATCCCATACTAGCTTTTGCACGAGGGTTCGCCCGCGCGTGTGTTGGAAAATATCCCACGGGAACGTTCTACCGGGATTAAAAGTACCCTATGTGTTAAGTTAATCCAGGTTATAAAATATGTTTGAGTCAAATTTCATTCAAATGTGTTCAGCCGTTGTTGCGCCAATCCGGAAAATACATACAAACTGACAACAATTCTAAATACAGAACCTCCTTTTTTGAAGTTGGTTAAAAACTATTTACTTTACTTTTTTTTATAGTCAATATAGGTACTTACAGTTTTGACTTCGTTACTATTTTATTATTATTACAAGGGCACTAAGATTTTCAGTTACACATCCCAATTTTCTATGGAGAGGATATTTTTCGTCACATTTGTTGAAAAGGGCTTCTCTTTGTGCATATTCTTGAATTTCAAAACTACGTACCTATAATATTCTTCCCCTCCGTTTACCTTCATAAACAGCACTGAGCCCGCGCTCTTATTCCATTTCAAAACCTAGTAAGGGACACTTTTTACAAAAATCGTTTTATTGCATAATCTTGCTAACCTAGAAGGTCCCTAGTCCCTACCAAATACAAAAACACCAGCGTTTTAAACTTACATAAAAGGAGATATATTTAAACATCGATACCTAGTAAGTGCACCTTTCACTCCCTAGTGACCATTTAAAACTATTGGTTTTAAATGGTCACTAGGTCATTCCATAGGCTGACCAATATTATGTTTATGCGCTCTTCTGTAAAATTTCATTTTAAGTTCTTACTAGGTTTTGAAATGGGGCAGCCGCGCGTGGTACATTTACATCCCACTCCCTCTCGAAGAGAAGAGGCCTGAATGCCCGCAGTTGGAACATCACAGGCTGATAGTGATTATCCACTAATATTCTTAGTCTAATTCAAATAATTTACATTGGATTTCAGTTAACTGATAATATTGAAGAACATTATGTCCTACTTTATTAAGGGGAAGCGCTAAGGTGGCCCGCGAAATTCAAATTTTCTTACGTTTTTTGCAATTTGCTGGTCAGTATTAAGTTGTACGTCGATCAAAATATGATTCGCGGCCGTAACAAATATGTATAAATAGAGAATTATAATCATTAAAGTCATCAACACAACTCTCTAAGGCCACGGGCCACGTAACTCCAAAGAATGACGATTTCATGAAACAGTTATTCTTTGGGGTTACGTGGTCTTAGAGAGTTGTGTTGATGACTTTAATGATTATAATTCTGTAAATATATATGTATTTGATACGGCCGCGAATCATATATTAATCAACGTACAACTTAATACCTACTGACCAGCAAATTGCAAAAAACCTAAAAAAAAAATTGAATTTCGCGGGCTACCCTGGCGCTTTCGCCTTATTTAACTGTAATCTTTGTGATTGAAGTCATCAACATCATGATTGCAAGCCCGATCATGTATTTATAAAATTACCTTGGTGCTATTGCTTTTAGCTTCTAACCATCTTTTTGGTAGTTTTCAATAATCAATTTTGTATTTCTTGCGGGTCCTTAAAAACGAACGCCATCTTTCAAAGATGTTTTTTTTTCATTAGCCTGCAGCAGTCCACTGCTGGACACAAGCCTCTCCAATTGCATAACATTCAACTCGATTCTTGGCAACTTTCATCCAGCTGCTGCCAGCCACCCTGCGTAGATCGTCGCTCCCTAGCCTGAGGACGTATATTTTCCGACCTTCCAACGGTCCAACGGTCATCGGTTTAACGGCTAATACGACCGGCCCATTACGACTTCAGATTGCAGTTTTTTCTAGTATTAGCTTATGCTTATGTTGCGTCGGTTATTCTTATCAACGACAGTAATGCATTCTATAATTAAGATATTCTCCATTACATAATTTAGTGGTCATTAAGAGGATACGCTCAGATGGGCTGAGCCACAGTATAAAGACAAACAGTATTGTATCTCGGCCGTAACCTTGAATTAAATGCCTACAGCCGCGCGGTACGTAAACATGCGATAGGGCTGCCCGCCTCCAGCATTTTAATTACATTTGCCTACTTTGTGTTTCCATTTAGTTTTGTTATTGTATTTTACTGTGTGTACATAAATAATAAAATAATTCGTCATTTCGAATTAACCATTTATTTAACATTAATCTGATTACAGTTTATTTCTATGAAAACTTGTTCATGTGTATTTTTAAACAAATTATGTTAAATTATTATTATTATTATAGTTAAATCAAACGTTCAAGAACTACAAATAAAATTCAAAATTTGTATATTAATGTTTTTTTAATCTTTCCTAACATCGTCCTATCCTTAACAGAATAACACAGATTGGAAGAAGTTAAATAGCAAACATGTATAATATAAAAATTATAATTAAAATAATCTGTTCATTGAAGTAATAAACATATTTAAATTAATGAGTGCAAATAAAAGCAAATTTATCAATTAAATTGTAGATTTCATTTCACTCCTTCCTCCTTTCTTTCCTCCTTTTTTCCTCCTTCTCCTTCATTCATACAAAATATTAATAATTCAATAAAAATAATTAAATTTTATTCATAAAAGTATGCAATCATTTCATTAATGTTTTGTTATGATGTTGTCACGTTAAACTATCGTCCGTAAATCGACTTTACAGACAACCAATTTTTTTCTAGTATTATTCATACACACAGTACAATAAACAACTATTATTAATAATAAAAACCACGTCTTTACTTGGAATTATACAAACTAACAAAACACACATGCCCCGAGGTTTTAACACCAGCGTACCTACCGTTTAATGATTCATGAACCGCCTATAACTACCTACCTCACTCGTGTTTATCACTTTCCTTTACTCTATTCACTTCATTTATTAATCCAGACATCTTTTTTTCGGGAGATAAAATGAAATACTTATCCATTAAAAAGACACACATTATGTACCTACCTACAAGTAAGTAAAATTATTTTATAGTCTTACCTTTCAGAGTTTCCAGGTAATCTAAAAAAAGTTATCTCTGGATGCGTTATTGACGAATTCATGCAACCAAAAACAGCACAATATAGCCTACTCGTCATATTAAATATGTACTTGAACTTATTTTATATTTATATTAAAAAAAACAACACACCGTCCGTTCGTCACTGCAGCACAGTCGCGACTGTCTGCATGCTGAGCGCATGCCCTGGTCGAGGCGCGTAGGTATAGCTCGACGACGTACTGTATGTCTTTATTTATACTGTGGCTGAGCGTAACAAGGATTTAACATTCTGAGATAATTAGGGTTCGCAGACACATACAATCGGTGAGCAGTGGTGGCCCAGTGGCAACAGCCGCGACTTAACTGATGTAGGTCGTAGGTTCGAACCCAGACAGGCGCCTTGCTTTGTGTAAATTATTTCATCACCACTGCTCTCAAAACGGTGAAGGAAAATATCGTGAGGAAACCGGCATGTCCTAGAACCAAAAATTCAAAGACATGTGAGATCTACCAACCCGCACTGGGCTGCGTGGTGTATTACGGCCCACGCCCTCTCACAGAAAGGAGGCATGTGATCCAACAGTGGGAACATTATAGGCTAATTATTCTATACAATCGGTTGCCGATTTTTTGTAGGACTTAAATGAAACAGTAGAGATCAAATGTATCAACGCACACGTCCTACAACACGTACGTCTAAAGAAGGAGGACGAAATAATCTGACCAATTGTAGGACCTACAAAAAGGATGCCATGTACACGCTTATGTTGGCTGCATCAAGATTTAGTTTGGAATAACTTCTCATTTTAATGCATTCCCATTCCTGTAACCCTGAGAAGTGTAAACAATAATGAATAACATTACGTAAAGCCAAGTTTCCCAAAACAAATACCTTCAATTGTTCCTGTAGTTGAACGAAATATACAACACCTTACCACCGAATACTTCCGTATACTTAGGTATGCCCGACGACATATCAAGCTACACATTTCCAGTATAAGCTGACTTCTCATTGTACGGAAAGACTATACATGCGAGTTCAGCTAAAACCTGGAAACGATAGCTTGATGTGTCGTGTGTACTACTCACATGCGCATGCGCCATGCATTTAACTAGTACGGAAGTTATTTGGTCTGTTATTGTATTGTATCTCAAAGAATTCTCAGACAAGTTAGGTTCACTTAGTTAAAATGCATTATTGAATCATCTGTTTTGCTATAATATCTACTAAGTGTGATAAGATATTCATCATCATTTTCCTGCCCTATCCGATGGGGTCTGCGCAACAAGTTTTCTTCACCCATTCTCCCCTGTCATTAACCGTCACGCTATCATTCACTCCCTTTTCTTTCATATCATTCCTCACACAATCCATCCATATTTTAGTTGGCCTTCCTCTACCTCGCAATCCATCAACATTTATATTCATCACTTTTTTAGTCACATGCGTTTCCTCCCACCTCATCACATGCCCATACCAAGCCAAACGACTGGTGAGGAGTGGACTGGTGGTGGTGGTGGTGGTGAGGAGTGGTTAGAGAGGCGTCACGGCGCCCTCACCTACCGCCTGACGCAGGTCCTCACCGGACACGGAAGTTTCGGGAGGTTCCTGCACATAATCAGGCGGGAGGAAACGCCCGGGTGTCACCATTGCCAGGATCGCCCAGAGGACACGGTGGAGCACACGGTGGAGGTCTGCCCCGCTTGGGCGGAGCACCGCCGTGTCCTCGTTGAGGCGATCGGCAGCGGCGGCGACCTCTCGCGTCAGGGCCTGGTTCGAGCCATGGTCCGGGGCGAGAGGGAGTGGGGGGCAGTCGCCTCCTGCGAAGCAGTCATGCTAGCGAAGGAGGCGGCGGGATGGATGAGGGAGAGAGCCTCCCGTCCCAGCCGCCGCGGGAGACGCTCCGGGCGTCGGGAGCCGCGCGACGACTCCCGGCCACCGTAGGCGCGGGCCTGCGGGCGGAGAGTAATGGGTAGCTCACCGTCCGATCAGGACCAGGCCCGTGCCGGACGGCGCGTACGTGTTCCACGCGCGCCTCAAAGAGATGTCAGCAACAATGGAAGGGGCCCGTCAGGGCCGAAGCCTGCCGGGTCAGCGGGATTGTCCGAAAGGGTTACCGCTGGCCCGGAACATAAAGGGCGAAGGAAGGAACACGGGTGGGTTTTAGTCAGTAAGAGTCTGACACTCCCTTCCGCTCCACCCAGAGCGGGAGGAGTCATTTGATGATTTCCCATCCTGAAAAGAAAAAACAAAAAAAAAAAAGCCAAACGACTTGTTTTGACACCGTTTTGACTTCATTTAAGTATTAACGCAAAAAGCTGAACTGGCCAGCTAAACTAAGCTAAAAATAAACGGAGTAAAATTAAATGCAGTTTAACATAAAAACAGTACGTGTATAGCATGAAAAATGGTACTTATGTTCCGAGCGAAAGCAGTCGCGTCTGCCTGTAAATAAGGATGCTTAAAACACACAATGGCATGCCCGAGGGCAAGCCCGGGGCATACTACGGGCATTACCCGCACGAAGATCCAGTTAGTTTGCTTTTCAGATTGGAGCACAATGTTGCACCAACAAACTTCCCAGTTTTTATCGATGAATCTTGATATTTTCATTATCTCTTCAGCAATTTCTGGTGAAAGATAAAAATTCAGTATCAGTTATTTACTAAGCTTCTCGCGCCAGTGAATGTCATCTGACGGAAATAATAGCCTTCATAACACGAATGAACAATGAGCTAACAATCTCTCTATTGTGTTCTGTTTTCTATGAAATACCTATTACCTAATAGTTTTTTTTCATGTCCTATTGATTCTTGAATCAATAGGACATGAAAAAAGACTATTATTTAATAGTTTTCATGTTCTATTATTTCTGAAAACTGCATTCTTCTACAGAAAGTGCTATGATGAACGAGATAAATCTAGACTTTTAATCGCGTATCGATCCGATTCAAGAAAATCTCGTTAATCATGACCACATTGACCACCATCGTTAGCAGTCATTCGTACACTGCCGAACACATAAACTACGCCAGTCGCATTCAAAATTCAACCGCCATTACTTTCTTTTTTTATCTGAATGTATTTTTAAAATTTCGAAACTCGTATGTCCGTTATTGTATAAATAAGTATACGGTAAGTTTTTTAAATTAATTTCGAAATTCGTAAGTCCGCTATTTGTATGCACTAGTCTTGGTTCAGACGCTTATTGGCAATTTTCTATACCGATGCACCGGAGATACCGGACAACGGACATCGGATCGAAAATTGAGAACAGCTTTTACATTGTGTAAACAAAAACTTTATTACGCTATTTTTTTATTTTATATGTAATGGGTTTGCTCTTGACTCTAGTCTAGGTCAGAGGTGACAGAGACAAAGTCTACGATGGAGTGAGCTTACCCAGAAGAAGCCTTATTTTGGGAATGATGAAGATTTTTTAAATAAAATAATACTATGGGCTAAAGTCGTCACGCAGTGGGAGCCAGAAGACGGGCGTCGTCGCAGTGGGAGACCAAGGAAACGCTGCCGTGCTGGCGTGAAGAATTAGTATCTACTTATATGAGATTACTGATTATGAGATACTTATATGAGAGGCCGGAGAAAGCAACACACAGGGAAGAGTGAAATGCTGTGGGGACTTTTGCCCAGTAATGGGACAATACAGGCTAGCTATAATAATAATACTCTGATGTAATAATGTCTGTTGTAATGTTTGGCTCTAGACAAGGAGCCGATGAACATTATGATGTAACCATCTATTGTTTTCTAACGCTGAGATAATTTATGCGTCATGAAGTAATGATCTCAGATATTTGTTTTGTTCGATGATATTTATGATGTTTATTTATCGTTTGATACAAATTCAGTGCCCTACTGCTGAGCTGGTCCTGGGTTCGAATCCCATCTTCGGCAAAGTGTTATTGGGTATTTCCATCAGGAATTTCTCAGTAGCAGTCCTGGTTCTGGATTTGTGACCAGTTGATGGCAATTATAGGCTCGCCCCCTATTACATGTGACTTTAACTGGCAAATTATGGCCCTACTATTGGCACACCTCTGTCTGGGTTAGACAGAGGTGTACTTCGGGGATTACAGGCGTCATGTTATCTATATAATTAACATTCAACGTTTGTATGTTTGTCCGTACGCCGTAAAGGCTCGTACACACAGGCGCGACGCGACACGCGACACAAAGGCACCGCAAGTCGCGCAACGAGCGGTGCCTTTGTGTCGCGCGTCGCGCCTGTTTGCAGGAGCCTTAAGTAGGGACTGGTCATCTGTTAGCTGCCACGGCTTATTTTAATATAACATTTGAATTGTCTGATGACAGGTAGATTTTTGGACCAAGTATTATAAATAGGCGCTCGTCCTATCGCATAGGTCTTTTGTTCACTCGTATATTCGTTTGTAATAACGTAAGTGATATATTTGATGTAAATTTATGCCATATTAAATGTTTTCCGAAACCATTGGTCAGAGATGAAACTTTGGTAGGGTGTTCTAAGGACGCCTGTGAGGGTTCCTAATTAAATTATTAAAACATGGGAATAAATAACAAAAAAAAAAATCTGAGGCGGGACGAAGTTCGCCGGATCAGCTAGTGTGTTATAAATTTTTCGTTATTTTTCTTCTCCGAAGTTATGTCCAGCGCGGCGTAATATAGCTAGCTTAGAAGTATTTTTAAAGCTCCTTCAAACAGGCGCGACACGCGATAAAATCGCGCGCGACACAAAGGCACCGCAAGTCGCGCAACGAGCGGTGCCTTTGTGTCGCGCGCGATTATATCACGTGTCGCGCCTGTTTATAGGAGCCCTTTAATTGTTCCATGATTTGATAAGGTAGTCGGTTAACGTTTCATAAATCGAAACAAAAAGTAGTAATAGCTCCTTATTCATTCGTGAAATTGATCAGTTGCTGTGTAATAATCATATGTATAATACATATTTTTTTTTATTTATTTATTTCAGACATAATTCTAGTCCATAGATTCAAAACATACATTAAAATTACTTATAAAATATAATATTAAAACAGTTAAATTTGTAATGATATTATATGGATTTCTAGTAAGTACCTACAAAACCGCTGAGCAATAAAGAGCTAAATGGAGGAAAAATAAATAAATCAGACGCAAATGGTCTAAATGGAAGCAATCATGTACCCGCGTCGCCACAAAAACAAAATTTGCTTAGTAAGCTGTATGACCTATTCGGAATCTCCCTGCTGTCGAATATTCGGTTCCTAAACATTGTGATCGGCACAGCCCTAGCTGTCACTTCCATACAAAATTATGTAAATTCATGTTTAGTTTTAGTACCTAGTATTATTCAGAATAACATGACTGACATGTTCAGACATCAATCTACATGGTCATCACATGATCTGACCAAGATTATCTCTGCCTTTCTTCTCGGAGTAGTCAGATAGGAAACGCCGACTTCTTCTAGCTGTTTTTTTTTATAATATGACGTGTAAAAGTGATTCCGATATATCCTATTTACAGAACAAATAATTTCATTTGATTTCATTTCAGTAGATATCCCAACAAGACAGAATTTCGTGTAGATTCAATTACGAGAATCCTGATAACATTAAATTGAGATTACGTTTATTTGATAAACTTGCAAATTGCTTATATCCTCATAGTTTCCGGTCTACGGAATCGCTTCCAGGGGAGCTCGAGAAATTGAGGAAACCTTGTCTATTTAAAAAAAAAAACAAATCGTTAATAATATGTATTTGGAATAATAGTATATCCTGCTAAATGGAACAAGCTGCGGGTAATGTTTTACATATCTTTGGTAACAGACGTAGATAACATTCCGTGCAGAATATTTCGACAATAGGGTAGTTGACTAAGAAAATATATTTAGTCCATCAGTTAGATTACTAAAAAATATTGTATACGTATTTTTTCTTTTGTCTGGCAAACAAAAAATTACGAAGATACAGCGCTTGGAAATTTCGTATGACGTCACGCCGTGCTACAAATTTTAGCACGTTATTACGTCAAAGCCCCCCACTCCTGAACTTTGATGTGATATATCTTTGTAATTTTTTATCTAATTGATAAAACAAAAAATACGTGTTCAATATTTTTTAATAATCTTACTGAGGGACTAAATCGAATCGATTTATTTTTACCCAGGCAACATCCCAATTCTTATCAGGACAAACAGTCAAACTTGCTGATTAGCTAACACAAATAGCACTGGTGATGGCGTTGCGCGACATGGAAGTCGACGAACCCCGTTGGTTTTATTCTCCTTTCAAAAATTTAATTTCAAAATATGTATTAATTTTCGCATTTTTATTAAAAACGCTTGTTATTTAGCTTTAGGTATTTTGTTCTTTGGTTTAGCATTTAATTTTAAAGAAGACTAGCAGAAGCTAGTCTGAAAAGTACGAAACCCACGCGGACATAGTCCCGAGCAGAAGCTCGGGACTATGTCCGCGTGGGTTTCGTACTTTCCCTAAATATTTATGAAACCCCCTTTCTCCCTCTTAATAAGGTAGTTTATAAAAATGAATCGCATCGCCATTTCGCTTAGCGATCTCCGACTTTTTTTGTTTTAACTCACCTCCGAAGGGTCGTAGCGTAATGTTAAGTAGCCAATAGCCTTCATGAATTGGGCAATTAAATGCAAAAATTATTTTTCAAATCCGACTTGTAGTTCCAGAGATAAGAGCGTTCAAACAAACTCTTTAGCTTTTGTAATTACAAAGCATTTTCTCACCACGCGTAATCGTTTTCCTACTGTAAAAATCACACTGTGAAAACTTAGGTGATGTGAGCGGTCAATAGTTCAATCCCTAGCGTCAGGTGAAATGACAAACTCACTTCAACCTCACTTCACCTAAGTTGTCACAATGAGATATTTACAGAAGAGACCGGCTGGCATGGCAACCTTGCACACATTGTTTGTACAAATTGGGACAGACGGCATATTATCTTAGGCTCTCAAAATATAGGTATCCCCAAATCAACCCTCCCAGTTGTCCTTTACTTAGAAATCTTGGTCCATCAACTTGTTAACCGGTTCATACCAGCTCGTACCGGTTATTTGCCTTTAAGGCTTTGATGCCAAACGAATTCTTGAAGCAACTTCGCTAAGCTTCCGTGAGGTGGATGTTTCAGACACTTTGCTGCATGACTACTATAAGTAGCGCGCGTCTACAGATATTTTTTATTTACTTAAAATAATCAGAAGATGCTCTATAGAAGTAATTCTGGCTACCTTAAATAAATACATATCATCACGCCTGTAATCCCTGGATGGTTAAGTAGAGGTGTATCTGTAGTACCTCCACTCACAAAAGTGAGTGGAGGTACTACAGATACACCTCTAAAAATATTATAAATAAAATATTATTATAAAATATTATAAGAAAAATAATGGCGAAAACGCCATTATTTTTCTTATAATATTTTAACTATTTCTGAAGATTCCTAATTATCTGCCTTACATACTCAGCGCTATATTGTTAGATATAAAATATAATACAAAAATATTTAAGTATTTCAACTTACATTGTGTCATACATAAATTGAGCCAGCCCCAGTCAGAGCTCTCTCGCTCTTCCCAGTGATGAGGCTAAAGTAAGAAGTAGTAAGTAAAGGGTTTGATAACCTCCACCTTTTTGAAAGTCGGTTAAAAAGAAAAGTAAAAATAAAACATTTAAATCATAATTTTAAAAGTTAACAGTATTAAAATAATAATTATTATATGTACAAGTATACATATAAAAAGGAGGGGAAATAATCAAAGGGCATCAAAAAATTCATCCGCATCGCTGTCAACAGGAATCGTGCCCAAAATACTGGCAGCATTGCCACGTTGTATGGCAATGCTGATTCTTTGGCCAAAAAATAGGCCAGCCCTCTGGTTACGTGAAGATTCGACCAACCGCTTGGCGATGTCTCGAAATACTAAGTGGGCACTCTGGCCCCAGAGTGCCTAGAGTTTCAACCATAAACGGCTCAAACATATAAGTTCCAAAGAGATTAAAGTATTTGTGCCGTTTGAGGTTTTCCGCACCTGCAGCAGCCGCCCCAGCACAGCTCAAAGCTCACACCAGTGGCGGTACCTTCATAGAAGCCGAAAAGCCCGGCTTGCCCTAATAAAATCATAATTCACAACAACAAACGTACTGAAACCTATCAATAAAAATATATTTTAAAAAATGTCAGTCAAACATTCGCAACACACACGTAATAAGAAAATCAGCCAATCCCTCAGTTGGCCGTTTTTTTATACGTTGAAAATCTTTGGGATTTCCCTAATTTTGAGCCCTAGGCACGCCACTGGCTCACACACGTAGCATCCCACACCAAAGGCCTACCAGATTATTCAGATACTTATATATCAAATTTATTTCACAAAAGTCGTTTATTTTCGTAATTTGTCAAGATTCTGTGTTTTAAAAATACCTTTGAATGAGTTCGACCAAAAATTGCTTGAAAAGAATCGTAATAATTTTTATTCTTCGCATTCTTATATCGCCCGCCCAAGTCTTCTTTTGTTTGCATTGTCAAGAATATAAATGATTGCAATTTTTTTGCGATTTTTGTTTTTCTTAATAATAATGCAATAAAGTATCAAAAGAATTACTTGAATAATGACGTCTCCGAGACTAAAATAGGGCGTTTGTGCACTACAAGGAATTTTACTGTCCGGCAGTCCGATTTTATTTTTTTATTATGTCGTGCCATATGGGACCGTAAAAAATCGGACTGCCGGACGGTAAAATTCCTTGTAGTGCACAAACGCCCTATGTCGTGCCATATGGGACCGTAAAAAATCGGACTGCCGGACGGTAAAATTCCTTGTAGTGCACAAACGCCCATAGAGTATTAAAATACATATTTGGTTCCGTTTCCCATCCATCGGGCGTTTTTATAATTTCTAACGTGACGATACACGGCATCGTCATAACACACGGAAGTAAAATGTATGGAAATATATGAAGACGCTTTTTTTCCGTCCACGATGACGTTATAACGTGCACGTATTTCCATACATTTTATGGACGTGGATGTCCACGACAATATCTTCGCGCTAGAAATCATAAAAGCGCACATTGACTTTTCGTCAACATTTCGCTAGGGTAGCTTTGGTGTTCCTTCGATGCTCCTTCCTTATGTGCTGATGACAAATGATCACATAATATTTGCCGTGATCTTTATGACAGATACTAATTAGATGAATCATGAAATCAGATATTATTGTCTAGCTGCCCATAGTATTATTTATGCTTGTGACTGCAATGTACCTATTTCTCTTCCACTTTGAATGATGCAGTCTACTTTATGAGAGATATTTGAACTGAGTAACAAGATCCAATTTACAAAGAATACTCTTATTGTATCATTGTCTTACTTTTCCTTTTAACATTGTATTATGCAGTAGACGGTAGCAGTAAACTTTGTTATTTTTAAATTGAAGATAAATTTGTAATTTCTACAGGAATGTTTTGTTTTATTTCAGGTATATCTTTGAGATGAACATCGAAAGGCAATTTCTGTTACACACTTTATGATAGTAAGTACAAGACACATAATTTATAATTACCAAAAACAGGATGGCAGGGACATCGACGCGCAACCTGTTATTACGGATTCAGTAGGTACATGATTCTGAAATGATTCTAAAAATTTTCGTTGGTTATTATAAAAAAGCTGTTCCATACATTTTGACCGCAAAATTTTCGTCGGTTATTATAAAAAAGCTGTTCCGTACATTTTGACCGCGTAGATATTTTTTTAATGAAAATTATTTTTTTTTTGTTTCACAGCTTTATTAAAGAACCTGAAGGAACATGCAGATATACGTAGTATATGCATTTTGTATAACTCGCTCAGATGCAAATTAACACCACCCTTAGCTGCTAGCAGTTGAAAGTTTGAAGTCCACTACAAGCTCAGCCCAACGAAAGGACTAAAACTGCGCTACTTTTTAAGCAGCTTAATTTAAATATTTTTAACATAAAAACGTGAAACTTTGTTCCGCATTCCTTTAAGGCTCCAACAGCTCCAACAAGCGCGACACGCGATATAATCGCGCGCGACACAAAGGGACCGCTCGTTGCGCGACTTGCGGTGCCTTTGTGTCGCGCGCGATTTTATCGCGTGTCGCGCCTGTTTGAAGGAGCCATTAGTTTGTCTATTAAAATTACACATGTTCATATATCTTAACATTTAGACACTTACCCTCTTATTACAAAACAAGGTTTTTCTTTAGATCAGGTTGAAACCACCGAGCCAGTTATTGAATTAAGAACCTAACTTATAGAAATGCAGTTCTATACAAAAATGACAACTTAGTTCGGTGCTAAGTTGTAATTATAGTATTTATTTATTTTATTTATTCATAACAATTTTTACGTTGTGTCGAATATTAAAAATTATTTTATAAGTTAAAAAATACAAAAAAATAAAAACACAAAAAACAAGTATATCGAAATAAAAATACTGGCTCAAAGGTTTAGAACTAAAGTTGGATTTCGTTTTGTAATAAGACGGCATGGATCGTGTTGAATTGGTACACCACAGACTATCTGCAGTATAGTCTCTCCTTCCCCCATAATCTATAAAGGTTTTTTTTTTTAAATATCGCTTTAGCGATAAGACCGCCCATTGTGTACGGCCTTATAAAATTTCTTTACGAGTAGTATCTGTAAATTTTAAGGTTTAGCGACATCGGTTGCTATGTCTATATATATATATATATAGTATATACAAATGAATAAAATTGGAGTGTCTGTTTGTAATGTCAAAATAACAGCTTTTTACTAAATGCATAAGAAAGTATATTATACAGTACTTATAACAAAAAAAGATGTTTAAATGTTTTGTCCGTCTGTTTGTTCCTGCTAATCTCCTAATGCTGGATTTTAATAGGACTTTCACTGGCAGATAGGTGAAGAATTGATGATATAAGGAGTAATTTTAGAAAAAGAATAAGGGTTCCGTGCAAAAAAAAAACCCATGCAAACCAATTTGTTTTCCGCCATGCACAAAAAAATATATGATGTGGTAATTTATTGCCAAAGGATCTATAGCATAGCAGGTATGTCTTCTACGCGTAGTTATTTTGTCTTGTAAACATACAATTTATGATAAACGTTAATCACTTGCATACCAAATCAACTCTATGCCTAATAAACAAAGGTAGCAAACACAAGGCTTTTTCAAAATGAAGGCCGAAAGCCGAAAATGTTCCTAAAATCGATCACTAGCATATGAATATTCATAAAATTCGTTTGTATCCCATCGTTATCCTTCACTGTGGCTAATTAGAACCGGTGGAAAGTCCTCGACACTAGACATGCTCAAAATGCTAACTACTCTTTATGTCCGAGTTACTTGAGCTTTTCTTTTCCTCGAAGGAGATGGGTGCTTTTGTTTTACAATTCTTTATAGACTGGAGCTTTTTTATACATATATGTACTAATAATACATCTGAAGAGTTTTGTTTGTTTGAACTCGCGAATCTCTAGACCTACCAGTCGGATTTGAAAAATTATTTTCACACTTGATAGCCCAATTCTTGAGGAATATACCCTTATATTTAATCATCACGCTAGAACTCTTAGGAGCCGAGCAAATGGATAAAAAGTCAGAAAGAACTCAAAGCGAAAATAATAGCGCGGGCGGGTGATGCGATGTGTTGTGACGGAGTGAGACGGGGAAACAAGAAATTTGACGCAGACGAAGTTGCGGGCAGACGCTAGTTATTTATATGAAAATGCCTTTTAACAAGGTAGGTACATAATTATATTATGAGAAACTATGTACTATGCGAAAATATACACCCTAGTTTATTTTCGCATCATAGTTTACTTAACACACATCGTAGTGTACTTAATCCATTATGCAGGGTTCCTGTCGTTTTTTAGGGTTCCGTACCCAAAGGGTAAAAATGGGACCCTATTACTAAGACTCTGTCACCAGGCTGTATCTCATGAACTGTGTTAGCTAGACAGTTGAAATTTTCATAGATGATGTATTTCTGTTGCCGCTATAATAACAAATACTAAAAACAGAATAAAATAAATATTTAAGGGTGGGTCCCTTAACCCCTCCCGGGTTAAGGGAGGGTTACAACAAACGTGTTTTTTCGGCGTATTTGCCTTGTGGTACGGAACCCTTCGTATGTGAGTCCGACTCGCACTTGGCCAGTTTTTACCTTTGAGAATTGCAATGCGTTTCGAAACAATGACTATGGAATGATAGTTTATCTTAGTAAATATAGTACTTATAGTGCAACAAAAGGTCAGCAAGATTCAAAAATTCGGGAAAATTCGGATTCCGTCGAGTTTCCTCACGTTTATCGTCAAAAGTTTGACCGCCCAAATAAACGGAAGGATAAAATATAGTCAGACCGCTGAATGTTGAGTACCACTGTTTTACAATAATGAAGTGTTATTCATACTTTTATTAATAAAATGTCATTTGTCATTTTCATCATCATATTTTTTTATCGTGTGTAGATATCGATGCGCATCACGTCTGTAGAGTTTCGCTAGCTATTTTTTTTTGACCTTGTATGAAAGATGTAACCATCAGGTAACCCTTGAATGTTTCGCAAGGTTTGGCGATTTTTGAGCACTTTGCGCCAATCCGAGTGGAATGCAGTGTAGCCAACCATCCAATCGATACTCTGATATAGTCGAGAGCCTCTTAAATATGTATCGAGTCAGGTGTTGGCAAAGATGTGAATTTCACCAAGTCCCGAATCTTTTTGTTGAGGACCCTAGTATTTTTGTTATAAACTAATGCCTTTTTCATAATCATTTTTGGAGCTTTCTCCGGCGCCATAACCCAACATTGCATAAATATGTAAACTGTCACGCCCAATACGCTTGGAGGCTTTTATTTAGGTATTAAATTTTGTTTAATTTTTTTTTTTGCTTGAGTTATTGTTTTCATTTCATTTATTGCTATACCATTGGCGTGGCTAGCTGGCATATGGCAAATAATTTAATTTAATGTTCTGAGACTCATAATGTCAAATTACAAAATCGAATCACTTGTCAAATTACTTTGCCTACCTACCATTGTATAGAAGCAAGTTTTTTGACTGAACAGAAAGCTGCTGGGGAGTTTGTTGCGCAACTTCTTCCCAGCGAAAACACTATTAAGGTCGGGCAATTTGGGGGACTGTCTTATGTAATTTTGGCGTTCCAAAAGTACTGATTCTCAGCCTAATTTGAATAAATGACTTTTGATTTACGCTTACGCAACAACTTAGGCTCCTTCAAACAGACGCGTCACGACACAAAGGCACCGCAAGTCGCGCAACGAGCGGTGCCTTTGTGTCGCGCGCGATTATATCGCGTATCGCGCCTGTTTGTAGGAGCCTTTACCAAAGTTTCGTTACTATCGGTCGAGCCATTTTAGCTTTTACGATTTTTATTTAAAAATAGATTCGACGTATTTGTGGCTAGTTAAAAAAAAAGTATTAAGAGAAATGGTTCGCTATTATATACAATTGCTGTGTCTATTGACAACTTCACGCCCCTTAACTCTTGGAGGACTGTTAGTGAGTGCCCTCACTTATTACGATAGGCGGCCGATAGTTTCACTTTTAGAACTATTAGGGCGCGTGCGCACTAGATGCTTCCCTAATAAATATGTATACTAGCAGCGCCCCGCGGTTTTACCCGCGTAAGTGTCGATGCCGTGGGAATATCGGGATAAAAACTGTCCTATGTCCTTCCCCGGGATGCATTCTATCTCTCTGCCATATTTTATCGAAATCCGTTCAGTGGTTTAGGCGTGAAAAGGTAACATACAGACAGACAGACAGAGTTACTTTCGAATTTATAATATTAGTATGGATGTTTCTTGATTGTGTTGATCCATCCTGTGTGCACTGACAGGACAGATCCACTCAATTTGTGTGGTTTTTTTCTCAAAAGACCATTTCAGATACCAATCTACATGGTCTTCACACGATCTGACCAAGATTAAGCCTGGACTTTAAAAGAGACCTCTGAGTTAGTTTCTTCCTTTCTTCTCAGAGTGGTCAGATAGGAAACGCCTCCTCGTCTAATTTTTAAAATATGATTGACGTGTAAAAGTGTTCGTACAAACCTACTTACAGAAATAAAATCATTTATCACAAAATTAATTCAAAATGATTAAAAAGCTATAAAAATCTTTAAAAAAAAAACAAATTTTCACACAACTCGGTCTTTGAACATACATAGTAGTATTGTACCATAAGATAACGTAGTTGAATGTGTACCTAAGATAAAAAGGTGACAACTGTAAACCTGTGCAAATATCAACAATGCTAACCTGTCAGCATGTCCAACAACTATTTACCTCACACACACACAGTAAACAATCAAGAAAAAACGAGTTTTATTATTATTATACCTATTTCTGAGATTGCTTGTTAACCTGTAATTGGCGACTGTCTAAGGCTCCTGCAAAAAGGCGCGACGAGCGACGCGAATCGCGCGCGACCCAAAGGCACCGCTCGTTGCGTGTTGCGGTGCCTATGTGTCGCGCGCGATACCTTAAAATCTGTACTATACACAGTTTTCACAAGACCTCGGGCTAAATGACTGCGAACATTTGGCAATACGTTCAGCATTAGATAATCACGGGCAATAATATAATATGACTAGTATTTGGGCGTTGCGCGAGCTGCAAGCAGCTCGCGGGCTCGTGTTTTTGAGGAGTATTTCTTACCCTTGTAAAATTTTGAGAATTGGACAGTAATCCTTAGCACTTATAGGATTTTGTAATAAAATCTCTTAAATATTTTGTACGGATTTATGTATGGACTTTTAAGTAAATCAACTGAATGTTTTTTTTTATTCCTACAGTTGATTTATATAAAAGTCAGTACGAATAAACTATAAAATAATATTCCTTGTAAGTGACTATCCCCCGAATGCTGAAACCTCACTCAAAATTTAAGTAGCACTTAAATTTAACAGTTACTCAAAAGTGACGTTTGGCCATACAAAATTTTAAGTTTAGGTTTAACTGCTCAAATTTTAAGCAGCCCTTAAATGTTGAGTGACGATTCAGTATTCGGGGGTAAGTAAATAATGAAATAAGTTCCTACTTTTATGCTTTTCAAAACTACTCTACCCCAGGGTAACATTTATTTATTTATTTAGCATGTGTATGGGAGTATGCAATATTACCAAGGTCGCATTGATTTTTTTATTTCCTGGTTCGATTCACTCACAAGATAGTAATTTCCGCGCTACCAGAAGATTTGGTTCCTGGTGCGTTTTATTTCAAGGTATCCCCATTATAAGCATAATCCACCTAAACTACTCGATTTACATAACACTAAATCATATCTATACTACATCTACATATATTAAGTAGGTATGTATATCAAAACTAAAAATATTAAAGGCCTAATCCACCTAAACTACTCGATTTACATAACACTAAAACAAATCTAAACTTCATTTATATTAAGTATGTATTTATCCAAAACTACAGATAACTAACTACAAACCTTTTTCCACACCACCCGAAGAGGTAAGGTATTAGGAGCGTTTTTTTTTACGTGGTATCCCCAATAGGCCTAATCCACCTAAACTACATCTATGTATCTACATACATTATAGTACACTTCCCTAAAATCAAAGTAGCTAATCACATTAAAATATATTTACTTGATATTGATAAATAGGCCTAATCCACCTAAACTACGTCTATGTACCTACATACATTAATACATTATACTACAATTTTCTAAAATCAAAGTAGCCTAATTACGTTAAAATATATTTTCTTAATATTAATAAATAAACTGGATTAAATAAATATTATGTTAGTGCAGGTATGTTAGATTTTAATAGCAAATAATATATTTCCACTTAACCATCACTCTCTAATCATCTTATTTTCATTCAGTTTCGATCACGCAGTAGGTAGGTATACTTACATATATTATTACTATTAGGTAAGATAACAAATTATTGTAAATATTATTACGAAAAACTAAAAAACAAAAAAATAAATTAGAAAATAATTATTAAATAGAAAATAAAAAAATAAGTAATACCTAAAAATAAATACTCTGTAAGTCAGTGTCATTGACAAGTGTGATATAGTATGTTATATGATAAAAGTTATACAAATACGTTCAAATATATTCTTAAACTATTACAAGTTCACAAGATTCACAACATACTTCTACAACGTTCTCTTATTATCCTTCTTTTCACATATACACACACACATACTTTCCCTTGACTTCATTCATAATCCTTTCAATCAACATTTTACATACTGCTTGCTAGCAATTTCACATATACACACACATACTTCCCCTTGATTTCATTAATAACCCTTTCAATCAACATTTTATATACTAATTGCTAGCAATTTCATTTAAACACACACACTTACTTCCCCTTGACTTCATTCGTACATAACCCTTACAATCATCATTTTACGTACTAATTGCTAGCAATGGACATAATACGGACTATGTGCGTGCAAAGTGTATGTGTACATGAAAAATAAATAAATATAAATCTATGATTACAACAAATTGTCATTGATAATCATGGCAAACAAACACTCCAACCCAAACTATTCGTCAATTATAAATAGATAAAACGGAACGTAAGGTAGTTCGAGATGAATACGTACCCAATGCGAGATCGTTATTGAACCATGTTACTGGTCAGTAGAAAATCTGACCGACTGTTGATCGGGAACGGTTGGTTGCCCGGTCAACCGAATGATCTGTAAGTAGTTAGGCTTTGGATTTTGATCAATCGGCTTACTGCCGAGAACATGCTCTGGTTGGTGATGAAGTCAATAGAACCAAGTGATTGCGAATTCGTCGTTGAGGTGAGTTGTCGTACCGGTGATGAGGGGTGAGTAAAGTGTGGTCGGTGTCGGTTGATTGCTATGATGTCTTGCATTGTTTGTGGCGCGAAAATCAGGATGAGATTCGATGTCAAGTTGTGGATGCTATCTGACTTGTGGTGGAT
Organism: Luperina nickerlii; assembly: GCA_963855955.1. Taxonomy (NCBI): domain Eukaryota; kingdom Metazoa; phylum Arthropoda; class Insecta; order Lepidoptera; family Noctuidae; genus Luperina; species Luperina nickerlii. Next base: position 15,712,930 of record OY979679.1, on the reverse strand, counting down.
CGGTCGGGACGGATATGTCCGTTAAAATGGGTAAAAGTTGTTGTCTTATCAGTAATGAGACGTAGTGTGCAAAGGTGTGGGTGGAGTCATTGTATTGGTTGAATGAGTTATATGGCATGGAGTTATGAGTTATATGGCAGATACCGAATGTCTTGTTATTTTTTGCTAAAAATAAAAAATAATAAGCCGTGGACAGCTGTAATGCATGAAGGTGTGTGTGCTGTAGTAACAAAACTGTTATTAGTAGGTATGTATATTTAGGTTAAGGTATTTTATCTATGCGTCTTTGTTACCTAAAATAAATTGTTTATTATTATTAAATAGGTACACCTAAAGTGTAAACTAAATAAAATATTAATCTTGCATGATATTCTTTTTAGTATACGGTTAAGTTGTGAAATAAATTAATAAGCAGACCAAAAAATGTATGAATCAAAATGTAACTATTTTCAGTGACACGCGAGAACAAGTGCTTCAATATGCAATTCTTTTTCTTCTTAAGTTAGTTCTTTAATAATATAAGTTTTGTAGGTTCCATTCAAAGATATAGGTAAAAAAATATAGGTAAATATAAAAAATCTGACCCGTCTCAATTCAAAAGGCCTTTACACTTTGACTCGGTTTGGAAAGTTTTCTTTATGAACCACATTTGCAATATGCTTTCTAGCGTTTTTCTTAGCTAACTACTGACATTTTAATATGTATTATAGTTAAAATTTATAAAGAGCAATTATAATAACTAAGTAAGTATAGTGTACATATTAGTTCGTTTTTTTTTTTGTTTTTTTACACGCATGACTCTTTTTTTTGCATGCTGTTTTTTTAATACATGACCCATTTTTTTGCATGTTTTATTTTTTGTTTGTTTTGCATTTTTTTTTTTTTTGCAATATCTATATTTTTTTCTACAATCTTGTGTCTTCTGTTCATGGTCAAAGGATGATACGAATTGAGCATCGTCGTCGAAATAGTAAAAGCGTATCCAAAGTTTATGTCTATGATTCGAAAGAATGTTCTGCGGATTCTGTTCTGTGATCCATGCAACTTGAATTTGGAGTGCGTTCTATCAGTGATCTTGAATGCGTCATGATGAAATTGCTATGCGTAGATTGTAACGACATGAATGTCACCGTGTAAATTTGCAGAATAAGTAAGTAGACTACTACGGCATCAATGGAGTTCCATCCAGATCTCATATTCTATGCTATACAAAAATCAAGGCTGATGACGCAACTAAAAATATGTTTGTTTGTGAAGTAATATAGTGGTCAGGTTTTGTGGATATTCTGCAGAAAGCGACGCCTGGAACACGTTTTTAGATTCTTGTTTTCAAAATTTTCAAAATTTAAATTCAAAGCTGGATTACGTTGTTACAATTTATTTTATGAAATGTTTTTTCAAATATGTTTCAAACAAGTTTTCGCATAGTTCCATCAAGATTCGGAAGTTTCATTTGAATTTGCTTTTATGCGACGACGGTTAGTCAATTTTTTCTTTCTTTTTTCTTTCTTCCAAACAATTTGTGTATTTTTATATGCAATGTAATCTACATCAGGATATCATCAGAATGGAACGTAATAAATTATTTAATACATTAATAAATAATGTAAATCTTTTTTCACATTATTGTCGATATTGTCAAAAAAAAAAAAAATTATTGTCGATAGAAATTTCGCATACAAATAGTTGAAAAGCGTTATGATAATTCAGCATAATTCAAACTACTTAAGCTTCAAACTACTTGAGCTTAATATCATGCTCAAAATTAAATGTAATTAAAAAAAAACAGTTTAAAAAAATGGCGAAGAATAAACATTAGTTAAGACAGCAACGTTAGACATTGTATTTAAACTTATTTCATAAGAAGCAGAGACAGTTAAGTACTGAAAACTACGGTATTAATTATTTTAACACCTTATTACAGATTCAACATAATGAATGTACTTTGAAACAAACTAAGATAATTATGATAATAATTCATTATTATCTCAGTTCTTCGTTTACATTAAAATTTAAACGCTAATAGTTGGGGTTGAAACTGGAGTTTGTGAGAACCAGAATAAAAATCAGAATGAAAGTTGAAATAAGAGTCCAATGAAAGTTTTTAGGCTTCTTTCATGCGCAGCTTAAGAGTAAAAACAGTAAGAGACAGAACGAAAAGATTAAGTGCGCCTTTTGAGGCTCCTTTCTTGCACGTGGTAAGAGAGAAAATCAAATTGAGAGTAAAAAACAGAGTGAGAGTAACAGAAAGAGTTAACGATGAAAAGATTGAGTGCGCCAATCAGAGTATAGTAGTGAAAGTAAAAGCCACAGAAAGTCATGTCCAATTTTCATTTTGACTGCCATTTTGATACTCCTTACCTACTCTCTTTCTAATTTTCACATTTTTTTCCAAATTCGACCTTTTTGTTAACATGAACCTTTAAGCAATACATATTTTGTCCGTCTGTTCGAATTTAAATAATTTCATAAAAATCTATTTCTATTTACATCATATGGTTTCAAATAATACGTCATTATTGAATAATTAAAATTTGTCTTTTATTAAATACTCAAAATATAAAAGGAATAATTAAATTAAAAAATGAGTGTAGTTATTCTAAAAAGCTTTTAAACTGAGACGATGACGAATACATCACAAGAAACTGATTTTAAAAAAACCTTATAAAAAGAATAAGATTTGCATATTGATGAACATAATTCTCGCATGGTAATTAAAACAAACAAACTCGTCATAGATAGTACAAACATCGCTTTACATCCCATCATCTTTTTATTCCAGTACAAAGAAAATAACCAATTGAATGAATGAATGAACCAATGACTCTACCTACACCTTTACCAGTGCAACTTGTTACTGATAAGACAACAAATCATATCTGCAAGAATGGTGAGCGGAGACCAATGTGAACTGCGCGATAGCGATTATCCTTACCGCGCAGTCACGGGGTCTCAAGTCAGCGCTCAACTTTCATGTCGCATACCCATGTTATGTTAACGGAAATAATTATCATCCGTCTCGACCGATCCACCACAAGTCAGATAGCATCCACAACTTGACATTTGGTATCTGACATTTAAACCCACACCTTCGTGCAACACAGCAGTCCACGGCTTATTATTTTTTAGTAAAGAGTAACTTAGACATTCGGTATCTGCCATATAACTCATAACTCCATGCCATATAACTCATTCAACCAATACAATGACTCTACCCACACCTTTGCACACTACGACTCATCATTACATAGTATAAAACAAAGTCGCTTTCTCTGTCCCTATATGTCCCTTTGTATGCTTGATGCGTTTTTTTTTAATAGATAGAGTGATTCAAGAGGAAGGTTTATATGTATAATAACATCCATTAAATAGTGGAGAAGTACTGTTATTTTTGAGGTTTCTAATGTGATGTCGTAAATTCCATTAACATTTTTTCCGCTTACATTGCAAACGCAGGCTGAACCCTACGAGTTTTATCAAAATAATGTACTAAGTATTGTACACATTGAAAAGGTCTACAGAAAAGTCCGTGATGGTATATGTCTATCTCTTATGGATAACCCACAATAACTTTTTTTTGTCATTTACTTTTTACGACAAATAATGGCTAAATTTCGAAGCGATTTTAACCAATACAGCATTAATCCTTAACCAATTAAATACCTTGAATACATTGTTCATTTAATATAGATCTATATGGCCCTTTACATCGTATGATTTAAGTGAATTGGTCGGGAGGTGCGTCATCCCACTCACACTTTGATAACCAAAGCTCTTTGATCAAGAGCTTGGCGTACAAAATTGTGGGAGCCACAAAACCCAGTATGTCCCATAGTCGAGCCACTGTGGACAGCATAGTGCGTTTGGTGCACTTATTATCAGGTGGTGCGACGTCAAATCGAAAACTATCACATGGTCGGGAGGTGCGTCATCCCACTCACACTTTGATAACCAAAGCTCTTTGATCAAGAGCTTGGCGTACAAAATTGTGGGAGCCACAAAACCCAGTATGTCCCATAGTCGAGCCACTGTGGACAGCATAGTGCGTTTGGTGCACTTATTATCAGGTGGTGCGACGTCAAATCGAAAACTATCACATGGTCGGGAGGTGCGTCATCCCACTCACACTTTGATAACCAAAGCTCTTTGATCAAGAGCTTGGCGTACAAAATTGTGGGAGCCACAAAACCCAGTATGTCCCATAGTCGAGCCACTGTGGACAGCATAGTGCGTTTGGTGCACTTATTATCAGGTGGTGCGACGTCAAATCGAAAACTATCACATGGTCGGGAGGTGCGTCATCCCACTCACACTTTGATAACCAAAGCTCTTTGATCAAGAGCTTGGCGTACAAAATTGTGGGAGCCACAAAACCCAGTATGTCCCATAGTCGAGCCACTGTGGACAGCATAGTGCGTTTGGTGCACTTATTATCAGGTGGTGCGACGTCAAATCGAAAACTATCACATGGTCGGGAGGTGCGTCATCCCACTCACACTTTGATAACCAAAGCTCTTTGATCAAGAGCTTGGCGTACAAAATTGTGGGAGCCACAAAACCCAGTATGTCCCATAGTCGAGCCACTGTGGACAGCATAGTGCGTTTGGTGCACTTATTATCAGGTGGTGCGACGTCAAATCGAAAACTATCACATGGTCGGGAGGTGCGTCATCCCACTCACACTTTGATAACCAAAGCTCTTTGATTAAGAGCTTGGCGTACAAAATTGTGGGAGCCACAAAACCCAGTATGTCCCATAGTCGAGCCACTGTGGACAGCATAGTGCGTTTGGTGCACTTATTATCAGGTGGTGCGACGTCAAATCGAAAACTATCACATGGTCGGGAGGTGCGTCATCCCACTCACACTTTGATAACCAAAGCTCTTTGATCAAGAGCTTGGCGTACAAAATTGTGGGAGCCACAAAACCCAGTATGTCCCATAGTCGAGCCACTGTGGACAGCATAGTGCGTTTGGTGCACTTATTATCAGGTGGTGCGACGTCAAATCGAAAACTATCACATGGTCGGGAGGTGCGTCATCCCACTCACACTTTGATAACCAAAGCTCTTTGATCAAGAGCTTGGCGTACAAAATTGTGGGAGCCACAAAACCCAGTATGTCCCATAGTCGAGCCACTGTGGACAGCATAGTGCGTTTGGTGCACTTATTATCAGGTGGTGCGACGTCAAATCGAAAACTATCACATGGTCGGGAGGTGCGTCATCCCACTCACACTTTGATAACCAAAGCTCTTTGATCAAGAGCTTGGCGTACAAAATTGTGGGAGCCACAAAACCCAGTATGTCCCATAGTCGAGCCACTGTGGACAGCATAGTGCGTTTGGTGCACTTATTATCAGGTGGTGCGACGTCAAATCGAAAACTATCACATGGTCGGGAGGTGCGTCATCCCACTCACACTTTGATAACCAAAGCTCTTTGATCAAGAGCTTGGCGTACAAAATTGTGGGAGCCACAAAACCCAGTATGTCCCATAGTCGAGCCACTGTGGACAGCATAGTGCGTTTGGTGCACTTATTATCAGGTGGTGCGACGTCAAATCGAAAACTATCACATGGTCGGGAGGTGCGTCATCCCACTCACACTTTGATAACCAAAGCTCTTTGATCAAGAGCTTGGCGTACAAAATTGTGGGAGCCACAAAACCCAGTATGTCCCATAGTCGAGCCACTGTGGACAGCATAGTGCGTTTGGTGCACTTATTATCAGGTGGTGCGACGTCAAATCGAAAACTATCACATGGTCGGGAGGTGCGTCATCCCACTCACACTTTGATAACCAAAGCTCTTTGATCAAGAGCTTGGCGTACAAAATTGTGGGAGCCACAAAACCCAGTATGTCCCATAGTCGAGCCACTGTGGACAGCATAGTGCGTTTGGTGCACTTATTATCAGGTGGTGCGACGTCAAATCGAAAACTATCACAGGATTTATCCCAGCGTAAACCGAGAACTTTATGCGGTACAGACCTCTCAAACTCAATGTCTGGAGAAGCCTTATGAGAATCAGGTAGGTGCGTGAGAACCTCTTTACAATTGCTTGTCCATTTGACAAGATCAAACTGGCCTCGTTTGAAGAGCTGAATAAGCTCTTCACAAAGCGAAATTGCTTGCGGAGCGGATGTGACACTACAAGCGATGTCATCCATATATAAAGCGGAGGTGGCAACAGCTGCTGCAGCATTATAGGCGCCGCGTAACTTGAGCGATGTATCAAGTTTGCGTTCTAAACAATAGAAGCGTCTAAGCGCGGCAGCGTATGAGTCGCCTAGAGAATACGGGTCACCACAGAAGGGTAACGCCACAATATATCTGCCACTGTCATCGCGAACAGTGGTAGCGCGGAAGTGTTCTTCACACTCGAGTTCCTTATGGCTCTGCGAGGGCGGTGCGGAAATCTCTTCAAGCTCCCAAAATCGCTTGAGAAGAAAATCAATATTATTTTCTTGAAGAACAGCACAACAAGACATGGTATAATTAGGAGTATGTGACGTAGGTACGGTACCCATAATCACATATCCCAATACCGTCTCAATAGCGGGAGGTATATTATGTTGTTTACTGCGTACCACATTATGTAAAAATATATGTGGTAATATGGAGGCCCCTAACAGGGCATCGATGTTTCCCGGCTGCGCAAAGTCAGAATTTGCCAGCGGTAACATCTCGAGATGCGCGAGTTGAGATACGTCCACTTGTGCATTTGGCAACGTGTCCGTAATACGTTCTACGATAAGTGACGAAATCTCAAAATTAATGTCTTTAATAATATCATACTGATAAGACAACAACTTTTACCCATTTTAACGGACATATCCGTCCCGACCGATCCACCACAAGTCAGATAGCATCCACAACTTGACATCGAATCTCATCCTGACTTTCGCGCCACAAACAATGCAAGACATCCTAGCAATCAACCGACACCAACCACACTTTACTGACCCCCCATCACCGGTACGAAAACTCACCTCAACGACGAATTCGCAATCACTCCGTTCTATTGACTTCATCACCAAACGGAGCATGTTCTCGGCAGTAAGCCGACTCTGATCAGAATCCAAAACCAACTACTTACAGATCGGACAGTTAACCCGGCAATTACCCGCTTCCGATCTACAATCGGAAAGATTCCCTACAGACCAACATGGTTCAACGGATCTCACACTGAGACGCATATCATCAAAAACTAACCTCTTTGATCCGTTAATTTATTTATAATTATAAACAGCTTAGACCAGAGTTATTATTCGACATAACGCTCAATGTACATCTGCTACAAACACAGGTTATAAAATATTTATTTTTCACAGTTAGTGTAATGTAAATAATATATATGCCAACAATATATAATGTGAATGATGACATTACATTACTTAATTTAAAAAAGCTAAAACAAATTAAATAAAAAACGCTCATTGAATAGCAATGTCAACATGATTTAATGATTAACTTAATTGATTTGCCTACGAAGATCAGAGGTAAACAGTTTTAGACTTATTCAGGAAGCTCTACATTAATTAATTTATAGGAGCTCCGGTATTATTACATTTTTCGCGTACGGTTTGCCATCTAAAACCCGATCTTTGTGAATTAAAATTTTGATGTATTCCTTTTTGGTTGCTCGACCTAGCGCGACGTACAATTGCCCGTGACTAAACATGTCCGACCTAAGATCTACTCCGACCCGGCTCAGGGTTTGGCCCTGACTTTTGTGAATAGTCATCGCGTAAGACAACTGTAAAGGAAATTGACGGCGGCACATTTCGAATGGACTTTTGGGATCAATAGGACCCTTAAAAATAATACGAGGAATTAAATATTCCTCTGTACCCGACGATTTTTGAACGGTAATTAAGCGTGGCGACGTACCTGTTACAATTACTTTAGTTCCGTTTACCAATCCGTCGTTAAAACTGAGATTACGCATGATCATACAAATACATCCTATTTTGAGCTTAAGATCGTGCTCTGGAAAACCTCTTGGTTGCATTCTGTTAAGCGCATCTGGCCCCAAAAATAATTCATCTGCATTTTCATTTTCGACTTTATCGATGGAGTAGAAATGCAGTGTTTCTCCATCTAACCGATCGAGTATTAAGTTATTTATTTCTCGAACGGCGTCGTTCCGTGTGCATAAAATTGCTCTATGTATGCTAGCACAGGATTCTATATTTAGAACGGGGAAAACAAAGTCAATCAAATCGTCTAATTCTGATACAATTTCAATACCACCTAAATCAACTAAATTTTGAATATTTTTGCCAATTACAAAAGGATGAGATGTTAATTTATTTGAGCCTAAATTTAATAAAAATTCTGCAAACTCTACGTCATCCCTGCATCTTTGCGAAGTAGCTAGGGAGAAAGATTTTATACTTTGCCAGATGCGCGATGTTTTTACTGATGCATTTAATATATCTGAATTAGTTTTTGCATTTGTAACTACAGGGGGAATTTGTCTAAAATCCCCTGCAAAGATAATAATTTTGCCACCAAAAATTTTATCATTACGCATGAGATCACGCAACGACCTATCCAGTAGATGAATCAAAAATTTGTGTGCCATAGGGGCTTCATCGTATATTATAACGTCCGCGTGTGATATTAATTCTGCTCTTTGCGTGCCGTTTGTGATATTCCAGAAGTCATTATCGTCTACCAGATCTATGGGGAATTTAAACATGCTATGCGCCGTGGTCCCTCCTTCGTAGTTTTGCGCCGCGATGGCAGAACTGGCAGTACAAAGAACTACTCCGTTTAAGTTACCGCGTACGTACGCAGAAATAACTTTTAACAATAACGTTTTACCGGTACCCGCGGGACCATCAACGAAAATCGCGGTATCATTAACGTCACGGAAGTCAGTATCGTTACAAAGTTTTACAACGTAATCAAAAATACAATTTTGCTCTCGAGACAAGCGAGGAATCCATTGATCTGTAAAATGTTCCAATGATTCGCGATTGTGTTCTACGCGTTCCCTGCCTAACTCGGTAGTGGTATCTTCGATTTCTGGCAAACCGTGTTGTTGTAACGTCGATCCGTGTTTCCGAAGCAACCTATTTATTTGAATGAGACACAAAGTGTGTACTCTTTCCATGTCCGCATCCGCACCTAACCTATATGAGATGTCTTCGCTGAGTTGATTTTTAAAAGTGTCCCAGAAAGACGCGACTGGGACACCGTTTACAGCCAAACAAACGAAGAAGCTACGAAGGCGTGGTCCCGTTAAAAAGTTTGATGCTTCCAACATAGCTCTTTCGTATTCGACTTCGTCATCGGCAAGACCAACTATTTTAGCAGCTTCCTGAAAAGTTTTACAATCGGGACCACCAAGAGATTTAAGATCGGTGTAACTACGACACGAGAATTTTTTTAATAGAATTCTAAGATAAAACTGTTCACCTCTGTTAGGTGCGACCCAAAATAGACGCGCGACAAGCTCACCCTTTTGTCTTTTAGTAATATATTTATGATTTGATGTTTCAAAAATTTCCGTATTTTTTGTTGAGGGACGCTTGGAATGAACAATGTACTGTTCGTAAAAGTCCAAGTAGGTCAATGAGTCAAATTCGTCTCTTACGGGGCGGTTAAAATAGGTAATAAGGTCCGAACCAGCTTGTTGCGCGGCTTCTACTTCAGTGCCTGGTTTAAAATAAACGGTTTGTTGATTTTCTAAATGCACTGACAGCTGTTTGACGTTGGGTTCGCGCGCGGTCACATCGAATTCTAACGTCCTCCAAGCGGCGTCGCTGGAGCCTATATAACGTTTTGTGACATACTGCTCTATTTCGTTATTTTCATGTTCTTCCGGTACGACAGCTACGCGCGATTCGTCAGGACCCTTAGTGATATATTTAAACAAATACTTAACGACCGTGCGTTGCGAGGAGACCTCCAAGTTGATATGAGCATCGTATTTTAAAAGAAGACTTGCGTTATAAGGAACTACCCAAGTATCATTTACAATTACATCGTTACCGCGATATTTTATAGTTGCTTCGTTTTTACTGTCTCTACACAAGTTAATAAATCCTTTTTCATCAGAAAAAGTGGTGGCTGTCTCACGTTTTGGAAAAAATTTTGAACATTTACTTTTTTCACTATCCCAACAAGGTAAATTAGTTCTGTGCGAGGGACCGCAAGGACCGTGAATCATATGATTCAAAACAGCTTTTCGTAATCTTCCCTCTGCCTCTGATGCATCAGGAATGTCTGCTCTAACAAGTTTATCAATATCTATATTTTGGACAGGCCCGCCACCTTCAACCCTAAAACAAATGTGAGCGTGTGGTAAACCTCGCTTTTGAAACTCTATTACGTGCATCATATAAATACATTTGCCAAACCAATTACCACCTCGGATATCTCTTAATAATTCTGCTAGCTTTAAATTAAAAACTCTAGCACATACAGAAGGATTTACATAGCTGCCTTGAGTGGATTGTTGAATTTCTGGCCACTTGGGATTACAAGTAAACGTCAAGAAAAATGATGGGTTCCCCAATCTGCTTACTATTGCAATAGCATCACTATATTTTCCTTTCATGTATCGCGGCCCCCCCGTAAAAGTGCTGGGCAAATAAACGCGACCTGGTACGAATCCCTCTCCCTGAATGGTTTCATCTTGACGAATTTGACGCGCGACTTCAATGCTCATTTCAACTTCTTGAAGTGGAGCGGACCTCAGTGCACTACTCGAGTTATGTTTTTGTAGACTTGATATAAAACGTAGGCGTTCTTCTATGATTCGGCAATGCATGTCAACTAACCATTCTTCCGATAGCCTGCCTATATCGGAAAATCGTGGCTCCGACAATAACAAGCAGCGAACGTATTTCGCTTGAGTTAATTTATTTTCGTTATTATCTACTTTGTTCGGGTACCAACCCGCATTACCCTCAGGATATAATAATGGATACTGAAAACTTTCATATAACGGATGCATTATATCTACAGTGTGCGGTTTCCTATCACCGATTTTCCAAACTGCTATGCAATGAGGTATAAAATTTTCGCGTTCTGTACTAATAATGGCCGCGACTTCTTTACCAACAGGTAAATCTCCTAAAATGTTACCGTGGATTGAGCGAGACGTTTGCTGAAATTTAATAAAGGCCTGATCGGATGGTTCCCTACTTAATCGTTTAAAACATTCGATAAACGGATTGACGTTATGTAAAAAGTTAGTTATGCAACTAATTACCTGCCTATCAAGTTTCATATTTGCGGCTATTTGCTCGCGTTCACTTGTATCGTTAATGTATAGTCCTAAATTATTTACGCTACCAGTGTAAGCTAAATCAAAAACTCTATGATAGACTCGACCTTGAATTTTAAGAAAAGATATTCCCGTTGGTTGTTGGTACCCGTGAGAAACGCCCAAGGCACTGAAGGCAAATAAATTATTGTAAGCTCGCGGTCTACTCAGAAAAGACGGGTGAGAGTAAAACTCCTCGGTTAACGGAATTAAATTTTGTATGTTGTACGCGCCCGACCCACAACACCATTGTTTTCGAGATTTTTCTTCTTCAAACAGACGCGCATTACAAGATGGACACCTAAAAGTGTCTAAAGAAAGCAAGGACGTTTTTTTTAAAGAAAATAATTTTATTACGTCTAACTCAGCGTCCCTCTTCTGTGCTATTAGGTTTTTAGATTGACGTAGTGGTATGTCAATACGACGGCTGTTTTTATTATATTTGTCAGTGGCTATTTGATTTATTTCAGGGTTCTGCTTGGTATAACGGTGTACAGCATCGCGATTAATTTCTGGATTTTCCTTGGTATATTTTTTAACGGCATCGCGATGAATTTTTGGATTTTCCTTGGTATATTTTTTAACGGCATCGCGATTAATTTCTGGATTTTCCTTGGTATATTTTTTAACGGCATCGCGATGAATTTCGGGATTTTCCTTGGTATATTTTTTAACGGCATCGCGATTAATTTCTGGATTTTCTTTGGTATATTTTTTAACGGCATCGCGATGAATTTGCGGTTTTTTTTTATTATATTTTTTAACCGCATCCAAATGGGCGTTTACTGTACTACATTTCCTGCCACGTTTTTGTTTTTTGGGTCGACCTCTCTTTGTTGACGCCACATGGGTGTCAACTACTACCGGTTCAGGGGTTTTTTGAAATCCAAGCAATACAGATTGTGATTCCGATAATTGACTATGATCTGTTGATGCCGGGCATTCGAAGTCTATTATAGACTCGACAGACGCTGGCAATGGCAATGCAGATCCTACAACTAAATTTTCAATTGTTTGATAATTGAGAACGCGTAGTCTGTGTATTGAATACTGACCTACACCTATATTTCGCAATAACAGCAATCTGGCTAATTCGCGAATCGAATAACATTTAAACAAACGTGCTACTCCGCATGTAGAATTTAATTTGTTATATTCATCTACTGCGTGACTGTTAAATAAATAGAATGCACTATCGAATCTCCAAAAAGAAACTGTATAGTCTTGCCCGGTAAATATCACGCTATCCGTCTCATCATTGTGGTTTGCGTCGAAAACATTGGATTCAATTATGTTTGCAAGAATTAAAATACCGTATTCATTTTCTGAAATTTGAGGATATAATCCATTTGTAATCCAATTGGCGGTCATATTTTCAATTTGAGCTCTATTGTTTCCGACGACAATCTCCGTAGGCAATTCCTCGGGGTTCAAAAATATGACACCCTTCGGTAGAATTGGTTTAAGCGACATATATAAAGTGTCTCCACTTTGGAGAATGACATCGATATCATGACAAGTCAGATTCCGACGTCTGCAAACTGACAACACTGACGCGCAAGCGGACATTGCCACGCATTGAGCGTTATTACCCTTATAATTGCTACTCCCTTGGTGTGTAGTTCCTAAAACATTAACAAAAATACAAGGTCAAGTGCAAGGTAGATATAATGTTACAAGAGGGAGAATATTTTGTAATGACAAAAATCATCTACACCACCCTTTGTAAGGCAAAGCGTCTTTTTTGTCCCCATTGATTAGATTAATGGGTTACAGACAGCTCGCTGACAGAGACGACAGTAAGCAAAGAACAACATATTTATTTTTATTTATTGGGGAACCTGCTTCCAATTTTTAACTTATTTTTATTATGTATAGCGGCAACCGAAATCCACATTCTTGATCATGAGCTGCAGCCCGCTAACAGACAGATGGACAGACGGACGAACAGCAGTCTTAGTACATAACAAGATCCTGTAATTTTTACCCTTCAGGTACGGCACCCTAACAATTAATAATGTTTGTATGTTTTACCTCTAAACTGTCTTAAACAATTGATCAGGTTGTGAAGAAATTGGTAGGATTTTAGAACGCGAGGGTTTCTGGCACAAAACAAAATTTATAGTATATAAAAAAAAAATTATGTATTTCCCACTCATTTTTTGTGCAGTACATTTAGGAGCAGAACAAAGGAAAAAACCAAAAACATTATGTATGCATTAAATATTCGAAAAATATCTATTTCACATTGTAGCACAGGATGACATTGAACTGACTGCAAAATGAGCTCAAAAGTCTGCATGGCTAATAATATGGTGTCTCTTATAAGCATTATTTATAATGATCAGAACCTAATTATGTCCATTTTCTAAATTATTTAAAAACAAAACAACAAAAAAAATATCCCTAAGTATATTAGCTGGCTGATGATGAAACTGCTTTTTAAGTACCTATAACTTATTAATTGATATGTACTTACCTACTTAAATTAATCAAACATTAATTTGTGATAGCATAGAATTATTTGATGAAGGAGCTATGAAATCATATATTTATACTTGAATACTATTTCAGCAGTCTCGACATTAGTAATAGGTAATGACGTTGTCGCAAACTTGCGATCGTAATAATACCTAATAACGAAAAAATTCTGTTGCAATAACGACGCTCGTGAGAAACGCAAGTCTCTACATCCAAGTTAGCGAGCCAAGATGTACAATAACTTGACATAATAATATCGGTACCAATGATAATAAAAGTAAATCGGTACGGCAGCGAAAAACGAGAATAAAATCTCCTTGATTATGGGGAAAAATAGAAAACATGGTTCAATAAAAATAGACTTTAATAAAAGCCTTATTTTGAAGGCACTATTTTACATGAAAACTCGTACTTAAGCGGGAAGCGCTAAGGTAGCCCGCGAAATTCAAATTTTCTTACGTTTTTTGCAATTTGCTGGTCAGCATTAAGTTGTACATTGATTAATATATGAATCGCAGCCGTAAGAAATATGTGTTTACAGAATTATAATCATTAAAGTCATCAACACAACTCTCTAAGACCACGTAAGTCCAAAGAATGATGATTTCATGAAACAGTTATTCTTGGGACTTACGTGGTCTTAGAGAGTTGTGTTGATGACTTTAATGATTATAATTCTGTAAACACATATTTCTTACGGCCGCGATTCATATATTAATCAACGTACAACTTCATACTGACCAGCAAATTCCAAAAAACCTAAAAAAAATTGAATTTCGCGGGCTACCCAAACGCAACTAAACGTAGTTCTGTTTTTAGAAGTTGCCATTTGTAAAATATCACGAGGCTCGAAATGATAAATAATTATTTAAAAATAGAAATAACAGTAAATATTATACCAATTACACATTATACCTTAAAATTAATAATTATTGCATACAATCTTAATTATTAACTATTTAATGATATGAATTATTTTCGCCATCAATGTTTTTTGTTTGTATTGGCAATATTTTATTGACAGGTTACGAAAATCTTTCCGAGTCTCTGTTTTCTTTGCTGTTGTTTTGGACCGTGGTTTGTAACTGCATCTGAGCAATTTAGCAAATTATCTGGCCATTTTTACGTTGAGTGGAGCAACTGCTCCGCCGTACTTTATCTGTTTATAGTACTTTCGCGAAAGGACGCTTTATTAGTTTTGCTGTGTGTGTACGTGCTTTAAAATGACGAGTTTGCAATGCATCAATTGCAACGTTCGCTTATCGCGAATAAGAAAGCACGCTTTATCCGATGAGAGTGAAGATATCGTCAATACTATTCGGCTGTGGACATATCCTAGAGATGTAAGTAGTTTCCAAATAACATTTTGCGTACGAGTATGCCAGTTACGAAGTGATAACTTTTACGTGTTAAAAAGTAGACTTACCATTTAAAATACACGATATCATACTAAAATAATATGTTCCTATGTAACAAAAACTAATCTAAACATTAAGTATTTGAAAAAATAACAAACACTGTTGTGGTTCTAAAAATATTTACAATTTGTCCTGTAAAAGATCACTTATGTGTTTGTTAATTTACAAACACAAAAGTGATCATGTATTGTTTACTGCCTAACACTTGGTTGCCTAACTTGGTTTGCATAACATTGTTATAATAGTTATTTCTCTGTTAGTATGACTGTCAGTCATATAAAGCAATGTTGAACCATACTCAAAATGACTTCATTATTTCCAGATAACACCTGCTGAACATGTTTGCCATGCATGTTGGCTGCTAGCTACTCATCCACGTTCTTCTGATAATATGCCTAGGAGATGCATAGGCCATCAAAATGTTTGTGTTGTATGCGGTCGATCCATACTAAGAATCAGTTGACACAGGATTTTGATTGAAGGTTCAAATAAAGAAGAACAAAGAATGGCTAACACACTTGCTACTGGGATCCAACCACGAGAGGTAAACAACATGTACCTATTATAACTTTTATATTATAAACACGTGTCATGCAAAGGGCAATTACTTTTACTTTGACAACACATTTGGTGCAGTGGCTGAGCATTTGCATTGTGTGTTGCTGGTTCAATCCCCGCACGGAACAAATATTTGTATGATCTGCAAGTAGTTGTTCAGGGTCTGGGTGTTTGTGTATGTGAGTTTCTATGTTTGTAAACACACCCACAACACAGGAGAAATTCCTAGTGTGGGGCAATGTTTTTTTTTTAAATTACTATTATATGTTGATAAATCTGGGACAGGCATGATGTTGGCTTTACTAACAACAAAAGGATACTGGTTTTTCCAGTGTCACATAGCCCTTCTTCTCTACTCCAGTGAGCAATAAACCTATTCACTCATATTAACACAACATAGATATTTTTGGTAAAGGTTTTCTGAAAGGTAAAAACCAATAATTGTATGTCAAAAACTATTCTGTAGCTTGGTCATGATGGGCACAATTTATGTTTATCAAACGTCGTGTTTAATTTTTATTTCATCAATGTTATTTATATTTACAGAAATCATCCATGAATGAAGTTTGTGGAGTTTGCTGGGGCCAAGCTCGAGATTTGAGCTTCAATGTTCCAGAAGGACCAGAAGAAAGACCCCAACATATTGTGTTGCCCAATATAAGAAGAGCGGCTGAAACACCAAGACATTGTATTTTCCAAGAGTGCATGGAACCGGAGAGAAATATTGTGCCTGAAGAAACCAGGCAAGATGTATTGATTAGGTATCAATATTTTATACAAAAAAGGTGCTCATATTTGCTCCTAACATAGACAGGAGGCTTATTATGAATATAATAAATAAATGTATGTTCCTACAAAAACAAAGTTGTTTTATTTACCCACACTCAAAACTCCATCAGCACTTCATCATTCATCATCATCAAACTATTGCAGACTGCTGCTGGACGTAGGTCTCTCCTAAAGCACCCTACTGAATAGGTACAATTCTCATGTCAATTTGCCAAAGTAAGGATAAGTAAAACACTACAAAGATAGCACCAGCTATCTAGAATATATCCCTATTTCACCAAAATAATGTTTATGTCCCAACGTATGTGGTCCCAACTTCTAAAAATCTAAGTATTTTAAAAGAGGGCTTGCCTATCGTATTGACTACCAATTAAAACAAAAAGTATCCCAAAACACGATATTTTATTAGGTGTACGAAACTCCCATACAACCCTGCCGATCGTCTTTAATTTTAACGTTGATTTTCATGTTAGTATTTCAATAATTGATAATTTTGCCTTGTTTGAAGAAAGTATTTGTGTATTTATTGATACAGATGTTTGTACTTTAGTATTTTTTGTATTAAGTATAATTAAATGATGTGTGTACCTAGATATTATTTACCTATTGTCTTGTTTACAATTTTTACATAGATAGTATAGCTATGATGTAGGTACTGTGATATGTAATATTCATTACTTGTGTGTTCTGCACTGAAATAACTGTAATGTCCTATTTCTTCACATTTTATGCAAATAAAGATACATAGGTACATGTATACGACCTTCATTTTGCCTTCATTACATGTTTAATACTTTACTTTTGAGCTAGATTTTAAAATATGTGAGCGGCTTTTTAGTTGCAACCAATTAATTTAACGATCATTATCTCTGTCTCTATGTCTGTTATCGTGGACCGAGCCTGACTAAACCAACTTGTTCATGTGATTGGCAACTGTGAGATTGTTCAATCTTATATGTTAGTAAGTAAGTACCTTGGTTCCATAATCAATTAATCACACACTGGGGGGTGTGAGGATGAGATTCTAAGGAGATGTGCTAACACAACATCTGCCGTTGATAAGCTCAAAAGAGTCTGGGCCAATCATAATATCAGCAAAGCCACAAAAGTCCGCCTGCCGAGAAGTTTGGTTTTTCCAATATATCTGTATGGCGCAAAAACATGTAGGTACGGTTAGCCTCAAAGACCGACGCAAAATAGATGCACTAAAACTTGTTGTCCATGGGCAAGTAAGGCTAAACGCTGCAACACAAACGTCCATGGTCCAAAGCTCCCGAGACGCCAGTACCTAGGTTTGGAAGCCTGCTAATAAGGTTACGTTATTCACTTAACAAAAGTATTCAGAAACTCACCAGAAATAAGACATTCTGAATATTCCACAGCTGTGCCTCCGCGACGCGGAACAGTTGATAACTCTTCAGTACTTGCTCGTTTCATGTTGGAAATTGATTATTTTGATAATAATTATCAATCAATATCAACTTGCAACAAGAAACCTCGATTCACGACAAAAGTAGGACGCTTTATTTTGGCGCTCTTTTCAAGTTTTTTTTTAATTCAATGTCAAGTTCAAAATTCAAATTGATGGACTCTATGGTCGATTGTTTGATTGTTGGAAATATGTTAATCGACTCTTTTTTTAAATAGGTCATATTTAAATGATTAATAATTTCTCGATTATCTCAAAAAAAATATTACCATATTTTTTTGAGACCTAGAAAACAGGAAAACTTTATTTTAAAAGTTCGTTAATTATCCATAGTTTAATTTGCGCCTCGCGGTGTGCTTAAACGGGGTGTTTGACGTTTAGGGCGGAGTTCACCGTGTAGGTACGTTACCCCAGCAAGAAAGTGTCTCCTAGAGTTATAGGAGTAGAACGTATAATATGTGCCCCCAAATAAAAAATGTGTGCCCCCTGTCGTTTTGGAAAAAAACGGAAAAAACGATTCCTGCTGGGGTAACGTTTTTCTAGCAGGAAAATTCTAAACGAATGATCGGAGAGAGAAAAATTGTGCATGGCCAGAGAGCTTATATGTGTGCCAAAATGTGCCCCCAAAAAAAAAATCTGTGCCCCTTCAGGTTTTCGAGATATTGCATTTCCTGCTGGAGTAACGTTTTGATGAATCGTATATCTCTACAACCATTGCATGTGCCCCTGTAGAATAAACATACACGAGTAGCTCTTAATGTGTGCCCCTTAGTGCCCCAATTAGATTTAAGAAAATATTTATAGTTTTCAAGTTATAGCGGTTTTATGAAAACCCGAAAAAACATCGCAGCGCCTAAATTAGACAAGAAACAAGTTCGCTGAAAACTGTATTCGGTCCTTCTTGACGCTAATAATAACCATACAAAGTTTCAAAACTATTCATGCATGCGTTTTTGCTAAAAGTCAAAACGATGGTGTCATAACTTTGACGGCAAAATACAAGGAACCGGCTCAATCCGAGATGTGTAGATGTAAACCAAAATCATGTGCCTTTAGTCAAAAATAGGTATATGGTGAAAATATTCAGCTTGGAATGTTTCGCATTAAGTAAATATAAACAAAAAACCAAAATATGTAAACAACGGCTGGTTGTCCGACCAAATTCCAATGACTACTAAAAAGCGACTGATTCATACATATCGATGACCTTCTTTATTGGACGTATTATACCTAAGCGGTCCGTACAGTCGCGTTCAAAAGTTTTGGGGGCTAATTAAAAAATATATTAAATGCACCTTGTGACTATAATAAATTAAACAGCTTGTTGATGTGGAAATTATGAAAAAAAAAAGAAAAAAAATGAAAAACGCAAATAGACTTTTACAATATAGCCAGATTTCCAAAAGTTATAGGTGCATTGGATTGCACACATATAAAGATAATATCACCAGGACCAGGAGGAAGCCATGCTGAAACCTTCAGGAATAGAAAAGGCTATATGTCAATAAATGTGCAAGCTATCTGTAATGCCCAATTGATAATAACTGACCTAGTAGTTAGGTGGCCACTGGCCAGGAAGTAACCATAATGAACGGATATTCAGTGCATCTAGAAGACATGCCATGTTTGAATTGGGAATGTATGGTGATTCAGTACTTGTTGCAGACAGTGGCTACATGAATAGGAGCTACATGATGATGCCATTAGATCGAGTTGCTACACCAGCAGAATCGTTACATAATGAATCCCAAATCAGGACTCGCAACCCAATTGAGAGGTTATTTGGGGTTTGGAAAAGGCGCTTCCCAGTGTTAGCCCTTGGGATTAGGGTGTATTTGAAAAATACACCACCTATTATAGTGGCTACGGGTGTATTACACAACATCCTACAAATGAGAGGAGATGAAATGCCTTTAGACGACCCAAATCTAGCCTTGCCAGCACCATGGGAAGAAATATTACACCAGGGAAGAGTACAGCGCTTTTTAGATAATAGTATAAGAGATGTAAATCTCAGCAGAAGATCACTAATATCAAATTATTATCAAAGTCTTGTTTGATAAATAAGTTATGTAGGTATATATGTATGTGTAAATAAAACTGTTTTACATCAACTGAATTTTTTTATTAGTAATACTTAAAAGTTAAAAAATAACTAACTATCCTTAAGTTTTTGGGTCTTTATTTGTTCTTGGTGTAATTGCTGTTCCAGATATTAACCAATAAATAAAACTATGTTTTGCATAAACTGATTTTTTTTATTACTAATACTTAAAAGCTAAAAAATAACTAACTATCCTTAAGTTTTTGGGTCTTTGTTATTGGTGTAATTGCTGTTCCAGATATTAACCAATAAATAAAACTATGTTTTGCATAAACTGATTTTTTTTATTACTAATATGTACTTAAAAGCTAAAAAATAACTAACTATCGTTAAGTTTTTGGGTTTTTATTTTTTCTTGCTGTAATTGCTGTTCCAGAATGGCTAATCGAATACGGGATTCCTTCTCAGCATTTTCTTGTAAAATTTTTACCAAGCGAATTTTTTCTTTTTTTCTTTTACAAATTCATCACCCAAGCAGTCAATTTTAGGTCTTCTTCTTTTTAACCACCCTTCTTCGCATTCTTTGGTTACTTTCTGACCTGATACTGGTTTTTTTAAATTCTTCGGAGTCCATGAACTCCAGGTATCATTGTCCTGTTCACAAAAAATACCATAATAAAGCACTATGTCATGTAATAAAAAATATATTGTCTATATTTTAGGAGAATTATTAATTGGTATGATGTTTCATGTATATTCAACTTATAAACTGTGTTAACTTACATTCTTTTCTTTCAATAAACCAGTACTTGTGTGAGCATTCTGTTCATACTCATCAACCGTTGAAACAATAGTCTCAATGTTTTCCTGTAAAAAACAATAAGTTAAAATTGATAACAGGTAGGTAGGTACCTAGGTAAATTATAACTTATACCTAAATATTATCAACTCACATTATCCTCTATGCCTGCATAATCAGTATTGCCTTCTATTACATAGACTGTTTCATTTTGATCCAGTGTCTTGCATTCTATAATTTCCTGTTGAAACATTAATTATATCAGTCAAAATACAACAATTTTGGATGCAGAATCAGGAGGAATTAGGTTCTCTGTTGAGTGCACTATACCTATAGATATAGTGGTCAATTATCAGATTTGAACTCACACTTTTGGATAACAGGAAGAAATAAAGTAGGTACACTGAATGTGGGACTGTCGGTGTCGAAATCACTTGGTATTCCCTTTAGTGCTGGTCCTAATATGGCCTCCACTATTGTCGACTCGGTATTAGACGGTGGCGGTGTTGGCGTTTTCCACCACCTGCAATACAAAAACACAAAAGAAAAGCATGATTATGCAATATCCTAAAAGATACCTAATACACCACGTGAATTGTTATTGTACATACCAGTCATAAATAGCTTTTTCTTCCTGTCTGC
The DNA here is from genome assembly GCA_963855955.1 of Luperina nickerlii. NCBI lineage: Eukaryota > Metazoa > Arthropoda > Insecta > Lepidoptera > Noctuidae > Luperina > Luperina nickerlii. The sequence continues at coordinate 15,691,486 of OY979679.1, read as the reverse complement.
TTGATCTTTTTTCGTCTGCCTTTTAATATTTTCCCAGCAACATTTTAGGACTGTGTGAGTTCGATGGCAAAACGTGCTGACAGTATTAAATTCTTCTGCTATACGAATCCACCCTTTTAACTTAGAGGCATTCGTAGTGGCATCGGTGCGCTTATTTTCGACAAGATCTTGGTATTTTTTAACACCAACTCCGTTAAAATACGCTTCTCATCGCTTGAAAAATTATTTGTTCTCTTTTTCTGAGCTGCCATTTTACAAGTAGAAGGTAAATAGTAAGTCGTAGGATAGAATTAAACACTTTCACAACACAAACGCAACTTATTAATATTCAACAGTCAACACGAAGAATAATTTTAGCACGTGTGACATTTGACAGTGACAGCGCTGTGAAGTTATTACCCATCCAAATTAGACACTACAGGCTAGCATAATGATCCCAATGCGTTTTCGAACTTCTCAAGTTGAAAGCGTTTTATTTTATGCTACTAAATATAGATGTCACCAAAGCTCGTGTTGACTAAATCTAACGACGTGACTTCGCAAATGAGTACACTTATAGCATTCGTTCATTCATTCTGAGCGAATGCTGATTGCCCGATTTAATAATCACGGTTAAAATATTCGTGGTGAGCAGTGAATACTTAACCGGCTGCATAAACAATGTTTAGGAATTCATCGGCCGATTACTCAAACATTGGTCAAATGACAGTCGCTCAGTCGCTTCGCTTTACCGCTACCTAATTTCCGAGATACGATGGGGGGAGGGGTGAAGGGGGAAGAGGGGGGAGTTTTGAAAAAACTAATTTTGACCTACTCTGGGCCCACGGACATGAATCTGAAAAAGAAAATGTTCCAAGTCTTAACTTCCGAGATCCGCCTAAAGGGGGGAGAAGGGGGAGAGAATGGGGGGAATTTTGAAAAATGGTTTTTACTTTTCCGAGCCTCCTCTATACGAATCCGTAAAAAAACAAAACCCAGGTTTCTTAATTTCCGAGATACGATGGGGGGAGGGGTGAAGGGGGGGAGAGGGGGGAGTTTTGAAAAATGATTTTGACCAACTCTGGGCCCCTTGATATGAATCTGAAAAAAAAAATGTTCCAAGTCTCTTAACTTCCGAGATCTACCTAGAGGGGGGGGGAGAAGGGGGGCAAGGGGGCAACTTTGAAAAATGGATTTTACTTTTCCGAGCCTCCTCTATACGAATCCGTAAAACAACAAAACACGGGACTCTTAGTTTCCGAGATACGATAGGGATGGGGGAGAGTGGGGTGGAATGGAAAAGGGGAGGTTTGAATTTTGAAAAATGGTTTTTACTATTCCGAGCCTCCTCTATACGAATCCGTAAAAAAACAAAACCCAGGTTTCTTAATTTCCGAGATACGATGGGGGGAGGGGTGAAGGGGGGGAGAGGGGGGAGTTTTGAAAAATGATTTTGACCAACTCTGGGCCCCTTGATATGAATCTGAAAAAAAAAATGTTCCAAGTCTCTTAACTTCCGAGATCTACCTAGAGGGGGGGGGGAGAAGGGGAGCAAGGGGGCAACTTTGAAAAATGGATTTTACTTTTCCGAGCCTCCTCTATACCAGTCCGTAAAACAACAAAGCACGGGACTCTTAGTTTCCGAGATACGATAGGGAGGGGGGAGAGTGGGGTGGAAAAGGGGAGGTTTGGGATTTTTCCCATACTCGTGAGAGTTACTTGTATACGAATCTGTAAAAATATACCCACCTCCCCCTTCACCATCTGGGAGAACAATTATGTCAATCAGTGAGTCAGTGAGTCAGTGAGTGGTAATCGAGCTTTATATAGTATAACTAGATTTTGGGCGTTGCGCGAGCTGCAAGCAGCTCGCGGGGTCGTGTTTTTGAGGAGTATTTCTTACCCTTGTAAAATTTTGAGAATTGGACAGTAATCCTTAGCACTTATAGGATTTTGTAATAATAGCTATTTATTCACCAAGGGGAGTAATCTGTACTTACCCTCGAGTGATATATACTGCTTTATACTACACTTGTGGAGTTGTTGTTAATAAATTGCTATAATTGTAACTGGAATCACTTATTTTAACATGTGATTTACACCGCCAAACTTTAAACTTTACCAAGAAAATTGTTTCTACAAAATACGTCAACCAACAAAATAAGTCTTTTTTTTTCTTATTTTAGCGCGTCAAACAGTTTTCGCGCCAAAAGACGTTAAGCCGCATGGCTCTAGTGGGGACGCGGCTTAACGTCTTTTGTGATTTGTTGTGATCAACAACACTCAACAACACCCAAAACACTCAACAACATTCAACAACACTCAACAACACTCAACAACACTCGACAACACTCAACCACACTCAAAAACACTCAACAACACTCAACAACACTCAACAACACTCAACAACCCTCAACAACACTCAACAACACTCAACAACACTCAACAATATTCAACAACATTCAACAACACTCAACACTCAACAACACTCAACAACACTCAACAACCCTCAACAACACTCAACAACACTCAACAACACTCATCAACACTCAACAACACTCAGCCACACTCAACAACACTCAACAACACTCAAAACACTCAACAACACTCAACAAGACTCATCAACACTCAACAACACTCAAAACACTCAACAACACTCAATAACACTCAACAACACTCAACCACACTCTACAACACTCAACAACACTCAACAACACTCAACCACACTCAACATCACTCAACAACACTCAAAAACACTCAACAACACTCAACAACACTCAACAACACTCAACAACACTCAACAACACTCAACAGCCCTCAACAACACTCAACAACACTCAACAACACTCAACAACACTCATCAACACTCAACAACACTCAACAACACTCAACAACACTCAACAATACTCAACAATACTCAACAACACTCAACAACACTCAACAACACTCAACAACATTCAACAACACTCAACAACACTCAACAACACTCAACAACACTCAACAACCCTCAACAACACTCATCAACACTCAACAACACTCAACAACATTCAGCCACACTCAACAACACTCAACAACACTCAAAACACTCAACAACACTCAACAACACTCATCAACACTCAACAACACTCAACAACACTCAACAACCTTCAACAACACTCAACAACACTCATCAACACTCAACAACACTCAACAACACTCAGCCACACTCAACAACACTCAATAACACTCAAAACACTCAACAACACTCATCAACACTCAACAACACTCAAAACACTCAACAACACTCAACAACACTCAACAACACTCAATAACACTCAACAACACTCAACAACACTCATCAACACTCAACAAAACTCAACAACACTCAACAACCCTCAACAACACTCAACAACACTCATCAACACTCAACAACACTCAACAACACTCAGCCACACTCAACAACATTCAAAACACTCAACAACACTCAACAACACTCAACAACACTCATCAACACTCAACAACACTCAACAACACTCAGCCACACTCAACAACATTCAAAACACTCAACAACACTCAACAACACTCAACAACACTCATCAACAACACTCAACAACACTCAACAACACTCAACAACACTCAACAACCCTCAACAACACTCAATAACACTCAACAACACTCATCAACACTCATCAACACTCACCAACACTCAACAACACTCAACAACACTCAACAACACTCAACAACACTCAACAACCCTCAACAACACTCAACAATACTCAACAACACTCAATAACACTCAAAAACACAAAAACACTGTATAATGCTTTCTGTCTCATTTGCTCCCACGTTAAATCTTATGTCTATTACATTGACAGTGACAGCGGTGTGAAGTTATTACCCATCCAAATTAGACACTACAGGCTAGCATAATGATCCCAATGCGTTTTGCGCGAACTTCTCAAGTTGAAAGCGTTTTATTTTATGCTACTAAATATAGATGTCACCAAAACTCGTGTTGACTAAATCTAACGACGTGACTTCGCAAATGAGTAAACTTATAGCATTCGTTCATTCACTTTGAGCGAATGCTGATTGCCCGATTTAATAATCACGGTTAAAATATTCGTGGTGAGCAGTGAATACTTAACCGGCTGCATAAACGATGTTTAGGAATTCATCGGCCGATTACTCAAACATTGGTCAAATGACAGTCCGTGAACTCGGCCCTTAGGCAGTCAATTTTAAACTGAATAATTGACTTAAACGCACCCCAAACAAAAACGCTGTCCGCCATGTTAGTATTCTTCCCCCCTTTGCTCCACTCGGTCTCGCAGGTTCGCTCCACTCAGGACCTACCTACCACCGGAAAGCTATCGTGACCTTATCCCTACGCTACGCTACGCTACGCTTCGCTTTACCGCTACCTAGTTTCCGAGATACGATGGGGGAGGGGTGAAGGGGGGGAGAGGGGGAGTTTTGAAAAAACTAATTTTAACCTACTCTGGGCCCACGGACATGAATCTGAAAAAGAAAATGTTCCAAGTCTTAACTTCCGAGATCCGCCTAAAGGGGGGAGAAGGAGGAGAGAATGGGGGGAATTTTTAAAAATGATTTTTACTTTTCCGAGCCTCCTCTATACGAATCCGTAAAAAAACAAAACCCAGGTTTTTTAATTTCCGAGATACGATGGGGGGAGGGGTGAAGGGGGGGAGAGGGGGGAGTTTTGATAAATGATTTTGACCAACTCTGGGCCCCTTGATATGAATCTGAAAAAAAAAATGTTCCAAGTCTCTTAACTTCCGAGATCTACCTCTAGAGGGGGGGAGAAGGGGGGCAAGGGGGGCAACTTTGAAAAATGGATTTTACTTTTCCGAGCCTCCTCTATACGAATCCGTAAAAAAACAAAACCCAGGTTTCTTAATTTCCGAGATACGATGGGGGGAGGGGTGAAGGGGGGGAGAAGGGCGAGTTTTGAAAAATGATTTTGACCAACTCTGGGCCCCTTGATATGAATCTGAAAAAAAAAATGTTCCAAGTCTCTCAACTTCCGAGATCTACCTCTAGAGGGGGGGGAGAAGGGGGCAAGGGGGCAACTTTGAAAAATGGATTTTACTTTTCCGAGCCTCCTCTATACGAATCCGTAAAACAAAAAAACACGGGACTCTTAGTTTCCGAGATACGATAGGGAGGGGGGAGAGTGGGGTGGAAAAGGGGAGGTTTGGGATTTTTCCCATACTCGTGAGAGTTACTTGTATACGAATCTGTAAAAATATACCCACCTCCCCCTTCACCATCTGGGAGAACAATTATGTCAGTCAGTGAGTGAGTGAGTGAGTGGTAATCGAGCTTTATATAGTATAATATAATAATAATAATAATAATGTTCCAAGTCTTAACTTCCGAGATCCGCCTAAAGGGTGGAGAAGTGGGAGAGAATGGGGGGAATTTTGAAAAATGGTTTTTACTTTTCCGAGCCTCCTTTATACGAATCCGTGAAAAAACAAAACCCAGGTTTCTTAATTTCCGAGATACGATGGGGGGAGGGGTGAAGGGGGGGAGAGGGGGGAGTTTTGAAAAATGATTTTGACCAACTCTGGGCCCCTTGATATGAATCTGAAAAAAAAAATGTTCCAAGTCTCTTAACTTCCGAGATCTACCTCTAGAGGGGGGGAGAATGGGGGGCAAGGGGGGCAACTTTGAAAAATAGATTTTACTTTTCCGAGCCTCCTCTATACGAATCCGTAAAACAACAAAACACGGGACTCTTAGTTTCCGAGATACGATAGGGATGGGGGGAGTGGGGTGGAATGGAAAAGGGGAGGTTTGAATTTTGAAAAATGGTTTTTACTTTTCCGAGCCTCCTCTATACGAATCCGTAAAAAAACAAATCCCAGGTTTCGTAATTTCCAAGATACAATGGGGGGAGGGGTGAAGGGGGGGAGAGGGGAGAGTTTTGAAAAATGATTTTGGCCAACTCTAGGCCCCTTGATATGAACCTGAAAAAAAAAATGTTCCAAGTCTCTTAACTACCGAGATCTACCTAGAGGAGGGGAGAAGGGGGGCAAGGGGGGCAACTTTGAAAAATGGATTTTACTTTTCCGAACCTCCTCTATACTAATCCGTAAAACAACAAAACACGAGACTCTTAGTTTCCGAGATACGATAGGGAGAGTGGGGTGGAATGTAAAAGGGGAGGTTTGAATTTTGAAAAATGGTTTTTACTTTTCCGAGCCTCCTCTATACGAATCCGTAAAAAAACAAAACCCAGGTTTCGTAATTTCCGAGATACAATGGGGGGAGGGGTGAAGCGGGGGAGAGGGGGGAGTTTTGAAAAATGATTTTGGCCAACTCTAGGCCCCTTGATATGAACCTGAAAAAAAAAATGTTCCAAGTCTCTTAACTTCCGAGATCTACCTCTAGAGGGGGGGAGAAGGGGGGCAAGAGAGCAACTTTGAAAAATGGATTTTACTTTTCCGAGCCTCCTCTATACGAATCCGTAAAACAACAAAACACAGGACTCTTAGTTTCCGAGATACGATAGGGATAGGGGAGAGTGAGGTTGAATGGAAAAGGGGAGGTTTGAATTTTGAAAAATGGTTTTTACTTTTCCGAGCCTCCTCTATACGAATCCGTAAAAAAACAAAACCCAGATTTCTTAATTTCCGAGATACGATGGGGGGAGGGGTGAAGGGGGGGAGAGGGGGGAGTTTTGAAAAATGATTTTGACCAACTCTGGGCCCCTTGATATGAATCTGAAAAAAAAAATGTTCCAAGTCTCTTAACTTCCGAGATCTACCTCTAGAGGGGGGAGAAGGGGGGCAAGGGGGTCAACTTTGAAAAATGGATTTTTTTTTCCGAGCCTCCTCTATACGAATCCGTAAAACAACAAAACACAGGACTCTTAGTTTCCGAGATACGATAGGGAGGGGGGAGAGTGGGGTGGAAAAGGGGAGGTTTGGGATTTTTCCCATACTCGTGAGAGTTACTTGTATACGAATCTGTAAAAATATACCCACCTCCCCCTTCACCATCTGGGAGAACAATTATGTCAGTCAGTGAGTGAGTGAGTGGTAATCGAGCTTTATATAGTATAATAATAATACTGAAATATAATACCAGATAATTACTTAATGTAGTTGGCAGCATCATTGTCATTTAGTGTATTTTGATATCACTTAGATTATTAACCAAATGACCACATTCACTAGCTACACTGATATATAATAGCTTGTTACTCAATATGTGGACGGAAGCCGCATGTTATAGTATTTAATTTAATATTATTTACTTAAATATCGCCCCTTTAATCATAAAACGAAACAACTCAAAATTTACATTATTCGAGTTTTTATCATAAAGTGGATTAACTTCAAACGGAGAACACGTACAATCCAACAGCCAACTCGATACGATGAAAATGACAGAGATAGAAGACTATACGTACAAGTTGGTACCGGTAAAGTGATCCATTCAGTGATGCACCGACTTTTCTCAAGGTAAGTTCTCGAAAAAAAAATTAAAAAGCGGAGTAAAACCAAAAGAAATCGGTGTTTTGCTATCAGGTAATTATTTTATAAGCTTTTATTTATTCAAACAGTGAATTTATTTGAGTTATTTCACTTTATTAGAAATGTAGACGTAATTTGTGCCTATAGTATTTTGACTTAATTCAGTTTTGTATAAATTGTATGATACCGTATTACGACACATTTCGAGTTGATGCAGTTTTATTATAAAATGCATAAGCAAATTAAAATTATATTATGTATTATTCCAGTATTGTACTATAATTTATCAAAAACTTGGTATTTTCTTGGTTTGTTCCTGTTTACTGTAAATTTGTCAGGTATCACTTTGTTTTCATTTAGAGTTATTTTACTATTTTAGTAAAATAATGAGCGCATTTAATAAATTAAAATATTAACAAGGGTATAATAATTATTTGAGAGAGAGGTGATTATGAGAGTGAAGTGGAGGACTTGGAAGGAGTTTAATAGATACGAGTACCTACTCTTTGTCCTGTTTTAGAATGTCTTCAAGGGCACGAAAAATTTTGGGTTTACTGATGGAAAAAAAAGTACCGGTTTGTGAAAACCCTTCACCGGACTTTGGGTTAGAATATGAGAAACCCAATAATGCTCGTAGCAATAAGGATTCCAACGACGAGGTGAGTACCTAATTAATAATTACTATTATTGCAAATTACCTACATTCAAGTTATATAACTGCGATTTATGTCTACCTATGACTCCACTAAATAAACAGACGTATGCACACGCGCATGACTTGTGTGCGTGATGAGTTCTACGAAATTTCTTACGAATATTCTTCGAACTCGGTGATGCACCTGCGTGAGGTGAGGTGCGTTACCAGTGTGAGGTAGAGCGCAGTTAGAGATACCCACTTTTATAATAGTCTGACATCTCTGGTCAGATTCCCAGATCGAGACAAAAATAGTTCTGTATTAGCAGCCTGATTTCTTATTACTTATTAAATCTATTTCTTGTTCTAATATTTTAGGTACAGTATGAACAAAATTTCCCTGTTGATACGGAGGATAAAACAATTACGGAATCAATAGAACACTTCGATAAAACAAATGAATTAGCTATAACAGTGAGTAGAAATTGGTGATGATTAAACTATCGAGAAACTAAATGAAAACATTTCAGTTTATTTATTCCTGGAAAAATATTTAGTAAGTCCTCATCAAAATTTTATATTTATTAATTACAGAAAGCTCAGTTTGAACAAGCCAAATCCAATAAATGTCATCTAGTGCCTTATTCTGATAGTGACATTAGCATGTCTGACCATGAAGATAATACTACACGATACAACACAACTACTGAGGCAGAATACAAAAATGAAGAAAATACTGTTCATCAATATTCATCATCTTCAAATTCGTGTTCGAGCACATCGTCCTCAAGTTCAGACTCGGATAGTTCGCAATCAAGCATCCCTCGATCACCCTCAAAAACTGCTAGACACTACGTGACTGTTGATGAAACAGACGACGATAACGTAATTGAAAATACTCCTCCGCAGCAACAGTATCTTGAGAATAGAAGGAATGTAAGTTATTAACTGGTATATGTACATAAAAAGACCAAGACTTGCCGTTTTTCAATAGAAATTGTCTTACAATTAAATTTTAATGTTAATTTGTCTTTCAGAAACCAAATCGTCATCCCAGGGAGTTAAAGAATACTCAGAGTTATTATACATCTCCAGTATATACCGACGAAAGTGATATAGACCTCAGTGATACAGATCCGACATTTACAAACATGGAACCCAGAAGAAAGAGAAACTATATCTTTTGCCAGTCGAGCTCTTCTTCTACTAGTTCGCCAAATTCGCGTATGACTCCAAAAAAGGGACGCAAACGTACCAAAAACCCATCCCAATGGAAACAAAATAAAGTAAAACGATTGCGTAATAGGGGAAAATCATATATTTCCATGTCGAAAACACAAAAGAGTATTCCAGCCCGGTGTATCAAAGAACCTTGCTCAGAAAAATGCAGGCTTAAATGCACCACAAAAATAAATACAGATAGCAGATACGAACTCTTTCGGAAGTTTTGGGATTTAGGAGATTTGGCAAAACAAAGAGCGTTCATAAGTGCATCTATGATTGATGTTCAGCCTAAATACAAATACACGAACTCTAATCGACCTAGGCACAATAACAAAGCATTTCATTTTACAGTCGACAACACTATGATTAGGGTCTGCAAAACTTTTTATAAAGCCACGTTAGACATCTCGAACCGTATGATATTTACGACACAAAATAAAATAAAAGATAATGATTTTTCTCTTAATGATTTTAGAGGAAGACATCAAAATCATAAGAAAAATGATCCCGAATTACGAGCTGCGATTAAGCAGCACATAAATTCTATCCCTAAAATTGAATCTCACTACGTACGAGCTTCTTCAACAAAGGAATATATAGAAGGCAGCAAAACTATTAAAGATTTATACAACGATTTTAAAGAAAACCAACAACAAAATAATAAAGACGCAGGTACATATATAACATATTATAAAATATTTACATCTGAATTTAATCTCTCTTTTTTCCAACCTAAAAAGGATCAATGTGATCTTTGCAACTCATACTATAATTCTAATGCTGATCAAAAGAAAGATCTAGAAGAAAAATATAACACTCATTTGGAAGAGAAGAGTTGTAGTAGGGTTGAGAAGATGAATGATCGCATGAAAGTCAATAAAAACTTCAGAGTAGCTGTGTATGATTTGGAGGCAGTATTACAGTGCCCAAAAGGCGATACTTCCTCTTTTTATTATAAGTCTAAACTTAATTGTTATAATTTAACCGTGACGGAGCTAACTGGAAAGGACTGTAATGTAGCATATAAAAATGTGCATTGTTATTTCTGGTCGGAGAGTGATGCAAAACGTGGCGCCATTGAGATCGGCTCATGTGTATGGGCATATTTGAAAGCTTTAAGCGATGAAGACGATGATGAAAAGGAAGTTATATTTTATTCCGACAACTGCTGCGGACAGAACAAAAATAAATATATTACTTCACTGTATTTATATGCAGTTCAAACATTAAACATAAAAAGTATAACACATAAATTTCTCATACGGGGTCATACACAAAACGAGGCTGATAGCGTCCATAGCCTCATCGAGAGGGAGGTGAAGAAGAATTTAAAATCTGGTCCTATATATACACCCGACCAGTACATACCTCTTATAAAAAATGCAAAAAAATCGAAACCTCCATTGATGGTGCATGAACTGGATTACGAATCATTTTATGATTTTAAAACTTTACAAGAAGAATGGGGGTATAATTTTACAACGAATAGCGATGGACAGAATGTCAACTGGAATGATATAAAAATTTTAAAATTTAGCAAACAAAACGCTACCGTATTTTTCTATAAAACGTCTTATAAGCAAGTAAACTACCAGGAAGTTGATGTTAGAAATAAAAGAAAAAAGATGAAAGCACTAACAGAAATATCACTACAGCGAGCCTATTCCACGAAACAGGAGATTAGTGCGAATAAAAAAAAAGATTTAAAAGAGCTTATAGCAAAAGCTCAGAGGGGCAATTCTACTAATTTTAACAACGTTCACAGTCTGATCTCATTCTCAATATGTCAAAAAATACTTCAAATTTCCCTACATTTTGACAAGTTTTTGACATTTCTTTGTCGCTGAGATGAGACTGCGACTAGATTTTGAACGTTTTAAATTACGAGAATTGGCCTTCTGATCCCTTCTTTTTATGCAGGATTTTATAATACGATATTTTAAGTTTATAATTATTTTGATTAAGTTTGATCTCATTTTTAGTTGATTTTTTGTGATAATAAAACCAAAAGAATTAGTTAAGTCTGATTACTAGAATACACTTTTATTCATTTTTAATAAATATAGAAGAACATTTTTATATAGAGTTTTGTTTGATTTTGACTTATAACTTAAGACTTTTGTTATTTTGTGTTTTTTTTACAATAAGTAGTTACAACAATTTCACATTTTTTTGTAATAAATTTAGATAAGAAGAAGAAACAGATCTTTTTTTAATAATAAATACATACATTTTATTTGTGAATTTAAATTAACATAGAAACAATAAGGAATGTTTCTCTGACAGTTAATGCGTCTTAGTTTAAGGCCAGGATCTTCGAGCGTAGTAGGCATTTAGCGTTACCTCCGTCCTCGCGTGGCAAATGCCGCGAAAGCGCAGATCGAATGAACTCGCTGACCCCTGTCACGGTTATTTTTATAAGTAATAGTATTGTGAATCGGCCCTATTCTTGAAATATAGGGCTGCTCGTCTACAGAATTTTAATTTCATCATCCTACTTTAGTTTCTTTCTAGTTTTGTGATTGTAAATATTATATTTTTAACCGACTTCAAAAAAGGCGGAGGTTCTCAATTCGGATACACACATGTATTTCTATTTTTTTATGTATGTTAGGGCATAACTCCATCGTAAATAGACAGATTTACAATTTTTTTTTGAAGTGAAAACTTCTTTGGCATCGTTGTGATTTGAAAATTTTATGAAACGAAAAAGCAACAGTAAAAAGAGACATGAGATTTAACGTGGGAGAAAATGAGATAGGAAGCATTATTCAGCGTTTTTGTTTTTATTATTACAAATGAAATCACATTTAATCCTATGCTACTAATTTGTGGTGATGATGAAGATGAGGATGATGGTGATGGCGATGGCGATGATGATGATGGCGATGGTGATGGCGATGGTGATGGCGATGGTGATGGTGATGGTGATGGCGATGGTGATGGCGATGGTGATGGCGATGATGATGATGGCGATGGTGATGGCGATGGTGATGGCGATGGTGATGGCGATGGCGATGGCAATGGTGATGGTGGTGGCGATGGTGATGGTAATAGCGATGGTGATGGCGATGGCGATGATGATAATGGTGATGGCGATGGAGATGGTGATGGCGAAGGCGATATCGATGGTGATGGCGATGGCGATGGCGATGATGAAGGTGATGGTGATGGTGATGGCGATGGTGATGGCGATGGTGATGGCGATGATGATGATGGCGATGGTGATGGCGATGGTGATGGCGATGGTGATGGCGATGGCGATATCGATGGTGATGGCGATGGCGATGGCGATGGCGATGATGATGATGATGGTGATGGTTATGGCGATGGTGATGGCGATGATGATGATGATGATGGTGATGGCGATGGAGATGGTGATGGCCATGGTGATGGCGATGGTGATGGTGATGGTGATGGCGATGGTGATGGCGATGGTGATGGCGATGGCGATGATGATGATGATGGTGATGGTGATGGTGATGGCGATGGTGATGGCGATGGTGATGGCGATGGCGATGGTGATGGCGATGGCGATGGTGATGGATGGATGGATGGATGGATGGATGGATGGATGAATGGATGGATCGATGGATGTTCTTTAACATCGTTGTGATTTGAAAGTTTATGGAACGAAAAAGCGACAGTAAAAAGAGACATGTAAATTCATAAGATTTAACGTGGGAGAAAATGAGATAGGAAGCATTATACAGTGTTTTTGAAGGTTTCACTTCTACCACGTGTGAATTGCACACATGCTGTTTTTTTATTTTTGTAAAGATCTGATGATGACTTTCGGAGACAAACAACGGAACTCTTCAATTAATGCCAGCAAATCAACCGCGATTGCTGCTATAGCATATGTAATCGCAATCACACAACATAATTTTTCGGTGCAAGTTGGGTGCGCGTACGTCAATTATGACGTTTCTGAATGTTGCCACTAAAAAGCGAAAAACGTTTATAGAGGATGATATTCTCTTAGCATGTATATTTCCTTTTGTTTGTATGTTTTTTTTTCTTTTTTATATTCCTATTTGTATTCAATCACGTTTTAAATTAAAATGTATTATTTTGCTTTTTGTACGCTATACCAGTAAAGCGTTTTAATAACTGGTTGCTTTAAAAATATAAACAATTTGTCATAAATACTTTTTGATGAATTACTGTTTGCTGCACCGTGCGACGTCATCACGTCGGCGCCGGCTGTCGCTGAAAACCAGCGCTGGGGCTCTGTCTTGCATAGGGTCGCAGCATAATGCTGAGCGATAGCCGTTTTGCGTGGATGTGACGCTTGTCAACCTTTTTTTTATTGTTTTTATTTGTTTTGTTCTTTTTTGCGTCATGTTTACCGCAAATAAACGTATTTTCTTTCTTTCTTTTTCTTTCTATAACATCACGCCTGTACCCTTCAAAGGGTAAGGCAGATGTGCTCAATAGCTTTGTTACTGATATTCACATAGCAAGTAGTGATATATGAATTTGTTTGGGGTAGGTAAGTACAACTAAAAAGTGAAAAATAAAAACTTAAAAAAAAACAGACTTCCAAAAAAAAACACTACAAAGTGAAAAATAACTTTAGTTTCGAAAGTCGGTGTCAAAAAATTAAAATATATTCTTCACGTTGTAGTGTTTTTTTTTTGAGTCGGTTGTTTTTTTTGTAAAATAGTTTTTTGGTTGCTTGAATTCGTCAATAAGTTTTTTTTTAATTAAATCTACTAATCAAAAACACAACAATACGTATTTTTATTGAACTCTTCCTATTTCATTCACAACGAATTTCATATTTTAAAATAAAAAAAACAGCATGCGTGCAATTCACACGTGGTAGAAGTGAAACCTTCAAAAACACTGTATAATGCTTCCTATCTCATTTTCTCCCACGTTAAATCTTATGAATTTACATGTCTATTTTTACTGTCGCTTTTTCGTTTCATAAACTTTCAAATCACAACGATGCTAAAGAACATCCATCCATCCATCCATCCATCCATCCATCCATCGATCCATCACCATCACCATCGCCATCGCCATCGCCATCGCCATCGCCATCACCATCGCCATCACCATGGCCATCACCATCTCCATCGCCATCACCATCATCATCATCATCATCGCCATCGCCATCACCATCGCCATAACCATCGCCATCGCCATCACCATCACCATCATCATCATCATCGCCATCACCATCGATATCGCCATCACCATCGCCATCACCAACTCCATTACCATCACCATCATCATCATCGCCATCGCCATCACGATCGCCATCACCATCGCCATAACCATCGCCATCGTCATCGCCATCGCATCGCCATCGCCATCGCCATCACCATCGCCATCACCAGCGCCATCATCATCATCGCCATCGCCATCACCATCGCCATCACCATCACCATCGCCATCACCATCGCCATCGCCAACACCATCATCATCATCATCACAAATTTTAGCATAGGATTAAAATAAATGTGATGTCATTTGTAATAATAAAAAACAAAAACACTGTATAATGCTTCCTATCTCATTTTCTCCCACGTTAAATCTTATGTCTCTTTTTACTGTAGCTTTTTCGTTTCATACAATTTTCAAATCACAATGATGCTAAAGAAGTTTTCACTTCAAAAAAATATAATATTTTACATATACAATCACAAAACTAGAAACTCAAACTCATAAAACTCAAATTTTGCAATTGAATATAAACCTTATTCTGTTGTAGTAAAGTTGAAAATCTATTACAGATATTACGATAATTGTAAATTTATGGTACCGACCTGCTACTGCTAGTACTGTGACGAAAGCAAGAGAACCTATACAACTACAATATTATTCTGTCGCGTCGTCTTATAAGTGGGTATAAATACGTAGAAAAATAATAATCAAACTTACCTTATTTTTTTTTTAAGCTTTGCAGTTTAATGCTGAACATTTTTTTTTCTTTCTTCTGTTTTTATTCCCCATAATTTAATCTTAATTATCACTATACAGGATGTCCCAAAACTCAACGTCAAGCCGAAACGGGGTGACAGGATTGATCATAACCATCACGAGAAAAATATTACAAAAAATCTATCCCATGCAGTTTGAAAATTATGGGCATTTTACGAAAAACCTAGAAATTTGATCAAACTGTACCATTTCTCGGTTATTGTGGTTATTCTTTTTTATTTTTGTTCATTTAAACTTTGGAAACGTAATCCTAAATAACATTTCTAGAATCCCAATAAAAAATAATGACACGATTGCCTCAAGTTTCCGAGAATTGACACTATTCGTTAAACTACGGATTTAAAATTTTCAAGATTTGTCGACTTTGATAGGCCCTCCTTTAAAAAAAATGTACTAGAGTGCCTTGGCAAGTGGCATTAAAAGTTGGCGCATTTAATCAGAATTCTAAAATGGTACAATACTTGTTAGTTCCATACAATAAAAAAGAGTAAAAAAATTAAAACCTCAAGTAACCCGATTTTTGCTATCTCAGTTAAAATGTTTTTGATACGCACAAGCTCTAGGTAGTTTCTTAATTTTAAGGCAAAATGATGAGAGAGATGGATAGTGGGTATGTTTGCCATGAGTAAGCGAGACAGATAGTGACGCCACTTTTATTAAAGTGAAAAAAGTGAAAAAAATTTAGTAAAATAATGAAAAATCTTGATCTAGTTTAATTTAGGTTTGTTGGAATAAAAGTCAGATAGAGAAATAACATTTTTATTACAATAAATGTTCAAATTGTTTACCATCAGCCTCAATACAAGCCCTACATCTTCCTAAAAAAGATCTACTTATTAGTCGGGCATATCTTCGAGAGTTGATCTCCTCAGCTGCTTGAGAAATGCGTTCACGCAGGTCGGCTACGTTCTCAATGGGCTTATTTATTGTAATAAAAAACGTTATGTCTCTATCTGACTTTTATTCCAACAAACCTAAATTAAACTAGATCAAGATTTTTCATTATTTTACTATTTTTCACTTTTTTCACTTTAATAAAAGTGGCGTCACTATCTGTCTCGCTCACTCATGGCAAACATACCCACTATCCATCTCTCTCATCATTTTGCCTTAAAATTAAGAACCTACCTAGAGCTTGTGCGAATCAAAAACATTTTAACTGAGATAGCAAAAATCGGGTTACTTGAGGTTTTAATTTTTTAACTCTTTTTTACTGTATGGAACTAACAAGTATTGTACCATTTTAGAATTTTGATTAAATGCGCCAACTTTTAATGCCACTTGCCAAGGCACTCTAGTACATTTTTTTTAAAGGAGGGCCTATCAAAGTCGACGAATCTTGAAAATTTTAAATTCGTAGTTTAACGAATAGTCTCAATTCTCGGAAACTTGAGGCAATTGTGTCATTATTTTTTATTGGAATCCTAGAAATGTTATTTAGGATTATGTTTCCAAAGTTCAAATGAAAAAAAATAAAAAAGAATAACCATAATAACCGAAAAATGTTACAGTTTGATCAAATTTCTAGGTTTTTCTTAAAATGCCCATAATTTTCAAACTGCATGGGATAGATTTTTTTTCAGATTTTTCTCGTGATGGTTATGATCAATTATATCACCCCGTTTCGGCTTGACGTTGAGTTCTGGGACACCCTGTATATTACAACTATATTAAAAACTAATACTTAGTTTAATTATTAATACTAGAACCTAAACAATATTTACAGACTGATTTTTGAAACTAATACACAAACACGGAAATTAACAATAATATAACGTATATTTCGATCGATTAGCGGGAACGCGGCGAGCCAGCAAAAGCGACACAGGTCCTACCTCGGTAACGCCCGGCGGGCTACTGAAGTGAAGCGCGCAGGCCGCCTTTTTAGATTATATCTTGTTAAGACAATAAAAATCAGTTTTGAGAAAAATTAACCGTTGAATGTTCTACTATACATCATTGCCTATTTTTTGATATATTTTTTGCGAGTAAAAGTTAAGTCTATTTCAAATGCGACTTGAAAAACGATTAACAACTTCGCTGTTTTCGATTTGTTTGCGATTTTTTATGATCGAGTGAAGTTGTAAATATCGTGTTTTGAACCGTTGAATAATCAAGAATGTTAGTTAAACTATGCCATATATTTTTTTCAGATTAAAACAAAGAATATTTGATTGTTTAATGTTGAATCAAAAATAGGTCGATTCCGAGATTTCCGAGAGTCCTGGCCTTAACAATGCACTAAATCAAAATACTTCGTCTACTTGCAAGATGATTTTAATGTAAAACTGCAACACTTTGAGTTACTTCGTCTATATAATAATTATTTGTCGAAATATTTTATTGAAAAGTGAATTAACTACAAACTTATTTTTGAATTCTTGATTTAAGTGTCTTCCTGATAAAAATGTTTTTTTTGTTTTTTGATAATCATGTAGTTTATTAGTTAAGCTAACTATATCTACTTTTGAAACTGACCTAAACCATTTCTTTATTTTTTTATGATAAATTAAAGCCATGATTGTAAACATGTGAAACTTTAAATGCGTTTTCCCAAAAAAATTCAATTTTGAGTTATTTCGTTTTATGATTAAAGGGGCGATATGTATTAAATTATGACGTAATATTAACTCGGTCCAATGTTTCAGTTATGGAGTCTTGTAACCGCAATTGAAAATGTAATGAATGTTTGCTGGATAAGTTATGTATGATATTTTAATAGATGTTTAAACATGTGGTACACCCTATGTATTTACAGTAATGTGATGACATGTAAATACAATTATTTGAATAATAATATATAACTAATATTATCTAAAATGGGTCCAAACCGAACGTCCTTGGGATGAAGCACGGAAATACACTAAAATAAATGCCAAAATAGTATATTTCATTACAAGTGCGGAAAGGTTGTCATTGCAAAGAGTTCCGACAAATGTCTACCCGAGCCGAGGCGCAGCCGAAGGCGAGGGTTGACAGTCGGAACAAGTTGCAATGACGGTTTCGCACGTGTACTGAACGACTATTTTTAATACAGTTGCGAAAAAATGAAGCAATTTAATAAAGAAACTTTCTGAAAAATGGCGCCAACCGTAGATTTTTTTTTTTTAGTTCCTGACGGAACAGGCTAAGGTCTGAGACCATGCTGCCTAGTCATCAGTTACCATTTTTCTTGAGTAGAGCGCCAACCGTAGAATATAAGCAGCGATTTTTTTTTCTTCACCCATTCTGGTAGGCAAAGGGAACTATGCCCATACAGCCAAGTCTTCAGTAGAATTTTTTTATTGATATGAAATGAAATGAAACCTAACCTAACTCATTCAATCAAATCATTAAATCTGATATTGAAACAAATTAGTAGCTTCTTTTTAGAAATATACGTATTTGCATGAATCATAAAAACTTCTATGAATTTTTTTAATAAAAACTTCATGGTTGGTTTTTCTTTTTAATAGACATTATTTTGACAGTTGGGAAAGATTACGCACGAGTTCGGGAAAGGTAAAAAAAAACACGAGTATGTAATAGCCCACTTCCCGAACGCTATACGTAACTGCAATACGCCACTTTTTGAGCAACTGTATTAAATATATATATACTATGATCCTAATTGGCCACAGACGAAAAAAATCAAGTTGAAAAAAGAACACAGGGAAGATTGAATCGGTTGTGTAACAAATTACCTTCCTATTCACAATTTGACAAATATTAACTAAACACAACCGAATGTCCCATGCTTTCGTAAACCATGTTGTGTGTATCGAGCCGGTTGTCTCGTCCGCCATGATGCCGTGCCGAGCGGATCAGCCCCATATGTATTGTGTAGCTCCTAACAGCGGCAGCGTTGCAAATTCCGATGCAGGCTCCATTCGGATTAGTTAGTGTTCTGCCCAATGGGAACGCGTCGTCATTTTCTTTTCTTTCGATTTTTATTTGAAGCCATTTTGATGTTACTAGAAAAGTCAGTTATTTGACGGATTAGTACACCGTACCCTAGCTAGAGATAGAATTTTATTTTGTACTTTCCTTATGTTAGTGATTTGGTTGTCTATTTATTTACCGAGACCGAAACCTACCTATTGAAACTTTCAGTGGGTAAGTAAAAAGGTTGAAAAGATATGTTTTAAAACCCAGTATCCTGAAAAGCATAGGCTGTCCCACATATTATAAGCTGTGGTGCAAATAATGTTGTCGGCTGTTAGAGTAACAAGAACAACGATAGAGCCCACAGACGGCAACACTCCTTCCCGAGTGATGTGACAACCAAGCTTACAAGCTGGAAATGGGAATGTCGTGAGAATATTTAAAGGCTTATTAAGCATAATCTGTCAACCCTCCAGAAAATGGCGGCAGCCTTTACAAATTCTAGGGGGTAATTCCTTAACACACTAACAGTAGAAAACCCATTGTTTCATTTTGTTCAACAACATTCAGTGCGTTATTTAATTCACGTTGTTGAGCTGACAAACTTTCCGAACATACTCGTATGAATCAATGGATTAGCTATATCCTTCAAAATGATTCATATTGAGATCGATAGTGTGATACGCAATTAGGGTGTTGGAAACGTCTCTGAAGAAAAGGCTGGCAAGGTCTCCGCGAGCAGGGCCGTCTTTACCCGGGGGTGCAAGGGGTGCGTGGCACCCGGGCGCAGGGTCTTAGGGGGCGCAAGCCAATCCTTAAACCTACACATACCATGCGTAAATCTTCTCGAAATTGAAATGCATAAAAATCTACTTACTATGAAAACTAGGACTCAAGTTAAGATAGATTGACAAATTTTGCTATAGTATATGTACCTATCGAATTGAAAGTTGATTACAAAACAGACGATATCATAAAAAGATTTAAAAGCCGGAATTTTTTTTTTTTTTTTTTTTTTAAATAGCTACATTTCTTCACATTTCAGATATAAATGTTGTTTTAAAAGTGAAGACGCTCTATACCTTGTCTCATACGCCAAGTGTCGGATGCTTCCCATTGTTGGCGCGTGCTTGTCACTGGAGTGGATCGAGAGGGTCTGCCACTCACTGGCACGACCTACCTTCATATCATATGATATGAAGGTAGGTCGTGCACGATTACAGTTTTTCCTGATCTATATGGATATATCCATATAGATCAGGATAGTAATCGTGTAACAAAACTTGAGATTATTTTCGATGTTTTTGTAACAATGTTATTGAGAACGAACCTATATAATAATATAATAGAATACTCTTTATTATGTACACCATATAAATTACAGATTATAAATATAGAAATTTTACAAAGGGTGACACAATAGGCGGTCGGTTACTTCTCTACTATTTCATAAATAATGGTTGATTTTTTTAATGAAACGATGCGATGAAAACCTTGTTATTTTGTGTTCAATTAAGAGATCAAATGATTTCTTCAGACAGATGTTTGTCTTAAAACAGTAAGAATAATCAACTACTAATTAATTTTAACTGTAACCAATTCTAGACTCAAAGAAACAATTTGTAAGAGCAGTTTTCACCCATATTAATAGCGTAACCGACAACAGCTGATTTGTATTCATGGTCCATTCCTAAAGTGGTCCATTCTACGGGATTGGCACGTGCGTAGCACACTTTCTGACTTGTTTTATTTCTAGTCTTTAATTCTTGTCCTTTAGCAGCGTCCTTGGAAGGATACAGACTCAAAATCAATCTGCCTAGCCTTTTCCCAATTATGTTGGGGTCGGCTTCCAGTCTAACCAGATGCAGCTGAATACCAGTATTTTAGATGGAGCGATTGCCTCGAAGCCTTCAAAATATCGAAAAACTCACTGGTGGTCATGGCCAAAAAACACACTGTCTCACCTAACTTCGTGTCCGACAGAGCTAGTATCAGTGATGAGCAGTAAGATGCTAGTCTACACGCACATCTAGTTCTCACGCACAGAAACACCGTTAACTGAAAGGCGCGTAAAAAAATTCGAAACGTGCTTTGGAAAATCGAGTTTTATGAAAAAAAACACTACATAAATCAATTATTATAGTTTATTGAACTCTTCGATAACTGAGCTTTGTCGGTACGAATTTGGTTTTGGAGATTTTACAGTTCTTTTATTATTTATTCACACCCAAAGTTACGTAAAAAATAGCAAGAAAAACTATTCTTTGTTGGCTCATAAATTTTTATATTAGGTACTATTGTGATTCCGTAACAAACAAAATGAATAAATAAGTCAAAACGATATCATGTTTAACTTTGAATGCACAGTGTCAAACAGTGGAGTATAATTCTCCCGAAATTTGTATGGAATTAATATCGTCTAGTGGCACCTTAAATTTAAAAAAATATAGTTAAATTTTGTTTTTTTCTAATTTGTGGTTTTATGGTTTAAGACATTTATTTCACAAAAACAGAATACAATTATTCACTTAAATGATTTAGGTATGAGAAACTGTTTGAATACATATACATATATTAACGTTCCTTGGAACGAGTATCAGACATACCGTATGTTTAAAGTTAGACGTAGGTATAATAATGTTACTATTGTTAGTCATTACCTTATTATTATGTTAGTAAAATAAACTATGCTAAAAGAGATCGAGTTTAGAAGACATTTAAATATTTATTCTTGATGTAGCTAATGTAGGTAATCTGCAAAAATATTGTGACTATAAGTCCATAAATTACGTATTGAAACACAGTTTATATCATAGTTGCTATTGAAAGCATAAATACTTTTTAATGTTTTTTTTTTTTGTTTAAACTTAGGTTTAATTTTGCATTAAGTATACGTTTTATTGTATTTGTTGTGTTGTGAATGTGTAAATAGGGTTTTTGTGTTTGTGCTATAATATTTTACAAGTCCCGTAAAGCTATTTCATAAAACAATAAAAATGCTAACAGTAAAGAGCCGATGAAGCATAGAGTCAGTAACGTACGTAGATATCCAATAATTTTGTACCGTTAAGGTGTCCTTGTAAGTCAAGGAAAATCACTTCTTCAGTAATTAATTATACATATAGAGGCAAACAATTATTGGAAACAAAATACATTATTTCAATTATTTGATAACGTTCTAATCGCAATTCTCAGTACCTACAAGTACCTACAATTGCTGTGGAAATATAATTGTATTCGCAATAAAGACGATTTTATTGAACAGTTCGAAGGATATGAGCGAATACATCGAATATTTTCCAGTCCGTCAATACTCTATTCAATATGTACATAAAAGCAATGAAATTTGAAATAGCGGTTTTAAAGTATTCAATTTACAAATTGCTATACGTTTTCATAAAAACATTTTTTTATTTCATTTTAAGTTTTTTAACTACACGCACGTGAAAAGTTACGACAGGCCACATGTGGGACAATTAAAATTGTTATCGATCCTATTAATTGGAATATACAAGGTGATATTGATGGACTCCTGGCTAAATGATAACAGCCGCAATTTTTAAACTTTTTCCAGGGAATTATTTCCGTCCAACAATCCACATTAAAAAATTACTTTTTAAACTCGAAAGTCTTTAAACTTACTTTTTAAACTTAAACTCGAAAGTCTTTAAACTTACTTTTTAAACTCGACAGAACTTTATAATCAGCCTATAATGTTCCCACTGCTGGGACACAGGCCTCTCGGTGAGAGGGAGTGGGCCGTAATCCACCACACAGGCCCAGTGCGGGTCCGCGGATGTCACATGTCTTCGATTTTTTGGTTCTAGGACATGTCGGTTTATCTTCACCGTTTTTAGAGCAGTGGTAATGAAATAATTTACACAAAGTAAAACTTGTAAGTCGCGGCAGTTACCACTGGGCCACCACTGCTCTCTAAAATCTCCGAAAGATCTTGACAGTGTTTATTTTCTCTTCACTAAAATAGCGTAAAAATGCAAATAATACTGAAATAATTGAAAAAAGTGAGTGCATCGAGCGGCGAGAGTGGTGAACAAACGTTAACCGCATCGGACCACATAAGGGAGCGCATTAGTAAATTAAACGCAGCTCACTCAATATTGTGCTAGCATCGAAGGGCGCTCGTCTAAACAATCATAAATACAAATCGCAGCGCAGTTACGCGTCTGTAATCCCTGAAGGAAACGCAGACAGTGACTTAAGGCTCCTTCAGACAGGCGCGACAAGCGTTAAAAACGCGCGCGACACAAAGGCACCGCAAGTCGCGTACCGAGCGGTGCCTTTGTGTCGCGCGCGATTATATCGCGTGTCGCGCCTGTTTGTAGGAGCCTTTACACGTTTACCTTCAGAGTTCGAAAATAATAGTGTTTTGCAGAATTTTGTTTACGTCTGTAGAGTCTATACTATAATTATCATTTCAACTGTGTTTATGTAAAATGACTGCCAGTCATCACCTTTTTTTTTTTGTCAGTAAAACTTTTTGTATTATAAAGAGGTAAAATTTGTGAGTTTGTATGTAGGGAGTCTTCGGAACTACTGATCCGATTTCGAAAATTCTTCCACTAATGGTAAGGAACAGGTACAGTATTCCGGAGTGTCATAGGATATAGTATTTCGTTAAAACAAGAATTTTCACGAGGACGAAGTCGTGGACAGAGGCTAGTATTGTATAATTGGATACTGTTGAAACCAGCTTGACCACGTATGTTTTATGTAGAGGTATGTAATGAAAAGAAAAGATTTATGAAGCTTTGATGAAAAGCATTCCTGTAACTATTCTTGTAAAATTATTATGTACATAGTTTAGTAAGTATATATAGGTTAGTATTGTTAACAATACATGTATTATATGATATAACACAGGTACATAATTAATATATAATGTAATTATATCTACATAGATTCTCAAGCGTAATAAGCTTAATTGCCGAACCATGCGTGAGCAACCAAATACCGCGGAATAACGCTGTGTTAAGTAGATATTCACCATGCAGATTATTATCTATATTATAATAATAGCTTCCTCAACAATAGGGCTACCAAATGCAAAAATATTATTTCTAATCCGACTGGTATGAGTAGTTCCAGAGATTAGCTAGTTCATACAAACTATTCAGCTTATTAGTATACCTATTATAGATTATGTCTAACTCTTTCATTACTAAGCTTATCAACCAATAGTGAGTACTTATTTATTTTTATAAAGGCTTTTCCTTGACACACACTCTCTCAGTAGTTTTAAAAAACCGGTCAAGAGCGAGTTGGGCTCGCGCACCGAGGGTTCCGTACCATCATGTCTTTAATTTTTCATCGGCGAGGCCACAGACTTAAAGTCTGTGGGCGAGGCCTATATTCGTCAGAGAATTTTAACACCGTGCACTGCGGTGTAGAATATTGCAGTTTTATGTCAGCGCCATCTCTTGACCGATAGTGGAACTAATGTAAACTGTTGTTGGTGATTTCTGAAAAGTGTGCTATTTAGAGACTTCGTTTTATTTTTCCTGTAATCTTTACATAAACTTCTATCGCGAATAATTTCAGATGTTTCTCTTTGCAAACGTCGGAGATAGGGATTTTTTTACATTTTTCATCAAAAGTCGAAAACTATAAAAAAATCTTTGAGAATGTGCAAACTGTGCTCTTTCATATGATAACCCACTTGCCTTAGTAGCCCCACTTCGAATTTTTCAGACCCCCTTTCAGTACCTGTTGCAAAAATATACATATACATATTTTTATTTCTTTTTCATTTGCAAAATAGTTGGGCAAGCGTCATCTAAAACTATTCCAAATTTCGTGTTTGTGTCATCTAAAACTATTGCATTAGTAGTTCTTGAGATATCCAGCTGTGACAGACAGACAGACTGAGTCTCACCATAAGGGTTCCGTTTTACCATTTTGGTACGGAACCCTAAAAACACTCCTTTCTTTGAGTAGAAAAAAGCTAATTAATTCTTCAACGAAAATAAAAACGTTCGTTATTTTCAACTTTTGATAAGAAAAAGGTCTTATTTATTTCTCATTTATTTATTTAATATAGATAACATAGCGAAATAACATGTAATAATTAATTAAGTAATTGAGAGAAAAAGACTAGAAACATAAAATTGGCAGTAAATACATAGTTAAGTAATATAGAGGTAGACAATAAATAAATCAATGTAAATAATACAGTATTTTCTTATTAAATAGGTAATTCCTAACTACTTTTACAATTGCGTTACTTCAACTACAAAATTCGTGTTCTTACTTTCAAAGGTATTTTATTCTTTACATTTATGTACGTGCCGTATAAAATATTCTTAATTTACGTAATATACCTATATAGAAGCGTTAAACGATATAATGTGAATACTTTTGAAGAGGGAATAAAATTAAAGATATGACACAATAATGCCGTTATTGGTGACCCTATAATAATAACAACACCCTACAAGGTGGAGACAACAATAAATAAAACATCGTATATCTAATGACGTTCCCAGTCTGCATATGAAAATTCAATCAAATATATCCAATAGTTTAGTCACTATAGCTAGTTAGTTAGTCAAAATTGACAAAACCCCTAGTCGTCCTGAGCGACTAGAATCAAATCAGATTTTTTGTAAACATTGGCGTTCTAAAGTGCCTTTTATTTATGTGCCTATTTGAAATAAAAGGTTTGATTTTGACTAGTACTTTTAAAAAGTCACTTTTTAGGGTTCCGTACCGAAAGGGTAAAAACGGAACCCTATTACTAAGACTCCACTGTCCGTCTGTCTGTCCGTCACCAGGCTGTATCTCATGAACCGTGATAGCTAGACAGTTGAAATTTTCACAGATGATGTATTTCTGTTGCCGTTATAACAACAAATACTAAAAACAGAATAAAATAAATATTTGGGTAAGGCTCAAAATTTTCATTTTTCAAAAATTTCCATTGTGCGACGTCGCACATAATTTTGAGCCTTACCCATATAGGGGTAAGACTCAAAATTTTGTGCGACGTCGCACAACGGAAATTTTTGAAAAATGAAAATTTTGAGCCTTACCCATTTAAGGGGGGCTCCCATACAAACTACAAACATTTTTTTTGGCGTTTTTGCCTTGTGGTACGGAACCCTTCGTGTGCGATCCCGACTCGCTCTTGGCCAGTTTTTTAATTCCATTGTTAGGATTTATTTGATAGTTCCAAAATATTCTTATGCATTAGTGTTGCTAATGTTTTCATTTATTGTCGTACTGTTGTCTCCACATTGTAAATCTGCACCACCGTGTGACATAAAGTCGTTACTTATATTAGTCTATCTTTAGGGCTCCCTCTAACTAATATAATATAGCGTTAAATGCGACACAATAGGATCATGGTAGAAGGTCTTCAATTTGTTTGTTCGATCACCTATTATAGAAAATATAATATAAAATCATACATGTATGTAATAGATTTCTATCTACTGCGCATAATGTAAAATTATAATAACAAAAGGTACATAATTTATATAATAGTACTGAAGTAATTATACACTGTTTTATTTCAAGAAACATTTTTATATGAAAAAGAAAAACCTATGTTGTGCAAGTCCGAAGTCATAGGGCTGAAGTTGTTTGTTCCAAAAAATTTCGTAAAAAAAAAAAAAAAAAAACTAAAAACACAGTTTATAGCTATTATATCCACGCCTAGTTTTTCGTCGATCGTCGACTGATCCTAAAACGGCTGACTAATCTTGATTTAAATACTCGAAAAGCATAAAACGACTATACAATAATTTTATTATTTACTATGTTTTCTGTATACATACATGCTTATCCTATTCATAAGACCCCGTCTGAACATGACACATACTGGTACAATAAGGCTTACATTTAGACCGTGTTCTTACAGTAGACATGAGTCTAGTCGGCCATCTTAATTTTAAAAGTGCAAAAAATTACTTAACTACCGTACAATCGCGTAAAATATCCTTGAAACGTCAAAAGCAAATCAGTTTTGATCGTGACTGTATCGAGCATCCATGCAGATCGGCCTTTAACTACAGCATGTGTTTATAAAATGCAACACATGATATAGTTACAAATATTGCTTTTTATTAACAAAAAATGTATTGTTTTTTTTTTATCGAATGGGAGTAACGCCAATGATAAAATAATAGCTATTCACAATCTAAGCGAGTCGATATTTGTAGTAAGTCTCAGTCCTAGTTAATCTTTGGCCGTAACATTTTCATTATTAGATATTATTGAAGCTTCCATTTACAACTTTGAGAATGTAAAAAGAACACATCTTAAATTTAACGTCGTTTATGTCTTTGATACAGGCTAACTGCCGAGCCTAATAACCTATTTTCAGTTAAAGACAGATCTCTAATGCTGGTAGCCAGTATAATCATAACTGCCAGTGTAATATAATCATACAGATCGCTACTGATTATTAAGACGTTAAAACCAGAGATAGATAAGTTTTCTACGTCCAGTATGCCAAAACTGGTGATAGAGGCAACTGGGTTCGGTCGTTAGACATGGTCATTGTACCTATATAAGCCATTTGTCAAAAAAAGAAGATCAAGGAAGGAATGCAATAGACTCAGTCCTACACTTGTTGAATAGCCTTCACTGGCTGACAAAGAAGGATAAGACTGACGCTGAAAAATTGCTTTTTCGTCCTGCGTGACAACGCGATGCGATGTTAAAACATACGGTCAAATTATTAACACCTAAAGGGTCCTACAAACAGGCGCGACACGCGATATTATCGCGCGCGACACAAAGGCACCGCTCGTTGCGCGACTTGCGGTGCCTTTGTGTCGCGTGTCGTGTCGCGCCTGTTTGAAGGAGCCTTTAAAATATTTTGACCTGACTCCTAGAAAATCGCTCAATTTGTAATTATGGGAAATCAAATATTTTTCGTATTTAGTAGAGTTTCTTCGGAGATTTGTTCAGTTTCATCTATTGAAAGGGTCGTTACTAATTAAGTAGGACCTTATCCAACATTACAATCGTGATCTACATTGTCTTCAAAATAAGTATGTGGTAATATTAATATGTGAATGTGACAGATGTTTGCGCAACCTGTTCTATGATTTTGATAACCGACGAGAAATTTCTACGCTGTCCCTACCATCCTGTTTATAAGAAAATATATCTCTTCGCATTCGTTGTTCACGTAGGACAATGAGTCGACGAAGCTGTGAGAGCATTCTTTGGGCTAAGAACGTCAGATCTCTTTCATTTTACTACAGTGCTAACTAGCTAGATTCTAATGCCATTTTGTGATAAGGTATTTAGTGAAAAATTCCACAGGAAATACAATTCTGATAAGTTTTTAATAACAGTAATAATATGTTCATAAACTGAAACTCAGCTTGTAAATTAACACTGTAATTGAATGATGTTGTAATATTCGATTTCATAACTATTCCTGAAAATATTGCTAGGCCTTTTAAAATTGAGACTTTTTTTCTCTCTTTAATGATGTTCAGGACATTAAAAGCTTCCCTAATAAATAACAAATAGAGCTCGATCAAACGGAACATAATCAAATATTACGATAACTATCGAAAACTAATTTTCAATTCGAAATTAATTAGGTTAATTGCTATGACACGGTTGGATACCAACTGACGCTTCTGGATTAAACATTTTAATCTATAATCAATAAGTTTATACAATACGAATAACACAAGCGTGCAAATGGTGCGATGTAACATAATTCAGTAGATAACCTAAATTTTGTAACCCTCGTTGGGGCCGAGGATAAAGTCTCCCATCAACGTCATCGGCCACATACAGCGTACCGTCAGAATGTCAGATACGGTCTCTGAAATGCTCACTGCAGCTTCAAAAATACTCTGTAAAGTTAACGCTGACGACAGATGACTCCAATGGTGTTAAATAGGAGACTACAGCCTGAATAAATTTCTTAAAAGTAATGTTTTCGATGGGATAATAAAATAACAAGAGGTCTTAGCCGCGCACGGTCTACAAGATCCTCAAGGCTTAACTTGGTGCTTCTTAAAGGCCATATAAGTTGGTGCTCTCGGTACTTCCTCAAGGCATTATAACTTGGTGTCTCGTAGGAGGACGGCTGCCTCGTACGATGGCAGGCCGCCGTTGCAGCGAGGGTCATTCTGGCACCGGGCACACGGCTCCATCACCACCTCCTGAAAAAAAAATCATTCAGGCCACGAATTTACATAGCGACTGTCTCAGAACGTCATTCGGTTTTGCAGAATAAGAAGAAGATGTGGGGACATAAGGGACATGTTGATAGAAAAGTTTTGACGTAGGAGTGAGGCTATAAGAAAAAAAAAACGGTCAAGTACGAAATGGACTCGCGCACAGAAGGTTGCCAAATTTCATGATTCTAGGTCAACGGGAAGTACCCTATAGGTATTGATTCCCTCCCGAGTGTCAAAATATGCGGCATAAGCGGAACATAAACGCCCGCATATTTTGATTGCGTTGACTTAGAAGTTTGATTTTTTTGCTACAAGGGATTGCAGCGCTGAGGATTTTATATTAATTTCAACTTGATAAACTCCACACGTTCCTGAGAAAAAGGGTCTTGACATACGGACAGACAGACGGACCACGAAGTGATCTTATAAGGGTTCCGTTTTTCCTTTTGAGGTACGGAACTCTAAAAAAGGAAGACCAAAAAGGATTGATGGATTGTGTTTAAGTAATGTTACAATGGCTGACAGAAGTGAATACCTTCAACTTATATAACGGCTGATCGAGATGTATGGAAGAAAGTCATGCTGGAAAAAAATTACTACAAATAAATTTACATAAAGTCAAGCGAGTACCTATGATGAACAGAACAACTAACATTTAACCAATCAACCGCGATAATAAAATAATCAAAGATAAAAAAGTTTTTTAGAACATACAAAAAGACTAGGAACGTGAAATAGTATAAAAGACACCCGCTGTATAAGCAAGTTATAAAACGCATTGAGTTGTGAACTAGTCGCAAAACAAGTAACACAGTGTCCTTGCTCTCTAAGGCTTGTGTGAGTAATACAATCATTATGATAAACACAAATTATCTTATACAACATTATGCAGATCGTGACGATGTCCATTATTGGCATGTCCATTCACTACTTGTCAACAATGTAGAATGAGCACAACACTACTTCATTATTATATCATCATCTAAAACTGTACACAGAGTCAATGAAGACTAATTAATGGTGCCAAGACATCGACTTCTGAACTCGACCGAGCGAATATAGGTCACAGTAACTCAATCCCTTCGTTAGATCGCATATAAAAAGAACAAACAATAATATTTTGACGGCAACAACTAAAAGTTATAGATTGCAAGTGAACCCGTGGAAGATATCGTGATCAAAAATTGGGTCACGGTTGTGCCGTGAATAAAAAACTACACCAAATGAAAATACCACATATAAGTAGGACCGGCTTTTCCGTGACCAGCACAAATCCGTTTTCGAACGACGTTTGACCTCCAATATCCACTTAAAGTCAGACGTCAGAGTTCTAACACCCCTTCTGTAACGTGGAACCCCGATTCGGAACAATTTGTAAAGAGAAAAAATACTAAAAATAAAACATCAATCGGAAACACGCACAAAGTTGCCATTTTCAGTTCTATTCCACTGTCTTCGTCTATTTCGGGTTGATGGACTGCCATTACCGGTTATTTATAAACGTTGATTAAAGTGACGTAACTTATGGTTAAGCCGGCTACTTAACGATACATTTGTGACGTTTAAACGTTTCTTAACTTACGTAAACGTCTAAAATAAAACAGTTAATTATTCATGGAATGATCGAAGTTCAACTCACCTCTAGTGATTGACAGTCCTTAATATTCGGGGGCCCTTCGACAACTGTCTCGTAGGCTGGCGGTGGTCCTGGAATCTCCTCCTGCTCCTGCATAAGAAAAAAAAAACGTATAAAGAAGATTGACTATGGTTTGGTAATGCTAGCTGAGTTTGAAGCCGGAGTTTTTCTCTAAGCCGCCAACGAAGATACGGGCCCATCCAAAAATAGCTGGTCCGTCAAAACTACTTTCAACGTTTCGGGCGGGTATAAACACATCATGGGTAGGAACAACGGTCAAATTGTGTTGTAATTCATTCTTAGTTCGGGCTCCGAACTAATGTTATGTCCGTGGGTATTACGGAGTAGGGAACGCACGTAACTTCGGCCGAAATACGGACAATGTGCTTAGTGTGGGCGTAAACCTCCTGTTCCTGGTAAAGGCTTGGGAAGATGAGTAACTAGGTAGCTAGCTCTAGGGTAGGACTTTAATAGTGACGCATTAGTGAATAGGCATAACAAATAAACACTTTTTTCTTGTTTTAAAGGGTAATTACTTAGGCAGCGATTCATAATTGGACCACAATTGAGAATGAAAATTCAAAGACGCGTCACATTTAGGCACGTTTCGTTACATGAGAGAGAAGAAAGATATAACTATCTACATATCTGTCTCTCACACTAAACTTCTCGTATTCTTTATTTTTTAAGAAGTTTCACTTCTAGGGCGTGTACTGTGCTGCATGCTCAATTTTTTTTAATTACATCGAGGTAGGTAATTGGTATGGCTGACTATTTTTGGAAAATAAATAATTCATAACTCCTAATAAAGATATCAAAACAATGCTGACCTAATTTCCAAATAACTAAACCTCAACTTGCTCGTGGCAGCAACACGGAATAAACTCATTCATTAATTATTTATTTATGGTGAATAAAGCTATCAATTAACTTTGGAATTAACCCAGTTTATTTTAAGTTACATACAAAGCGATACCTGCTGATGCGATCCAATTTCCCCATACTTATCGCGAATTGCATCGTATCATAATCAGTATAATGTTCTTACTACTGGGACACAGGCTTCCTTTGGTGAAAGGCCGAGTGAGTGGGCCGTAATCCGCCACGTAGATCTAGTGTGGGTTGGTAATTGTCACATGTCTTCTTTTTTGGTTCTAGGACATGCCAATTGAACCGTATATAATTATGTCCAATTCAAAGCGTATCATTCACCCAGTTATATATCGGTTTCAAAATTTTAAAACATTTAAAAATTTGCGTCGTAGGTACTTATAGGAAAATACCTATTATTTGTATCTAGTTTCATAAAACAACGAAAACTCAGTCACAAGAAAACTATTTAAATTCTAGTTTACTTTAAGGACATAAATATGGAAATTAATTACGTTATCAAAATACAAGGTTTGAAGCCCTAAAACAATTATTGTTAGGCTAATTGAACGCCTTTGGGCAACCAACAAGTCGTAAGTTTAGACTCCTTCAAACGGGCGCGAGACGCAATTAAATCGCGCGCGACACAAAGGCACCGCAAGTCGCGCAACGAGCGGTGCCTTTGCGACGCGCGCGACTCGAGTCGCGCGTCGCGCCTGTTTGTAGGAGCCTTTTACCGACATACTCGTACTATAAGCTGAAACACTTTTGTTTTCATACCAACGCCGTAGCGTTACCATGGCAACGAGGAAATTTTTTTCTAATACCAGATGGTGTTTTGTTTATTTTTGTCCCACGTATGTTGGAAGTGTTGGAACTTTGTTTTTTTGAAGTGAAAACTTCTTCAGGCGCGTTGGGCAAATTTTGAAATGGGGAAAAAACCATTGAACTCGCGCTACTGTTCCCGTAAGCAACACAGCGCGTGTTTTGTTTATAAGACAATAAAAAAAAATACCCGCTTCGGATGTGTTCGTCTGTCCTCGGAATGTATTCGGTTTTAATGTATATCCAATATGTCATTAGTGATGACAAAGTATTCTGTTTGTTGTTTTGTTTTCACTTCTGTCGGCACTCCCGGAGTGTCCACTGTTTTTTTTATTTTTTATTGCTGAACGGGCCTGCTTTTGATCTCAATCACGCCTGATGGAAGGCGATGTATGAGGTCTATGATGGAATAAGCATACCCAGAAGATGCCTGTTCACTCTTGCTTTGAATACAGATGGCTTAAATGTGGAAGTTTAATTATAAACAGTAGGGACAGCTTAAACGATTTGGCGGCCCTTTATCGCAATCAGTTTGTTTTCAGCCCTATAGGGATTTTAAATAGCGCGCGTCTAGACAAATCGATATTATGTTGGAAGATACTTCTTATTTTTATGGAGGTAAAATAGTTTTAGACCTCTAAATAATCTCCAAATTGAGATAAAATTTTCGAAGCAAGTGAAAAGTATTAATTTTCTTTTTCAGATGCTCAAGCAAATGTGAGGACTGTCAGCGAGCCTCATTGACGTTGTATGATATAAATGTAATGGTAAGTGTATCTTAATAAACAAATGTGGCATTGTGGAAATACCTTCTAAAGTACGAGTATGCTCATTGTAAAATAACATTGGAATAAACAGTCAATATTGTGCATAGCAATAGCTAACATAAATATCCTGCCACAACGGTTACTAAATACTAATATATTTTATTTGGTTAAGGGGAAAACGCCAGGGTATTGACTATTTCATTAAATATCAATAGGATTATATGAATTTCGAGGGTATTGATGATTTTAATGATTCTGTAAATACATACTTGTTACGCTCACAAATCATATTTTGTTCATCATACAACCTGACACTGACAATTGCAATAAAAATTAAGAAAATTTGAATTTTCGGACTATACAGGCTTTCTGTTTCATTGATCGAAATATATGGCAGGTAACCAGACAATCTACTCTCCGTAAGTTCTAAACACATTGTTGATTCCTACTCAAGATTCCGCATAAAAATAAAACAAATGAATATGTCTCGACGTGCAATGACGTCACCTCGCAATATATTCTAGGATATCTCTAAAAGTTCATGCTAAATATAGCGGTCCACACTCTAATAAGTTCACGTTAGAGTATTGTACACAAATAGACTTCAACGCTTTTAACTATGTATTCCCATTAAAGGGAACAGAATCATGGACGATGACGCACCATTTAATACAATTGGAATCTGATATACTTAGTGAAGTTATTTGCGTACACATTAATGTTCGGTGAATCGTGATATATCCCTAATTTTGTGGTTCGACATTTTCGAGTAATGGAGTGTCTGCCTGTGACAGTCATTGATGATATTATGATTAAATAAGTTAATGTGCTTTATGTGTAGCTAGTCATTTGAATATTAGTGGTGAAGTAATTAATGATTTTCTACAAATTAAAATATCTTTTATGTAAGCGTTATGTGATGTGACTGAACGTTATTTTCTAAGACATAACTGCAGTAGGTAACTGCAGAAGTATCTACTTAAAAACGACGTGATATATTATTTTCTGTCGTCAATATCGATAGTTAATTCTGCCAATTGGAGCTGAACTCGAGTCGTATGGCTCGTCGTAATCGAATGCAGCTCGGCATTCGTTGGAACTAGCTCAAGACTCTCAACAGCATGTAAGCTGTAGGTTCTAATTATTCCCACTACGTTAGTCTGCAGGATTGGAAAACGAGCTGTATTTGCAGTTAATTGAGCACATCTCGATTGCTGTCGTATTCGTGCTTTGCAACTTGCATTCGATAAAGATCAATAGATGTTTGATTTGTCTCCATTAGCAAGACTACAATCATATTTGTGTGATATTTTTATCTATTAAGAGTGACAGATAAAAAAATATTAAAAAGCAACATATTATGCACAAACTATTATACCTACTTAGCAAACTTATAAAAGGATTGCAGAAAATAAAACGCCTGACAAGTCCTCGGAGATAACGGTAAAGTTTAAGGTATTTCGATAACAGGGTTAACCCTGGAAAGTATTTTTCCCGTCAAAACTAAAGCCATGATAAAAAATACTAGCGACTAGAAAATCAGATACGATCGCTCATTTAGCTAGTCGAGCATGTAAAACCGCGCTCAGTGCGGCTCGCCGGCCCGAAACCAATTATCGCAAATGCGATTTTTATTTCTAGCCAGTCGACGGCGGCCATTAAATCCGGTGAGAACGAATCTTTAGTCCCGTGGGGTCGCTCTTCGATGCTCGGAATTGTGATTGGGCAGAACAAAATAAGACATATCGATGTGATGTGATTTCTGACGGGCGATCAATAGGTATTATTTATAAAGATGTCTGCGGCAAGAGGTCCACAGATTATGTCAGGATAGCTTGTTCCAAGCAATGTCAAATTCGCTTAGAGCTTCTTGGTATAGTCCGGTAAAATATTTCAGGTACAATTTAGTTCTAGCCCTCCTGAACAGGACAATGTCGACTTTGATCACGGCTAGGACTAAGATTAAGGAAAAGACACTGATTCGTGTTGGCAGGAATGGAGATCATGCATGAGTGGACACAGCAATGGAATCATGATACTGGGTGAATGAATGCAGTCCTTTTTCGTATTTTACTAAAGGAATTGTATATACACGCTGACTTCACTTATTTTCTATTACAAACTTGTGCAAAAAGAAATTTACAAGTGCATACCGCACAGCTTTTTCCCGGAAAAGTTCGGGTAACTTTGTAACTTTTCCCCGAGTAAGGGTTGTTTTTATTTTTCATTAAAGCCAACTGGTACGGTATTTAATTTATCCTTTCATGTTATTGTACAATCATATACATTAATCATTATATAAAAAAACATGTAAGTACACACATATAATTATCTGATTATATCAGTTGTCGATTCTATCTTATTTCCTCGAAAGCATTATAATTGTAACATACTATACAGTACATCAATTACGCTGCCGCAATATAGGTACACTGTTTTTGTTAACTTCTCTACAGCTGGAAACTGGCGTAAGTGTTCAAGCTGTAAATTGTAACTTAAATTCGAGTCAAACGGCAAATAGCAGCAAGATAAAAGGCTTTCGGTGTGACCATCCGATTGGACCTTTGTTTATTTGCACACGCTTAAATCGTTGACAGTTTAACTGCTACCCTTACTGACTGAGGGTACAGCTTAGTCATTTCACGTGATGGCTGGCCCTAGCACATAAAATATGTGAATTCCAGTTCATGCTGAAGTGACACGTATTGCCTGTGTGAGTGTGTGTATTGAATAAAGTAATCGTTTAAAACAAGTATGGACTAATACAGTAGTATGGAAGAAAAATAAATGTTGCGCAGACGCAAAATAAATTGGGATAAGGACAAGAGAATGATGATCATGATGAAATTGATGATGTAACGTATATTATGACAAATTCAAGATGATCTTGATTTTACTTTTTAACCGAATTCAAAAAAAGGAGGACGTTCTCAATTCGGTTAAATATTTTTATTTTATGTTTGTTACCTCAGAACCCTGTTATTTATAAGCTGATTTGCAAAATTATTATTTTATTTGAAAGGATATATTTTCAGATTGCTCCCATAGAAATTTCATCAAAATCGGTTCAGTAGTTTGATTATTAAACCAATATTATTGGTAAAAATTCAAATAAACGTAATTGCGTCGTTTGCTTTCCCATGACTTTTCAGTGGTAGCTTAGTGGAATAGTCATGGCATGGATTGTGCCATGGCTGTGAGTTCCGTACCCTTACATAATTAACCGACTTCAAAAAGGAGGAGGTTCTCAATTCGACTGTATTTTTTTTATGTATGTTACGCGATATCTATTTGGTAGTTTTTGAGTTAGCCTTCAATAATACGTATTTTTGCGAATTAGTTAATACTAGCGACCCGCCCCGGCTCCGCACGGCTGCAATGCTGATACTAAATACACTACAGAAAAACTGTGAACGTTGTATATAAAAACATAGCGGCCCGCTCCGGCTTCGCACCGCCGCAAACGCTACGTTCCGCAATTTTTAAATCTGTAATATCTTCGAAAATATTCACTTAAATCATACGGTGTAAAGGGCCATATAGATCTATATTAAATGAACAATGTATTCAAGGTATTTAATTGGTTAAGGATTAATGCTGTATTGGTTAAAATCGCTTCGAAAATTAGCCATTATTTGTCGTAAAAAGTAAATGACAAAAAAAAGTTATTGTGGGTTATCCATAAGAGATAGACATATACCATCACGGACTTTTCTGTAGACCTTTTCAATGTGTACAATACTTAGTACATTATTTTGATAAAACTCGTAGGGTTCAGCCTGCGTTTGCAATGTAAGCGGAAAAAATGTAATTATTTACGACATCACATTAGAAACCTCAAAAATAACAGTACTTCTCCACTATTTAATGGATGTTATTATACATATCAACCTTCCTCTTGAATCACTCTATCTATTAAAAAAAACCGCATCAAAATCCGTTGCGTAGTTTCAAAGATTTAAGCATACAAAGGGACATAGGGACAGAGAAAGCGACTTTGTTTTATACTATGTAGTGATTGATGATGTTATAATAACTTCCTGTCACTGATATTTACATAGCACGCAGTGTTATACGAATTTGTGTGGGGTAAGTACAACTTAAAAGTGAAAAATAAACGTACGAACCAACGGCACCGACTTTTTTCACTTCGTAGTGCCTTTTTTGGAAGACAGAATCTCACTACTACCTAACAATGTCCACTAAATCCAACCAAGTCTACTAAATAACAATACAGGCTTTGTATACTAAGAAGTCATACATACGTAATAGGCTTTATGAGGAAATAGATAGCAAAAAATGCGATTCCATCATCATTAATTTCTATTAATGATATACAGTCGTGTTACCAACGTATCACCGCACCAACGGAATATTATTTCTTCGAAAACAGGCAGGTAAAGTTGATTACAGTAATAACTGTACTTTGAACCGAAATAATAATGAAAATAACCTCCGCTAAAATACCTGTAATAAAAGCTAAAATATAAACTCTTAATGATAAGTATCATCGCCAGCACTAAAACTAAGTGATCATTGCCATGTAAGTTACTCATTTATTAAGATAACCTTTTTATCTGAATGAGGCCGAAAACAGAAGGAATAATGCCTAAGCGTGTAGCCCAGTCACAAAGAAAATGCCATCATTTATGTTGTAACATAGATTAAATTTTTAGCATAGGAAAACATCGCGAATCTTTAAGAGTACAGCCAAGGAGATTGGTTATTAACTCCTTACGTCAATTCGCCCTGTTAAAGCCATTTCATGTAACAACTGACTGTCAAGAACAAGCAATGGTGGCCGAGTTACGGCTTCGCATACGAGTTGAGTCGTGAGTTCGAACCCAGGCATGCAGGCACTTTACTATCCATACTAATATTATAAATGCGAAAGTGTATTTGTCTGTGTGTTACTTCTTCACGCTTAAAGGCTCGTACACACAGGCGCGACGCGACACGCGACACAAAGGCACCGCAAGTCGCGCGACGAGCGGTGCCTTTGTGTCGCGCGCGATTCGCGTCGCGCGTCGCGCCTGTTTGCAGGAGCCGTAAATCGCTGAACCGATTTAGATGAAATTTGATATAGAGATAGTTTGTGTCCCGGGAAAGGACATAGGATAGATTTTATCCCGATATTCCCACGGCATCGACACTTATGCGGGTGAGACCGCGGGACGCTGCTAGTGCGTATATAATTTCTTCACTACTGCTCTCAAAACGGTCAAAGAAAACATCGACAAAAAATTTTCTGTCGATGTTTTTTGTTTTGAACTTTTGGTTCAAACCAAAAATTCAAAGACATGTGACATCCACCAACCCCACTCCCTCCCACAGGGGGGAGATCTGTGTCCCAGCAGTGGGAATAATAGGCTGATAATGCACTGTCAAGAATGAAAGTTGTGATTTAAATGTACGGACGCTATATATTAGTTTGTGTATAGTTTTAGTTAAGTTAGGATTTAATTTTCTTATTTTTATTAATTAATTAGGTATTAGTTGTTATTTGCTTACTTATTATTTTAATTCATAAAATTACCTGACTTTACAAACAACCCTAAGCAAAGCATCACATTGAATAGAATATTCATAGGTAAGTGCAGTCAAACTTATGGCAGGTGAAGCCAAGTTGCACTTGCAATCCAATGGGCTAGCCAACGTAAATACGTAAACAGATTAACACTGCCAGAATTGTGAGCGTTTTGACTGAGTTATAGACTTTGTGGGCGCAACTTCAACTCCCGGGATAACATGCCAGTTCAAGCTGAGAGTTATACAATACCTAAGTTACGGAGTCGGAGCAAATGGACAATTGGCCAGGAATTGTCAGTGATATAATTTTATTAGATTATAGGACCCATTTCAAGGGATTATTTTTGCACACAATAGGATCTTTAAATCATATGCGTAAAGAAAATCACGGGTTACACTAGCTGTTACAATTTTATTAAAAAAAATTATAACCCTCCCTAGTCTTTGCCGTAGTCGAGTAATGATGTCTAATCCTCAATTCACTTTGTTCTCGCGTTCAAGTATTCCAAGCTTTTTCCGTAATACCGTTAATAGGAAAATTGTTAAGATCCATTCCCGAACGGCTAGCGTCCACTACGACAGCTGAAGTCCCGCGAGAGATGTCAGAGGGGGGAGGAAGGGGGTTATTTACATAATTGCATTCATGGGAATTCCGGAGTGGCAAGTGGCCGTGAACAACACTGGAACCACTATATCGGACTAAGACGTTTTAAAATTCAGTCGTTATGCATATTTTTTGTGACGTAATTTTTTTGTGCTTTTCTGCATACAAAGGGATTTATGAGCATAATTGGAAAGAGTCTTTATTTTCCTGAAAATTACATTTTGATGAGTTTTAAAATCGACTTAACGATCATAACATACGACGTATGTATGTATAATTTTATTTTGTCCCAAATGCCTTAAAAACACATAGAGCTATTGCTTACGTACTTACGTCAAACAGATATGTATTTTCAATGTTACGAATGCATGGTCCAGATCCAGACAAGGCGGCACAAAGCGTAGGCATTGGGCTACGGGCTGCGCCTACGCCGCTACGAGATTGCTACGAGCTACGAATACCCAAAAATATTCGAACGTACAGGAAGACGATTCAATTCATGAAGTCTTAATTTATCTGCCTAGCCTTTCCTAAATATTTTGGGTCGGGTTCCAGTTTAAAGGCTCCTACAAACAGGCGCGACACGCGATAAAATCGCGCGGTACACAAAGGCACCGCTCGTTGCGCGACTTGCGGCGCCTTTGTGTCGCGCGCGATTTTATCGCGTGTCGCGCCTGTTTGAAGGAGCCTTAACACAACACAATAACCCTTTCTAAAACTGGTTTTCAGACTTCATGAACTCCCGATAAACATGATATTGAACATTTCAGATATTATAGGTTGCAGTAAGGTAGGTAATATATTAGCAATAATATATGTAGATCTTTCGTATATTAAGGCGTATTATCACACAAGGCACGTACACTGAAAATGTATCGTTCGCAAGATTTAGACCTGAAAATATTTGCGTATTGCGTTCGAAAAACTAAGTGTTATGGAGAATATTTAAAAATATGTGACAAAATATACTACAGTAAAAAATAGTGTGAATTCGGAACCCAAAACAAACGGCGAAGGACGTTTAAGGGGGGCCTGTCAACCTCGGCCGACGTTTGTTTCAAATGAAGGTCAAGGTTACGAGTTCCGTAAACGTACTAAAAGTGAGCAAAACAATGTGCTCTATAAATAAATAGCGAGCCCCTGCTTCGCACGGTATTTAAGACTTAACAAAACATGTATCATCATCATTATCTGCCTAGCCTTTTCCTAACTATGTTGGGGTCAGCTTCCAGTCTAACCGGATGCAGCTGAATACCAGTATTTTATTTACATGGAGCGACTGCCTATCTGACCTTCACAACCCAGTCACTGGGTAATACGATACTCCTTGGTAAGACTGGTTGTCAGACAGTTGTCGACGACAGCGCGACAGAATGATATGGAGCTCTCTTGGACATTGGACATCGTACCGACAACATGTGCTCAGAAACTGACCTGCGTTCCGTATCTGGTTGTGTCGTGTACCTACTACAGTGTGTGATTTGCTAGTGTGATTGAATTTTTTGTGAAATATAATCTGATTTTAACTGCAAAACGGTTTTTCTATTGCGCAATAACCAAGACTGTCCACGCCCACAGTAGTTAAAATATAGTTGATTATAACGAGACACACATACCTTCTCCGTCATACATATAAACAAATTATCTAAAGGATAGTGAAAATCGAATCAAAATCCGTTGCGTAGTTTAATAGAAGAACAACGCGGTCACGCGGTCTTAATAATATACTTCGTAGATCTTATCAAATCTTATCCATCGAGAATCAGTCGAGTACCTATTCAACAACTACTCAAAAGTTTCTTCAAGGCCACTGAGCACAAATACCTTCACATTGTTATTGTAATTTAATTTTACACTAAGCAAACACTTTTCCTGAAAACACATTACCATTTTCCATTTTCATTACATTAAAAAATTATCTTGTACCTACGATACAAAACTGCTTGAATTCAAATGTCTTTCTAGGACAAGAAAACTGGTCTTGAAACAGTTTTAATTACTTAAGGAGGTAAAAATTGTGAGTATGTAACTAGAGGGGTAATCTTCGAAACTAGTGATCCGATACCGAAAATTCTTTTACTAATGGGACGCTCCAGTATTGCCGAGAATCATAGAAAATTTTATGTTGTAATTTTTGTAGAATAATCTGACAAAAAAATCATAATGATTGTATGTATATTAGTATGGCTTTTATTGTAAAAAGAAAGTTTTTAGTGGTATCTTCATGTTTTTTTTTTCTATCGTATCAAATTAGGTGTATTATGTTTCAACACGCTATCTACCTAGCATATATCCTGAAGAATATCATATATTTTTCTGTTTTTGTTACTGTAGTCTATATTGTATGTACTTTTATTGTTTCTAAAGACTTGCGTTTTTTGTTTTGGGTCCTGTAAGCCCCTTAATAATAATATATAATTGTAGTCCAATGTTAGCAAGTATAACTACACTATCGTATTAGGTAAGCCTGTGATGATAGTTGTATGTGTTTTAAAATAAAATAAATAAATAAATGTCTAATGAAGAAATTTCATGCGGACGAAGTCGTGGACAGAAGCTAGTAATTTAGATTTATAGAAAATATTGCATCACAATGAAAATGGCTGTCTTAGAATCTTCAGTTCAATCGTATGTAAATTGTCGAAGCGAATTATTGTAACGATTTACTTGAATAACAAACTTACTTCGCGATTGTAACAATCCATTGTGCCGTCTCCAGACAATTTGATACAGTTTAAATCAAATAACAGCTTTTATAAACTTCTTGATTTTTTAATTACATCGCCGCATTTGCACTATGTTGAAAGCTGAATATTTCTAGAAGTCAAATTGAAAACTGGAACGAAGTGACGTGGCGGTCAAGATGTTTCACTTTTTTAAAAGCGAAAGGTACCTACTTATACTTCTTTCCAACCAGATGTCTCACGACACCTCTCGACTGCTTTTATGTTTATTCTGAAACTGTACGGTGTAAAGAATTCTTGCTCAGCAAGCGAGATTAGGTATCGTTAAAACAATAAGATACATCGCTCATTGCTATTCTGTACCGCCTCCGCTTTCCAATAACTATCGCGTAAGATTACCCATCTAGACGATAACTCGCGCCGGCAGTCCCGCGAGATGTGATCATCTGCTCAGAATCGCTGATAAAAATCGCATTAGCCTTAATTGGTCCCGCTGCGATTAGTCGGGCGCTCGCGTGTAGTTCGGCCAGTCCACGCACTTTACGACCACTCTTTATTGTATAGCAAACACAATAAACGGAAGAACATGAAAATAATCTACTTTTATGCCGAGAAAGATCAACAGGATGAGAAATTAAATGACACTCGTAAAGTGGGCTCGATATAAAACTGCCAATTTGGTTAATTGCGAAATGGCCCAAAATTTAATTACTTTATTTATCACTAGCAGCGCCCCGCGGTTTCACCTGCATAAGTGTCGATTCTGTGGGAATATGGGGATAAAAATAAAAACTATCCATGTCCTTCCCCGGGATACAATCTATCTTTGCCAAATTTTATCGAAATCCGTTCCGTGGTTTAGGCGTGAAAAGGTAACGATACAGACACAGACAGAGTTATTTTCGAATTCATAATATCAGTATGGATATCTTATTATGTCCCTACATTATCATTAATGATGTTCACACTTTATGATATGGTAAACCAGAAAGTCTTTCAAACTGGAAATTCTATTTTATTTATGTTCCAATAATTTCAGAATTGCATCTA
The DNA here is from genome assembly GCA_963855955.1 of Luperina nickerlii. NCBI lineage: Eukaryota > Metazoa > Arthropoda > Insecta > Lepidoptera > Noctuidae > Luperina > Luperina nickerlii. The sequence continues at coordinate 15,648,206 of OY979679.1, read as the reverse complement.
TCGTGTCCAACAGGCAAGTATGTAGATATTTTCATTAATGTCAAAAAAATAAACACAATTTAGCCTGGCAGTGCTCGTGGAGATAGGAAGTGGGGAAAATAATGGCGTGACGGTAGTGGCCTCACGCATTTGTCACGTCACCGTGAGTGAGTGCCTCAAAACATGCGACTGCCTATGTATGCAGTTCAGGGACAGTCTGTAATGATGATTCGACATAAAATGATCGAAAGTTAAGGCTCCTGCAAACAGGCGCGACACGGCACGCGACACGAAGGCACCGCAAGTCGCGCAACGAGCGGTGCCTTTGTGTCGCGCGCGATTATATCGCGTGTCGGGCCTGTTTGTAGGAGCCTTTATGAGTCCGGGTAACTCAGCAATTGGAAGAGACTGGGATAATAAGCATAATCAGCCAATGATGTTCGCACTGCTGGGACAAAGGTCTCCTCTCAGTGAGAGGGAGTGGGCTCTATTCCACCACGCGGGCCCAGTACGGGATGGTGGATGTCATATGTCTTCGAATTTTTGTGTTCTAGGACGCCGGTTTCCTCACGATGTGTGTTTAATTTCATCACCACTGCTTTCAAAACGGTAAAGGAGAACTGTCATAATGATGATGATTAATTGTTAAATTACCCTTAAATTACCCAAATACAGCCTATCGTTTTACACTAATAAGTGCCGATATCAGGTTTGCAATACGCAACATACTCTAAGTAATCACTAAACTACTGCAATCGGTCCCTGGTCATACAATAAATCGTCAGCTGGAATATATTGTTATTGTCGCTTACGAATAACGGCTCGTTTTCGAAGATACGTCTTCATTGCTCGTTAACTACTGCTCCATGCTGAGTACTTGACTTAATTCTAGTATTTATTAGTAACTAACTACATACTAGCTACATTACATTTCGTCGTTTTCTTTTGGTTGTCAGTAGTCTGCTGTCTGACAAATGTAACTGTAGAAAGCACCGTTATCTATAACTAACTATACTAAAATTAAAGCTGAAGAGTTTGTTTGTTTGAACGCGCTAATCTCTGAAACTGCCATTCCGATTTTAAAAAAATATTTTTGCCTTTGATAGCCCAGTTCTCGAGAAAGGTTATAGGCTATTTAACATCACGCTACGAGCTTCAGGAGACGAGCAAAATGAAAAATTGTCAGAAAGACGCTAAGTGGAAAAAACAAACGACGCGGTGAATCTGGGCCGAAATTTCCCGTGGAAGAAACCGCGGGCTTAAGCTCGTCTCATATTATGAACTGGTTTTCTTACTTTAGTATCAAGCTTAAAGCCCCAATTACACGATGCAAGTTTTTTGTCTGTGGCTTACAATAAAAAAAAGCAACAAATGATAGTCGCAGTCATGTCATGTGTCATCAGTCATTTTACCACGCACAATGGTCCATTTGAAGGGCTAAGTAATAATTTGTAACTGAATTTACAAATAAAAAATCTGTCCTTAACCTATTTGGAGCCTTTTGCTCTTGTTATGATAGATATTAAAATTTTGAACCAAATTTCATTAAACGGGGTCAAATGTAACAAAATAAACTATAGATAACATTAGTGTGCCATCACTGTGCAAAATGTTGCAACACCAGAGATGAAATAAAACAGTACTATTTGTATAAACTTTATGTGAGTAATGTGAGTTACAGTTCTCTTTGATAAATATAGTTTGCTCCTAATGAATACAAACAGAAGGCCCCTGAAGGAGCGGCCACTGACGTGTGGCGGTGTGGCACGCTACCCTACCAATACACTTATGGGGCTTACATGACCTAAAGCGCGGTCACTATCGGACTGCATAGAAATGAAAGAGAAGCGCGATGACACAACGCTGGTAATCTATTGCAAAATATGAAGCAATTATTTAATTACAAAAAATATATTGTTTGGACTAAAAAAATAAAACACATGTTTTAGTATGTTGCTTGTAGAATAATCTGACAAAAATCAGAATGATTGTATGTGTGTATATTAGTATGGTTTTTATTCTAAAAAGAAAGTTTTTAGAGGTATCTTCATGATTTTTCTCTATCGTATCAAATTAGTTGTATTAATGTTTTCAACACACTATCAACCTAGCATATATCCTGAAGAATATCATATATTTTGTTTACTGTAGTCGATCATATACTTTTATTGTTTCTAAAACTTGCTTCTTTGCGGTTAGGTCCTGTAAGCCCTTTAATGTTAATAATAAATGAGCCTTCAAAATAACTCTGAACATAGTTTGTCTTGATTAACACTTATTGTGTACTGCTTATGCTCGCGACTTCGTCCGCGTGAAATTTCACCCTCTTAGAGGTGGAATTTCGAAAAACCCTTTCTTAGTGGATACCTACTCTTCACGAAGAATACACCCTCCAATTTTTATGTCTCTAGGACCAGCGGTTTAGGCTGTGCGTGTTGATATATCAGTCAGTCAGTACTTTGAATTTTATATAATTATGTATATAGAGAGTTATCTATATACAAAAAAAGAAAAAAAAAAAAAAAAAGAAAGAAAAAGAAAGAAAACAAAAACAATAAAAGAAAGAAAGAAAAAGAGAAAGAAAGAGAGAAAGAAAGAAAGAGAGAAAGTGTAAACCTGATGGGTTTCGATAAAATGAAACTGCAAAAAATATTGAACTACTTTTGGGGTCTACGACCGCTGCTTGTGTTGTTACTTGAAGTATGACCTGTGAAAAGCAGTTTCCTTTTGTTATATCGTAAATAGGTATATACCAATCATGTGTGTAAAAAAAACTGATTTCAGATGTCTAAACTAAATGCGGTCGAAGCCCCCAAAAAAAAAACTTTTATTGAATTTATCATATTGTTTAGATATCGATTACCCACCACATCTGCGGAGTTTCGTTAGCTAATTTAATTTGACCTTTCAGTTGCAGGCCAAAAAGGATACAGAAAGAACCTAGTTTAAATTTTAGGGTTAATATAAAAGACTTGGTAACTAGAGGTTATTCACAATTCAGCTTCTGATCAACTAGGTAACTCGTTAGTTACGAGTATCTATCATAAATTAAGGTCGCTCTTCATGTCTGACTGTGTGACCTCATTGTTCTTCTAAACTGCACATCGGAATTTTATGCCAATTTCACCATAATTTATAGAATTTATTACGGAAAATTTATGTGCATATTACTTACATTATTATAGAACTTAAAGAAATATCTATGTTTTGTCAAGTTGTAAAAATCATGCGAAGCAGGGGCGGGTTGCTAGTTGTAAATCAAAGAAACAACAATTCGTAAAACAAATATAGGTATCCATATATGATCATCAGAAGCCGAGAAAAATTCAAAACTCGCGCAAATAACTCCCAATGTCAATTTAAAATAATATCATAACATGCAACGTTCCCGATAAAATCAGTATTGTATGTCGTTCACAATACATTCAAATAGACTGCAATTATTTTGTTGATAACAAATTGCGGGTTGCGGTCACGTCGGCCACAATTTGACGTTTTAGAAAATGTTTTCAGACCTATATACGTTTGTGCAAAGCGATACTCATAATTAACAGTGTGTTAGCGACCGGCCTGGGTTAATAAAACGGGTGTCAACTAATTAAACCGATGCTAAACGCCTATAAAATCTTTATTGCGTCCGAGTGCGTCAACAGCATGTGTATCTAATTGTAGATTACTCGCATTGTACATGTGAAGTGAAGCCGAGTTAATCAGAAGGCTGTGGAAGTGATAAGAAACTTAGGTTTGCAAAGATTATGGCTAATATTTGTTTTTTGTTACTACTTAACTACTCCTACATACAATATTCGCACTGCTGGGACACAGCCCGCCTCTCGGTGAGAGGGAGTGGGCCGTCACCCACCACACAGGCCCAGTGCGGCTTGGCAGATGTCACATGTCTTCGAAGTTTTGGTTCTAGGATATTCCGGTTTCCCCACGATGTTTTCCTTCACCGTTTTGAGAATAGTGGTGATGAAATAATTTACAACAAATATAGCGCCTGTCTGGGTTCGAACCTACGACTTACAACTCGTAAGTCGCAGCAGTTACTACTGGCCCACCACTACTTACGAGATTTGCTACTCAAGATGTGTTTACAAACTTAATTTTGACATAACATGTTTTTTTTTTCATAAAATCAAATGCCAGTTTACTTCAAGGAAATCGAATAAAACACTCCTTACAAACCAAGACACTTACCTAACTCGAAATGCGATAAAAACGTTTATTGGAGGGGCCTGTTGACAGTGTGGCGGGGAACGGAATCGGAACCGGAACAACAATCCCGTGCCGGAACCGCAGCCGCGCCGGCGGGCGCTGCCGGAGTGTCGGCTAAACGCATTACGTGCCGCACCGCGTCTTGCCATTCACTGTAGAGTGTCTAAATCTCTCCATTCACGTCACGACACGACACTTGTATTACTTCCCGAACCGTTAACAGTGACATGGCAAAATCGTTTTTTTTATTTTTATCATTGCTCGTTTTATTTTGTTTCCATTCGAATAATCTTGAAAGAGGAATAAAATAGCAATAACCAAAAAGTTCGTGAGTTCGATTTCTACCCCTTGCTTTATTGACGGGAAACCACTCATACATAGCACATATTTAGTTTCGTTTCAGAGGAATACTGTTAAGCTAAAACACAGTGCTTTGCTCATCATTAAAACAAATGCGTTATCAGTGTAACCGTAGACAACAAAATTAAGGTTATCTTAAGTAGTTAAGTACGTAATGACTCTTGGTAGTCTTGGTGCTATAACTTGGCGATAACGAATGCACTTGACTCGCATGGGAATTACTTATCAGTGTCAAATCGTCAATGTTTGCCTACACGCCGCAAATAGCTGTCACATATTTCACTGTTTTTATTTTGTTAATTAATTAATATTACTAAATGGGATTATAAAATATCGCTAAAGAGCGACATTTCATAATACCACTTTGGCGCACTAAAGAGTGCGCTAAAATATTGATTACTAATTTACTAGCTTCCGCCCGCGACTAGGTCCGCGTAGCATGTCGATAAAAAATTGCGTATGTTCTTCCCCAGGGTTTCACCAAAATAGTTATCTTATCATTTACTCCTCAATTTATTTATTTGTAAAAGAACATAGATTTAGGCATGCATGGTTCAGTGGTTAGCAATGCTTTCACATATGAAACGCATTACCTTTCAGAATCCAATATTCCCTTTCCTTTTTTTTTTTTGTAAAAACATGTTATATTTTATTCAAACTGGAAGAAGATTTTAATTTTACTTGGAATGTTTGAATCTCGTATAAAAATATGTATCTTTTAAGTATTTCATTTATCTGTCAGCAATTTGATAAAAACCTGTTTTTGCCGTTGGTATCTATTTAAGTATAATCTTCAAAACATGATAACATAACCCAGGGATGGCGAACCAATGGCACGCGTGCCATTGGTGGCACGTAACAAAATTATTTGGGCACGGCCTTATTTCAGGAATTTAGGTAGGTACCTAAGTCATCTAGTTTGCAACAGGAGAAGTCGTACTAATTCGTTTTTTTTTAATTAAAGACTATATAAATGAAATCTTATAATGTATAAAAATCAATTGCTGTTCGTTAGTCTCGCAAAATTTCGAAAATGTCTCGACCGATTGTGATGAAACTTTGGTAATTTGTTGTGTGCGCGCCGGAGAAGGTTCCTTACAAAAAAAGGCATTGCAACGCACGGTTGGCGCAGTGGTTAAGCGATTAACTGCTGCGCTACGTGTTGCGGGTTCGATTCCCGCACGGAACAAATATTTGTATGACCTACGAGTAGTTCCGGGTCTGGCTGTTTGTGTATGTGAGTTTAAATGCTTGTAAACGCACCCACAATACAGGAGAAATTCCAAAACGTTTAAAAAAAAAGCCGGGCATTAGCTAGTAAATATATAAAACTGCTTATTATGTTAACATTACTGTATAAATGATAATAAAGAGGTAGGTATTACTGTAAAAGTATATAGTTTTTTTTCCAATAGACAAGATTGTTTTTTGGCACGGTATGACCGCAGTTAATATTTATTTGGAAAAATGGCACGAAGATGTATAGAGGTTCGCCATCCCTGACATAACCTATATTACAAGTAGGTAGAGATCAAATTGTAACAACATCCAGTTTATTTCCCACTTGATAATACACACTTAAAATTATATTCAAAGTGCAATAAATATGCAATGAAACTGGAGTGTTAACTTGGCAATATACTTTTCTCGGCAACATTCTCATCTGTGACATTCTCTTGACGGCGAAATTACTTCAGCGTGCAAGAATATTCTTTAGCGTCACACGACAAAATTCGCACGTAAATTCTCTGATTATACGATCAAAAGATCCTTTTATTTTAATGGATAACAGACACACGATAAAACAGCATAATCAGCCTATAATTTTCCCACTGCTGGGCTTCCTCTCTAAGTGAGGAAGTGGGCTATAAATACTGTAATTTACCACGCGGACACAGTGCGATGAGACATAACTAAGTTTCATTAAAAAAAAACTTTTTCACATAAATATTAGATTGACGTGATGCTTCAACCAATCTGTTAATACTTTTGCAGTCCACTGCTGGACATAAGGTTCACAATCGCAACACTTGAAAGCTCTTATCGCGTTGGAAAGCAATGAGAAAATCAGCATTTTTACGAATGACACCACGCGCGCTTCTAAAAATATGCAACTTTTTTTTAGCAGATTCTTTCAGCTTGTTTAAAGATTTTAAGTTGTTTAGAAACTCAACAGTGCTTTAGTTCCACAGACAATTAAGTACAATCTGCTACAAAGATGATTGCATCCAAACGATCCAAGTGTAGGTATACATTGAGTTGTCAAAATGCATTGTTGTGTTGATCTCGCATACACTCCCGGCATTCGACTGCGAATGTATTGGCTTCAAGGTGCACCTCAATCTACGCCGATCACAAAGGAATTGCGGCAGGGAGCTGCAATAATAGGGGAACCCATCTATGTACGAAGACGGAAGTTTGAACGATATTAAAATGTATTTCATGCAAGTGAATGTAAATAATTTGATGTTTTGTTTGGTTTTCCACTGGATAAAGAAGAAAGCACATAGCATAGGACTGAAATTCCGATAATGGCTGTAATGTTTAAAATTCTTTACATGTATGTATGATCATGATAACTTTAAAAGTACTTTTACGAAATTTAAATAAAAATGAGTGTGTTTAACATTATTGCATTGTAATAATTCAGTTGTCGGTTCTAAGAATTTTCTTCCATAAATCAATTAATTTAAAATTCGTACGCACAATACGCGGTTGATGTGGAAATGCGGACATGAACCCGTCTCCAATACCAATTTAAAAATCTTTAAAGGTGAAAAGTGCATTTGAAAGCCAATCATATTTTCTTCGAAATAGAACAACTCCACGGAAGCTATTAAATTATTCAAGCTGTACAATTTCCTTTGGCTCCATGAGTTAATTTAAAAAACGTTTTGCTCTTTTCTTCAGACTTCGGCGTAAAACGTCAACCCAAAAAATATGATAGAAAATAGCACTCGAAAAGACAACAAATATAATCAGGAGACTGCTTCTAGTAAGCAATCGTTTACTTATTAGTAAAGCATTGCAAACTTGTCTAATTCACTTACACAGCACGTTAAGGTGTTAGAACTAGGCGTTTAAAAGAAGTTTGTTTTAGAGTCTTAAAAAGGCTTAGAACTTACAAAGCAGAAAACGGTTGTTTTTACCCTAGAATCGCTAGAACGCTGACGAAAGCTCTATTTATATCAATCTAAGGTATTCTGAGTTTCGTTATCATCAAAATTGAATAGCGTAGTGTTAATAAAATCTGGATTGTTGCAATAAAACTAATGTCTACAGACGTATTTCCATCGTCCATAAAATGAACCGGTAAATTTATATATTTTCACCGTACCAAAACCCAAAATTAATTTATTCAAATAAGACTGAGATCAGCACTTTTTGAACGTCAAAATTACATAAGACAGTCCCCCAAAACGCTCGCCCTTCACCACTTTCTAGTACTGATTAAAAAGAAGTAGCGCAACAAACTCCTGCAGCACAGCTGTCTGTTCAGTTAGAAGAACTTGATTGTATGCAATATTTGCATCTATCATCAAGACGACTATCATCATTAACTCCATCATTGTCACTGACCTGATGCAGCCTGGAGTCCGCGCTGACGGTGTATACTCCACGGCATTCGGTGCTGTCCTCAGGCTTGTCATTCGCCGGCGACCGTCGCCAGCACGCCGCACAGACTGCCACCAGAACGCCACATAACGTTACACTAAGAAGAAGAAAAGTCTGTTAGGACTAGGATATTAGCGTTAGATCTCCACTAACCTAAAATTGAATTATAGAAATATACAGTTGTAAGAAAGATTACAAGTAAGTTGGATAGAGACAAACAGAAATATTTTCTGGAAAGAGGGTTATATACCATACTGAAACTTACACCAATGTACTCAGTGCTGTGATAACAAGAAGAGAATTATTTTTAACTAGATGGCATTGAGTAGTGGTGGCACAGTGGTAACGGCCGAGACTTACGAGTTATAAGCCGTAGGTTCGAACCCAGTCAGAAGCTTTACTTTGTGTAAATTATTTCATCACCACTGCATCAAAACGGTGAAGGAAAACATCGTGAGGAGACTATCTGTTGAATGTTGACCTTCTTTGATACAGTCACAGTTTGATTTATGGTTCTGATTCTATTCTGTCTAAGTTGATTTGAATGTTGAATGACTTTTGTATATTCGCCAATGCGTTGCTCATGTATTTTACAATATAATATCTCGTGTACGAGTTCAAGTCTTTAATTGTGTGTATCCACGTAAAAAAACTTTTACTCAAAGGTTAACAGGGTTATGGGCCCAGAGTGCGCAAAGATGTGGAATTTTACTAAGATACAATGAGCGAACAAGACCTGGCAACTATGTCTGCAGGAGGCGGAAGCGTAAGTGGGCTTTGTATTGAGAAACTGAAGGGGCGAGACAATTACCTCCTCTGGAAGTTTAATATGAGAAACCTGCTTATCCATGACGATCTTTGGTGTTCTATCGACGGGTATCCGGAGTGCGATAAGTCTAATCCGGAGCTGAAACGGCGTAAGAATGAAAGGGCGTTGGCTAAGATCTGCCTGTCAGTGGACGCTTCATGCGTGTCCCACGTGATGACTGCGAAGACAAGTAAGGATGCCTGGTTGAACCTGGAGAAGGCGTATGACGATAAGGGCATAGGCAGGAGATTAAAACTGTTGCGGATGCTGTGCTCGGTAAAGTTAGACGACTTTGGTGGTAATATGGACAAATATGTTGGCGAATGTTTGTCGTTGTCGCAACAGTTGGCGGCTGTAAATAAACCGATTGACGATGAGTTCCTGGCGGCGATTATTCTTCAGGGATTACCTCCTAAGTTTGATCCAATGATCATGGCCTTGGAGAGTAGTGTGAGTGACCTAACCAGTGACTTCGTGAAGGCTAAACTGCTACAGAATACGAAGTGGTCTGATAATTGCAAAGGTGGAGATTGCCTGATTGCTGATAAGTCAGAGAAAAGGTCTGGTAAGAGGCGCCAAGAGAAGAAGCCGAGGTGTTGGAACTGCGGGAAGTCTGGTCACGTTAAGAAGGAGTGTACCCAGAAAAGTGTTGCGATGGTCGCGACTCGGTTCTTGGCTGACACGTGGTACGTAGACTCGGGTGCGTCGAGTCACATGACGGGACGGCGAGACTGGATACACGATTTTTCTACAAGGAGTGTAGAGGTGAACGTGGCAAGCGGACAGACTTTGAAATGCGTTGGTATCGGTAATGTGTGTTTGAAACTCAGAGATTATGTTTTGACTCTTAAAGAAGTGATGTACATTCCGGGAATGAGTGTTAATTTACTGTCTGTAAATAGTTTAGCAGTTAAAGGGCTTAGAGTGGAGTTTATTGAGTCTACTTGTAAGATTTTTAGAAATAAATCTTGTATAGCTAATGTTAGGTCTGATGGCGGGGTATACAAACTGCATACTAACGCGGTAGCTTTAAGTAGTGTAAATAAAGAGGTTTCAAAGGAGTCTTGGCACCATAGGTTGGGTCATTTGAGTTATGACAGCTTAAAGTCACTGTCACACGTTATTGATTTTCAGAATGCAAAAATTACAAATAATTGCGATGTTTGTATTCTTGGAAAACAAATAAGATTTCCGTTCAAGAAATCTGGTCGTGACATAGCGGCTAAGCGGTTAGATCTGGTGCATACAGACTTGTGTTCGATTCCTCTTGCGTCCCACTCAGGTAAGCGGTACATTTTAACTTTTCTGGATGATCACTCGCGGAAAGTATTCTTGTACTTCTTGAAAAATAAGAGCGAAGTAGCTAGCGTCACCATGGACTTTGTTAGGCTCGTGGAAAACCAATGTGAATCCAAGGTAAAGGCAATACGCAGTGATAACGGTACGGAGTACGTAAATAAAGAGCTAAGCTCATTCTTCAGACAGAAGGGTATTGTGCATCAGGTCACTGTTCCGTATTCGCCTCAAATGAATGGTGCGGCAGAGAGGTTGAACAGAACTCTTTTGGAACGGGTACGTTGTATGTTGTATCACGCGGGTTTGGATCACAAGATGTGGGCTGAGGCGGCTAACACTGCCGGGTACCTTATTAATCGGTCTCCGTCTAGTAGATTAGGTGGGAAAACGCCCGAAGAGGTTTGGTCGGGTAATAGGGTAAAGTATGACCACTTACGGATTTTCGGTTGCGAGGCCTTTATACATATCCATGACGTTAAGCGAAATAAGTTGCAACCTAAGAGTAAGAAATATATTTTTGTCGGTTATGAAGACAATGGAAGATCTTACAGGTTGTATGACTCTGAGACACATAATATTAAAAGAAGCCGTGATGTCAAATTTAATGAAAGTGTGTTCCCAGCCAGAAAGCTAGGAACTGGACATGGATCACCCACTATAGAAATATTTCTTTCAGGGGAAGAAGTTGACGATTCCAACAGTGAGTGGAAGTCAAGCGTGCCTGAGAGTGAGGTGGTTGGTGATGCAGCTCGGGAGTTTGTCACTGAAGAGCCGGTAACGAGGAATGTTGAACCGGTTGTGTCTGCGAGCGGTGATGATGGCGGCGACGACACTTTGGTTTTTGAAGATAGCGTTGAGGAGGTGGTAGAACCTCCGGAACCGAGGTACAATCTTAGATCTAGACAACCTAAGGGTTTGTACGCACATGATGAGATCCCAACTGAACCGCGCACTGTTAAGGAAGCTCTAGGCTCAGGGCAGAGCGACTTGTGGCAGCAAGCTATGCAGGTGGAGATTGATTCGTTCAATCAGCATGAGGCTTGGGAGTTGGTGGATCGTCCTATGGGCAAAAACGTGGTTCGGAATAAATGGATCTTCAAAATTAAGTGTGACGCCGAGGGGAAGATAGCCCGATATAAGGCAAGGTTAGTAGCCAAGGGTTTTACCCAAAAGTATGGTGAAGATTATTTTGAGACGTTTTCACCGGTAGTACGGTATAGTTCGTTGCGACTATTGTTGGCGATAGCCGTAGACATGGAACTCGATATAGACCATCTGGACGTACAGACGGCGTTCCTAAATGGTAATTTAGATGAGGAAATTTTTATGTTTCAACCGGAGGGGTTCATTTCACCTGGTGAAGAAAATAAAGTCTACAGATTGAAAAAGGCAGTCTATGGACTGAAACAAGCTTCACGAGCTTGGTATCAGAGGGTGAAGGACGTGCTTCTGCTGACAGGTTTTGTTCAATGCCAACTTGAACAATGTATCTTCTATAAAAGAAATGGTAAGTCGGTTGTTTACATTGCCTTGTACGTCGACGATTTCATTGTGTGTTACAATGATGCACGCATGGCTGAAGAGCTGAAAGAGAGTTTACGTAAACCATTTAAGATTAAGGACTTAGGTGCGGTGCGGCATGTTCTCGGGGTCACATTAGAGCGTGAGAGGACGAACAAAACTCTTAAGCTTTGTCAGGCGAGGTATATTGAGCGCTTGCTCGACAGTTTCGGTATGTCGGAATGCAAACCAGTCCAGACTCCTTTGGACCCAAACATTAAGTTTACTGATACGAGTGTGTTAGGCGAAGGTAATGTTCCGTATAGGGAATTGATAGGTTCCCTTATGTATCTGAGTGTTTTTACACGGCCAGATATTACGTATGTTTAATACGTGTCATACTATGGAACACTGGAGGGCTGCGAAACGTGTATTGAGGTATCTTAAAGGAACTCAAAACGTTAGTCTTGTGTTTAGAAGGTCGGGTCATGTTAACATTGAGGGGTTTGTAGATGCGGACTGGGGCGGCGGTGACGTACGCGACCGAAAATCATTTTCGGGGTTTGTTTTTAAGTATGGGGGAAACACCATCTCCTGGGAATGCAGAAAACAAACATGTGTTAGTTTATCAAGTACTGAGGCTGAGTACGTTGCTCTTAGTGAGGCTGCTAAGGAGGCACGTTGTCTTAGGGACTTGGTTACTGAATTGACTGGTAGTTCTGGGTTAATCGTCGGTTTGTTCAATGACAATCAGTCTGCTCAGAAACTTAGTGTCAATCCAGTGTTTCATAGGAGGACTAAGCACATAGATATCAGGTACCACTATGTTAGGGAGGCTGTGAATAATCATGTAATCAAGTTGAATTATTTACCTACTCAGGAAATGGTGGCTGATGTACTAACTAAATCTTTGTGTGCTCCTAAACATAAGTTCTGTGTTATGAACTTGCGCTTAGGTTTTTCTTAAGCCAGTTGAGCCAGTGGTGATGTTTGAGTTCAAACAGTGATTGAGGGGAAGTGTTGAATGTTGACCTTCTTTGATACAGTCACAGTTTGATTTATGGTTCTGATTCTATTCTGTCTAAGTTGATTTGAATGTTGAATGACTTTTGTATATTCGCCAATGCGTTGCCCATGTATTTTACAATATAATATCTCGTGTACGAGTTCAAGTCTTTAATTGTGTGTATCCACGTAAAAAACTTTTACTCAAAGGTTAACACTATCTCACAAACAAACTTAGAAGACTTGTCACACATACCAACCCGCACTGGGCCTGCGTGGTGGATTACGGCACACTCCCTCTCACTGAGAGGAGGCATGTGTCCCAGCAGAGATAACAATATAGGCTGATTATGTTATATTAGGCACTTTCTCCTTTGTATTTTAATATTTTTTAAATTGCCGTGCCCTTAGAGGGTTTCATGAATGTAACATCTACTTAGCACATAAGTGCAATAAAATATTTGAGTTTGAGACGCAACTAAACAAGGATGCCATGTGGACTCGATTGTTTTAAAGCATTTCATTCACTCGTAATGTCTTCTCCCAAAAAGGTTTAGAATATTCCGGATGCCTTCCATCTAAAGTATCGCTCCGATACAAAAGACCGGTAAGAATAAAATATGTCTTGCCTTGCAGCGTAACTTATCGCATGACTTGAACTCGGAATTCCTTTCGCGAACTTAAAGGTATGTCTAAAGTGGGTCACAGATTAAATATTTTGTAAGCTATCATGCCCCCTGCCCCGTCACTCCTGCTTTACGATCTCCGTCTCTACTCATTACTTTTGAACGCAATAAGCACTGATAACAAATACACAATACACGGCGACTCTTAATACGTGCTAAAAATTTAACATCAGCCTGTACACATTACTGGGTTAAAGGGTGCTATAATTTTTACGGGAGTATTTTGTGCTACCTCTACTTACTACGATTTTTATTATAATTAATCAGATTTGCCTTATAATTTAATAGAAAAATATTATTTAACCGACTGCAAGTTTTTAATTATAACATCGACGCATCGACGTTTTAATTAAGCTGTATTTACAAACAGAATAATACCTATATCTACATTAATAAGTATCTACTTTCTTCTTAATTAATAAATAATCCCCTAATGAACTCTCTACTAGGCTTCGGTTATAAAAGCGATAATCTCTTTAATTACAACTTCCAACATTATATTCGATGATAAAATGAAACCAGTTTTTTTTATAAGCCTGGTAGTCCTTTGAAATTTATATTATAAATAAACAGTTTATTAATTCGTTTATTCAGACGATTTCTTAACGAAAAAACAATGTCGTTAAATAAGTACCTAAGTATACTATGAAAAGTATCTATTTAAAAAAAACTTCCAAATTCAGAAGCCACTGACATTATTTTAAAGATTCCAGCATATAGAAAAAATCCCGATGATTATGCATGCAAAAAACTGAATTACAAAACGGATACAGTTAACTGAATTGTTCAATTTTGTGATACGCAGAAGTCAGGACTACCTCTTGTACAAAATAAATGACTGTCACATCACATTAGAGACGTGAAATTTAATTTTTCACAGTATCCCCCGCTAGTAAATTAATTCCGACATCTGCGCAGATTATAGGGGGAGATAAATCCGGCTCGATCAGCTAGCGATAGCTTAATTAACGTGACTATCTAAACTATGTATGGGTGTTATATCTGTGGGTGCCGGATACTCATCATGTATGTATGTTACCAGGTGATTATGTTGGAAAATTTTGTAGTTTTTCGCGTTATTTTGATTTCTGTATCTCTTTTACGCCTATATATCTGGTTCGAAATTATTGTCATTTTATTGTAAGTAACTCTTGCTTCCGTCCGCGGCTTCGCCCGCGTGGTATATCGATAAAAGGCCTATGTCCTTCCCCAGAGTTCAAAGTATCCCCATACCAAATTTTATCAAAATTGGCTTAGCTGTTTCTGAGAAAAGCCGGAACAAACGGACACAGAAAAAATAAAGTATGATTTTTTGTTAGAAGTATATACTTTCATATATATTTAGTAAAAAATATGTTATTTTGACATTACAAACACTTTATTTATTTTTATTTGTAAACATTGGTATCTAGCTCTATCTCTACATTGGTAACTGCTTAATAAAGTTACTTCTAATATTTATGATTGCGCTTTGCACAACACAGCCTAGACCTACACAGCACTTAAATAGTATAATATTTAATGGTGTATGCAGTTACTCACCCTTGAAAAAAATCAACCGGTGCCGCGGTGGATAGAATTTATTATAACTATTTACAGTAACACTATACTGCCTAACTGTTAAACATAACCTTTATTACGGTCTTATTAGGTCACTGGGAAGTTACAAAACAGATCAATATTTACTATAAATTACATTAATTTATACATGTATATCCATTTCCTAACAGATATTAAGGGCATTACATTGCCCAATGACCTTGAGCATGCTGCCCCGTACTAACTTACGACGAAACGACTAGAGAGAGAGGGACGATTGCGGGAGTGACATAGTGCTTTTCGCGAAATTTCGGATTTTTATAAAATATTAAAAGAAATAAGAGAAAAAAAAAATCAATACACATTGTAAAATACGTCATTACATATTTTTTGGTATAAAATTCATGCCGAGTTATTGAGCCGTTATAGAGAAAATTTTCAATTTATGATGAAAAAGGACCTAATTGTTACGATTTTTTGATAAAATTTGAGTAAGTTTATTAAAAAATTTAAACAATGAAATGTATTTGTTAACCTTTAGTTTAACATATATTTTTTATATTGAAAACGCACAAAAGGATTCATCTACAAACTTCTTTAAACACTCGGTATTTTCAGGATTTGAGCGAGGTAATCCCCTTAATCTAACTGTATACTTGTGAAATCACGTACCAAGAACTAAATCGTCTGCGAAATCTTTCACATCTATGTAAAATAAAAAGCTGGAAATAAAAAAAGTAATTAAAAAAAATAAAAAACCCGGCTGCGGTAAAAAACTTAAGTTAAAAAAAAATTAAAAGCTAAAAACAAGCCCATTTTAAATTAAATAAAAGTTGGAAGCAGGCGGGACCCATACCATTTTAATTATTATATTTTCAAATTCAAATGGGTCCCGCCTGCTTTCAACTTATATTTAATTTAAAATGGGCTTGTTTCATTTATTGTCGTACTGTTGTCTCTCTCCACATTGTAGTTAACACTCACACCTTGTAAGTAATCCACTTAGGAAATATGTATTTATAAGACTACGTACAATCAATTTAAAATTTATATTGAATGGGATTCATACTAAGTACTTGAAAATTTTCGCCAATTTGAGTAGTCCTTCATATTCAGGCCGCGAACTTTTCAATCAACCCACGTTTACCCAAAACCAGTGAAGTAGAGTTCAAAAATTTATCATAACCACCAAAAGCATATTATCTATTCCCACTCGAATCTATGTAACATCTACCCAGAATAGTTTCATGAAATTATTAGTTATAATATTAACCTAAACTGGAAACAATATACGAACAAAGTACAAAGTATTAAATTTTGCAAGCCTTCAGCTTCCTTTGCGTCCCAAAATAACTTTTGGTTAGGCACACTTCAGAACGACCTTGTCCCACGTATTTATGGGTTTATATTTATATCTGCTACCTACTGAAAACTCAGAAGAAAGAAAATTAAGTTACAGAAGCCATACCCTTTGCGTTCTCTTGTACAATTCTATTTATGTCTACAAAAGTTACATACCTATTAATATTATTTTCTCTACTGAACTTTCATGATTTCGATCATTTGTAGCGGTCGTTCTGGAAAGATCTTGTTGAACTTTTGGCTATGCACACTTCTGTACGACCTTGTTCCACGTAAAATGTATTGGGTTTATATGTATTTGTTACCTACTGAAAATTCAGAAGAAAGAAAATAGAGCGAGCATAAGAGCGAAAATAGAGAGAAGCGAGATTCTTTGCGTTCTCTTGTATAATTATATTTACGTCTTCAAGAGTTATTCATATTAGTTCACCGACTGTAATTTCTTGCGATCGTTTGTAACGCTCTTTCTGGAAAGATCTCGTTGAACTTTTAGGCTGAGGCTACATTAGGCCGCGACGCGATCTGCGACACATGAGCGATTAAAACAAGTAAATGAATGCTCACGTATATGGCTACACCGTACATCAAATATTACTAGCGATCTTTGATTTCTTTATGCGATAGGAACAACATTACTGAAATCACGGCATCGGCTACATCAATGAGCGAAATTGAAGCGAATTTATTAGAAAATTGCTTTTTTTTTCGCTTGTACTGTAGCCATACCATGTTTTTCTCATTTCGCTCTTCCAGTCGCATCGCAAATCGCTGCCTACTGTAGCCTCAGCCTTAGTTTGGCAAACTTCGCTACGGCCTTGTCCCACCCACGTGGGTTTGTATCTGTTACCTACTGAAAACTCTAAAGAAAGAAAATAGAAGTTACAGAAGCGTGCGTTCTCTTGTACAATTCTATATACATACTGTAATTTCTTTTGTCGCATAACGCTCTTTCTGGAAAGCTCTTGTTGTAATCTCAACATAATGAATACACTTACAGAACAAGACTAGTGCAGCAGCACAACATATTGTTTCAAAACATTTAATTACACAAATTAATTGTAAGAATTATCCCCATAACGTCTTAGACCGGGAGATGATGACACATTTTGGTAAGTCATTTCTTACAGTATGGCGCTTTCAGGGGGGTTCATATACGTAATAAGTGAGAGGAAAATGATGTTCTTACCGGTGGTGCGCGGGACGCAATTGCAGAATAATTAATTGAAATTGCTCGAAAATCCGGAGGTGTCAAACAATTTCTTTCACAAAATTTCTTCAATTTATCGGTATTTCAACAAAAAAAACCCGGCGGTCGCTATGTGCCATACTTCTCCGGTGGGTGTTTAGACCCGCCATACTTTTTTGAAAATGTTTTTTTTTATTTTTTTTTTATTTATTTCTTACAGGCTGATTTTTTTTTTAACAATTGCTTTTTATTAATCTTGTACGAAAATCACCATGCCATACCATTCCGACGGTCCAAAATACCCGCCATACCCCCTCAAACATGTCATTTTTTTAAATTCGAGAAACCATTTCTTTCACCTTAAAATTTGGTCTAGTAGTTGTTTTTATGATTAGAAACGTAATTGTTATAATGCCATACCTGTAGAGTGGGTGATATACGTATAATGTTATTAAATAATTGTAAAATTTTATGCAACATTTGAACAATTTCTTACAGTATGGCACCATTTTTTTTTTAAAGTTGGTTATGTGAGGAACGTAAATACGAAATTTGAAAGTTGTATGTAGGGACAATCTTGTTTAATTAAATAATGTGTTATGTCGTATAATATTCTACGCTCGAACGTCTTCGAACTATCTTCCTCAATACAAATTCCAACGCAGGTATACAGCAGCTGCTGGTCAGGCGTACTGTAGCTGAAATACGTCGCTGAAAATCGGTTTTCCGGGTATGGCATCACTTTTGGACTTCATGATGAGTATGGGATAATTTTCCTGAATCATACTTTTTATAAACTTTCCAAAAATTAAAATGCCATACTGTAAGAAATCCTTTCATTTTTTTAATTTTTTTTTACACCGCAGCGTGCGTATGACGGTCTTTCGTACCATGGTCACAGTATGGCATATTTTTTTCAACTCATAATAGTATGGGAACAATCTGATTTCATTTATGCCATACTGTAAAAAATAATTTCACGGCTTCTATAGGCGTGTTTTAAAAATGGTTAAAAAATAAAATTTTTCAAGTATGGCACCACTTTCATACTGCACTAGAAGTATGGCGAATATAATTTTGTCTCACTGTACCATAAACTGACCACGACTTAAGTGCCATACTGAAAGAAATGGTTTCTCGAATTTAAAAAAAATGACATGTTTGAGGGGGTATGGCGGGTATTTTGGACCGTCGGAATGGTATGGCATGGTGATTTTCGTACAAGATTAATAAAAAGCAATTGTTAAAAAAAAAAATCAGCCTGTAAGAAATAAATAAAAAAAAAATAAAAAAAAAACATTTTCAAAAAAGTATGGCGGGTCTAAACACCCACCGGAGAAGTATGGCACATAGCGACCGCCGGGTTTTTTTTGTTGAAATACCGATAAATTGAAGAAATTTTGTGAAAGAAATTGTTTGACACCTCCGGATTTTCGAGCAATTTCAATTAATTATTCTGCAATTGCGTCCCGCGCACCACCGGTAAGAACATCATTTTCCTCTCACTTATTACGTATATGAACCCCCCTGAAAGCGCCATACTGTAAGAAATGACTTACCAAAATGTGTCATCATCTCCCGGTCTATCTCTAATAAATTCCTGCGTTTCGCTTCGCAAGCCGGGAACTGCAAATGGATCCTTTTAACACACACCGTACGTAGATCCTTATCTCTTTTATAGCCATTTACGGAGAAATAAAAAAGTACACGTTATATTTTTCGACGTTTAGCTTATACTGTTAAATACATCCATACTATCCATACGCGAAAGTGTGTGTGTCCTCTTCACGCTTTAACCGCTGAACCGATTTAGATGAAATTTGGTATAAAAATATTTCGAATCCCGGGAAAGAACATAGGATAGTTTTTATCTCGATATTCCCACGGGATCGATATTTATGCGGGTGAATCGGCATATTTTTAATTAATTTATTTTTGGATTGTAGTTTGTTAAGTACTATTTGTTGCACTCTGGACGCTTTTAACACTTACGTTTTTCTTAATTTTTTTACATCGTTCTCACATTATATAATTTTAAAATCAAAAGTAATGATGTAACTAATATTTTTGTAAAATATCATTTAAAAAGAGTGTCCATGGAGTTTCTTGCCCGTTCTTCTCCATAGGTACCTACGCTTTGGAATGGGCAATTAGCTTCATATTTTCTGACTGACCGACTTCTTGACAATTCAAAAGTGCCTGTAAATGGTTTAATTGAAATAAATGCTTTGAGTTTGAGTTTGAAACCGCGGGGCGCTGCTAGTGTCAAATAAAGAAAGAAAGAAAAGAAAGAAAAAGTTTAAAAAAAGTTATTATTTGTATTTGTTTTAGTAGTATTAGTTTTTAAGTTTTAATATACGAACCACGCGATATATTCTTGAAGGTGTAATGTTTATCTCTCGTAGAGTTACGACATGAGATGTATCCCTTTATTCATAAACGTTGCTTAGGTTTAAGTAGTGATTAACGACTGTTTAACCATACATTTTGAATTTCAAGCGTCACTTAACTTTAATCATCGTTTATAAATAAACCCCATAGTTGTTAGCAGCATAGTTGTTAGTTATTCTTACATAACTTATTTAAATGTTATTTTTATACATCCTAAAACTAGATTTACAGTGTTTACGTATTTCTGACGTCTGTTTGCTAAAAGTATGTCGCAAGTGGGGCAAGCTTAGAGCATGGGGCAAGTGATAAAAATAATCTCAATTAATACTTTCGAGCCTTATCGAACGATCGTTTTCGTAAATTAAGAAACCAATTAAAATCCGATTATCGCGTCTCGTTCCAAATTCACCCATAATAAAGCGCGTGAAATTAAATTATAATGGTTACCTATAAATATATTTACATAATTTCAAAGCTAACAGTCTTAAAATAATAGTATGTACAAGTAGGTACCATATATAAAAAGGAGCGGAAATAATTAAATGGCATCAAAAAATTAGTTTTGTCGCTACTGTTTGCGTAATTACCCCGCTGGACGAGGAGCATTGTATTATTAACATTTTGTTATGCCTAACAAAAATTCGAAAATAATACAACTTTCAACAATAAATAATCATGTAAGTGTGCCTCAATGTCCCTGATATTAATCATGAAAAGTCCTCTTAATCCAGAAAAAGACCTCTTGTATTAAAAGTATAATTGTAAAAGGTCGCAGGTCCCACCTGGTGGATAACATCAAAATGATAAAGAATCATCCCCACTTACCCTTTTGCTTTTGAGCCTTCCATAAATCCTGAATTACAGTTTAGAAAGTTTTTGTAAGTTATAATTATTTCTTTTCAATTTCAGTGAATAAAAACTAATGTAAACAACTTAGATTTTGCCGGTCTATTCTGTAAAAATCTCAACGTGAAAACATAGGTGCAATAAGCTGACATTCCACTCGATGCTGGATGATTCCACTGGCAACGAATTGACACTATTGACAGCTCGCTTCAGGCTCACTTCACTTTAGTTTCCATGGTGAGATTTTTACATTATTAATTAATAATCTTTATTTCATAAGAAAGTTATAAATTGTGTGAAGTCCCTGACACTTGTGCATGTATTACAAGAACATCAGCAGCTGTCAACGTTGTCACATATTGATAAACGGTTCGACGAGTAGAACCATAACCTTTAGTGCATCCATGAAACTTTTAAAGGTGACCAGCCATAACCAGAGATTGAAATATGGTGGTGAAGTATCGTTATCACCATAAACCAGTTACGACGTACTTTTAACCCTGGCTTTACTACTCATATACACGTTATAGTTTAAATTACGGTTCAATCACGATGAGTGTAGAAGCTCGCTTTTATGAGCTTAGAATTTATAACAGAATGTTATTCCGACCTCTTCTCACATAAGGTTTGATATTGGAGCAGTTTATTAACAAGTCATGTTGGTACTTGACATTGTTAATACTATCAATATTCTCTGCGATTATGTAACCAAGTCGCATGTACTCTATTAGCTACTAAAATTACCTTAGCAGCATTTGAATGTGGTAAGAGAAACCCACCTGACGAAGAATATATTGATGTTGAATGAGGAGGCTTCCGTGTGCTGTACATCGGGCTGCGTGTGATTATAATAGCGTCGCGCGTGCGCGACCGCCGCCACTGCGGCCAGTCGCTGCGAGCTGCCCATGGCCCAGCCGAGCGGGCTGCGCTGAGCACTAGCAGCGCCCGCGCCCGCCACCAGGCACCAGCGGTGCCAGCGAGCCACAACCGCACCACGCGGCGCCGCCTACGCGACTGCCGCCACAAATTTTGTGCGCTCTTAATTCAACTTTCTTTCAATTCTTATTTCTCTTTTCCTGGCTTTATTAGGTGGCTTTCACCATAATATTCTATTCAGCCAGTGTTCATTGAATTCACAAGTATTTTATCAGCTGGGCATAATTTTGAGATACGAATGGCCGTGGCACATCTGAAACAATAGATACGTGTTCTTTGTAATTACGCCCATTTAATTTGTTAACGAACTATAACGAAAACTGGTGCTATTTTCATTGGTATCACATTTTCTTACTAGCATGTTAAAACTTATCTCTATGCGGAATTGTGTTGCTCGAAGAAAAGTTGCATTTCCAAGTTTCAGAAAAAAATAAAAACGTGTAAATAATAGTTTATTTCATCTAGTGAACTAACATACTGTATTAGTGTTGTACCCTTATTGTAGGTACCTAAATCTGTAGACCGTTTCTTCAAAAATAATCATTATTAAAATAATTGGAAAAACAAATATGCAAACAAACAAACAAAAAACAAACAAACAAACATGCAAACATGTGGCTGGGCTAAATGTAATCTTAAGAACTATTATGTATTACCCATATTTGCAAAATAAAATTCTATTCTATTCTATCGGTTTTAATGTAACTTCCGTCAGTTGAATAGTTGGTTTCGGAGTTTTTTCCGTGTGAATCGTGGACTGGCTACGATCTACGCGGCGTAGTCTGTTGGCGTAGCGCCGTAGCACGTTGGCGTAGCAGTAATAGACAGGTATGCGAATAATTAATGTGATTCGTGAAATCTCAGAAATAACTTTGTCTTTTGAATATAATGCTATAAAAATATTCCATGTTTAATGCCTATAGTTTTTATTCATTTTAAAGATAAAACGTCTGTTCTGTAAATTACAATTTCAAGATTTTCATTCAACAGATGCCAATTACCATGGCATGAATACAAATTCTACAAATTGAGTGTTTCCTAGTAGGTATGTATAGTATTGGTTCAAAATATTAGCAAAAGTTTTTAAATTATAAAGATATAATCAGCATGTCCGCTTTATAGAGCTTAAAGTAAACCCAATGGAAAATATATTGCACCATAACATCTCAACTTTGGAAACAATAAAACCAATTTAATTCCGCTATGATTAAAACTTGGAAATAGATTTTCAAGCTATTTACTTGCATTGAACCACAAAACCTAAGGACAAACTTTCAAGGTGTATGTGACATCTAAACTTAGTCTTTATTTCAACAAATCACAGTACAACATACCTTACAAAATACGTCAAACTTCGGCTAACTATCAACGTTATCAAACTAGTATTATTTATCAATTTCACTGCAGTTTAGTTCACAATAATTGGATTTGGACACAATATACATCGATCGCGTGATAAGTTTGTCCTGGGCGGGCGGACACGACGCGAGCCCCCGACGTCAGCTCGTGGAATGAAGGGAGGCTCGACTGCCCGCCCCAGCCCCAACATTGGCCACACACACCAACCCGACTCAGCCAGCCGGCCCAGCTTGGCCCTAAACTTCTCCCAACTGTTATTATCGGTTTTCCAACTACATCTGTGTGCGGTTTGTTTGCAGTGGAAATAGCGATTTCGATGCTGAGATACTGTAATTTTGTGTGGCGTTCAACATACTTATTGAAGACTTTCTACTGTGACAGATTTCAGGTACTTACTTTTTGCCTCGTTATTTAGAATTGATTCTTGTATACAAACTTTTAAAGACAATTTGCAGTGTATATAGCTTTGACTTAAAAAATCCGCCTTTTAAAGCCCTGAAGGTTTAATAAGCTAAAAGACAATAGATACGATTTCAAAACAAATATTCCTTAACATTGTTCAGCTGAATCTTAAATAAAATGTATCTTCACATTACAAGAAAAATACATTTTCGCATTAATTTATCTTAATCTTAATTAGTACTTACTACCCATTACCGCTACACGGACGTTAACGGTAACACTTAATTAATTTTATAAACTAAACATTTAGTAGGTACCTAGAAGATACTTACATTTATCAAAAGCGACGAAACATATTAAAACAAAAACCATCCAAATGCCAATTAAGCCCAACTTTGGACCCAACATTAATGACATTAGCAGGCCAATATTGGGTCTTTCCCGTCACTCCTTCGACCGTGTTCGTCCCGTCACGCCGCCAACAGGTTCGTAGTAACTTTGTACGTTTCATTTATTGTTATTTGCCACGCGAATTTACACCCTGTGCTAAAGATTTTGACATTTAAGAAGGTCACTCGTTTTTTTTTTGTGGATGGGAAATCATCAAATGACTCCTCCCGCTCTGGGTGGAGCGGAAGGGAGTGTCAGACTCTTACTGACTAAAACCCACCCGTGTTCCTTCCTTCGCCCTTTATGTTCCGGGCCAGCGGTAACCCTTTCGGACAATCCCGCTGACCCGGCAAAGGTTGACATTTCATTTTTGTTTATTTTTGATCCATACTTTTGCGCGGGAAGCGAAATGTCATTAATCGTAATAGATATTTTTAATTACGATCGATCTATTGCATCAGAATTTCTGAATTTAGAAT
Source organism: Luperina nickerlii (assembly GCA_963855955.1). Classification (NCBI taxonomy): domain Eukaryota; kingdom Metazoa; phylum Arthropoda; class Insecta; order Lepidoptera; family Noctuidae; genus Luperina; species Luperina nickerlii. The sequence goes on along the minus strand of OY979679.1, from coordinate 15,623,849 downwards.
GATAGATTGATTGAGGACTTGTCAGTTGAAGTATGTGTATTTTTAACGTAAATAATGTCGTAGAAAATGTCATTAATAATAAAACCACAATTTTCATAAAATCTTTTTTCAAGTTGGACGTAGTTATAAAACCTGTCGAAACAGCATTAATGAACTTACCCAGTTAGTTAATTCAGTTTATATTGAAACTTACGATACTAATTTAACCGGACAACTTAATAAAGATAAAACAGTACTGTAAGCACGGTGTGTCAATGTTGTTTATTGATTTTTATGGAAATTATGTTGGACCATCAATGGTTATCTGTACAACAAATACGTTTGAATGTTTTGTTTATTTATTTATATATACTTTATTGTACACCAGAAAATACGTAACAAAAAAATATGATTATTAATACAAAACATATAATGCGCGGCTTTATCGCTTTCTACGATCTATTCCAGGCAACCTTGCAATAGACAATGATTGCGTGGATATAAAAAAATGGGGTTCTTAGTGGTGCAAAATAATATATTATAATAGATATATATATAATGCTGTATAATAGATACATAAATAAATATATTAAATATAAATAATAAATTATATTGTTTTGTTTTTCATGGATTCTAGACATAGTATAAAAAAGTCGCTTTTCGTCTCTGTCTGTGACCGCTTAGAACTTCCTAACTACAGAATGGTTTTTGATGCAGTCTCACCTTCATTTAGAGGAGAGCGTTTGTTCCGGAACGTTTAGGACTTAAATAAAGTAATCATGATGTTTTGTCAAGTCGTAAAAACCAGTGCGAAGGTCGCTAGTTTTAAAGATAAATATAAAGATGTTACTGCATAACTGTATAAATCGGTTAGTATTTCGAAAATTACGTTATTTAGAGGCTCCGTTTACTTTCGGTAAAAAACTTAAAGGTTCGTCGTTCTCTATTACGTTCTGCGATTGGTTTGAGTTGACTTGTTCGAATAGGATTGACAGACGGTTGTACATAGCTCAGCCAATAACATATTGCTTTTGCTACTGGTATTTATAATCAACACAAACGTATAATACAGATTCCTACGACAGATTTTCCTAGATCTTTAAACATAGATTGCCACTTGTAACATGCTGCAGTAATTCTTGTATTAAAGCTCTCCCTGGATTCTACGTTCCTTTATTTTACGTGTTACTTTGTAGGTTTTTTCTTAAAATATTATTTATTTACATATTGAGGATTGACGGATGTCTGAAATTTTTCTAGTAACTCATTTTGCGGGCGCCGGGTGGCTACATCTCGCGGTTACTAGAGCACGAGCCCCAGGAGATTGTAACGAAACCTTAGATTCACGCAAACGGAATCATATACAAGTCCTACATATTACATTATGTACCTACCTCCATATCTCCAAGTCTCCGCATGAAATGTGTCAAAATTTAAAAGTGAAAGACAAAAATAAAAATATTTAGGAATGAATATTTGTAGTCAATTCGATCATTTTTTGTGTCTATATTTAGATGCTTCGCTTAATTTTTACTCAATTTTATAACAATTTTTCGTCACTATTTTGTTCATAGTGTCAATGACGTATTATATATAGACACGTTATCAACCAACATCTCGGCGCTTAAAAACGGCGAAAATACTAGATAACTACTTATACGCGTAAAGAAAGGGAAAGAAAATATATCACCGTACGGCGGGATGTCTGTTGCTAGAGGGAGATAAATAAACATCTTCAGTTACGTCACAGGATAAGTAATAGTCAAATTACATGCTCATTGGTCGAGCGCATGAGTGACGTAACTATCAGAGTCACTTCATGCGCCGGCCGCCATTAGACGCAGCGTCGTACAAAATAAAATAAAATAATCTAGTTTTGTAAACTTACGCGTGAAATGACACATTTTTGTCTTTAACTTTTGGGGTATAATTTTTACATCCTCTGAAAACACACGACGGCATATTTTCTTTATGTTTTGCACAGGTTTTCACATACGATATAAATTAAAAACAAACATACGTCGCGTCGCGTCGCGCGACAGGTTGGTGCGTGACTGAGCGCAAATGTGGCAATTGGCTTCATTTCATGTTGCCATTTTAGAGTGCGGACAACGTATCTATAGTTTTATACATCATTGCATAGTGTGAGATTTTGTTGAAGTGTAACTTCTTAGGCGATTCGATAATTGGACGAGAATTGAGAGTGCAATTTCAAGGACGCGGCACGTCACGTTTAGGCACATTTCGATACATGAAAGAGAAGTAAGATATAACTCTCTCTCTTCTTTCTCTGTCTCACATTAAATCTCTCTTATTCTTTATTTTTTAAGAAGTTTCAGTCCTAACGGTGCTACATGCGCAATTTTTTTTATAGTATCTGTTGAATTATCGGCGAGAATCCCACCGTGCCAAATGTAATTTCAAAAGAGTATAATTATATCGTATAACGAGCGAAATGCAATAATATTAACAAAGGCAGTTACCCTATTCTTCTATCTGCGAGCACAACGTTATTCTCTGTACATTTATGTGCTCGTAGTATTAAATAAATAAATAATATATTCAAATTAACTGTCCTAAATATACCGTACAGGCATCTATTCAAACTCGACTATTGGGTCCGGAGAGCTGTTCAGTCTTATGTTAATTGAAACGTGAAACCACAACACATTCATTAAATCACAAAAGATAACTACGGACACACGTACGTATTTATACCCTTCGTAATGGCGCGTCCATAACAATACGTATATTATTAACAGCGCCCCGCGCGGTCTCACCCGCAAATGTTTCGATCCGGTGGGAATATCGGGTTAAAAAGTATCCTATGTGTTAATCCAGGGTGTCAGCTAACTCCTTACCAAATTTTATCAAAATTGGTCCAGCCGTTTGTGCGTGAAGAAGTAACAAACATACAAACACCCTCACAAACTTTCGCCTATATAATATTAGTGTGATATCTACATATGTATGGGCGCGTTCAATACCTTGCGTTTTATACCGACGCCGTCGGCGTCGTACAGAATGTTAGGTTGAAAACTTGAAACTGATGTGTAACATCAAACTGCGTGAATTATACTCTGTTGATGTTCTGTTTTAATCTCGCGTTTGCATACAATTTGCAGCAGCAGCTTTATGTATAACTAATGCATTGTAATAAAGTGCAACAGACTGAAAAAAAATACAATCACTGAACCGTTCCTACACGAAATACATTATATCGATATAATATACCGATTGAGAACGAATCGATTCGGCATGCTAAGTTTACCTAACTCATGAAAGAAAAGAAAACCAATGGGAGAAACAAATGGTGAAATATGCCGTAACTTTGATTGGATCAGACCGGAATAACTCTTAACTTTCTTTTTGATTCCTTCAAAGAAGTTCTTATGACACTTGTGAACAATGAGGGTCTATTTATCAACACTGGCTCTTTGTAGCGTTGTAGCCAAAATTCCAACTAAACTCGTCTATGTGACGTCATCTGCCATGTCCTAGGGTCACGCCCTTATCGCACGCAAAATAAGAAAGTGAAGAAGGCTCATCGATGGTATTTGAGGAGAATCTTTAGCCTCCTTTCGTGGCCTTAAACAAAATTCTGTTGGAACATGTTGCCGTTAGTAGGTTATCTCCGAGGACTTTAAAATACTTTTTATGGTGACGATGACGTGTGATACTTCCTGGCCGCGCCACAGTGGAAAATCAAAGAAACACGTTTCTAGATAAATTGTACCCTTTATGTACTTTAAGGTACATGTAGTGAAAAAAATTGTACCTCAAAGAATTATGAAATATAATGAAGTTTTGGTGGCGCGGCTGGGAAGTATACTTCCTGGCCGCGCCACCATGGTATTTGTAAACTATTAGGCGTACCTGGACATAGTGTACACTAAAGAATTGTACCAAAATTGTACTTTTCCGTACGCTATAAAGAGATTCAAAAATTTTATTACTTTAGAAATTATAGCCTTGTGTTGGTGGCGCGGCCAGGAAGTATACTTCCCAGCCGCGCCACCAAGTTTTATTAGGCGTACCCGGACATAGTGTACACTAAAGAATTGTACCAAAATTGTACTTTTCCGTACGCTATAAAGAGATTCAAAAATTTTAATACTTTAGAAATTATAGCCTTGTGTTGGTGGCGCGGCCAGGAAGTATACTTCCCAGCCGCGCCACCAAGTTTTATTAGGCGTACCCGGACATAGTGTACACTAAAGAATTGTACCCATTATGTACTACCCAAAAACATAATAATATTACAGAATACTGTAATATATTAAGAGAAAACATCAAAACAAACTTAAGCGCATCAGCAGATTTGTTGATCTTTGTACCTACTGGATGTGGCCTCCAAATTAGAAGTACGTACTGGAATTATCTCGGTGGGATGGTTGTATAACTTGCGCAGAAGGGCGAGAAATAAGCAACACAATACGAATCGATATGCATAACAAGAAAAATTTACCTTCAGGAACAAGATAAGAACTTGGTAGGTACTTAGGTATTAGGGACGGTCAGCAAAAAAAATCGTCAACACTGTTACTTTTACGTGTCAATAATTATGATTTCAAAAACTGAAATGTTGATCTACTTCGTCGTTAACTATATCTACCTACAGTACAAAAAGTTAATCAAAAAAGTTTAGGTACCTAACGAAACTATGATAAAAAACATATAAGTCTGAACCTGCTTTATATACATTGGCCTCCAAAAGCTAGTTGGCATTTTTACACTGCAGCTGATTTAAAATTCTAGTTCCAAATGTTGGAACTGTACACTATAACGTTGTTATCTACTAATTCAACCTATGTCTTACCATAAAAAGTAATCAAGTAATCCCTCAGGATTACCTGTTTAATTTTGTATTTTAAATCATAACGTGGCATGGCATCACAGCTGAAGTGGAAAAATGTCAACTAACTTTAGGAGGCCACTGTATATAATTATACGTATCTACCGATAGGTAATCAGTCGGATTATTAATAGAAACAGCATGGTATTTTTAACGTTTTGACTTTCAAATTAAAGAAACATGAATGTATCACATGAACATTTGGTGGCCCTGAAAAGGGCCGTTTGTTTTTGTCCTGCCTGCCATCATACGTCTTTAATTTATTGTGTACATAATACAATGCACCATTATATTTTGTGTACGTTTTAGTACTGTTACCGTGTTGTTTAGGTCATCGTAGCATTCCCATCTGCCATTACGCCTACACAATGCTCTGTAGTGGCGCATATTAGGTAAATACTCTATGAGTGACACCAAAGCATATGTTTTTTGCTGTAAAGTTAAACTGTTTGGAATATCATTTGTATCAATCAAATCTATATCATCTAACTCAAATATCAGAATTTCGTTTAAATTATAGCTAATGATATGTGTGCCTGTACATAACATATCATTGACGATCTTTCTACAATGCAGATTATTATCTAGCTCTAACATTGATTCTGTTGCTTCTTCAAGAGCTTTGATCCGACCTATCGGTAGATACGTATAATTATATACAGTGGCCTCCTAAAGTTAGTTGACATTTTTCCACTTCAGCTGTGATGCCATGCCACATTATGATTTAAAATACAAAATTAAACAGGTAATCCTGAGGGATTACTTGATTACTTTTTATGGTAAGACATAGGTTGAATTAGTAGATAACAACGTTATAGTGTACAGTTCCAACATTTGGAACTAGAATTTTAAATCAGCTGCAGTGTAAAAATGCCAACTAGCTTTTGGAGGCCAATGTATATAAAGCAGGTTCAGACTTATATGGTTTTTATCATAGTTTCTTTAGGTACCTAAACTTTTTTGATTAACTTTTTGTACTGTAGGTAGATATAGTTAACGACGAAGTAGATCAACATTTCAGTTTTTGAAATCATAATTATTGACACGTAAAAGTAACAGTGTTGACGATTTTTTTTGCTGACCGTCCCTAATACCTAAGTACCTACCAAGTTCTTATCTTGTTCCTGAAGGTAAATTTTTCTTGTTATGCATATCGATTCGTATTGTGTTGCTTATTTCTCGCCCTTCTGCGCAAGTTATACAACCATCCCACCGAGATAATTCCAGTACGTACTTCTAATTTGGAGGCCACATCCAGTAGGTACAAAGATCAACAAATCTGCTGATGCGCTTAAGTTTGTTTTGATGTTTTCTCTTAATATATTACAGTATTCTGTAATATTATTATGTTTTTGGGTAGTACATAATGGGTACAATTCTTTAGTGTACACTATGTCCGGGTACGCCTAATAAAACTTGGTGGCGCGGCTGGGAAGTATACTTCCTGGCCGCGCCACCAACACAAGGCTATAATTTCTAAAGTATTAAAATTTTTGAATCTCTTTATAGCGTACGGAAAAGTACAATTTTGGTACAATTCTTTAGTGTACACTATGTCCGGGTACGCCTAATAAAACTTGGTGGCGCGGCTGGGAAGTATACTTCCTGGCCGCGCCACCAACACAAGGCTATAATTTCTAAAGTAATAAAATTTTTGAATCTCTTTATAGCGTACGGAAAAGTACAATTTTGGTACAATTCTTTAGTGTACACTATGTCCAGGTACGCCTAATAGTTTACAAATACCATGGTGGCGCGGCCAGGAAGTATACTTCCCAGCCGCGCCACCAAAACTTCATTATATTTCATAATTCTTTGAGGTACAATTTTTTTCACTACATGTACCTTAAAGTACATAAAGGGTACAATTTATCTAGAAACGTGTTTCTTTGATTTTCCACTGTGGCGCGGCCAGGAAGTATTACACACGATGACGATGATGAGCTATCATCGTCATCGTCACCATAAAAGTATTTTAAAGTCGCTACGGTATCCGTCAAAAAAAAGGTTGGACTATAGTCTTTTCTAACTTAATTATACCAGTACTATCTATACTATAATGAATGCGAAAGTATCTCTGTTGTCTCTCTGTCTGTTTCACGCCTTGACGGCTGAAAGGATTTGGGATAAACCATGGACAGACCATGACCTGGGTTAGGACATAGGGTACTTCTTATTCCGGGTAGTAGTTTCCCGTGGGATAATTCACGAACTCCAAAAAGCAAGTTGGCAATAGCTAGTTTGCTTATATCTGCTGGGTAAGTAGACCTTTTTTAACCTATTTATTTAGTGACGTAGTGTAGGGCGCACCCTTATAATGTTTTATGTAACGACATTGACGATAGTGAACACAAAGGCTTGGCAGTGAAGTGACTACATAAATCTCGTATTACCCGCAATCGACTGCGAGATAGTGTAATGACAGGTTTAAACCCAGGTAACCAGGATTTTAGGAGACATTTCGTCTAGGTATGTAGGAGGGTAGGTGGGGTAGGGCTTTTAAATTATTAGCCATATTTTCCTCCAACCACTATTCTTGCGGCGCGGCGTCATAAACTATATTGAATTTAGGTTTAGTAAGTTTTATTTTAAAGACTAGACGTTGTCCTGTCCAAATATCAACGATTCACACAAAAATCCAATAGAAAAACGCCAGTCAGATTTTCCCGAATTTGAAAATTTTCTGGGAAACTTTCAGATTTTTCTTCGGAGTACTAAGAACAAAAATTAATGCAAAAAATAGCCAAATCGGTCAAGTCGTTCTCAAGTGATGGGCTTACCAACGAACAGCATTTTTTTTTTTGTTAGCCTGTTCTGTCCCACTGATGGCAAAGGCCTCCCCCAAGTCCTTCCAGGACCTCTTTTCCCGCGGCATCTCGAACCAGCCCTTGCGGTACGCGTCCAGGTCATCTCGCCATCTCTTTCTGGGCTGGCTGGCCTCGGCGGCACCGTACATATTCAGGTACCCGAGTCAAATTAAATTAGCTAGCAAAACTCCGCAGACGTGATAGATATCAATACCTAAACATGATAAAACAGAAGTAAACAGATTTTCTCATCTTATACTTTAAGTAACAACATTACAACACTACCAGCTGTCGTTGACCCCCAAATAATACATCAAATCTTTTATTTTTGAAGTGAAAACTTCTTTAGCGGCGCTGTGTACTTTTTTTGGAATGGGTAAAAACTTCTAAATTCGCGTCAGGTCACGTGACCCTGATCGAAAATTCGTAAGACGTAAAACGTAAGACGCGCGTTGTTGAGGACAGCGCCATCTATGCACATCGGGAAGAACTACGAGGGCCTCGCGTACTAACTACGTAGTTCATCCAACAACGACGAGATGGCGCTGAACCACGGATATATAACTGACGACGAGCTCCATGCGAGACCAACACCACGAACTGAAGTCTATCCTGTGTGCTTATTTGTAAATCTGAATAAATTCCTTTCACGAGAAGAATAAACCAGTCACTTTGGTCATCATACCTGATTTGCAAAAAACCCTATAAAATAAGGAACACACCTTAACACGCGTGTTTTGTTTATAAGACGATTCACAAAATACACACGTAATTGTTCAAGTTTTCACTTCTGTCGGCACTACCGGAGTGCCAGTTTTTTTCTTGTTTAGATATCAATACCTATTACGTCTGCGGAGTTTCGCTAGTTAATTTAATTTGACCTTGTTGTATTATCATAGATTAGAACATACAATTTTAAACAATAATTCACGTTGTTTTGTCTAACTAAAAGCTACAAGCTTCTTCGAAGTTTTCAGTGTTAACGGGTAGACGACAGATAATTAACCTAATTAACCTGCCGTGCCTTTTGATCGTGTGAAGGTCCATTAGGAGCCAGACACGATGTTTGCAGAATGGTATTTACGTACACAATGTTCAAAAATAACTGTTTGATGACGCCATCGCCATTCCGTTGATACTCCTTTTGTTAGCCGGTAATCTGAACATTTTACACAGTTCTTACTCGATACTCATGCTAATAAGTAAACATCCATACGTGTATTACAAATGCGAAAGTATGTCTGTCTGTCTGTTACCTCTTCACGCTTAAACCGCTGACCCGATTTAGATGAAATTTCGTATATAGAGATAGTTTGAGTCCCGGGAAAGGACATAGGATAGTTTTTGTCCCGATATTTCTACGGGATATACACTAATGCGGGTGAAACCGCGGGTCGCTGCTAGTACAGAATACAGCACGCTAATTGTGTAACGCACTATTCATCACAATCTGAATCATTTTGAAGGATATTGTTAATCCATTGCTTCATATGAATGAATTACACCGATCACAGCGTGGTTAAACCAGACTCGATTAATTAAATGAACCCCAAGATTCGCACTAGCTCCTGTAGCCTCATGTTCAGGGTGCTACAGCGACCATTACATATCAAGGAATAGACCGGGAGGCGCGGTAATGGTAGGGAAGATGTGCCCATAGGATAGGGAAGGATACGGCTGCCTTTCCACCAGAGATGAGCGAGGATGCGTAGCGAGGGATGTGTGTGAAACCAACCAATAACATCGCTTCATTTTTATAGCTTGAACTGAGTTAGCGTTGGTATTAGTTAGGGCCTGTGCACACCACGTTTTTTAAACGCGCCGTTGATGCGCGTTTGTAGTGATACAGACGCGATACGCACGCGAGTCAGACGTAGCCTGTAGAACCTTCTGTAGGATAAAAGCGCGCCGTCGACGCACGTTTCTAAAACGCGCGTCAACGGCGCGTTTAAAAAACGTGGTGTGAACAGGCCCTTAGTTTTACACACATCCCTCGCTACGCATCCTCGTTCATCTCTGGTAGAAAGGCAGCCTAAGAACCGTACCGGATAGGCATCCTAGAGTAAGCATTGGACCATTGGAGAGATGGGCATGCTAATCCATTGCTGCATAATATCGCTCCCCCCACCGAATAACATGGTAATGTGGTACTACGACAGTTTTCGTTTTATTGCATATTCGGTGTCTAAAGCATTAATTATCATCTTGTAATTTTTTTTGTATTTTTTCTATGTATATTTATAAAAGTACAATAATTTCAATGGTACCGTAATGAACATAACAACATTATTCCCTTAAAATCTAAACACACTTTTTGCACGAACAATACCATAACATGTTATTACAGATCATGCAATCGTTAACTTTTTCGGTAAGCGACGATTACCATTATATTCGCGTAAGAAATGCATGCCTTTTTCCACGTAAAGTATAAAACAATTATATTTGTGTATTATTTTTGTTTACAATATAATAGAAACGGCTTATTCGATTTAGATGCGGTTTTCACTAATATATTGTAGTAAGCTTCACTTAACATTTAGTGTTTATTTCATGTCAATCGGTTCATAAATAAAAAAGTTATATCAATTTAAAGAATCACGGCGGACATTTTTAAGGTATACTATCAGAGTACGTACATGGACGCGCACTCTCGAGGCTAACTGATGAACAGCGTTTGATATTTGATCTGGTGAGCGTTGATAGTACTTTGGAAGAAATGCTATTTGTAGATGCACCCGGTGGAACGGTTAAAACATTTCTTACGAAAGTTATTTTGGCGAAGGTACGAAGCCAAGGTAAAATCGCGCTTGCTGTCGCTTCATCAGGCATAGCAGCCACATTGTTGCCAAAGTGGGAAAACTTCTCATACAATGTTCAAAATTCCGATCGATTTAGACCGCACAGAAAGTCCTGTTTGTAATATTTCAAGAAACAGCGATAAAGCTAAGGTTCTTCGTGATTGTAGCCTTATTATATGGGATGAGTCCACAATGGCCAATCGAAAAGCAGTAGAAGCAGTAGACAGAACGTTGCGTGATGTCAAGCAAAGTGATCAATCCATGGATGGCATTACTATGCTTTTTTGTGGCGATTTTCGTCAGACTCTCCCTGTAATACCACGTGGAACAAGGGCTGTTGAAGTTAGAGCCTGCCTAAAGAGTTCTCGACTGTGGCATTACATTATACCTTTGCATTTGACATTAAATATGCGTGCGTAAATTAGAGGCAACGAAAATGCTCAAGAATTTTCAGATTTGCTACTTGAGATTGGTAACGGTGTGTTAGGTAGCAGGAACAAGGAAAAGTTTTTCTTAATGAAAACCTATGCAACATAGTTTCATCAATGCGAGACCTCATATCATCTGTGTATGGAAACGCAACGCAAATACCAACTTGCGAAAATTTCTGGCTTTGCGAAAGAGCTATTTTGACGCCACGAAACGACCAAGCAGCAACAATAAACGCTGAAATTCCGGGGGATTATGTTGAGTATATCTCCATTAACAGAGTCATGGAAGAAGGAAAATCTACAAGCTACCCAGTAGAATTTTCAGAATCCCTCAATGCTCCTGGACTACCGGCACATAAAATAAAATTAAAAGTAGGCGTACCGATAATGCTTCTTAGAAATTTAAGCCCCCCAAAACTTAGCAATGGCACCAGGTTAAAAGTGACCAATTTACAAAGAAATCTGATAGAAGCAGAGATTTTAACAAGGTGTGGAAAAGGTAAAAGTGTTTTCATTCCTCGGATTCCTCTCATTCCAAACAATTTTCCATTTAGTTTTAAACGAGTCCAGTTTCCATTCAGCCTATGTTTTGCGATGACAATTAATAAAGCCCAAGGTCAGACGCTGAAAGTTGTAGGTGTAGATCTAAGTATCAGCTGTTTCTCGCACGCTCAGTTGTATGTGGCTCTGTCACGGGTTAGCAATCCTAGGAGCCTGTATGCTTTCATCCCCGATGGCCATACGTCAAATATCGTATACAGAGAAGCATTACTGTAAAGTAAATTTTTAGCTACCCAAACGACGGTATATGTAATTCAAAATATGCTGCCCGAAAAGTCACTATTCCACGCTGACGCGCGAAGTCGCGGGCACAGCTAGTTAATAAATAAAAGGACTGATTATGATAAATAATAAAACCTTTGTTTTATTTCATAAATTTAAAAAAAACGCTATTATAAATTATCCAGTATTAATATCAACTTCCTCTATTATTGTTATTTTTCTGCTAAATCAAAATAATAAGTACTGGATTATTTAATAAAACATGTATTTGCAACATTATATTACTGTTAATCTTTTGACACCACACATCGACGAATATTACTGTAATGTAATATTACATTATACACTATCGCTTGGATTTCACACGAATAATATCGTATTATCATATTGCCGTTAGGTTTTTTGACACTGTATTACAACGAATAATACTATAATGCATTAATATTGACTACGATATTGTTGCGTTTACACGCGAATAATATGGTAATGATGCGTTGCATACTATACTTTTGCCATTTAATTTCAGTAACATTATTTTTGTGAATAACTTAATTTTATTAAAGTATTACAAAAAAATCATAATATACATTAGATTGTAAAAAAAATAGCTTTGTTTTGACGTTTAAATGTCTACCTTACGATCTACCCGTGCCGAGATATACGCATAAAACAGTTTTTTATTTTTCCTGTAAAATTTTGATTTATCGATTACCATATTATTCGGTGGGGGGAGCGATATGTCCGAAAAAAATCTCCACTCAACAGCGTAAACAACCCAGTGAATGTTGTTGAACTGTCAAAATAAAAGTCACTGCTACTGTTAGTGTGTTACGCGATAACTATCTCAATAATAACATCACGCCTGTTTTCCTAGAAAGATTAGGCAGAGGTGTAGGAGGTACCTAAGGTACGTGCACTCACATGTCGCCAGTTACGGCTCCTGCAAACAGGCGCGACGCGCGACGCGAATCGCGCGCGACACAAAGGCACCGCCCGTTGCGCGACTTGCGGTGCCTTTGTGTCGCGCGCGATTTTATCGCGTGTCGCGCCTGTTTGAAGGAGCCTTTATGTTTAAGTCCAATATAATAGGGAGAGAGCCATCAACCGGGCACGAATCCAGACTCAGGGCTGCTACTGAGAAATTCCAGATGGAAAAAACCCAATAACACATTGCCGGACCAGGGAATTGAACCCAGTACCTCATACTCAGCCGTAGCGCTTGTGACCACTACACCAGCGAGGAAGTCAATACTCCTTTTGATGGCCGTTAATACGTATATTTGACACAGTTTTTACTCAATACTTATGTTAATAATTGGACAAATGTACAGAATACAGTTTTTGCTGGACAAAAATCACAATAATAAGTATAATTTACATGGTTTGTATAATGCATGTCAACGACACAGGGCGACGACACCCGTGCGTCACGCGAGCCAATTTGCTAAGGTTCATGCAGGGCTGTCAAGCATTACATTACATAATATAGCATGTGCAAAGGCCTTTGTAATATTAAAAAGGAAATTGCGAATAGCAACATGCAAATAAAGGACATGTCCAAGAAACGGGAAATGTGGCGTTATTTTTTTCTGCATGAGCAGCCCACGCTTTTATAGAATTTAAAATTGTAAATCAACAATTAAAGTTTTACGTTATCAAATTCAAAACCTTCCAAATTAATTATCATAATTTATTATAGAATACCAATATTCGTAGCACTTATTTCGTAGCATCGTAACGCCGTAGCATCAAACCAACAAACATAGATCTCTGATTATAACATTATAATCTTTACATAGTATAAAACAAAGTCGCTCCCGCTGTCTGTAAGCTTAGATCTTTTAAACTTCGCAACGATTTTTAATCCAGTTTTCAGCAATAGATAGAATGATTCAAGAGGAATGTTTATATGTATAATACATGCATATTATAGTAGAAGAAAAGCCGAGAAATTCAAAGATTTATAATGTGATATCATAACAAACATATTTTTGTGCGCTTACATTGCAAAGGCTGACTAAACCTTACGAGATTGATCTATAAAAAAGTCCGCGATGGTATATGTTAATCTCCTAAGGATAACCCATAGTAACCATTTTCAGCTTTTACATATTACAAAAAAATTATGGGTTATTTACCAAACTATTTTAAAACAATACAGTATTATTCTTTATCCAATTAAATACCTACATTAAATACGTTGTGCATTTCATGTAGATCAAAATTGCCCTTTACAGCATATAATAAAAAAAAATGAATATCTTAGAAGATATCAGAGATGTAAAAAGCGGGGGGGGGGGGGGCAGAGCGGCTGGTGGGCCGTAGATCATACGTCCGTCCCGGTTGGCAGCTGTCGGCGGGGGCGGGCACGAGTGACTATCTTCATTGCACCCGTGCGAAGCCGGGGCGGGTCGCTAGTTAATTATAAATTAATCTAAAAAAGTAACGTCCTGACTCCTGCGCTGGATAAAAACATGTTTTACAGGAGCTAGTGTGTTCTCCAAGCAGTAGGTTCCGGATTTTATGCAATATGTTGAAAATACACAATACATAAACACAAATTGACTTGTAACAGCCCTGTGGTGTCGGATTCATTACATATTCACGAGTTTATCACAGATCTAACACGACTTGTCGCTCACAATACTACAGAACGAACACCTAATAACCTCAAATGGATAAAGGTACTACTCCATTCGCACTCACGATTGAAATCAAGAGTATTCGAAGACGTAATTTGTAACCTGTTAATCCAATTTGTAAATTGATTACCATCAATCAATCTGGCGTGTTGAAATAGAATAAATGAAGGAAATGATGACTGTAGACGTCGACCCTCTTATTCATAAACTTTGCTTAAAGTTAAGTAGTAATTAGCGACTGTTTAAACATGACATTTTTGACATTTGAATGTCACTAAATTATGATCATTGTTTATAAATAAATAAACTCCTGAATGTGTATAATTATGTTGTATGATCATAGGATCAAATGACCCGCGAAACTACAGAATCACATCAAAAAGACCTGAGCCCATTGACTTACATATTACAAGCGTAAAGCCACTGGGCAACGTCCATTATAAAATTTAACACCATCAATATAATTAGTAAAAATTCAGATGAAAAAAATAATTGCAGAAACTGTACCGAATCATTACTAAGGGAGCATGATTCCACTTCATATTTGAAGGTTATCTGCATTAGAATCAGCCAAATAATGGGACTTACTTTGTAATAAGTTGATTGGGAAAATTTTACAGTTTCGGGCAGCTTGAGGTCTATTACCGCATACCCACTCGGTTTTGTCTACCGCAGACGGTAGCGAATACCGCTTAGGTTTGAATAGGCCTTGATGTGCTGGCGTCTGTACACTGAAATACAATGTGCAATGTGACACAGACGCCAGCACATCAAGCTACCCGAAACTGTCAAATTTTCCCAATCAACTTTGAACCTTATACTTTAGCTATAAAGCTGAAAATCTATTAAAGAAATTTGACAGATTGTAGTAGAGTACACCCACATTTCGTCAGTTATGTTTAAGTCCCATGTAAAAGGGGCGAGCCTATTGACATCATCCGGGCACAAATCCAGACTCTCCATCCCTCATCCTCATCATCATTTCACTCCACGCTAATTCGTCAAAAAACCTCTAAAATGATTGCGTAAGTAACACACTATCAATCATAACCTAAATCATTTTGAAGGATGTTGCTAATCCATTGCTTCATATGTTCGAAAAATTTGTCTGCTCAACAACGTAAATAACGTAATGAATGTTGTTGAACTGTCAAAATGAAAATCATTGCTACTGATACTGTGTTACGCAGTTACCCCGCTGATCTGCAAGCTCTCTGCAATCCTCTTTAGCCTACGAAGCTGTATAAACATGGCCACGTTGCTTTCAATGTATCTATATTAGTTTTTGCTCGTGTCTCCATTAAGCTCGTAACTTGTGTGTGTACGTGTAATCTCCTAGACTAGAAAACCCACAACTTAGCTGTTTTACCGTCAAATAACTGAACCGTCTACTGTACCCTAACCCTATATTGTGTACTTACCGAGGTTTAAAACAATCCAGAGTTTCTTGCCAGATCTCTAGAAATACTTTTTTTAATCAGTTCGTATAAAATCCTAACTAATATTATAAATGCGAAAGTAAGTTTGTTTGTGTGTTTGTTACCTTTTCATGCCTAAACCACATTTTTTTTCTTTTTTTTGAGGTTGGGAAATCATCAAATGACCCCTCCCGCTCTGGGTGGAGCGGAAGGGAGTGTCAGACTTTTACTGACTAAAACCTACCCGTGTTCCTTCCTTAGCTCTTTATGTTCCGCGCCAGCGGTAACCCTTTCGGACAATCCCGCTGACCCGGCAGGCTTCGGCTCTAACGGGCCCCTTCAATTCATGCTGACATCTCTTTGAGGCGCACGTGGAACACGTACGCGCCGTCCGTCCGGCACGGGCCTGGTCCTAATCGGACGATGAGCAACCCATTACTCTCCGTCCGCAGGCCTGCGCTTACGGTGGCCGGGAGTCTTCACGCGGCTCACGACGCCCGGAGCGTCTCCCGCCTCCTCCTTCGCTAGCATGACTGCTTCGCAGAAGGAGGTGACTGCCTCCTACTCCCTCTCGCTCCGGACCATGGCTTGAACCAGGGCCGGACGCGAGAGGTCGCCGCCACTGCCGATTTCCTCTACGAGAACACGGCAGTGATCCGCCCAAGCGGGGCAGACCTCCACCGTTTGATCACCGCGTCCTCTGGGCGATCCACGCAGTGGTGACACCCGGGCGTTTCCTCCCGCCTGATGATGGGCAGGAACCTCCTGAAACATCCGTGTCCGGTGAGGACCTGCGTCAGGCGGTAGGTGAGGACGCCTCTCTAGCCACTACTCAAAGATGGTTCTTATCGCCACTATCGTGACATGTCCTGCGCTGGGTTGCGACGGTCGCTCTTTCCATGCCGCCATGAGATCGCGCCGGAGGTCCGTCCGCTCCGCCGCGATTTGACGCGGAAGCGGAGTTTCCCCCGCGGCGATTGGCCCCCTCAAGTTGGGCAAGAGCCGCTTGAAGGCGGCCCCGGCCCATTCCAGTTTGGGGGCCAAACGACGCCTAAATCACTGAACCGATCATCCTGAAATTTTGCATATACGTTGCCGGGTGTACGGAATCGGACATAGGGTACCTTTCATCAGGAACACAAAACCGTGCATGAGCGGCAAAGCCTCACGAAATTTCAAAATCTATAAACACAAAATTAAATAAAGCGAAAAAAATATTCAAGAAATTCAAACATCTAAACAAAACAGCGAATACATATAATATGACGTAGCAGTAGTAATAAAGTCTTGGCACTTGATCGATTTCATTGAATTATAGAATAGCTTGCGGTGAAGCCTGTTGGGCCACGTTCTTGTGACGCCGCCCGGTGACGCGCCGACACACGCGATTGGTGGAAACAAACTGCTTCCATGCACGTTAACAACAACAACGGAATTCTTATTATAGACAAATACGTCTTACTTAAGTGATCAGATACACGAGCCTCGTTAATTTACTACCACTTTTTATAATAATAGTTTATTTATTATTGACACGCTTTTATTAGCTTTACTTGTAACTAACTAACAAACAATGTGAATCTTAGAAGTCAATTTTTAACCTACTTTTAATTGTCGTATAGAAATTAAACTTTGTATGTATGTATAATATGTAGTTCGGATGACAAAACTATAAATTGGTTTCTTGGGGCTTATCTGATGATGGAGCCAGGAGGTGGATAGACTGTGGAACTCTTCAGTGGCTACTAGGAAATCCCTCGAGTTTGGGCTCATACGAGTATGATTTGTTTTGACGAGTCCAATAGATTTGGCTTGGTAACGAGGGTCTGTTATGAAGTACCGAAAATACTGGCATTAGTGGACGGAAAAGAAAGAGGAAGAAGCCTCCTCACTGGGATACTACAGACTACAGATAGGGCGTGTGCACGTGCCCTGGCACGTTCTTATATAAAGTATAGTTCCACGTGCGCTTCTCCTCTGGGTACATTAAAGGCTCAAAACTGCAGCAAACACGTTAGATGTCATCGACCGTAAATTCTCTTGAAAGTCTTGAAACTTATGTTTAATGAAGTTTTACTTAATGATAGTTTGAGTATATTGCCAAACTTGTATTCCCCATCTGACAGGGGCTAAAGCAACCGTTTAAATATATTGAGTGGCAAGACAAGTGGTGGTTCCCTAGAGAGTTGCCAGGCTGGGCTCTGTGCGTCATGGCTAGCCTTATAAATAAAATAGACACGACAACGCGACTATACGCAGCGGCTGTGAAGCTTCCATGACCTTATATTCCTGGTACTGTTTTATGAACATCAATAACTATTAATAATCAAACTTCCGCTTAGCTATAGCGTAGCCCCAGTTATCATCGATAGGTTTAAATGCCGAAAGCCCAACCAGAGAGGCAAATATATGTCTCCATAGATTCTTTCTTATATCAAATGCATTGTAGGTTATATTTAAAATTATATTTGGACGTTTATAAACCTGCCAAACGCAATACACTGGGTCTTGCATACATTTTATAAGCGTCCCCTACGTCACTTCGTGAAAGTTACCTTCTTGCTACCGTTGCATACTTAATGTACCTGCGCCTGCTAACTTTCTCACGAAAACCTATGAATACCCCATTATAATATGTAATGAAAAGGGGTTGATGTATTCATGGAAAGTTTAACTTAAAAGAGTCTTCAGTCTCCCCTAGTTCTCAAAAAATAGCAAGTAACACACACTTTCAATATTTAGGTAGAAGGCGAAACGCTTGTCATGATTCTATACACCAAAAATGCCCCTAATTTACAACTGACTTATTTTGATTGAAGAAAGAACGCCCTGTCCTATTATGATAACGAAAGTAGCAGAGTTCACGAACAAACTTAATAATGTCCATTCTGTATATAATTTCGTACAGATTATTTCCCTATTACAGGAAATTAAATTAAGTGCTGCAAACGTACATATGTCAGACAGCATACAATAAACCCTATAACGATGGAATAAGGCTGACGTTTCGTTGCCCACTTGGTACTTGTAAGTTAGCAGAGCGGACCCGTGCGGGCCGGGGTCAGTGAATTCGGATATCAAATATGCAACTTCGTAGACTCTCCCAAACCACTTATACCAATTGCAAATGTTGAAAATGTTGCAGGGTTCCCGAAAGTTGTAATAGTTGGAGCGATATGTTCTGAAGACAAGTTTATTATAACATGCAATCATCATTCCACGACAGCAAACTGTATGAAAAGTTTAATCATACGGAATTATGGAATTATGTATCAAAGAACTGGGTACGACTGTCGCTGTTGGCATGCTTGTAATCATAAATTGATTGTTTGCTATTCTTTCATATAACGTTCACAGTTGGTTTGAAATTGGTAAATACATAAAAAGGTTCATTAAAGTTTTATTTGTTAAAAATCTACCTGTTTGGTTGGATTAAATGATCAGAGCTACACGCTGGTGAACATTTAATGGTCTTACCGTACAATACGGGGTCAAATTAAATTAGCTAGCGAAACTCTGCATACGTGATGAGTATCAATATCTAAACACGATAAAATAAAAAAATAAAATGATTTTATGTTTTTTACTTGAACTTTGAATTGCGAAAATCTGTTTTGTTTTGTTTCATAGTGTTTACATATCGAAACCCGTCACGTATGAGTTTCCACAAAAAAAACAGTTTTTTTTTTTTACTGAGAGTAATATTTCACGTCTCTAAAATAACTGCGGTCGACGATCCCCAAAAAAATTAAACCATAAAATTAATTTATTTTTGTTTTATTATGTTTAGATATACCCACCACGTCTGCGGAGTTTTGCTAGCTAATTTAATTTGACCTACCATTGTATTTTGTAGTAAAGTAAAGGTAACAATAATAACGTCTATTAAAAACGCTTTAAAACATTCTCACGTCGTTAAGCCCATGTGGCATGTGCAGTCAGCAGCGCGAATGAAAAGCGTTTAACATGTATTCTTGAACCACGCAGAGTGAAACTAACCACAGCAAAGTGTCGTATAATTACGGACTGCGAGTCCGTGATACTACTTACAACGTTACATATAATAGGTACCTACACATGTTTGCAACTTAACTCGGAATTAAACGACTGTGTGGCACAATTGAGATGAGATCAGACGAGTACAATGTACGAGTATCATCAAGTTGGGGCTTACAGGACCTAAACGCAAGAATGCATGATGAATGACGCAGAAAAATATATGATATTCTTCAGGATATATGCTAGATACAAAGTGTGTTGAAAACATAATACAACTAATTTGATACGATAGAAAAAAATCATGAAGATACCTTTAAACACTTTCTTTTTACAATAAAAACCATACTAATATACATACAATCATTCCGATTTCTTATCAGATTATTTTACAGGCAACATACTAAAATACTAGTGTTTTAATTCTTTAACAATACATTTTTTGTAATTAAATAATTGCCTCATATTTTGCGATAAATTACCAGCGTTGTGTCATCGCGCTTTTCTTTCTTTTCTATATGCAGTCCGACAGTGACCGCGCTGAACAGTTCCCAATATTTTACTGGCTACAAGTAAATAAACATAAATTTGGGACTTTCGTGTAGATGCCTGAAACTTGCAGTTATGCTAAGCTGCCACCATGCTGATTACCTTATAATTATTCCATTTCTGAATGAAGTTGTTTTTCAGCTATGCCTAAACCATTGGGCAAAAGGGCGTGATGTTTATTTATTTATTAAAACTTTCTGAATAAGTTAAAAAAATACCGTTCAAAGGCTGTGCCCGAGGCATTTTCTACCAGTCAACCTTAGGGTGATACAGAGAGGAAACATGGCAGGTAAGGGATCGATAACACAAAAATAACCAACAAAAACCACCAACCAACCAAAAAAAACAACCAGCAACTAGTCAGCGCTAGGGCTCTGTCTATTATAGGGTCTCATTATGCCGACAGATGATGTGATGCATGTTTTCCTCCAACTTGTTATTTTTTTTTTTTGTGTTTGTGTTCTTTTTATGCGTCGTGTTTACCGAAATAAATTTTCTTCCTTTCTTCTTAAAATAAGATGTTATATTTTTATAATTACCTAACGATTTCGCTTTTACTAGTTTATTTAGCAAATATTCCGACTAAATGCATTATTCTGAACTTGGTTTTCTATAAATTTTTGGCTCTTTAGTCAATAACTGAGGCCGCTCGAATTGAGTACACTTGAATGTTGCCTCACTTTTTACTTCCGAGAAAAATTATAAACTTTAAACCAATATAGCAATAGTATAAATGCTATCACAGTCACATACACGTGCCACATCGCATAACGAATTGCGGGCGTATCAATCTCCGCAACATTGAGGAAGCCATCTATATAGAGCGGATGTGCAACCAACTACAAATGTGCTCTTCAATAAAATCGTGTCCGTTTCGACTGCTCTAAACGAAGCTTAGAAGAGGTCCCATCTTTTTGCTAATCATTGATACGATTTCGAAGAAAATATAGACAATATGAATTCCTGATGTTTGAGCTTCACGACCTACAGAACTTAAAACCTATAATGCAAGTCAGAAGAAGGGTTACCAAGATTTATGGCGCGTCAATCAGACATTCCAAAAGCGTCGTTTTTATATTACGTAGGTACCTTCCTATTATTATAATGAGGGAATAAGTATGGTTTTCCTTTATGAATATAATGTAAGTGTACCAAAAACCATTACTAACTTAAAATCAGACCTAGTTGAAAAATGTCCTAGCTGGAAAATGACGTAGACATGGAATCTGACCTACTTGAAATCTGACGTCCATTACCGCTTTCAATTGGATGGAGAAGCACTTAGAGGAAAATATTATATTAACACCGCATTCGTATAAATACTAATTTTGACATTTTGCTAAAGAAAACACTCATTTAATCATACACTCACACTAGCCGAGACCCGTTTTTCATTCGGCCTCCACTCGCAAACTATTCATTTCGAAACAGCTATACAAACTCATTTAGACTTTGTAAATGCTTGATATATACTTGACCTATTCTCTGAAAAAAACATGCTGAATTGGCAAATTGATTTTCGCATCATTATTGTTAGCCGTTTGCCAGGCTTTCAGCAGACGACTCCCGACCACCGTAGGCGCGGGCCTGCGGGCGGAGATCAGGACCAGGCCCGTGACGGACGGCGTGTACGAGTTCCACGCGCGCCTCAAAGAGATGTCAGCAGCAATCGGAGGGGCCCGTTAGAGCCGAAGCCTGCCGGGTCAGCGGGATTGTCCGAAAGGGTTACCGCTGACCCGGAACATAAAGGGCTAAGGAAGGAACACGGGTGGGTTTTAGTCAGTAAGAGTCTGACACTCTCTTCTGCTCCATCCAGAGCGGGGGGGGGGCATTTGATGACTTCCCATCCTGAAAAAAAAAAGCTTTCAGCAGCAAGTGTAGCAGCTTAGCAGTTTTACGGAAAATACTCATTGTGGTTTTACTTTTTCTGCAAAATCAGCCTATAATGTTCCCACTGCTGGGACACAGGCCATGTAGCCACGGGGTTGTAATCCACCACGCGGACCCAGTGCGGGTCGGTGTCACATGTCTTCGACTTTTCGTTCTATGATATGCCGGTTTCCTGACGATGTTTTTCTTGACCGTTTTGAGAGTAGTGATGATGAAAAGATTTATACAAAGTAAAGTGCTTGTGTGGGTTCAAACCCACGACCTACAACTCAGTAAAGGCTCCTGCAAACAGGCACGACGCGCAACGCGAATCTCGCGCGACACAAAGGCACCGCTCGTAGCGCGACTTGCGGTGCCTTTGTGTCGCGTGTCGCGTCGCGCCTATTTGAAGGAGCCTTAAATCGGGTCGTTACCACCACTGCTCTGTACTGCACTGATATGTATTTAATTGGTAAGCCTTTATATACTTAGAATAGAATACATTACTCTTTATTATTTTTTACTTAAATCCTAGTTACTAATATTATAAATGTGAAAGTTTGTGAAGATGTTTGTTACTGAATCACGCGTAAGCCGTTGAACAGATTTGGATGAAAATTGGCACATAGATAGATCATTTCCTGGATTAGCACATAGGATATTTTTTATCCCGATATTCCTACGGGATCGAAACTTACGCGGGTGAAGCAGCGGAGCGCTGCTATTAAATAAATAATTTTTCATGTGTTTTCCGTAAAACCTGCTGATTTTATCTGTCAACCAAAATAGCGCGGAATACCAACAACGTACAAAATGTACAAAAAATACTGTCACTATGGTAAATTATAATAATTTGGATTTTTTGAAAGAAAAGAAAGAAAGAAAGAAAATACATTTATTTAGCACAGACTAAGAGACACACAATACACCAGGTAGTTAGATATTAGTCGTACATCAGAATAAAAAATAAGATAAAAATAAAAAGTGCAAAGTCCGATGTAAGAAATTAGGAGGAAAGTGTGCCTCACGGCTGCGCCAAAAAGGCCCAGTTCAGCAAAAATGCCAGTGCCCGATTTTATCTGTCAACCAAAATAGCGCGGAATACCAACAACGTACAAAATGTACAAAAAATACTGTCACTATGGTAAATTATAATAATTTGGATTTCACATTGTTACGTTTAGAAACTGCGCAATCGTGTATGTTATGATTGTGACTGTAATTGAATGTGTATTGAATAAGAACTCGCCATTTGTATGAGTTAACTCATACATCATTGTTGTCAATTTAGTTCGTTTATGGGCACCAGTGCGCAATTACACAAAAAAAAATCCATCCAAAAAAATATCCATCCTAAGGTTGTCTTTAAAAGATCGCTCTTAGCGATAAGACCGCCCATTATGTCACCCTTTGTACAGTTTCTATACTTATGTCTGTAATTTATATGGTGTACATAATAAAGAGTATTCTATTCTATTCTATTACACATTATGAAATAGAAAGAATTAAATTACTCTACAAGAAGGGACATTTTTAAACGATAAAAGAACCTATATTTATGGGCTCCAAATCTCCTACTTCACCAGTAGAAGAAATAAATAGTACCTACAGATTTTTACATCTTGACTAGCTTCTGCCCGCGACTTCGTCCGCGTGAAACTTCTTGTTCCACCGACCCACCCCATCGCATCACATCTGCATCGCCTGCCCGCGCTATTGCTTCGTTTTCGCTTAGCGACCTTTCTTTTTTTTTTCTTTTTGCTCGGCTCCTAAAACTCCTAGCGTGATGTTAAATAGCCATCCTAAAGAATTGAAAAAAGCATTTTTCAAATCCAACTGGCAGTTCCAGAGATTAGCGCGTTCAAGCAAACGAACAAACTCTTCAGTGTTAATATACTAATAATAAAGCTCAAGAGTGTTTGATTTTTTGGTTGTTTGCATCATCATCACATCTTTTTGAAGCCGATACATAATTATGCTATATTTTAGCGCCGCTTGTCTCGTCGGATAGTTTTGGTGTGCCTTCGATGTCACGTAACTGTGCAGATAGTTTTGGTGTGCCTTCGATGTCATGTAACTGTGCAGATAGTTTTGGTGTGCATTCGATGTCGAAATTCGTAATTGTGCAGCCACGTGTATAAATAAAGTATAATCAGCCTTTAATGTTCCCACTGCTGGACCACAGGCCTGCTCTCTGTGAGAGGGAGTGGGCCATGCCTAACCCACCACGTGGACGCAGTGCGGGTTGGTGGGTTTCATTTGTTTTGCCTTCCACAAACGATCACATATATTTGGCGTCATCTTGACGACAAATATTAATGGATGAATCATGAAATCAGATATTATTGATGAGCATAGTATATTTCTCATGTGTTGCAACGAAATCTGCGATGTCAAAGTTGACGCAAATAATTTTTATAATATCCAATGACAGATCTCTTCCTCTTCTTCGTCGAGAGCACGACAGTGAATTAGATTTGTTCGGCCCAAACATTCGCCACTTCCTCGGCATCATCGGTGGCAGCACAGATGTCACTTTGGCATGGCTACATTTTTCAGAGGCAGTGAGGCCAGAATACGAGGTGGTACAGACGCCAGCACATCAAGCTACCCGAAACTGTCAAATTTTCCCAATCAACTTTAAACCTTATGCTTTAGTGATAAAGTTGAAAATCTATTAAAGAAATTTGACAGATTGTAGTAGCTTGATGTGCTGGCGTCTGTACATAGATTGCGCCACAGCTCCAATCCACATCCACACCCTGCTGCCATACTGTCACGGTAGCCTCACTTTTATAATAATCATTGATAACCTACCTGTATATTATGTACAACACGTAAATGAACCGATACAACACCTGCTACCTTGAAAACCCGTGTCGTCTACAAAATAAACATCCACAACTGTCTGTCTGTCTGTGTCTACGTAGTACATCATCAGTAAATACAACATCAGAAGCAAGAAGCAAGGCCTTGTATACGCCCCCAGAGTGAACTGACCTAAAAGCTGAACGTCTGGCGCCTTTTAAGACTCGTCTCGCTTTCGAAATAGACACCTCGCTGTCTCGTAAAACGAATGCCGATGCCGGAGAGGATTGTTTTAACTGCATCTACTAGTTTTACGACTGCTATTATTATTTTTCCTTATAAGTTTTAGAGAGAAGTTTTAAACATGCAGCGTTTAATCCAGAGGAATGAAGGATGGATTATCGTAACTTCTATGACTTTCGCAGTCAGCTTTGATTATTTACATTTTCGCTTTTCCGGGTGAAAAGTGCCTTAGTGCTATTGTAAAGATGACTTTGAACTAGATATCTACTATCACGGAGTTTTCACTACTAGTCGCGGAAAACTAAGAAATATCAAATCGCAGGAAATAATTCAATATGTTGTGTGGGCTCAAATTGCGGGTATGATGCGTTCTAGAGAAAACTCCGATTTACAACGGCAACATTTTAAAACTATTTCCTAGAAGACCACTGCGAAAGTGGAAATAAAGCAGACTACGAAAAGGTTGTGAACAGAACCGTTCAAAGAATAAGAGAAGGAACAATAAAGTTGTTGTGGGTAGGAGATGATAGCAGTGACGACAGTTTTGCGGAGAATTAATGTAGTAATATGGGAATATGGATGAATATGATTAAACATCTTGGAAACCTGCGTCATATTAAAACTTCTTTAGGTATTCAAAAAGTTATACGACTCGCACTTGACTATAAATTTGATGGGGTATATTGATAATAACATTGTATTATAGATAAGTTACTTTAATTAGAATTATTGCGATTGACAATATTCTTTGCACACGACAAAATTGTGGACACAACATATTTTTTCTAACCATGGTCTCTTTGGTTTAACCGACAGGGCGGTGGCCAGTACTCACAAAATTGCGACATACTTAATTGAAATGTGTCAAACATTATTTTAAGATGTCAAAGGGTAATAGTTTGTTTTTCATTATTTTCTACACAGAGTACATTTTATATTTTCTCTGTAGTGACCCAGCTAGAATGATCTTGTAGTGGCGTAGAGATAGAAGCTCTAAGAAGACCGCTCTGGCGCTCTACTTGAAATTAGGAGACAAGACTTACGTGTGGTCCTCAAAAATTCTTGACGTACGCATTTTCATTTTCATAAAACAATGTTTTATAAAACTTATCAGATACAGGCAAATAAAAAAAGGAAGGGATCCCGGTTAATCCCTTACCGTTTTTAGCAACGATTAAAGACGGTTTTTCAATCTAAGATCGGAACGAAAGTGAAATACCGGTAATGTTACAACGAAACGGTTCGGGAGGTAAAAATAAAATGATACCTATTGACAAAAGATAGTTCCGGTCTAGATGGCAAGGTACCTAGTCGTGCCTGGTTTGACGGGTTTGGTTAGATTACAGTTACGTTTAATGACCTCATCATGTGTTAATGAAAATGTTTCATATGTCATAGTATTGAAGTTACCTGACTGCTAAGCTGTAGGTAAAGTTTATATTTTTGGGATTGGCCCTTGATTTCTATTTCACTATAGAACCTATGACGCATCAGGCGGCCGAAGTTCGGAAATAGGACTACTGCCACACATGGATTGAGGCACTCCATCAAAAAACTGATCTAAGTAATCTCCGATAAATCAACGATAATCTTGTCAGTCTCACATCAGTAATCCTTCTTTTTATATTTGACAAGCCATGTGCAAGACTTCCCCTATTAAACCTGGATAGGGGGTTAATCTTCAAAAATCTTCACTTAGTGCTCACCTTTGTTATAAAAGAACTCTTGTGCAAAATGTCATGCTTTTAGACTCAACGGTTTAGGCTGTGCGTTATCTGTCAGTGAATGAATGAATTTAAGTTTTTTTATTATATTTCATGGCTCACTTTTGAACACTATCTTACCTGGTGCTAAGCGATGAGTCACGTACGCCTAACTACCTAAAGCCTCGCGTTCATGGAAAATCTGTTACTTAGCAGTGCAGGGACTGGAAATGTTACTCAAAAAAACATTACGCGTAGTTCCGGTAACGATAATTTGTACCGTTCCACCAGGATCGTAACAAAGTTAATTCCTTGGCTATAACAATACTGACAAACGGAACGAAATCTTAAGCTGTTCACTAACAATATTATCAATTTATCGTTATTAGTATAACGATATAATAACGTTATTCATTTCGATACTCAACTTTGCCAGCTATAAGATGACGAAAAAGTATGAAGAATAACGTTACAAATGAATCTGTAACGTTTCTCTTGTAACATTATTACAAGCGGATAAGCTTAATGTTACTGATGACTATAACGTTACTTATAAATATTGTTCTACGAAAATGATATTCTATAACGTTTTCTTTTGTAACGTTATTGATAACGTAACGAAATTGTAACGGAACGAAATTCAGTTCGTTTTCAAGTCCCTGCTTAGCAGATAGCATTATGTCCCGCAACATCGAATGTCGCTGGTAACAATGTTGCATAAACTTTTGTTAACCATGTCGCCAGCAACACGTTTCCCGCAATACAAAACATGATGCTAAGATGTTGTGCAACTTTTGTTTTCAATTAACAACAAGCTGACAAAAATAATACTTTATGACCTAGCTGTAGGTAATATTTAAAGTTACTCATGTGTTTCATCCTTTGTTTTACCTATACTATCACTTACTGTAATATCTGGATGTTAAACTTTTTTTCTAATTATTAATAAGGGGTTAAAAGTAACTAATTCCCTCGAGTTTTGAAGATGATTTAATGATGATGTTTTTTCCAGGTGCTTAGCTAGTTATCGCTATGAAATGGTGGGGCGAGGGCGTGGGGCGCGGCGCGCCGGCGCACCTGCCGCGCGTGGCGCGCATGCGGCGCGCGCTGCTGCTGCTGGCGGCGGCGGCGTGCACGGCCGCGGCGCTGCTGTACTGGCGCCAGCAGACCGACGAACGCGCGCACCGCCCACTACACGCGCTCTACGCGTATGTATATTTTTTTATGGCAACTCATGTCATGTCGGCTGTTTAACCGGGGTATCCTGTGGATGCAGTAATAAATTAAAGCCTCCAACCAGGCCATAAAACTTATAAACTAACTAAACTAAGCGACTACACGCTAAGGGCAACCGCTGCGGGGTACGGCCCTCGGCTTAGGGCGTCGCTGGGGGAGAGCAGCGAGGGACAGGCTGGATTTGAGTCCTTGTCTTGATCTCTCGTTCACTTCCTCCCTGGTGAGTACTCGTAAGTAGCGATCCGAGATACATACATTCGCTGGCATGCGAGATCTCCCGTTTTGGAGAGTTGATCGGTTCTGTCTGTCGATGAGCATGACTTTTGTCTTCCGACTTATTAATGGTGAGTCCAACCAGTCCACTCTCGTATTCTACCCTGCGAAACAGATAGGCTAGCTCCATTTTTGAAAATGCAAAGAGTGTAGTGTCCGCACATCTCAGGATGCTGATCTTTATTCGCCCGACAAAGACGCTTCCCTCCCATTCTTCTATGGCTTTCCTCATTATGTATTCGTTATTCATAATATATTAAAGAGAATAGGACAAATAATGCACGTCGAAGATAAGTCTGCAAATAAGCCAGCAAGTCTACACATGTCAACTACGGTATTTAGTTAGTATTCCGTATAACTGTTACAGAGGTGTCGAGCCGCAATGGAGCTGGGTTTGCCGCAACTTGCGCTGCGAGCGCCTGCTGGCCTCGGAGACGTCGACGCTGCAGTCGCTGCCGACGTGCAACATGCTGTGCGACTCCACGCAGCTGTGGCCGCAGCCCACCGGGCCCGTGAGCCTCGCCACGGCTGTGCAGCCCGTGCGCGCCAACGCCTTCTCGCTGCAGGTGCTGGCCTCGCCCTCGCGCGACGTCTCCGACCACCTCGCCGAGGCCTTCGAGCTCATGAAGGAGGACATGCGGGTGCTGGAGCGCAGCAGCGAGCCCGAGCACCGCCCCGCCGACTACGGCTCCCCGCGTGACGTAGTCGTTCGTGTCGCCATCAACGGCAGCGCCGACCCGCGCATGCGCCTCGACACCGACGAGAGCTACAAGCTCACGCTGCGCCCCGCCAGGAACACTCTCGTGGCCGACATCACCGCGCACTCCTTCTGCGGCGCCCGACACGGCTTCGAAACTCTTTCGCAGATAGTTTGGATGGATCCCTACGCCGGCTCCTTGCTCATATTAGAGGCGGCCACCGTGGTGGACGCACCACGTTATCCCTATCGCGGTCTTCTTCTGGACACTGCGCGTAACTTCTTCCCTACTGGTGAGATTTTACGAACGATAGACGCAATGGCCGCGTGCAAGATGAACACGTTCCACTGGCACGTGAGTGACTCGCAGTCGTTCCCGCTGCGCCTGGACAGCGCGCCGCAGCTGGCCGCGCACGGTGCCTACGGGCCCGGTGCCGTGTACTCGCCCGACGACGTGCGCACCGTCGTGCGGCACGCCAAGCTGCGCGGCGTGCGCGTGCTGTTGGAGGTGGATGCGCCCGCGCACGTGGGCCGCGCCTGGGGCTGGGGGCCCAGCGCGGGCCTAGGCCACCTGGCGCACTGCGTGGAGCTGGAGCCCTGGGCTGCTTACTGCGGCGAGCCGCCCTGCGGACAGCTCAACCCGCGCAACCCGCACGTGTATGAGCTGCTGCAGCGCATCTACGCAGAGATCATCCAGCTGACGGAGGTGGACGACCTGTTCCACCTGGGTGGCGACGAGGTGTCGGAACGCTGCTGGGCGCAGCACTTCAACGACACCGACCCCATGGAGCTGTGGCTGGAGTTCACGCAGCGCGCACTGCACGCGCTGGAGAGCGCCAACGGCGGGCGCACGCCCGAGCTTGTGCTGCTGTGGTCGTCACGCCTCACGCGCACGCCGTACCTGGAGCGCCTGGACGCGCAGCACGTGGGCGTGCAGGTGTGGGGCTCGTCGCGCTGGCCCGAGTCGCGCGCTGTGCTGGACGCCGGCTATCGCACCGTGCTGTCGCACGTGGACGCCTGGTACCTGGACTGCGGCTTCGGCTCCTGGCGTGACAGCTCGGACGGTCACTGCGGGCCCTACCGCTCGTGGCAACAGATGTACGAGCACCGGCCGTGGACGGAGGAGACGGCGGGCGGCGCGGGCGGCCCGGCGTGGCGCGTGGAGGGCGGCGCGGCGTGCCAGTGGACGGAGCAGCTGGCGCCGGGCGGCCTGGACGCGCGCGTGTGGCCGCGCGCGGCGGCGCTGGCGGAGCGCCTGTGGGCCGACCGCGCGGAGGGCGCGGGCGCGGACGTGTACCTGCGCCTGGACACGCAGCGCGCGCGCCTGGTCGCGCGGGGAGTGCGCGCGGCGCCGCTGTGGCCGCGCTGGTGCACCCACAACCCGCACGCCTGCCTCTAACGCCCGGCGCCCGAGCGCCTGTAGCCGGCCGGAGGTACTTCTGTTGTTCGTAGTGGCGTGTCATCCTTAGTGTACACGAGTAGCTAGTAATTGTACAGCGCTTTCTGTTATCGTTTTGATTAGTTAGCTCGCCTGCCCGGGCCCGGATACGTATCGATACGACTGTTGCGTTCACCGCGACGACAGTTACTGCCGTCGAGTCACGAGTACTCGATCACTAAGGTTCGACTTTATAAGTAGTTACATAATAAAACGTGTTACATAGCTAGGCTGATGATGTATGTGATAACTGGTAAGAGACTATAACTTATTAAAATGTATTAGTTAAGGCGAAAATAGTAACGAGTGTTCGCGAGATGAAAGATATTACCTGCAGCGAACGGTGATATAGAATCTCTCATTAAAATTAAATCGCATTTTATAATGTGTTGAGCTTTCTCTTTTAATAATATTGAATCTATAAAAGTTGCTTTGTTTCTGTAATCAATTGTTGTTTTAATAAAATTTAGAAATTTGTCTTTGAACCTTAAAATCGACTATTGTTAATTATTGAAATTACTTGATAAGTTTTAAATGATTGTTTAGTCAGTGCTCTACCAGCTGTGCTGTGTGCGAGGTCAATGTGTCGGAGCTCTATGCTTCAATATTGTAATGTAATGATTTATAATTTGTGTTCAAATTTATTTAATTTTTTATCATTATTTCATGCAATGTTCAGTCATTTTTTCTGTTCATCCTGTGTAGCTTTAATCACATTTTAATGAAGTGTCTGCACGTAAATTGAATTTTATTGCCTTTATAAGTTTTTAAGAGAAAATTATCATGTTCACATTATTTTGTTGGTATAATAAATCTTAAGATGGCTTCTCACAATACAACATGTAACACAACTTTTATTTTAGGCTATATCGTATTGCGCACATTTTATGACTTTATGACACACAATGTAATTATGTATAGTGCGGAGCCAGCTTTGGTTTGTTGAGAATGTCCACAGAGCGCGGAAGCGTCTCCGTCCTCTGTGAGAATATCGATTGTATTGCACAGTAACAAAATGTTATGCAGGCTGACAGGACATCGCTGTGCAACCTGATATTATGGATTCAATACAAGATGATGATGATGTGTTCGTTGTTCAGTTGTTTTACATAACGGAGCTCTTTTGTAAAACAACTAGCGGTTTTTATTCTACAATCCATATGCGACATCACTATAGAATGTAGAGACGTACACTAGACAGTCTATACAAGTTGCTTTTTCAACTCAGTTTGGGAAGATTCTGAACTAGGTTCTTGAAATCAAAAAAAAAAAAAGAAACTTGGTAAAGTTATTTTTAAAACACGTTAGATATTTCTGAATAAACATCATTTTTTTTAAATAAATTCAGCGTTTTTCTCTATGACCTGTAGTTTAGAACTTCCCCATACAGGCTAGAAAAAAAACCACCTGTATATCTTATAATTAATAAATTCAGCATTATACTTAAATTTTACATATGGACAATGATTACCTTAAACTCTCTGAATAAATTAAAAAATGGAGAATTTGTATGAATCTGCCAAGTTAACAGAAACTTAATCACCCAATTCAGGTATAGTAACGTCCTAAACCTAAATCAATCATTACATCCACCATCTAATCATGTAAACCTAAACAAAGTCTTGTGGAAATATTAATTTTTTGTCGTGGGTCTTTCCGCTAAATGAGAGCACAGAGCACCTACCAATCGGCTGTTCATACAATGTAATGCTCAACCTAATCAGAAGTCAGCACATTTAATCATTATTTTTCTAATTTCATTTTGAAACGTCATAAATGATTTTACTATTGAGATTTTTATGTAAATAAATCGATTATTTTGTATATTACGATCATATTTATGGTTTTATTTATTTTGTAGTTGTAAGTTTAGTTGATTGTCTTAACCGATAACGATCGATATTCAATTATGAATCAGTTTTCCGACTGGCTCGTTTACATCGTGCGTGCCTGAATATCGCCGTATGCGACCCCCGGCGCGTGCTACGTTATCAATGAGAGTGAGCTTTACGTAAACAGCCTTTCAGTACCGACAGCCAGATTGCGTGAACCTCTCTGTTGGAGATTACTCCATGACGAACTCGAACATGCAACGGTCGCCTTACCTTAGTAAAATTTGATATCCCTGAATGTAATTTCAAAATAACTAATAATTAAGTTTGCTAGAGATTTTCCTTTATTGGAAAATGGTGTCATGCATTTTCCAATAGAAATAGATGAATGTCTTTTAATACGAGATAGATGATAAGTTTAACGCATTGTGTTAATGAGCTAGATTTCATTCCCCCGATAAATGTGATGAGTAAACTGGCACAATTTTGTACATTTTGTATGTAATGTTTGGTGCTATAGTGATTTTTGTGGTGTACTTCTATGAATTAAAGAAAATATGAAATGAATAAATGGTTTTGTTTTTAATTTTAATCTTGGGTGGGGAAGAGATATGAGCTATGCACCCTCTATAACTCCCATCTCTTTGGTCCAGCACCTTTATCCTTTTCTCAGTGTCGCCTATTTAAATAAAACAAAGACTTAAAAAAGCAATAAATTAATTTATTTATTAACAATTTCGTTGACATGTCTAATTTCGTAAAAATAAAACTACTTATTTCTTTCTAAAAATGTTACTCAGCCTTTTGCTTCGTGGGGTTCCCTGGAATGATTAGAAAAGGCTAATTAATCACCCACTTCTAAAATATATCATCAATACAAAATAATCGAGATTTCATATTTAAATCCTGGTTCCCAAATTTACGTTAGTTCCACTCAAAGAAATTTAAACTTTACACGCCCGTGTAAACTAAATTGACTTCAGAAAGACTAATCTATTGAAGTCATCAAAAAGCATCAAGTTGCACCACAAACTGATGAACTTTTGGGTAACACAAATTAATTTTAAAGCACTAATTCTAGTGTTTCGTGGAGCAAACTGGTGTTAGCGTAATCTAATGACGTAGGCTTACAAGATTTGAACTCACTTCGGCGGTATCGTTTTTGTTGGATCGGAACAGTGACCGGATCCGGGACGGAGTGCTATTCTTGCGGGACGGCTGCGGCTCGGCCTCCACACGCAGCGACTCACGCAGCTCGGAGTCCTGCGAACAACGGTTACATTTACAATATATAATAATACCTTTGTACCCTTACATATTTGGCTTTTTTTTCTTTTGGTGTATACAATTAATATACACAATACACAGCAGTGGTTTATTTATAAAGGCGCTACTGATGGCATCAATCTCGTAGCAGAATTCTGGACTAACTATATTTAGATTGCCATCGACGTCTTTAAGAAGGCTAACATAGTATAAAACAAAGTCACCAAAATGATATAGTTAATAAGATAATATTATAGTTAGAATCCTTGCTAATATTAGCAATAATAAAAATAAATAAATAATTATTCCTTACATAGTATATAACAAAGTCGCCGAAATGTTTGTACGCTCATAACTTCCGAATGACTTCACCAAATTGGATAATTACTTTTTTGTTGTGGGTATTACAAGATTGTATGAAAGATATGAAAGAAAATTTCGAAAAAAAAATTGCAACCTTGCGAAGCTGGACCGCTAGTGAAGAATAAGCAAAAGAAAAATCATGAATATTCACGAGTACATAACAAAAATAGTCGGCAGCGGCACGTCGTGACTGACAAGAAGGCTCTGCATGATGCTGGGTTATTCTTTTGATTCATTTACGTTCATACATCTTAGGGGCAATTCTCGTAAATTTAAGAACTTTCAGTCTGATCTGTATCATTCTGTCAAAAATACCTCTGATTTCCTTACATTTTTGACACGTTGACATTTGTTTGTCGCCGAGATGCCCCTTCTGGCGTTTCCACTCACATCTACCTTCTAAATATCAGATGAATAAGTACTATAAAACACCAAAAGTTTTAAAACTTACGGTAGCGGATAGTCTGCCGGCCTGCTTGCTGGGTGTGGGCGGGCCGGGCTTCTTGTAGGCGATGATGCCGACCTCCTTGCGCTGCGCCTTCGCCCCCGCAGGCCCCGCCGCGCTGACACACTGCAACATTACCCACTACTACTTTACACATATTCAGGAATACGCCGCGAGGATAAAGCTTTCCAAATTCTAAATCTATTGCATATCATATTGATAAATCTATTTGCACGTTTTTTCTTGTGGATTCTTGTCATCGCGCAAAATCATACTCATAATGAAATATCTGCATAATCAGTGGCGGACATTCTTTGTAGATGTGTTTCTATCTAGCGATGATACAAAATTGTTATAATAGTAAATAGTAGTTGGTATTCGCTTGTAAGGTAAGGTCAAACATATTGTGCACTAAAATTTAAATGCCAGAAAATAATAATGTTTTTTTTAAAGCAAAAACTATGAAAGAAGTTAAGAGTCTAGATTTATTTTTGTGTAATGGGGGGGGGGGCGTTTTACCGTCTTATTTTTTCTGGATAAGCATCAGGCAAACAGCTGATTGATTTCGCTTGCTAGTTACACTATCAGAGAAGCAACTTCCACAGAGTTGTTGTTTCTCCGAGTGCGTAACTCGGAGAAAAGCTATTTAAAATCTACCTTAATATCTTCCTCATCGACGGCTTGTGTGAACTGCGTCTCAGCGGGGTAGGAGCTCTTGAGGTGCGGTGGACACAGGGAGTTGCGCCAGCGCAGCTCGGACAGGCGCAGGCCGGGCGGGCCAGACTCGCGGGCCCCGGGGCCGCCGGTCTCCCGGGCCCCGGGAGCCACAGACTCGCGGCGTGGTGTGGCTGACAGCTCCTTTAGCCAACGGTTGTCGAACACCTCGCCTTCCTCGTCAGACATGTGCATTGCGCGACCCTCTGACGACATACATCCCAAAAAAATTTAAAGAATCATCCTAGATTACTGTACTAAATGCAAATAAATCTTCAAGTGAAAACCGCAATAAAATCCATGTGTACTTTAGAAGAACTAAATGCAGACAGAAACAGGAAAATCGACTGTTTTTCATTTTCATTACATACAAGACAATAAATACCAGTTTTTTTTTAATTAATAAAATAGGATACTAAGTTGTTGTATAAATTATATGAATCGATGCATTCCGTTGCATGTCTTACCTCGTTTAGTGCCGTTGTTTTTCACAGGGAGAGATCGTAGAGAGTGCGAGTCGGATGGACGGGCCGGCTCTTCTTGGAACGGAACGAGACCGGACTACAAACGAAATACAACATTATCATAGCCACATCACACTATGTTGTGGCAAATGTGTTAGCTTCCCTGAGAACTGTAGCTGAATTGCGGAATGAGTTCCATGTAAAGTTTATGTATTAGTAGTTACTAGCTGCGCCCCGCGGTTTCACCCGCGTAAATATCGGGATAAAAAGTAGCCTATATGTTAATCCAGGGTCAGCTACCTCCATACAAAATTCAATGATGTCACATACAAATTGAGGTAGACAGGTTACAACACTACAAAATTTGTAATTTAATTGGGTCTTAATTCATATGTTTCTGACATAATGGAAACGACAGCGAGTAGTGAAACTACATGCGTCGACACAAAATGTTTGTGTGTCATATATACCATATGATACAGAAAAAAAAATTTGTTCCATGTGTACGACGCATGTTTACTTATAAAGGTAGTACGTACAGAATGCACGTGCTGCAGCGACATGAGGCTGCCGGAGCGCTGCGTGCGGCGCAGCCAGTCGGCCTCGTCCTGCGTCACGAGCAGCTTCTCGCCGGCGCGCCACAGCTCGGCCGTGAGCCCGCGGATGTGCGCCTCGTAGGCGCGCGACGTCTGCGCTAGCTTGTCGCGCGCGCGCTCCAGCTCGCGCTCCAGCGCGCTCATCTCCGAGCGCTGCTTCTCCTTGAACACTGCGATCTGCTCACTGTACAGTTGTTTCTGAAAACGATCACACGAGTCAGCACGTGTCCGACCTCCGAACCACATGCATCCATTTCAACGCGTGCAGCAGACCATGCATACATAAATATACACAAACATATATTACCTTGCGAATCAGCAAACTACTAAAACAATGTATTTATTGAAAACAACATAAGTAAATAAATTATAGACTTCACAAGCCACACTCAGTGATCCATGAGAAGATAGCACCACCACACCAGCTGGTATAGCATTATCAACAACAGTACAGGGAGGATACTGACCATTTTGCTCTTCATGCGGTCGAGTTTGTCCTCGTACTCGGCGCGCACCTCGGCCACGGTGTCGCGAGCGTCGCCCGCCTCGCGCGCGCGCGCCACGCGCTCCAGCAGGCGCGCGAAGCTCTGCGCCAGCTCGTCCAGCTGCACGTCCAGCGCCGCGTCGGGCGCGGCCGGCGCGCCGCCCGGGCCCAGCGCGCGACGCAGGCCCCGCTCCAGCCAGCGCTCCAGCGCCAACGCGCACTCGACCAGGTCCTGCAGCGCAGCCGCATGCGCGCGCTCGAGCGCGGCCAGGCCGGCCGCGCCCGCTGCACCCTCCGCGCGCAGGATCTCGCGTCGCGCCGTGCGCTGTAGCGACGTCACTGCGCTCAACTTCTGCACGTACGCCTCCCGAGCGGAACACAACGTCTTGAAGCTGACCACTTGCTCGTTCAGAACCTTCTTCAAACTGAGGATCTCTGTCTCGTGGATCTTGTTCACTTCCGTGAGTCTGTCCCGCTCTTTTTGTAGAGCTAATTGTTTCTCTGAGCACTTTCTCAGATGTCTATCTGTGGTCTCCAGGAAGTTCTCCAAGTCTTCCATGGTGACAGTTCCAGCGCTCAAGCTGCGTTTCACCTCTGTATCGTAGTTGTTCGAATTGCCGAAGTTGGTGAGTTCTTTGAGGACAGTGTTCGTCTTTATCTCAGCGATCCTCTTGAGTATGATCGCCTGGTACTTGGCGGACACTTTAATGATCTGCGTGGCTCTGTTCTCGTTAACGCTCATTTTGCTCACCTGTCTCTTGAGGTCCGCGATCTCCTCGTTCTTCTGATGCACAATTTTCTTGAGCTGAGTGGACAGTTGGTGGCAGTTCTCCTTGCTCAGCTCGAGGTCTTTGGTAATGTCGAGGAGTTTAGTCTCGGACTCTGCCAGCAACGTCTTGAGGTAGGTGACGTCGCTGTGCAGCGTCGTGATTGAGCGGTTCTTGTCGAGGATGATCTTTTCTAAGTCTGAGATGGTCTTAAGGCTCTCCGTGGATGAGTGTGACATGTCTGAGGATGTGTTATCTACCTGTAGCTGGAGGTCGCGGAGCTCCTTCTCCGCTTGACCCGACTGCTTGTGGCTCGACACCCTTTCTAGGCTATGCGCGGCTGCAACTGCGAAAGATAACGTTAAATAGTCAAATATTTTTTTACACCTTCTGGTATTAGAATTATCCTCAATATCACTAGCACATTAATATTTTTACTGTTTGTTGACAAAGCTACATTTATGAATAAAATATGTTCTACGTACATGTCTCTCTCTGTCCAACAGCCTTGATCAACTCCTCATTTTCCTTTCTCAGAATGTGCAACGCTTCTCTCTCGTTGTTAATATCCTCTAAATTCTGTTTCAATTCCTGAATAGTCGTCATCTTTTCTTGTATTTCCTTCTCGTACTTTTCCTTTGTGTCTTGTAGCTCCTTGCTTATTGAAGCAATGACAGCGTCTTTCTCTTTACTAATTTTAGATACGATCGCGTCTTTGGCTCTAGAGTCTTCTTCACATGACTCCACTTTACACTTCAAGGTGCTAAGCTCTTTCTGTGTAATTATAATATCTTTCCGTCTTTCTTCGAGTTCTATTTCAGCCTTGTCATGATATTCTTGTAGGATGGCACATTTGTTGACAAGATTTAGTTTGTCGTTGTTGACTTCTTCAAGCAGTTTCTTGTTCTGCTCTTGAGCCTCTTTGAGGAGTTGTTCCAGTTTTGATACTTCTGAAAATCAAAATGGTGAAATTAGTATCTTGGAACATGGGATGGTCAGCTTAAACCCGAATAATAGCATATTATGCAACTTCACACCTACCATTTGTATTTTCATCAATGATTTTTACTAGGTTTAGATTTTCAATCTTCAATTTAGCTATTTCTTCACCGTAAGTAGTGATATTTGATTCCAAAAAGTAAATGTTAGATTCGGTTGCTTTGTTCTCCATTATTAAAGCATTTTTCTCTTCTTCTAATAGTATTTTATCTTGTTCCAGCATTTTTATTAGCTTGTGAAGTAAATTGGCTTTTTCTTCCATTTCTTTAATATTTTCAGTCTTTTCTTTGAGTGTACATTCAAAGTCCTTGTTCGTTTCGGTAAGGTTTTGTAATGATTGTTTTAATTCATCAATTTCAACTCGTAATTGTGTTTCAGAGGCGGCAATCTCTTTATTTCGTTTTTCCATTGCATCCTTATCTGAAATTAAGAAAATTTTATTATGTAAAAAAATAAATCTTATTTTTTTACAATTGCCAAAATCTTTAATTTTTGCAGGTCATTCATGATCATCATCTGCCTAACCTTTTCCCAACAATATTGGGGTCGGCTTCCAGTGTAACCGAATGCAGCTGAATACCAGTATTTTACAAGGAGCGACTACCTATCTGATCTCCACAACCCAGTTTCTGTGGGCTTCTGACGACCCATAACGACTGTCAAAGATCCACAAATAACACCCGGGAGCAGCTGCTTAATCTGCTTTCCGAGGGGTCACATAGGGGTCTTGGTATGTAAAGATGGTCACCCATCCACGGACTTACCGCGGCAAGCGTAGCTGTAACCTGGTCGATTGACCCGTGCGGCTGTTATTACTTAGCCACGCAGGTTTATCAGGGTTACGTTACGACC
Source organism: Luperina nickerlii (assembly GCA_963855955.1). Classification (NCBI taxonomy): domain Eukaryota; kingdom Metazoa; phylum Arthropoda; class Insecta; order Lepidoptera; family Noctuidae; genus Luperina; species Luperina nickerlii. Next base: position 15,584,539 of record OY979679.1, on the reverse strand, counting down.
ACCATTCGTACAGCCCGTAACAGAAACTTAAAACTCCAGCAGTTCTACTTACCACTTTTGTATTTTTGTATGGTAGTTGATAGATTACTATTCTCCTCTTGCAGTTTCTTAGATTCAAACATTTTAGTTTGCAACTCAGATTTCAGTTTTTTTATGTCTGCCACTATATTCGCTTTTTTGGGCCGGATCCCTTGGTCATGTATTTCTTTAAATACTGATTCGAGTACAGATTCATTTTCTTCTATTATTGCTTCTAATTTCTTTATTTCTTTTTCAGATGCTTCTTTTAGGGCATTTATTTCTTTTTCGAACCTTTCTTTTTCATGTCTTATCCCTGCCATTTCTTGAAATAGTGCCTGCAAGGAAGTTTCTTTTTCCTGAAGTTTTGATTCAAAATCTTTCCTTTCTTTCTCCAACCGTTCCGAGAGAGTTTTATTCTCTTCTTGTAATATCTCATTGGCTCGCACATTTTCTGATATAATGTTATTTAGTGTTACTTTGTGGTCTTCCATAATTGATTCGGTCACCGTCACCATGTTTTTAAGTATCTGTCTTTCCGAGTCAAAATCTTTGAGCATTTTTTGTTGTTTTTGCGTTTCACTTTTTACCCCCTCTTCTAACGCCTTTATCGCTGTAAATTAAAATTTCGTACAAAATATGTAGTGCACATGTTTTCGTAAATGTTTGATGACTTAAAAGCATCATAAAAATATAGAAATCATGTTTGCATTTCTAAATAATACCTAAATATGTTCGTAGTGTCTTACCTGTTCTCCTATATAGTAAGGCAAAATATTGAGAAGCTAAGCAGACAGGTTACAGAAACTCTATTAAGACTGAAGCATTACTTAAAACTAGTTTCAACCAATCTTCTAGCAGGCATTAAACTAGCTTTAAGTAATGCTTAAGTCTTGTAAGGAGTATAAAACATATCACCGGCCCTAGAATGGAACCCTGAGGAACCCCTCTCTAGGAAGCCACAAGATATTACAATAAAAAGAAACATTTTGTGAACAGGGCTCTAAATACTATTCTAATGGTATTTAAACATAAGTTTAATAACTAGTAATATGCTGCGTAAAATGTTTTGTCTTCATCTTATTTATTGCCTACGCAATCAAATGCTTATGAGAAAATAAAATCAGCAAAATTGTTTGATTTCTTCAAAACAATCAGAAAATGAGTACAACTGTAAAGCATTACATGAATAAGACAGATTAGAATCAATTGTAACAACAAACCTTGGCTATTTTCTTCAATGTTTTGCATAAGCCGTTCTTTCTCCTTCCTGGTCGCGTCTAACTCCGAAGTTTTATCTTTCAAATAATTCGTCAGCTTAGTGATCATAACATTTAAGTTATCTATCTGACACTCATAAGTGCTCTTCAGTTTGTCTGTCAAATTCTCGTTGTCAATAAGTTTTTCCTTTAGAGAATGGACTTTGACCTCTAACTGTAGCTTGACATCGTTCAGGTCATTAGTAAGAGATTGGTTGTCTTCTTGTATCACATGCATTTCTCTTACTTTGTTATCTAACGTAGTGTTGAAAGTCTCAGTTCGTTTTGATAATTCTACAAATAAAATATATAATTCTAACATTATGAAGAAGATTAGCACTACAACAAGCAAAATAGAAGACTTCATAAAGCTGACCCCCAGCTACAGGCAAGGCTAGGATGAGATAGACAAGATGCTGAAATGAAAGTCAATTGATAGTTTGTAGAATCTTTAGTATCCAGTTAGTAGTTCGTAGAATGTTTAAGATCCACACTATCGAAGTCGCGATGGTTAGTTAAACGAGCAGATATAAATGTTTGAGAACATTGCAGCTCTCAGACTGTCCCCTGCAAGTATGAGCTCTGCAAAGTTTACAGATAATTACTACACATTATGTAACTCTAATAGTAATCATCATGCATAATTGTTAAAATAATTCAAGTCTACCGGAGAGACCCAAGATCAACAGTTTTAAGGTGTAAAATATTAGGGAAAAAATTGAGGAACAATATTGAAATGTATTTGTTAAAACTTACCTAAGAGGGCATTGCAGCTGAATAGAGGGGATAGATTTCAATTTCATTACTCACCAATCTTATTCTCATTGATGACTTGCTGGAGCCGTTTGACCTCAGTTTGTACTTCAAACAACTGTGTCTCTTTCTGCTTCAACTCATTCCTCAGCTCTGCCAGTGAGCTATTACTATGTTCAAGTGCTTTCTCTATATTCTGTCTGACCTCCATTTCAGTGAATATTGTGTTAGCAATATTTATAAGCATATTGCACTTGTCCCTGGCTTGACTAGCTTTACTGACAGATTGCAATATATTTTTCAACTCTTCGTTGACAGTTCCTTTCTTTTGAATTTCTTGCACAAGGTTTTCTAGTCCCTCACTTAAAGTTGTCGTCATATGGCTGTTTAATTCTTCTTGATCTAAAATAATACAATTATTATAAAACATAGTTTTTGTGCATGATACTCTCGTCTGAAATTAACCTGATTAAGTAATATATTAAAGGTGATATTATAACTTACTTTTAATATCCATTTGTAAACTGTTCAATTTCTGAGTAACCTTTTCAAGCTCTGCTTGTACACTGTTAGCTTTAGATGAATAAGTTTCATTCAACTCGCACAATTTCGTTATCATTTGATCTTTCTCAGTTTCCTTTTCATCATGAGCCAACTTTTCAACATCTAAAGCTTTCACAAGTCCTTCTTTTTCAACAAGTAATGATTCTTTGTCAGTTATAAGCTCTTCTTGAACAGTTTTTTGGTCTCGCAGCTCATATTGCAAATTTTCAACTTCAATATTTAAATATGCAATGTGAATCTCCATTTCTTTAAGAAGCACGTCATTAGATGTCTGCTGTGCCGTAAAGTTTTGAACCAACTGTATCTTTTCTCCTTCCAAAATCTCGCTGGTAGTTCTCTCTTTTATGCACTGTTCATCTAATAAACAATGTTTTTGAACAAGATTGTCTATTTCTTTACTCAATTCTTCTTTATTATTTTCTACTTCTGTTACCTTCTGCTCTATAAGTTGTTTCTCTAATACAAGATTCTCCTTTTCCTTCTCCGCTAGTTCTCTCGCGGATTTCTCCTCAACAAGCTGTTGCGTGAGACATTCTTTATCTTCCAGTAGAGTTTCCGTCATTGTCGCTTGTTTCAATAGTTTCCTTTCAAGTATTGTCTTCTCGGATACAAGTGCATTTCTTTCTTCTTCAAAAATCTTTTTAATCGTTTTTTCTTCAGCAAGGTGCTGTGTCAGTTCAATCTTCTCATTTAGAAGCTCGTTTTTATCGGCAACCAGAATTTTCATTTCTTCACTTTGCTGTTTCTTTTCTGTTTGAAGACTGTCTCTAATAGCTTTTTCTTCCATTAACTGGTTTTCTAAAACCTCCTTTTCCTTCAAAGTAACCGCACTTTTCATTTCTTCATGAGCTATTGTCTCTACAAGTTTATCTACTTCTTGTCTGTTCTTTGTCTCGGTATCTTTCATTTCTTGAGCCATCACTTCAAGTTTTTTAATTAATTCATTTCTTTCGTTTTTAACTTCACAAAGATTTTGCTGTAATGTTACGACTTCTTGAGTTAATTTTTTGATTTGCTCTTCTTTTGCTTCAATATTTTCTTTAGTCTCTACCTTGTATATCTCCCAAGTTAATGTAATATTTTCGTAATCTTTCCTGATGGATTCTAACTGAACAGTGTGCACTTTCAGTTGCCTTTCTAGTCTGTCAATGACACAGTCCTTCTCTTTCAGTATCACTTCGTGGCTACTGTTATCCTCTTCAATGGCAAAGTGTAACTGTTCATTTTCTTTTTGCAATGCTTCTATTGCTTGTTTCTTACAATCGTATTCCCTTTTGACTTCCTGTTCCAATTCATAGTTTAATGTTTGCAACTGACTAACCCTTTTTTGTAAATCTTTGGTCTCAACAGTTTTCTGGTGAGCCAAATCTCTGATGAGTTGATCTTCTTTGGACAATCTCTCTCCTAACATTCGGATTTCTAAAAGAAAATAATGTTATTGTTAGTTCTATTAAAAAGTTGGGTTCCACATATATTTATTTAATTAGAAAAACAAAACTGACCTTTACACTTCCCTTCAACGGTTTTCATGGCTAGTTCAAGTTCCATTTTTAATGTTATTATTTCATTATTCTTAGTAGATATTTCCTCATTCAGTTGAGACGTGATGTTTTCTAGCTGTGTGCACTGATTCTGATATTCTTTTTCAATTTTGTTCTTAAATGAAATTTCTTCATTCAATTTCTGGGTCAATGCCTCTCTTTCCTTGTGTACCAAACTCATATTTTCTTTATCAATATCTAAAGCTGTTTTGAGGTTTTCAACTTCGCTACTAAGTGTATGAATTTGATGGTCTTTGATTTTAATAGTTTTTCTAGAAGTACAGCTCAGTTCTTTTATGGTCTTTTCAGTTTCATTCAGTTTCCCCATTAATTTAGACATTTCTGAGTCAAAGGTTTTCTCAAGTGCTGTATATTTATGTTTTTCTTTAGTCATGTTCTGATCCAAACTTCGGATTGCTGAAAAAAACGAATAACATTAGAACTAACTAGGCTACGCGATGCCATCACATCTAAAACTAAAATACTTATATACAGACCTTTCTTGTTCTCATCAATAGTTTTTGCCATTTTTTCGCAATCTGCCTGCAACTGTGATATTTGTTTAGATTTATCTACAAGTTCGTGGTCCAGTTTAGTCTTTTCTGTTTGCATTAAGTCTACTTTGCTCTGCAAGGCTTGTTTCTTAGCAGTCATATTAGCTAATTTATGACTATTATAATCGATGGTCGCAATCTTATCAGATAGCTCATCCTCTAAAGACTTCTTAGTGGTTTCCAGTGTATTGTTGAGTAAATCAATATTTTTATTTTTGAGATCAATCTCATTAGATAGTCTCGACATGTCTAGATTTATTTTATCATTCTCTGCTTGCAATTTTCCAATGGTATCTTTGGCCTCCTTCAAGCACAATTCCAGTGACTCAATGGTCCTTTCCTTGCCGGTTAACTCTATTTTTTGTTTAGAGAACTCGACAGTCAGTTTGTTTAACTCTTCTGACAAATGTAGTTTGTTCGCCTGTAATTTCTGCAGCTCCTCTTGATATCCGATCTTATGATGTATTTCATCATGTAAATGTGTTTGTAATGTATTTATAATTGCGTTTTTTTCATCCAAGTCAAATTTAAGTTTTTCCGATTCTTCACGGAAAGTATTTTTGAAATTTTCGGCATCTTTAAGAAGTTCATCAAATCTAGTAGTTTGGTTGTTTAACTCAGCCTCTAACTGTCCTTTATTTTGTTCCAAATCCCTGCAATGACCTTGCAAGTTAGCTACTAAAAGTTTAAAATGTTCAATTTCCTTCAACCCAGCTGCAATATTTTGTTCCAGGCTTAGTTGCATTGCAGTCATTTCTTCGTTATTATTTTGTAATTTATTCTCGACTTCGCGTTTCTGTTCATGCAGTTGACGTACATTTATGTGATACTTGTTTGAGATCTCTTTCTCGTTTCTCAAATCCATTTGAAGAGTTTCAATCATCTCACCCTTTTCGAAAACGTTATTTTGTAGCTCCACCAGTTCATTATTCCTATTCAAGACCTTTTCATTTAACTTCATCATTTGGTTTTCATAGCCGTCTCTCATGTTGAGCCTTGCCTGCTTCTCTGTTGCTATTTCAGCTTTGAGGCCTGTTATTATGTTCTCCAACTTGGTAGTCTCATTAGAAAGGCTTTGCAGAAGAGAGAACTTCTCTTCCTGTAGTGTTTGAATTTCTTCAATCTTTTTATCAATTATTGATCGTGAGTAGTTGGTGTTTTCTTTAATCTTTTGTTCAAGTTCATTAATTTCATTATTCAATTTACTCATTTCATCATAGTAATAAGATTTCAAATTATTTTTCTCTTCAATTTCCTCATTGATGCGGTGTTTGAGATTAAAAATGTCGTTGTCTCTCTCTGACAGCACTCTTTCAAAGTTGTGCTTATCATTTTCAGATTTCTGACAGAGTTTATTCATGTCATCCTACGATAAAATTATGATGTTAAGTAACAAGTTTAACACGAGGGCCCTACCCTTTACCACAAAACTTTTCGTAAAGTTTTGTGTTTGTATAAATTTTAAGTTGTAGGTAATTGTTTACAAGTTAAAATTTATAAATTTTATGTATGTGTACCACACTTTAAGCCACACATATGTAACTGAAAAACCTTACAAATACCTAAATTTTAATAGTGACAACTCTACAATTTATACAGCGTGGCGGTACAATGGTGACATTAATTTAACACACATACGTTTTCACATTTTCATTTCATGAAGAAATTATGTTTCCATTAAACGTTATTATTTGCGGATTTATTTAAAGTTTTCTAAAATAGCATTTTGGAGCAACCTGTACTTAAAGAACTGTCGCACAGCGGTCATTTGCCGAGGTCACGGATCATAACATCGCATCAATGAAATTAAAATAAATAAACAATACTTTAAAGTAACGTGATATCCCTTTGTCGGCGAGCGGGCGGCGCAGGCGACGCGTGCCCTCCCCCCACCCCGTCGCGTCGCAGCGAAATCTAATTCTTTTTTTTGCATATCTAGTGCTAGCCTAACTCGTGCCCTTGACACACTTCTTCACAGTAGTGCACATAATTACGTCGACTAATTTTGTGAATGTTTCCGCGAAAAAGACGCTTACCTATTGTTTTATTTATTTATTTTTGTGTAATGAACTAATGAGTAATTAGATTATGGTACTGCGATAAAGACGCTATGTTTTGTTTTCGTTTTCTAATTTAGTAGGTACGTTGACATCTCTTGCGATACGGGCGCTTTTATTTGTGTTATTAGTGCTTGTGTAAACTTGTGATCGTGATGGCAAATACACATCCTACACAGCAGCTGAATATGCGGACATGATCCTAATTTACGGAGAATGTCGTCAAAATGCCGCTCTTGCCATAAGGACATATCGCGAGAGATATGGCGGTTCAAGACAATGCCCTACTAATCCTCGCACTATTATAGGAGCTCTTCAGCGCATCCGCGAAAACCGGCCAGTGGATCCTAGGTCTCAACGCCCTGATCGACCACCTACACGACAAAACCCAATCCAGTTAACTGAAAATGTGCTACAATATTTCCAAAACCAACCCAAAACTAGCCTCCGCCAGAGCGCTAGGCATTTTCAAGTTCATCACAGTACCGTCCATACGATATTAAAGCGCGAAAAGTGGCAGCGCGTGAAGCGACGCGTTGCCGCTCCGAGTTAACTTAAGCCAGCGTAACGTAGGTAAGTAATTTCGTGAATGATTTTTTGCAAGGGTGATCCCAATTTTAGTTACATTTTTATCATTTAGTTTGTTTGAAAAAAATTTTTTTTCAATTTACGAGTTATTTTAACCTACTAAAATTAATATGATTAAAGGGCACTAGCCCTACACGTGTGTTAAATTAATGTCACCATTGTAGCGCCACGCTGTATACAGCCGTCATGCTTTCTTGCGCTTTTAAAAATGCGAAAGATGGTTACTTACCTGTATTCTTTGTAGTTGCTGTTTAAGAGCATCGACCTTCGCTCTTTCTTCCGACAGTTGAACCTCGACAACATTAACGCAGGCCTCGCTACAAACAGCTGCAACACGAAATACAACATTTAAGAAAATCGTAGTCGTATTATAAACTACCGACCCGGCCCTGCTTCGCACGGGTGCATTGTAATAATGTAATGTGGCGACATGTCAAAACATCGAGATTTCTGCTATATTAGTTAAATATAAATGTATTTTGCACATTTAAAACCTTTCGGATTAATTATCTAAATGAAAAAACCCAACCCAAATTCATTGTGTAGTTTAAAAGAACTGCAGTGCGATTCTGTAACCATCTCACCGTGAAAACTTAGGTGAAGTGAGCGTGGAGTGAGCTGTCAATAGTGTCAATTCCTAGCAAAAACAAACTCACATCACCTAAGATTTCACAGTGAGATTTTTACAGAATCGACCGGCTGAGCGGCCAGAATTTCAGAAACGGGAAGCTACTCTGTTTTATATTGTGTATCTTGGATAAAAATAATGATAAATGTTACATACATAAGTTTTGTTGCAAGGACTGCATGCTAGCATCAGGGTCGTCACATTCCAGCTGGCTGGAGTCTAGTCCATTGCGACGGTTGTGCTGTCGAAGCTCGGCGACCAGCTCCTTGAGTGAGTGCATGTGCCGTCGCTCTATCTCCAACTCCTCGGACAGCTGCATGGCGCGATCACTCTCTTGCTGGCTCAGCGACAGCCATTTGTCGCGGTCCTGCTTTAGCTCGTCCACCTGCATGATTAGAGCATAGTTGCAGAGGCCCAAGCGCGAACGAGTGACGTAAATGTACCGTAAATTCAAACTTTGAATCGAAAATAGTACTATCCTGCCGTACTTACAATAAGTGCAATATAACTCGGATTTTTGGCTTTAAAAAGCTTTTGCTGATTACGGATATGTATGTAACTTTTTAAAGCCCAAAAACCGATTTATTGCACTTATTGTAAGTACGGCAGTGTAGCATTTTGAATTGCATTTTTGTGACAAATATTAGTACAAATATGTAGATCGAATCAATATGCCTTGCCTTTTCTCAACTGTTGGAGTCGGCGTCCAGTCTAACCGAATGCAGCTGAAATATTTTACGTGGAGCGACTGTCTATCTGACCTCCACAACCCAATTGCTGAGTAACACGATATCCCTTGGTATGACTGGTTATCAGGCATTTGAGCTTCTGACTACCCATAACGAGTGTCAAAGATGACAAATGACAGGCACTTTCCAAGACACGGAGGGTTCTCGGTATGTAATGAATGGTCACCCGTCCATGGATCAAGTTCGGCAAGCGTAGCTTAAGGTGAATGGGTAGTTGAGACCGCGAAATTCTAATTTTCTTACGTTTTTTGCAAATATGATTCGCGACAATAGCAGGTACATATTTAGAGAAGTATAATCATTAGAATCAATAATACATCTTTCTAAGTTAGATTTCTACCACTAACACTTTTCCATAAGAGATTGGTGGTTGGTGGTAGAAATCTATCTTAGAAAGATATATTAATGATTCTAATGATTATAATTCTCTAAATATGTACCTGTTATTGTCGCGAATCATATTTTGATCAAGATACAATCTGACACTGACCTGCAAATTGCAAAAAACGTAAGAAAATTTGAATTTCGCGGTCTACCACTATCCATTCACCTTAAACCTTCAATCGACCCGTTCGGATGTTATTATTTAGCCACGAGCGTCTCTACACTCTTTAACACTTTATTCACATCTACACGTAGATGTGGATAAAGTCTTAAAATTTTAAGTATCTGCGAAAATAGTATTTTCAATTTTAAAACCTTCCGAATTACGTTTACCTACTCTGCTTCTTCTTCTCGTGTCGTGGTAGTACTCATTTTTGCTTTTATATTGTTGTTTGAGCCCAATATGTGGTCACGTTGATTGCGGCATTCGTGGTATTACTTAGGCCACCCACAGGACATTGTCATCAACATCCACAGCTGAGCACAGGCCTCTCATTTCATGTGCCAACCCCCACACTCCTGTGACGTACTATACCTACACACCTTTAACTCTGCCGGCCAACTCCACTGCATTCGTTGAGACCGGGTATTTAAAACTAAATATGTCTGGCAAGACGTGAATTTATTTCCTTAGGCACACGCAATTATTATTTCAAAGGGTTACCAAAATCGATAAGAAGAACCTAAGTTACAGGATCTCATATATTGTAATCATTTATAGATGACATTGCCAGTTGAAATACCAGCGCGTGTGTTGTACCAGGTGCATTAACATGGACTAAGTAAAACGAGAATAGTCATAGAGTTACGTGCGAAACACGTGGTTTTCCGTATTCTCAATACTCCAAGGGAAAATTGCGTGTATTTAAACGAGGAAAGTTTTTCATTTTTTTTTCTCTTAAATACTGTAATAATAACATTGATTATCATTGCCATTAAAACATCAGCCACACTAATTTTATTCAAAAACCAAGTGACTCATCATGAGCTACGTTTCATCAGTCATCACACTAATATTTTACAGGCGAAAGTTTGTGAGTGTGTTTGTATGTTTGTTACTTCTTCACACACAAACGGCTGGACCAATTTTGATAAAATTTGGTATGAAGGTAGCCGACACCCAGGATTAACACATAGGTTACTTTTTATCCCGATATTCCAACAGGATCGAAACTTATGCGGGTGAAACCGCGGGGCGCAGCAGTACCAAATAAATGTGTTTAGAGGACAGCGCAATTACTTAAGACAGGCACGAAAAGAGACTTTAATTTATAATAATATGTATAGATTCTCGTACTACAACTAATGCCAACACAAGAGAGAGTTTCATAACGTACCTTAGTCTTGTATGTGTCTCTCTCGTAGACAGCGTCATCCAGCATCTCCTGCGTGCGGACCAGGCGTTCTTCCATGTCTTGCAACTGTCGCAGCAGCTTGCCGGAGGACTCCTCGTCGGCCTCTGTCCCCCGTGAGTCGTGCTCCTGCCCGCAACACATCGATATCTTCGCCTTGAGGTTCACTATCTCCAGCTTGTATTGTTCTTTGTCTTTCGCTGTAAAGAGACCATTCATGTAATCAGTAAAACCTGTATGATGCGTCGTAGTGTGGCTGTGGTGCGGCGCCTAAGTGGGGCCGATGTTTTGTCCTACATATACAGGGTTATTGGAAAAACACCAAAAAACCTCTTAAGTGGTCACTGTACTCATCATTATGAACCACTTTTACTATGGGGCCAAACCTGAAATCGCCAAAAAAAAATCTGCTGTTCTCTACATTTTGACGAGTTACGTGTGTTACGAACATAAATGTAGGGAACAGCTGATTTTTTTTTCGCGATTTCAGGTTTGGTTTCATAGTAAATTTTGTTCATAATGATGAGTACAATGACCTCTTAAGAGGTTGTTGGTGTTTTTTCAATAACCCTGTATAAATCAAAGTGGCATGCCACTGATGGCCACCACACGCTATGTTAAGACGTCGTGCGATTTTCCATTATCGACTGGCTAAAACTAGATTCAAGCCAAGAGTCGCCACTGCGGCACCGCACCGCCCGTGTGGCGGGGATCCTACTGGTGAAAACATTGCGGTGCGGCGCCGCAACGCATCATTTGGCCTGATTCTGCCATACTCGTGCGAAACTATTGTCTATTGTACCAATAGGTAACATGCTAAATATGTTTTTTTTTTTGTTCTTGTGTATCAAGTAGGTATGTAGTATTTATAAAAAAGCACAAAAAAAAAATTGCTATGGAAGCAATGAAATAAGTCATCAAATGTAGCGTCGCGTATCGAGGACACAATGAAGGCGCGACTTGAATTTAAAAATGATCATTATCAAGTACACATTAGACGGACCAACCAAGAGATCCTAAATAACTATAGAGTACATATTATTTCCTGGTCTGTCTGTGTTATAAAAACTATTTAAATTCATGTCTGGTAGGTATATAAAAAAAACAAGGTGTTCCTACTTTATTTCACCTTGACAAAGGTTACTGTTTATGTACAGCCTCTAGTTACAAGTACAATAAACCCTTATAATCAAATCTTGTGAAATCAATAACACCCTAGTTTTACGTTTAGACTTCATTTGTGACAAGCAAGCATTTATCGTTATGTTACTATGTTTGTGTCACTGTACAAAATTGCCAGGTGACCATGCTATAAACTCATTTCATTAAAAATGATACGTCCATAGCAGCTCCTGAAAAGTAAGTGGTGGAAGGAGAGTAGGGAGACCCTTTGCCCAACTCACCAGCAGTGGGACAATATGGGCTAATAACAAGCTTTTCTAAAGTGAATACACTCACCGGCACGGAAACTCGGCAACATGTAAATTTCACGATATTTCACATTTAAATGTATTTTTGACACTGAAATAAGGGTAGATGCACTGAGCACAAGTGTTTCTTATGCTTTTAGAACTTGAAATTGAAAACGTCACTCCACCTAGTGACGTTTTCTGGCGGGTCGGAGGTGAACTTTATGTTTCTTATGAGCATGTCCCAGATATACTTAATTGTGTTAAAGTCCAGACTATGAGCTGGCCACTGCAATTTTTAAATACCAACATCTTGAAGGTATTCTTCAACATAATGTGCAACGTGTGGGCATGCATTATCATGCATTAGGTCGTGCCCAATGTATCCTGAATATACCAAAACATGCCCCTGGAGGACCTCCTCGATGTACCAGGCTGCAATTAGCCAGTTATCGACGATAACCAACTCCGTACTACCCTCGGAACTTATTCCTCCCCTAACCATTATAGAGCCTCCATGGAAACTCACAGTTTATGTGGTGGTAATGGGTAGAAATCTCTCTCCTCTTCTTATCCACACACGCTCCCGACCGCCTGTGAACAGCACTCGAGCCCATTGCTCGTGGTTCCAGCTGGCATGTTCATGTGCAAATTGAAGTCGAGCTACTTGTGATGTCTGAGGAGTTCTGGACAGCGTGCTGGTCTACGGGCTTTTAAATTCACTTCTGCCATTCGTCTTTTCATCATACACTACCTAACATTCACGCCTCTCGCAATTTGGGGCCGCTGGCATATCTCAACAGCGGTCAGGTAGCGGTTTCTTATCCAGGCCAATAAAACAGGCGTCCCGGGCCGATGTGGATCTGATGCTACCACTGCCTGGTCTACGGAAAAAGTGGCCTGTCACCTAGTAACATTTTAGGGCATACTGCATCAACAAACGTGGTACATTAAGCACCACACCAACTTCACGCTGTCAACCCTTGGTTGATTACTGCTACACCCTGTGCAACCTGTGCTGGTGTTAATGGCATTTTTATTGGTGTTAAAGCACCTTCAGTTAATCAATAAAAAGCAGAAAACCACAATAATTCAATAAGCTAACCATAAACTTTTACAACACACAAATTTGAACTGCAAGTTCAAATTTGTGTGTTGTAAAAGTTTATGGTTACTTACTCATCACTCAAGAGCCACAATTCAACTAAAAATTAAAAGTTGCACCATAGTGCATTTAAACATAATGAATTACCCTCTTGAACTAAGAGTAAACATTTTTTTGACCTACCCTCATAAGAAATAAGGAACACTCAACGTTTTTGTTATTGCGAGTATTTGTGAGAAAAGCACTTGGCCAAGATTTTGTGCTGCTGAGTGCATGTTAAACAGCCACATTTAGATATGTTATGTGATAAATGAAACATTTGTCTTTATTTTTTATTGGAGTATGCATTTGAGTTTTTATTACAATTATGCTCTGAATAAAAAAATTTGGTCATGTAGTGAAAGAATAAATACTAATCAATTCATATCATAAAACCATAAAACAAACTCCCCCATGTCTATCTGTCTAAACATGCTATTCTCTGGAACTAACCGTCCGATTTGCATTTGTTTTTTTTTCATTTGATAGCCCAATTCTTGAGGAAGGTTTAATAAGCTATTTAACATCAGACAAAGCGTGGGCAGAAGCTAGTTATAAATATATAAACAAAGACAAAACACTTACACAATTTATCCATCCTCAAGTTAGTCCTAGCCAGTTCTTCCTGCAGATAGTTACGGTCAAATCGCTCGGCATCTAGAGAGGCCTTCAGCCTCCGCACCTCTCCATGCAATGACCGCAGTGCTGGTGGTGTCTCCGCTACTTTAGCAGGTCCAGAAGCCATGTCTAAACCACATGCCTCTGTAAAAACAATATGAAGAGGGATTTAACATTTACATTGTTTTTGTTTATATATTAACTGGTAAACTATTAATAATATTCTCCAAAAATAGTGACTGAAGAATCTTATTAGCAAACTTTTTGTTGGCTTTTGAGTAGGACATGTGTGGCCCTGCCCTTTATAACAGCTGCTACTTGCAAACAGACAGCTGTTTCAACATTAGCATAAAAAAACTGCTAACACATTTTATTTGAAAATTGCCTCAGCTATGTAATAATAATAGGCTTGAATCCTGGAAAGTTGTGATTGGTACATACCATTGTAAATTCAATAATAATGATTTAAGGTTACCTGTAACAGCTGCCTGAACATCCCTGCGGGTGATAGGGGAGCACTCCAGGAGGCTCTTACTGAACTTCAGTATGGTCTCCTGGTCATCACCACTCAGTTTGCTGCACATCGCACTTTTTATGTCCACATCCTTAGAATTCACGCATACAAAGAAAAGTAGCAATGATGCTACAAGGTATATCTCGTCCTCATTGGATGCCTCAACTGTTTCATTTTCAAATTTAAATTCTGGATACTTCTCCAAAACGAACTCTTCTACTGTATGCGCTTCTAGTATAGACGACTTGGATTCGTCTAAGTTCAGATTCTCATGTAAATGAGATATTATGTTTAGTAACGACTCTAAGTTAACGGACCGCTCATGTTGGTTGCTTTCATTGAAATAACAGTTTATCTAAAATACACAAGAAAACAATAGGCCTTTAACTAAAAGTACCAAATCTTAAACGACATGAAAAACATCTGCTACTACTTACCCAGTTTCTAATAATATGTTTCCATTTTTGTAACATGATAAGGATTGTACAAAATGTACAGAATCTATTTTATTTTTACCACTTTTTTGTTTTTTGAAGCCCTATTATAATTCACATGTGTGCACAACGAAAACACTAATAAACAAACAATTTCGTAACTGTCGTTTCATTCGATGAAAATAATGAATGTTTTTATTTGCCGTTGCAGTTTGAATTCCAATTTTTTTTTTCACCATCCGTTGTCGTTGGTTTTGAAATGTCAGTGTCAGTATTTTCTTCGGAGCTTAGCGGCTTGATACAATAAAAAAAAAAAACAGATTCTCGCCATAGTGTGCTTTTGGGTAACACGTGTGTTAGAATTTTTGCTGTTTTTCGGTGATATTGTGTTATTGTGACTTGTTATTGTGATTGTTTGTGTTTTGTCCTGTTGTTGCCTGCTATCAGGTTTGTTTACTATTTGCTTTTTAACGATATTGGTCACGATTATCCGTATTCAAAATGAATATGGATAAAAATAAACCCCCAGACCCTCCTGATGATATACCCTCTACCCCCCCATCCGGATTTTCTTCAGCTAACCTAAGTCCCACTCCCAACCCATTAAGCCAGTTTGCAGATGTAGTCTGTAACCTAGAGTCACAAATCCTTCCATACCAGACTAACATTCGCAAACGCCCCGGTAATGAAGAGGATATACCAAATCGCCCTACCAAACAACCACGAACCCATGTAGGCCGTCTTAGGTACTTAGTAACAGATAAAGGACCTTTCATCGTTCATGTTTCCCGTCAGGAAACTCAAGCTAATTCTGGTACCACCTTACACCCAGTTACATTTGGACGCTTTTTGGCAAATCAGAAAATTTCAAATATAGTTACAGTCAAGCGAGTTGGTAGAAACCGTGTTTCAGTTGAGTTTTCATCCCCTCAGGATGCAAACGCTTTTATATCTAATAACATCCTAGCGACAAATTTGTATGAAGCTGTCATCCCATCCTTTAATATAACCCGTATGGGTGTTGTAAGTGGAATTCCTACCGACTTTTCAGAAGAGGAAGTGTTATCATATTTAAAAGTCCCAGCAGGCTGTGGTCCAATTATAAAAGTTAGGCGATTAAACAGAAAGGTTCACAAAGACGGTTTAAATGAATACAGGCCCACAGAAACTTGTGTCATCACGTTTGATGGCCAAGTTTTACCAAAACGAATTTTCTGTTTTTACACTTCTCTTGTTGTAGAACAATATGTCTACCCCACCATTCAATGCCGCAAGTGTTGCCGGTTTGGTCATGTAGAATCCCTTTGTCGTTCCAATCCCCGTTGCAGCAAGTGTGGCAATGATCACCCTGGTGATGGTTGCAGCATTGCTGAGAGCGAAGCTTTCTGCGTGTTGTGTTCTGGAAGTCACTTTGCAAACAGCAGGGCATGTCCGGAGTACAGCAGGCAGAAGACTATTAAAACAATTATGGCTGAGAAAGTACTTTCATATTCTGAGGCTAGTAAAACAGTTCCCATTTCTACTCGTAGCTATGCAGACATCGCTAAATCACAGACTCAATCATACCGAAAAACTGTGTTCCTAAAGCCAAAGACCCATGCTCCCCTTTCTCCCTCTTATGATAAAACAGTTCATCAGCAGCTCACTAACACTCCTCAATCTTCTCAGCCTAATGGCTGTGCTCTCAACAGTCAACTAGCAGAATCTCCTGAAAACTTGTCTTCAATAATTGAACTTCTTAGTAAACTCTTGGTAACTTTAATGTCTTCATCTAATAAAACTCAAGTACCGTCCAACGTTGCTACTACACTTATCAACTCACTCTCATCCTATAATAATGGCTCGGTTGGTGTTCCTTCAGTGGAATGTGAGGAGCGTGTTTCATAAGAAGCATGAGCTTGCATTCCTATTGAACAAATTCAAACCCATAGCTTGTTCCCTCGCTGAGACTTGGCTAGTTCCGAGTCTTAGTTTCCGTGTACCTTCTTTTAATCTTCTCAGATGTGACCGATCTGATGGCTATGGCGGGTCGGCTCTCTGCGTGAACAATCGTGTTCCACTTGCGGCTATATCTTTGCCTTCTCTAGGAGATAATATTAGCATTGTGGCTGGAAGGGTGGAGGGTATAACCCTCTTATCTGTCTATATTGCTCATCCTCACCAAAGTTACCTTCCAATCTTAAAACATACCTTGGAAAACATAGAAGGCCCTATACTTGTTATGGGGGACTTCAATTGCCATCACTTTAGGTGGGGTTCTGAACGTTGCGACTCTTTTGGGGAAGGTTTAGTCGAAATCTTGGATGACCTTAACCTGTGCATCCTAAACAATGGTTGTCCAACCCGTAGGTCTCTTCCTGGACAGAATAAGAGTTGCGTTGACCTCACATTTTGCACACTGGATATTGCTGCGTCGTGTCATTGGGAGTGTACCAGTTTGTCACATGGCAGTGACCACTATCCAATTATAATATCTCTGGCCGATAAAACTTACTTAGAAAAATCAAGCCCTCCACTCTTGAGGTATAATTTGTCTAATCCTGATTGGACGGAGTATTCCTCATTACTGGAGGATAAAATTGTCTCACTCCCAAATTTAGTTTCTGGTGATTTTGATTCCCTTGGTCCCCTCCATGTGTCAAGCTGTTATAATAACCTCATTTCGGCCATAACAGCTAGTGCAGACTCTTGCTTTCCTGTCAAAAACTCAGCACGTGGACGGATCCCCCCTCCTCCATGGTGGGATCAGGAATGCACATCAGCCATAAGGGAAAGGGATGACGCTGAAAGGATGTACAATGAGGCGATGAATAGCCATAACTTAATAACATTCAACAGGACCCTTGCTAAATCTAAAAGATTGCTTCGAAGGAAGAAACGCGCTGGTTGGGCTGACTTTTGTGGTTCTCTCTCCCCCTCCACTCCCTTATCAGTTGTATGGAAGAAGATCAACCGTTTTAGATCTGGATGTTCCCCTTCAATTTCTGCTCCCATCCCTCGAGAGACTGCTGAGCAGTTCTTTGATAAACTGGCTCCTCCGTATGTACCATCAGAAACAGAACTTAATCAGCCGTCTTTCATTCCTTCACAGGATCCTCTAGATGCACCATTTTCTATGCAGGAGCTTAATTCAGTTTTAAAACACGTTCATGACTCTGCCCCTGGTATAGACGGCATTGTCTATTCCTTTTTGACACACGCAGGTCATAGAGCAAAAACCTATTTTTTAGATATTTTAAAATTTTGTTACACTAATGGCTGGGTACCCGATCAGTGGAAAACTCAAATCATCATACCTATTTTGAAACCTGGCAAACATACTGATGACCCAAACAGCTTCAGACCAATCGCTTTGTCATCAGTCCTTGCAAAAATATTAGAACACCTAGTGAAGAATCGACTAGAATATTTAGTAGAATCCAGAGACGTACTTCCTAGGTCTCAATTCGGTTTTAGAAAGGGACTCAGTACCATGGATAGTGTAGGAGTCTTGGTGTCAGATATACGCTCATCGTTTTCGAAAAATGAATCCGTAGTCGCGGCCTTTTTAGACATTTCCTCTGCATATGATAATGTCCTTCTTCCCATTCTCAGGCAAAAATTGCAACAGCTGAGGATACCGGACAGAATGGTACAGTGCATATGTAGTTTACTCATGTCTAGGTCTTTGGTTTTGAGAGTGCCGGGTGAAGAATTTGACGTCAGGATGTCATGGAAGGGTCTACCACAAGGCTCAGTTCTTAGTCCTTTACTGTACAACATATATACAGCTGACATCGGTTCATGCCTTAATAGCAATTGTCAAATTCTTCAGTATGCGGACGACTTGGCTCTATATGTCACCAATAACTCTATTGGCGACGCTGCAGCATCTCTCTGCGTATCCCTGGACTCTCTAAACCAGTGGCTAAATTCTCACGGTCTGAGTTTGTCTGCCCCTAAAAGTGCCGTAGTTGTGTTTTCTCGCAGGCGGCTGATACCTCAAATTTCAGTGGGCATCCAAGGGCATTGCATACCGGTTTCTCCAAAAGTAAAATTTTTAGGTGTTTTTTTAGATTCGAAATTGAGTGGGGTACATCATTTAAATTATTTAGTTAACAGATGCGAGAGAACTATTCCAATATTAAAGGTGCTCGCTGGTGTCTGGTGGGGTGCACATCCTTACTCCATGAAACTTGTATACAATGCCTTAATCCGAAGTGTTCTGGACTACGGATCTTTTCTTTTAATTCCCAGCAACAAAGGTGCTCTGGCAAGGTTGGACGGAATTCAGGCTAAGTGTCTACGGATCATATCGGGCTGTATGAAGTCCTCACCAATTAATGCATTGCAGGTAGAGTGCGCAGAACCGCCGTTGGCCTTGAGAAGGCAGTATCTAGCGTCTAGATTTTGGGCTAGAGTCAGTTCCAAATCCTCCCACCCCCTTGTCCAAATAGTGAATGACCTGGATACCACATGTCGAACTTCCAATTATTGGATCCATAAAGAAGTCCCTCTGATTTTAAATTCCTTCCGTTGTCATCAAAATTTAGATTCACCCATTATCCAGCTTCCGAAACTCCCTATTTTCAGTTTTGATTACGAAATTATATGTTTTAAACCAGACATTTTCTACAATATTGGTATTTCGAAAAGGTCACCTTCGGCGGACTCTATTTTTAATGCGGCGGTCGGTGAGCGATGGAGCAATTTCGAAAGATTTTTCACGGACGCCTCTAAATTATCAGATGCAAGTTGCACTGGTGCTGCGGTATACTACCAAAACTCCAAAATTGTATTGAAATTTAAATGCCCCGTACAATCTTCGGTGTTTACGGGCGAGTGCGTGGCCATATTAGAAGCGTGCTTATTCATAGAAGCCCATAGCATAAGTTTTGGTGTCATCTTTACAGATTCACTTAGTTGCTTGCAAGCTTTGGAGCAGAATCCCTTCAAGAGTAGACTGCACAGTCCACTTATATTAGAAATCAAAAAGTCTCTTTTCTCTTGTGCCAAGAATCATAAAACCGTTCACTTGGTATGGATTCCAAGTCATTGTGGCATAAGAGGAAACGAATATGTGGACGCTCTTGCTAAGGATGCTGTTACGTCCCAGGCTGTTGACCTTAAGCATTTTCGATGTCAGGGCTATGATCTGCTGAACCTTCCAAAAAAGAGCTTGCTATCCTCATGGCAGGTACAGTGGCAAAACTCAAGTAAACGGAAAGGTGCTTTTTATCACGCAATACAACCTAATATTACACCCAAGCCTTGGTTTTACTCTTTTAAAAAATATCCAAGAAAGTAATATCTGTTATTTGCCGCCTCCGCATAGGTCATTGTTGTTCTCCGGTATTTCTTAACAAAATACGGGTCAGAGACACATCTCTATGCGAATGTGGGTTGGATGAAGGTACTTTGGAGCACATCTTTTTTAACTGCTCCAATAATAACCCAGCCCATGACTTGTATAGCCATCTCCCTAAACTAAAGATCCCTGTCCCAACTAACTTTCCATCCCTACTAACATATTCTTCTCCAAAGCTCTTTGAAGCTTTGATGTTTTTTATCCGCGTCAACGACATCAAATTATAATATTTTTTTTTTTTTTTGTGTATGTGTTATGTATAATGTTTAATAATATAACTAACAATAAATTTTTGTGTTTGTTTCAGTGAACCTACTAATACTCGTCAACAAGTTCACATTAAATACAATTATTTACTATGGAAATAGTATTGGATGTAGTATTCCAGTTTTAATTTTTATTATTTTGTCTCCCCACGTTTTCTCATAACACATTTGACATTGGCAGAATTGTCGACATCGGCACCATTGCCATAGAGAAAAATAGAATAGAGTTGGGAAATAATCGTTTTGAGCGTGCTTAAACCCGTACCGAATTAGCGTGAGCGCAATAACGATGTCCCGTGAATCGTCATAGATGACGTCATGACATGCGCCATCTTGCAATAACGCCGACAATGCCTTTTAATAAAAGTATAATATCACCGTGAGCGCTGTCAAAATTTAAAGTGTGTGGTGTGAGGATGTGTCAGTGTATTTTATTTTGAGCTGCATCATAACTTTAAATTAAATTAAAGAGGCATTTTCGAAATTGTGCTTCTGGCTGACAGTCGCCACTTAACCAAAGAAGAAGAACTGAAGCAGATATGTGGTGTTTTTACAAGGAAAAACTGTAATAATATCGTATTTACATTGAGTAAGCAATGTGAGCGCGTTCCGAATTGTTGACAGCTCTCAGCTGTCATAATCGTAATATCAAATAGCAACGCATGTGAGATGATGTGAGCGGTGTTGTAATACTAGCTTAATAGAATTTTATGTTATTGAGTTACTGGCAGCTTTTGGTGTCTATGAAATGTGGAAGAGTTGTTTTCTTGGTTAGAAGATATTTGAATAAAGATTAGTATGTGAAAAGTCGGTCTGGAGAAAATGTGTGTGTGAACGGTTGATAAAGATTAGAGAACTTGTTTTTTGTAATTGCAATGTTTTAGCATGGGTTTTTATAAGTTGTTTGAAGTTTTTATAATGAATTTTACTTGAAGGATTCACTACTACGACATGATGGTAAGCTGTTCATAAAAAGCGGATTATAGCTAATTCGGAATGCGGCCAATCGGCCATGTCACTTTAGGGTATATTATATGATCTGTGATGTCAATTATCTGTCAAGAAGTGTCACAACAAAAATGTATACGGGAAAATAATTTGCCGTAAGCTATTGTAATTTAATGAACTGTAAATAAATAAAGAAAACCCGTTGAATATACTGTAAATATAAGCCACGGTTACCGTTTGTACTAATAATGTCTCCTAAGCGGGCTGCTGGGCTAGTTATCTTTAGGAATATGAATCAAGCAGTCCAGTTCTTGATGCTACAAACTTCTTACGGAGAACATCACTGGACTCCACCAAAGGGTAAATTGTGTATTATAGCTGTAGTATTTTAATAACTCTTCTCTCAAAGTACAACACATCCGAAATACCGTGTTTGTTTTTCATTACTCCAAAAACTACCTGCCCAAAACCTTTATTTATACTTCACTTTTTTTTTTCCACAGGCCATGTTGATCCTGGTGAGTCGGACTGGGTAACAGCATTAAGAGAGACAAAGGAAGAGGCTGGATTATCTGAAGATGATTTAGAAGTAAGTAAAAAATCATGTATATTCAGTATCTCATACTTTCTAAATAAAATATTTTATTCTAGGTTTACAAAGATGTTTCAAAAGTACTGAACTACAAAGTGAAAGGTAAACCAAAAGTGGTTGTGTACTGGCTGGCAAAACTAAGGAATCCAGAGACAAGGGTTCTGTTGTCTGATGAGCATCAAGATCTGAAGTGGCTCCCATTGAAAGAAGCACAAGAAATATCAGGATATGATGACATGAAACAACTTTTACTTGAGTTCAATGAGAAAGCAACAGTTTTGTCTTGTTGAAATACTGCTGTGTAATATTAGGAATCATTGGATGATTGTAAATAAATAATTTACCTAAGCTTGTTGTCATTTTATTTATTACAAATGTAAATTATTATTTTTTCTCGTACCATTACTATGTATGTATGTATACCGTAACAGGCTGCAGGGTTACCCCTTCAGGGACTACAGGAATGCATAGTTTTGGTAGTATATTTAACTAGCTTCTGCCCGCGAATTCGTCTGCATGAAATTTCTTGTTCCCCTGACCCACCCCGTCGCATCTCATCGCCTGCCAAGTAATAGCACGGGCTATTACTTTGTTATTGCTAAGCGTTCTTATTGACTTTTTCTTTTTGCTCGGCTCCTAAGGATCATAGTGTGATGTTGAATAGCCTTATAGCCTTCCTCAAGAATTGAGCTATCAAATGCAAAAAGAATTTTTCAAATCGACAGGTAGTTCCAGAGATTAGTGCGTTGAACCAAACAAACAAACTCTTCAGCTTTATAATATTAGTATAGATAGAAAGGGTACTTCAATTTAATTTACATGACTAACTTGTCCAGAGTGCATCCAATGTATGAGTAAATGTGGACAGAGCAAAAGGAAGAGTAGGTAAGGACCATAGCACGTCAGGTACTGCAGTTTGCCTTCCTACCCCTCTGCAGGAATTATACAAACCAAACATGTTAAGTACAATCTGGCAGGTGTGCCTGTGCAGGTAGACCACATAGGTAGTAGTGTTTTTATTTATAATAGGCACACCAACCTATTTATATTCCTTACAATTCAAATAAACTTTTTATTAACTTTATGGGATGGTCCGGTATTGATCTTCAGCTCGCTTTTCCACTAAGCAACCTAAGTTCGCCAGCAAACACAGGCCAAATGTGTGTCGGACCACCCACATTGAAGGGTTCCGTAGTTGGGATAGACATTTACGTACACACAGGATTGATTTTATTGAGCGCAAAAATAAGTTTGTATTTCATAGTATTAGGTACTAAAAAAATCAAAGTTCGTTTCTACCACGGCTTAGGGAATATGCATGATTTTTTTTTTTTATTTAAAAAATTTATCCTCATTCACGTAATAAACAGTTTAGTAAAACTGTTTTTCGGATAACTATGAAATTATAAAAGATATGAGCCATCGAAGATTTGTTTCTATCTCTTTCTCGCAAAACGAAATTTAACACGGAGTTTATATGGCCGTAGTGACATGTGACGTCACAGTCTATGTCGGATCTCTCTGTCTAATTGGTGTGTAATCAATAGTTTTAAATGCTCATATCGGCCGTGTTTCTTGGCCGATTTTAATTTTAATTTCACTTTTTTCATCTCTACTACGGTATTTTCATATTTTTTTAATATATATGCCATGAAAAAAATTCATGCATATTCCCTATTGCGGTGGAACCACAGAACATTATACCCGGTAGAACTGCCCTAAGCCCACTATTCAACAAAATCTAGCTGGGGAGTTTACATACACACGTCTCTCTACTTGACGCATTCAGATAGGTCAACGAACATGCCTTACACTCGTGAGACTTGTACGACGCCAAGAATCAGTGAGAAATGTCGTCAATACGCAACTACCTAGGAAAATCAATGTGTATTTATATTGCCGCCCGTTATTTGAAAAACAAAACTTCGAGCATTTCCGGCTTTTGACCGTCCGTTGTGTAACCGGTGTAACGGAAATCGCATGTTGGCTAAGCCGGAAGCCCGCCAAGCCAACATAATATGTTGGCTTATTATTATGAGTAGTGCCGCCATTTTATAAAGGCAACCGGCGAAATTCAAAAAGTTGTAGTTGTAAATCAGTACAAAGTTATAAAATAATGCAACATATTACGGTTTATTAATCTTTAAATTCTTTTAGCCATTCATTCATTTAATTCATTACTCTCTAAATTATGGGGACATACCACGTATTCTCGATTGTGAAAAGAGTTAGTTTTGTTTTCGTTACGTAAAACGTCGATAATCAAGTAAAACAAAGTTGCGCATGTAGCACCGTACACGTGATGGAAGTGAAACTTCCTACAAAATAAAGAATAAAAGAGATTTAGTGTGACAGTGATATAAGTATCTTTTTTCTCTCTCATGTAACGAAATGTGCCGAAACGTGACACGTCCTTGAAATTCTCGTCGAATATCCACTTAAAAAAATGCCATTCACATGTAACATAGACAATACGAGTAATACGACTGATGCATGTACCGCGACTCCATTTAGCTAATTAATTTATAACATATTTGCTCGTAAAGGGTCTCTTATTTCACCAATTTCAATATCGTAATGTATCTCATTACGCACTTGTGCGGTAATGTAAAGTAAATCGCACGGTTTATCAAGATGCTCCGTCAAAACGAACGGTACTTTTTTAAATCTTAGCAAAGAGTTTTTATTTCAGAAAAGATGTCAACATTTTATGAATAAAATTAACTTTGGGAGATAAAATATAATAAATAAACATTTAATTCTTTAATTTAATTAATTTTGACAATAAATTACAATAAATTATCTGTAACAAAAAAAAATATTAATTTACTTTATTAATAATACTGGCTGTTTTGTGCCTATGCCTGAAAAAAAAGCGAGCGTTACTCCAGAGCGGCGCGCCTCGCGTTTGGGTAAATTTACTCACACAGCTATACAGTTAAACGCACACACAGCCGTCTGTGTTGGAGCGCGTATCATACACCGCTTAGAATCATCTTGATACTTAGCCAGTTTTTAGTTAGTAGGGAATGTTTTCGTTTTCCGTAAGCGGGGATTCAGTTTTTTGTTTATTGTAATAAATGAGCAATTAAATTATTATTAGTTAGGTTAAAGTAAATAAAAACAATTTCGTGTAAAATAAAATCTTAATATTTGTTGTCTCTAAGTTTCATGGACCTAGCTTTTCGGGGATCAACAATTTCGGGTAACAGGCATTTATTGTAAAAGCTGACTAGCCGATGTTCCATATTTTCGCTCCAAAATTTATCGTCCCTGATTATGTTTTCAGTCTTCAATTTAAAATCTTTGCCTGTCCACACAGCAAACAGACAGTAATTTCTGTTAGTTATATGCAGCTGCCCCTGTATCTGATAAAACCAGTCATGGCGTCGATTCACAGATCCATCTATTTTCCAGAATTTTTTTTTTTTGGCTAATAGCAAAATCTGCCTCTAATCCAAATGCCGAACTAGGACATTTAATTTCGGTGATGCCATCATCGTCGATTAGTCCATCCGGCGAAGCACCTGTAATCATAATAATTTGAAACTCAATACTCTAATTACTTCTTTTTAATAGAATTTAAGAATACAAAAATAAATTGTTTGTTAGAAAAATCTAAACTTGTACCTGCAACTGTTCTATGGTAACTTTTTCGTTTACTTTCCCATGTTGAATACTAGGGATATGGTCCAAGGAATATGAGTAAAGAAATTGTTTAACCAAAGGGGCTGGGCTAATAGTCGATCGCCGTTTGCACACTTTACAGAATGAAGAGGCTGTCAATAAACAACATCGTAGCTCTAGCCAAAGTGCACTCTCTGCCTGAGGTACAGTATCCCTTTCAACTTCTTGTCTATTATTTACCTATAACATAAAATTTGGAAATATATATTTTTAAGTCTAATATTATCAGAAACAATGTACAAGATGTATCTGAACTTATGAAAGTATACTGTAAATACGCACTTGTTCTTGAAGGTTCTTGTTTTATTTGTCCTAAAATATGTTTATAAAGACCAAGTCATTCTTACAAGATTCCCTGCGTCAGGATCTTGAATTGAAGCCGTTTCTAATGCCTGCAAGTTTTCCTGAATTTCCAGTGTTTTATCACTGTCTTTTTCATTTTCTTGAGTCTGAAAATAATATGTAGAGTATAATATAGTGACACAAACCGTATGCACCATGACAGGCGATCGATTAACGGCTTAAGATAGCACATAACTAACAATGTTTTTTTTGTGCTAAAATATGTATACAAATGACCAAGTAATTCTTACAAGATTCCCTGCGTCAGGATCTTGAATTGGAGCCGTTTCTAATGCCTGCAAGTTTTCCAGAATTTCCAGTGTTTTTTCACTGTCTTTTTCATTTTCTTGATTCTGAAAATAATATGTAGGGTATAATATAGTGACACAAAAAGTAAGCACCATGACAGGCGATCGATTGTCGGCTTGAGATAAATAAATAATGAAGAAAGGTCTTATTTAGTTTTGGTTTAACAACTGCTCAATCAAAACCAAGGAAACACGTGTCTGACGCAGCTAGTAAAATATAAAGTAAAAAAATAAAACTTACAACAGCATTTTTATTTAAGTCCTGGTTTTGAAGTATTTGAACTTCTCTTTTCTGCCTATAACAACGAATTGGATATTAACTTTATCTTATTACTACTGTGTTTCATAAAAATATCCAAACAAAAATTAATAAAAAAAAATTACGTCAAAAAGTAGTAAGTATATTGTTTCTTATTACACCTAATAAAAATATATTTTTTATAAGTAGAGAACCTCGGTAACATACCTTTTAGCTTCATTAGCCTTGGCCAAATTTTCGTTTTTTTTTTGTTCCCATATAGCGCCTTTTGTTAGCCATATCTGAAAAAAAAAAGTAAAATGAAAACATACATAAAGAAGTCTAATTTAATTTTTCTTAAGTTAATAGAACACCATTACATTAAAATATGTACTCACCAAAGTTTTGTAATATAATAAAAATATATTATAATAAAAAGTATCAACATGTCCTAGACGCGCTAAAAACTCGCGAAAGTACGATAATATTTTACGCGACTCGCGGCTACGGGAGCGACACACGTCCTACCTCTGAAAGGCCTCAGCCGGCACTGAGCGCTGGCGTGATTCCGCGCCGATTATATAGCAGCACTAAATAATTCATAGTAAAATAAAAAAATAAGTTATTAAAAAAATATTTGCACCATGTTTTAGAACGTAAATGTCTTCGTTTACTAGGCCTAAAATAACATATAAATATTTCATATTTCATCCTAAACTAACGCGTTTAAAATATCGAAAAATGGCTAAAATTGACACTTTTGAATATACTTTTCTTGAATGAAAACTTACAGTAATCGTTTTTTTTTTTCAGCCATGCACTAATAAATGCTATTATTATTTATAAAGCAACGTTGTTATAAGTTTGTCGTATATGTTTTTACTAATATCTTGCATTTGCGTAGACCGTCGATCGCTAGTTTAAAAAAAGGCTTGTATAAAAACTGTTCTAATGAGAAAACTGTATGAATAAATGAAAAATGTTTTTCAGCCATGCACTAGATTATGAAATTCCCATTAATATAGATTCATAATGAGATCCACTCATGACTTTAAGCGGACCTCTTCTTACCTCTGTCTGTATAAAACCCTAGTCCGTTCCCAGCTTGAATATGCCGTATCCATCTGGAACCCGTACTATGGCAAATACATTGACATGATAGAGAATGTCCAACGTAGATTTCTTCGTGCAATGCACTATAGGTGTTATAAAACGTATCTACAGTATAACCAGTTGCTCAGTAAGTACAAGCTTTTGACGCTCAGTTCTAGACGTAAACAATTGGAAGCAATGACATTGTATAATATTGTTAATGGCAATTTTGATTGTATTGATTTAAACAATGTATTGTGCTATGCAGTCCCCAGAACTGTCCATAGACGGCGGGTGCGTGCAGGCAAACTCTTTGCAGTAGGTACCAGCCGATCTAACACTGGTCTACGTTCGCCAGTTCGGCGAATGGCAGCAACCTATAATGAAGTATTCGAACACATAGATATATTTACATGTTCTTTGAAAAGGTTTCGTAGCCTTTTGTATGAGACACTTGAACTCTTAGACTAATTGTTTTTTGTAGCTGTTTTAAAAATACTGTTTTGTTTTTTCATTTTATTGTTTTTATTAGTGTAACTGTCATGCATGAACAGTTCACCTCCTAGTGACTAAGGTTTTATTTATTAATGGTAATCTGTGAACAGCGCTGTGGGTTACATTATTACTTAAGTATTTTATGTTTTTTCTGTTTATAATATTGCATAATGTAGCTGTTTGTTGTTCCTATTTAATAAAATAAAATAAAATAAAAAAAAAAAAAAATAATATGACGTCAATATCTTATCTATAAATTAAACAGATTATGATTTTATTGTCCGTCGGAAATCATCAATTTTGACTCCAGCGTGGCTCTAACGGATCAACCCTCTTATCTGTTAAGAAGTAAAAATTATTCCGCGCGCTTTTTATTTTCGCTGTACTTTTTTTTATTTGAAAATGTCGTCAAGTAATGATGAATTTATTAATTCCACACCGCCAGAAGTCTCAGAGGCAGCGAAAAAGGCTACTCTAAGCCTCGCCCGAAAAATCGACCGATAGA
This sequence comes from Luperina nickerlii, assembly GCA_963855955.1. Classification (NCBI taxonomy): domain Eukaryota; kingdom Metazoa; phylum Arthropoda; class Insecta; order Lepidoptera; family Noctuidae; genus Luperina; species Luperina nickerlii. The sequence continues at coordinate 15,556,153 of OY979679.1, read as the reverse complement.
TACTTACAAGCGTATCAAAATTTCATCATATGGAAAACAAGCAAAGTGCAAGTTCAGTCCGAGTTTTATTTATTTCCTCGCAAATATGTTATAAAACGTCGTATGACATACGTGCGCTTTGAAAATTACAGCCTCTGCTCTCTTTTAGCCCTCGCCTACGGCTCGGGCAAGCAATATCGCCTCGGCTGTAATTTTCAACTTACCGCACTTATATCATAATGTACTATAAATTATCTAGTATGAACAGTTTTGTTAACGTATTGTCATTATACCAATTATGTAATCATAATTATCTAGGTATAAATAAAAGTCGATAGGTAGTTTAACAAATATATACTTAATAAAATAAATAATCCAAGTAAATATTAATGAACTTGTGTATCTTAAAAGTATGACTTGATAAATTTTAATTCTAAAATGCACATAATATTTGTTTTAAATATTTGTGTTTATAATTTATTTCTAACGTTGCTACGTAAGAAATCGAGACCCATTTCAACCGCATCCATTGCCGTGCCTGGGGCTGCCATTACTCCATAACCGCCATGCCCATAACAATGTACGACCTTTACACCATCAATCAACTCCGGCTCAACACGAACAGGCATTCTGTGAGGGCGGAGACCAACCTTATGTGCAATGACCTCCGCATTTTTCAAGTTCGGGAGAAATTCACAACAACGCTCCATTATGGAAGCTGCGTCATACTTGCAATAATTCATATTATAACTGTCATATCCTCTACAGCCACCCAATGTAACCACCCCATTAAGCCCCGGTATAATATACGTATCATAATCCCCATAAAACGCTGATTTCACCCATGGTGCCTTCACTTTTATCACTTGACCTCTTATCGGCACCATATCATAATCATTACATAAATATCTTGCACCTAAACCTGCACAATTAAAAACTAGATCATAATTTGATAAGGACACAAAACTTTCCACCTTTCTGTTTATCAACTGTCCACCTTTTTCAACTATAATTTTTCCCATCCACGGCAAATAGCGCTCGCATTCAACTTTCAATGTTGAAAAGTAAGATCCAAATTTGGTACCTTGAGGACCTAGTTTTAATTCCTCATTATTGACTGGTCGGTAGATTGGCACTAAATCTTCAATAAGATGGTTTCTAGTGACATGGTAGTTCTCCTTTGAAAATATGTAGGCTCCTAAGGTCATAACACCAATTTGTTCAGCATCAGGTGTCTTGAGTATATCTTGCCAGAACTTCCAGGACTCGTGCAGCCATTTCTTTGTAATTGCTTTTGTTGGTCCTTTAAAACTGGTTCCGGGCCTGAAAATCCCAGCGGCAATGTGGCTTGTGGTGTCTTCTGTGTATTTTTCAGCGAGAACTGATACTTTTGCGTTCTTGAGTCGATCCTGGAACAGTTTAGCCACTGTTATGCCGATCACTCCTCCTCCAATTACGGCTATATTTGGTTGGTCACGCATCTTGGATGTTGTTGCTTCCTGTATTATAAATGTTTAATTAAAGTAACGAGCCTGAAAAAATCTGTTAGTGTAGTAATATAGCATTATATGAATAAATACCAACAAATTCTACAAGTAGCTAACACTTTAGAGCTCCTATTTAGGTACGGTCAGCATCAAAAGTCGATTAACACTTCAGTTTTTTTAATCTTAGTTATTGAGCAAAATATTAACACTTCAGTTTTTTTTTTAATCTCAGTTATTGAGCAAAATATTTGTTGAAAATTGCATCGTACTTCTGCTGCAATTTTTAATAAATATTTTGCTCAATAACTGAGATTAAAAAAACTGAAGTGTTAATCGACTTTTGATGCTGACCGTACTAATGATAAAAAATATTTTAAAAACTCTCTATTGAAGGTTCGCTAATATGTACCGGTACCGAGCCGACTTGTCAACTGGGTTTTAATTAGGTACGCGTCTCTTTACACACACACAAACATGTTTGCTCACAATAATTATGTTGATGTCGTGGATTGATTGGTGTATAGGCGGAACCTCGGCGGCAGCCACAAACCACAACTCTGGGGCTCACTTCAAGCAACAGCGTTTTTGTTTCTCACAAATAACTCACTTTAGGTTAGACTAGCGAAGAGGCTTTTTACAGTGTTTCTTTACGGATTTAAGTACATAGGTATCTGTCGTTAAAGTATTAGACGGATGCCGACATCACCAGTGTATTAATTTTTATTAAAAATTGTCAAAGATTAATGTAACAATTGTGTACCTGTTTGTGTAACTGCGTAGCGGCCGCACCCAGTGGGTGCCGATCAAAGAGTACTTTAACTGTAAGATACGCCACTGCTTGACCCTGAACTTTTTATGATACTAGATAGTATTTTGAATTCATATTATATACACTGATTATCAATGATTAGTGCCTTGGTGGCTGTTGCTGATAACTGATAAACTATTTTATCATTATAAAATAATACTCGCGGTTGTGACATGTAAAAATATAATTTTATTATTATCAGCGTTTCCTACGCAATATCTGACATAAGTTTTAAAGCGCTATCAAAAATAATTAGGTACTCAAACTCAAAGCATTTATTTCAAAGTCGGTCAGTCAGAAAGTATGACATATATTCTAGTATAACATACTCCTCAACAATAACTTGTGTGTAAAAATTTTTCTTCTTGGGTTTCGGATCATTGACTTAATTCCCAATCTCTTTTGTTATTGGCAACATTGAAATTTGACATACATCATAAGTCAGTCAGCATCAGTTCAGTCAGTTCTAGGGATGCCCAAAAAAGACTGTTGTATCGATATATCGCATCGTAACCGTATCGAATGCGCTTGTATCGATACGCGATATTATCGTATCCCTTTGTATCGATATATCGCATCGTAACCGTATCGCTTTGGTATATCGATTGGGTAGGTTATTTCGTAGGTAAGATATTATTATAAGCCTAAATATATCTTAAACATTAAAGAAAGACATACCTTTTTTTAATTTTTACAATATATTGTAAGTTATAAAAGAAAAGTATTTATAGTATGTATGAAAGGTTAGTGTAGTACATAAATAACTCTAAATAATCCTGACCTCTACTTATTACGAATAACAATATTATGTCTAAAGGTAGGTAGGTTTAATATAAACAAAAGTAAATAAATTTTAATCAGTCATAGTTTGATACGATACGTTAATGCGATTTTTTGGAATACGATATATCGAGGCGCATCGTATGGCCAAAATATCGTATTAAATATCGATATATCGTATAGCGCTGTATCGATATTTCGATATATCGCATCGTATTGGGCATCCCTAGTCAGTTCCTGTCGCCGACTATGTTTTGTTGCATGCTATTTACTGTTTATTTTCGTTACATTGCAGTTCATTCCTTCAATTTAACTCCTGTTGCAGGATTTATTAAATTTTAGACAACATGAATAAAAACGAAGAACGATGTAAACCTGCAACGACCGAAAGTGTTGGTACTAGCAAGGAAAATACTTCTGTGAAGAGTAAAGGAAAAGGTCGCGGGAAGAAACGTAAACGGTACGTTTTTCTTAACCAAAATAACAACAACGCCGGAATATTCTTTGTTTTCTAATAATATCACTTGAAAGTTACGATACTAGGTACTATGAGAACGTACAGTAGGGCGCTCTTCTAATTGAAAGGTTTGATCGTACCGGCTTTTGCTGCTAAAGCTAAACACGTAATTAAGTTATTTTAAACCGAATGTGATTCTGTAATGAATAAGGGTATACTTATACATATAAAACTGATCAGACGGAGGTTCGTCTTAGGGGTAGAGTGTAAGAGTTGGAGTATAAGCTATGGGGCATATTCAATAATGTCATCAATCAATCAGCAAAGACAGCAAAAAATTATGAAACCGAAATTATGAATTATTTTGAAACCTATCACTATTAAATGTTTTTATGTAACAAATAATTTAACATGTGTACTTTTCAGTCGCAACAGTGAGAGTAGCAGTGAATACGAGGATGTACTCGCAGAGAACTCTGTGGAGGTGGACAGGAGTCTCCATGCGTCAGCCATTAAAAATAATTTAGATGAAACTAGTGTCAGAAAAATTATAAAGGTAGGTATCTAGGTATGCATTCTGTTGATTCATAATAAAGACTTGGAAAGTAGAATCCAGTACTTTTATGTGAACTTTAACTTATTTCTATTTATACTATGTTTAGCTGAACCCGCTTGTTCATGTATGTGTATTTTGTATTTTATTACTTTTTAAATACAAAAATCCAGGATGTAAAGTAGCCTACGTCCTTCTCCAGGTTATCTCTCATAATTGATTCAGTAGTTTAGGCGAAATGGTAACAGACAGATAGCTACTTTTACAATCATCTATACTAATATTATATAGCTGAAGAGATTGTTTGGTTGAGTGCACTAATCTCTGGAACTACCAGTCGGACTTGAAAATTTTTTTTTGCATTTGATAGCCCAATTCTTGAGGAAGGCTATAGGCTATATAACATCACGCTATGACCTTTAGGAGCCTTGCAAAAAGGAAAAAGTCAGAAAGAACGCTAAGCAAAAACGAAGTAATAGCGCGAACAGGCGATGCGATGCGACGGGGTGGGTCGGAGTAACAAGAAATTTCACGCGGACGAAGTCGCGGGCAGAAGCTAGTAATATTAGAAAGCTGAAGAGTTTGTTTGTTTGGTTGAACGCACTAATCTCTGGAACTACCAGTCGGATTTGAAAAATTCTTTTTGCATTTGATAGTCCAATTCTTGAGGAAGGCTATAGGCTATTTAACATCACGCTATGACCTTTAGAAGCCGAGCAAAAAGAAAAAAGTCAGGAAGAACGCTAAGCAAAAACGAAGTGATAGAGCGGGCAGGCGATGAGATGCGACGGGGTGGGTCGGAGTAACAAGTAATTTCACGCGGACGAAGTCGCGGGCAGAAGCTAGTAATATAATATTTATGTTGCTGTTAATAGCAACCATGGACCTGATCAATACAATTTCAAACTAATTGCGTTACTGTGTTCAATGACAAAAGATAATTTCACTTGTAGGTGACCATACATTACATCTCAATCTATAGTAGAGAGATATTTATTTGGACGCAAGCCACACCCTGGACACTCAGCCTTGCTGCCACCTTGCTGATTGGCTAGTGCTTTTACCATTGCATGAATTATTCTTATTATTTTTTTTTTTTGGCTCTAATATGACATCATGTTTGTTTTGTTTGCTTTATTATAGAAAGTGGTGACAAATGACCGAGTGCTGGCGCTTGTCAAGATGCGGGAAGAAGAAGACTCTGGTTCTGAAGAGAATAGTCTACGGCCAAAACTTACCAGGGCTAAAGTCAAGTAAGTACATACGTAAGTAAGTACCGAACCATACATAAGTTTCTACTTAATAAAAATTCATTCATTGACAGACAATGCATAGCGTGAACTGTAAGGTCTTATTCTAAAAAAAAGAATGTGAGCACTTACGAAAATATTTAATTACTTTACAAAAATCCATCACCATAAGAGTTAAATAGGGAATGAAAGATTTTATGGAAAAGTCAGTGTGAAATGTAATGTAGAAATGTAGTAATTGGTACTTAGACTTCTGTTTATAAGTAAAAGTTTTTATGTATCCGTGTGGATAAAAAACCCTTATTTATAAAGATTTAAAAAAACGTAAAAGTTTGTTGTTTCATAATTATTTGGAAGCTCATCCCTGAACCAATTAGTTACTGAGCTATTAAATTCAACAGCAGTTCTAAAAAGGCTGAAGAGGAACCACCTACTATTATATAAGTGGGAGACGCAGCAATGGGTTCTCCACCACAAAGTCATTTGACATGGAACTAATTTACTTATTCGGCAACCAATTCCAAATAGAATTAAAACACTGCCCATCCACCCACTGTATGTTTTGTAGTAATAATTGTATTTTTTGTTATGTATTTTCTGGTGTACAATAAAGTATATATTTATACCTTGTCGTTGAATTAACGCAAAACAATAACCTCTTAAGCGGTCATTGTACTTATTATTATGAACAATTTTTACCAAGGGACCAAAAATGAAATCGTGAAAAAAAATGAGCTGTTCCCTATAGTTTAAGAGGTGATGGGATTTTTCATATCTATCATGCATATGGTTATATTTACTTTTATGGTTTGTAGAGTAGTCCCCTAATGTGAATGATATCGGTCGGCGGTCTCTACAAACCATAGAAATAAATCTAACCATATCCATGATCGTTATGAAAAATCCTGTCACCTCTCAGTCTACTACATTTATGGTCGCATAACTCGTCAAAATGTAGAAAACTGCTGATTCTTTTTTCGCTATTACAGGTTTGGTCCCATAATAATAGTTGTTCATAATTATTATAAGTACAATGACCCCTGTATATAGATAAATAAAAATTATAATAAAAGCTGTGTGCAACGATTAATATTACAAATTACATTGATGATAGCAAAGATATTTGGAAAATATTTTGAAATGTTTATGTCTATGGATAAAATATACCCATTCACATAATTTTGTCATTCATATATTGTATAGGTATTTCAAATCGTCGGCATATTCCAGGGGGTAGGGTAGAAGACAGAATTAACATCTTTTTATTATGATACCAACTTTGTGATACACTCCATTCCATAAGTTCTAAAATTCCATAAGTTGCTGCAATAGTCTAAATTGTTAATAGATAGTCATGAGTACATGTAGCCTGTAGTTACTTCAACTCTTAGAAAGACGCCAATAATAGATCAATGAGTAGATCCTATAAAATCATGTCACAAAAATATGTTTCAGGGAGCTAATGAAAGTGTCTCCTAAAACACATTCAGCTACCGCTTGGAACTTGGAGAACTTGGAGCTGACTCCCATCAAACACATTCCTGTGAAGACCAGGCCTGAAGTGAAGGCTCTCATCGCCCAGGAGTTGCCGGAAGACGAGGATGATGAAGAGTATGAACCTACCCATGATGATGTGCCCGTTAGTATTTTTAAACTAATAATTGAATTGGCACAGAGCAGTGGTGGCCCCAACTTCGTGTCCGTAGGTCGTGGGTTCGGACCCAGGCAGGCACATTACTTTGCGTAATTTATTTTATCACCACTGCTCTTAAAACGGTGAAGGAAAACATCGTGAGGAAACCATTGTCATAGAACCTAAAATTCGAAGACATGTTACACCCGTACTGGGCCCGCGTGGTGGAACTGGTGGAGTGTGGCCCGCGTGGTGGATTATGACCCCTCTCACAGAGAGGGTCCTGTTTCCCAGCGGTGGGAACGTTATTGATTATGCTGTTTAAATTATCGAAATTGAAACCTTTGTCTTTTCTGTTGAGTACCATTTTAAAGTACTCATCAAGTAGTAGTAGGGTTTGGTAACTACCTCCACATGTTAAGTGGTAGTGGATAATGGACACCTATGGACATGTGCAATAGTAGAGGCATCACAAATACGTCACTATCCCAGGGACAAAGCTGAAATATCTCTTGTGCCTATTACACTGTTAGCCATAACCTTCAGTCTGGATTGCATGAACACGTTATATTTTTTAACTAGCTGAGCCGGAGAACTTCGTACCGCCCCGCCACAGCCGCTCTGTCCCCGCTTTTTAAATCTCTGATATCTTCTAAGATATTCATTTTAATGATATGCTGTAAAGGGCAATTTTGATCTACATGAAATGCACAACGTATCTAATGTATTTAATTGGATAAGGAATAATACTGTATTGTTTAAAATAGCTTGGTAAATAACACATATATTTATTTTGTAATATGTAAGAGATAAAAATGGTTACTCTGGGTTTATCCTTAGGAGATACACATAAACATATACCAATCTTTTCATTGCAATCGGGGGCCGGTTCCTTGGAACAGTTTTTACAGGTCCCCCCCCCCCCTACTTCGCTTAAATTTTTTTTTTCAGTTTTCCTCTTTTGGGCACAATGGCGGTTTAATTGCACAGTATATATTATAATCTATTTAGTACTCACCTTGTGCCCCATTCAGCACTAAAATCATTTAGCTGTTGTTAGCTTGAATCACTTATCTATTGCTGAAAACTGCATTCAAACCCGTTGCGTAGTTTAAAAGATCCAAGCTTACAGACAGCGGGAGCGACTTTCTTTTATACTATGTAAAGATAATGTAATGTATGCAGGACTGCATATAAAACTCATCACCTAAGACTTCCCAACCGATACGTACCCAGGGCTAATCCTGAATTAATTTTTTTTATAACTATCTTTAGCCTGTGGATTCGCCCGTGTGTAGGTAAAAAAAATAAAAACTATAAAACATTCTTCATGAAAAAATCAATACATGCGCCAGAATTGCCAAGTAACATGGTGATTGGTGAAACCTTTGTGAGTTTATATAATATTAGTGTGGATATGAGATTGATAAACTCCACAAAGGTTGATGATGTTATAAAAGTATTGTGATAGCTGTCATTTTCAGAGTGATGATGACCAAGGCCTGGAGTCGTGCAGTGAATTGGACTCCCAGCCAAGGACCCCAGCTACACCTCGGAGCCAACACTCCACCAGCCCTAAAGTCATTAAAGATGGACCCTTCAAAGTACCACAGGTAAGATCACCAGGAGCCGTATTACGGAGTATTAATGCCATCATGGTTCCAGTGCGAAAAGGGATGGTGCCATCGGTCATGTGTAGCTCCATCTCTCTCTCTTACACTGGAATCATGATGGCATTAAACTGTCATAATACGTCACCTATCAAACCTTATGAAAGGTATGCAAATGCTTTATTTGCGTTCGTATAAACAGACGGTATAAGGGTGCGACCAGAAAGGTGTTGGACGACGTCGGCCGTCGATTCAAAATGTGTCACCTTTTGCGTCATAAGTCCCAAAATATATCAAAATGTTGTACATTGTTTACGGTCTGATTGCACCCTAATGCCGGGTACAGATTGGTGAAACATATAAATTGTAACACAAATATATACAGTGCAATATTTAAAAAAATTAAATAAATATAAATGTATCCCAAAAACTTGGCGAATTTGCTGCAATGTACGTAGCATTGAAAATAAATTCGCCAAGTTCATTAATTTGTATTTGAACACGAATACCTACGCGCAAGCGCCGTGCAACCGGGCCGCGGCTAGCGTGCGGTGACTGCGTGTGCAACCGTGGTTATGCTGCACAAAGGAATTTGAATGTTGTTGCTTACTAAATAGAGTTCACATTCGCCACTAACATGCAGGCTCGCGCGGTCGCCACGCGAGTTTTAGCTAAAGTTTTTTTCTACTTCTAAATGCATCCTAACCTGGCTTAGAAATAGACAAATAAACCCTTTCGTATTTTTTTCTTTTATTTACACAAAAAAAAAAGGTTTAAATAGCAATAACAGAAAGGCGTTAACCTCTCTTTTGAACCACCTTTTTTATTTACGTTGTCTTGCAGGACATATCAACTCCCACACGGAGGAAACTGGACCTTGAAGAAGAAGCGACAATCGCGCTCCGCACTCGATCCAAGCTCAGTCTGTCGGCCACATCTATAGAACACATTGAGAGTACTTTTGTCCCTCCCGACGATATTCCGATGCCTGCGGTCGATGACCTCTGGAACCAGTTCTTAAATGAGTGCTTAAACCCAGCCTCTACTTCGAAGAACGAAGATGATGATGAGACTGATCCGGAGTATAACGTAGCTGCTGATCCGGATGCGCGTGAGTTGATAAATACTTTTTCATACCTTTGGTTTGTTCCAAAAGTATCAGATCGAAGTGTAAACAGTAGTAGTAGTAGTAATTAGTAACACATTCATCTGTATTTAGAAGGTTTCAACTCTATATTTAACCACTTTTTCCAATAATTATTATTTCAATAACATTATTAAATTATAATTCTCAATATTGTCAAATGAAAAACATTAAGATGATTTTAAATAATAATAAAAACAAAGCACTCAATTTGTAAGTGGCACTAGAAATTGGCACCCACAGGTACGCTTTCCGATTTACTTGTTTGTTTACAATTCCATCATATAATTTTTGAACAGGCTATACCACAGAAAATTTATAGACAGAAGTCTGGGTCTGTAAAACAAGCGAAAAAAAGTCACAAATTGACAAGACGCGTATGCGCACCTCAAACGAGTGCCCGTCTTGATTGCGCTTGCACTCGCTGTACGAAAAGCATACCTGCTGACAGGTTATATGATTATTAGTATTTAGAAGAAAGAGGAGACCTATATATAGGCCTTCCCTTTTTTCTGCCATACCTCCTACCATATCATTCCTAGCCTATCTGAAATGATGATGATGACTGTCATTATAAATCCGTGATCCTTACGAGTATTAATAATCCTTTATATTGTAGAACTAACGCTAGATCGTGTCCAGCACGAGTTAACACTTCAGATTAGTGTACACTGTTCATTACGACAGAACGCGACACGAAACGCCACGACACGTTTGCATCCACCTACACGCAACATACGTAGCATAAGACCGATTCCTATATTTGAAATGTAAATTTCTGTTCAAAAACATACCCTGTATAAAATAATTCTATTCCATTTTTAGACGATGAAGACGAAGAGTCATTAGGCAACAGTATCATAAAGATATCTAAAAAGGAGCTCAACGATTTGGTGACGGAGCTGTTTAACATAATTCCCGAGACGACTACTGAGGAGGAACTTATGGCCGATGACTTGACTAACACCGTGCTTACTGAACATAGTCAGGCAGAGGTACGACTTTTTTTAAGCTGTATTCACATTTTTGTGTCGTGTCGTGTCGTGACGCCGACGGAACAGATAATAAGGTTGGAATGGTAATGTGGGCGGGGCAAGCGCGCCACAGTTATGATACGAAAATCATAACTCGACCGATTCATTCATTTACCGCGTTCAGTGCGCGTCGGAATACTTCGGAAAACAGAACTCTGCTTAATAATGCCGTGTTATGCAATTACAACATGTAAGACGAAAAGTCAGACCTCAAGTATAAAGCGAAGAGGTATATCTTTCCATCGGTAAGTCCAAAATAACACTTAATTACAATATTATTTGTCAAAAACATAAAAATGTACTGATCATTATGAAATAACAACATTATTGCAACAATTTACAAAAAATATACATTGCCCGCTGTGTACTCTCTCAATAAACACAATGACCAAGTACGCGTACAATGTACTGCATACATTGCGTCCTCTACACTTCAACCGTTGACGTTTCGTCCTTTGCTCTGATTGGCTATGACGCACGGCGCATGTTTATCGATAGTGAGGTAACCATGTGGCTAAATAAAATCATCGATAGAATTCTCGACTATATTTACGTTTGACAAAGATAATTTTTGGATCTATGTCTTTTAAGAAATGACACAGGTACTACTTTGACCTAAATAAATATCAAAATTAAAATTAAATTCTAAGTTAACTAAAACTATACAGACTATTAAAAAATAGCGTTGAAAAATTCATCCGCATCGCTGTCGACTGGTAATGTACCCAAGAGACTGGCGGCATTACCACGTTGTATCGCGATGCTTAGCCTCTGGCCAAGGTAAAAACCAGCCCTTGGGTCACGGGAAGTGTCAACCAGCCGTTTAGATATTTCTTTAAAAAAAGACCATGAACACTCGGACCCATGAGCCCAAGAGTTTCAACCCCAAACGGCTCGAAAATATAATTTCCAATAAGGTTATCATATTTTCGCTGCTTGAGGTTTTCCGCAGCCGCAGCAGCAGCGCCAGCACAGCACGCCGATCCAGGAAGATGGGATAAGAAAATTTTTGGATTATTTTATATTTAATTCATGATTAATGATAGTATATTTTTATTTAGATGTATTTTGAGTAGGTACATTAAATATTATATTAATCATTGAATGAATCCTACCGAATGTTATAAAGGGACATAGACCTGTCATCTACTAGTATACTAAACTCTGATTTTTTATTTAAGTTTCTGAATTATGTGTAATTAATAAATTATTTAAACTTAATATATATGTTTTATTCCAAGGACAGAGATTATTTGTAATTAATCAAAGTAAAATTAAATTATCTCTTAATATTTATTTAATGTTTCATTTGTCCCCATAAATTCATTAGATAATTTATCGACAAAGAATAACGGCTTTGTCAAGCACTAGCGTATATGAAAATTTTTATTGCATTTATGCGTGTTGGAGTGTCTATGCCTACGGGAGCTTATTGCTAGTGGGCGAACGAATATCTGCCCTGAGATTTATGTGTGTGTGATTTGGTTGTGTGCGAAATATGTATTTGTAAACATAGTATTGCGTATGTGTAGAAATTAAAATAGTGGGAGTCAAGCGGCGACACTGGTCCAAGTACAAAATTGCAGCGAGGGCCTTTCCAACCTTATTATCTGTTCCGTGGTGACGCCTCTGGCGCAGTTTTAGTCAGTCAAAACTCGTTGTCATTTGACTTAGCCCTGATTAGATTAGTTTGATTGGTCTATTCTGCGCCCGCGTCACGACTCTCACGACACAAACTTATTACTTTTAATATTTGTACTGATTATGGCTGACCAGACCATCGGACACGTTAACAAATAAATCGAAAATAATAATTTTATATTATAGGTAAATTATGTATAGAAAAACCTTGCATCCATTCAAATTTCAATAAAATGAATAATCTGGATACGGATACGGATTTGCCACCATAAACAAGATTTTAATAAGAACTTTCATAAAATGTTATGAATAAAAAACGTCTTTTAATATGTAGTAAACCCCAAATTTATGTGTATACACTACAACAATTGATATGGCAAACCAGTGTATACTTTATTTTTACGCTGATTTCCGCCATAAAACTTGCAAAATTTAAATTAAAGTAAACAAAGCAGCTAATTTATATTGTTTTGAAATGTATTTAATAATAATAAACACAGGTATAGAAAGCGCACCATTTTGTTTTCGACAGCAAAAATTCGATAATTGATACCACGTACAAATTAAAGTGAATTTATCGAAATGTGTGTTATAACATTGCTGCAATCACTTGTACGGTCAGCATCAAAAGTCGATTAACACTTCAGTTTTTTTAATCTTAGTTATTGAGCAAAATATTAACACTTCAGTTTTTTTTTAATCTCAGTTATTGAGCAAAATATTTGTTGAAAATTGCATCGTACTTCTGCTGCAATTTTGAATAAATATTTTGCTCAATAACTGAGATTAATAAAACTGAAGTTTTTTTAACTGAAGTCGGCACGTTTGGCGCAGTGTTTAAGCGATTGACTGCTGCGCTGCGTGTCGCGGGTTCGATTCCCGCACGGAACAAATATTTGTATGACCTACAAGTAGTTGTTCCGGGCCTGGCTGTTTGTGTATGTGAGTTTAAATGTTTGTAAACGCACCCACGATACAGGAGTAATTCCTAGTGTGGGGCAACGTTTAAAAAAATATCGACTTTTGATGCTGACCGTACCATCTGTCAAAAAACGGACAGAGTGTAAATAATGCAGTGAATGTTGTTGAACTGTCAAAATTAAAGCCATTGCTATTGATAGAGTTTTACGCAATACAACCCCTGTGTAGTTATTCATCAAATAAATTTCTTCACTATTAGCCAGTTACCTTTAATATATAAAATATATCTTGAATCAGGTGTCCACTCGCTGGGAAGGTAAACAAGAGCCAATTTCAGACGATGAAAATGGAAGCAGGCGGAAGTTTTCAGACAGAATCACCTTTGAGAAGAACAATTACTCAAGGGTGTCTCAAGGAAAGAGTGAGCCACAACATAGGAAAGTAGCAAGAGTGAACGAGACAGAAATACGTGCCAAAAATAATGCCAACAAACAAAAGGAGAAGCCAGAAGAAAGAAGAGAGTCACCTAGGTGAGTAGGAATTAGGACCACTCGCACCTCCTATCACTAAATACGCTATACGTATCTAAATTTATATATAATATACTTAACCGGCATGTCCTAGAACCAAAAATTCGAAGACATGTGACATCTACCAACCCGCAGTGGGCCCGCGTGGTGGATTATGGCCCACTCCCTCTCACAGAGAGGAGGCATGTGTCCCAGAAGCTTAGTGGGAACATTATAGGCTGATTATGATGTATTTAAATATCACTCTGTGTCTGTCATCTTCAAACAATTGTCAGAAACAACGATGTTTTAATTACGTTTAGCGTTAAATGTGTTTGTTTGAGCAGTGGTGGCCGAGTGGTATCGGCCCCGACTTACGAGTTAGTTTGCGAGTTCGGACCCAGGCAGACATTTAACTTTGCGTATTTAATTTCATCACCACTGCTCTCAACGATGAAGGAAAACATCTTGAGGAAACCGGCATGTCCTAGAACCAAAAAAATCTAAGACATGTGACATCCACCAACCCGCAGTGGGCCCGCGTGGTGGATTACGGCCCACTCCCTCTCACGGAGAGGAGGCCTGTGTGCCAGCAGTGGAAGCATTATAAGCTGTTGATGCAAAATGTGTTTAGCTGACATCAGCTATCTACCTAAAAGTAGCCTATATTACTCCTTTTTAACCGACTTCGAAAAAGAGGAGGTTCTCAATTCGGTTGTATTTTTTTAAAATGTTTTTTACCTCAGTACCCCGTCCTTTATAAACCGAATTGGAAAATTCTTTTTTATTTAAAAGGATATACTTCCAGATTGGTCCCATTTTTATCAATATCCAGTTCTGATGAATCATCAGTTATTACCCATTCATCAGTGATGATGGGATCCATGATAAGATCACCCATTGTTTCACTCTTTGTACAGTTTCTATATTTATGTCTGTAATTTATATGGTGTATCTATGAGGAATTGAGGGAACTCCCTAAATATTATAGGCACACCTATAGCGATTTGGGTATTTTTTTATAGGAACTCGTGCATTTGCTCTCGGAAACCACTATTTGGTGAAGTGGAACTGATGAAGAAAACCACAGATGGCCAACGGAACTACTCAATAACAAGTATTTCACGGGTTGCGATTCGATTACTTTAATATGGTTGCTAAGCAATTTACGCTCGTCACAATGCGAATGGTGAAATTGGGCTGATGGTGGAATACTAGGAGAACTCCTCAACAATTAACGTCCCTGCATCGGTAAAAGCAATATTTTGTAAAAGGCGATGGGCAAGTTGACATTAGGCTATTGTAACTTAGATACATTATAAACAGTCCCACTTAAAAGCGAGAAATAAAAACTTAAAAAAAAAACGACTTTCAAAAAAACACTACAAAGTGAAAAACTAAAATACAGATCCAAAGACCGACTTCCGAAATAAAAGTTATTTTTCACTTTGTAGTTTTTTTTTGGAAGTCGGTTTTTTTTTGTTAAAAAGTTTTTATAACAGTATAAGGAGTAACATAGGCTACTTTTTGTCCCGCATGTTCCTCTAGTATTATTTTAAAGTTTTGTAATATTTTGTAAATACTCATCGAAAGCCCGAAAAATGGCGCGTATCCTTATGTACCGACATCCGGCCATAGAACATTCGATGTGTAAGTGTTATAAAAAAAAAACAAAGTGGCTTACTATGTATTTGTTACCAGAAAGGCGCCCACGGTGGTGAGGGTATCCGTGCAAGAAGAGGATGTGTCGAGCCCTTTAGAGACCGCGCCGCCATTGCTACAGGAAAACTTGAAAGCTGTCCCACGTACCACCGAATTCGTGCACATAGAAGTCAACCAGGCTGACAACGTAAGTTCACATTGCTACCCATACAGGATAGTTCAGAGGGGTTGAAACCACTTATTTACTTGTAAATCGCTGTCATAACTGATTTACAAGTAAATGAAGTCCTACAGCCATTGATACAATAAAAATCCAGGATGCTCTTCCAATTATGTGTGTGTAAGGAATAATTGTTTGCATAATCAATTTGTGATTATACTCTCTATAAATAAAAAGAATATTTTTTTTTAAACGTACGTACGTACGTACTTTTCAAATTATGTCATTTTCAATCTTTGATAGGTCAAACCAAAAAAAAATGCCCGATATAACAAACTAAAACTTTAAACCAACCTACATAACCGCTTTATGAAGGCTGGTTTAAAGTTTACTTTTTTTATACTCTGTAGCCCACATTACTTCATTTGAAAATGAAATAATGTGGGCTACAGAGTATAAAATAAAGTATCCTGTGGTGCTAAATATTTGGGACCAGCATCCCAATTACGAAACACACAGATTAACGAAGAGCAGGTCCATCCCGTAAAAAATTAAAAAAACACTTTCCATCACAATCCGAAAGACTTTGAAGAACATTCATAATCTATTGCTTCATATGTTCGAACAATTCGTCTACTCTACAATGAAAATAACGCAATGAATATTGTTAAATTGTCAAAATTAATGGACTTGTAATTGTGTTACGTTTTTTTTTTACTACTAGTGCATATTTTTTTAAGAAATTCTATAAAAATACTGTACACACGACGACATATCAAGCTATACATTTCCAGTTTTAGTTCACCTCGTACAACGAGAGGTCGGCTTATACTCGAAATGTAAAGCTTGATATGTCGCCGTTCGTACAAAAGCGGACTTAATAGCTGTGGGATAATCTACCAGCCAACCTTAGGAGACAAATTGACACACTGTCCGTAACTCGCTAGGCTTTAAAGAAGGTGAGATATTTGTGCAGATGCTCCCTGAACAAGTCCAGATACTGCAGCAGCAGCTAAGGCAGCACGTGCAGCTGGCGACGTCCTGCTACCTCCAGCTGTACGTGCACCCCATACACTGGAGCTACGCCTCCAAGTACAAAGAATACTTAGTAAGTACCCGTTTGAGGAATAATAAAGGCTTGCGCAAACTAAGGCACCATCCATAAATTACGTCACGGGAAGTGACATGTAATAAAGATCGAAAGATTTGATAAAGTATTAGGTACTACATGATAGCAATGAATGAAGGCCATTAAATGTGAAAAAAAAAGAAATATATGTAACATCAAAAAATATCACAAAAAAAAAAAAAATTAAACACTACAATTTAATATCAACTTTATAACTGTAAGTTAAGTTCAGAATGACTAGTGCTATTAAAAAAGTCTAACTTGTCCGATGTGTCAATTTAACAACTGGGTACTGTGCAATACTTTAATACAAAATGTCCATGTTCATTCAGGATGCGTTTTCCAAGATGATGGAGACGAACCCGAAGTCAGTAGTGAACGTTTGCAATCTGAAGCCGGCTGTGGAGCTGGTCACCACGTGGGAGACTACCGTGTGTGAAAACACGCCTGAGAACCAAGAGATGATCCAGTGAGTCATATATTTCCACACCTATAGTCTGTTCCAAAAGTATGTGATGAAAATGTAAACAAATGGATCAGAAAAACGTACTATAGGCGGACTGCTTAACTGAAACGTTGCCTGAGGTAGCAGCGCGGTGCGGGAGGGTTGTGGTGACGTGATGCGAGAGCTCAGTGATTCGTCAACTTGTGACAACTATCACCCCTCCTGCACCGCGCAGCTACCTCTGGCAACGTCTCAGTTAAACGGTCGACCTATAACTGTGGATGCCAATTTGTAATGCCACTTACAAATCGAG
Source organism: Luperina nickerlii (assembly GCA_963855955.1). Taxonomy (NCBI): domain Eukaryota; kingdom Metazoa; phylum Arthropoda; class Insecta; order Lepidoptera; family Noctuidae; genus Luperina; species Luperina nickerlii. Next base: position 15,538,638 of record OY979679.1, on the reverse strand, counting down.
TGCTTTGATTATTTGAATACTTAATTAAACCCTTCAAAAAATGTTTATAGTCTAATACACAGTTTTGAAGCTCGTAGTACCAAAACATAGAAAAAAAGAAAGATCATGTTATTATTATTACTTAGGTATGAATAACGTAGTAATTTCTCACCTTTTTTACAGATTTATCCAAAAGGAATCGGATCGATGGTAAGTCAAAAGAACAAACAGGCTCCACCGTAGTTCTGCGCCCGCGCTTTAGAAGCTTCAATACATTTTAGCGTATATAACAAAGACCCCGCCATCCTCTTCGTGGATTTTGTAAAACCTTATTCAGAAATAGGACCCCGTTAGGTGGAATTTTAAAAATGCCGCTAAGACACAATGGCTTTTTAATTATTTCTGTAATTACGGCATTCAGCCAGTTAACGACAAGATTTTTTGACAATATCTTTCAAACTCGAGGTGGCAAAGTAAAAATTCGAACGGAGCATGTCGAAATCAATAAAATCACCAGTTTTCATAACTCCCGAAGAACATTCCAGGTAAAATCCCCCTGTTTAGCACTAAACGACTGTTATGTACTAATACGAGTATATCTCCCTGAAATTGCTAGCATGCGCCGCGGCTTTCACAAGAACCTGTACGTGGGCGAGTTTCACGAGACATTCAAGAAGGTGCTGGCGAACAGTCCGGTGTTCCTGTATCCGTACTTACTGCCGTCCATGCCATTCCGCGGCGACCACCCACGACGGTTCTGCTACTTGCATTCTGAAGACGAGTGAGTATCGTTATCTATATACTAATAATAAGCTGAAGAGTTGCTTGTTTGGACGCGCTTATCTCTGGAACTACCAGTCGGACTTGAAAAAAATATTTTTGCAATAAGGGTATTCTGAAATGACGTTCGCTAGGTGGCAGCACTGACACGTCAGGTCCAGGCATCTGTCAAAGAGCCTATATTGTCTTTAGTCATGACTGAATGATGAATGAATCGAATGATGAACGTCATCATATATTTTATATTCATTGTCGAAATGGAAGACCTCTTGTCAAAGTGGTGCCAACTGGTGTCGTAAATTTTCACGAAAACCCCCATTGATAACCCAACTCTTGAGGAAGGCTATATGTCAGGGATGGCGAACCAACAGCACGCGTGCCATTGGCGGCACGTAACAAAATAATTTTGGCACGACATCATTTCAGGAATTTAGGTCGCACTAATTTGTTTTTTAAATTTAAATCTTATACACCCTTACATTTTGATCGTTTTAATCCTTAAAAGGGGTCATTATACTCATCGTTATGAACAACTTTTACTAAGGGACCAATCCTGAAATCGCGAAAAAAATAACATAATAAAAATAAAATAATGGTGTATATAAAATCAATTACTGTTCGTTCGTCTCGCAAAAATTCAAAAATGTCTCGACCAATTGTGATGAAGCTTTGGTAACTTGTTGTGTGCGCGCCGGAGGTTCCTAACAAAAAAAGGCATTGAAACGCATGCCGGGCATTAGCTAGTAAATATATAAAACTGTTTATTATGTTAACATTACTGTATAAAGAGTATTATTGTGAAAGTATATAGTTTTTTTCCAGTCGACAAGATTGTTCGTTGGCACGGTATGGCCATAGTTAAAATTTATTTGGAAAAAAGGCATGAAGATGTATAGAGGTTCGCCATCCCTGCTATAGGCTATTTAACATTACGCCTACGACTTATCGGAGCCAAGCAAAGAGAGAAAAAAGTCAGAAAGAACACTAAACGAATACGAAGTATTAGCGCAGGCAGGCGATGTGATCCGACGTTGTGGGTCGGGGAACAAGAAATCTCAAGCGGACGAAGTCGCGGGCAGAAGCTAGTTATACATAACTAGCGATCCGCCCCTGCTTCGCAAGGTTTTACGGCTTGACAAAACATGGAGCATCTCCACACTCCTGTGCCAGCCTCGTCCAGGTTCTACTACGCAACAATGTCGTCCGCTCATCCCGCCGCCGGATGACCGGCACTTGGTCTCCCAGTCCTTGGACGCCGCTCGGTCACTGCCTTACTGCACCTATCAGCACTGCGCCTTGCCAGGGTGCTTACTCTTCAATTTAATTCCGATAGATCGACATTGGAATTGTGACGTTTCGTACTCTTGAGTTCGATGCTAGCGCCAAATGATTTTTAAATTGGGTGTCCATTTTGGAGAACTAAGTGGAATTGGGTTCGGGCTTGGCGTGGGGTAATTGTTGACAATATTGTTTTCAAGAGTACCGAATCACGTGACTGTAAAATTAACATTGGAATCATATTGGCATCTCATTGGAATTAAAATTAGTTTGGAGAGTAAGCCCCCAGGTGTCCTGCCTAACTCCATTTGAGTTTCGCAATTCGTTTTCCGATATCGAAAACCTTCGTACGTCTTCGGATGTCGACGATAGAACTACCTACCCACAATTTATACAAATAATTTTTACTTGCTCCGTCAGACTCATAGCACTAGGCATGGAGCAGTTCTGGAAGTACGTGAGCGACAACCCGGAGCTGTTCAAGCGTGCGGGGCAGCGGCGCGGGCACGCGGGCCTTAGCCTGGTGCTGCAGCTCGTCATCAAGCACCTGCTGCCGTGGATACCCTTCAGCATGCTGTACTCCCACGTGCAGCATATCAGGAAGCAAGGGGACAAAGACAATCCTATTAATGTAGGTATTTTCTTACAGAACAACGCATTTTTTAAGAGCGTATCGTATTTTGAACTTTATTCCGACAACGTTAAAGTGCTCAATATATATAAGTACTTATACAGATTTAAACCCAAGTCTAAAGCGGAGGTCAGATAGACAGTCGCTCCATGTAAAATGCTGGTATTCAACTGCATCAGGTTAGACTGGAAGCTGACCCCAAAATAATTGGGAAAAGGCTAGGCAGATGATGTTTAACTTTACTGTGTTGTCTTTGGTCCCTAGCATCTGGCTGGACATCAGGCAATGGACAAAATTGACAACATTTTATATGCTTGATTACGAGGCTTTTGGCTACGTTGTATGTGTACATGTTATGTCTTTTTTTTTTAATTATAATGGGCGTTTTGTTTGTGCCGAATAAACAATTTTTCTTTCTTTCTTATTGTAACTTACGTACGTTCTACACTTGACAGCAATACCTGCGGACTCGCGCGGTGACGCCTGTGAGGCACAAGCTGTTGCCGTACAACCCCAAGTTGTCGTTGTACGAGCAGCCGGAGCACGAAGTACCTCGCATCTGGGTGCGCTACCTCGCCAAGACTAGCAAGCGGTTCAGGGTAAGCAGAGTAATAAATAAGTATTTACTTTTCGATCAAGTGCTCATACACATGAACGACACACGCCGATTACAAAGGCAACTGCATCCGCCGACAGGCGTCGGCGGCAGCCGTCGACACCCGTCGACGCGTCGGTGGCTACCGTCGACATCGTGTCGCTCGTATATTTGAGTACGGTGCTTAAATACACGAGCAGCATGTTGTCGACGGCTACCGCCGACAAGCGTCGACAGCAGCAGTTGCATCTGTCGTCATGACATGTCATAAGCACAATGTAGAGTGAAGGAACCATGTTTTTAATTCAATATCGAAAAAAGTTGTGATTTTTCAGAAAATGTAAAGACAAAACAGAAGGAGAAAAAATGTCTCGAAAAAGTGCTGACGTTTTATATATTTTAATTCAATCCTTACAAAAAAAAACCAAAAGAACATTTCAAATTACTATCATAAAAATATATAAAATAAAAACAATGTACTTAGCTAGTTTTTTTTTTGTTAGTTAATTTCATTTAGCTAAATCACTAACGCGACGTTGTTACCCTTACAGAATTACTTACAAAAACGAACAAACAGGACAGGCGTGCCCGCTCACGGCGTTGACGTAGAAATGGGGCAGGCAGTGATCGAGCCCACCAAGGCAGCACTGCCCATATGCTTCACCGAACCGATCGTCGCAAAGCCACACACTGACAAATTCGACATACAGATAACGGACAACACACAAAAAGTAACACAAAATTACTATAAGTTTGTCGAGACAAGCACTGGAGCTTACCTACTTCCTCTAACTAATGCGACGATGACAGTAGACGTTAACTCCGGACCAATTACGACACCTAGTGAAAAGGAATCTGTCATCGCTAATGATCTTCCTGAAACGTCAAAAACAACGCAGACAAATAAGCAGAAATCAGAGCACTGCACTTGTTGCGTTCAACTAAGAAAGATATGCAAACAAAGACAAACAGTGATAACTGATTACTTCGGTAAAAGAAAGGAAAAGATATGTAGTTGTAAAGAAAAAAGATACCCAAAGGTATCGAATAGGTTAAAGCTGTTAGTTAATAATCATAAGTACCATTATGCTTTAGCATTGCAAGAGCTGCAGACGAAGATTAATCATTTGAAGCAAACTCAAAAAGATAATATAAGACTGATTGAAAGTGATACTAGTGATTTAGATGATATAGGTAAGTGCTATTTAATATTATAATATAAGTTATTTATTCTCAATTTTATTTTAAGTCTCACAAGGTTGCTATTTCTTCGCCAATGAAACCCGCGCTGCGCATCGCCAAGTCTGCTTCCCTAACTAATACCTTTTCATTTTTCAGTATACGTAACCAATTTTCAACTGAAATTCATTTTAAAGACGGCAGTATCTTCTTACTCGCAGACAAAGAGAAAAGTATACGCCCTCCTTGCCAAGTTCAATCCTGATGAGCATGACCCGTTAGAACTAGCGGTGCAGATGGAGAAGGCTTGTGGCACCGAGTTTGTACACATCTACAAAGAGTTCTTATGTTTCCTCACACCCGAGCAAGCGGACAAAATCGATGCGTTCCAAGATTATTTCAGAAGGAATTGTGTCACGGATTTAATTAAGAAAGTTGAAGTAAGTTTTTCATTTTTCTTTAATCCAGTGAACACATTACATAACTTGGAGTATTTGATGAAATGTTTGCGTTGTTTGGCCCATACAGTTAAAATTAAAGGGTATATTATATAATTATTATGATTATCATGGAGGTTACATAAGTGAAATAACGCGAATATTCGTGTATGTTAGTAAAAAAACTTTCAGTAGTGAAAAAATCTTCATAATAAATATCTCCATTTTCAGGAACAAGTGGCGGACCTAGAAAAACGACATATAATTCTAAAGGAACTAAACAGGGTGTTTTCTAAGAACTTATCGACGGCTTGTGGAATCTGCACAGATATATTGTGCACATTAGAAGGGTATCCTACGCTTGCGCAATATGTACATTCCTTGTTCCCGCACAGGAAGGCGAAAACGTAAGTTCTTACAGGTAAACCAGAAAAGATATGCGCTTCGGTAGTCTTCAAGCTTCCGAATTAGCACGAACGTCGTGCCACAGAGTAACCCCCCACAGAGGTTTTTACTGCCGCGCTTTGTAATAATGTATTTCGCGTTTGTTTGAAGTTTTCTCTCTATCGGGATATCTACCTCCATTGCTGAACGTCATCTGTCAAAACTTTTTAAAAGTATTTTGTTTTTAAAACTTTTTAAAAGTAGGTATTTGAAACGTATTGTATTGTATTTTTTAAATCATTTTATAAACAAAACACGCGCGGTGTCGCTTACGGTAACAGGGCGCGAGTTCAATGGTTTTCCCATCTCAAAAATTTGAGGGAAACCTGCACTTATAATAATTAATATAAGTCGGATATCGCCAATCCACCTTGAACAAGCGTGGTGATCAATGCTCGTGCCTTCTCTGAACGAGAAGATGCCCAGCAGTGGGACAACAAAGGCTTGTATTATTTAATTTCCTGTGTTACCACCTATGCAGGCCGACGAGCTCTTCTCAATTTCCTTCTAACACTTTTATAGGCAAACTAGCTGACCCGACAGACGTTGTCCTGTTTTTGATTCGAAAGACACGTGGCGCCATCTATTATCATAATATCTTTATTGTTGTTTTCCTCGGAAACAGCACTTTTTTCGGGATGAAAGGTCGTTTCGTGTCCGTTTCTGTACACCTGAAAACGTATATGCAAAATTTCATAAACTGAAGCCATAAATTTTTACTGATATGTAGAATTTGTGAAGTTAGGGTCGGTAGAGTTAGGCCGTGTAGATTCAGAAGCTTGGCTCTACATGAGATCTGATATCTTTTTCACAGGGCAAACCTTCTGTGGTCGTCTTGGCAACATTTTATATGAAATGTTTTTGGTGGGATTTATAATATTAGTTAGGATAAACGCCTTTTATGTTACAGTCTGGAACAGACAGTAGTAACGTCGCCAACACAGGAAGCGTCACAGTCGGCAGACTTACCTTCAGATGACACGAACTGTAACAACACTGCGGTGGTAGAGGAACCCATCGCAGACTATGAAGCTGATATGTCTATGAGGTACGATCAAAGTCAACTATGGTCTGTTCCAAAAGTTTGTGACGAAAGTGTCAATAAACCATGTTCAGGTTAAATTCTTACACAATAACTCAATAAAAAGGATTTTTAGTAACACATTCATCTGTGTTTAGAAAGTTGCAACTTTATTATCTCAGCACTTATTCCGACAATTGTTGTTTGAATAACGTTGTTAAATTGTAATTAAGAAATCATCGATGAAAATAGAGGTTATAGAATTAACCTCAATTGTCAAATGAATGGATTCAGTACATGATTTTGAACCCTTAGTTAAAATTTTTCGTCATATATTAAAAAAAAATGCTGTTCCATACATTTTGACAGCGTAGGTACATATTGCACTTTTCTATGCAACAGCAGATTATTTAATACGATGATGCCCTAAGTGGTGTTCAGTTATTTCAACTACACCTTGTATATACAGTTAAATCGGCAATATGTTACGGAAAAATAAATGAGCATTGATTGCATACTGGGCGGCTACTATACTCGGTGGAGCAGACGAGGGACTGCGTATCGGCAAGCGTAGTGGGACGCTCCCCAGCGACGATGGACAGACGACCTGAGGAAGGTGGCTGGGACAGACTGGATGCGGAAGGCGGAGGACAGATTGTTGTGGCGCAGCCTGGGAGAAGCCCATGTCCAGCAGTGGACTGCGATAAGCTGAGTTGATTGATTGCATACTGGTATAGACTTTTATGTTTTTTTTTCTTCTATCATTGCAGTGAGGAAGAGGACAACGGTGGAAGTAAGAGTCATTCTGATTCGGAGAATAATCATGATGTTTGCCGACCTATTAAAGAAGTACGTATTTTCCCTGTAAAATATAAATGATTATTTTATGAAAATGAAAACTATTACTGTTAGACGACATAATGATGTACAGAAGTAAACAGAGTTGAAAAAAATCAGACTTTTAATGAGGCAACATTTATATTTTATTGTTTTGCTAATCTCAGAGGAGCTCGTGGCTTAATATATATAATACCTTGAAGTTCGACCCGTGCAGCTGTTATAGCTGCACGGGTCGAACTTCAAGGTTAAGCAAGGGTTGCCGTAGTCCGTCTGTGGATGGATGACCATCCATAACATACCGAGACCTCTCCGTGCCTCGGAAAGCACGTTAAGCAGTTGGTTCCGGCTGTCATACGTAGATCTTTAACAGTCGTTACATGTAGTGAAAAGCCCGAAATTCTGACAACCAGTCTTGCCAAAGGAGTATCGTGTTACCCAGTAACTGGGTTGTGGAGGTCAGATAGGCATTCCCTCCATCTATAATACTGGTATTTAGCTGCATGCGGTTACACTGGAAGTCGACCCTAACATAGTTGGAAAGAGGCTAGGTAGATGACGAGTTTTACTAACCTTTCACACAAATATCACTTTTTAATTACAGGAAAACGCAACAATGGAATATGTAACGCACACACCAACATCTGAATGTGTATCACTAGTCGTAACAGTAAGCAAAACTGAGGTGCAAGACTTCAGCGAGTGTTCCAACTCGTCCATGCAGATCATGTTCGAAGACGAAATAATCAAGACAGAGAACCCCGAGTGGAAAAGAGACGAAGATAAACTCATACTAGAAATATTGAAGGAACAGCTGACCCCGGAAGAACGTCAAGACAAAACTATCCTAGAAATTGTGGAAGAGAAAAATATTATCGGCATCATGGCAGAGAGTCTGACAGATAAATCGAGCGAGGAAATCAGAACACGCATTTTGTACTTATTACAAATCTGTTAAGTTGTAGCCGGCTCACGCGAGAGTCGAGTGTGTGTTCCTAAAAGAGGTGGCCGTTGGCCGCTATATAGCGGTCGTAGACATGAAAATAATGGCACCGCGGTTTGACTTTACGGTGTCAAACACGAGAACGTATCGAGGGAGCTTGTAGAGCGTTTTTGACACCGTAAAGTGTGTGGGTCTGTTTTCCCACACCAACTTACTTTCATAAATATCGTTATTCGCCGGTACATTGCGGGCGTCGCTCTTTTAGGAAACCGTAGCTTTAGCAAATAGTTACGTAACATAGAAGTTATAGTAAAGTGGAGTGTTTAAGAAAAACAAATCGTTAGCATTGACTATTCTATTTTTCTAGAATATGTGCTAAGGGTACGAATATGAACGCAAGCACTCGATCCGATTTAATATTCAAATTATTTATTTTTATAAAACATTACCCGCCTTCTGGTGCGGTCGGGTAAAAAATAAACACCGATAATGTAAATAGTTTAAATTTTTTTACACGACTGCCCAAAAATAAGAGTGTTATGTTTTCAGGGTTCATGTATGTTTGTGATTTTCTTTATTCCACCATAACTTCTAAACGGCTTAACCAATATCGTCGTATGTGGTATTGTTAGAAGCGTTGCATTATCCCGGGTAACATAGGCTGGCTCAAAATTCCAAAGAATATAATGGCGGAGTCATGCTTCATGAAAAAAAACGTTATGTTTTTCATAAAAATTTGATTACATTTACTATTACCATCTAGAGCTTGCAGTAGTATTCAATATGCATTCGTTAAAGTCATCAACACAACTCTCTAAAACCACGTAAGTCCAAAGAATGATGATTTCATGAAACAGTTATTCTTTGGACTTACATGGTCTTACAGAGTTGTGTTGATGACTTTAATGATTATAATTCTGTAAACACATATTTCTTACGGCCGCGATTCATATGTTAATCAACGTACAACTTAATATTGACCAGCAAATTCCAAAAACCTAAAAAAAATGAATTTCGCGGGTTACCCTGGCGCTTTCGCCTTAAGACGCGTTTTTAGTAGGGTCCCTGAGAAATCGTCTTAAGGCGAAAGCGCCAGGGTAGCCCGCGAAATTCAATTTTTTTTAGTTTTTTTGGAATTTGCTGGTCAGTATTAAATTGTACGTTGATTAATATATGAATCGCGGCCATAAGAAATATGTGTTTACAGAATTATAATCATTAAAGTCATCAACACAACTCTCTAAGACCACGTAAGTCCTAAGAATAGCTGTTTCATGAAATCATCATTCTTTGGACTTACGTGGTCTTAGAGAGTTGTGTTGATGACTTTAATGATTATAATTCTGTAAACACATATTTCTTACGGCCGCGATTCATATATTAATCAACGTACAACTTAATGCTGACCAGCAAATTGCAAAAAACGTAAGAAAATTTGAATTTCGCTGGCTACCTTAGCGCTTCCCCCTTAAGCGGGTTTTACTGTAGTTATCTTTCGTGGCACTTGTGCGTTTGCAAATATATCGTTTCATCACTAAAAGGTATGAAATAAAAAATAAATAATTATGAAATTTAAAAAAAACGCCTGTCTTGCCAAAAAGTGAATAAAAAGTTTACTAAAAAATTAAAAACAAACTAAATTATTTTAGTGCTGAACAAGGTAAGTACTAAATAAAATATAATATTTACCGCGCAATTTAATCGCCATCGTGCCCAAAAGTGGAAAACTGAAAACAATCTTTTCAATAATTTCATTGCAGTCGGGTCGGGGGTCGGTTGGTTCCGTGGAATAGTTTTTTTTACCCTGGCTTCGCTGAAAAGGTTGACGGTTGGTTTTCAGCTTTTGGCACAATGGCGGTTTAATTGCACAGTAAATATTATAATCTATTTATTACATACCATATGTCCATTCAACACTAAAATCGTTTAGCTTGTTTTTAATTTTTAGTAAAATTTTTTAATTCACTTTTTATCAAGGCAGGCATGTTTTTAATTTGAATATATATTTTTTTTTACAACTACGTTCCGGTGTGTGAACCCGGCTTTAGGAAAACGTGTAATTTTTAAGATTTAATATAAGTATATAATTAACCTTACGTAGTTTTATTTTACTTTCGTTTGATCCTATGTATGTTGGCGATGATTGCTTTCTCCTATCTCATAATAACCCATATCCAACATAGGCTACAGCACTTGTGGCAAAAGCTTCGGTAAACGTTGTAATGCTAAAAAGAGCAGAATGGAGCACGCAGCTACCTCTGAATCCCTTTTCCCTAAGTGTCTAAACACACTATGCCGAAGGTACGCGACCGAAGTTCGGCATAGTGTGTTTAGACAATTAGGGCCCTAATTGTCTAAACACAAGGACCGGTCCTTGCATAAAGACGCGGGTTTCTGGTAAAGATAAATCGATACAGAATGTCCCATATTAACGTATCGCTTACACGTAAAGAAACAGTATTGCTATTCACAACCCGAAAATGTTGTTAGTTTAAATCAAAACGACCCCTATTCTTCCGAAGTTCCGAAAGCTGTTTACTGTCGTGGGCAAGGCAAATCAGGTTATTGAAATGTGTCATTTGCGACACGATAGCCAGTCGGACGGTTGTGAATAGCTATGTGCAGCGTGCCGCGATCGGTACCTACCGGAAAAGTCAATGCTTTATGCAAATAAATAGGGTCACTCTCGCTCGTTAAAACCCCGTCATTAACACTGTCAACGATGTTTTGTTCCACTCGTTAACAGTGTTGAAGAACGCGACATTTTTTCCCAATCGTCCACCCCTCGTTCCGCGTCTAATTTAGGAGTCAGGGTAAAGAAAAGTGAAACGAAACAAAATATATAACGGTTATTGAAAGTGCTTTAATCACGATTATTGAAGCACCAAATTAATAACGATAATGTTTACATTTGAAACGCCTAAAACTTTAATTTATATGAATTGTACTAATCATAGATAAAATAAATGTATGCAACGTTTTTTCTACATAAGCTACCTTTCTAGACGTCAGCATACAAGATGTAAAACTTGATTTCTAAACTGAGCAAAAGACGTCTAATTTTCTAGGTGCGTTCCAGGTTTTTCACAGATGAGACAAGCATTTTTTATTTCTCTCACACCCGTTATAAACTGGTCAGATATCGAATTCATATCAAAAAGGTCACGCTAAAAATAAAAGCAGTGTTGTTATGGACTATTTCTTTAGGCGGGTCAAATAGTGAAGTTTGCGTTTGTCTTTATTTACTTAGAAATAAATAATTACAAAAATTCGTAAGTGAAAAAACATTGAAAATGGCTCGTAATAGTAACGAGAATGATGAGGACAATATTGATCCTGCGTCTGTAACATCGAATGTGAAGAACACTCTTAAACAAGTAGGTATTAGGTACGCATTAAATAATAGCCATAATAAATTACTGCTTCATAATTTGATCGCGAAGGCCTTTAATTCAAGTACCTACCTCTTAAATTAATACATGTACGTAATGATATCAAGAACATAGTACAAGTTAGTATCTATAGAGTTGGACTACTAATTCACCATCTCCAATAAATTAACAATATACAGTACGGTAAAAAAATGTAAATAAACAAACTTTAACTTCATGTTTTCCAGGAAGTAATCAAAGAGCTTCTGAATGGTTCATTCCAAGACAATAAAACAAAGCTGGGCAACGATGCATTGTCACTAGTGGTGGAAGTGGCCAAATGTCTGGTGACAGAGACCTGCCTGCGTGCTTCCAGCCATGCTCTTCGCGAGAGTTGCGACAGAGTCGATATCGAACACATTGAGAAGTGCCTCCCACAACTGGTGAGTATATTTGCCTCAACACATAAGAGCAAACATATTGGTACAGCTGTCTGTTAACATCAGTCCTCGGAAGAGTTTTATGAATGAAATGAAATAAATGCTTTATTAATTAGCTTAGCTAATTACAGAAGAGTAGGGGGAATACTTTTACAATATTGAATTAACAAAGTTCGAAAATAATCAGTAACTTTTGTTCCTAAATATAGGTACATAAGTATTGCTGATGCATATTATATGTATAATTGTAGGTATATTATGTAAAAGTTCAGTTTTATAGAGAGCATCATTTTTGACCCTCATTTGACAGTCACTCAATCATTATCATCTGCCAGCCTTTTCCCAACTATGTTGGGGACGGCTTCCAGTCTAACCGGATGCAGCTGAATACCAGTGTTGTTACAGTGTTTTTTACAGTCGCTCAATATGCCATATAGTAAACCAGGAAATGTAATAATTTTTTTGTTACAGATGCTGGACTTTCCTTAACTAGGATATATTCGGAGCCCCTTTATTATTTATGGAGATCATGTACTCTGAAACTCATTATTATAGCAAACGTTTTTATTTGTAACCTTTCTTGCTATGCCAAAAGCAGCTTTGCGGCTTTGCCCATTCCTACCTCCCTAAGTATTAGCTTCATGCATTTCATATAAAAGACTATATTTTATTATATTTCTTCTAAATTGTTCACTAGATGTATAAATTGTAAATTAGAAACAAAGTTGTCTAATGCTATTGTTCTAATAATTTGGTTGTTATGAATTGATGAAAGCAATAAAATATTTTAACTTAAAAATGTGTTATTTTCTACCCACATCAATGTATTAGTATACACCAAGGGTTTCGTACAAATGTGTAGGTATGTATGTAACTACAAATCTACATGACATGGCTTCTATAAGTTTTGATTCCCTTGCTAGTGTCAAAATATGCTGCATAAATAGAACATAAACGCCCGTATCTTTTGATTGCGTTGACTAGAAGCTCATTTGTTTTTCACTGCTTAAAGGGATTGCAGTTGCAGCCCTGAGTATTTGATATTAATTTCAACTTGGTAACTCCATGCGTTCCTGTGAAAAAGGGTCTTGACCATAGATAAGGTCTTGACAGAGGGACAGATAATGAAGTGATCTATGGGTTCCGTTTTTCGATTTGAGGTATAGAACCCTAAAAAGGGTTAATTGTTTTATTGCTATCTCACATGATGATTCGAATAATATATGATGTGCTTACCCACATAGAACATATTCATTCTATAATAAAATGTACCTACTCTGTGTATTAATTCATTACTAGTATAATCAGCCAATGATGATTCCATTTCTGGGACACAGGCCTCCTCTCAGTGAGAGGGAGTGAACCGTAATCCATCACGCGGGCCCAGTATGGGTTGGTAGATCATATTGTAATGTCTTCGAATTTTTGGTTCTAGGACAAGTTTCTCACGATATTTTCCTTCGTTGTTTTAAGAGCCGTGGTGATGAAATAATTTACACAAAGTAAAGCGCCGAACGAGTCGAACCTACGACCTTGAACTCGTAAGTCGCGGCTTTTACCACTTGGCCACCACTGCCCCATTCATTCCTAGTCAGGTCACAAGTACTTCCTGATAGAAACACTGATTAGCAAGGCCTCATGCATAAATAATGTTCTAAGTGAAACAAGTTATGTTTGTTATCAATTTTATTATACAAAGTATTTCTGAGAGTCCGTCTTATCAGTAACATTCAGATAACTGTACATTTTCAACATCACAACACTTCAAAGCATCTTCATTGTAAAAAAGACAGTCAGTACCTTTCAAGTACCTCAATCGCACAGACCTTTTCAATTAATATTTTGGCAATACATACATATTAATTGATATTTAACATAACAATCTATAATTTACACAAGTTGTATCAAACAGGTAGACCAACAAGAATAACATTACGCCTGTAATACCTAGAGGGTTCGGCAGAGGCGAAACCCACATTTAGCCATTTACTCCTGCTACACCCCGTCATGTTGGGGTCGGCAGAATGCAGCACAGGTCGGGCGACAAAATCAAATAAGTATATATTTCGCCGCTTGGTTATGTCTAAGTCCCATGTAATAGGAGGCAAACATTGCCAACAACTGGGGACAAATCTATACTGGGCTAACCAACAAGAATCTTATACAGTACCCGGCGATAAATATTGCACACGACGACCTTTACCTTTTTTTGTATTTCATACAAAGAATAAAAATAATTATCAAAAGAAGCAAATCATAATTGTTTTAACAGCTCCTAATAGATACCGGACTGTTTGTATTTCGTGCGACAGAGATAACGCTCTACGTTATCTTTATTTGCATGTAAAAATTTGTTATATTTCTTTGTCATTATTTTTTAAATTATTTTTATTCTTATATTCTTTTCTTTTGACATGTTTTATTTTAATTTTTGTCTGCAATGTTTATTTTTTGCTTTAATGTATGTAATGGAATCTATGGACATTTGTACACCTTTTTGGTATAACATAGAGCACTTGTATATTTTGTTTTTCATAACATCTGTAATTTGTACCTACCTATGTTAACAAATGAATAAATGACTTATGACTTACGAAGCCGACATTAGCCGATTGTCTCTTTCCAAAGGTCGATGTGCAATATTTATCGCCGGGTACTGTACCTATTTCTTAGTGTTGACCTGCCTAGATTATGCCCAAATTTAGTCAATTTACATAAAAAAAAAACTTGTGGTCAACCTGTAACATACGCAAGGACTTGCATTTCCAGGCTAAGAAGGCATGTTCAAGAAGTGCAGCAATACGATACAGTAGCTGGATCAGTAATTATTGCCACACTCTTGGATTTGATTGCCCTAAAAAAAAAGTAAGCTACAATTTATTGTCTACTTCTACAGCTATTATACAGCCCAGTTATTGAACCAGAGACAATCAGTTTAGTAACAAAAATATTTTTATAGGCGGATACGAACACCATAATGCCCAGGTTTTATATTTATGTATACATTGTTTTATATTATCGAATCGTTTATATGCTTCCCTAGGTTCCAAATCTGCTAAGTACAGTTTTTATACATAATAATAACCAATTCCTCCTCAGTTTTTGAGATCAAAGAAAAATCAACTATAATAAATATTTGTTATATAGGATAGTCGAAAGGAATACTCAAGATAACTTTATACCTATTTAGGCGCTGTTCACACAAATGCATGCATTTAAATATCACATAACAAAAGGTTTAGCCTCAAGAACTCAACCCCATTTGCAATACTAGTGGAATATATATAGTAAATGGTCTAAAATGCCCTACGAAATCACTAAAACCAAGAAACAAGAGTAATTTCTTGTTTAGAAATTAAATTGACGAGTTAGTTATACACTTATTTTCACTTGATTTGTTTGAGTTATAATAGTTATCTAAGATCATTTGACCAAGGTTTTACAAAACAATATTGAGTTTACAAAAACTATTTTATGTAATTTAAATTATTGCAAAAAAGTAGTTCGTCAATTGACTTGTCTATGACTGAATTTAGTGCTCGACCGACGGTCGGCGATGACGCGAACCGTCTGTCCAGCGTATGTCGGTCGACTGACGTGCATGTCGGTATATGCAGGCATTTAGTGCGACGCTGACCGAGCGACCGACCGTATAAGGGTGCGTTTCCACTGAAGCGGAGCTGTGCGAAGCGGAGTGGAGACGTACAGGAATCGACCAATCACAATGGTTGAAATCCTCAGCGCGTCACTCGTCTCGTCTATGATTGGACGATTCCTGCACGTCTCTGCTACGCTCCGCCCAGCTTCTCTTCAGTGGAAACGCACCCTAAAGCGCGTACGCAATATCTCTTGTGAATAATCAGTTTGCCGTCAGCTAAGCATTAAACGGTCGGCGCGGATCCGCGTACCGCACACGCTGACCGTCGGTCGATAAGTACTAGATCCAGCCTAAATGGGCTAAAAGTAATGAATTTTACATCACCAAGAATATTCAAGATTAAAAGAGATTAAATATGAATAAATCACCGTGTGTATATCTTTGTGTGTAGGTATATTTATTTGGGTATCTATAATCCACACTTTAAAATCTAATAACAATAATATTTAAACTGCAGAACACGCTTGTGTGTCACGCTTGAGGTGCATCATGAAAATACTAGGGTGATATGACCCAAAAAATCTAATTTCCTTTGCTCATTCAAGCGCGAATTGATGAGTTTTTTTTTACGTTGTGAAGTTGGGCGACAGAAAATTATTGACTTTATTCGGAACGGAAACGAATTTATTCGGAATTTTAGTTGGTATTAAAGTAATACTGTCCTATAGGGGAATTAATTAAAGTTCGTTTTTCAGTAATACCTACTACGCGCTGATTCTCTCAAACATATTCAAGCATGACATCCGAACACCTGGTAAGCACTCACTACTGAGGAACTTATCCCATTTTGTTTTTCTTTGCACCATTAGACATAACAAACTCTTGAGCTCTCAGAGTAAAGTAGTGCACTATTTATCTTTAAAAATTGGCAGTTTACGTACTGCTAATACAAAACTTTGTAGTTTACAGCTGCCATGCCATTGCATTGCGCAGGCTCAGCTGACACAAATATCTTTCTTTCATTATGTTTTAGTCTGAGGACAGTGGTAAAGCGCGAATGTGTAGATGTAGGTACAACGGGCTGTTGTCCGCAACTCCACGTCAATGCGCGTATTTTGCGTACGGATGTGTAGATGTAGTCTGTAGATAAAGGACGTGTTGCAGTTCTCTTCATTACCGAAGTTCAGAGGAGCTTACCTAATCATTTCGTGATCATTACCAGTGAGACCTCAGCCTTAAACGAACAAGATTTACTTCAACGAGCTTGTCAGTAATTGTTGACAAATCCATCATAAATGTAAAACTAGATCAATTGCCTTTTTATCAACAGATATTTTCCGAATATCCCAATTGTGATCTATTAATATTTGTGATTACATACTCCCCGTTTACATTACAATTGCTATGTGTAGGATCCACCGAAAAAAGTTAAAATTTGTCGTTATTGTAGTACAACTGGATTAACTCCTAATACGACTTAGGTACATAAACTATTTACTCGCCCTTCGGAATAAAATAATGATGTTCAGATAGGGCAAAGAGACGAGCGCCAGGCGGAGCCTCATCGAGAGGTAAACACAGGTCACACCGGACCTCACCGAGTAAGCGCTTATTCGAGTACAGAACTTTGGACTGACCGGCGACCTTAACCTAAATTGGCAGTTCGCTGAAAGTGACGCGTGTCCGTGGTCAGGGCGACGCTGTGTCTAGAAGAGGTCCATGTCATCGTTGCACATGACCTCGAGGAAGTCATCGTCGTCGTAGTCGTGCAGGCGGCGCGGGTCGGCACCGGTCGCGGCGCGCGGGTCGCTCGGTTCGCACGGGCCGCGCGGGTCGGTCGGGTCGGTCCGGTCGGGCAGCGGCGAGCGCGGGCGCGCGGGGGAGGCGAGCGCGTCCGTGTGCGCGTCGGTGTCGCTGGAGCAGTCGCGCGCGTCGGTCGCGGGCGACGGCGGCGGGTTGCTGCCGTGCTCCGACGTTGCGGTCGCCTCGCCGCGCGATAACAGAGATGGAAGTTCTGAATCTGAAAGGAATATTATGTTCATATACTAGCCCGGCGAACTTCCGTACTGTAACCACCTGAGAATCAATAAGAACCAATGTATAAGAAAATGAATTTCCCCTTTTTATTCAAATTTTAATATTTATTCTGCTATTCGGAGCAGAGACAAATCCAACAAATCAAAGACCATAAAAATCGGTCCAGCAATTCTTGAGTTAGATATGGTGTAACTAAACCAGCTTTGTGTATATAGATCTTACACGAAGACAAAAGCCAGCATGCTTGCTCATTGCGTGTTCGATTCCAGATTTGGGAGTTGATAATATACTATAGCGACGAGAGATTTCAGCAGAACGATTTATAGCTCAGGACCAGAATAATATTTTCAACTTAGGTTGTTTCATCCGCTTAGTTTGAACTATGTTCAGTTTCTGTGTCTGTTAAAACAAATTAAGAGTGGCCTATATCCAGTAGTCTTTAAATTCAGAGAATTGCCGCAAAAACATATACTAGCACAGCATCCATACAATAGAAAACGTTACAAACCTGTGAGACTCTGTTTGAGCTGTTCCATGACAGTCTGGCGACTCTTGGCGCGCGCTCGCTTGACCTTGCGCTGCGTCTCCTTCCGGTCTTCAGTGAAGATCTGGTTCACCATCTCCTGAGAGACGTCGCCATCGCGCTTCAGCAGGAAGAAGTAAACACCGCCAGGGGTGCGACGACGCGCGCCATTCTAAGAATTTTTGTTCTACATAAAACATACATAAACTCACGCCCTCTTCCCATGGGGGTAGGTAGAACCTACAGAACACCACCTGCTACGATCCTTACATACTCCTTTTGCCTCGTATACGTACACACGCCAGCACATCAAGCTACCCGAAACTGTCAAATTTTCCCAATCAACTTTGAACCTTATGCTTTGGCGATAAAGTTGAAAATCTATTAAAGATATTTGACAGATTGTAGTAGTTTGTTGTGCTGGCGTCTGTACATACATCTGAGGGGCAATTCTCGTAATTTTAAGAAAGTTCAAAAATACCTTTAATTTCTCCACATTTTGACAAGCTTTTGACATTTGTTTGACGCCGAGATGAGACTGGGACTAGATTTTGAACGTTTTAAATTACGAGAATTGGCATTATGGTCATACACGCACGCCGGCTGCGTGTACTACGCACTTGACCTATCTTAAGAACATCACCAATATGATCACTATCACTAAACGCTTGGAAGGGACGCCCTTCCCGTGCCCGTGTCCACTCAAATCTGCCTTGTAAATACTTTTTGTTAGTCGCCTTAGATTCATCCTCTCAATATGACCAAACCATCTAAGCATACAACATATACACGGTGTAAAGGACATCGACACGTACACTGTTACCATGAATTCGTAACATTTTTTCAATCACAAACTGAATAATTTTGAAGGATATTGCTAATCCATTGCTTCATATGTTTGAAAAGTTTGTCTGCTCAACAACGTAAATAACGTAATGAATGTTGTTGAACTGTCAAAATGAAACCCATTGCCATTGTTAGTGTGTTACGCAATTACCCCGCTGGACCTGGGTAAAGATTTTTTTTTGTCGGTTATTTTAAACTAGCTTCTGCCCGCGACTTCGTCCGCGTGAAATTTCTTGTTACTCCGACCCACCCCGTCGCATCGCATCGCCTGCCCGCGCTATTACTTCGTTTTTGCTTAACGTTCTTTCTGACTTTTTTTCTTTTTGCTCGGCTCCTAAAGATCATAGCGTGATGTTAAATAGCCTATAGCCTTTCTCAAGAATTGGGCTATCAAATGCAAAAAGAATTTTTCGAATCCGACTGGTAGTTCCAGAGATTAGCGCGGTCAAACAAACAATCAAACTCTTCAGCTTTATAATATTAGTATAGATAATCAGCTGTTTCATATAAAAGTGCAATAACCTACACGATGAAAATAATAACCGATGAAAAATTTCAACACGCTGGTTCAGTCTAGATAATTTTGTACTGAATTCATGGTAACAGACGTTTGCGCGTCGATGTCCCTTTTTTTTGGGTGGGAAATTATCAAATAACTTCTCCCGCTCTATACGGAGTGGGAGGGCGTGTCAGACTTTTAGTGACTAAAACCCACCCGTGTTCCTTCAGTTGCCTGTGCCAGGGGCTACGGTGACTCTTTCGAACAACTCGCGACCCTGGTACTCCATGACGACTGTATTTGTCGTTGTTAAAGCAGCAACAGACATTAGCTTACAGACGGACGGATCGATGGATTAATGGACGGACGGACAGTGGAGGCTTAGTAAGTAATAGGGTCCCGTTGGCACCCTTTGGGTACAGAACCCTAGAAAACGTACCCGTGGGGATGAACTTTAAGCGGTATAGATTTTGATAGTGACCAACCAAAACAAACCGTAACTGAATTCGGCTCCTCTTCTAATTAAATGACAATGTTTTTCTTGATTCGTGACAAATAATTTTGATGAAGAGCTAATTTTGCAATTGTCATATTTCTTTTAGGCAAAGAAAGAAAAAATTTCATACTTTTGCCAGATTTTGTGTGAAAAACTGTCAAAATTTCAAAATGACGATATGAAAAATAATTGTGCCCTGACTTATATAAGGGCGTAGCAGATCTCCCAGCCAAACATTCCCGCATTGTTCGAAAACGCAATTTTTAAACAGTACTCAATCGGAACGAGTCGCTGAAATGTGTGATTTTGTTACTGTGACCAAACGCACAGTTGCTAAGATGCATCTGCTGTTGCCCTTAGAGCGTATAACAATCTTCCTGAAAACGAATAAATCCCTACTCTCTGATACCAAAAGCAGCATGTCTGCTAAGAAACCGGCTGTCGCTGAAAACCAGCGCTGGGGCTTTGTCTCGTATAGGGTCGTAGGGGATGTGACGCATATTTTCTCCCAAATTGTTATTTTGTTCGTTTTTTTATTTTTATGCGTCATGTTTGCCGCAAATAAACGTATTTTCTTTCTTTTCTTTCAAACTTAATGACTTCTATTTAAAGTAAACACTTATTTTTTTTGGATTTTGTACAAAAAGGTTGGAAACTACCCCATTAATAAATCTACGCTGTCTGTCTATCGGTCAGTCGTTCGTATTCTATCAAAACCAACAGCTCACGAGCGCCAAATGCCACTTTCTGTAGCGCCTAACACACACACTCCGACACGTTTTTTTGGCCGAAACTGAAACCGAACCTTCAGTTGGTCACCACATTTTAACATGCTCCCCTATCACTACCCTAAATGATACATGAAAAAATCATTGTATTCAATTAATTCAAAGTTAGCCTAAGATTCGGCGTAAATTGCCCAAGCTATAATCTTACAGTTCCACTTACCATGACAAGCATGCCTCCTTCTGCTTCGACTTTTTGTGTTTCTTTGTATAATTCTATAGCTTTGTTAGCACCAACAACTTGTACAATCCGACCTGAAAAATCATTGTAATATAGCGATTTGTGGTGCACAGAAGCTTCAGTGTATTCCGCAAAATTCAAATTTTCTTAAGTTTTTCTGCAATTTGCAGGTCATTATCAGATTATATGTCCATCTAAATATGAAAGTAAAATTTAATTTCTTAGGCTACCTTAAAGCATCTCCCTTAAACTGACCAATATTATTTTTGAAGTTGTTAGGGGTTGGTTGATTTTATTATTGTCCAATATATGTAGATATGGTATAATAAAATTTGATATGGTAGGTATGAAAACAGCTTTGTAAGAAAAATATCTGCGCATCTACTACTTACTAGTTTATTTTACGAGTACCTGCCGTTCTTCATAAGTTTGTGTATCGAGTAATATGTATGATTAACTTGTATTTCTCATGATAAGTGAATTGTATTCTTTTTGAGAAATAAATGCCTTAAACCGTAATATTATGTATTTATAGGTAGACACGCCGCGCGCCTTATAGAATTTCCATACAAACTTTTACTATGTATTTTCAAAAATCCTTCCTCAGTGCTCACCTTCATTACATAAGGGCCACTTGTACAAAATTTCATGCTTCTAGCTAGATCCAGTGGTTTAGACTGTGCATAGTCTGTCCTAGTAAATTAATTTCAGATTTTCATCAAGTAGATTACAAAAAAAGCGATTGCAGTGAACTATAAGAAACCCTAATATTCGTATTGGTCATAATTTCTATGTTATAAATATGGCATATGAGTTGACTATATATGGCAGCAGCCTGTCAGGCCACTTCTCACCAGTTTATTAACCATTAATGTCCCACTTCTGGGATAAGGTGTCACAATAGTTGAAGGTTAACAAAAGGATTAACAAGCATGAGAAACATGACATACCCAGTAATTCCTTCTTATCTTCAGAAAGACTTTCTGCAATATCATCTGCTACATTTTCTACATTATCCTCGGCATTCACAATCAGATCACGAAGGCTCCTAGGCTTCAGTTTATCATCGTAATGGTGACTATTTGCTCTTTTGCCCAACCTTAACTTTACATTTGACCGATCCACATGTCTCCTTTTATTAGACAAGCGTTCACTGTCATCATAATCATCATTTGGGGTAAACATTTTCTTCTTAGATATATAATCATCATCTAATCTATACTTAATAGTATAATCATAAGATTCAACGCCATATCTACTTTTCTTTGTTACATCACAACTGACCATATCCTCTGTTAACAAGTCTTCCTGTAATATAAAAGTAAACAAATATATATTTTAGTCCAATCTCCATGACAACAGGTAGAAGTAGTGTTTCAAATATATAGGTTTTGTTGGTTATAGACATTTAACAAGAAATGCTTTACAATGAATATGCCAATAGCCTTCAACCTCCAAAATATTTTATAAAAAATAAACAAACCTCTAAGGCTTTGCACCAAATGTTGTACTTGTCCTTCTTTTCGGGCTGCGGCTGCGGCAGCGGGCGGCGCGGGCGCAGTTTGGTGCGTTTGGCGCGGCGCCGCGGCTCGTCGTCCGACTCGGAGCCTGACGACTCCTGCGCTGACCCCTCATCGCTTTGCTCGTCCTGTATCTGCATATGCACTAACGAAGGAGGGTTAAACGCCTCTGGCCGCGCCAGAGGAATATAAGTACCCTCTTCCACATCCGAATCTTCCAACTGCAACGCAATAAAATCTCTAGTTAACGAGTACGCCCTAAGACGTCATAGATCATTTTCTTGTTATAATAATTGTTTAACAGATATAAATCTATGAGTTAAAGTCACTAGACCCTACTAAAAGATTTATTTTTGTTTAATTATGGCAAGGCATCATTGAAAAACTGCTATGTAATTATAATCAAAATGTTAAAAGTAAAAGTTCATTCTAACCTCCCCATCTTCCCTATCAAGGGAAACTTCAACATCCAACTCGCCTTCAGTCGTTGACATCATACTCAAGATTTTAGTTTAAAGATATAAAATAATAGATCATGAAAGGATTTTAACGAAATACAGCAATTCCACCTTTTATCAATCTCTACAGTGCTGCTGTCATTTTTAATAATAGACAAGGTAGAGTTTCTGTTCCAGCTGTCAACATGTCAACAACCCACAGCGGCTACCAGCGGCCACAGCCTACATAGTTTACGAAGTCCGTTTTAAAGATGTCTAACTACCGTAGACCATTTTACATCCATGGACCTATAAAAAAAGGCCTTTTTATAGGTCCATGTTTACACCCAAGAATGTGTGAAACTTGCTTTCGACAAATTTTATAAAAAGAAGACTTGTCCCAAACATGTCGTGTTTATAACGTGTATCATACAGGCGTTATAATTATACATAATTTATAATTATAAGCTAACAGTCTTTCAAAATATTTGTTTTGACAGATCAAGGGTTATGTTGACAAAGACTTTTTGATCTAAAATCAAAACTATCTTCAGTTCCGCATGAAAATGCACAGTGCAGGATGCAGGGCGGGAAGTTTTGAAAAAGTTTCCAATACAAAGCTGGCCAAGTGCGTGTTGGACGACTTGGACCACGCACACTGACGGATTCCGCAGTCACAGTATAAAAATCATTACCGTGCCGTGCCGTAGTCGACATGAATATTTACGACGCATACACAATGTTGATTTTATTAAAAAAAGTTTAGATTTTTTTCATTGCCTGATGGGCCTGCGTTTGACCTCGATCTCAAATGATGGAAAGCGATATTTGGGCGTATGATGGAACGAACCTTAAATATCTCATATCTGAAAACATACATGACGTATCTTCTTAAAATAATTTTCAGTGAAAGTATTTTATAACACCTTTACCTATCTATACTAATATTATAAAGCTGAAGAGTTTGTTTGTTTGTTTGTTTGTTTGGTTGAACGCGCTAATCTCTGAAACTACCAGCCGGATTTGAAAAATTCTTTTTGCATTTGATAGCCCAATTCTTGAGGAAGGCTATAGGCTATATAACATCACGCTATGACCTTTAGGAGCCGAGCAAAACGGAAAAAAGTCAGAAAGAACGCTAAGCAAAAACGAAGTAATAGAGCGGGCAGGCGATGCGATACGACGGGGTGGGTCGGAGTAACAAGAAATTTCACGCGGACGAAGTCGCGGGCAGAAGCTAGTACTAATAATAAAGCTAAAGAGTTTGGTCGTTTGAACGCGCTAATCTCTCAAACTACCAGTAGGATTTGAAAAATTCTTTATGTATTCGATAGCCCAATTCTTGAGGCAGGCTTTAGGCTTTAACGTCACGCCAAGACCTGTAGGAGCAGAACAAAAGAAAAAAAGTCAGAAATAACGCTAAGCGAAACCAAAGTAATTGCGCGGGTAGACGATGCGATGCGACGAGGAACAAGAAATTTCACGAGGACGAAGTCGCGGGCAGAAGCTATAGTGTTTAATATAGCTGTTCATAGAATAAACCTTTCTTTCAAACTTCATTGAGATAGAGCCAACGCGAGCTTTGTGACAAACAGGACGAATTTAGGAATATGGGTTCTGTTTTTACCATTTTCTAAGGTACCCTAATTGTCGTTGGTCGTAATGGTCATTACCTGGCAGCAGCCCACAGAGTACTTATTGATAGGCAGCAGCAAAATTTTCCTCTATGGGTCAGTATGAGCTATGAGCTATGATGAGTGGTATTTTCACACTGCACATGACCTCTATCAATCATATGTCTTTTCAGTATATCAAAAAGTACTCTGTGCTTCACTAATACAATAAAGTGTATTATCTATCTATGGTCTTCATTTTAATTTTATTCAGTGTTGAAGTGTGATCATCGGTTTTTTTATTACTTTGAAAAAGAAAATTTGATGTTGACTTCAATGAAATCCTACAAACGATTAGCAGCGTGAAGAAAATTTAACGTGGATTTAATAAATCCCGCAAATTACCGGAGAACACAGACCAACAAACTTTGTCAAAATGTACGATCTCTAAATACCTCTTGCAGTAAGGAACACCCTTAGCGGCGGAATTCTTGGTTGCTTCCGTACAGAATGCTGCTTCTTATTCTATATAGGGTGACTGGAAATTAGTGACCGACACTTAAACACAAGGTTGTACTCACAATAACAACAATAACAAACAACATTCCCAAAGAAACGATTTTTTAAATTTACCAAGTGAATGACCATGAGCCCCTTGCGGTCCGTACGGTTGCTAAATGAACTAAAAAGAAGAATGCATGGTAAAATTTGAATACTTTTGTTTGTAAAAAGAGATTATTAGTAACTAAATTAAAAATATTCTATTGCAATTGGCGGTCATGCGCTTGGTAAATAAAACAGTAAAGTTGTTTATGATGAGTTCAAACGTATCGGTCACTAAATACCAGTCACCAGTAATACAGTGTAGATATCGGCAAGAGCAGTAAGTAGAGATAGCTGACAAAAAATCAGCAGAAATATGGAAGCAGATGCGCAGCGTGCGCTGGACGTAATTATAAAATACCGTGTGCCTATTTAATCTGCGTTCGCGATTTATTTGACAAAAATGTAAACAAGTATGAATTAATAGAATAATAACTTTAATTCCTACGCAATAAAGTTCAGTTTGCGCTACAACTTCAAACATTTTTATAACTATTTTAATAGTGCTAGTCACTCTGAAAACTGAAATTAACTTCATTATCATTGAAATAAAGTTGATATTTTGTTTAACTTAAAATAGGGTAGGGGTGTGTAGCACTGTGCACTTTTAGGTACTATACAGTGCGTGCCACGTAAGAAGAGACTTGACACACCACGTGGTCCGACATGCGCAGAACACGATTTTAGGTATCTTTAGCGGTATGAGGTCTGAGTGCGGGACGGGACCGGACGTCATAGGGGCGGCGGAAAGAGGCGGGGGAGGCGGGGGCAAGTCTCTTCTTACGTGGCACGTACTGTACATCATAGGTAAGCATAGGCGCATAGCCCATGGAGAATGTTGAATGCAGCTACCCGCTGCCCATGTCATATAATTTTTAACTCCCCTTACTTTGTATTAAAGTATGTATTTAATTCATATGTATAATTTTGATGGTTTGTTACAGGGAAATAGTCAGTGTATTTAAGCTCCGTCCTCACGAAGCAGCATCTCTGATTGACATCAGAAAGGCTCAGTTAGGTTCTAAACTCGAAGTCCAAGACTATGATCCTAGGGACCATAGGGATCCTCAACACAAAATTAAGTACGTATGTATTGTATTATAGTCGACCTCGTGATTACTGTCTGTCACACAGACATTTAATATAGGTACGCACACCGCCATAACCAGTATAAACTAACTTCTGTGGCCTTAGTGTGAGTTTTTTGGACTCTCGTACGATTGCGAGCTCGTAAGAATTTTGTATGGGAAATTAGGTTTCTCCTAGTGACCACCAGGTGGCGCTATAACTTTTCCCTTATAAAATTCAATCGAACGTCAGTGTAAAAACTCACACTTATGCCTCCGATTGTACGAAAAACCTATACAATGCGAGGTCAGCTAATACTGGAAATGTATAGCTTGATGTGTCGTCCATCGTTTTCGTGACAGCGAGTGACATGCAACCTTTGGGTGGTAAAACAAATACGAGGTCGATTATACGTAAAGCTCGGATCCCATGCTACGTTCTGTTCTGTGACGTTTTCTACATCGCCACATACGAACTACGCACCACACTGACGTTACGCAAAAATTGGTGAAAACCAGACCAGCATAACTATTCACAACTATCCGACAGGCTATCGTATCGAAAATGACACATTTTGATAACATTTGCCTTGCAGACAGCTGTCGGAAGAATAGCGGTCGTCGCATTTGATTTAAGCTGACATTCGGGTTTTGGACTTGTGAACAGTGTTAAAAGAAATCCTACGATAACATTGATTGATGTCCGGTACGGTACGGAAGCGTATCGAGTGGTTGTGAATAGCTATGCAGACAGACAGATGCGGCGCGGGGGACTTTGTTTTATAATACTTTATGTTTTGATGATATTACATGACTGACTTCTTGTACTTAATGAGCAGGCTCTGGATGGCTTACTTCAACCTTTTGCGAACGATGTGCGGCGCTGGTATGCTGGGGATGCCTCTTGTCATAAGTCAAATGGGCATCTTTCTGGGACCAATCATTACTTTGGCCACGGGAGTCCTAATTATTGGCACACACAACTTACTGGTACAATATCAATATAAATGTATAATAAAGTTTAAGTAGTAATGTATTTTATTATTTTAGAATCGAAGACAAAATCAAACTGTTTGATAATTTAATCGCAAAACGTATTATTTTTAAGCGACTTCTAAAAAGGAGGTTCTGTATTCGACCCGTGTGTATGTATGTTTATATGTCCAAATTTTCTCAAAACTAATAAACCAATTTTGATAATTATTTCATTAATGTGATCTACATACTTTCAGAAAGGTTTTAGTATAATAATAAACATTAGGTAATTATTCTTGTACGAAGTTATATGGACAAATGTACTGCATCTCCGACATTTCTATGCGAATTTTGATGATTCTTCTAGTCGGGGTCTTCAATTCTTCAATGTACAGACGCCAGCACATCAAGCGACCCGAAACTGTCAAATTTTCCCAATCAACTTTGAACCTTATGCATTAGCGATAAAGTTGAAAATCTATTAAAGAAATTTGACATGTTGTAGTAACTTGATGTGCTGGCGTCTGTACTAGTGCTAATTGAATTTGTGTGGTAGCTACAACTAAAAAATGAAAAATATAAACTTTAAAAAAAAAAATTAAAGTTTTTTTTTGACATTAATTTACATTCTGTCAGCCCCGGATCTATGGGGGGGCTAGCTGGGGCCCGTGCCCCGTCGCGTGGCAGACAAGTGCACCGCAACCAGGCGATGAATGAGACGCGCAACACCTAAGAAAACGATTTTATTCTAGGTGCATCGTTTTCACTTCACATATTATAATTAATGTACTTATATAAAATATTTATTTATTTATTGAAGTGAAAACTTCTTTAGCGGCGCTGTGTACTTTTTTTGGAATGGGTAAAAACTTCTAAACTCGCGTCAGGTCACGTGACCCTGATCGAAAATTCGTAAGACGTAAGACGTAAAACGTAAGACGCGCGTTGTTGAGGACAGCGCCATCTATGCACATCGGGAAGAACTACGAGGGCCTCGCGTACTAACTACGTAGTTCATCCAACAACGACGAGATGGCGCTGAACCACGGATATATAACTGACGACGAGCTCCATGCGAGCGGTCATCATACCTGATTTGCAAAAAACCCTATAAAATAAGGAACACACCTTAACACGCGTGTTTTGTTTATAAGACGATTCACAAAATACACTCGTAATTGTTCAAGTTTTCACTTCTGTCGGCACTACCGGAGTGCCAGTGTTTTTTTTATATATACTACTAAAATACCTATTGTAAAACATTAGATCAGGTAACAGTGGAGTTTCTTGCCCATTCTTCTCCACACGAAAACTACCATGGGGCGACTAGAATCAATTTTTCTATTTTATTGTAAATTTTGCCGTTCAAAAGTGCCTTTTATAATAAATGATTTGACTTTTGAAGACAATCTAAGGTACCTATTCATTATCTTTAAAATTGACTCAACGTCTCTAAAATTTGTTTCCTGTGGTCAACGGTCAATGTTCTACCACCACAACGCCTACAGCGCGAGGGCGTGAGCACTACAAATTGTACTTGTGATTTCAGTTAGATTCACTGTATGAGGTCGCTCGGCAGTTGAGAATACCTTACATATCGTATCGATATGGGTTCCGTATAGCTCTTCTTCATGGGCCACCTGCATTTCATTGGATAGGAAGACGCGGTCCGTGAGTATTAACTTTGGAAGTAACTAATAATTGATTGGCTAGTCCGAAAAATTAAAAGACGCTACTGAACTATCTCAAATTAGTTTCTTTTCAGAACAATCATTGCCCTCTTTATGGTTGCCAGCCAGCTCGGAACATGCGCGGTGTTCGTTGTATTTACAACAGACTGTTTGAGAGATGTCAGTAAAACTATTTACGTACTTAATCATGTATTTTTTCTTACTTTTTATTATATAAATTGTTTCTCTGTATCCCGAATTCCCGATCCCAGCCGTGTCTTACGTGTTTATATCGCAGATGGATTCTCGAATCCACTGGGTTTTTTTTAGGTCAGCCATTCTGGCAGCGCGCGGGCTGACGAGGGCAACTCGCCAGCTGCTGTAGTGCAATATATTGTTCTTGTTATGATATTTATTTTCTTATTTAAATGCAAATCTGGCTGCGGTGTAAAGATCGCATTCCACCCAACTAGCAAAATACCCTTATATACAAAAGATGGTAAGAACTATAGTGTCATATAAAGCTTATATGTGTTCTGATTAAGCCAGATACCCTAGATACTCTTACAAACAAAAACTTGTAAGAGCTATGGCTTCATATCAGATTTATATGTGTTCTGATTAAACTAGAACCCTTAACAGTGTAATGTTGTAGAACTATATAAGCTTTCAGAGTATTCATACCTGTAACATATTCTTACAGACGTATATAAGAAAACGTTATATAATATTAATAAGAGCAGTAGCATTATAAGCGTCTTTTCCAAGTCTAATTGCCTTTGATACTTAATTAATACTTATAAATACATTTTGTGAGTATATTCGATCTTAGAAGTGACTATACTAAGTGTTTTAATAGATTTATATAAATATTAATAGGAGCAGTGCCATTATAAGCGTCTTTTCCAAGTCTAATTGCCTTTGATACTTAATTAATACTTATAAATACATTTTGTAAGTATATTCGATCTTAGAAGTGACTATACTAAGTGTTATAATAGACTTCTGTAAAACGTGTGATTTTTCTCGCCTAAGACATAATATAGAGTAGAAGCAATTTAAAACTCCTACAAGTGTCTTAAACAATTCGCTATTAAGCGTTGTTTATTTTCCTTGTTGTATTTTTGATGGTTCCGTACAAAATAATGACAACTTTTTTGTTGACATTATTGAACGAAGTAGTTATAGTGATTGCAATTACTGAAGTACCTACTGAAAATGAAATTTCGGATTATGAAAAAAATGTACAGTTGCGGGAAGATATTAAAAAATGGGCCATTAATAATAATATATCACACTTAGCTTAAAATGAACTTGCTGTGATTCTGAATAAAAGAATCCAACACATATTACCCAAGTACCTAAATGTACGCCAGTGGCGCGTGTCTATTAGGGGGAATACCCAAAAAGCATTATAGCCACGAATGTTGCCAGCGTGTTCGAACTGTACTATTTTTCCTGTAATATTCGTTATATTTACGCATAAGTACGAATGCTTAATAATGTTGTACATACATCATCTAGGTATAGATAAATACTTAATACTAATAATGCCTAAACTACAAGTACGTAAGTAGTAAAAAGTGTACCTACCCAAAATTTTTCTATAAGTAGCTTGGAAGTGAGCTATAATTGCATATCACTATATATTTATAATTTTATTTACGTATAGGTATAATCAGTAGAAGTTTTTTGTTTTAATTAGTTAACACACTTCACATTCATCATTTGAGTAGTGGTCGTAAATTGCAAATTTACGGCAGCCTGTGCACCAGAATATCATTTTGGGTGATTGTGAAATGTTGGGGCAGGAACTTTGAAGTGGGATATCCACAGGCGATACAGTTTTCATACAATACAAAGTGCGTTATGTCCCATGGCCATTTTTCATTATTAAGCATTCGGATCTTTTTTTTTACTTAAGAAACAGTCGACATTCATAATTGCAACCATATTTGTCCTAAAACAATATAAGCGTGAATTAATTGATACCTATAATGAATTCGTCGGTTGGCTTTCTTTTACATTTCAAGGAACCCTAAAATTTTTATCAGTAATAATGGCCGTGTAGAATATATGTTTTAAGTATAATGTGACTTTTTGAGTGCGATATAAACCTTACATAAGAATAGTGGACTTATATTGTTCTGATAAAGCACTTATAAGTCATGGTTGGTCGTAATGGCGATAATTTGATATTAATTCACAAATTAATTGAAATAATTTATAATATAAATTACATTTTTGAAAAGGCCCGTGAAAATATTGTTATTCAAATTTCAAAATAATCGACAAAAGCTACTTCGCAACCTAATATTCACATAGAGTTCATGACAAATACATGATTAAGAAACTAGAAATTTTGTAGAAAAGTGAAATAAAACGTTTTTGATGCGTGTTTTTATTTTTTAAAGTTTTAAATTCACTTCGCGACTTCACGGCAGTTTGTAAAATTATACTCTTACTGGAACATCGCAAAGAGGACTACTAGCGATATTACACTTAAAACAGCATTAGTAAGAGGAATTTAAGGTTGTTTGCCCTTAAAGCATGCCATTGCAAGTCACTTGTAAGTGTGTTTGTCATTATAAAAGTATCAGGCAAGAGTTTTGTAAGATTGAAATTACTCTTCGCGAGACCCTTACAAGTCAATTGCAAGGGTGAATATACTTATAAAGTGCGCCCAAATCCACACTTATAACAGTCTATAAGTGTGAATTAAGAGTGAAAAAAATATGGTCTTAGGATATTTGTAAGATTATTTTTTGCTAGTTGGGCAGTACACTACCTTTCAAATACGGCGATAGTACGTATGCATACAGACACTTACAGTATACCTATTTGTATTTAACCACTGCTTTGGCGTTTAGTTCTGATAGTTTCATAGACGGCAGCACTTCCTTCTTCGCCGTTTTTTATGGTCAACTTGCCTCTCTATTCCTTTTTAGTTACTATACTCTTTGAGTGCAACTGTATTTGCGTTGGTTAGAAATAGAGACCCCCTGTCTTTGGGATTTGTCTTCAAGTTACGTATGTCGTCGAAGTCCAGTAATTTTGAATGACTCAGAATTAGCTGTTCTTGTAGCCAACGCTTCATCCACTTTTCTTTCCGATTCCCACAAGGTCTCCTCTGCAGAAAGGCTTGTGGACGATCGTCTGGCACTAGCTTTTTTAGGCACAAAACACACAATGAATGGGCGCGAGTTGGTCGAAAGTTATACGGTGGGTTATATATGTATTTATATGATATGGGCACAAACACAACGCGCACGACCAGCACCCGTTATTTATCTGTGTGTTTCGCAGACTGGCTCGGCGGGACCGGATCGATTCTGGAACGCGCACGAACATATTAGTAATACCTATTATCTTTTTTCTTCTTCTTCTTTCTAGCTAATGGACTGGCAGACCAGTGAGACGGCCCTGGCATGGTTATTATTTCCTTATTTGTTCATGGAATTCTTCATGAAAGATTTGTCGATTGTCAGCTATGTTGCAATGTCCGGTGATCAATTTTTTTTATTACTTATTTGATTTAATTTTCCCACTTTTGTGAGTTTTTAAATCAGTTTAATTTATTCTTTTCTTTTGATGCTTGAGAAGCGGATAAAGGCGCACACGTATCAAACCGGAAAGGGATCGGCACCGTATCAACTCGAGCCGTTCAGTATTCTTTGTATGAAACACCCTACTGCAACGCACACTAATCGGAATCGTAACGTAATCACTTCGCTTCGGGACAAGCTCACTAACCGCGGTGCGGTGCGTTACGGCTCCTCGTCCCCGTGCTTACGTCTCTCCGTACCCGAGCTTGCGTCTCTTCGTCCACCCTTGCTCCTCTCACCCCTCCGGCCTGCCTGCTGCACCATCAACCAGCGGTCGGCGAGCCGTAAGCGCGGCGTCGTCGTCTAACCGTAGCTGAGTCGAAGTATCGGAGTTTCTGATCCGCTTTAGTTACGTGCTTAAGTACGTTAGGTTGACGCCTGTTTGACGGCGCGGCGAGGCGAAAGGCGATACGGTGCCGATCCCTTTCCGATTTGATACGTATGCTATGACCTTTATGGGTGATAAAAACTGCCATTTGCTCACTTCAGATGTCACTACTATTCAGCCTCTAAGAATTTGACACCTAGCTGTCAAATTTACGCATATGATTAGTCAGTGGTATCTTCACATTCTGCCAAGTGTGGCATACTTCCACTTGC
The DNA here is from genome assembly GCA_963855955.1 of Luperina nickerlii. NCBI lineage: Eukaryota > Metazoa > Arthropoda > Insecta > Lepidoptera > Noctuidae > Luperina > Luperina nickerlii. The sequence goes on along the minus strand of OY979679.1, from coordinate 15,505,648 downwards.
GAAAATGTGTCTGTCTGTCTGACAGACAGACAGACACACTTTCGCATTTGTAATATAATATTTTATTAGTATGGATTACTTATCCAGGGTTGCTGGGACGTCGACGCGTAAACTTTTCACCATGCACACATGATTCTGAAACCTTCTGCGCTGAAATTTTTCGTCGGTTATTGAAAAATATTTTGGTGATAGGTATTATTACACTTTTCTATAAAACAACCGATTTTTGAAGTGAAAACTTCTTTAGCGGCGCTGTGTACTTTTTTTGGAATGGGTAAAAACTTCTAAATTCGCGTCAGGTCACGTGACCCTGATCGAAAATTCGTAAGACGTAAAACGTAAGACAGCGCCATCTATGCACATCGGGAAGAACTACGAGGGCCTCGCGTACTAACTACGTAGTTCATCCAACAACGACGAGATGGCGCTGAACCACGGATATATAACTGACGACGAGCTCTATGCGAGCGGTTTGCTTCTCTTACCACTGCCGCGACCAACACCACGAACTGAAGTCTATCCTGTGTGCTTATTTGTAAATCTGAATAAATTCCTTTCACGAGAAGAATAAACCAGTCACTTTGGTCATCATACCTGATTTGCAAAAAACCCTATAAAATAAGGAACACACCTTAACACGCGTGTTTTGTTTATAAGACGATTCACAAAATACACTCGTAATTGTTCAAGTTTTCACTTCTGTCGGCACTACCGGAGTGCCAGTGTTTTTTTTTTTTTTGTTAACCGGCGTAATATTTCTACGCTAGGGGTTTAGAATCATGTGCTGAAATCTGAAATGGTTACAGGTTGCGCGTCGATGACCTAGGCTTCCTTACATGCTGTCTAGATAAATACATCTTTTAGGTAAATACAATTGGCGACGGTTTTATGAGAACTTTTGCATGGCATTAGGTATCTAGTTCTATGTATTAGTGATCGATGGATAAATAGTAATAAATGCTGTCATGTATGTTGTATTGCATCAGCACGAGCGCGCGTCATTCATTGCAATTTAACCTAACCTTATATAAAACAACATGTGCCCATAATCGAATACAATGTAAATTCTGATTGCAGGTAATTTTTTAAATTTGGCGGGATTGATTATAGTTTTCGTGCACATGTTCATTGACAACAATGGGGAAACAATGACTACCGACTCGTCTGTATTGGCTGTTCTATTTGGTTTTGGTATACTGCTGTTTAATCTGAACAACGTCGGCGTGGTAAGATTCTATATCTCATTTAAATAATTTTTCAACACACTTACTCGAAAAGTGGCTCTTTTTGCATCGTTTTCAGTAACACGCGTGTTTTTAACTTTGCACACTAGTGCGGGAAAATGCGATCTATCAAAAACATATTTGGCTCGTATACATAATACGAGCCAATATATGTTTTTTTAATCTTAGCGAAGATCCTTCATGCTTCGCTTTTATGCACAGTTAGATTTCAATAAAGTAATTTCTTTCTAAGTACTTACCTATGTTTTTTTTTAATGGCATCTCGCAGTAGGTCATCCTAGGAGGTGGTCGGCTGCTTAACAGGCCTTGTTGTGATGCCTTAATAAATTAAGGCCTCCAGCTTTAAAACTAAGCGACTACACGCTAAGGGCACCCTCCTATGGGGTAGGTATGGACCTCGGCTTATAGGGCGTCGCTGAGGGATGGCAGCAAGGGACAGGCCGGAACGGATAATTTTGGGATGAATTAAAGCTACAGGCTCAGCGATGTGGGCTGGCTCGAGCAAGGGTCGGGGCAGACATGGGCTGGAGCGTCGTGGCAGGGCTCGGCGGCAAGGACGCAAGGACGGTGGTCGGGATTTGTACAGACGCCAGCACATCAAACTACCCGAAACTGTTAAATTTTCCCAATCAACTTTGAACCTTATGCTTGGTTGAAAATGTATTAATGAAATTTGACAGATTGTAGTAGCTTGATGTGCTGGCGTCTGTACTTTCTAAGAGTACTGCCTTACTACTCTCCTGATGAGGGTATATAGTGGCGTCGGGGATTGTTAGGTCGTGCCTCGGTCGGCGAATCCTTCTTATGCAGGAGGGAGAGTATCGAGCCACCGCAATCAGGGGATTGGGGTGATTTTTATAGCAGAGTCCAAGAAACGCTTAGAGAGGCGTTTCATGAACCGCTGGGCATTCTGTAATCTAGTGTAGATAGATTCTCATTGCGGACATAGAAGGGGGATCCCATAACATTTTTTTAGGAAACGGTTCCGGAGGTTCTGAATCCTATGGAGATAGTGTGGCTTAGCGTGTGCGAAGACGCCGAAAGCATAGGTCATGGCGGAGTAAATGCGAAATTTGAACTTGAGTGACAATTTGCTGCGGGCGGTCAATCATTGGATCCGTATTACAAAGTATTAATGCCATCATGATTCCAGTGCGAAAAAGGTCCTCTCTCTCTTACACTAGAACCATGATAGCGTTACACCCGGCCGTAGGCAGGCGCGCTTGCGCATTTTTCCTTAACGTCAGGTATTATAGGCGCCAGGGTGTTCTGGTGGACCCCGTCTCCCTCTGCGACCGTCGCCTACGGCCGGATTTCCTCCTGAGAACTTTTAATCGTACTGTAAACCTATAAATCCATATATATAGGTTTCTACATTTCAGATCTTGTCAATAGATAAAAGTTTAGTGAACACGAGAAGAATTACGGACAAATTTGGTGTTCTCAATGTGGGTATAATGTGCCCAACAATTTTAGGGATGGTGTTCGGATCCCTGGGATACTACGCTTTTGGAACAATGGAAGAGAATGTACTTAGAGTTTTGCCGTATGATGAAGAGTAAGTCAAAACATTTATTTCAAATAGGCACATAAAAGTCACTTCTGAACGAAAAATTTACAATAAAATAGAATTGATTCTAGTCGCCCCTTCCAAAAGGTAGTTTCGTGGGGAGAAGAATGGGAAAGAAACTCCACCGTTACTAAAGTACAGACGCCAGCACATCAAGCTACACGAAACTGTAAAATTTTCCCAATCAACTTTGAACCTTATGATTTAGCGATAAAGTTGAAAATCTATTAAAGAAATATGACAGATTGTTGTAGTAGCTTGATGTGCATTAGATAACCCCGGCCGTTAATATGGTATTGAAGAAGGGAATCAGTTGAGGAACGGCAAATACCTCAACAGCGGGGTAGTTGCGTAACACACACACACACACAAAATGGCCTTTCATTTTGACATTCATTGCTTCATAGGTTCGAAAAATTCTTATCTCTTATCTTAATTTTTTTATGTGTTACGGAATTACCCCGCTGATTACCAAAAATTATTTTACTTTTATACATTACCATAAGAGACCTTTATGGTGAGGAGCAGTGGTGGCCCAGTGGTAACGACCGCGACTGACGAGTTTGTAGGTCGTAGGTTCGAACCCAGACAGACGCTTTAGTTTGTGTAAATTATTTTATCACTACTGAGGCTTAAGTGTGAGTTTTTCACTCACGTTCGATTGCGAGCGCGTTAGAATTTTATATGGGAAAAAGTTATAGCGCCATCTGGTGGTCACTAAGAGAAACCTAATTTCCCATACAAAATTCTGACGCGCTCGCAATCGAACGTGAGTCGAAAAAACTCACACTAAGGCTTCCGTGAAGGAAAATTTCCTAGGACCAAAAATTCGAAGACATGTGACATCTACCAACTGACACTGGCCCACTCTACCTCACCGGGAGGAGGCCTGTGTCCCAGCAGTGGGAACATTATAGACGGATGCTATGCTTATGCTATGGTTTTCTTTTATAGCTCGTCGATGGCTTCAGTATGCTTATATTTAATAGCTGTGGCATTTGCTTACCCGCTCCAATGCTATCCAGCTATAGCAACGATTGTTGAAGTTGTGAAATACCACGACCAGAACACACCTCCTTCCGAAAGAACACTTAGATTACTGCAAGGGTTTACCAGGCCTTTGTTCGTCGCCTTATCTTGTTAGTACCTATATCGACGGCGAAGTGCCAATACCTCTTAACTGACATTTTTCGAGAAATTCACTTTTTTATCGTTTTGACCACTTTTTTTCGTGTTATTCGCATGTTTTAGTGAAAAATCTCCTAAGTGTATTTTTAGTTGCAACAGCAAAAGTTCGCTAATAATTCAGCAATTAATGCGTTAAATTAAAATATGGAAGTACCCGAAGTACCTCCCAACTAAACCAACGCGAAGTGTCTATTTTTGAACGTTTTTTTTTCAGTTTGTGTAAATTATTGACTTTGTCAGTTAGGTGTTACTGGCACTTCGCCGTCGATATCGAAGTTTATTTAAATCTATTGTAGCACTGTGTGACCTAAACACGCACTTAAGTCAGGCTTTTCTGTGACTTAAGTATGTAAGTACTCCATTTTTACACAGAAAACCGTGATTTGTCCATCCTCAAGGCCTATTCGTCAAAGAATTTTAACACTGTGCACTGCGGTGTAGAATATTGCAGTTTTATGTCAGCGCCATCTCTTGACCGATAGTGGAACTAATGTAAAATTTGTTGATGATTTCCGAAAAAGTGTGCTATTTAGAGTCTTCGTTTTATTTTTCCTGTATTCTTTACATAAACATAGAATATTTCAGATTTTTTTCTTTGCAAACTTCGGAGATAAGGGGCGGGAACGGTATTTTTTTACATTTTTCATCAAAAGTCGAAAACTATACGGCCTAAAAAAATGAAAAAATGTTTGAGAATGTGCAAACTGCGGTCTTTGATATGATACCCCACATGCCCTAGTCGCCCCACTTCGAATTTTTCAGACACCCACCCTTTCAGTCCCTGTTGCAAAAAATATACATATATTTTTATTTCTCTCTTATTTGCAAAATAATTGGGCAAACGTCATCTAAAACTATTCCAAATTTCAAGTTGGTAGCATTTAACATATCCAGCTGTGACAGACAGACAGACTGAGTCTCACCATAAGGGTTCCGTTTCACCATTTTGGTACGAAACGGGTACGGAACCCTAAAAAGTAAAAAAGACTATGGAAAAGCTTAAGTACCTAAAGAATTGGCGGGGCGGGGGGCGGCAGATGGCATTTTTTGCCCCACCTCGAAAACATTCTAGATCCGGGGCTGAGTCGAGTATGTATGTAAATGACGTAAAATAAACAAATGGCCATAAGATATTGTCAATGACTAAGCCTTGTGTTCACCAACATTTAAATCTACTGATTAAATATTTAATCATATTTAAAATTTCCTCAGGAAGAACTCAGGGGCCTAAAATCAAAGCCACTGACGTTTTACAGTGCGGCAAGCATGTCTAGCCATGTCTGGCCCTGTGGCTTTAATTTAAACCAGGCCCGGACTTTAGAGGCCCAGGGACCCTAGGCATTTGACAAAGGAGCCCCCAAATCTCGAAGCCATTTTGGAAATTTAGCTAATAAAATGCACTAGCACAAAATATTATGTTTTGACTTCAATTAGGATAAAACACATCATAAATAATGCAGATTATGCTACTGTGTCTGTCAGTTATGTCACCATACTCCATAGATAGGTACAGTCACCAAAAGAGATAAGTAACCAGGGTCGTTGGATATAGCTGGAAGTTTAGTAAGCAACCGGTGGATTTTTCGGATGTAATTTGATAAATTAACCTCTATATTTTCTATTGAGTAATTGAATTAAATTTCATTCGAAAATATTTATTTATTTATTATTTTATTTTGTTTGGGTGGCTTACAGCTATCAAATACAGAAGTGGAAGTGAGGTAATTTACAACAAGCTATTTACAAGCCTCCACAATTAACAATAGAGTTTGAAAATTGTGACTTTATTATGGGACCTACATACTACTAGGAGTAACAGACGGTCCGCTGTGCAGGGCCTGCATGGAGGATGACAAGACAGCGGCACATTTGCTTCTAAACTGCCCGGTGGTCACCACGTACAGGGCTAAGTACTTCGGTAACCCAGGCACCCTCTCTGAGACGGTCAGTAACATCAAGGCATTGCTGGCCTTCTTTGAGGAGTTGGGGTGGATCGAATAATCGAATTTCCCACTGGTACGCAAAATACGCGCACTGACGTGGAGTTGCTGACACCAGCCCCTCGACCTACAGACATACAGTCCACCAACCAGGATCAGGTCAGGATGGGACCTACAGTTAGCGTTAACCCTACTGTCAAAGATCTACTTGTTGACAGTAGGGTTTTCCTTTGCATGCTCACCGTTGTGAGCTTTGATAGTTTCTTACGTGATGATACTATCGTCAACGTCCATCACCATAAATTGTATGGAAATACGTGCACGTAATAGCGTTATTGTAGACGGAAATTTAAAAGACTCTTCAGATAAATAGATAGATAAATCATTTATTTAGTGCACATAAAAGACATAGCATACACGCACAATTCAATGCTAACAATTACATGAATATATAAAAACATGGTGTCAACATACAAAAAATAAAAAATGAAAACATACTAAAAGAAATTAAATGACATTATGAAGACATACGACACTTTGAATCAAAATAACGAATTGTACACATTTTCAAATTGACAAACTATTCATTAACTAACACAAAGTATAACATTATTACTTAATTAATAAAATAAATACCTGCAGGCAGATGCATGCGCAGCCGTCATTAGAGTGTATCAGAAACAATATTATAATGTTTAGATAAAACAGTAGTGATAGACGCTAAGCTGCTTGCAAACAAATCAATTGAAGGATGTTTATTCTTAACAATTTGGTTAAAAACTTTGACTGAGCGAATCATATAAGAATTGTTACGGTAAACTGTGAGAGCGTAAGGTGCATGAAGAAGATTCCTCAAACGAGAATGCCGAGGTGAAACATTCACGAGACAGTTTAGAGAGAAGTTCAGGACAATCAATCCTTGATTGTGCTATTTTCGACCCTGCACCCTAAATGCGTAACACAATATCAATCATAATCTGAACCATTTAGAAGTACCTACTTATATTGATAAATTGATAATCCATTGCTCCATATGTTCGGAAAATTTTTGTCCGCTCAACAACGTAAATCACGCAATGAATGTTATTGAACTGTCAAAATTAAATCCATTGCTAGGTACTGATAGTGAGTTACGCAATTACCCCGCTGGTTATTTATCTCCTTTGGTGACGCGTATGTCAACGGTGGTAATAAATCGACGTTTGTATACAAAGACGATATTTCTACTTGACCCAACTTACTTTCCACAAACAATACTAATGTTATAGTATAGTACAGGTACATAAATTCACGCCTTCTTCCCATGTAACCACTACAGAATACCACCTGCAAAGATCTAGTAGCTGGGCGGGTGGGGCCCAGCCCCGTATATAGGAGGGGGGCAGCTTTGTTACTTAGGTATATAGCTTTACTAGCATCTGCTAGTACAGTCACGGGTTCGACATGTATCTACGTGTCGAACCCGTGGGAATATCGGGATAAAAACTGTCCTATGTCCTTTCCCGGGACTCAAAACTATTTCTATACCAAATTTCATCTAAATCAGTTCAGCGGTTTAAGCGTTAAGAGGTAACAGACAGACAGACAGACACACTTTCGCATTTATAATATTAGTATGGATTATTTTATGTACCTTTATAGATTTAACTTTCAACAACATTTACTTCATTTCAGTTCTAATTAGCTACGCAGTACCGTTCCAAGGACCGCTCATAGCATTTGTGGGAAATCTATGCACCACCATGTTGCAGCTGGTTTTCCCAGCTTTAATGGATATCTGCCTGAGGTATCCTAGCAACTACGGCGACGGCAACTTCCGCCTGTACATAGACATCTTCATCCTAAGCTTAGGATTAACTTCTTTTGTTTTTGGTGTTTATCATTGCGGGTATCTTATTCACATACGAATTCTGTCGAAATACTCTCCGAACAACCATGGATTTTTTTGAAGTATTTTTTGTATTGTTTAAAAGGTTTTGTGATCTGATTTTGAAATAAAACGTGCAATTCATTGAAATAAGTATTGTTTTAATTTAAACAAAACCAGGGTAGCCAGCGAAATTCAATTTTTTTTTACGTTTTTTTTTTGCAGTTTGCTGGTCAATTAAGTTGTACGTTGATAAAATATGATTCGCGACCGTAACAAATATGTATTTACATAATTATAATAATTAAAGTCATCAACACAACTCTCTAAGACCAAGTAATCCTACTGAATGACTATTTTATGAAGTCTTGACATTTTAGGATTATCTAACTTAACAAGTTGTATTACTGATTCTAATGATTTTATAGTTATAAAATCATTAGAATCAGTAATACAACTTAAATAGGTACATATTTGTTACGGCCGCGAGTCATCATACAACTTAATACTGACCAGCAAATTGCAAATAACGTAAGAAAATTTGAATTTCGCGGGCTACCTTAGCGCTGCCCCTTAAGTATTTTTAAATATTACAAAACAAGTCGTTTTTTTGTGTGTGTATAACTCTGTCCTTTGCTTAATTCTAGTACAATGGATTTCGAGGCGGTTTTCATTTTCACCATCATTTAGAACTTGTTCCGGAAGGTTTTATAGGTAGTACTTACTCTGGCCATAAATTCTGTCCCTGACCGAATCTTATGTGAGACCGCTAGTGATGTTGAAGTATGAATTGATAAAAATGTTTTCATATATTATGTTTTATCGTGCTTGGATATCGATATCATCACGTGAGTGAAGTTTAAACAACAGGTTTTTCTAAAGTGATTTTTCAAGATTTTCAAGTGACTGTGTGCTTGGCCAGACTGGCAGCGCGGGGCGGGGAGCGGCGCGGGTGCGGGAACGCGCGCGATCTGAGTGTTGTTGTGTCCAGTGTTTGTCAAAATATAATATGGATGAAGAAGACTTACTTTTACTAGAAAAAAGGTCGAACTAGTTTGAGAATCCCGGTCCCCGCGCGTGCCGCCCGCGCAGTCACTACGGCCACTTGTATGAACGAGCTATGTGGCGTGAGTTGCCCGGGCGCTCCTCGCGCCAAGCAGCCCGCGCCGCTCACCGCGCCTGCGGGACGCTCAAATAAAGTTCTTATGTTTGAGTACACCGCGCCGCGCCCGCCCGGCGCCCGCGTTTGCAGTCTGGCCAAGCACTAATGACTGCGGACGAAGACCCCACAAAAGAATAATCAAATTATTTTATTTTTGGTTTTTAACTCATTAAGCTCCGCTAATGAGACACAATGACACAATTGATTTTCTATTGTTTCGTGAAATCATGTTAAGATATCGACCCATCGCGTCTGCAGAGTTTAGCCAGCCAATTTAAAATAACCCTGTATTTAAGATGAACTAATCCGAAAGATTTTAGAGTTCGGCTGTCTAAGCACGTTTTGTTTAGGTATAGGGATCTCCTTTTGGGTGACTCTAAGTCTCAACTTAGGCACCCAACGATTCGCTACTTCCAATTTTAATATGCAATACTACTAACTACTACTTAGTACTTTATAAATATAATAAAACCTATAATTAGAATTACCTACCGTAATAATACAAAACGAGGTCTTACTTCAGTTCACTCGGTTCCAGTCAGCTTCGTTAAATCCAGCATCAGTTCAGCTGCATCCGGTTAGACTGGAAGCCAACCCCAACATAGGAAAAGGCGAGCAGATGATGATGACGCTCATCGGAATAAAAATTAAGATTAAAGAACCGGTTATTCCAGTCCAAGTGGAAATGCATGTCTGAGAATCCACCCTAGTTGCCTAGTTGAATAAAGGGAATTTATAGGGTTAGAGGGGATTCTCAGTGTATACGTTTCCGCGTATCCACCTATGGTGGATTTATTTTGGGTGGATAAACGGGATTATTTAACCCAAAATAACTGGCTCGAAGGTTTGAGTTTCGACTAAAGTAAGAACTCGTTTTGAACGACTAATTTTATTATAAACTAGAAAAAGTTTTTATGAACCAAAGTAGCTCTGATTTTGCAAATGTTCCTCTCGCGCTTCCATGATTACATCAAATATTTTCCTTTCGACTCTTATTTGTATAAGTTCTGGTAAAGCACTCGTCATCTCACACATGCTGGCGAAGAAACTCTCCAGAGCTGGTCGTGGTGAGAAAGAGACGTCTACTGCTCGGGAATCATCGAACGCTCGAGTTTTGCCCAAAGTAGTATCACTATCTTCTCTCCCAAATTCATTAACAAATATATTTTCCGTCTTACGCGGCTGCTTGGGAGTCGTACTGCCACTTGCATTGTCATCAATTTCAGTTTCATCTTTTAAAATATCAGAGTCTGCAGTACAATTTCTACTTCCATTCGGCCGCTTTATGTAAGGCAGTATGAATTCCATCTGATCTTGGTGTTTCCATTTCTTTGTCCCAATATCTTTTCGTTGCCTCGTTACTGATTGTCGATGCATATCTCTTAATTTCTTCCAGAAGTACTTCGCGTCTTTCACTAAAATGTGAATATTTATTATCAAAGGATTTTTTTGTTAGTAGGTACGGTACAGTAATAAAGTAAATCAAGGCAAGTTGTTGAACTCTCGGTCTCTGCATCGGAAGTCCAGCCACAAGGAACTACATAGCTAAACATGACTAGCAAAGTTCGCATGAAATTTCCTGCTCCCCCGACCCACTCCGTCGCATCGTTTCGCCTGCCTGCACTGATACTTTGTTTTCGCTTAACGTTTCTTCTGACTTTATTCCTTCTTGTTCGGCTCCTAAGGAATTAGGGTATCAAATGCAAAAATAATTTTTCAAATCCGACTAGTAGTTTCAGAGATTAGCGCGTTCAAACAAACAAACTCTTCAGCTTTTATTATTAGTATAGATAGATATAGATGTGATTTATAAATATGAAGTTCCTTGTGGCAAATATCTGTCTACTATTTGGAAATTTTTAAAGAATCATGACTATTGGAGGTAAGATGTACGTAAGAATCAGAGCCTTAGCACACCTCCGCCGCGAAAATAATGATGGAAAACCGCTTAACGAATTTCGCTAAGAAACATCACTACATTATATCGCGTTTTGAGTAGCGGAACATTATGAGAGTCAGTTGAATTGTAGTAATCGGAGCAAAATGTCGTCGCTTTCCACATAGTACATACATGTGTACTTCGATTCGAACCTCTTAGCTTATCAATAGCCATTTTACAAAAAAATTGAAGTTTTGCTTTATAATCTTGTCGACTGGCACAAACGCGGCACCGCAACAAATGGTGGGCTGAGCGCAGAGGTGTAACTAGCTTCCGAGCAGATCGGCGAAATCACCCGGGAAAGAGATAGACTCTAATATAATAATCAAATCTGTGCGTTACAACAGGCAGTTTCGCTTCTGTTTCGCTTGTCGTACAACAGACAAGTCATGGAGGTACTGCGATTTCGCTGCTATTATTTCGCGGCGGAGATGTGATATCCGCCTTATAGTAAGTAGGTACCAAGTTTTATTGCGCAAGTCTGCAAGTACAAGTAGATAGGTACACACAGGACAGGACAGGACAGGGTAGGACAGTTTCAAATAAAAACTTGAAAACTTGTAGCAACATGTACACCATTATAAAACTTGATAAGATAGTATATTACAGCGCGCCCAGTATGTTACCTTAGTAAGTGTGCGACATAAATATAAATTAACGTGGTGAGATCATGAACCACCTATAATAGGTTTTATGCAACAAATTGGTTTATATTTACATGGATAGAAGAATCTTAGTACCTAGTTACCTACTGAGCATTTGGAGAACAACTGCTTCTATTACTACTTCTATTATAATATGTATGTACAGACGCCAGCACATCAAGCTACACCTGTCAGATTTTCCCAATAAACTTTGAACCTTAAGCTTTAGCGATAAAGTTGAAAATCTATTAAAGAAATCTGACAGATTGTGGTAGGTTGATGTGCTGGCGTCCGTACCTAAATTTAATTTTAGATCCATGTCAGACTGGCTGGAAAGTCTTTGCGCCCTTACCACAGGATTGACAATATTGTCGGCAAACGTGCGAAGACAGAAGAAAAAAATTCCTTTAAATTATTCTTCGATCAATAAATTATTTCACCTCTAACAACAGTAACAACAACATAGCAACAACCTTAATGTTTTACAAGGATCTTTTGGCGCGTGGCCAAAATCGGAACTAACACCGCCATCTTGTTTTGGAACAGCAATTTGCTAGTCAGTATTAAGGTGCACGTTGATTAAAATAATATGATTCGCGACCGTAACATGTATATGTATTTACAGAATTATAATCATTAATACTAAACGTATAATATTATTACGTTTAGTATTACTGATTTACGATTTTACGAATGATTAATGTCATTCAGGCGCCAAAAAATCCTTGTAGTACCACTGTATACCCATTACCACAGTATAATAAAGTAAGCAGTATTACATCTTCATACAAATTGGCCGAAACAACACGCTTCGAAAATATGTACACTTGTTTTCCTTCAACAGTCATGTGTGCGTCGCAGTTATGTACGGACGCGATCGGAGTGAGACGCTCCTGCACATTTATTTAAGTGAAAGATGGTACGAAGTTATTGCCTGTATTGTTCAGTGTATGGATGTTTGAATTCATCAATATTGTCGCTTATTTGTTTTGAATTTCATTTTGTTTCCTTTATATGATTTTCATGTTGTATATGACATGTATTTTGATTTATTTTAATATTTTCGCTTTGTCAAACTTACAGTATCTACCAAAATTATAAGATAATCTTCTAAACTTTTATGAATTTGTGTAGTCTATGTTGGAGATCCAAATAAATATCGAAACTAGAATTTTGTTTTTTTTTAATTACCAACTAGTTTGGCAGTTTTATTTATTTATGTTATGAAGCTATTTCTATATTTATTGAAGCGTAGCGAGCATAACTTACTTGACGGGTACTTAGTAGGTGAATACCTATCTCTCTTTTTCCATGCGATCGGTGCCCGGTTGAAGGAAAAAAATATACCTATATTATTCATCCACATAATTTGGTGTAAAATGCAATTTTTATCTACATAACATTTCCCTGACGTTAAACAAATTTATTTCGATAGGTATTTAACATTACCTAATTAAATTACCCAAGACAAATTAACATATTTGTTTTATACAACTCTGGCATATATTTATCAATTTGTGAATGTATATGATCATTTAGATACAATTATTTCATCGCGGATATTTCTATAGACCTTTTTTGTAACTTTTCTATAGAAAGTATTTTATTTTTGAACCCGATTCTATACATTTATTAACAGCGTAACGAAAGTTAAACTGTACATTGAATATTTAAAAAAAAATAATTGCTTCGAGGTGTGAAAACGAGTCTGATACCGAAAATATAGTTTTTAGAATTTATGTCCGTTGTCTGTGCGTCTGGATTTGAATGACAGATTTGGCACACATAAACTTTGCTTAAAGTTAAGTAGCGATTAGCGACTGTTTAACCATACATTTTTGACATTTGAATGTCACTTAACTTTAATAATCGTTTATAAATAAACCCCCTAGTTTATAACCCAGATAGATTATTTTTATTTCCAGTGGAATGTAACCGTGGGATATTTTCCGATACCCGCATGGGCGAACCCGCTCACAAAAGCTAGTAAAGGGGTAATATTAAAAAAAAAAACAGACTATCCGAATGGCTTCGGCTGATTTTTTGAGATGATTTAGCAAACAAACCTTACACCATAAACTACCGGATTTGTGAAAACAGGGCCGTCTTAGCCATATTGGGCGCCGGGGTGCAAAAATCAGCATGCGCCCTAATTTTTATGGTTTATTTTTTATTTAATCCTTACTCTACAATAAAATTAGGTACATTTTCAAACATCAAATTAAATATTTCCGACTTTAAAATCGACAATCTTTTTTATGATATCGTCTGTTTTGTAATCAACTTTCAATTTGACAGATATACTATAGCCAAATTTCTGTCAGTCTATCTTGATTTGAGTCATAGTTAATAGTAAGTAGTTTTTTATTCATTTCAATTTCGAGAAGGTTTACGCATGGTACGTGTAGGTCTAAGGATTGGTTTGCGCCCCCTAAGACCCTGCGCCCGGGTGCCACGCACCCCTTGCACCCCCGGGTAAAGACGGCCCTGTGTGAAAAACATTTTAATGTACAGACGCCACATCAAGCCACCCGAAACTGTCAAATTTTCCCAGTCAACATTGAACCTTATGCTATAGCGATAAATTTGGAAATCTACTAAAGAAATTTGATAGATTGTAGTAGCTTGATGTGCTGGCGTCTGTACATACTACCTTCAACAAATCGCAAGGTTTAGAAAAGAATATGTATATCATTCAATTTTTTGGGCTTATAAAGTACAGTTAAAACCAAAAAGACAGTCAGTAGACAACCCTAGTGCGTATTTCTCTTCCTAGGTAATTATTTCAAGGACACTGCCGAGACGTAATACTGCTTACAGTACCCGGCGATAAATATTGCACATCTACCTATTCGATCCTATCGATTTTATACAAAGAATAAAAATAATTATCAAAAGAAGCAAATCATAATTGTTTAACAGCTCCTAATAGATACCGGACTGTTTGTATTTCGTGCGACAGAGATAACGCTCTACGAAGCCGAAATTAGCCGATTGTCTCTTTCCAAAGGTCGATGTGCAATATTTATCGCCGGGTACTGTACTTTATTTTACTGTGCTATTACTAAAAATAAAGATCACTGTGATGCAAAATCAGAGGTAAAATAATTTGAAAGGACTGTAGATAAATTAACTATTTGCTATTAAAATGATAAAACACAATCATCATCCTCATTCAAACATTTCAATAACAAAAGTATTGTACGAAGATCTAAATAACTGTGGTCCCATTTCCAATATCTATATACTTGGCGCACTGTACTATACTGTCAAACTTTGACAATAAAAAAAACAGATGATGTTACTGATGTTAGAGTAGGACTAGGAATAGATGGCTTCATTTTCATTCAATCGCTGTTTAGGTATAGAACAGAACTTACCAGTTTTAATACCGTTTTCTGATACTTCGCTCTCTTCTATTACTTTTCTCCAAGCTTCGTCCTTCAATGCACTTATCTTATAATCTTCCGTGTCAGTTTTCCATAAACACGGGTGATTTTTAACACATTCGATAAATAAACGCTCCATGTTTTCGTAAACAATCACTAAGCTGTCACTATTTCACTAAAAACTAAAACAAATACATTATGGCGGATGTCGATGGTAGTAGGACTCGAGGACTGGTTGGAACTATTGTTATTAGCTCATAGTTACATTGCAAGAAGCATGAATGCAGCTAAATAAGCCCACATCTTATAAGAAATTAAGAAAGCGTGAACGTGTTTCACTTGACACTCGAGAAACAGTGGAGCTGGAGAGATAATCAAAATAATTTCTTACTGCAAACCTACCAAAATAAAATTGTTTATTGATCCGCTAGGATTGCACGTGAAGAAAAGGCTTCTTAAATTAGCCGAGCAACAGTGCTGCAGCGGTATCTTTTCTGAATCGATAGATGTCGCTATTATATATAACTATATAAGTAAAGCTTTTACTGTGCTGTCCCTAATATTTCAAAAGTGTAAACCATATTGGATAAAAACAAACACTTAGGAGTAATTAGGACTTGCAGTCTCGACTGCAATCTGTCCTAAATTAATCCTAAGTGTACAAGAACTGAATCAGTACAAACTGAACTATAGAAATCAAACCAAGTTTAAGCAAGAGAGATGTGATCTGAGGACTGAGGTGGTGTCTGGTCTACGAATTGGTTCTTCACAGTCTTATCCTGTTACATAATACACATCACCATTAAATTAATAAAATAATCGTGTTTCTCTTGTGAAGAAATTCAAAGGATACCTAATTTTCGTTGGTAGGTCACAAGTTTGCAAAACTAGAGGTGCCACCAAACCAAAGGTGTAGGTCTGTAGGTACTGCTACTTGGATGTACCTATTGCTACCGCATACCTACCTACTCCAATCATTTGGCATTTGTCCCAATACCGACGAGAAAACAACTAGCTATCGATATCTGAGGTACAGGATATGTCCTAGTTTGGGTGTCATGAGTTTCACACAACGTGCATATACTTTTGCCTATTTATATAAGGATAAGTTATTTAATTACAAAATGCATTGTTAACCATTTTTCTCTCCTTATTGTATTAGGCTTATGAAATAAATTTATTATTATTTATTATTTATTTATCTTTCTTGCTCAAGAAACGTTCAATAGAGAGAATTCATGCGGCAGTGTGACGATTGTAGATTGTGACGAACAGTCAGCACTAACTCAATAGCGACCCGTCGTGCTTCGGACGGTTTTTGCGACTTGTCAAAACATCGAAATTTCGTACATATTTTATGTAACTTTAATATTAATGTTTTATACACATAAACCTTCCCGAATAAAATCTCTAAATGATGGTGAAACCGCTTCAAAATCCGTTGCGTAGTTTAGAAGAAACGCGGTCCCGCAGGCAGACACGAAAAACGACTTAAATTTTTATTATGCACTAGCAGCGACCCGCGGTCACACCCGCATAAGGATCGATTCCTTGGGAATATCAGAATAAAAAGTGGGTACCTATCCTATCCTATGTGTTATTCTGATGAATAGGCAGTAAGTACCTATTACTGTAAAGAAAGAGTAACAAACATCCATCCATCAATCCTCACAAACTTTCGCGTTTACTTATAATAATTTAGTAAGATAGGTAAATAATTATTATTATACAGGGTTATTGGTAAAACATTATCTACCTCTTAAGAGGTGATTGTACTCACCATTATGAACAATTTTTACTATGGGACCAAACCGGAAATCGCGAAAAAACAATCAGCTGTTCCCTACATTTATGTTCGTTTATCTCGTCAAAATGTAGAGAACAGCTGATTTTTTTCGCGATTTCAGAGGGGCAATTCTACTAATTTTAACAACGTTCACAGTCTGATCTCAGTCTCAATCTGTCAGAAAATACGTCTAATTTCCCTACATTTTGACAAGTTTTTGACATTTCTTTGTCGCTGAGATGAGACTGCGACTAGATTTTGAACGTTTTAAATTACGAGAATTGGCCTTCTGGTTTGGTCCCATAGTAAAAGTTGTTCATAATGATGAGTACAAATGGTTATTAATGTTTTACCAATAACCCTGTATATATACTAGCTGCGCCCCGCGATTTCACACGTGTAAGTGTAGATCCCGTGGGAATAGCGGGATAAAAAGTATCCTAAATCCTGGTTATAAACTATCTGTGTGCAAAATTTCATCCAAATCCGTTCAGCCGTTTGAGCGTGAAGATCAAGTAACAAACATGAACACACACACAAACTTTCGCCATTATAATATTAGTAGCTGCGCCCCGCGGTTTCACCCGCATAAGTGTTAATCCCGTGGGAATATCGGGATAAAAAGTCTAATGTTAATCAAGGGTGTTAGCTACCTCCATACAAAATTTTATCAAAATTGGTCCAGCCGTTTGAGCGTAAAGAAGTAACAAACATATAAACACACAAACTTTCGCCTTTATAATAATAGTGTGATAGGATAGTCTGATAGTAGGAAGTAGTATTACAGTATAAATATGTAGTTATTATAGGAGGAAGATATAGAAGAGAATATATAGTATCTGTTTTACTGACACGGGATCTACATGTTGGTAGGTACGTTTCTTAAGCAAGAAATATTAAAGTAATTGGACCAAGAGGCATAAATGTAGTAATATAAGTTAAAGTATATTTAACACATTTTTATACAGGAGTAAAATTATCTATCCGAAGTGACACCACTATTTCTTTTTATTATATTTTGAATAGGGTTCCTTTTTATCAATGGAGGTTCCATAGCTTCACCTTCTAAGAGTTTTGATATGCAAACTCTAACATCTTCTCTTGAAGCTAGGGAACAACAGAGTCTTTAAATATGCACACCAATCTGGCGACAAAGCATAACCAGTCTTGGCTTATACAGTGCCTTCGTAAACATGTCAGCAATTTGGTTTTCAGTACCAATCTTTGCAATCATCATAGTCCCATCAGCAATGGTTTCTCGTATAAAGAAATGTCGTAGCTTGATATGCTTAGTTCTGTTGTGGAACTCATATGGCGGATTTAGTGCAAGTTTGATGGCAGACTCGTTATCCACATGGAGAACAGGAGTCATCGTTGATTGCTCTATGTTTTCAATCAATCGTTTCAGCCATATTATTTCTCTTGCAGCTTCACTAGCAGCTACAATTTCGGCTTCTGTACTAGAGATCGCGACTGATGTCTGTAATTTACTTCTCCATGATATTGGACCTCCGTAAACACATACAAGTCCTGAAGTCGATCTTCCAGTGTCAGGATCCCCACCATGATCTGCATCGCTGTAACAGACCAGTTTTTTCTGCATGCCTTTTCTGTACGTAATGCAGTAATCTCGAGTACCATTCAGATACCGAAATATTCTTTTCACTTTTACGATATCTCTTTTTGTACGAGCTTCTAAGTGTCTGGATGCAACACTAAGAGCATAAGCTATGGCAGGCCTGGTTCCCACCATCAGATATGCAAGAGCCCCAACCGCTTCTCTATAAGGAAATGAATTGTCTCCTCCAGCATCTTCTCTCAATTCAGAGTCTTTAACTATAGGTGTAGCGGCAGCCTTACTATTCTGCATACAAAATTTTTCAAGTACCTTCTTGGTGTAGGCACCTTGATGTATTTTGATACAATCTTCCTCTTTTTTAATTTCAAGTCCTAGGAAGTAATAGGAATTTTTGTTACTTTGGACCTTTATTTTAAATCGCTTCTTTAAATTCTCGAGAAAAACATCGATTAGTGCCTGTGAAGTGCCAGCAATCATGCCAGCGTCAACATATAGAGCTAAAAGTAGTCTGCCTTCTCCCTTTTTCATAGAGAATATACAAGGATCTTCTCCAGATTTGAACCCTTGTTTTAGAAGAAAGTCTTTGATGCAATTGTTCCAACACAACGGTGCTTGTTTAAGTCCGTATAGACTGCGTTTCAATTTGCATACTTTGCTAGTTCCGTCGTTATATCCTTCTGGCTGTTTGACGTAAATTTCTTCATTTAAACTTCCATAAAGAAATGCTGTAGATACATCAAATTGCGCAAGAATCATGCTATCTCGAGCAGCAATGCTTAGTAGCGTCCTGATTGAGCTCATTTTTGCGACTGGACTAAATGTTTTCTCATAGTCAACGCCTTTCTTTTGAGAATAGCCAACAGCTACTAATCTGGCTTTATACTTCTCGATATTTCCATTCGAGTTTCGTTTAATCTTGTAAACCCATTTAGTTGAAATGGCTTTGCGTCCTTTTGGCAATAACATTAAGTCCCATGTTTCATTGTCTTTCAGGGAACTTATTTCATCATCCATAGCATCGCGCCATTTATCTTTGTCAACAGACTTCATTGCATCTTTGAACGTCTTTGGTTCTTCTTCATGATCATAGACCTTTTCAACACAATTTAGAACAAAGTCATCAAATCTACCAGGTGGTTTGATTGTTGAACGATCTCTTAAAGTCATTCTATGTGAAACTTGTTCTCGACGTTGATCAAAATGAACGTCTTCTTGAGATGCTTCTTGAGTTTGAAAATCTTCTCTTAATATGTCATCTCTAGACTCATTTTGTAGATCTGTATCACGATGCGGTAAAATACTTCCAGTTGATGAAGTGTCATCAACCTCAGATTCAGCAGTATCAAAATTAACAGAGTCATTAATTGGATCAATCGGTACATTTGATTCAACAGTTTCTTGATCGTGTGTCATCTGTGAATCTTCTTCTGGTAAGATAGGCTGTATCTCTGGTTCAACAGAGGGTATTGGTATATCAAAGGTATTTTTGTCTACCTTAGGTGCCTCCACTGCTGTCTGATCTATAGGTTTTTCTATGAGAGGACGTTCATCAAAAATTACGTCTCTCGATCTGATAAGCCTATGATTTTCTTTAGACCATATACGATAGCCATCATCTCCATCATATCCGATAAGTATGCCTTTTTCTGCTTTCTTACAAAGTTTCTTTCGCCTTTGTTTTGGTACATGTGCATAACACGTCGATCCAATTATCCTCAAATGTTTGATGCCTGGTTTCTTTCCATAAAATAATTCGAAAGGTGACTTTCCTTCAACTGTTGTTGGTCCCGTTCGATTAAGTATGTAGACAGAAGTATTAATTAATTCCGCCCAAAGACCTTGTGGTATTTCATCATGAGCATGCATTAATGCCCTAGCAGTTTCTACTATAGTCCTATTATCTCGTTCCGAGCATCCATTTTGTTCAGGAGTATAAGGCATAGTGAAACGCTGTTTTATACCATTCTGTCTCAATGTATTGCATACCTGCTCATTGTCGAATTCTCCTCCATTATCGCTTAGGAACTCTTGTACAACATGGCCAGCGGTTCTTATCTCAGCTAGAAACTGTTTGAGTTTGCTGTGAACTTCGCTTTTTTGTTTTATGAAGTAGACATGACGGTACCGAGAGTAGTCGTCTTTGAAAAGAACAAAGTACCGAAATTTGGAAATTGAGTGCATAAAAGGTCCACAAACATCAGAGTGAATAAGCTCTCCAGGCTTCGTCGCTCGTTCTCGTGTTCCGAACTTCAACCTGTGTGCTTTGCCATTGATACAACCTTCACATAATTCTGTATTATAGTCCAATTTTATGTCAAATTCCTTTTCTACTATCTTTTTCACATGTTTTTTGTTTTGATGTCCTAAACGTTCATGATACAATTGTAACGATTGTGAATTTGTGACAACATTAACTTCTTGCTTTGGTGTAACAATTTTAACATTAAGTATATAAAGCCCACCAAGCTTTCTTCGCCTCCCGTTCACTATTTCTTTACCGTTTACTTTCAATGTACATGACTCTGTGCGAGATTCGAATGTACTATTCTGTAGTTTGTCTTGTGCAGCAAGAACTGAAAATAAATTTCTTTTTAATGCTGGAATATACCATACATCTTTTAAAAGAAGCGGTTCGACTCGTCCTTTTACATCTGCATCGAGGCGTATAGTTCCTTTGCCAATAGCATTGATTGTTTGTCCAGATGCTGTAGTGACAGTGTGATTATTTTGAAAATATTCAAAGCTTTCAAATAAGTCAGACCTATTCGTTACATGACTAGTTGCGCCATTGTCAACGTACCAACTATTTTTATCTGCTTCTGTCGTATCTTCAACTGATAGAATTGTTAAATTCATGTTGTTCACACTACTGGTCGAATTCTTTGGTGGTCTTCCGTCGGAAATCCATTTATGGCATTTCTTGACAATGTGACCGACCTGTCCGCAATATTTACACTTTAATTCCTTTTTCTTAAAGTCTTTCTTACTCTTCTCAGATTTTACTACAAGAGCTTTAACATTAGTATTACACTCTTCTTTATTTATTAGCGCTCTTTCATAGGCACATAACTGTATTGTCAGATTCTCAATGTTTCTATCCTGTTTTGCCATCAAAAGCCAACTTGACTTGAATGCAAAAAACTGTTCCGGAAGTGTATCCAGTATCTTGCAAATTATTAGGATTACTGGTAAATCGTTTCCTTCTAATTCAGTATTCAGGTCGTAGAACAAAGATTTTACTGCAGATATATGTGTGGTCATATCATGCTCAGGATCTTTTTGGTAGCTGAAGAACTTCATGCATAAGTCGTAGCTCTTATCTTCTGTAGCTCCGTCATATAGCCTGGCAAGTTCATCCCACATGTCCTTTGCTGTGCTGAATCTCATCACCTTGTGCAACATATTCTCAGTCATGTTTGCCGAAAGTACTAATTGAGCAGTGTTATCCAATATTTCAAAATTATTTGACTCCTTTTTAAATTTTTCTATTGTTTCGGGTGTGGCCAATGCACCTGGATGAGTAGGCATTTTAATTGTACCCTTTATAACATCCGTTGTACCTGGATAACTTTTAAGTAATCTAGTAATCATGAATTTCCATGTTTGCCAATTTTGTCCATCCAATTTGTTTATTTCGATCTTTGCCCCAGCTACAGACTGCATGATGACGATCGTAAATTTCACTTATTGTAGGTACGGTTCGACTTTCATATAAAATTCAAAATTCTTACTTTTATTTTGCTATCCACCCATAGAATTTAGCCTCAGGCAACTCAACGCTCTGCTACCATATTAAAGTAATTGGACCAAGAGGCATAAATGTAGTAATATAAGTTAAAGTATATTTAACACATTTTTATACAGGAGTAAAATTATCTATCCGAAGTGACACCACTATTTCTTTTTATTATATTTTGAATAGGGTTCCTTTTTATCAATGGAGGTTCCATAGCTTCACCTTCTAAGAGTTTTGATATGCAAACTCTAACAAGAAAATGGTCGAAAGCTATAGTCACCCAGCCGGTCCCACCGCGGCGGGTGACATGGTAAAAAAGTTTTTACTGAATTATCTTCTTTAACTTAATCGTTCTTGTGACAGATTCTATCAATGATAAAATGTTTACAAACGCTATGTTTGATGAAGACCACATAAAAACTCTGTGTTTCGGTGTGTTTGATAAATAAAATGTCAAACGTAGAGTCTAAACTGTCAAAACAAGT
This sequence comes from Luperina nickerlii, assembly GCA_963855955.1. NCBI lineage: Eukaryota > Metazoa > Arthropoda > Insecta > Lepidoptera > Noctuidae > Luperina > Luperina nickerlii. The sequence goes on along the minus strand of OY979679.1, from coordinate 15,483,119 downwards.
CAAAAGCAATAGGGGGAATTATGAGTTTTTAGAAATGTTTTTGGAAGTGTTCTCGTAGCTGTTTCTTGGATTATTTCTTAGAATAATATAAATTAAGAAGTAATGTGGCTGGTTATCCAAGTTTTACCTGACAAAATACTACTCATATTGAGTCTATTAGCTTTAAAAATAAGCTTTTGTCAGACAACTTTTAGTAGGTAATTATAAGCTGCTTTAAACTATCGATTGTACAGTACAAGTATAGAGCATTCTATTAACTATTTATTATATTGTGGGCCTATTAATTATATGGAAAGTAATTAATATTTTTGTTTCAGTAATTCGTTGCCGCTATGGAATTGGGAATGCATAAATGAGAAATGTTTACCATTGAAAGCAACCCACGTATCAAAGTTACAGTCCCTGGAAACATGCAATATGCTGTGTTCATCGATGCAGATTTGGCCACAGCCAACTGGGACGGTTAGTCTGTCCACCACTGCAGTGCCACTGCGCGCAGATATGGTTCAACTGCAAATGATCCAGGCTCCATCCAGGATAGTCCACGAAATTCTTCAAGATGCATTTTTGTTGCTTCGTGACGACTTGCGAATATTGGAACAGGGAGCGCGGGGCTTCGAAGAGTGGCGCAATGTATCTATGCGCATCGTCGTTAACGGCAGCGGAGATCCACGTCTGCGTGTTGATACTGATGAAAGTTACAGTTTGTCGTTACGCCCAGTGGACGGAACCGCCGGTACACTCATGGTAGATATTGCTGCACGCTCATTCTGTGGTGCTAGACATGCCATGGAAACGCTTTTGCAACTAATATGGCTGGACCCGTATATGGGAACTCTTTTGATATTGGAAGCGGCAAGGATAGACGATGCACCGATGTTCCGCTATCGAGGGTTACTTGTAGATACAGCGCACAATCATTTCCCTATTACAGAGCTGATGACGAATATAGATGCCATGGCAGCTTCTAAATTGAATACATTTCATTGGCACATTAGCGACTCCCAAGCATTTCCGCTGCATACGAACAGTGTTCCGGAATTAGCCAATTATGGTGCGCACACCCCCGGAGACGTTTACACTCCTGAAGACGTGCGGACAGTCGTGCGCAGGGCGAGGCTGCGGGGGATCCGAGTGCTACTGGAAATAGACGCGCCAGCGCACGTCGGCCACGCGTGGAGCTGGGGACCTGCCGCACGGTTGGGGGATTTAGCATTCTGCCTCGATGTCGACCATTGGACTCAATATTGCGACGAGCCACCATGTGGACAGTTAAACCCACTTAATACACGTGTTTACGACTTGTTTGAACGCCTTTTTGTCGATATCCTGCGTCTAACCGGAGTCGAAGACATTGTTCATCTCGGAGGTAATGAGATTTCCATGAGATGCTGGGAAGAACAATTCAATAACACTCAAAATGACACCATGGGCCTCTGGCTGCATTTTACGCGCACTTTACTAACACGCCTAGAAAAGCGGTCCGGAACATTACCCGATCTTATAATTTTTTGGATGTCTCACCTCGGTGAACGGTTCAAAGCTGATTTAAGAGATTACATTCATCTTATAGGCATTCAGTTTCGAAACGTTGCTTGGGCTCAAACCTATGTCAGCGGTCTCAGAACAATTATGTCTCATGAGGATGCGTGGGACTTGAATACGGGATTCGGAGCGTGGTATGAAGAAAACAGTGGTGCGCCGTACAATTCATGGCAACGAGTGTACGAACATCGCCCATGGGTCAAACATGCTTCTGGTATCGTAGAAGGCGGAGAGGCTACGGTGTGGTCGTCATTACTGAGTGAAGGAGGCTTGATAGCGCGCGCGTGGCCGCGGGCGGCGGCGCTGGCGGAGCGCCTGTGGACCGACCGGCCCGAGGGCGCCACACGCCCCGTCCACGCTCGGCTCGACGTCCACCGCTCCCGGCTCATCGCACGCGGTATACAGTCTTCTCCGATATGGTCTATGTGGTGCACACAAAATACATTTACCTGCATCTAGGTCCTATAGCTAGATTATTAACATGATATAAATAAGTAATTATCAACCACCAGATAAAAAGGTTCGAATTGAACATATTTTGGGATATAGATTTTTTAATTCTGTAAAGAATTCCTCTTACCTAGATACTTTTTTATAAAACTTCGGGATGAGGCTGTGTAACTCTTGTATACCTACATAATATACCAAATATAATCTACATAATATACCAAATACTGATCTCAGTATTTGGTAATATGTATATGGTATCTATGAGGTCAGCACACCATCCTCCTGCCCTCAGATTGCGTGCCTATGAGCTGGCCTATGACTGTTTTCATTGAAGCAGAGCGGAGAGGAGAGATGTGGATTTCTACCAATGTTATTGCTTTTTCTTCCTGCTTGTCTCTTCTCTGCTTCTCCGGTCTCCGCCTCTTTTGAAACGCACCCTAATCCTAATTTATTTTCGATGTCAGTGGGGGACGTCTTTTGTTTTAATTATATCGATTTAATTACGCTCTAAACTTGATGAAACCGAGGGACTTCATTGAACCGCTGTAAGTTGACAGTTTTGGAATGCTCCTAATTAATTAAAATACCTTCGTTGTCAAGTTTCTCAGAATTTTTTGTTTTTTTTTACCATAATTTGTTCTAACCTTCTAACTAGGTAGCACTAATAAATCCGTCCAGTATCCTCCGTCAGTAGACAAGGTGATAAGACACAAGATAACCGTTCTTAGATTTCGATAGAGTGTGGGAGGGCTTTAACCGATACGAAGAGGTCCTCACATTGCTTAAAGCTACTAGAGAGCATCGATAAAAACATTATATCGATAAATTTGTACATCCAAAAAGATTAGGAAACGGAAACATAATCACAAACAAAGATAATTCCGTTTCCAAGACGCTTCCACTTAACGTGCGTTCTGAAACTATAAAAGTTACAAACCCACTATTATGACATCGTTTTTATATAACAGATGTTGGGTTGTAGTCTGGAGTGCTTTAAAGTAATGAATTATGCAATTCAGTATAAATTACAATTTAATGCTCTGATAATATTTATATAATAACAACAGTTAACGATCGTCATATTGCAAATATGAATTTATAAAGTATCTGAACAGGTCACGTTCGGATACATTTAATTCATAACAGAAGTAGTTTGTTGAATCTCTATCCTCATAATTATATCTCAAATATCCCGCATTGTTCTCCAATTTAAATTTTTCAATATGTCGTTATAATTTGTCCATAGTCCTTTTGTGCATATCGCCTTAATTTAACGACTAAAGCCCGGGAGATGGTCGTACATTTACGCGTACCCCCAATTGGCATCAACCCGCCAAGCCTGCCTGCCTGCCTGCCTGCTTCCAAGTTCCAACCCACGACCGCACAGTGCCCATCCTCTCATAAGCGCTTTGCAGATGGAGCAACTATTGCAGCAACTTGCAATTAGCGACTAGCTGTCTACATAGACATTTGGTTTTAGCAACTGGCAACTTTCAAAAGAAAATTTCAAAAAGTTGATAGTTGCCTCAACTAAAGTTGCTTCATCTACAAATTACGAACATAGGTTCATAATGTTCGTTCATTTGTACATATTAATAATGTTCTTAAATTTTGAAAAGCTAAGTAGATGAATTGATGTGACGAAAATGAGAGAGAAGATAGCAGAAACCTTTCTTATAGCTTTTACATGCTCAGGCATGCATGCCTACTTCTGATTTCTGCAACACGAGTGATTATTTGAGCTAAAATATTAGAGAATATCCAAACAAAAATTTGCACAGCACATAAAACTAGGAAACGGAAATTGCGTTTCACTCGTAATGGTTTTACTGGTGTATACTCAGCTTTACAATTACTCATATTTTTTTGGAGCAGCGCATCTGTTTTATCTGAACATATTTTCAATATTTTTTTGGATTTCCTAAGCGTTTGAATACTATTGAATAAGACTACCACGTTAACAAACTAAAGCAGATCAAATTTCATAAGAATTTTGATAATACAACGTAGAAATTATATAAAGCCTTAAACACATGTCAGTAAAAATAAATTTAGTCTATGGTCAACGTGGCGGCCGTGTAGTTGTAAGCGTCAAGTTATGGCGTTTTGTGAAAAACACGTAAATATTTTAAATTGTAATTAAATGTCAGTGTAACTTTTATACATTAGAATTAATATGAGTAGATATTACGATTACGGTAACGCGATATCATGGTGAGTAAACTTTGATTTGTAGTGATGACAACCATATTGTTTGCGATTTTGTGTACGTTTTTCTTTTAGGACTTATAAATGTCGTTAATTATCAATAAAGCCAAATAACTTAAAACTTAGTTAAACCAATGGGAAGTTAATACTTTTGGCTTTAACATACTGTTCTTACATTAACCGGGATTTTTAAATTTAACTGAGTTTCCAACCTACGCTATTAACGTGGTTTTTGCCGTAAAATAAGTAGTTGAACTTGCCAAATCAAGTGTTCCTCTCGCCTTACATGTATTTGGAAGGATTGTCATTGCCATTAGAGTTAAGACAAAATATAACAAATGTTAACCCCAATAATTAATGTAATGCGTAGGCTATTATTGATTTTTTATAAGTAAGTACTAAGGCTCCCGGAACCCGGGTATTCAATAGGGAAATGTTGAAAAATATAAGTATGACTTTAATTTTACAACTTGATAAATCCAGACTGTTTGTTTTGGTTTGTTGATTACATATCAGCATTTCATCCTCAAACATCCAAAATAAGTTGAAATGCCCTTCAAATAAAGCTATGATAGCTTATCCATGTATGTGCCATACTTACCTTAATTTTATTTAAAATACTAGCACGGATACACATTCAGAATGCATTATTTTGAAACAATAAACATTATTCCGATGTAGATAATAGTTAGTCTGAAAGAATACACATTTGTGTTGAATTTACATAGCTCTAGTTTGTTTTATATAGTATTTTGGCAGCTATAATGATGCATTATTTCTTAAACTGAGTATGAAGGAGTGGTCCTGTTTCCTCTGTTTTCTATATTATTTAATAATAATTGTTGTCAATATTCTGGAAAATTTCATAATGGGACACCCCTTATTTCTCTTACAAACCAGTTCATGTCTTTTCTACTCCCGTGGGTTTCTCATGTTAACAAGTTGTTCATGTAATTTTCTCTCCCTAGCGATGCTCATTCACAGCTGCAGTGGAATAATTTCTCAAATTATTTAAAACTAAAGGATCACCAACAATTGTTCTAAAACAATTTCTTAGTTTAAGTACTTACTTTTATGGTTTATCTAGTTGTTAAATTAAAGCTGTAAGACATGTTTTAACCATTGATGACTAAAATGGATAATTATTCAATTGCAGATGTTCAGTAGTTCTTGCCCCTTTCCCTGTCAGTTTCCAGTCTGTTACGTAAGAGAAATAAGGTAAAGTCCGCGTGGTGCCATTTCATTCACGACATGGAGAAATTTTCCAGAAATCTCTTCAATTTTATACAGATAATTGATGTTAGTTTGTCCATTTTTGGACTCGTGAATTTCAGTTGACATGAGATGGTCGTTCGTCAACAATGGTTAAAACACGATCTTCAGCGAGGGTAGGAAGCGCGGCCCCCAGTGCGCCCACCGAAAATGGGACTTCTTCCGAACTTAGATCGCGGCTCAAAACCACTGAGAACGGTCACCGCACACAAAGGCCCTACAATCAAACTAGGCAAGTTTCAGTTCTTGTCGCGTTTGTCTCAAGCATAGCTGCTAGCATGATAACCCACTTCTGTTCAACAGTCACCATTGTCGTTTCTGTTTGCTACTGCAGTTGTTACTTGTGGAGAGCCGGAGGCAATTGAAGCATGAGTCTCGGGGCTTTGGTGATGGTTCTTGTTATGAACGGATAATTGTTGGCAATTCAACTTAATGTGACCAATATGCAGTCATTTGTTGCATGATGATCCCTGAATTAATTTCGACATGAGTAATAAAATTGTTTGATTACTGTGTTGGTGAAAAGGGTGAGAAGTGTAAGTGTTGATGGTTTTGTAGGAACAATCAGTCGCTGTCGTCCGGCAGCGTGGGCCCGGGCAACGGGGCGCAGGGCAAGGACCCCTTGGCGCCCGCGCTGCCCGGCTCGCGCGCGCTCTACCAGCACCCCGCGGTCAGCGGCTACAACACGGATTCACGCGGACAAAACATGCCTGTCTCGGTAATTTTATACTTAAAGCTCACGAAAATGTGCAGTTTATTAATACACTATAATAACCACCATGGCAAATATTTGATTTATGCCCGGTTTCTGAAGTCCCCAGATAAACTCTCATTAACTATGGATTCAATAAAGTTATGCATAAGATAAACGTCGGTTAACTGTCACTGCGTTTCTGGACACGCAACAAACCATTCAATAACTATGAAACCGATAACTAGGGGTCTGTATACGGGTTCGCGTAAAAAAATGTTATTTATGAGCAGTTTACGGCAGATGTTTGAACGACATCATTGTCATTTTTTTTTTAAAGAAACCTTAACTCAGCAGTTCATTGTTTTTGTGTAGTATTATATTTGCTTTGCCGTTTCATTTTAAGTTAAAAGTCTGTTTGTCTTTCCAATGGTTAGTGTTTTATTCATTATTTTGCAAAATAGCATGGAATCAAAATTTTACTGAAAGAATAATGATGCTTCCTGTCGAAGTGGCTAATGAATTTGACTATATGATCGACAATGATGCTAACACTCATTGTATTCTTTACTGTATAATTATAATATGTATATAAATATTTTAATATTTTATCTTTCACACGCAATTTAATTTCATACCTTCGTACATAAAATTCGTACCTCAGAAACCGGGCATAACACACGTTTTTGATGTAGTTTTCTATAAAATGCAACGTCAAAATATAGTTATGGAACCGATAAACGGCGAACATTGGTCAGTTAAGTTAACTTGAGTTTAAACGGAGTTTATCTTACATTGCGGTGTTCGGAAACGCACTTCCACAAGTTGTCGAACCAATAGCGCTAATGGATAGATAAACCACTGACAAAAGTACCTCAGAAACCGGGCATTAGTCAATTTATTTGCCACCACCTAGGGGATGAATATTTTATTAGATTTTTAATCACGAAAATGGCTGTGATCTAAACATGGAGGGGCATTCCACTAGAACGCAGATGCTTCGAAAAAAACCTGTCCTTTTGGCCAAGACAGAAGCAGGCTACTCCCCACATTTACCTAGCAAAAGGTAAAAATGTAACATATGTACATACTTAGCCTTTTAAAGATTACGCTTAAACGCCTGTAAGTAGGTACTCGGACGCGTTGCGAATTTCCATCGCGCTGATGAGTTTGAGCCCTAAAGACGGGATTGATGATCTGGGCTTTATTGAAGCCTCCAGCAGAGACACAGTAAGAGTAGTTAAGGTACTTCCAGGCACGGCAGAACCCGATATATCCGAGCAGTATGTACCACGGCTACGGCGGTGGCGGCGGCGGTACCCTCGCACCCATGCCAGCGCCCTCACCGACGGCGCCCCTTGCGCCCTTCCCGGTACACCCAGACGTTAAGTTTAGGAAGTGAGTACTCTTACTATCTTTTATAAATAAATTCTATCACATCATAATTATTGGTAGGAACTATAAGATCAGCTCAGGCCCCGGAAACTTGTATTAACCAGCCAGTATAGTGCAAGTGGTAGCATGGCTTACTGCGCATTGCAGATTCTGCTCATCGTACATTTAAGTATCGGCGCTCGTTTAGGCTATCTTAATAAGAATTTATAGACTATCAGCATGTTAAAGTCTAATCATTTATTTCAAATAGGCACATTAAAGGAACTTTTGAAAGTCAAAACTTACATTCATTAAAATTGAATTGATTCTAGTCGCCCCTTCCAAAAGGTAGTCTTCGTATGGAGAAGAAAGGGCAAGAAACGCCACCGTTACTCTTTTAAAATGTTTTACAAGGTTTACTTAACCTTGTTTTACAACGTTAGGTGCTGGACCCCTTGAATGGAACATCTACGGGTTCCGTAGTTATTACAGACGATAACCAGTCTGTCCTCTACTGATATGCACAATAACACCCAGTACTGCTGCAGCTGGTTGGAATAACCACCGACGGCCGCCATCACACCGGCCGCCGACACACAATACACCAGATAATTAGATAATAGTCGTACATCAGATAAAAACTAAGATAAAAATAAAAAGTGCAAGTCCAATGTAAGAAATTTGCAGAAAAGTGTGCCTCACGGCTGCGCCAAAAAGGCCCAGTTCAGCAAAAATGCCCGACAACTGGTGCCTGACGCTGGTTTTCAACTGGACCTGATGGCTTCATTGATGGACATATGAACAGAATAGATAATAGTAGTGATAAGCCTGTGTTCGTGCTAGTCTCTCATCTAGGTTGACCCTAGAGAGTGCTAGAAAACCTATACATTTAATTGGGAAAACCATGAAAAACGCAACAATCATCTGATCTGCCTAGCCTTTTCCCAACGATGTTGGGGTCGGCTTCCAGTCTAACCGGATGCAGCTGAATACCAGTATTTTACATCGAGCAACTGCCTATCTGACCTCCACAACCCAGTCATTGGGTTATACAATACCCCTTGGTAAGACTGGTTGTCAGACTTTCGGGCTTCTGACGACCCGTAACGACTGTCAAAGATCCATGAATGACAACCGGCACCAATGGCTTAACGTGCTTTCCTAGGCACAGAGGGGTCTTGGTATGTAAAGATGGTCACTCATCCACGGAGAAAATTCGGCAAGCGTAGCTTAACCTGATCGATCGAACCGTGCGGCTGCTATTTCTTATGAAAAACTCAACAATCCGTGTTATAAATTGGTTTTCCCCCTCAGACTACCATTCTACGACGTGTTAGCGGAACTGATGAAGCCCTCCACAATGATGCCGATGCAGGCGGGCCGCATGCAGGAGGGCACCTACGTGTTCCACCTCACGCCGCAGCAAGCAACCGAGATAGCATCAGGCAAGGATCTCGTCGGAACCAGCAACAAACTCGATTATGTCATACAGGTTTGTAATACGCCATTTTTGTTTTATTATTCATATTTATTTATAAAAGTTTACAGCAGACTTAAACTTACAACTATGCCCCACAAAACTGTTAGCCTTGATATTTACATTCATGTTCGTCATGGACACACTTCCCTTATAAATGATTCACACAAATAAATAAAATTGAAGTCTCTGTAATGCCAAAATGACATTATTTTACTAAATGCATATGAAAGTAATTTTGTCTGTCTGTTTGTTCCGTCTAATCTCCGAAACGGCTGGATCGATTTCGACGGGTCTTTCACTGACAGTAAAATAGCATGTTTGCAGTTCTATTTGCAGATGTTATATTCATATATCACCAACCTCTGAACTGCAGTGAGATTCTCTATCTCACCGTGAAAACATAGGTGGAGTGAGCTGTGTGCAGTGTGATCCCACCTGTTACTAGGGATTAACCAAGCATACATTTATAATCATAATCGAGATTTTAATCATATTTTGTATGCTAATTCTATTGATCATTTTATATAATTTCAAAGCTAGTATTTTAGTCGTCAAGACATTACTATTTTATGGGGTTTTTAAATAAAATAGCAAAACAAATACTTAGTCAGAATATCAATGTTGTTTTTTCTTTCTTTTTTTTAGACTAGTCCTTATATAGCCTGAGGCGCGAGCGCGTCACGCACGAACAATAATTAAAATAAAACATTGACGTTTAAGACTAAAAGTATTAACATAAAAAATATTATTGAAATGTCGATTATGATTGTAAATGTTTGCTTGGTCAATCCCTAGCATCAGTAGGATGACACTGACAGCTCACTCCACGCAAGTTTTCACGGTGAGATTTTTACAGAATCGACCGACTGGCCACAAATCCAGACTGGGCTACTAATGAGAAATTCTTGGTGGGAAAACCCAATAGCACTTTCAACCACTCATAAAAATTAAATATAATTAACTTTGTTCTCAGGCACAACTCCGATTTTGTCTCCTAGAAACTTCATGTGAACAAGAGGACCACTTCCCGCCTAGCGTTAATGTCAAAGTTAACAACAAAATGTGTCCACTGCCAGTAAGTATGTTTAACATAATCAGCCTATATATTCCCACTGCTGGGACACAGGCCTCTCTTTGAGACAGAGTGGGCTGTAATCTACCATGCAAGCCCAGTATGTATACTAAAAAACTGGCCAAGTGCGAGTCGGACTCGCACACGACGGGTTCCGTATCATAAGACAAAAACGCCGGGGAAAAAAACACGTTTGTTGTGTATGGGCCCCTTAAATATTTATTTTATCCTGTTTTTAGTATTAGTTGTTATAGCGGCAATAGAAATACATCATCTGTGAAAATTTCAACTGTCTAGCTATCACGGTTCAGCGATACAGCCTGGTGACAGACGGACAGTGGAGCCTTAGTAATAGTGTCCCGTTTTAACCCTTTGGGTACGGAACCCTAAAAAACAGTGGTACTCCGGGAGTGGCGACAGAAGTGAAAACAAAACACAAACAGAATACTTTGCTATCATCACTCACTGACATATCGGATATACATTAAAACCGAGGACATCCGAAGCGGGTATTTTTTTAAACACGCGCGCTGTCGCTTCCGGCAACAGTGGCGCGAGTTCAATGGTTATTCCCCCATCTCAAAAAATGTCCAACGCGCTTAAAGAAGTATTCACTTCAAAAATAAATCTGTAAACAGGTCAAGTTTAAACCTTATTTGCCATGACCTTTGCGTTGTTAATTTATTATGAATGTTTCTTCATTTCTTGTCACTCGTAGATCTTTGACAGTCGTTATGGGTCGCCAGAAGCCCGAAAGACTGACAACCAGTCTTACCAAGGGGTATTGTGTTACCCACTAAGTCCACTAACTGGGTTGTGGAAGTCCGTTAGTCATTTCATGTAAAATACTGGTATTCAGTTGCATCTGGTTAGACTCTAAGCCGACTCCAACGTAGTGGGGAAAAGACTAGGCAGATTGTTTGACCTATAAACATGGAATAGATCACACTGAAGGTGACTCCTTAAAATGAAATATTTGAAAAGGAATCTTTGGTCGCAGATCGTCATCTGTCACTCAAAAGTAATTTTTTTATTTACTTTCGCTTTTTAATTATTAATCAATTAGCTATAATTTTTTAAGGGGAAAGCGCTAAGTTTGCCCGCGAAATTCAGATTTTATTACGTTTTTTGCAATTTGCTGGTCAGTATTAAGGAGGATCATCTGATCTGCTCTTGGCCATTTTCCTGTTAGATGGCGCTGAAGTCAACATTTTTAGTTTTTTTTGTTTTATGTGTTATTGGCACATTAGTAAGTCGTAGAAGTAGTAGTCGCGGTTATTGGACATTATACTTTATTGAATTTGGTCATAGAATTGCCTCAAAATCCACACAATTCGACACAAAGGTCCGAAATAAAATCTACCATTGAATACAGGTCGTTTACACACACAGAGGTAAGCGAGTATTTCCATACGTTTACAAGAATAGACCACTAGGTGGCGTGTATTACAAAAAATGAGCCGCCTGCTACGAAATGATAGGAAAAAAATGATTAATGCGTTCCTTGCGAAGCATGTGTGGTGTGAATACTGTGCGTAGTACTCGCAACCGGCGTGCGTGTATGACCAGATTTATGAACGTAAACGAGACAAAAGGAGTATATAAGGTATCGTAGGTGGCGTTCTGTAGTTTCTGCCTACCCCCATGAGAAGAAGGCATGAGTATAATGATAGGATAATAAGTCATATTTAGCTAGGCTGAGAATCAGCACTTTTCGAATGTCAAAATTACAATAGACAGTCCCCCAAAACGCCCGCCCTTCACCACTTCCTAGTGCTTTAGCTGAAAAGAAGAAGTGGCGCAACAAACTCCCCAGCAGTTCGGTTACAAAAACTTCAGACTATACAGTTTATAAAGATAGTTTTATTTTATTATCTTACACTAATTTATTATCAAATAAAAATATTTGTAGTGACACAAATGAAGCCTGATACATGATTAAATTTATAGCATAACCAATAATTACAGAAATTAGGTACACATAACGGACACAAGAAAAAAACAAAAGATAACAACAAATAAAAAAAATACAATTTAGTATGCAATTACAACCAGAGTGAAAAAATATTTTATAATGTCAAAGCACTCCTATCAAAGTTTTTAGAAAAAAAAAAATCTAAAGTCCAGCTTATTGAGTTCACCAGGTGGTTATACTTATATAATAAAGTATTATTTTACCTTTTCATTTTATAGTAAATAGTAATGTACAATGATAATGTTGATTCTAAACAAACTACTACAAAAATATAATTATAACAAAAATCGTTTGACTTGTTGATTTCACCATGTGCCGTGACTCTTCTTGTCCACTGCTACAAGGCTGCTGTAAAGAAAAATATCTTTACTTAGTATATAAATGTTACTTTGGACAAATAATATTTCCCATACATTTCAAATGTAATTTACCATCAATCTCCAAAGCTGCTCTAAAATGAAACTACTAGTTGCTCGAATTTCCAACTGATGTTGATGGACAATTTTTCACTAGAATAACATAATAATATATTTTAGACATTGAAATAGATACAATTAATGAAGTAAAAAAAAAATTGCCTTGTGTACTGGTACACACGGCTACATAATTAACCAGCCATATATTTCCAGTATAAGCTGATCTCGCATTGTATAGGATTTCCGTACAATGGGAGGTCACCTTATACTGGAAATCATAACTTGATATCTAGCTGTGTATACATACCATTCAAATCTATACATATAGCATTTTTTTGAACATGTCTCAATATGAATTCTGGCAGAATACGTCGTTTGCGTGTCGACGACTTCTGTCGTATTCTGTTTTGTTCCTTTCGATTTATGTATTTTTTAATATGTGTCCCTGGGCTCTGTGTGGTCTGCTTTTACCATGCAGTTTCATGCTATTTGTGTCCAGTAGCAAGCGATAATACTGAAAATAGAATATTTTTTACTAAAAAATACCAATAAAATATAAATAGATGATTATGTAACATACAAAGAAACAATACTGTACCATGATAATCAAAGCATTTCTTACTGGTACTTACAATTTCTGACTTTTTAAATTTCCATTTGCAGCTGTTTTATTGATATTGCAGTAATAATCCTTGCAGTTTTCATGTATTCCGAATACATGAAGCGGGCTATTTCGTAAATCCACTGCCATAGCAGCACTCTCACTGCTACACATTATAATTTTCCATGCCACTAGTGTAAGCTTCATCACCTTTGGCTTCAAAATATTTCGCCAAGATCTAAAAAAAGTACAAATATGAATACAGAATATGCTTCACTGATATTGAGATGTCAATACGAATTTGATATATTTATTTACCTTGTATAGTTTTTGATTACATGATTCTTGCATTCAATTTTTTTTATTATGTTCCCATCTCAGACCAAAGTTCCTATACGACACTTTCTCTTTCAAGTTTGCAAATGCAGAGGAGTCTCCGTCTCCAATAACACTCAAATAGCGAAGTTGATGCATTTCTTCACTCACTCTTTTGAAAGCCTTCCACAATAATTTGTGATTCCATTGCTGTAGGCGGTCCAGTAAAATGTTTGCAGCAATTATGTGCTTTCATGTCCGTCTCCTTTTTTCATAATATTGACACAAAACAATATTTGTTTTGAACACCAAGAAATAGACGTTTCTTAGTTTCTTTACCAATAATGCAGGCCTGGAAATGAAAAGCAACACTTGTAAATATTGCACAACAAAAAGTTCATACAGAACCAAATATGTGTTTAGTAAATAAGTATGTAAGGTATCGTAGCAGGTGGCATTCTGTAGTTTCTGGCTACCCCCATGGGAATAAGGCATGAGTTTATGTATGTATGTGTTTAGTAATATATTAACTTACCATACCAGAAGATGAATCAAAGTTATGGCCATATAACCTTTTCAGCCATCCTCCGAACTACATATACAGTAACAAATGGAACACTGTCTGAAGACATGTGACCTTTTTGAATAGCAACTGAACATTCTTGTTCACCAGCAGTTGCAGTATGTATTTTATTACTGCTCTCCGTACAGTGCTTCCACGCTTTACCACACATACTGCGCTCTTGAAAATTAATTCACTTCGAAATCCATCAAGTCTGTCACTAACAAATTCAATTTGTAAAGATTCACACATATTTCGGTAAATTTCCAATCGGAATGCCCACTCAATTACATGCTTCTGGTCCACAGTCAATCAAAATGAATTAGTTTCAGGAATAAAGAAAAACAAAAGAATATGTTACTTCTGTACACTCAGTATTTGAATGGAATTGAATAGTATCGAATTTCACAACTGTATGTAATGAGATCGCAGAATTTCGTAGTTGCACTCAAGCATTCTATCTATAGCTAGAAAGAATTGCTATTATTAATTAGATTATTATTACATTACAGATGATAAGATACGATTTATAACAAGGTTACGTTCTGAACTCATTACAGAAAAAAATGGAACAATAAAAATGAAAGTAAAATTTTACTTATCTTTATATTCCTGGTAGAATATTAGACGACGTATAAGAAAAAAATAAACAGATTAAATTACGTTGTTTATATACAAACAATAAATCACGTTTATTAATTAGATGTAAGTAACTCAATCATTTGTTTATTTCTGAACCAATGAATTCAAAAGTCAATGTTCTGAACGCACCCTACGTCATCGCTAGGTATGTATTTCTACTATACCGCCCAGTGGATCGAAAAACAAGATTCTCTTACATAGGATTTACAAAAATTTATTATACCATTAATTAATTTATTCATACGTAATGAATAAGCACGCTTTTTGTCAAGATCGATAGTCATATAGGTTTGTTGTCTTTCAGGTATCATACTGGGTAAAATAATAATAACAAACTGATTTTTTTATTTTTACCGCCTAACATCGTCCAAATATGCATTTTTAATTCATTCATATCTTTTGAACAGGGAAGTTGGGGGTCAAGGTCAAATATCAGGTGGCGTTGGTATAAGATCGGCAACAATACCTAAAAGTTTCAGCTTTACAATCCCAGACAAAAAAAGTTATGAGGAAAACAAATTCCATTTTCATACATTTGAAATATACCCATAAAGTAATTTTTAGGATATAGATAAAAAAAACCCATACCTACTAATTTATTCAATGTTTTAATGTACTCGACAAAACTGTATACTTGAAACTATCAAATAAACATTTTATTCTTCAAAAATCGTATAACATAGCCCACTGTGCTCTCAGACGGTTGCCGCGCCGAAGCGACTTATCTAACAAACTAAAATAATGTTTGTTTGTTTGAAACTGTTTACAATATGGTACTTATTCTATTTTGTAGGTACTTCGATTTTGTTTGCAAACTCGTTGGGTTACCGAATTACAATACTTAGGTACTTACATAGTTAATTTATTGTTGAACAAAAAAAATATAGGTATGTACAATACATTAAAGTTATGATAACCACTGACTTTGTACTTATGTAATTGAGAGATAGGTAAGTAAATGTGACGGGATTTCAGCGTCTAAAACTTAACTCACAGGCCAAGTTGCTGTTTCTAAAACCGCCGAAACCTACGTACCTACACACTACCTCCCACTACCTACTACAACGACTTACCTAATCATTATCTAATCATTATCATTATCACTATACCTACAATAAATTGCAATAACATACTAGAAATATTGCAATTAGAATCAATGAAAATGCAAAGCATACAAAATAAAAATAACACGCGAGAAATTCCGCGTGCCAATACTATTGCATACAAGCGAGCTTCAAAATTATATTTTATTACAATAATATTATGTCGATTGAGTGAAAGAAGAGTGGCAACGTTTTCTTCGTAATTCTTTCAATGTAGTTCAAGGTTGCGAACACAGGTTGGGTGGGACGGCAACGTCGCATAAATCCTATGTGCGTTTCACGACAGAATTCCTTTCGTCGTAATGTTGGCACTAATGGTTTTCATTGAAGGTAAAACAATTCTTCAATGAAAAGCAATCGTGCCAACATTACGGGCGGCGAAGGGAATGAGGAACGAAACGCAAAGCTAATTGCAGAGGTCGCCACCGGCGACTGTTCTTAACTCCGCCATTACCTACTGTGTTGTTTACTTGAGTCGAGTTTTCTTTCAAAGTTTATCTTAGAAAATGTACTCCTTATGTCAGTGATTCAGTTAAAAGGTGAATTGCGGAAAAGAAAAGCTTCTGTTAGTGGTAAAAAAGCGGCTTTAATCGAAAGGTCAGTACAAATTAATACAATAAATATTTGTAGGTTATGTTGTTATGATTTTTTAAAGCAGGTGGTTTTTATACGTTCGTGACTAATAACAAGCTTGTTGTTGTTACAGATTGGAAGCATACGACCGTAATTTTAATTTCGGTGTAGAGGATGCTATTGAAGACGAAGTTTACGCTGCTCCTGCAGCTGAATCTTTCCGGGATATAAATGCTAGCTCTTGTCTACCTCAGTTGACAAAACAGCATATTCAAGCATTTGTTGAAAGGTAATTGTGCATTAAAATCCAGAAATGTATTTCATTCGTATACTTATTCGACTTGTACTTACCAATATTCTACCTATGGTTATGTCCATTGGTATCCATGGGTAGCTCAGTTGGAAGGTACTGTTTAGACATGTTTACTAAATCAAAAAACCTTTTTCAGATTCCAAGCTCAGTTAAAAGGAAGACAGATGTACGAGTCGCGATTTCTTTTGACTGCTCGTGTAGCTGTCGATGGTCATATGACCTTCATTCAGGGTCAGTGTAAAGCTCAGATGAAGAAAATTACTTATGTTGTGAACATAAAACTGAACTCTGATGGTTCAATCGACCAAACTCATTGTGAATGTGCAGCTGGCAGTGGTGTAGAAGCACATTGCAAACATGTTATGGTGTTACTACATGGGATTGAGGATATGGTTCGCACTAAAACTGTTATTTTGCACCAAGTGTGCACTCAGCAATTAATGAATTTCAAGCGGCCACGGAAAGTGTTCTTTGACTCACCAATGCAAGCTCAAAAACTGCCTAATAAACGGCAAAGGAGTGTAAATTATTTGCCTCTTCTAGATGAACATAATTATAATGGAAAATTATGAAGACTACGTGAGAAATTTAGCCATCTCATATGGTAATTCTAAAATGCCTGCATATGCTGTAGAGTGGGATCATCAATACTCGAGCAAAAGCGCTCAGGACCAATATCTGGAAGACCTGCTATTGAAAAATGTGACAATCCAGAAAATAAATGATGTTGAAATGGAAACAAGAGGGCAGCATACATGTGAAGAATGGCATAAGCATAGATTATGTAGATAACAGCAAGCAATTTTTATACTGTTACACACAGCAAGTCATGGACTCAACAACATTTGAGAAGTTAAATGTTAAAGTTTGTCTGAAAAGTTATTAAATCCAAAACCATTTGTGAGCAAGGCTACTACTCGTGGGAAAGTACAAGAGCCCATAGCCATACATAATTATTTTGAGACTTATGGCTTGGAAGTAAAAGCATGTGGATTATTTATATCGGAGACTCATCCATTTCTGGGAGCTTCACCCGATGGACTTCTTGGTGAAGAAACAGTAATTGAAGTAAAGTGTTTCCCGATATTTTGATATCAGTCCTATTACTGTACCATACCTTGAAGTCAGCGATGGACAATATTTTTTGAAAAAAAGTCACCCATATTATTGCCAAATACAAGGCCACCTGTTTTGTGCACACTTTCATCAGTTTGAAAGTTGTATATGTATATAGAGATGAACCATTTATTTTGGACATGGTAACCAAACTATAATAAGTACATTTTATGAAAATCATTTCAAACTCTATTAGAAAAAGTTTTGTATAAAAATTATAATAAATTAAAACACAAATGAATATATAAAAATGGTTTTATTTTTTCATAATAGTTTCTCTAAAATTACAACACATAAAACACATAAAATATTTTAGAAGCTAAAGGTATATAGCTATGGTGTAAATCATTTTTCAAAATAAGTTTTTATTAATCCTATTATATGTTCTATATGGACCCTCTTACTGGCTAACTTACGATCATGTAACAATAGTTAAACCAGGAATTTGTGATTTTCCTTTTAAGAAAGTAGGTATGTTAACAGTAATATCTTTTCCAGCAAATAAATCTTGAATATTAAACCCTCTATCTGTTAGTATACTGTCACCAGAATTACACTTCTGCAATAAGTTGCTTCGCTCTACTGTTTGCCGATCACTACTGATCCACCATAAGCTTCTGAACAATAGGAAAGTAAACCACATGGAGTTGCTCCGACCAATACTTTTAACGTATTAGAATGCTTATAGCTACTCCACGAAGCTTGTTGAGACACAGGATTTTGTGGCTTTTGCACTTTAATTTCAGTCCCATCTAATATTACACTTGTACTACAACTATACTTTCTAAAACTTTCAGGGGTATAGTATTCAACTAAATCTAGATCAGGCCAAATATTTAATCTACTCCACAATTGATGAATAAAATTAATAAAGGTTATAAAAATATTGGAAACTGTTGTCTGACTTATATTAAAGAATCTGCTTAGTTCAAAGTTACATCTATCTTGCCTAAGTTTAAACTTAGGCAAGATAGATGTAGATGTGGTGTGTGTGTGTGGATCAGTTTTTTCTCACAATTATTAATACACACACATTACTTACTTACATCACATTACTTCCATAATATTGAATATTGCTAGCCATAGGATTTAAAGTTGAGTAAACAAAATAGAATTTTCTGTAAGACTCAAACCCTGTGTAGAATGAGATGGCTTCATCATTATTCATAAATCTTTTTATGCATCCATATACATGTTCAATGTTCACTTGAGTCCCTTGTTCATTAGTAGGATTATTAATTATATTTTGAGGAAACTGATGAATTACTTCAATGGTGCTCACTTCAATAGTATCTCCGACATTTTCTATATGACTGGATGTACTTCTCGTTTCGATGGACGTGAAGAGTTTTCTCCGATTTCTGTTTTCAATGCAAGCTTGTCGTTCTTTGGCTAAAGAAGTTTCAGTTATCGAAAAAGAAAATATACTTGGTACAGCAGTAGGTACGCTTCAAAAACTTTGCTAGAGGTTCATTCCCTAAAACAACATAAAACACAGTTATAATTTCAATTGTTTACCTGGGTATTTAATTAATGTAATTTCAGGGTTTCAGTGTGAAATTACTTACCAGTATATGCACTTATTCCATAGTAATCATCAGATTTAAAATGACTAGAACATAACCTTGACGTATTAGTCGCTTTCCAATCTTTTCTTCTAAGGGCTCGTTCCCACAATTTTCGACGCTTAGGATCCTTAGGAAATACATGAATACCTATTGTTTTTGCAACCAAATGCTGAACATTGAGTCATTTCAAGCAAAAAACTATCTTTGTTTACGTTTTATGTATTGGGATTGACAGTTCGGGATAAAAAAGCAGTTTTCTTCCTCAAATAATGATATTTATGTTGCCACACAACAATAATATGTAATAAAGTTGTTTACATTGGTGAGGTCGTCAGGTCAGTTTATTAATTATAAAGTTTTATTTGGTGAACGTGTTCATGAAAGGTAGGAACGGAAATAAATCAATTATTGTACGTATTATATTGATTTAACAGAATTATAATAACGCCTCACGCCATCTAGCTTTCTCATCTCTAAACTATCGCAATCATGGCGCTTGAGTTTAGTTGTCAATATTCACGCACACTACTAAAGCAAGTGTCAAATTTGGTCTGGATTTCACTATCGTTTTCCTCAGTAAATAATGCAAGTTATTTCCTAAAATGGTCGGTCGCGGGGACATTTCATTATAGAAAAGTGATAAAATGATTCGTTTTCAACAAAGGGTGTCTATGTTTAGCGTAAAGCTTCCAAGAAAAATGTATGGACGGCCCATCAGAGCATCCGCCTTAAGTTGTACGTCGATCAAAATATGAATCGCGGCCGTAACAAATATGTATTTACAGAATTATAATCAATAAAGTCATCAACTCAACTCTCTAAGACCACGTAAGTCCAAAGAATGATGATTTCATGAAACAGTTATTCTTTGGACTTACGTGGTCTTAGAGAGCTGAATTTCGCGGGCTACCCTTTCGCCTTAATCATGGTAATACAAATAACAAGCAAGTACTTTCATGGTTGTAACAGCTCTATACGAGATCTCATGATCGCGTGTTTCGAAGATAGATGATACCGAATCGCACACTTATCCTATTGGAGATTTGTACTTATGTAATCATTTATTTCCACGCAGAACCCAATACCAACGAACAAGCCAACACCAGAGCCGAAGCGGCCACCGCGCCCAGTGAACATATCGTCGTTAGTAAAGCTGTCGCCCACGGTCGCGAACACGATACAGGTGACGTGGGCCGCAGACTTTACGCGTGCTTACGTCCTCAGCGTGTTCATGGTGCGTAAGCTCACGTCCGCCGAGCTGCTGCAGCGGTTAAAGAACAAAGGCACCAAGAATCCTGATTACACGCGGTCACTTAGTAAGTTATTATGTTTTTAATTACAGGCTTGAATTAGTTTGAGAGTTGATGATTTATTTATTTTATTTAATACTTCAAGCACATAAATGTACAGAGGCGGACTTAATGCCATAGCCATTTTCTACCAGTCAACCTTTGGGTAATGCAGAGACAAACAGTGGTAGATGCAATCATGAACATTGAGGAATAAATATTTTAAATACAAAGATACGCATAAACCTATTAAAACTGAATTTAATATATACCTAATTACGTATACATATAAGTACAAATAAATATACATAAATAAACTATGTGCTGAAGTACAACCCCTCAAACATTTTCTTTTCTATCTTTCTTAACTTTAAGGAGCGAAATAATGGAGATCAGCCATATTGGGCCCAAAATACAAAATTTTTCGTTTAACATTTTTCTTGCAATTTAGTTCTAAAATCAGGCTTTTTCATGTAAAAGTATGAATGATAAAAAAAAATACTCCCCTAAAAAGTAAGAAACAACAGGGTATTGGTGAAGGTCCACTTAAAATATGACTAAAACCTGATTTTAGAAATAAATATGCAAAAATATTGATATAGGAACACTCGCATAGGTTTATTGTTATAGTAGGTACAGCCCGATTCAAACTTTATGGCGGCTCAGAACATCAGGCGAGTCACTGCGCAGTACCAAATTCATGGGTCAGCGGGGGCGAGGTACTGCGCACTTCACAGCCGTCATAAAGTTATTAAAATACATAATAAATAAGTTTAATTTATTTTCGCCAATCGGTAGTTTTGTTTTATTAAAATGTACAAAGAGATTTTTCAACTTTAAAAAACAGCTGAAGGAATGGTCGTAGAGATTCGGCGCAATAGTAAAAAAATATAAGGAGGACTTCCCCAACCAGGTTAATAAATTTTTTTAGATGGCCGGGGCGACTTTGTGTTTTGGGCTCAACTTTGTATGAAACGTGGCTGGTCTTCTTTATTATTATAGTTAAAAATGCCGCTCACGATTACCCATTACCCAACAGTAAAAGAAAAGCTGTCAGAGGACTACGACAGCGAGATCGCGACGACATCTCTCCGTGTGTCACTGATGTGTCCACTGGGCAAGATGCGCATGTCTTGCCCGTGCCGGCCCGCCAACTGCCCTCATCTACAGTGCTTCGACGCGTCGCTGTTCCTGCAGATGAACGAGAGGAAGCCCACCTGGCTGTGTCCTGTGTGCGACCGTCCCGCACCTTATGACTCCCTGGTAGTTGATGGGTAAGAAACTGAATTTTGTATAATTTTCTAGGGATTGTGGAACTTTTTTTGTGTTAATACAGGATGAACAAAGGGGCTGAATGAGGGGCTCGTGGCTAAATAGTAATAGCCGCACGGGACTTCATGGTTTAGCAATGCAGACCACCCATTACATACTGAGATCCCTCCTAGTCCCGGAAAGCACAGTAAGCTGTTGGTTCCGGGTATCATTTGTAGATGTTTGACCGTCATCACGGGTATTCAGAAGCCCGAAAGTCTGACAACCATTCTAACCAAGGGTATCTTACCGACTAACTGGGTTGTGATTGTGTAGGTACTTCCAAGAGGTGCTGACTTCCACCCGGCTGTCGAACGACTGCAACGAGATCCAACTGCACGCCGACGGCAACTGGTCCGCGCACGCGCCGCCCGCGCGCGCTCCGCAGCAGGCGCAGCCCACCGCCGAGCCCGTCACGCTCATCTCCGATGATCTCGGTCAGTTGACGTAAAAAGTAGAGTTAGTTTATTGTCTAGGTAATATAGTAAGCAGGTTAAACACAGGATGAGAGGTTACAAACTATTATATGCTATTGAGCCTCAAACTAGGCAGTAATAGTCTGTATCTTGAGGATCTTGACAGTTACTTCGGTATTCAGTATCATGCAGTCGAAAGGCTGTCAAATCCTGGATGTAAGACAGTGAACCCCAAGCATCGTCAATCCGACCGATTCCGTGGCTCCCGTATCCAGATGATTTCAGCGACCTTCGGTAGTTCGTCGGTCCAGAGTGTTTAGGAAACGCTGCGCTTCATCTCAGCAAAATTTTATACACGATCTATTTGCGAACGATTGGACGAAGATTTTATTGGCATGTCAGAAGTAGGTTCTGTGTGAGGAATTAATGGAAGTGTTGTTAACTTTTTATCTTAACTTTATGATTTTCTCTTTTAAGTGCATGTGTATAAACTGTACCTTTAACTGGATTTTTGTAATTGGCTTGAAATCATTTTGATTAAAGAAAATAAATAAATTTATGACGACCGACAATCACCTCTAAAAGAAAATACTGGTATTCAGCTGCATCCGGTTAGACTGGAAACCGACCCCAACATAGTTGGGAAAAGGCTAAGCAGATGATGAATCACCTTTAAAATAATAAAATCGGAGGAATCCTCGTCAGAATTTTCAGAAATCGAGTCATCTGAACGTCTTCCCCCTGGTAATCTTGCAGTGATCAAATTGGAAATCTCAAGTGTTAATGGATCCGAGTAGGACAAAATTTCACCAAATGAGAAATATTAATTGAAAATACAGGCGTTAATGAATCATTGTAAACACAAGTTAGCTAACACTATTTGCTTGTCACACAGAAGTGATCCCAGTAGACAGCGGCGTGGGCGCGGGCAAGCGCGCGGCCGTGGGCGAGGCGCGCGCGCCGCGCTCGGCCGACGTCATGGTGGACCTGACGTCGGACTCCGACGACGACGCGCCGCTCAAGCGCAAGGTGCCGCAGCCCAAACCCACGCCGCCGGCTTCCGAGTCCAGCGTCAAGAGTGATGATAATTACTCATCGTCTAGCGGTAAGTTGAACACTTCTTTCTTGTCGCCAACAAACCAATGCCCCACCTGATTTTACCATAGTTTATGTATCCTATTCACAACCATTTAATTTGGTGACAGATTCAAAATAGTAACTTTTATGTTTAAGTAATAATTTACAAGTCGTTTCCCAGCAATAATTAATTTACTATCTGATAATATTTGTCCCTCAGCGGCAGAGGCAGTATCATCAAGCGGCTACCGCTCGCCGGGCGTGCCGGGCGCGGCGTGCGGCGTGATCTCGCTGGACAGCCCGTCGCCGCCCGCGCCCGCGTCGCCGCCCGCGCCCGCGCGCCCGCAGCTGTCCATCACGCCCGTCGCGCCGCCCGCGACCACGCCGCACCACATAGGTACACACATGGCTTGGCCACATAAGCCATATCCGCATCATCCGCACGGTAATTCGGCACATTTGAGTTTTTAGGAGACTGTCACTCATGTATGAGTAATGTTGTTGCACTTGCAACTGAACCGATGTCAATCGTAAATATGTTATCATTTCCAATATGTCCCCAAAATACAGGTAACTACCTAGTTTGGGGACCACCGTTCAAAGAAACTGATTTTAAAAATAGTTACCAATAAAATAACCATTTTATAGTTGTAAACTTGTAAGATCATTTTTGTAACAATGAACAAATAATTATCTTATCTTGTAATGTCTCAATCGACTGCAGTCTGGATGCACCTTTATAGACACGAAATTCTACAAAGCCCAAGTTCTTTCTAAATCTCCATGTGCCGTATTATCATATTATACTATACATAGATAGACATACAACCCCCTGCTGGACGCGCCGACTGCACCAGAAAACAGGTATAACCCGTAGGGCTAAAGAAACCAGCTGATGACCACATAGATAGCCAGTTTCCTACACCAAACAGGTAAATGATCACTCACCTGTAAACTGCCAGCGTCATAAAATATGAATACACAATACCCGTCGCCGCCGGCCACCTTTCAGATCTGCTGAGCAAGATGCCGCACTTATCCATCTCGCTGCTAGCGCCATCTTCGCCTTCGCCGATGGATTTAGGTAAACTAAATCATCCCTCTATCTAACCTGGTGTCGATGCTTGGCTAAAACTTCCACTTTAACTGACCTTGCTATGTTCTGCCCCTTGCCGCCTCCCGCCTGGCCGCTGCAGTTCCACACGACGTCGTGTCGGATGGCCCGCATCTGTCCATCACACCTGTCACGACGGCTGCGGCCTCGCCGCATCTTATTGGTAAATATCATCATCATCATGTCAATCTTGCAATAGACGAACAGAAAATGGTCCATCGCTAATGTTATAAGTAAAATAAAACTAATTTCAAAATAGTTACGAAAACTTGGCTTTTAAAAGTGTCTTGTAAAAGACTTAGATCTATTTACATAAATAAACATTTCGATTCATATTTAGTAGGGAATTAAATATAAACTTTTTTTTATTTAGCGGTTCTGTAGTGCGATTCTGTAACCATCTCACCGTGAAAACTCGAGTGAAGTAAGCATGGAGTGAGCTGTCAGTGTCATCCCACCTGATACTAGGGGTTGACCAAGCATACATTTAGAATCATAATCGAGATTTCAATAATATTTTTATGCTAATTCTATTGAATCATTTTATATAATTTCAAAGCTAGTATTTTAGTTGTCAAAACATTACCATTTTGTGGGGGCTATAAAATAGCAAAACCGAAACTTAGTCAGAACCTCAATGTTGTTTTTTCTTTTTTTTTTCTAAACTAGTCCTTATAGCCGGAGGCGCGAGCGCGTCACGCAGGAACAATAGATAATAAAATGATCAGTAGAATTAGCATATGAATATTGC
Source organism: Luperina nickerlii (assembly GCA_963855955.1). Taxonomy (NCBI): domain Eukaryota; kingdom Metazoa; phylum Arthropoda; class Insecta; order Lepidoptera; family Noctuidae; genus Luperina; species Luperina nickerlii. The sequence goes on along the minus strand of OY979679.1, from coordinate 15,457,885 downwards.
TAAAATCTCGATTATGATTGTTAATGTTTGCTTGATCAATCCCTTGCATTAGTGGGATGACACTGACAGCTCACTCCACGCAGTTTTCACGTTCAGATTTTTACAGAGTCGACATGCTGTTTCATACTAGTAGGCGGTAAGGTTCGGACAGTGAACAAATCATACACTTTAAGCATGATGTATGTATTGGCAATTTGTTTCTCCTTTGTATTGAGTGGAGCAGACCTATTATCATGTTATGTGGATAAGAATAGTCAACCTCTATCATGCATACTGCTGGAATGCAGGTTTCCTCTCTATGTACCCCTGCACAAGTACACATTTTTTTTTTGTTAGCCTTTTTTGTGTCCCACTAATGGGCAACAAGGGGAGGCCCCCCCCCCCCTATTCCCTTCTAAACCTGCCTTGTGCGATCCCTAGCTATGTTGGCACTGCAAACCTTATCAGATCGTCACACCACCTTTGCCGTGGTCTGTTTGCCTCGACGGCGACCTAAATAGTAGTACTCGCCAACAATGCTCGCCATCATTTGCCAATGATGCAGTTCTGTACTATAGATTTTCCCATTGGAATTATGACCAATATTACTATCTAACACTTCCTAGATTCCTCAGCCTCTCAAGATGACCACACTCATCTTGGTTAATCATGGATTTATTTTTACCCTACAAACCCAAAATACAGTAAAAAAACAAGTTGTTCTAAAAGCAGTTCCTGCATCTTACCGTAGATTGTTTCTTTGCATCGTATTATATTTCAAGTGTATTTACACCCAAACTATGTGCTGGTTCAGGTTCAAGCACGGGCGCCGATCGCGACGATGCTGAGGCGACGCCGGCGCATTGGGCGCCCTACGCCGACTCTGACAGGGATGATAACTTTAGAAAGTGAGTATTTTATCAGTGTAGCTATTCACAACCATCAGACAGGTTATCGTATCGACACATTTCTATTACCTGATTTGCCTTGCCCCCTATCTGATAACGGTCGTCTATTTGATTTAGGGCTGATTTTTCAATCGATCGATTTCTCCGTGGAATAAAATTGTCGTCTGACAGTTTTTGTATGGAAGAATTGTCAAAAAGTCAAAATTATTCCTTCGATAAAATTATCAGGTGTTGGAAAAATCAGCCCTTAAATTGACAAAATTTTCGGGTGTTGGTTTTGTGAACAGCACTTAGAGGTCTATGATAACATTGATTGATGTTCGATTCGGTACAGAAGCGTATCGAATGATTGTAAATAGCTATGCAGGTCACAATACTCTCTAATGTTCCAAAATAATCTTATGAGAATCCAAACAAATGGATCAGAAAACGGTACTTCATCATCTGCCTAGCCTTTTCCCAACTAAGTTGGGGTTGACTTCCAGTTTAACCCGATGCAGCTGAATACCAGTATTTTACACGGAGCGACTGCCTATCTGACCTCCACAACCCAGTTACTGGGTAATACGATACCCCTTGGTGAGACAGGTTGTCAGACTTTCGGGCTTCTGACTACCCGTAACGACTGTCAAAGATCCACGAATGACATCCGGGATCAACGGCTTAACGTGCTTTCCGAGACACAGAGGGTTCACGGTATGTAAAGATGGTCACCCATCTACAGACCAACCGCGGCAAGCGTAGCTTAACCTGATCGATCGATCTGTGCGGTTATTATTGAAGTGAAAACTTCTTTAGCGGCGCTGTGTACTTTTTTTGGAATGGGTAAAAACTTCTAAATTCGCGTCAGGTCACGTGACCCTGATCGAAAATTCGTAAGACGTAAAACGTCAGACGTAAAACGTAAGACGCGCGTTGTTGAGGACAGCGCCATCTATGCACATCGGGAAGAACTACGAGGGCCTCGCGTACTAACGTCAGACGTAAAACGTGACGCGCGTTGTTGAGGACAGCGCCATCTATGCACATCGGGAAGAACTACGAGGGCCTCGCGTACTAACTACGTAGTTCATCCAACAACGACGAGATGGCGCTGAACCACGGATATATAACTGACGACGAGCTTATTTGTAAATCTGAATAAATTCCTTTCACGAGAAGAATAAACCAGTCACTTTGGTCATCATACCTGATTTGCAAAAAACCCTATAAAATAAGGAACACACCTTAACACGCGTGTTTTGTTTATAAGACGATTCACAAAATACACTCGTAATTGTTCAAGTTTTCACTTCTGTCGGCACTACCGGAGTGCCAGTGTTTTTTTATTTAGCCACGGGGCCCCGCAGAAACGTACTTGTGGATGCCAAATTTGTAGTTCCACTTTCAAATTGACCGCTTCAGTTTGATAATTTGAATAAATTTCATTTGACAATAGGGAATATGCATGAATTTTTTTCATGGCATTTATTAACAAAATATGAAAATACCGTAGTAGAGATGACAAAAAGTGAAATTAAAATTGGCCAAGAAACACGGCCGATATGAGCATTTAAAAGTATTGATTACACACCAATTAGACAGAGAGATCCGACACAGACTGTGACGTCACATGTCACTACGGCCATATAAACTCCGTGTTAAATTTCGTTTTGCGAGAAAGAGATAGAAACAAATCTTCGATGACTCATATCTTTTTTAATTTCATAGTTATCCGAAAAACAGTTTTACTAAACTGTTTATTACATGAATGAGGATTAATTTTTTAAATAAAAAAACGACGGGTTGCACTCCGGGAGTGCCGGCAGAAGTGAAAACTTGAATATTAACGTTGTGCATTTTTAATATTTTGGAATGGTTAGAGAATAATTTTGTACGAATTGCTTTCATTATCAGTATAAAAGTACTATTATTTATGTGGTGGAATACAATATTCATTTATTGCACTATCGTACACAAACATGACAATTTATATTACATTAAAAATTTAACACTTCAGAACTATTACAATTATTTTACATTAAAAAGTTTATCTCTTAGGAAAATCAACTTCCATCCATAATTTCAACGACTTTTTCATCATCATCATTACCAGAACCATCATCGCTAATCTCTAGAACTGATACGATAGGTTTATGATAGCTGAAGTAAGAAACGAACAGTTTTGATTCGAACCTATTTAAGTGTCTAATAAAGACCGCATCAATAGTAGTTTTGTATTTCGTTGTGCTAAGATTGCGATCATTTGACATAGTTAAACCAAATTCATTATTTAAAAATTCAATTAATAGTTGATTTTTATCGTCTGCAAAGTTTATGTTGAAATCTCCACTCAAAATCATTGGCAATTCATCAAAGCTTTTTCCAATTTTTTTTGAAGCAATGCAGATGCGTCCTGAGAATAAATAAATAAATTTTCGTACAAGAAGTCTCGTATAGCACGCAATGACTTATCTGGAGAGATGTAAACGGCAACCATAATAATGAACTGATTATCACCAGAGTGGCAACGACTTATACAAATATCACCGATATCAGAAACAGTAGCATTAAACATGCTGTTGTATTTTACATGCACATCCATATAATTTGTACAATAATGATCTGTGTTCATATTTTGATAAATAGCTACTCCTCCCGCTGGACGATTATTTCTTCTGAAACTTGCAACAAAGTTGAAATTCGGAATGTCAATTATTTCATCGTTACCCATATGAGTTTCTGATAAAATTAACACATTCATCTTTTTAACAAGAGCGTCAATTGCTAGATCATTCACGTGCGCACGTAAACTTTGACAATTGAATGAAAAAATAGACAATCTATTATTCTTAGATATAAAATCTAGAAGTGTTTCGGTGATGGTTTGCAAAGGATTTTCACGTAATCGTTTCAATTCAATTGATAAATCTTCTCGATGAGTTGTTGATCTCTTTTGATTTTTTGTTGTGTTTGAATCTTCCACCTGTGCGTTTCCTACTCTGCCATGATAAAATTTCCAGCTCGCCCTTGTGTTTTCTTCAGTGACTAAGAACAAACCTTCTATACTAGTTACTCTTGATAACGCAACGTACACCAATTCTCTTGAATGAGAACGATTGTATTCATAAACAATGGCATCGAAAGTACCTCCTTGGGATTTGTGAATTGTCATTGCCAAAGCCGAAATCAGTGGAAAATGTGTTCTTTTTGCCACTATAGTTTTATTTTTGTTGAGTGGTATTGACGATGATTGTAGAGAAATTGGAACAGCGTCTTTTTCAATGTTTAAGCGTGCAATGTCGCTTCTAAATTTTGTTGCACGTTTTTGACCAATGGATTTCGAGAATTTGAACCAAAGTCTTGTGATTTTATCACTTTTATCAGATTCTATGAGTAGTAATTTTCCTACAGTGCCATTAGATAAACCATCAGCGACATCTATGTTTATAGTTATCATATAGGGTCGGTTAGGAACTAGAACTAGTTCATAAGGTAATCCACCAGTCTCGTCAGGTTTCATTTTATGTAACTTCTGCCTTACAAAATTTTCTTGCTCTGCATTATGACAACCAACGAAAACATCCGATGCTAATGAAACAATTTTATTCTCAAAACTGTTCAAAATTGTATTGTTGTATTCGTTAACCTTATTATTCGTAAACATAAGTCTAGTTCCTTCCGGACATTCTGATTGTGCGTGTTCTTTAGTTACAAATCTTGATTCTATCATATTTAATTCTTCTGTTAGAATGAACCCATCACCGATTTTAGTTAAAATGGCAGAAAAGAGTCTATTTTCTTGGCGCATTACCTTCTTGAGTTCGAATTGATGAAATTTTCGCCAAATTGATTCACCAGTAATTTTTTTTTTTAATTTGCTTGAAGATCGGTGTGGCTTTTACAGGGGGTAATTGGCGCAAATCTCCGATAAGGATCACGTCCAATCCGCCGAAAGCTTTTGTAAACAAGCCAGTGATTTGCTTCAAACGTTCATTAATTTGTTCTAATAATTCTGCTGAAACCATGCTTACTTCATCAATGATAATAACCTTAATGAACTCAAATAGCGCTCTGTATTGATGAGCTTTTTCGATGTTGAGTGGCAATAGCCTTGAGAGTGATATACTTAAAGCATTATGCACCGTTGTTCCACCTATGGCTGTAGCAGCTTTTCCAGTTGAAGCACAAGCAATGTATGCGTTGAAAATTCGATCCGTGTCGGAAAATTATAAATCTCCATGAGTGCTTTTATTACAAACGTTTTACCACTACCGGCTGGCCCAGTCAAATATATCAACAATGGATTTTGCATTGGCTCGTTGTTTGATATCAAATGATGCATAGTGTGAAACAAAATTTCTCGTTGTTCCTCGTTTGCTTTGCGCATAAGCCCATAAAATTCTGGATAAGGTAAGATATTATCTTTCTTTTTAGCAATTGATCCAAGCTTATCAAACAACGCAAGGCATAAATCATCATTTAAATCTGCGTTTGGATTGTGATATAATTCAGCAAATGGGTTTTCATTAGGAATTCTACCAACGACGTCGTTTATTTCCTCTCCATCATCGGAAACATATTCACGACATAACTCCCTGCAGATTTGCAATGTTTTTTCGATGTCAAGATTTGATTCGAACTCTTTTCTTCGATCTAGAATAAGTGCCTCATTTTCTTCGTATAACTGAAGATATCGCGATTCTGCAAGAATTTCCGATTCTTCATGACGGAACGGAAGGTGCAAAGTAACCATTTCTCTCCGATACTCATTGTAGTCTGTACCCATATCATAATTGCGATATCGTATAACTTTTGGTTCTTCTCTGAGTACATAGTCACCCTTGTTATTTTTATAATATTTAGCAACAAACTGAGCAAGAGAAATACCTGCTAAATCTTCAGGTCTCTTCTCATACTTGTCGAACCAATTTTCCTTCCATATGTCGGTTGAATCATCTTCTAGTTCACTTAATTCTTTCATTGTCTTCTTTATTCTATGCCTTTCGACCGGCCAAATAGTTGGTATATAGACAATAACAGTTGAACTTTTTGACATTGGTTCTCTCAATAAATACCATGCAGCCTCTTGACTCGTCATCTCAGTGTGGTTCAAAAGATTAATGCTAATATTTTTAGTAATGTCAAATAAATTGAACTCAGGATGTTCATCCATTATTTCAATTATTTGTCTTTGTAAATTGCTAACACCTCTGTTAGTTTTGTTAACATATTCGACCACGTAAGCTGCACAAGAATATTCTTCAGTTATAAATTGGAAATCAGTGTTGGATCTGACAACGTTGAATATGAAGGGATTAAATGGATTATTCCACTTTTCACATAGTTCACGTTTTGGAAAAACTCGTGGTCTATTAATTCCTGCTCGAATAATGTTGACATATTCGTCATCTGAAGCAATATTATTTTCATCGTAAAACGATTGAAAACCATTGTATTCGTATTTTTCCAAGTTTTTTTGGATTGAATTATATTTAGCTTTGTACTGTTGGAAACCATTTTCTGTATCTGGCATAGGCGTCAAAATCATGGTTTTCTTAACTGGCATAAACGGAGCGTCAAATCTACATTTTTGTTGTCGTCTCGATGCTATACCTTTATAGCAAGTAAAAGTATGCTTATGAGTTTGTAATCGGATATCACCAGAAGCCTCGGCAGCAGATACTGATATCAGAAAATCTATAAGATCGATAGCTTTATTATAATCTCTGTTAAGGGCGTCTTCTGGGGCATTATCTAACCAAGCTAAAATATGCGCATGTGGACTACCTCGATGTTGGAATTCAATTCTTTTAAAGTAATGCAAAATCCTGTATTTTTTGAAAGGACTGTGCCTTTTTGATTGTAATATTTTTAAAAGAATTTCGACTAACTTATTGAAGTATATAGCACATGTTACGGCATCTTCATTAATAAGAGTGCTTTTCTCAATAAAATGCAAATACGCTGCCTCTTCAACCGATATTTCCGCATTATTTTTCAAATTATGCAACAATTGTAATAATTTAGGCCATCCAATTTCATTAGCACTGATGGTAAAGAAAACAGTTGGCTTACCGTATTGACGAATCATAGCAAAAAGATCTCTTTTTCTTTCTGCCCAATAGTATGCTGAATTCGGAATAGAACGAAGGAATGCCAAATTAGTTTCAATGCAGCCGTGAATATAATCATCAGATTGTATTTGGTCTTTAGTTATTGCAATACCTTGGCCGACATGCTTGAATGCAATATGAAGAGAGTCCTTTATTCTAATTCTCATTATTTTCATAGCCATGTACAACAAGTGTTGAGGGGTTACTCCTCGTCGATCAGATCTCCTTAATTCACTCGTAGCCATCATGAAGGGTGTGACCGCATTCCTAAATTCTCTGAATTGCCCCAAATATATTTGTGGAAAAGATAATTCTTCAGCATGTTCATCAAATAGCAAACTCTTTGGAGCATTACCTAAAAATGAAAGCAAAAGTAAATCATATATTTTATGTATCTTCTTGTTCAATAAATTAAAGAAACATGAAAATAAAAATAAAAAAAACTACCTTCGCCTGGAGCGATTCTCAAGTACATATCGTCGTTCCACATCAATGTTTGCTGTTGTGCAATTAAACATTCCTCGATGGGTATTTGTTCTAAAATGTCATTGTCGCCATCTTCATCAAAGATGATTTCATTTTCAACGTCATAACTTCTATCGTTCAAAAAATCATCGTCAACTAAAACATCGTAGGACTTGTAAAGAGGAGTATCTTTTAAATATCGTAACCACAATTTCACTTTTCTCTTGGTCACTATACCATACACGTAGCTAGATTTGTGAATTTTTTTCCTTTTAATGTGAACTGTTATAGCATGATCATCATCCACTTGTCTTGGTAACTGATGCACCATTGTGTTTACTTCAATTGGAACATTTATCACTTGCCCGTATATTCCATATTGACCGTGAACATACCGAAGCCTTCGAATTTGCATAAATGGAATCCTTGGCGATATAAGTCTTTCAGTTACCAAGTCCAAAGGAAAATCTTTAAGACAGTCTGGAAGTGGTGGATATTTGAATCCATTGTAAACTGATAGTGGGGGGATACGTTCCTTTTGAATAGCTGTAAAGCAAGTCGAACATATTTTTATTTTCAATATAGCAATGTTTGAGAGCAATGTTCTTATAAATGCAATTTTTGGAGTTGCATCGTTATTCTGCAAATATTTCAAATCTTTTATAAACCACAGTCTGTCACAAATGTCACAAGCATGACCAAATTCATTTCCAACAAAATCATTTTCAAATTGTCGATGAGCAGAAGAATTCTGTTGAAAAGCAGAGTATGTTTGAAGATGTATATTAGGTGGAGATGATTTAACAACTTGAGAAGGAAAATGCCTTTGACGCACTCTATCTTCGATAGAATTGTAGTTAGAATGTATTGATAGACTTGAAGGTACATCTCTCGGCAATAAATCTGCAATTTGGGAACTACAGATAACTGGTGGAACATATGTCACACCTCCGGTGGACGGGCCTGCAATTTGTGAAGTATTAATGACTGGTTGTACATCCAACACATCTCTGGCGGACGAGCCTATTTGTAAATTTGATGTTCTTTTTTTATCTCTATACTGCTTAGAATATTCTTTGTTTTTCTGCTTTTGTTTTCTTTCATCTTCTTTCTTCTTTTCATCATCAGAGAAGTAAGGCGTGAAGTGCAGCTCACGAAGATCAAGATGAATCCAATTATGTGTATCATTTGCTTTAAAATGACAGAAGCGAGTGTCTTCATTTTTTGAAATTACGTTGAAATAGTGGTAATGCACACAAATATTTTGATTATATTTTTTCGCAAACAAGTATAAACAATCCAAATCTCCATATTCATTGTTACTTGAGAGTATGTTGTATGCTTCCTGTGGATTGTGGCAGGAGTTTAAATAAGGTGAATCACGTAACTGTCTTCTCAAATCACAAGTCAAAATTTGAAGTTGCAGAATACGTATGAGTGAGTGGAAAAGACAATTACCATCACCTGGAATATCTGTAGTTCTGTGTAGAATGACTTTGGGGGTAATGCATTCGTGACTCTCTTCATATATACGAAGTTGTTGGGTGAGGAATTGATTTTGTTCGAGCTGTACATTTTCTAAATTTTGAGAAGTCCTGTATTGCACAACATTCTCTTGGTCTTCATTACTGTCCAATTTCTTTTTTTTCCTGCGAAAAAACAAAGAAATCATAAAATAAAATAATAAGAATATGAATCATACATATACATTACAATATTTAAAATATGAAATTAAATTACATTTGCAAATCATCCAATTTCTTTTGGAACAATTCTTCTACATTTTCGTCATTTTCCTTTAAATCTTTTGTACGTTGATAATATGCCCTTTGATTCTCACGGTGTCTTTTTCTTTTTTCTTCTTCTTTTTCTTCCTTCGAATCTTTTTTCTTTAAATCTTTTTTACGCTGACGCCATGCCCTTTGGTATTCTCGATTTCGTTCTTTTTTTTTTTCTTTTCTTTCTCTGAAAAAACGGAGATTATTTATTATTATCTTATTTCATTTGAAATTATTTGTTTGGTAAACCTACACCGCACATGTGCATATTGTGATGCTATGAAAATATAGGTTAATGCTATAAAGTACAAACATATTACAAATATGACATCTATAATGTGTAAGTACATATTTATCTACATTAATAATTTCGTCAAGCAGTACGGTAGATTCGATCAAAACCTAATCTTAATAATAAAATTATATTAATTAATAAATGAAAATTAATTAAACCTAACCTAACCTGAATAATTTTTCTTCCTTCGAATCTTTTTTCTTTAAATCTTTTTTACGCTGACGCCATGCCCTTTGGTATTCTCGATTTCGTTCTTTTTTTTTGAAGTGAAAACTTCTTTAGCGGCGCTGTGTACTTTTTTTGGAATGGGTAAAAACTTCTAAACTCGCGTCAGGTCACGTGACCCTGATCGAAAATTAGTAAGACGTAAGACGAACGTAACGTAAGACGCGCGTTGTTGAGGACAGCGCCATCTATGCACATCGGGAAGAACTACGAGGGCCTCGCGTACTAACTACGTAGTTCATCCAACAACGACGAGATGGCGCTGAACCACGGATATATAACTGACGACGAGCTCCATGCGAGCGGCTTGCTTCTCTTACCACTGCCGCGACCAACACCACGAACTGAAGTCTATCCTGTGTGCTTATTTGTAAATCTGAATAAATTCCTTTCACGAGAAGAATAAACTAGTCACTTTGGTCATCATACCTGATTTGCAAAAAACCCTATAAAATAAGGAACACACCTTAACACGCGTGTTTTGTTTATAAGACGATTCACAAAATACACTCGTAATTGTTGAAGTGAAAACTTCTTTAGCGGCGCTGTGTACTTTTTTTGGAATGGGTAAAAACTTCTAAACTCGCGTCAGGTCACGTGACCCTGATCGAAAATTCGTAAGACGGATGGAGAGAGGACAGGCGGCGCAGGGCGCTTGCGCGAATGTTCGTGTGTGTTAATGTTATAGCGTGCCACGCGCATCCATGGATGGTGACAGCTGATGACTCGACCGTCAGCATAGTGGCCACACTGCTGTGTATTTGTGAAATTCGTGTATATAAAGTGTTTAAAATATGGAAATTGAACAAAGTGCATCTATTAATGAAAAAAGTGACGAAGAAATAGCGAAAGAAAATGAGTGAGTACTTTATAAATATACTAGATAAACATTTAATTAATTTTCATTCTTTAATTGATATAATTTTATTATTCAGGTTAGGTTAGGTTTAATTAATTTTCATTTATTAATTAATATAATTTTATTATTAAGATTAGGTTTTGATCGAATCTACCGTACTGCTTGACGAAATTATTAATGTAGATAAATATGTACTTACACATTATAGATGTCATATTTGTAATATGTTTGTACTTTATAGCATTAACCTATATTTTCATAGCATCACAATATGCACATGTGCGGTGTAGGTTTACCAAACAAATAATTTCGAATGAAAATAAATGAAATAAGATAATAATAAATAATCTCCGTTTTTTCAGAGAAAGAAAAGAAAAAAAAAAAGAACGAAATCGAGAATACCAAAGGGCATGGCGTCAGCGTAAAAAAGATTTAAAGAAAAAAGATTCGAAGGAAGAAAAATTATTCAGGTTAGGTTAGGTTTAATTAATTTTCATTTATTAATTAATATAATTTTATTATTAAGATTAGGTTTTGATCGAATCTACCGTACTGCTTGACGAAATTATCAATGTAGATAAATATGTACTTACACATTATAGATGTCATATTTGTAATATGTTTGTACTTTATAGCATTAACCTATATTTTCATAGCATCACAATATGCACATGTGCGGTGTAGGTTTACCAAACAAATAATTTCGAATGAAAATAAATGAAATAAGATAATAATAAATAATCTCCGTTTTTTTAGAGAAAGAAAAGAAAAAAAAAAAGAACGAAATCGAGAATACCAAAGGGCATGGCGTCAGCGTAAAAAAGATTTAAAGAAAAAAGTTCCGAAGGAAGAAAAAGAAGAAGAAAAAAGAAAAAGACATCGTGAGAATCAAAGGGCATATTATCAACGTACAAAAAATTTAAAGGAAAATGACGAAAATGTAGAAGAATTGTTCCAAAAGAAATTGGATGATTTGCAAATGTAATTTAATTTCATATTTTAAATATTGTAATGTATATGTATGATTCATATTCTTATTATTTTATTTTATGATTTCTTTGTTTTTTCGCAGGAAAAAAAAGAAATTGGACAGTAATGAAGACCACGAAGAAGGTTGGTATATAGTAAAACTTCTTTAGCGGCGCTGTGTACTTTTTTTGGAATGGGTAAAAACTTCTAAACTCGCGTCAGGTCACGTGACCCTGATCGAAAATTAGTAAGACGTAAGACGAACATAACGTAAGACGCGCGTTGTTGAGGACAGCGCCATCTATGCACATCGGGAAGAACTACGAGGGCCTCGCGTACTAACTACGTAGTTCATCCAACAACGACGAGATGGCGCTGAACCACGGATATATAACTGACGACGAGCTCCATGCGAGCGGCTTGCTTCTCTTACCACTGCCGCGACCAACACCACGAACTGAAGTCTATCCTGTGTGCTTATTTGTAAATCTGAATAAATTCCTTTCACGAGAAGAATAAACCAGTCACTTTGGTCATCATACCTGATTTGCAAAAAACCCTTGAAATTATGGATGGAAGTTGATTTTCCTAAGAGATAAACTTTTTAATGTAAAATAATTGTAATAGTTCTGAAGTGTTAAATTTTTAATGTAATATAAATTGTCATGTTTGTGTACGATAGCGCAATAAATGAATATTGTATTCCACCACATAAATAATAGTACTTTTATACTGATAATGAAAGCAATTCGTACAAAATTATTCTCCAACCATTCCAAAATATTAAAAATGCACAACGTTAATATTCAAGTTTTCACTTCTGCCGGCACTCCCGGAGTGCAACCCGTCGTTTTTTTCTTTTCTTTCTCTGAAAAAACGGAGATTATTTATTATTATCTTATTTCATTTATTTTCATTCGAAATTATTTGTTTGGTAAACCTACACCGCACATGTGCATATTGTGATGCTATGAAAATATAGGTTAATGCTATAAAGTACAAACATATTACAAATATGACATCTATAATGTGTAAGTACATATTTATCTACATTAATAATTTCGTCAAGCAGTACGGTAGATTCGATCAAAACCTAATCTTAATAATAAAATTATATTAATTAATAAATGAAAATTAATTAAACCTAACCTAACCTGAATAATAAAATTATATCAATTAAAGAATGAAAATTAATTAAATGTTTATCTAGTATATTTATAAAGTACTCACTCATTTTCTTTCGCTATTTCTTCGTCACTTTTTTCATTAATAGATGCACTTTGTTCAATTTCCATATTTTAAACACTTTATATACACGAATTTCACAAATACACAGCAGTGTGGCCACTATGCTGACGGTCGAGTCATCAGCTGTCACCATCCATGGATGCGCGTGGCACGCTATAACATTAACACACACGAACATTCGCGCAAGCGCCCTGCGCCGCCTGTCCTCTCTCCATCCGTCTTACGAATTTTCGATCAGGGTCACGTGACCTGACGCGAGTTTAGAAGTTTTTACCCATTCCAAAAAAAGTACACAGCGCCGCTAAAGAAGTTTTCACTTCAACAATTACGAGTGTATTTTGTGAATCGTCTTATAAACAAAACACGCGTGTTAAGGTGTGTTCCTTATTTTATAGGGTTTTTTGCAAATCAGGTATGATGACCAAAGTGACTGGTTTATTCTTCTCGTGAAAGGAATTTATTCAGATTTACAAATAAGCACACAGGATAGACTTCAGTTCGTGGTGTTGGTCGCGGCAGTGGTAAGAGAAGCAAGCCGCTCGCATGGAGCTCGTCGTCAGTTATATATCCGTGGTTCAGCGCCATCTCGTCGTTGTTGGATGAACTACGTAGTTAGTACGCGAGGCCCTCGTAGTTCTTCCCGATGTGCATAGATGGCGCTGTCCTCAACAACGCGCGTCTTACGTTACGTTCGTCTTACGTCTTACTAATTTTCGATCAGGGTCACGTGACCTGACGCGAGTTTAGAAGTTTTTACCCATTCCAAAAAAAGTACACAGCGCCGCTAAAGAAGTTTTCACTTCAAAAAAATCATGCGTATTCCCTATTGAGGTTAAGGCGAAAGCGCCAGGGTAGCCCGCGAAAAGTGTTTTTAGGTTTTTTGCAATTTGCTGGTCAGTATAAGTTGTACGTTGATTAATATAAGATTCGCGGCCGTAACAAATATGTATTTTACAGAATTATAATCATTAAAGTCATCAACACAACTCTCTAAGACTACGTAAGTCCAAAGAATAACTGTTTCATGAAATCATCATGCTTTGGAGTTACGTGGTCTTAGAGAGTTGTGTTGATGACTTTAATGATTATAATTCTGTAATTTATACATATTTGTTACGACCACGAATCATATTTTGATCGACGTACAACTTAATACTGACCAGCAAATTGCAAAAAACGTAAGAAAATTTGAATTTCGCGGGCTACCTTAGCGCTTCCCTCTTAACTTCATAATCTTAGAGTAAACTAGTTGCGAACTCAAACTCACTGGTGCTCAAAAAGCACGCTGTCGCACCTGGCTTCGTGTCCGACAGAGCTAGTATCAGTGATGAACAGTTATGATTCCAGTCTACACGCACAACGTCTAGTTCTCACACACAGAAACACCGTTCCGAACTGATAGGCGCGTAAAAAAAAATCGAAAAGTACTTTGGCAAATCATGTTTTATGAAAAAAACCACTGCATAAATCAATTATAAATAAAGTTTATTGAACTCTTCGATAATTGAGCGTTGTCGTTACGGACTTGGTTTTGAAGATTTCACAGTTCTTTTATTACTTATTTAGACCCAAAGTTACATTAAAAATAGCAAGAAAAACGAATCTTTGTTGGCTTATAACTTTTTAATGGCTTTTATTTTTACTATTCTGTTTCCGTACAAACAAAATTAATAATAAGTTAAAACGATATCATGTTTAACTTTGGATGCACAATTTCAAACAGTGGAGTAATACTCTCCCGAAATTTGTATTGAAAAAATATCGACTAGTGGCACCTTAAGTTTCGTCGGTGATTTTTTCAATTACAATTTAATAATTTTATTCAAACAAACTGTTGGAAAAAGTGCCAAGATATACAAACTTGCGTGCAAAAAATCAACCCACCCCGCTCTTCGATTTGAAACAATATAATTCAACAAGGTTTTACTAACAATAACCTAATATATTGTATATTAAAACCTTCCTGAAAGTTATTTGAGCAAAGTAAATAAAATATATCAGAATTATAAAATTCTAGTGATTCGTATTCTAAAAAATCTCAACCATTTAGGCAAAGGTTGAGATTTTTGCTAATTGCTATGACTGTACCTTACCCACCTTCACACAATATAAATAATAAATTATATTCATTATGATTTTTGAGATCCCGTGGGTCCGTGGCTAAATAATAACAGCCGCACAGGTCGATCGATCAGGTTAAGCTACGCTTGCCGCGGTTGGTCTGTGGATGGGTGACCATCTTTACATACCGAGACCCCTCCGTGCCTTGGAAAGCACGTTAAGCCATTGGTCCCGGTTGTCATTCATAGATCTTTGACAGTTGTTACGGGTAGTCAGAAGCCCGAAAGTCTGACAACCAGTCTTACCAAGAGGTATCGTATTATCCAGTAACTGGGTTGTGGAGGTCAGATAAGCAGTCGCACCATGTAAATACTAGTATTCAGCTGCATCCGGTTAGACTGGAAGCCGACCCCAATATAGTTGGGAAAAGGCTAGACAGATGATGATGATTTTTGAGATATTGTGTCTCAAATGGAGAGCATGGGATGGGCCAATTTTTTGCACGCAAGTGTAGTTTAATCGTCTAAATACAGATGAATGCTTCCTAATTCCCTTTAGTGAGTGATTGCGTAAGAATTTAACATGAGCAGGGTTTGTTTACACTTTCATGAGATACTATTGGAACAGATGACATCGTGACCCTTACGCATGTTGAATGTTGCAATCATAGACACATAGAAAGTTCCATTGTCTCGCGTAGATTTACGTTCTGGCAGGTCAATAATGATGATGCATGACGAATTCTCATTAACCTCATTCAAATACATCGTTGAAACACTTCATATAGTATAGACTCACCTCAGTAGTGTTAGTGAACATAATGCAAGCTAGTGCAAAGTGAAGTGCTTCTCTTCTAACATGTTTCTAAGCTATATTTTTTAACACAAGTTTTGTTTTAACTATACTAATAATAAAACAGAAGAGTTGCTTTGTTTGAACGCACTAATCTCTGGAACTACCGGCCGAATTTGTTTTTTTTTTGCATTTGATAGCCCAATTCTTGAGGATATAATATTTATCATCACGTTATGACCCTTGGAGCCGAGTAAAAAGAAAAAGATAAAGAAAGAACGCTAAGCGAAAACGAACTACCAGTGCGGGCAACCGATGCGATGCCGTGCGACGGGTGAGGGTGGGAGGACAAGAAATTACATGCGGACGAACTCGCGGGCAGTAGCTAGTCCATACTACACTATTTGCGCTGTAGCATGGTGCGGGTGACAGTTGCCCGTATGACGTTGACATTTGTCAGTACCACGTAGGGATGTGAGGTTATGCAATTCATTTTTATCGCTAACGATACTCGCAGCGTGAATCTAGTTCTCTTTAATATTGTTATGAAAATTAGTGTATTATTCAGTTGTGCAGTGTAACTACGTGTGTGCTACGTGTATAAACTTGTCAATATAAATGTTTTATGGCTACATAATTATCTTTGTACTTATATAAAATAATCAAAATCGGGTTTATGTTTTTTTTTTCGTGACAACATTTTTGCTCTATGGTGCATCGGCGCGGCGGCCATGTTGTTTACCCGTGCGATGCTGTGAGTGCGAGTACGAGTGCAAGCGCGTTATATTGTGACTTAATGTGACACGTATTACGATTTCATTGTTTGTTTTCATTTTTGTTAAATTGTTATTTGTTATAAGTTTGTTGAGTTTGTTGTTATTACCATGCCTAAGCATACAAAAAAAACTGTTTTGGGTAGTCAGGCCAGGGAGCTTGTTGTTCGCCTCCGAGACTACTTTGAAAGAGAACAACAAAATAATGGACCGTTGTTACCATTGAATCATATTGTAGAACGAGTAGCCGAAGCTCTTGATATTGGCCGCAATACTGTTTCGCGTATAACACGTGAGAAAATTGGCCAAGATGGGATGTTTGAAAATAAATTATCGACACCCAACAAAAAGCGGACCAAGGTGAAGCCAATCACAGATTTGGATGATTTTGCTAAGGTTGCTATTAGAAATCATATTTATGATTATTATAGAAGAATGGAGCTACCCACATTGCTCAAGCTTCTAAAATCATTAAAAGAAGCTGACTTGTTCAAAGGAGGTATTACTTCGCTACGGCAAGTTATAAAAGATATTGGCTTTGTTTACAAAAAAGTTAACAAAAGAAAGATTATTATGGATAGGACTGACATTGCCCTAGCAAGATGTAGATTTTTAAGGAAGGCCAAAAACATAAGTGATTGGAGCAAAGTTGTCTTTTTGGATGAAACGTGGCTAAACGCCAACCACACAGTGGGTAAAAGTTGGACCGACGATACGGCACAATCGTGTACCAAAGTGCCGGAAGGCAAAGGCGAACGCCTTATTATTTGTCACGCAGGTACAGCAAGTGGATTCGTCCCTGATTGTTTGCTGGCTTTTAAGTCAAAAAAAACTACGGAGTATCATGAGGAGATGAATTACGAAAAATTTAAAGATTGGTTCATAGGTCTATTAAACAATTTAAAAGAGCCTATGACCATAATAATGGACAACGCACCCTACCATTCGGTGCAAGTTAATAAACCCCCAAACCAATCCAACCGCAAAAGCGAGTTGGTGAAGTGGCTGAGTGAAAATGGAGTTACAGCAGATATAAAAATGTTAAAGACGGAGCTTATTGCCTTAGTCCGACGCCATAAGCCACCAACTCCTACCTATGCTCTGGACGAGATGGCAAAAGAAAAAGGCCACCAGGTCCTTCGACTACCACCCTACCATTGCCAGTATAACGCTATTGAGCTGATTTGGGCCCAAATAAAAGGTATGCTTTTAATTTCAATTCCCATTTTGAAGCTTTATAAAAAAATCAGCTTTCCGATCGTAGCATGTACCTAGTTTAAAAACATTACCAGATACTAGATTAGGCTGATTGATGATTATTTGAATACTTTTTTTTATAAGTTCGTTTATTTTTAGGTTACGCCGCAAGAAATAATACTTCGCCGCCATTTACGGCAAATAAGATGTTGGCCCTATTACAAGAGGCCATCAACAATGTTCAACCTGAAGACTGGTCGAAGGTCGTGAATAAAACAAAAAGGGACATTATGTCTGATTGGGATCGTGACATACATATTGACAACATAATTGAGTCATCGTTAATAATATCCGTCACAGATTCAGATGATGAATTGAGTGACAATTCAGATGTTCCTGACTCTGATATGAGTTTAGACGAATAACATGTATTTTTTTTTAGCAACCTTTTAAGCAACCTTACCCTATAAATGTTCTGTTGTATAATTAGACCTTTTAAAAATAAAAATTGACCTACGCACAATATACGTTTTTTATTATAAAAAATATCGACTATCCATCGTAGCAGTACATCCCATCACTAAATACGTCTATGGCGTTACGTTATACGCATAACACTTTGCTTAATTTTTCATTCAATTTGATTTTATTTCTTGATTAGAACATTCTGGTTGGGTTTAATTTAATTTACTACAGTTATTAATTATTTAATATATTACGAATGTGGTACAACTGAAATATTAAGTCATAAATTGTAAATCGCGGCAACTTTCAAGAGTGAAACGAAATGTTACTGAAACTGTCACCCGCACCATGCTACAGCGCAAATAGTGTAATATTATAAATTCCTAAGTAACTCTGTCTGTCTGTATGTTACCTTTTTACGCCTAAACCACTGAACGGATTTCGATAAAATTTGGCAGAGAGATAGATTGCATCCCGGGGAAGGACATAGGATAGTTTTTATCGACATACCTCGCGGGCGAAGCCGTGGGCGGAAGCTAGTACTTTATATATTTTGGTTTGGAAGGTAGTCTAGTAGTAGGCCTATGGGCCATGCATTGTAGTCTGTAATAAATGATAAAATACTATAATTTCTACCCAGATTTCTAGGCGAGTCTTAATAACCAATATTCATCTAACAAGTGCAATGCCTCCATTCAGATACTGACTGAGGGAGAAGAGTGGCCGCACTTCATATACCAGCGACCATTCTTCAGAAGAAGACCCGGAGGCGTCGTACCCGGAGGTGCCGCTGCTGCCGCCGCCGTAGAGGCCGCGCCGGCCGGCTCGAGCACGCGCGGCCTCCGCCGCCCTGCCAAAGCAAATCTTCCAGTGGACACAAGCAGGCTGCTACACACACTGTACATAAAGTCTAACGCTCGAGTGTCACCGCGGGAGTCACATTCCACTTGACTTTCTGCTCGAACCCCACTCACTACATGGACCCACCGTGTTCCACGTGGACATTGAACTCTACCATATTTACTGTTGTGACTAACGTGCATTTTGTTCACCAAATATGTGTAAATCTGTGAAATAAATCCTTGAATATTGCAGAATAAGCTAGCGAAATCAAATATTTTAGTCTGTAAGGGCCTTGATTTTACTAGATTCACTGTAGTGTAGACCTATGTCATGATAAATATTGAAATTATTTCAATATCCGAAGAGCATTGTATTATAGAATCATTTTTACAAAAGATAGTTTTAAAGTATTTGTATTACATGATCTGTATGTGTCTCAATGAGTCGTACATGTATGAATATCATGTGAGAATGAGATCAGTTGTAAAATAGTTATAAAATTTAAATAAGGCCTTAGGATTCAAACTTTTGAATGCGCAAGTATTTCGTAATTTTGTATTTTTTTAGGTAGCAAATGTCGTGTAACGACTATCCATTTTCTTAATTGAAATAACGAATTATCTGTTGCTTTGCACACTTATCATTTTAAATAAAAATTAATTACCTAACTTTAGCTCTCATGGCAAGTCTTTATTATGGTAATCCACACAAAACATAATTCTAGAGTCTATTTGGGGCTCTGCTTATGGGATTGTCAAGTATGATTTAGTATATAGTATATAAAATCATTTTGATGTTAGACAGAATGCATGTTTTACTGACGAAAAATTATGCTTTTAAACAAACAAATGTATGTTGTTAAACCGAAATCATCTTGATAAGTGTAACTGCGAATGTGTTGTGTTGAACAGCGTTACTGACACAGGCAGACTTGTCAGTCCAACAGTTCCACCTAGGGAATGCAATCACAATTACCCAAAATAGGCTCAATTTTCATTTTAAGAATATATCATTTCTAAACTCAAATCGTAGGCGAGATTTCGCTCTTTAAACCTCAAATGGCCAATCTCGACAGCAGAGTTAGCAGACGAGATTTGACTAGAGATTGCATTCCCTAGTTCCACCTGAAGCATCATTTATTTAGCCTAAATGTTGATGTGAGTTGGTGTCACTTAGACGAACGTGAGATTAGTATCAACTAATATTATTATTCATTCATTGAAACTGTGTCTATAATTTACCAAATTATTTAATTCTACACCTCTAGCTGCTCACGACACGACAGTTGAAATGTAAAAAGTACTTATATTAAACCAAATTTTTAATTTAATAATCCTTTTAGTGCTTTTATTGTTGACTGAGTCGCCCTGTATGAAATCACTTGAAAACTGTTCAGGAATTTCTTCGTTGATGAACTTGTTGATTATGAAATTTTTGCTGCAAGTCAAGCACGAGAACTTGTTAGACTCAAATGCTTTTAACTTGTTTATTATAGCAAGTATAGCATAACTTAGTATAATAATAAAACCCATGACAATGTTCTCTTTGAATATTGTTTAATTATTTCTGTCTACCTTATTTGCATTGGCAACAGTGATGTTTCTATAAACAACCTGTGATTGGTGTTTTGAACGTCTTGTTAATGTTTAAATTCAATAAATCTTCGATCTAATAATTTATGTATTCAAACTAATGATTTCATAGTAAGTCTAAACCACGTTGCTGAGTCAATACTACTACCGAATAATATTAATTTTTCTAACGCCATTCGGAGAATGTTTCTAATTTATTTATAACTAAGGTGTAGTTTAACATTGTGTACTTGTATTATAATATTGAGGTGGTTGTCGACATTGTGGACTACGATGCGATACAAATTTAAGAATGTTAGGCTATGATATTGTCATTCAATAATAAATGTAAATATTGTCCTACTGCATTTTAATAGTATATTATTCACACCTGCTCTTCTCCACTATTCATAATAGCAAAATACCAACAATTATTATAATATGGCTGCGGCGACCGACCTGTGACGGAATAATCCTATTCTTTCAACCTGGATATCAAACCTATAAATCAAAGCTTCAATCATAAAATTAAATCCGAATGCAGGAAGTTAGAAAACAATAGAAAAAGTAGTACGAAGCTATTCGAGCAGAGTATATTACTGCGGCAGTGCGGCGGCAGTTAGGCGAGGTACAGTAACAGAACTAAACGGCAACGACCTCCGTCGCAATGTTTAATTGTCGGATAATTATTGTAATGAATGGGCGGCTGTGCTGATGCCGCCTCAAACGCTACAACAATCATATCTATTCACTCGGTGGATCAATCCAAGATAGCAGTAGTCTGTGGCGACGCCGATCGTACTCTGTTCTGTATGTACCCTTCGCACATTTTTATGCCGCCCGCCTCATAAACCGCGACCTCCCCTTCGCACTCGCACGCGGCCGCGCTCTGCGTCTCGCTCGCTCGCACACTCGCTCAGGGGGGACACGTAGCTTTACTCGCTCGAAGCCAGTTCCGCGGTCGTCCGCCGACTCTAAGCGGCGCTGACGTGCGTTACGCTCTTACGACAATTTTGTGTTTCTACTGTGAAATCACCAGTGTTATTTGTTTATATTTTATATATAACATAGCCCAATGATTGAACCACATCGCTCACTGGATCTGCCGTTAGCAGTGTAGTTTACTGTACGTGTTTGTGTGAGAGCTGAAGCGAATACTATTGTGAAACGGGTCGACTGTGTTCGTTTATGTGCTGAATGGTGATTAAAAGTAATTTACTTTGCTTTTACGGTGTTGAGGGTCGGTGCGTATCGATCGTATATTGAAAGACAAAGCGGTGGATTGTTATTGTGGCGTGGAGGAGGCCGGTGCAGCGATAGGTAAGTGATGATGAGTGTTTTCGATTCGTTGTTGCAATGGTTCGGCCTGGCCATGTAAGTTTACGTAGACGGCCGGCGCGAGGATGCGGCGGCACGGCCAACATCGAGCCACAGACTGGCTATAACCAGTAAACTAACGACCGGATTATACGTGAGTAAATAACCCTTGGGCAGCTAACTTTCTTATTAACAAGAACGATGAGTTATAGATATTATAAAACACTGTCAATTCGTTACTCTATCTACGCAGGTAAGTATTAATGGAGGCGTTAATAAGATTCCTCTTTGATAAAGAACACGTGCTTTAAAAAGCTTTGTGAGAACAGCATTATATTGTTGAAACCAAAGATTTGACGTAACCATACGTAACTTGAGATAACGTACCTACTTGGTAACTTTGACGTAACTATAGATGTATATGTAAGTACCTACTTAGGTAGGTAAAACACGATAGGTATTGTTCTTAATGACGTCTAGTCGAAAACAAAAAGTTTAGTTTATTTACTTACCTCTTCAATCAATCTTTTATTACCGTCAATCGCAATTCGTACGTTAGTGGCAACACTAAAATACGAAAATCGCCCTTACTACCACGACATCAAAGCGTTGTCAATGTCAAATTGTTACCATGGACTTGCGGTTGACTGATGCATGTCAATTTTATATGCAAGTAATAATAATTTTATTGAGTTATACCTTGTAGGTAGGTAGGTATAACTAGAACATAGTAGGTATAGCTCAGTATTTTGCAAACGGCTCTTGTACAGTCAGCCGCATGTCCATAGTAGCAAACAGCGTCTTTATTTTTTAGTTCTAAGGGCGGCTTTCGTCGTTCAACAGTTACTACCGATGTACGAGACAATATTTTCACTAATCTACATATTATATACTTATTATTAGTCTACTGCTAGTTTTCATTAGTCCAATTCAGTACTTACTTAGATATATGTATTATACCTAACCCTGTGTGAGGATATAAAACCTAACCCTGTTTTTCCTGTCACGAAGCCGGGTAAAAAAGATTGCAAGGTTTATTACAAATCTGTTATGTTTAAAAATATTTTTAAGTACCTATTTGTATATTACTAGCTTCCGCTCGCGGCTTCGCCCGCGAGTTATGTCGATAAAAACTATCCTATGTCCATCCCTGGGATGCAATCTATCTCGTGCCAAATTTTATCGAAATCCGTTCAGTGGTTTAGGCGTGAAAAGGTACAGACAGTTACTTTCGAATTTATAATATTAGTATGGATTACTCAAATGTTAAGTTATACATATTACCTAGTAACACACACAAGTTAATTACCTAGTAGTACACGAATAGTTTCCATTCGTACAGAAACCTATTTGTCGAATCCAATACTACACTAAGTCAACATAGGCCTGTTATCAATGGCGTGGCGTTCAAGCAACCAACTGCAACTGATCCGTTGTCACGTAGGAAGGCTCGTCGATGTGAACACCGCCTAATAGCTTCACATTCTGAGTGAGTAATGCCCTTCCCTAATGGGATAATGGCGGACCGCCTGCTCGTCGCGTTCGAAATATTTATAAAGCGGCCGAATCGCGCCATGTCAACAACCATCCGACTGTTTGCTTTCCCATTTAGTTAGACGCACTGGGTCGGCGAGGGTGCCGATAAGACAAGCTTCGACAATCACAAATGACTTAAACTTGTATGGCAAGGGACATGCGGGTAGGGTTACCATCCGTCCGGATTTGTCCGGATTTCTAGACTTTTGTCTGGACATCGTCCGGCTCTTTAATTTGTCCGGATTTTTAGCTTCAATTATTTTGTAACTAAAATGTCCGGACTTTTATTGAAATGTCAGGCTTTTTGTCAGGACTTCAAATTTCTAAATGGTAAACCTACATGCCCGCCATTCATTTAGCTTGTAGTTCTAAGTCATGTCCTTACTGATTATTGATACCTAGGTACCTTACATTACTAGCACGAATAGCATCTAATATTGTGTGTAGAGTCCAAGTCAAAAATCTAGAAAAAATACAGCCAAATTCGCAACAAAACTAGTCAATTTTCCTAAACAACTTTAAGGCACCACACAAAATCTCTATAAACATTAAAGCGACGACTCACAAAGGGACACTGAAGTGCCTCGAGGGTCCTAAACTACGTTGTCGAGCTCAATGGCACTTAAGAATGATAAGTAAACACCCACCACCTACCTTCTTGAAAGATGTAACAAAACAGATTTATGTAAACAAAGACATTACGTGTTTTCACCCCACTCGATGGGGTTAAGAACTACTAGGGTGTGTCGGTGACGACTAACTGACCGGAGTACCGGACACGCGGCATGCTATACGCGGCTCGCATACTTGACTACAGTTTTCTCATTTCCTTTTACATTAAACTGGATTCACCGCAGCACTTACGCATCAATAACCCGAGATTTGATATTTAATGCGAACTTCAAAGTCTCAGTTACAAATAATCGTAAAAACCAATAATCAAACTTCGCAATTAGTTAGTTCATCTCAATGTAATTTTCGTTTGAAGCTAATAGACGCGACAACATTTCAGTATCGTTTACGATCAAACGAAACTAATGACAAATTGCTTCTCAAAAGCGTGTTTTACGAAGTCGCGCGCGTGCTTGCTAATGCTAATAGAAAACCGGATTTATTATGACCATAATACAATGTACAGACGCCAGCACATCAACCTACCACAATCTGTCAGATTTTCCCAATCTACTTTGGACCTTATGCTTTAGCTATAAAGTTGAAAATCTATTAAAGAAATCTGACAGATTGTGGTAGGTTGATGTGCTGGCGTCCGTACCACTATCTGTGTTTGCCGACTCTAGTAATTGCAATGCATAGCCGTTTAGTAACTCTATTCTAAACACGCCCTAACAATTTCTCTATAAACATGAGAATATCAAAAAATATACATATATTGGCGTGAATAGTTACTGTTGTTGTTAGTAAGCAACACGGAACATTTAAATGTTTAGTTAGTATTGCATAGTAGTTAGTAGTCCATAATATTCTTGCTTACTAGGTAGGTAGGTACTACGTAATGCGAAAAAAAATCATAAAATCGATTTTTCACACACCAAATGTAAAGTTAATAGAATATGTGAAACTGTATAGTCTCATTTCCACGGTTGTAACAAATGATTTGGAACAATGAGCTATTCAAGACGAGGCAAGTGGTAAGTTGAGCAAATGTTTTAAACATTGTCGCTCGTTAGTGGTGTTCGTGGCATGCTCTTCGCGTCCAATTTGTAAGTTTTTTGGACGCTTGCAGCGCCGCGGGTGCCGCTGCGGGCGGTCCGCGAAACACTGCTCGCTTTGTGCACGAACTACGTTGTTCCCTTTCATGGCATTGGTTATTGTACACCGTACTTATTGCCTTGCTCTTTGTGGCACGAATGTTGTTCAGGAATAGAATTGCGATAGCCCGCAAGCTATTCCAACATGCCTTTATTATTGTTCGCTTGTTTAACACTCCTATCTACCAAAATTATAGCTAACTGCGCAATCTTTATTTCTTTAGCTCTATTAAAACCAATATTATCATCAGCGTTTATCAGTTGTAACGGTCTTCGACTAGATTGGATAATGATATGGGCTACGGACTGTGTAGGTATTAATTTAATAAATTGTTAACTAAACCGTTATCTATTCTGTACTTCTGTAGTCAATCGTGGGGGCTGCTGCCTGTTCGATCCGAGCAGCACTCTATTAAAATCACACTTGATTAGATCTCAGCGCGGTTTAATTGAACACTCCAGCCGTGGTATGCACGCCTGGTACACGCTGCACAACACAAACCGGGGCCGCCGAACGAGAACGCTCCGAACGGACGGGTGACGACGACGTCTTTATTCTTTTTGTTGTACTTTCATCTCTCGTCCGATTCGTTTTCGTATTTTTTCCTTTGTCCCTTTTGTTGGATTTTTCATATCCTTCTGTTTTCCGGGTGGATTAATTTTAATTTGAATTCAAAGACTTCTTCCAATACTTGCGCTTTTTATTTCCTTTGAATATTTTACGTTGGAAAGTTATCAACTCATCAAATATCTTCTAAAGTGGTTGGGTATTATTTTTTCGTGGCAGAACGTACACGATCTTACACGATAGATAGAATATTTATCGCTGGGGTCGCGGGATCACGGCGCGCCGCCGCCGCCCACTGGCAATTTGCCGTCCGCCCGCGGCGCGCCGCCGCACCGCCGCGCCGCACTCGCAGGCTCACAGCGAGCTGTAAGACATGTTCTCAAACTAAACGCTATGCTAATGTAATGGGGCTCCATTTGATCACAGCCCACGGCTAATTTCAAATTTTCAATGAGACGTCTGT
Source organism: Luperina nickerlii (assembly GCA_963855955.1). Taxonomy (NCBI): domain Eukaryota; kingdom Metazoa; phylum Arthropoda; class Insecta; order Lepidoptera; family Noctuidae; genus Luperina; species Luperina nickerlii. The sequence goes on along the minus strand of OY979679.1, from coordinate 15,431,709 downwards.
GGCAGCAACTTTATTAGGTGATTAGTTTTATTATTAAAGCGATATAATCAGAAGGCTTAACTTTAAAGTTGATCATTTTATTGTTGCGGAATTTTAATGGCTGCTCTTACGTCTTGTGCCGTTCAAGATGTTGATCAACTAATATGATAAAGGTTTCCTTATAATTGTGTGTATCGTGACACCTTTTAGTAAATGAACGATAATATTATGACTAGTGGTTTGGTGAGTCCCACACAGCCACACACGGTGCCTTTGTTTTCGGGTGAACCTACCTGCGGAAACTATAATGGATCTTCCCGGAAACACCGCTCCTACTAGTTATACATGTCATTGACAAAGTCATTGTGTGTGACGTAGTTTTGTATGACTAGCGTTTCTATCGCAGTTATTTCAACAGGCAACGTTGAACTTCCGATTTGCCTGCGATTTGCGATGGCAAATGGGTTCGCAAAGTTTTGCTATTCTCGTTAAGAAACAGATAATAATCGGCAGCCACTCAGCGTTTATTATTTAATCACGATTGCGCGCCATTTCGTATGACAGCCGAATGCCGATCAACCGACAATCTTGTTTATGTTTAACCATTTATGCAACGTCTCAACTGGCATGTTTAACACTCAATTCACGTCTGTTTCTCAACCAGGTTATGTCTTTTCGCTCGGTAAAACCGGTATAATGTAAGTCGGAGTGAGCCTCGCATGTGTGGAGTAGGTAGCCAGATCGTAAATCACTGAACGCGGCGGTAATGCGTAGATAAGAGCTCTCTCATTTGTTTTCCCATTTCCCCAGAGAAATTTCTTAGCGACATTACCGCGCGCCGCGTATGACGTAACGAGCAATTACCCCAGCTTCACGCGAATTCCTAGTACCTACTTATTCTACATTTTTATAAAGTTCCGCAAGCATGTCGCTTTATTCTTTTATACAAAACACATAAAGTATTCAAAGATACAAATCTTTGAATACTTTGTGTTTTGTATGACCGTCGACGTTAAGAGGACGCCTTGGAGATATTGGCGCCAAGGATCTCAATTTTTCTCAGTAAATACAAAACGGATCAAAATATAAGTTGGTGACCTGAAAGTTCATGATAAAAACCTTATTTTGTCAGTTCTCAATACATGATTAGGTAACTTTTGTAACAGAGAAAAATATATCAAACATACCTCTTTTTAAAAAGGGATTCACATATTATGGGCAAACGGGACCGATTTAAGCCTCTTAATTTTCTATGTAGATGAGTCTATACATACTCTTTAAAATACCAAAAGGAATTTCTCAAATTATCGTTTCTATCTAAATAAAACAACAAAAACCATTTTGTCGCTTATGTCCTTTAGTTATAAGCTAGCGCGCGTATACAATCCTCGCCCCACTCAGACTCTCAGTCCCCTCTTGACCATTGTCAGCGACGGGTCTGTGCTAGTCGGCTTCCGGACGACATTAAGCATTGCGCGAATTTATTTGGCGGTTTTATAAAATAAAAATGGTAAAAAAACAAAGAAAGATGTTCCAAAAGGAAAAGAAGAGCTTGTTTATTAGAAAAATGTGCAAGACGTCTATGTTTCCCCGCCGCCACGGCACACAGTGGGCTGAAATTCGTGTTTCATAGACATTCAAATCCTTTTTTGAAAGTGACGCTTTTTTATACTTGGATACGATCGGGAATACCTTCTATGTACCTTTTATGATAAACTTTTGGGTTTGTAATTGCAAACAGCGCTCTTAGAATTTATTTCGAAAAATATTGTATGGAGTCGACACAATAAATGATGATATCTCCGTTATCGCACAATTGCGCCTTTCAAAATAACGAACAAATCCAAGTTTGTAACGATACTTGCCATGGTGTTTGTATGTACTTTCAATGATTGAAGAATACTAAATGATTTTCTTTTAGTATGGATGGTATGATCTTTTAATTTATGTCTTATCAGACTGACTCCCCCCGCCCCTCCCCCTCCCCCCCAGCCCAGATAGCCATCTATGACCATAGCTATATATCATCTACGTTATATATTAAGACTTCCTTCAAATCCCCCCCCCCACCCTACCCCTCTGAGACCACTTCCAAATTTCCCGTATCCTCCACATCATACGTCATACGCCACTTATTCGTAAGGCAGAAATATTAGAGTACCGAAAATTTCCCCTTCCCCCACTTAAAATCCAGATATCTCGGGAACGGCTGGGAATATCAAAATTCTGACCAAATTTTCCCCCCCCCTATAACCCGCCTCTCATCTACAACATATATTGGTATAAGACCCTTAGACCCCCCTTTTTGACCCCCCCATTATAGACCCCAAAAAATTTCCTAGCACCTAACTTTTAAATTATACGTTATATACCATAGAGCTATTATATTATATTATATTATACATTATATCCTACACCTCCCCCCCCCCTCCCCCCGCCTCCAACGAAACCCTGTGACACACTGTGACTCCTGGAACCTCTAGAACATTCTCCGTTCCCACTGGCGGACTCCTGTCGCCTTCCAAAATCCTTTAAATATCCATCTGTATTAATCCCCCCCCAACCCTTCACGTTACCTCACCCCCCCCGAGCCATAACTTCGGAACCAGAAGTCATAGACCCACCGAGCTTGGGCTCTCCGAAACCAGGAGAAAAAGATCTCTCTTCTGGCTCCGGAGAAATCACAGAAAAACTATTCCTGATCTATTTATTATATTTATTTATATAATAATATATACCTATTCGCCTGGTGCTGGGGTATATCCTGAGTGTACGGTGCGTGTAGTCACCATAGTTTTTAAGACTTGCGGTTTCGTCTTGAAACTTGCATCCTATTTAATTACCTTCTTCTTTACCTTCTTCTTTACAATTTATACATTTTACAATTATTATACACATTAGACAACTTTCCCCGTTCATTGTGCCCTATACACACAAACCACACAAGGTAGTAGGTACATTAACATACACAGCCCAAAATAAAAATGGTATTCGGAATACACACCCCAGTCCAGAAGAGAAAGCCGGTAGCTTGCACCAGCGGACTACAAGAGTCCACGTCGCCTGCCCACCCGGGAAATGAGGGTCCTTCCGGAGCGCACGATGCGCCAAAGGGGTTATCCCTGACGTTCGGCAGAAAAGACGCTGTTCAGAGAACCCAAGCGGAAACAGCCGAAATGCCACTGCCGACGTCGGCGGGGACCTCTGGCGCTGTCGCCCGAAACACCACTCCCAGCCCCGCGGGCCCGTCTGGACAGGCGCCGGACGCCGCCAGGACCTTCATCCGGAGACCGGAACGAAAGAGGAGATCCGTCGACAATATGGAGGCTTATAAGCAGCAGACGGACACCTATGCTGTTTCAACAAACGACCAACTTCTCCAGGAGGTCATGAAGACCTTCGAGGATATCCCATCCCGAATCAAAGATTACCCTCAGATGAGGAGAGACATCAAGGCCTTCCTGGAGAAACAGTCGGATAAAAGCCTGCGGATCCTCTTCGAACTGAGCAAACGGATGAAGGCCCTGGAAACTGCGCCCAAAACAGCTCCGCCAAAAAGAACCATCACCGCGCCCTTATCACCCGAACTGCCGAATAAAATCTTAGAAAGGCTCGAAAAGGTGGAGGAAACTATGAGCACACGATTTAACGTCCTCGAAGATAAGGTCTCAAAAGGTTTTCAAGAAGTGACCGACCGCATCGACGATAGCGGAGCCGACCTCGTCGACAAGGTCGTCAATAAGATCCTCGAGGTCAGCGACAAGGTAGATACAGCGTTAGCGGACATAGACCACACGACGAAAGGAGTGTTGGTCATTACTAACGCTGCCGCTGTCCTCGAGGGGAAAATCGATCACGTTGCCGGCGAGGTGGCCGCCAGAACCGACGGACTAAAAGAGGCAATAAGGGAAGCGGCCTGCGAGCAAAACACCGACCCACGGACATACGCCGATGTTACGGCAGCCAAACCCGGGCATCGGCCGGCACTTCACTTCACTTCTTCTTGATTTTCACTCGATGGCGGTCACCTTGAGGGCGGCCTGGAGACTGCTGACGAGGTGCTCGCTAGGGTGAAGGAGGCGGTCGATGCCAGGGGAACTGGCCTAAAAATAAATAAAGTCCGAAAGGCAAAAAACCAGACAGTGATACTGGGATGTGAATGTGACACAGAGGCCGAACTTAAAAGGGTGAAAGAAAGGATAGAGAGCCGAATTAAAGGGCTAATAGCAGCGCCCATGAAAAATAAAAACCCGCTCGTCGTCCTAAAAGACGTCTTTTTGGACAGTGAGGACGACGAAGTGGTGAAAGCTCTCTACTCCCAAAATAGAGATATATTCAGGGACCTGGAAGAAGAAGAAAAAGAAATAGTGATAAAATACAAGAAGAGGACTAGGAACCCAAAAACAGCGCACGTCATTATACAGGTCAGACCCAAAGTATGGCAGAGGATGACGGAGGCTGGGGCCCTTTACCTTGACCTTCAAAGGGTCAGGGTGGAGGACCAGTCTCCGCTCATCCAATGCACGAAATGCTTAGCATTCGGACATGGCCGCAAATTTTGCACTGAGAGTGTGGACAGGTGCAGCCACTGCGGAGGACCTCATCTCCGTGAGAAATGTGTTGAATTTGTCGCGGGTGATGAGCCGCAGTGCTGCAACTGCTCGCACTCAAAGTTGCAAAGGACTGACCACAATGCGTTCAGCAAGGAGTGCCCGGTCCGCAAAAAATGGGACTACCTGGCTCGGACGACAACTGCATATGCCTAAATTGCTCCTTGCGGCACACGTTACACACATAACACACACAGACACACACGCAACACATACAGGAACACACCAAGACAGCAACACAAATTGGGAGTACATAACAAAGATAAGTAGATACATGGAAACCAAAAAACACCAACAAACACAGATATATAAAACATATAATGAATATATACGTATATATCAAACACACACGACCCAAACCCCCCCCCCTGTAAAGTTGAAGGTAGAAAAATCCCAGAATAAGATACGACAATAAATATGTATAACATATGTATATACACCGTGAAATTTTAATGGTTGTTTTCCCGCAGCGAAACAGTTTTGTCTTAGTAATATAATCGTTTCATAAATAAATAAAATATTAGAAACAGGAAATGACAGATTTAGCATTGTGAAACACAAAACTCGAAAGTGATCACGAACTAATAGTAACACCGCCCGATATCTACGGGAAGAGCCGCACGGCCATTGACCCGCGTGCGTTTCAATCAGCTGTTTGCTATCCAACAAGTTATTCAAATTTTCCCTTCATACTTCTACGGGCTTAGGACCGTCATAAATACTTTTTTAACTGCAATGCCGCTACGATGGTCCGTGACGATGGCACTTGGGGGTTCAGAATCCCGCGAACACGGAGCGACTGCAGGTGTCGCGGCTCCGCGTAAAGTCGCCGGGCAGCATGGGAGTCATAATTAGCTCTAGCATAAAGTTGCACCATAGCAACGTACTCCACATTGCAGTAGTTGTAATGTCGATCCATGTTGCAAAGATAACACGACGTGTGCTGCGCGTACGACATTCGCGGGAAAACTAAGTGCAGTAGGTACTTGTATGTTACCACCGCACGGATACAATAGGCGTCGAAATGCGGTTTCGATCGTTTGTAATTTTTGCGCGCAGGCTAGATTATGCTGTATCACTGCACGCGAGAGCTTATTTTACTTTGAACATTTCTTTTGTCGGGATTTCCTTTGTCGGCTTTTGCAGTAGATTTTTGTATTGTTAAATACAAGCTATTTTATGCTGTATTACCGCGTATGAGAGCTTATTTTGGTTTGAACATTTTAAATCGGTCTTTGCTATGTCGGCTTAGCAGGTGATTTTTTGCAATGTTGCGTGCAAGCTATTGTATGCCGTATCACCACATGCGGGAGCTTATTTTGGTTTGAACATTAATTTATGCATTGTTTTCTTTTGATGGCGCCGCCGCGCCGGCGCGTGCGACAGTACCTACAACAAATCGCGTCTAGTGTTACTATTTTTTCTCACTTTTTCGAGTTGTTGAATATTTTTTTAATTATTTTAAAACAAAAACATTTTTATTTTTTTACTTTTATTCTATGTTTCGAAAGTACTCCTTATGGCAAGTCGTTCTGCCGCGGGAAAACAACCATTAAAATTTCACGGTGTATATATATTATTGACGCAAAAATTCAAGTATATAAAAAATAGCAACTGGAAAAGGAAGTCACACAAGCCCTTAGGACAGATAGAATTGTGCAATTTTAAAAATTTAGTCCGAAAACCAGAAATAAGTATGGGTAAATATACAAAAATTGGACAACTTTTTGTCCTATTTTGCAAACATAATTTTTAACCATAATGTATACAAATATTGGTTTGTATATATATTTTATCTTATTAATAAACTATCCTATGCCAGGCCAGTCAGTTTTTCAAATATTTTTGGAGTTATTTGCATTTTTTCAAATTTTATTGCCAAAGGACTGACGAGAATTGCAGAGTACTGATTAAAAACACATATTCGTAGGAAAAAATAAGATTTAATGTTACTTTGAGTATTTGCGAGTACAAATAGCTTAGAATCTAATAAAGGCACATTACTTAAGAATTAAATCACATTGAACTGGGTATATTTAAGTACAAATATCTCAAAATCTAATAAAGGCGTATCTTATCAATAAAATCACATTGTAACTATTAAGACTACCTTTAAAATTATTGAATACTTACTGAAAATTTAAAATACGTCGGTCTTCAAGACACCCTTTTCAATTTGTACTGCTTATTTTCATTTTAACGTAGTTTCTTTAACATTGGACAATTCTAAGAAATTTAAAATTTGAACAAAAATTAAGCTGCTTACAGCAATACCGTATTTTCTATTACTAGGTAAACATTGCGTAATATAATGACTATTAGATACAAAAATAAACAAAGATCAGCTGTTATGCTGCAACAAAAATAATGTTTCTAAACATTAAAAGTAGTGGACGTATCAATAAAAACTACTTTTCAAAAACGTCAATCTTCTCTTTAAATTGGTAAAATATTCTATTCCCTTTTGTAACCAGGTTTGGTACAGGAAGTTTTTTTATTACTTGGTTCATTGGTACATCTGCCCTATCGCTTTCGTCTAATTTAAACAGGGTACCATCATCACTACAAATTTTAAGAAATGTTACTCTCAATTCACCATCTTCAATATCGACAGAAGAACAGATCCCTGCATAATGATATTCTGCTTTTCTCACTATGTATTTAATCAAAACATAATCACCACTGCTATAATCATTCCGAGTTTGTGCTTTTGTGTAGTCACTAACTTTTGACAAAGGTGAACTACATTTGGAAGTAAATCTGTAACTGTCGTTTTTTACGTAGGTAGATAGTGGAAGAGTATCGTCTTCAGAATCAGAGAATACAGTCGAAACATTTAAATGTGTATCTGGCAGTTCTCTTTCATACCTAATAGATCCTAGCTTGTAATGATGGCATCCATCAGGGTCACAGAAACAACTAAGCTTTTTTTAATCCGTTTATATTTTTGACGTTCAGTATTCAATTTAGTTTTAAGATTTGTAATAGTAGTACTCATTGTCTTTAATTGCTTGTTCCTGTCTTTTCTCTGTCTTTGACTTCTCCTTCTTGCTTCTTTTGCTCTTTGGTCTTCCTTAATAATGATAGATCTATTTTCTACAAGAACCATCGGTGGCCCTTCTTCTTTACTGTTTGAAGGTGTGTTCTGACGTAAACTTTTGGTTCAAAGTTAGCTTTTGCCTATACTTTAATGAATATTGTTTCCAATTTTTCCTAGTTATTCGTTGCTCTCCAGGTGTCATTTGTTTAATTGATTTTCTTTGACCTTTTTCCTTTTTTTTCAAGTATTGTAACCTTTGTTTCTCTTTATACTCTGCTAATGTCATTGGGTCACTTATAATTCTCACTAAACGAGCCTTTTCGGCTTCTCTTTTATTTTTTAACACCTCTTCCCTCGATAATTTTTGTTTTTTTTTTTAGGCGGCATAATGTAAATAGCCTGAAATGAGTAAAACAAATTATTTAATACTTTGACATGTAGTAAAAAAGATCTGAAATATTTAAAACATCAGTTCCCTGCAAACACGTCAGTCCTATGGCGCAAGTTTGAACAGCGGACTGACGACAGGGTACTGATGAATTGGACATTAATTTGAGGTTATACTTGAAATTTAATTTTTTAACTGTATTTTTAATCATTAACATAACATATTTATAAAAATCGCATGTAAAAATGCATAAATTAAAACAAAACATAGCTACCAAAGAAAATATAGACTTACCAGAGTACTGACAATTTGAGTGGATCAGTACAAACACATCCGGTGACAATGGTGTTAGCACTGACTTCGTGATGGCTACCGTCGATGTGGCGCGCTCTGCACCTAACTTCATTACAGACATTCTAGCTGTATAACGAGTTGATCAAAGTTCGATAATATTTTGCAGGAATTTTAAATTTTCACTTAGTACAAAGGACTGATGGGTAAAAGTAATGACAAAGTTTGTTCATTCTTTTAAAATAGTATTTTACAGATTCTGTTAATAAATCTGTGAAATATATTTTAAATAAATATTATAGAATATACAGAAATAATAAGATTAACGATAAATACGGAATATTTTTTTATACAACCACTTCTTTAAGCATTTTTGTGATTGTGACACGCCAGGGAACTGATGTTTTAAGCATTTATTGCATTATTTTATAAATTAGCTTTTAGATTAAGTGATTAAAATTGAGTGGATACATAAAAAGGAATTTAAAATTTCATAATATATCGGCACATAACAAAGTGCATTTAAATTTTCGTATTTATTGACTGATGACAGCAAGTTGGACAACTTTTGTATATTTACCCGTATACATATTGTGCTAAATGTAAGATAACATAACATAGAAATATTGTATTAGGAAATAGATATAAGCAAAATAGTATGTTAAAACGCATTGTATAATTACCAGTACCTATATTATTAGTTTTTCTTTTGTTAGTAAAATAATTAAAAATTAGTAATAGTATGTTAAAATGTATTGTTTAAGCATATCCATGTTCTATTTTGATTGATTTTATTATTATTTATTCCACATTTTTACGCACACAGCATCATACGAATCGTTATTGCTGGCCTACACAATGTTTTATTTTAGTTGTCACTTGACTAATTTGTAACTCGATAACACTCATCAAAAGTTTATTTTTATTTCTCCATTTCACCCATGCCGTTAATATACTACCACTTTCCACTTTAATTTATATATTCTCTGTTATACTGTTCCACTAGACAGCCGTAACGTTATGTTTAATATATTTTAAATGCATTTATGTAATCTCGCCAGAAGATCGGCGCCGGCGACCATTTACTTGTCACAGCAATGCCACAGACACACTAGAGTGCCTCTTAGCTTACACCATAGAGGTAAGATTCCTTATTCATAGGCTTACACTCAAGGCATAGACAAGTAATGAGGTTACGTCTGGCGCAGATTGAAAGATATTTATTTTTTATTTTATTATTTGCTATTATTTACATACTATTTATTTATTTCTGTAACTGCCCGTGACATCACAGCGGGCCCTATCAGAATACCAGCGCTGCAACATTTATTTTTTTAAATGTCGTAGCATCATGCTGAGATAGGAGCCTTTTGGCCTCGTATAGGACTTTCTGTTTCATTTTCCTTTTGTTACTTTTTTATATATAACTTGGTTTTTTATTTTGCTGTATTTAGTTTAGTTTGTGATCTTCCTGTACGAGTCGCAATAAATACTTTTTCTTTCTTTCTTTCTTTCTTTCATCCATCCATCCATCCATCCATCCATCCATCCATCCATCCATCCATCCATCCATCCATCCATCCATCCATCCATCCATCCATCCATCCATCCATCCATCCATCCATCCATCCATCCATCCATCCATCCATCCATCCATCCATCCATCCATCCATCCATCCATCCATCCATCCATCCATCCATCCATCCATCCATCCATCCATCCATCCATCCATCCATCCATCCATCCATCCATCCATCCATCCATCCATCCATCCATCCATCCATCCATCCATCCATCCATCCATCCATCCATCCATCCATCCATCCATCCATCCATCCATCCATCCATCCATCCATCCATCCATCCATCCATCCATCCATCCATCCATCCATCCATCCATCCATCCATCCATCCATCCATCCATCCATCCATCCATCCATCCATCCATCCATCCATCCATCCATCCATCCATCCATCCATCCATCCATCCATCCATCCATCCATCCATCCATCCATCCATCCATCCATCCATCCATCCATCCATCCATCCATCCATCCATCCATCCATCCATCCATCCATCCATCCATCCATCCATCCATCCATCCATCCATCCATCCATCCATCCATCCATCCATCCATCCATCCATCCATCCATCCATCCATCCATCCATCCATCCATCCATCCATCCATCCATCCATCCATCCATCCATCCATCCATCCATCCATCCATCCATCCATCCATCCATCCATCCATCCATCCATCCATCCATCCATCCATCCATCCATCCATCCATCCATCCATCCATCCATCCATCCATCCATCCATCCATCCATCCATCCATCCATCCATCCATCCATCCATCCATCCATCCATCCATCCATCCATCCATCCATCCATCCATCCATCCATCCATCCATCCATCCATCCATCCATCCATCCATCCATCCATCCATCCATCCATCCATCCATCCATCCATCCATCCATCCATCCATCCATCCATCCATCCATCCATCCATCCATCCATCCATCCATCCATCCATCCATCCATCCATCCATCCATCCATCCATCCATCCATCCATCCATCCATCCATCCATCCATCCATCCATCCATCCATCCATCCATCCATCCATCCATCCATCCATCCATCCATCCATCCATCCATCCATCCATCCATCCATCCATCCATCCATCCATCCATCCATCCATCCATCCATCCATCCATCCATCCATCCATCCATCCATCCATCCATCCATCCATCCATCCATCCATCCATCCATCCATCCATCCATCCATCCATCCATCCATCCATCCATCCATCCATCCATCCATCCATCCATCCATCCATCCATCCATCCATCCATCCATCCATCCATCCATCCATCCATCCATCCATCCATCCATCCATCCATCCATCCATCCATCCATCCATCCATCCATCCATCCATCCATCCATCCATCCATCCATCCATCCATCCATCCATCCATCCATCCATCCATCCATCCATCCATCCATCCATCCATCCATCCATCCATCCATCCATCCATCCATCCATCCATCCATCCATCCATCCATCCATCCATCCATCCATCCATCCATCCATCCATCCATCCATCCATCCATCCATCCATCCATCCATCCATCCATCCATCCATCCATCCATCCATCCATCCATCCATCCATCCATCCATCCATCCATCCATCCATCCATCCATCCATCCATCCATCCATCCATCCATCCATCCATCCATCCATCCATCCATCCATCCATCCATCCATCCATCCATCCATCCATCCATCCATCCATCCATCCATCCATCCATCCATCCATCCATCCATCCATCCATCCATCCATCCATCCATCCATCCATCCATCCATCCATCCATCCATCCATCCATCCATCCATCCATCCATCCATCCATCCATCCATCCATCCATCCATCCATCCATCCATCCATCCATCCATCCATCCATCCATCCATCCATCCATCCATCCATCCATCCATCCATCCATCCATCCATCCATCCATCCATCCATCCATCCATCCATCCATCCATCCATCCATCCATCCATCCATCCATCCATCCATCCATCCATCCATCCATCCATCCATCCATCCATCCATCCATCCATCCATCCATCCATCCATCCATCCATCCATCCATCCATCCATCCATCCATCCATCCATCCATCCATCCATCCATCCATCCATCCATCCATCCATCCATCCATCCATCCATCCATCCATCCATCCATCCATCCATCCATCCATCCATCCATCCATCCATCCATCCATCCATCCATCCATCCATCCATCCATCCATCCATCCATCCATCCATCCATCCATCCATCCATCCATCCATCCATCCATCCATCCATCCATCCATCCATCCATCCATCCATCCATCCATCCATCCATCCATCCATCCATCCATCCATCCATCCATCCATCCATCCATCCATCCATCCATCCATCCATCCATCCATCCATCCATCCATCCATCCATCCATCCATCCATCCATCCATCCATCCATCCATCCATCCATCCATCCATCCATCCATCCATCCATCCATCCATCCATCCATCCATCCATCCATCCATCCATCCATCCATCCATCCATCCATCCATCCATCCATCCATCCATCCATCCATCCATCCATCCATCCATCCATCCATCCATCCATCCATCCATCCATCCATCCATCCATCCATCCATCCATCCATCCATCCATCCATCCATCCATCCATCCATCCATCCATCCATCCATCCATCCATCCATCCATCCATCCATCCATCCATCCATCCATCCATCCATCCATCCATCCATCCATCCATCCATCCATCCATCCATCCATCCATCCATCCATCCATCCATCCATCCATCCATCCATCCATCCATCCATCCATCCATCCATCCATCCATCCATCCATCCATCCATCCATCCATCCATCCATCCATCCATCCATCCATCCATCCATCCATCCATCCATCCATCCATCCATCCATCCATCCATCCATCCATCCATCCATCCATCCATCCATCCATCCATCCATCCATCCATCCATCCATCCATCCATCCATCCATCCATCCATCCATCCATCCATCCATCCATCCATCCATCCATCCATCCATCCATCCATCCATCCATCCATCCATCCATCCATCCATCCATCCATCCATCCATCCATCCATCCATCCATCCATCCATCCATCCATCCATCCATCCATCCATCCATCCATCCATCCATCCATCCATCCATCCATCCATCCATCCATCCATCCATCCATCCATCCATCCATCCATCCATCCATCCATCCATCCATCCATCCATCCATCCATCCATCCATCCATCCATCCATCCATCCATCCATCCATCCATCCATCCATCCATCCATCCATCCATCCATCCATCCATCCATCCATCCATCCATCCATCCATCCATCCATCCATCCATCCATCCATCCATCCATCCATCCATCCATCCATCCATCCATCCATCCATCCATCCATCCATCCATCCATCCATCCATCCATCCATCCATCCATCCATCCATCCATCCATCCATCCATCCATCCATCCATCCATCCATCCATCCATCCATCCATCCATCCATCCATCCATCCATCCATCCATCCATCCATCCATCCATCCATCCATCCATCCATCCATCCATCCATCCATCCATCCATCCATCCATCCATCCATCCATCCATCCATCCATCCATCCATCCATCCATCCATCCATCCATCCATCCATCCATCCATCCATCCATCCATCCATCCATCCATCCATCCATCCATCCATCCATCCATCCATCCATCCATCCATCCATCCATCCATCCATCCATCCATCCATCCATCCATCCATCCATCCATCCATCCATCCATCCATCCATCCATCCATCCATCCATCCATCCATCCATCCATCCATCCATCCATCCATCCATCCATCCATCCATCCATCCATCCATCCATCCATCCATCCATCCATCCATCCATCCATCCATCCATCCATCCATCCATCCATCCATCCATCCATCCATCCATCCATCCATCCATCCATCCATCCATCCATCCATCCATCCATCCATCCATCCATCCATCCATCCATCCATCCATCCATCCATCCATCCATCCATCCATCCATCCATCCATCCATCCATCCATCCATCCATCCATCCATCCATCCATCCATCCATCCATCCATCCATCCATCCATCCATCCATCCATCCATCCATCCATCCATCCATCCATCCATCCATCCATCCATCCATCCATCCATCCATCCATCCATCCATCCATCCATCCATCCATCCATCCATCCATCCATCCATCCATCCATCCATCCATCCATCCATCCATCCATCCATCCATCCATCCATCCATCCATCCATCCATCCATCCATCCATCCATCCATCCATCCATCCATCCATCCATCCATCCATCCATCCATCCATCCATCCATCCATCCATCCATCCATCCATCCATCCATCCATCCATCCATCCATCCATCCATCCATCCATCCATCCATCCATCCATCCATCCATCCATCCATCCATCCATCCATCCATCCATCCATCCATCCATCCATCCATCCATCCATCCATCCATCCATCCATCCATCCATCCATCCATCCATCCATCCATCCATCCATCCATCCATCCATCCATCCATCCATCCATCCATCCATCCATCCATCCATCCATCCATCCATCCATCCATCCATCCATCCATCCATCCATCCATCCATCCATCCATCCATCCATCCATCCATCCATCCATCCATCCATCCATCCATCCATCCATCCATCCATCCATCCATCCATCCATCCATCCATCCATCCATCCATCCATCCATCCATCCATCCATCCATCCATCCATCCATCCATCCATCCATCCATCCATCCATCCATCCATCCATCCATCCATCCATCCATCCATCCATCCATCCATCCATCCATCCATCCATCCATCCATCCATCCATCCATCCATCCATCCATCCATCCATCCATCCATCCATCCATCCATCCATCCATCCATCCATCCATCCATCCATCCATCCATCCATCCATCCATCCATCCATCCATCCATCCATCCATCCATCCATCCATCCATCCATCCATCCATCCATCCATCCATCCATCCATCCATCCATCCATCCATCCATCCATCCATCCATCCATCCATCCATCCATCCATCCATCCATCCATCCATCCATCCATCCATCCATCCATCCATCCATCCATCCATCCATCCATCCATCCATCCATCCATCCATCCATCCATCCATCCATCCATCCATCCATCCATCCATCCATCCATCCATCCATCCATCCATCCATCCATCCATCCATCCATCCATCCATCCATCCATCCATCCATCCATCCATCCATCCATCCATCCATCCATCCATCCATCCATCCATCCATCCATCCATCCATCCATCCATCCATCCATCCATCCATCCATCCATCCATCCATCCATCCATCCATCCATCCATCCATCCATCCATCCATCCATCCATCCATCCATCCATCCATCCATCCATCCATCCATCCATCCATCCATCCATCCATCCATCCATCCATCCATCCATCCATCCATCCATCCATCCATCCATCCATCCATCCATCCATCCATCCATCCATCCATCCATCCATCCATCCATCCATCCATCCATCCATCCATCCATCCATCCATCCATCCATCCATCCATCCATCCATCCATCCATCCATCCATCCATCCATCCATCCATCCATCCATCCATCCATCCATCCATCCATCCATCCATCCATCCATCCATCCATCCATCCATCCATCCATCCATCCATCCATCCATCCATCCATCCATCCATCCATCCATCCATCCATCCATCCATCCATCCATCCATCCATCCATCCATCCATCCATCCATCCATCCATCCATCCATCCATCCATCCATCCATCCATCCATCCATCCATCCATCCATCCATCCATCCATCCATCCATCCATCCATCCATCCATCCATCCATCCATCCATCCATCCATCCATCCATCCATCCATCCATCCATCCATCCATCCATCCATCCATCCATCCATCCATCCATCCATCCATCCATCCATCCATCCATCCATCCATCCATCCATCCATCCATCCATCCATCCATCCATCCATCCATCCATCCATCCATCCATCCATCCATCCATCCATCCATCCATCCATCCATCCATCCATCCATCCATCCATCCATCCATCCATCCATCCATCCATCCATCCATCCATCCATCCATCCATCCATCCATCCATCCATCCATCCATCCATCCATCCATCCATCCATCCATCCATCCATCCATCCATCCATCCATCCATCCATCCATCCATCCATCCATCCATCCATCCATCCATCCATCCATCCATCCATCCATCCATCCATCCATCCATCCATCCATCCATCCATCCATCCATCCATCCATCCATCCATCCATCCATCCATCCATCCATCCATCCATCCATCCATCCATCCATCCATCCATCCATCCATCCATCCATCCATCCATCCATCCATCCATCCATCCATCCATCCATCCATCCATCCATCCATCCATCCATCCATCCATCCATCCATCCATCCATCCATCCATCCATCCATCCATCCATCCATCCATCCATCCATCCATCCATCCATCCATCCATCCATCCATCCATCCATCCATCCATCCATCCATCCATCCATCCATCCATCCATCCATCCATCCATCCATCCATCCATCCATCCATCCATCCATCCATCCATCCATCCATCCATCCATCCATCCATCCATCCATCCATCCATCCATCCATCCATCCATCCATCCATCCATCCATCCATCCATCCATCCATCCATCCATCCATCCATCCATCCATCCATCCATCCATCCATCCATCCATCCATCCATCCATCCATCCATCCATCCATCCATCCATCCATCCATCCATCCATCCATCCATCCATCCATCCATCCATCCATCCATCCATCCATCCATCCATCCATCCATCCATCCATCCATCCATCCATCCATCCATCCATCCATCCATCCATCCATCCATCCATCCATCCATCCATCCAGATGGATTGAAAACTAACAAAATATGGTTTTTATCATTTCCAACAGTATTTATATTTTTTATTACTATTTTATAATAATGTAAGAAGTGAATTAAAATTAAAAAAAAACATGCATTTTCCCTATTTGTGCGATAACGGAGATATCTCTCTCTCTCTCTTGCAAAAAAGGATTTGAATGTCTATGAAACACGAAATTCAGCCCACTTTGCGGCATCGCGTCTCGCAATACTTACGTTACTTATCGAGGTGTGAGCGGGTTGCGGGGCGCGCGTGCCCGGTTTTGGAATTATTGTTTAACAATGCGTCGCCTTAACTGTCGCGGAAACAACGGCGACGCTGTGATTTGTTCATGTCCGTTTGTCGTTTTCTAAAATCCATTGAATAATGGAATGGATTGTACAGTCACGAGCACTAATATGTCAACACTTGGCAACTTTCATTTGCGATTTTTTCGTGAAATTACGAATACAACGTTGAAATACGACACTTTACATAAACCGCCGTCCGTCCGCCGTAGCTCACCGTCCGATCAGGACCAGGCCCGTGCCGGACGGCGCGTACGTGTTCCACGCGCGCCTCAAAGAGATGTCAGCTCAGCATCAAACGAAGGGGCCCGCAAGGGCCGAAGCCTGCCGGATCAGCGGGATTGTCCGAAAGGGTTACCGCTGGCCCGGAACATAAAGGGCGAAGGAAGGAACACGGGTGGGTTTTAGTCAGTAAGAGTCTGACACTCCCTTCCGCTCCACCCAGAGCGGGAGAAGTCATTTGATGATTTCCCATCCTGAAAAAAAAAAAACCTATGGGTTGGAAAATACTAAGTTCGTAACATACAATTTCAAAGAATAAAGGAACAAACTGTCTTTGATTAAAGCCAAGTGTACTTATACATACTTATGTTCGTGACTGTACCTACCTACTTATAAAGTTACACGACAGCTGTTCTAATATTATTAGGCATTGGACATCAAACGTAATAGGTAGGTACATAATTATTACCGATACAATTGATCGAACACAGCACCAACAGCTGTGGACCTGTGGTGCACGCCATCTCGCTTGATTAAGCTCAATTATAGTCTTCACGCGATTATACTGTCGCGATTCACGGATAACCCCGCCATTTTGAGAGAGACGCCTCTTTCATTAGCATGCCATGAATTGCCATGCCATGCCATTTCCATGTTCGAAAGCTTAATGACCACGGGCGTGGATGAATTTAATCGTCGAGTCGCATTATGAGTACCGGCTTCAGTAAATTACAAATGTTCAATTACGGCAATGACGTATTATATATAGACACGTTATCAACCAACATATCGGCGCTTAAAAACGGCGAAAATACTAGATAACTACTTATACGCGTAAAGAAAGGGAAAGAAAATATGACACCGTACGGCGGGATGTCTGTTGCTAGAGGGAGATAAATAAACATCTTCAGTTACGTCACAGGATAAGTAATAGTCAACTTACATGCTCATTGGTCGAGCGCATGAGTGACGTAGCTATCAGAGGCATATGGGGAAAAAAGGACACTCGATTTTCTAGAGTTAATAAAATAATAGATAATCATAACATAACAAGTGCATAATATTATATTCAAACAATATTATAAATTCTAACAACCAAAAAAAACTTGTGTATTAGTGTCCCAACCTCCCCTAACGTCACGTGATTACTAACTTCATGCGCCGGCCGCCATTAGACGCAGCGTCGTACAAAATAAAATAAAATAATCTAGTTTTGTAAACTTACGCGTGAAATGACACATTTTTGTCTTTAACTTTTGGGGTATAATTTTTACATCCTCTGAAAACACACGACGGCATATTTTCTTTATGTTTTGCACAGGTTTTCACATACGATAAAATTAAAAACAAACATAGCGTCGCGCGACAGGTTGGTGCGTGACTGAGCGCAATGTGGCCAATTGGCTTCATTTCATGTTGCCATTTTAGACTGCGGACAACGTATCTATAGTTTTATACATCATTGAATTACGGCAAAAATATTGCGCCTCTCATCAGTCTATCAGATCTCAGACGTGTTTAAGGAGGAAGCGCTAAGGTAGCCCGGGAAATTCAAATTTTCTTAAGTTTTTTGCAATTTGCTGGTCAGTATTAAGTTGTACGTTGATTAATATATGAATCGCGGCCGTAAGAAATATGTGTTTACAGAATTATAATCATTAAAGTCTTCAACACAACTCTCTAAGACCATGTAAGTCCAAAGAATAACGGCTCCTACACAAAGGCGCGACGCGCGACGCGAATCGCGCGCGACACAAAGGCACCGCTCGTCGCGCGACTTGCGGTGCCTTTGTGTCGCGTGTCGCGTCGCGCCAGTGTGTACGAGCCTTAACTGTTTCATGAAATAATCATTCTTTGGACTTACGTGGTCTTAGAGAGTTGTGTTGATGACTTTAATTATTATAATTCTGTAAACACATATTTCTTACGGCCGCGATTCATATATTAATCAACGTACAACTTAATACTGACCAGCAAATTGCAAAAAACGTAAGAAAATTTGAATTTCGCGGGCTACCTTAGCGCTTCCCCCATAAGACTTGTGTAGGTAATAGATTGGGTAATAGTCATAAATGAGCTGTAAACTCATTTCAGTAGACAACCAAATGTCTAATTGAATACCAGGGTCGCATACTACATTGTTGTAGTTAATGTTACATAAAGGCTCGTACACACAGGCGCGACGCGACACGCGACACAAAGGCACCGCTCGTTGCGCGACTTGCGGTGCCTTTGTGTCGCGTGTCGCGTCGCGCCTGTGTCTACGAGCCTTAAAGTGGGATTTTACTCCTGGAAAATTGTTAACTTAGTAAGTTAGTAGGTACTTACGTACCTACTTCAAAAGGACTTTTTCATTCTTTTTTATGGCATTGCGATTTAACACAATGACTTCGATTTTGTTTTGTAGCAGTAAGTAGATGTAGATTTAAAAAAAAGAAGAAGTAAAAGTTTTGATCGCAAACTTGCAAAGTTTTGATCGCAAACTTGCAAAGTTTTGATCGCAAACTTGCAACTACATATATGGGTTTATTTTCCAAGCGTAAAACGGTCCGCGCGTCGAGAGTTAAATCGAACTGAAATGATAATCAATTTGTATTCACGATAAGCGAGCGTGTTATCACGACAATCTCTGGACGAGCCCTTGTTTGTATTACTGTACTTATTAAGGCTCCTACAAACAGGCGCGACACGCGATATAATAGCACGCGACACAAAGGCACCGCTCGTTGCGCGACTTGCGGTGCTTTTGTGTCGCGTGTCGTGTCGCGCCTGTTTAAAAGAGCCTTTTGTGTCGCGTGTCGTGTCGTGCCTGTTTGAAGGAGCCTTAAGGCTCTTTCAAACAGGCGCGACACGACACGCGACACAAAAGCACCGCAAGTCGCGCAACGAGCGGTGCCTTCTTTGTGTCGCGCGCGATTCGCGTCGCGCGTCGCGCCTGTTTGCAGGAGCCTTTATGCTTCTAAAATAATCAAAATTAAGTACCGTATTAATTATTCATAACTGTCGTAAATTAACATCACCATAAAAATGAATCCCAATAACAAAAGTTCAATTTAGAAATGTAGTCATGACCACTCAAACAACCAAACGACTTGCATATCTGACAATGCAACTTGGGAAAAAAATCATTATTATTTACATTCAATCTTTCTAAATTATCGGTGGGTATAGGTATTATAAAACCTTTAACAATACCTACCGCGAGCGATAAGTTTCCGATCGAATTGTAATAAAATCGAATCAAAATCAATCAAGCACAGCGATCGGCGGTACCAAGGCAGCATAGGCGCGCAGAGCGAGACGACACGAAGGTCGACGTTGAAACCAGTTTAGCTGGACGCAACCGCAAGGTGCCGCGGGCCAGGTTAAGTGCACTGTATTAGCATCATCGCCCGCCCTTTCATGTCTGCTTATCTCCTGGTCTAGGCGATCTAAATGGGCCTATTGAATTGTATCGATATCGTGAGCCTACAGCGGCAGTGGGGTGGTTTATTTATAAAAAATGTATCAACATATTTTATACGGTTCATTAAAACGGTAAAACAAAAACAAAAGCGATTTTGTTTTTATTTGATGCCGAATAAACTCTATGTTACGATAAGTACCTATTATTAAAAATAATAACCTAATCATCGATTTACAATCCTCGTATGCGAACCTAAATGTCCACTCAAAAACATAAATCCACTTTTATAAAATAATAAAACAACCATTCTATTCAATATGCGTTGAGTACTTTTAATTATTGTGTGAAATTGTTTCTTAGATAAAACTACAATAATAATAGCGGGTTATTTAGTGAGTCTACGTGTTTCATAACGTTTAACAAGTTCTCCACAACGATATACCTACTTAAAGTTAGTTTCTACAAAATTACAAGTACAGCTCTTCTACTTTTGGTTTGTATTACCGCTGTTAACTGTTCTTGTCTTTGGCTTTGTACTTTTAAAAATCAGTCAGTAAAGGCTCGTACACACAGGCGCGACGCGACACAAAGGCACCGCAAGTCGCGCAACGAGCGGTGCCTTTGTGTCGCGTGTCGCGTCGCGCCTGTGTGAACGAGGCTTAAACCAATTAAGTAGGTACCTACCTAGTACTGTTTGTAACTTCGGTCGTCGGCCAAAATAGAAACAGAATATCTATTCTGTAAAAATCTCACCGTGAAAACTTAGGTGAAGAGTGAGCGTGGAGTGAGCTGTCAATTGTCATTTCCTAGCAAAAACAAACTCACTTCACCTAAGTTTTCACGGTGAGATTTTTACAGAATCGACCGGCTGATGTGAGGATGGGAATGATGATGTCAGATAGCAGCCGTTCGTTACCTACTGACCCATAACATAACCGATGTAATAATATGCAAAACCATTGGCAAACTTAAACCTCGAAAAATGTCTGTGGTTATCCGAAGTTCATACGTCACTTTACTCCACGTTAATTAAATAAGGGGAAAGAGTTAGAAGTTTACATAATTGTAAACACTTAGTGAAAACATCTTGGTGTAGTATCAAATAACTATCGTGTGAAAACGTTGTCGTAGTATCTTTTCAGACTCGTAGTATCTTTTCAGAATCGTAGTGATCGTAAATTGTCCGCCTGAAAGCGACATGGTTCATGTTACGTAAGCAATTCTAAACGTTTATTCTTTAACATTTCGCACAGAAAATAACGCTTTATTTCACAGAATATTGCTTTATTATGTTTACAAAGTAAGCGTACACATGTCACTGCGCCTATTTATTTGTACTTACATAACAAAGGCGCGTTACGTTCTGTTCTCATATAACTTACGTGTAGGTAGGTACCTATTATAACATAAGCATCTCCGTGAGTTACCCACTTGTACTTATTAAGAGTTGCTCAGGCATTAAAATTGAATACTTTACTCACCCATTACCATTTTTACGACGACGCTATTGAAGCCGGTAATAAAGTACATAGCTCTAACTAATAATATCCTCTTAAATATATCTAAGCAGAGATAAGACCGTATACAAAGTACAAGCCTAGTATAATTTAATAAAAGTTCTTAACATAAATCTGATCCATTAAAATGCGGAGAGTACCTGAAAATAATATAGGTGATCTCCTTTGTTTAATTTACCGGTACAACCGACGAAATCTGGAGGCGCGGGGTAGCTACGGTTTCCATAACAACACGCGCCTGGTGGTTGTCCCCCTGTCCCCTCCTCCCCCTCCGCTCAGTATCGATCCCGGCGCCCCGCGCTGCCCCGCTCCACTCCAAATCAAATTACAGGAGCACGAGCAGGCGAGCGCTGAGCGGAGCGGAGCGAGCGAGAGCAGTCCGCGCGCCGCACGCTCGCCTCCACTGAATCAACTTTGTATTGCCGTAATAGTATTTTAATTCTATTGGCGCGCTTTTGACTGCGGCCCCCCTGTAATAGCTTGTTTGCAAATTGGTACCTACACGTTACGACGACGTTGACGGGCATTTAGTATGATTTGATCGAACGGTATTTGAGCATCCTTTGTGACCTTTTAATTAATTACTTAGGTACCTTTTATTAAATTTAGATTGGACTTACCACTTTGGATCTTTTATTTTATACGTCCTAGGTAGTTAAGAGAGGGGATAACTAAACTTAAGGGGCTTACATGACCTAAAGCGCGGTCACTGTCGGACTGCATAGAAAAGAAAGAGAAGCGCGATGACACAACGCTGGTAATTTATTGCAAAATATGAATGAAGCAATTATTTAATTACAAATATTCTATTGTTTGGACTAAAAAGTTAAAACACTAGTATTTTAGTATGTTGCTAGTAGAATAATCTGACAAAAAAATCTGAATTATTTTATGTAAGTATGTATTTTAGTACTTATGGTTTTTATTGTAAAAAGAAAGTTCTTCATGATTTTTTTTCTATCGTATCAAATTAGTTGTATTATGTTTTCAACACATTATCTAATCTAACTAGCATATATCCTGAAGATTATCATATTATTTTCTGATTTTGTTTACTGTAGTCGATCAAATACTGTTATTGTTTCTAAAACTTGCGTTTTTTGTGTTTAGGTCCTGTAAGCCCCTCAATCATCACTGTAATTTCGGCACTTAACTATGCGAATCACGTTTCTATCTATCGTGACTGACAAAAGGTGTCAATTACCAATAATTGTCTAATCTTATTCTTAGAAGTGCGCGTTTAGAAGGAAAATGTAATGGAATAACGATTTTAGAGTATAATAAGCATATAATAAGTTTAACTTTAGGAAAAAAAGGATCAACAACCTTCTGAACATAAACAAAATTCTATTTCAATCGAATGGCTGCAATACGCTCGCCGTCAATTGGTTCCGCTTTACACAACAATCGGACATTGATTCTACATGTTCTCGCTCGTATTGCCAACAAATTAGAGCTGTTATTCACTTCACCGTCCGTAATGAATAACTCGCTATATTTATAGTACAGTGATTGATTCGCGACGTGGAATGTGTGACAGAACTAAAACAAATACGTTGAGAGATTTTATAGCGATCGGCAATAAAATCGATTATCGTATCGAATCGCTCGCGGCCGAGGGGACCGCAGTCGCTCGGGGACATTTTAATGAGGGAATGCCGTGATGCCGACTCGAGTAAACCGAACGGGACGTTTGTCTCTCCCCGAATAATGGAAAAGCGCTGAAAGGATATTTATCAAAACCGACGGAGCTCTTCGGTGGTTTATTTTATTTGCGATATTTCGTCAATCGTTAAAATTGTCAGTGAACGTGGCGGATTGCGAGAGCAGGAGAGCTGCACGCACTTTTATTAATACAAGTGAATAGGAACGGAACGTTCACTATTTTATGATAAAATACGACATCATACATTGGCTCATTTAGAACACTGAATAGCTGTCACGACACGATGGGTAGTTTCTGTGTCATAGTAAATTTGTCGTTAAATGATGTCGGCCGGTGTTGCGTGATTGTGATGAGCGTGTTCTTGGAGCGTCGCCAGTTACGTTACAGACACTTCCACAAACATGCTAAAGTAAACCTTTTTACGCGGCCCGAGGTGATTCACTCCTGCTTCATTTATTACCTTGTACCGTTGTCAAACAAACCACTCTATTTATTTACTAGTGTTGCTAACTTGCTATATAAAATAGAGATTCCTTCGCCTACCGCAAAACTTCGAATAACGTTTTAAATTGTTCATGCAGTACACTAAATCAGAATTGTAAATGACGTTGGATTTCGGCCAATGTTACTTTATTCCCAACTATCCAAGTATTCATAAAGTAACTATGGTTTCGATATCATCTTAGCTAGCCTTGCGAGTAGCGAGGCACCTCATACTGAAACTTGTAATTATGTAAATCGAATTAGTGTTGCTTGGAAAGTGTTTAGATTACAAAGTTCTAGAAGTACCTAGATAATTGGGTCATAAATCGTAATTGTGATGGAGCAGTACGGTCGTGGGAGCACGTGTCGGCGGGAATTCGTGATCAGTGAAACGATATCGAGTGACCTCAGAGGGTCGCGGGGTGAGCCGGCACTCGGCAGCCGCTAGCCGGCAGGCGGCCGACCGTGCACACGATACCAAGTACACGTTCATATTAACATAGCTAGAGGGCGCTAATAAACACCTACGACGCTACGCACGTACAAAGCCACTTCGTGCGGACACAAATTGCTTTTGTTCGGCGGGAACGTGCTGTGATGGAACCAGCTAGAATTATTAGCCCTCTTATTGTGGCTCGCTGCTGATGGACTTACAATGAACAACTTCTCTCCGTTAACTGTTAATTACTTGTAACTTTTACCTTTTCTAGTGGCGTTAAGTGTTACGGAGGTGACGCGCTCTGAAGTTTTCTTTGTAAGTGATACCTGTGATACTGAAGGTAGGGAGATATAGAATTATAGATAGGTACGGCAAGTAAAAGAAAAAGAAAGAAAGAAAATATGTAAGTACTTAATTAAAGTACGTTTATTTGCGCTAAACTTTACGCAAAGCTTTACATTGCAGATCATATTTATTATTCAAACTCATCATCTGCCTAGCCTTTTCCCAACTATGTTGGGGTCGGTTTCCAGCCTAACCGGATGCAGCTGAATACCAGTATTTTACATGGAGCGACTGCCTATCTGACCTCCACAACCCAGTTACTGGGTAATACGATACCCCTTGGTAAGACCGGTTGTCAGACTTTCGGGCTTCTGACTACCCTAACGAATGTCAAAGATCCACAAATGACAGCCGGGACCAACGGCTTAACGTGCTTTCCGAGGCACGGAGGGGTCACGGTATGTAAAGATGGTCACCCATCCACAGACCAACTGCGGCAAGCGTAGCTTAACCTGATCGATCGACCTGTGCGGCTGTTATTATTTAGCCACGGGCCCCTCAACCCCGGTCTCCCTATTAATATTATTCAAACTAAACCTAAGTACATATTTGATTATTGTATAATCTAGTACTTAGTAAGAATTAAACTACGAATGGATTGGAGTAGGTACTTAATATTTTATACAAAGCCCTAGCTTTGTATAAAATATTAAGTGCGTAATTTCATCGCCACTGCGGTGCTATTACTGTAAAAATCTCACCGTGAAAACTTAGGTGAAGTGAAATTCAAATTATTTATTGTGGTAGGTACACAGATAAAAATATGGTGTGACAGTTTAAGTGAAGTACATCTATGACCCGCCTTTAGACATAGAATAATTAAAGAGTTTTGCAACATTATAGTAGTACCTAGTCACTAATTTAGTATTAATTAATATATTAGTAATAATAATAATCAATCAAAACAAAAAAAGTCAATAATTTAATAATAAGTGATATAGTAGTCATTAATTTGTTAATATTTGAAACAATAGGCAATAATTTAATAATAATAAATATATTAATTAATAACAGCTATTCAATTAAAAGAAATAATAATAATAGTGATATAATAAAAAACTTGAACTAATATCGATTATGGAATGAATTCAATAAATTAAAATTTGCCATCTAGGTACTCATTAACAGAGTAATTACCTTCTTATAATCGTTTTAATAAAGCTTTTTTGAAATCAAGTAGGTATTTCATTTAATTCTTTGATTTCAATAGGAAGCTTATTATTATAGATTTTAGGTGCCATTGCATGAAGACTTTTCGAAAATAATGCAGTTTTGTGTGTAATGGTACAGACGCCAGCACATCAAGCTACTACAATCTGTCAAATTTCTTTAATAGATTTTCAACTTTATCGCTAAAGAATAATGTACAAAGTCGATCGGGAAAATTTGACAGTTTCGGGTAGCTTGATGTGCTGGCGTCTGTACCTAAGTAGAGTTGTCTGATAAAGTTGCAGTTGTTGTTGTTGTTGCAGTTCTTGTTGCTTGCTAAGATAACTTAATATCTTGTAATTATCTTCAGCACCCACCCATCATTATAGCCGATGATCAATAAAGTATAAAATGTGTATTACTCTCATATTATTAAGTACATATCTCTCTGTTGCGACGTTTAGATTTCAATGTTTTAAATAGTGAGCGTAGAGTGAACTGTCAATAGTGTCAATTCCTAGCAAAAACAAACTCACTTCACCTAAATTTTCATGGTGGGATTTTTAAAGAATCGACACATTACATTTCGTACCTATACATAAGCTACGCATGTATTAGCAATAAGCAGCTCCTTGGTTTCAACATCGAGTCTTTGACACGGTATAAAGATTACCAACTCTAAATCACATGTAATCCCACAAGGGTCAAGTAAAGGTATCATCAACGTTTTAGGTACCCACTGTCCGCCAATGCCCGCCCGGCATTAGGATGGGACCCATCCCCTGCGATGAGGTGCAAACCTATTGCTATTTACCAGAGTCCAATCCCCCCTGCCATAGTGAACGATTGTAACAAAAAATTCAATAGTGTTGCCCGTCTTGGTAATCCGATGGTTCGGAGGACCCCTAGTTCCCTAGTGCATAGCACAGCTGTGTTTGCTTTGAATAGAGCATTATGGGAGGCGATCAATAACACAACAAAAATGCAACGCATGCAATGATTGCAGTGATAATAATGGAGACTACTATATTGATATGTATCTGTAAAACATGAAATCTCAGATAAGTTTATCCTATACATATAAAGCTGCGTATCTAATCTTATTGAAATAGAAAAATAAACAAGGTTACCGTATATCTAACGTACGAGCTCGTTTCTTATTTTTTTTATCTGTGGCGAGATAGACAATTTTATTTATATGTGTTATCTTTGTGCCGCTGTCGCATCTATTAATTGGGTACTAGGCGGACATAGAACTGAAGAGAACGATTTGGCTTAATAATGTCGTTTGTGACTCACTTGACGCGAGTGGGTGCACTCACAGCGTACTTATTGCTGTCAACCGATCGCATTCTTTCTCAATATTTGGACTGGGAATGTATTGGAAACTTGAGTCTTTTTGACCGACTTCAAAAAAGGAGGTTCTGTATTCGACATACATATACATAATGTACATATGTATGCATGTTTGTATGTCCGTGATTTTCTCAAAAACTAATGAACCAATGTTGACGTCATTACCGTGTTCTACATAGGTACTTTCAGGAAGGTTTTAGTATATAATGCATTAGGTAATTATTGTTATCTATAAAGTTATATGCATAAATGTACTGCAACTCAACAACATTTCTATGCGAATTTTGATGATTCTTTTAGTCGGTGTCTTCAATTCTTCATTGCATCTTAGCTTGGCACCACTTGGCTGCAATTGTATATCTATGTATCGTTTTTAATGGATAAGGTATGCCTCAGCCTCAGGGGTAGTCCCATATAAATTTGATTAACTTTGCTTAAGTTTTTAAGTTAGCTTCAATAATACGATTTTTATCCACTTATATTGATAATGTTTTAATAACTTCCTGACTATACATAGCAAGTGTTAATTGGATTTGTGTGGGGTAGGTACAGACGCCAGCACATCAACCTACTGCAATCTGTCAAATTTCTTTAATAGATTTTCAACTTTATCGCTAAAGCATAAGGTTCAAAGTTGATTGGGAATATTTGACAGTTTCGGGTAGCTTGATGTGCTGGCGTCTGTACAACAAAAAGTGAAATTTTTTTTTGCAAAAGAACCAACCGACTTCAAGAAAATACACTACAAAGTGAAAACTAACTTTAATTTCGGAAGTCGGTGTCAAAAAACGAAAAAAGTCAGTGTCAAAATGCGGAACCAACGACGTCGACTTCAAAGTTATTATCGAAATTAAAATAATTTTTCACTTTGTAGTGTTTTTTTTTGAAGTCTGTTGTTTTTTTTTTTGTAAAAAAGTATTTTTTAAATGACAACGTATCATTTGTAGACGAGCCAAAGGAGATAAAACGTAATGTTCCTCCTACATCTCCTACATTGTATGATACTAGTGCTGCAGACGGTTTGTAATAAGTTCTTGTTGTAGACTTGTAGATAAGTACAGTCAACAAAAGAGATATCTCGAATAAAATTTAACTTTAATAATAGAAATAAACAGCTCATTTATCAAATTAAATTTCAGTCGACAATATCCATCGGTTTCTTACTAAACTTCAACTATATCCGACGATCCTGCATACTTATCTCTTTTGTTGACTGTACATACAGGTAGTAAAAATTTTATTTTAGTTGATCAACAGCAATCTGTCTATGACTGTACCCACAGATTGCACTTAACCGTTTTATGTTTCTCCGTGTCTAACTGTTTCATGTTTATTTCTTTTGTAATGCGAAATTATACCTACTTCTATTACAATTTCCCCACGCAATGGACAACCCACTATGAAAGTAACCATGGTATAAAATATGTGCTATTAAAACTAAAGAGCCACTCACATAAATAAAGTGAGATTAATTTGAGGCGAATTCTTGATTATTCAAGTTCGGTCGCCGAGGATTGCGGGGACCACCGACCGTCTCGGTTAAAGGGCTTCTAACTCGCTCCCGTATTTCATTTCACTCAAAATGGATTCAGCCTTAGAGGCAAAAAATATTTATATTATATCAAAAGAAAGATCAAAAGTGTTCGCGAATATGAGAGCCAACGACCGCGAACAACTCGGAGGAGTGAGTAGGGGGAACGGGGACCGGTGAGGGATTTTTATCGAGTCCCCGCATTGATGTTATGAGTTGACTTATACGATATAGCGGCGCGTCGGAAATATTGTAATCTAACATGAATACAGAATTCAGATATAGGTAATACGTTTTACGACGGCTCCGGACGAAATAGCGTGGGAGCTTTTACGTCTCCGCTGTCATATTTGTTGTAAATTGTTTATTTTTTTAAACAAATTAACATGAGCGGACGTTGTTGACATTATTACGACTTTTATAAGTAAACTGGTTAAACACCAAGCATTAAAAGTGTTGGCACTGGCTAGATTAAAGAATTTTATCTACACGGAGAACGTTTTTAATAAAAATATATTTGATGCCTAGATGATTAACAGCTGAATTGAAACAACTCTCAATTATTATAAAACGTGTATTGAGTATTCTCTGCAGTTTATATATGTATCTAAACTCGTAAATAAAAACACGTAATAGATCCACGATATTGTGAGAACGTTAGCGTTATTTTCATAAAATAATTGAGCCGGATCTTTTCGAAGCGGGCGTAAATGATTATGAACGTGAGTAACAGTCGTGTAGGTTGGTTACGTACGTACGTAGTCATTTCAAATAATCAAAAGAGGGGAATGTATATGTGTGTACGAAACATCGTTATTTTTTACGCGGTAATAAATGAAATAACGAGCGACTTACATGCAATGTGCACGCGCGTACTCACGAACACTTAGCCGTAGGATAACATTACCATAGTGCAGGTGACATTTAATCATTTATAATTTATTTTTGCTGCTGTATCCATGTTTTTTGAATGAGATCAATGCCAATGAGTTTGGCTTTATAAATCCCAAAAACAACAGTTTAATGCCGATTTCGTCACCAAAAGTATGAAGTATCAAGTAATCATATTGCCAAAACGCTAAATTGAAATATAATATCGTTGTTGTATAAACAAAGAGAATAAACATTGTAAAAGCGATTATATTGATTAAGTTCTACACGAGTAGCTCAAAGGAACCAGCAAAGCTTTTTACTTAGTTTTAGTATTTGTTTTGCGCCGAGACTGGGGAAAACATTGAAGGTACCACTCGAGGCTCCTTCTTCAAATTCTTAGCCAAATATGTGTTTGTTATTTGCCTTGTCTTGTACTCACATTCAGTGCTAGGTATCCAACATTATTAAAAAAGAATTCAAGAGGTCCACGAAGAACTAGTATTTTATTGTGAAGTGATAGACTATGCATCAATGGTTTTATTTGTCAATAAGCTATAGACGTTATAGTTTAGTATAATGGCTTTGTTTCTACTTCTGCTCTTATTACCTAACACCAATTTTAGATACTCGTCTTTATGTAAAGCAGAAAATATAATCTTAATGTTTTAGGTATATAATTATACAGGGTTATTGGTAAAACATTAACAACCTCTTAAGGGGTCATTGTACTCGTCATTATGAACAACTTTACTATGGGACCAAACCTGAAATCGCGTTAAAAAAATCATCTGTTCCCTACATACTCGTCAAAATGTAGGAAACAGCTCTTTTTTTTTTTTGCTTTACCAATAACCCTGTATATTTCCAAGGGACTTTAATTGGTCACCATAATAGGCACAATACACAATGTTACAAATATAAAATAAGACACAAACACGATCCTAATCAGAGTTGTTGCTTTTGTTCATTGAATCGATTATCCCACGCGCTCGGATTATTTCTTGTAGCCTACTTATCTCCGTTTCAATCTTATCGAATATGAATATCGATTCATCGATGCTAATGGCTTTGTCTAAAGACATAAAAAACAAGTAAGTAGATAAATATTAGCTAAGTGGTATTATAAACATGTCAGAATGATGCACTGCCTTTGTTATAAATAATGAAGACAGAGACATTAAATTCAAAGAAGTTTCAACATTTTACATTACACAAAGAACAAAAGAATGGAGAAGAAAATTCCCGCAACTCGGCGCGGGCGGTGCAATGTTTGTACAAGTTATTAACTAAGGCCCGTAGTATTATCTCCTGTGTAAATTTATGCAACAATCTCATCGAGGCGGCCGCGGGTTCGGGGTGCCAGCGATAACATGAAATTGACACCGCGCCATCAATCACTTCGGAGTGAGTGGGCTGGCCGAGTGTACGGGTGTCGCGTTGCAGTTGTGGTTATCGGCTACAAATTGCTGTCGCTCCACTGATTAACAATGTACAACTCGTACGTAAACACGAATGAATAAAAAGCAATAAATAGATTTCAACAATCATACAACCGTATGCATAAACTCGATGGAATGCTCGCGGGGCGGCAAACATAATACCCGGTGTAACAATAACGCGTAAAGTATTATAACTCGTGAAATAAAATCGAATCGCACAATCCGAGCTCAGCCCGTAACCAATGTTGGTAATAATGATTGCGTTAGTACTGTGTGGACAGGTTTACAAGTAAAGGATGTGACAATCCCGCGTTTAAAAGTAAGCCTATATCGATTATAGTTTCCGGTATCTTTTACGTTCTATTGTGTGTATTGTTGTCGGTCGGGGCTGTGGAAGCTCGGCTTCATCCGTCGGCTATAAGGTTGGTTCTCGGAAAGCCAGCTGGCGTGTCGTTCCCAGCGCTCCCTGTCTCGCCGGGTTAAGATTACAATGTCAATAGACGTTTCGGCTATTGAATCGCTTGCTTGGTTGGGAACTTTCGTCTTTTTGAACAACATTCTTTAGATAATGAGTACTTAGTTAGCAATTCTCTTGACAATGCCAATGTGCACGAAATTTTGTGCATCATGCTTTTACTGCAAAAGATTCTCTGTGTTCAAACGGAGTTGTCCTAATCCCAATGATTGTATGACTTCTACTTATAACTACAATTTTAGAAAATTATACAAAAGCTACACGTAGGTACTATACTGATAGTTAGGTATGACACTTAAAATGCATAATAAATAGGTATCTGCTAAAGTATTTTGGGCATCATCATCATTCATAGAACTGAAAGGTTAATTTACGAATCCATAAAATTTTCTATGCAAATCTTTACCCATCTTATTTTATAATACCAGTTCAAAGTTCCGTAGTTAAGAATCTCAAAGTATTCCAGTTTATGAGAGCGACTTTTGAATAATGCTTCAGTTTTTCTTATTCAGTAAGTCTTCCTATAACTCAAACAACAAAGAGCCGGCTGGAGAGATTCTAACAAAAGAATATGAGAAATATCTGCGCCTCTACAATCCGAACCGCATCACTACTTCGGTTATATTGGAAAATATTTCTTGCTTCTCGAATACCCAGTTAAAATCTGTATTTTATCAAAGGCAAAGGTTTGAATGTAAATGTTGATATCCGAGCCATATACAAATAATACTGCTTCTGAACTCTCCAGGGCTTTTAAGGAAACTTTTATATAATCTGCTAGTTTGCCGTGTGTTTAGTTTGAAGATAGACGAAGCCCATTCATAATTTAAGTCCCAGATGCTCTGATTAAATTTCTTCCGCTCCAAAGGTCTCTTTGTTGTCAGTAACTTCTATTGCGACACAAAAGCACTCGTCTACGACAGGATAATTTATTTTAAAGAGCCCTCTGTCTTACAGAGACTTTTTCGACTTATTACGCTGAATTGTACTTTAAAGATTGTTTTTGTCGTAAAATATGCTTCCTTGTATTTTTCTTTTTTAAGTCTGAACTCACTGTAGTCTTTTGTTATATTAAACGGGAGATCCTTCAAAAACTTCAGAATGAATTTGTAAAAGTTGTACTTAAAATGAATTCGAATGTTTTGGAAACCTATAATTACATTCTCCAAATGTTCTGTTCTCTTACAGTGGCCTTAGGCATTGGCTAGCATTTAATTCGTTATAACCACAAATGAATTTCGAGGAAAGCCGTAACGACAGTGTAGCTATCTAAATTTTGATTATTTAGAGGCAATTCATTGAAATAAATTATTCATTCCAACGAGCTCTGTAACTTGCCATAAAATGCTTTGTAATTATCCGTTTGTTTAAAGAATGTATTACACAAATAAACTTTACGATTCCAACGTTTAAACATAACTTTTTATTATCTCACATGTTTTCTTCAACGCACACACACACACACGAGAAAAAATGTTTTATCACCACCTACCGCGCGCCCGTGAACGAGCATGCGGTCTCATTACATGGTGTTCAATAATTTGTCCACTAAAGCCATCAGTGGTCGACGTGATCCATGATTATAATACAGTAGGTATGTATAAATCAGAGCTGCATAATAGCGCTAGTATTTTGTTATCCCTTCATGCATAAATGTTTTTGTAATATTTTGGAAGCGGTGTTCCAACGTCGCCCCTTCGCCCCTCGCCTCCCGTGCTACGTTGCATTGCACGGTTTCATATTTCTCTTTCCAACTTTAGTTTTGTGAATACGGTGCGCTACGAGTGACGCCTGGTTCATCACATTCTTTATAAGGAAACTTTACGAGCGCGTTCCTCGCACTTCAATTCAAATGCATCTTTCGATAGCTCGGGTACGCTGTGAAACATATTACCACAAGTCTCAAAGTGATTAAAATTGGAAAACGTTGTCATCTTTAAGTGCGTAAATACATGGTAGTATTTGCGTGTGATTTTACACTTTACTCTTCCACTTAGTGAAGTGTGAAACGATTGTAGCCGCGCGCTGAACATCACGATTTGAATTCCGCATTCGAGCGCGCGGCCGCGCTGCTGTCCCACAAGTCAGTGTTCGTGTAGCGTGCGGTTACGACGCCCGTCTGTTAGTCGTCGCACGGTGATACCGAGATACCGTCGCTTGTACATACTGCCGTATATCGAGTGGCTACAAAATTCATGTTTTGGTGTTTGTGGTGTGCTGATAGCTTCCTTTGTCTCTCCGTAGGTGTGTCGAGCACGGAGCCGCAGTCGAGGATCGCTACCGGGATGCCAGCGTGTCTAGTGCTAGTGTGAGATCGTGCCGGACCCCTAGTGTAGTGTAACTATAGTGCATCACAGTGCTGAATGGATTGTGTCTCTTTTGGATTGCCATCGAGAGTCATCGTTAGACCAACTTGCGAACGGTGAGACATTCCATTATGACATCTTTATTTGTTCAGATAACAAACACGCTATCAGGCGTAAATGTATTTATGTACATATGTATAATTAGTTTATTTGTTTGAGAGTTAATGTATTATAATTACCTTTTGTTTGAATAATGTATTAACTCTTGTATATATAAGTAGATATAAATGTACATTGTAACTAATTATTTATTAACCTTTGAAATGCTGGGATAAATAACTTCGATCATATTAGGTGTACTTAGATACTTCTAAAACAAGCCAGGAGGTACTTATTGGTCTTGACTTATCAACATAGATCATTTTGTACCTGTAGCGAGGTATAATTATTAATGTCTTCCTTTATCGCTAATAGCTAATAAACACCTACATAAATGGTTAGAAGATGTTATCAATACATCCTGCTTGTTATCTTCAATACACAGTTATAGGTATGTATTTAGTGACCAAGTTATATCAGTCGAAAGTACTAGGTAACCTATTTCTGTGGTAAAGCTTGGGGACGGTTTAAGTGACTGTGTCACAGTAGGGGCGCACCTTATTATTACATGCCCTAAATGAGTTTACAGCAAGTTAACGTCGTCTGTCAAAATACTATTTCGACCCGAACTGGATGCGTACTTAGTGCAAAGCTACCCTTTATATGCCTAAGGTACCCTAATTATAATAAGACTAGTTACTGCCCGCGACTTCGGCCGCGTGAAATTTCTTGTTCCCCCGACCCACCCCGTCGCATCTCATCGCCTGTCCGCGCTCTTACTTCGTTTTTGCTTAGCGTTCTTTCTGACTTTTTTTTCTTTTTGCTCGGCTCTTAAGGGTCATAGCGTGATGTCTATAGCCTTCCTCAAGAATTGGGCTATCAAATACAAAAAGATTTTTTCAAATCCGACTGGTAGTTCCAGAGATTACCCCCTACATACAAACTCTACCTCTATATTAGTATAGATTAGGTACCTACTCTAGGTACTAACTAAACCAGTTAGTTAATTAATCAAGTAGGTAGACAAACATTCTAAGTTCCTACAACATCATAGTAGGTAGGTATCTACAACATCTCAATAGAGCCTGTAAAGCCGTGAAGGTTTAAAATTCGAAATTTACCGTTTTTATGCTCGTTTTCACTAACACTAGGTAGGTGATACCTACCGAAATGAATGACTAAATAAAAGCGCGTTTCAGTTAGCGTGCTGTTCGATTTTCAACGCTGGGTCAAGCGGCGAAAGTTGAAAATACAAAAGCACGCTAACTGAAAAGAACTTTTACCTGCCAGTGCACAGCGGTCGGCTACCTAAGAATTTGTTAGAAATCTTCATTGGAATATCTACCTACTACATCATAGGTATGTGGACTATAAATAAATAAATTAAATAAAAATCATTTAATTCAGACCAGGTCCATATTTTGTTAGTAACAATGGTACTTAAAACTAATGTTAGTATTAGTATTAAACAAAATAAAACTAAATTCATTTATAATTATCAGGTAAAATCACACATATGAAAAATAAATAAATTAATTAAAGTTTACAAATTTAAAAAAAAACATGAATATAAAATAATAATAATAAATAATAATAATAATAAAATACAAACAGAATTTTTAAAAAATGACATAAATATAATAAATTAAAAATTTCATAAATTAAGATTTCACATTCAAATGTCACAATTTCACAAATCATAATATGTACAGGCGCTAGCATGCAACTGCAGCCATCTCCGTAAGAAAGGAGAATCCCACCGCTCGGACAATACGCTCAGGATTCCGTTCGAACTGCCCCTACTCCGACGCAGAATCGATGCACTCCTTTTTCGGATTATTGCATAGAAGTCATCGGTACTAGCCTCAGCGAACATCGCTGATGCGCTACAGAATCGGGGCCGCCCCAATAGAATCCTGAACGCGTTGTTGTACTGGATACGAAGCGCGTTGTATGCCCGCTGAGTGAAGTTGGTCCACAAGCTGCACGTGTAAAAGTATCGTGTAAAACTATCAAGCATTAAATAGTTGAACTGAATTTCAGTACCAAGAGCAACACTTGAACCACGAAAACCGCCCTTACTGCAACGCAATACAGGTCCTGTAAAAGTTAAATTAGTTACCATGCATAGGTTACGTATGACTAGTCTACATAAATAAGCAGGCAGCTAGCAGCTATCATAATTTAACTAAAGCCATTAATTTTACCCAAGAATCACGGGCGATTTTTTTCACGCACTGGATAATCAACGCACTGCCTAACACCGACAGTTGAAAATGCAGTGCGCAATATTTTAACGCCTGTGCGTACTTGGGCTTATAATACCTAAGTGGTACGGTCAGCATCAAAAGTCGATTAACACTTCAGTTTTTTTAGTCTTAGTTGTTGAGAAAAATATTAACACTTCAGTTTTTTTTTAATCTCAGTTATTGAGCAAAATATTTGTTGAAAATTGCATCGTACTTCTGCTGCAATTTTGAATAAATATTTTGCTCAATATCTGAGATTAAAAAAACTGAAGTGTTAATCGACTTTTGATGCTGACCGTACGAATATGATCATATTATGCAAATATATACTTACAGAATATCGGAAAAACAAGACAAATCTCAAATGTCTCATAAAAATGTCCCATATTTTGTTTCATCAACCAGTGCTTACAATGGCCGAATGACGCCGATGAATGCGCATTTTTGTCGTACCTACCTACCTAATGAACTTTTAATAACTTTACTTTGTTCTTCATTTATACATATATGGAGCAATGATTCAAAGTGACCTACCTGACAGCTAAACCAATCTACTTAGCAATAAACAAATTCCTAAACGAAATACCTACCCATTTTCATGACGACAGAACATACTTGAAATACTTTAAAAGAGACATTTGAGCGTAGCACCTAGCACCTGAGCACGATCTGAGTTCGTTTCGGCATTTCTTCAGTTCTTCCTAGCTGACTGACAGCTAGGAAATGCCGGCGCCATGTTGTTTTAAAATATTGACAGAATAATTAACGTGAAAAAGTAAATAAAGAAAGATCTACTTACAGAAATAAACATCATCATCAATAATTTTATCATGCTCAAGGTAGATAGTACATCGAATTATCGATCCGTCATTAAAATTAAGACATCCACGTAAAAAAAACATGACAATACATACCAATATTTAACACTATCAGTGTCTCCAGTACGTGTTTGAAACCCGGGAGCTAATAAAACTTGCACATAAAAAGCTTACTTATAAAAACTTTTCGTCGCCGAAACGTCAACAACGGACCCTTTTGTTTATTTTGAGACATCAAGGAGGGTCGGAACTCGGAACCCATTATGGTTTAGTGTATGCCGCCGACGTGAAAGGGCAGTGCCTTATTGAAAAGGAAAAGTACCACGACCAATAGACACTTAAATTGGTCCTAATATGACTGGACTTTGCGGCATGGAACTAGTATGTACTTACTATAAAGTAATTGGCGGACTGACAACTTTTAAATCTGTGGCTTACAGCTACAATTTGTTCTGATTAGGATTTCTTTCATTTCGTTGTGAAAACTTCGAATCACCCATTCGAAGTTTTCACAACGAATTGAAAGAAATCCTTGTTCAAAGAACTTGTTTGAACTTTGAAGTTATATTAATTAATTTATTATTGATATTCATCGATTTATTGTTAGTATTAATTCGATTAGCGTTTTTATTACTTTTTATGACGCCTCATCTTTTACAGGCGGTCCAAGTTGTGTAACTTTTAAATGAATTAATTTTGAAATCAATTTCCTTTTTTTAATTTGGTTTCTTTTGTTTTATATTGTGAGATATTAATTAAATATACATATAGGTAAGTACGCATATGAATTAATGTTACCTACGTTTTTCAAGTAGAAACCGAATAATTCGAAAAACGCACGAAGTTCCTTACTTACTGAACAAGATGCCATGCCATTTTATTATGTAAAAGTATTCATTTAATAACTCTACCTACTTACTGAATATAGCTTACCAAACACTAGTTTTGGAAAAATAAATTATAAAAAAAAATCTATTCAGTTTCATAACTACGGAATACCAGTATAATGTTCGCTGAACACGCATCAGGCCAATTTTTTACAAAACTATGTATTTATGTAGCTGAACGTCCGTTCGACACACTGATGTATTATGTTCCATTCTGGAAGTAAAATATGTGCACATACACGTAAACATTGTGTAAAAGTTGAGAAAAAACACAAACACGTGCAATTTACGGAGATTATCGACTTAAAATTATTCTTAGGTGCTCAGTAGATAGGTACTTAGGCCCAGTCACGAGCATTTAAATATATTAATAAGGATAGCTCGGCAATAATATCTGATTTCATGATTCATTCAAATATTGTGATCATTTTTGGGAGGCATAAACAAGTGGCAGCACAAATATGACATCGAAGGAACACCAAAACGATCTGATGAATGAGACAAGCGACGCCAAAATATAGGATGCTGCATCGGCTTCAAATACCTAAAGAGCCTCAAAAGCTTGCTCAGTTATAAAGTTCTGAAGAATGTGATTGATACCTTGTTATGATCAAAAATATTTAACATCACTTAGGCAGCATATGTTTAAAAATAAAGGTTTGCTTTATCAAATATGCAATGAATATACGACATACCAATGCAAAATACTAATTTGAGTAAGCATTTTTAGGGTTCCGTACCCGTATTACTAAGATTTCACTGTCCGTCTGTCTGTCACCAGGATGTAGCTCATGAACCGTGATACAGTTGAAATTTTCACAGATGATGTATTTTTGTTGCCGCTATGCCCGCTATAATAACAAATACTAAAAACAGAATAAAATAAATATTTAACGGGATATAACAGAAACGTTTTTTCTGCGTTTTACGCCCTGTGGTATGGAACTCTACGTGTGTGAGTCCGACTCGCACTTGGCCGGTTTTTTCATGCTACTACGTTCACCTGTATTCTCAGTTTGCCGTGTGCCACATAAACTTGCTAGCAAATACAATAAAAAGAAGCGATCACGCACAAAAAATAATAAAAATAAATTAGCATTGAAGTAAGCATGACAAGTATTACTAAGTAATAGACTGATTGTCGGTTACCGCAAGCGAATTCATCAAAATTCGTTTTGCAAACCGTAAATATTCCGTTCCAGCAATGGTGGAACTACGTAATACAATCGTGTATTCATTGTGAATGCAATGGTGGCTGGGTACCTCTCAAATTACCCAAGTAGTCCGTATTCACGAACTCAGTTTCCATAGAATCACCTTCTACAATTTGAATATTATGATCATTCACAAATCGTTGTTCGCAAAATATGTCTTTAATTACTACTATAAATAAGCTCAAATTGCGTCATTGAACTTCTAATAATGTACATTATTTTACTAATATCCATACATATTCATATTATCATAAATTAATGTCACTTTTCGATTATCTTATTATAGTCATTTTGATGCGGTTTCCACCATCATTTAGATAATTTATTCCGGAAGGTTTATGTATGTAATAAATGAATATTAAACTGACATAGAATAAAGAAGCCTCGATAATTTGGGGAGTTAAAAAACCGTGCAAAGCAGGAGCAGGTCGCTATTTAAAGATAAAAACATAGACAGCGTATTCATTACCTCTAATTTGTTAAATAAACAACCAGAAATGTTAAGGGACATCAACTATTTGAACTTAACCAAAGCTTCAACACGTAAGAGGTACGAAGAAAATTGTTTCTCAAGGGAAATTAAAGTACAAAACTCTTTTCTTATTTGCTTGTAAACTTGAGATAAAATCTGGTACAACTACGTGCCCTTACTAAAGTAATTCGCTACGTCTATTCTATAGAGATTGAGAACCATTCGAATTCAGCCACTCGACTGATCTATTCGACTCGACTAAAAAATGCTACACTGAACACTCCAGCGATTTATGTTATTTCGGCGTGGCTCCGAATCTCTTGTACGAATTAAAATATTTTACTATAAAATATATATATTTTTTTTATAATCCGAAAATTCAAAGCTTGAGAGATATCAAGTTTTATGAGTGTTTTATTCAATTAAGTATAATTATTGGTTAATGGATTCGGTTATAAATTGAATGGGCTCGTATTAACTGATTTTATCCATCATAAATATCTTCGGAATCACAATAGAACATTAGTGGTATCTCCGCGGCTTCTACATAGGTACAGTTAGACTAAGTTCGCTCAGGCGATTTTCTCCGGCGGCGATTATTTTTCGCTCACTGGATTTTCATGGCACCACCGCTAAGCGCCGAGAGTTGAAAATCCAACGTGTCTTTTTAAGGGTCTTACAAGACCTAAACACAAAAAAAAAACGCATGTTTTAGAAACAATAAAAGAGTATGATCGACTACAGTGAACAAAATTAAGTAGGTATAATATGATCGACTACAGTGAACGTAATCAGAAAAATATATTCTTCAGGATATATGCTAGGTAGATAGTGTGTTGAAAACATAATACAACTAATTTGATACGATAGAAAAAAATCATGAAGATGCCTCTAAAAACTTTCTTTTTACAAGCTTTTAATTAGCTTGTTATAATAAAAACCATACTAAAATACATACAATAATTCTGATTTTTTATCAGATTATTCTACAAGCAACATACTAAAATACTCGTGTTTTAATTTTTTAGTCCAAACAATAGATTTTTTGCAATTAAGTAATTGCTTCATATTTTGCAATAAATTACCAGCGTTGTGTCATCGCGCTTCTCTTTCTTTTCTACGCAGTCCGACAGTGACCGCGTTTTTGGTCACACTGGGAGGCGCTCTGTTGGATTCTCAATGCTCGGCTCAACTCCGAGAGTTGATAATGCAGTGCATGAAAAAATCCCGTGGCGATATTTTTGCGTCCGCCGTGTCAACGTGACGCTCACGGTAATGTGGGAAGTCGATGAAGCAATGATTTATAATCCTATTCACTTGTCATAAAGTAATTACTCGTTTTATTTCTACATTTTTTGGGTTCCGTTCCGTACCTCAAAATGAAGAAACGGAACTCTTATAGGATCACTTCGTTGTCCGTCCGTCTGACTGTCTGTCTGTCTGCCAAGATACTTTTTCTCAGGAATGCGTGGAGGTATCAAGTTGAAATTAATATCGAATACGAAGGTCTACGGTCTCTTGTAGCTCTAAAAAAAATCAACATTTTGATACTTACTCGCAAATGGATAAAAACAAAGCCTCTACGGTACTTCCCGTTGACCTAGAATCATGTTTGGCAAGAAACAAGGTCTCACAGCACAAGTAAAGGAAAAAGTCCGAAAATCGCTAATTTGTAGTTAATCACATTTAAAAAAATGCGGTTACAAACTTACTTTGGCAGTTGAAAAAGTGACCGTGACGTATATCGATGTATGTGAGATGATCATGTTTACCAACTACAATCTTAAGTTTGTTCTTGGGATAAAATCATCTACGGAACCCTTTATCGTGGGTGGTCCGACACGCACTTTACCGGTTTTTTCCTTCGTAGTAACCGTTATCTCTACTATTCTTTCCATCGTAAACCGTCGCAAGGTTACCCTCATTTTTTGTTAAGTACCATCGTATTCCATTCAACTTGTTATTTTAATATTTTCCTGTTGTACACTAATATCGTTAATATTTGAAATAGCGGTTGACAGTTATATTTCCAGGGGCTTGTGGCGAAGTATTGACAGCCGCACGGGTAGATCGATCAGGTTAAGCCATGGTTGCCGCGTTGTTCCATGGATGGGTGATCACCTGTACATAGAAAGTCCTCTCCGTGCTTCGTAAAGCACGTAAAGCCGTTGGTCCCGGCTGTCATTCGTACATCTTTGACAGTCGTTACGGGTCGTCGAAAGCCCGAAACTCTGACAACCAGTCTTACCAAGGGATATCGTATTACCCAGTAACTGGTTTGTGAAGCTCAGATAGGCAGTCGCTCCATATAATATACTGGTATTCAGCTGCATCCGGTTAGACTGGAAGCCGACCCCAATATGTATAGTTGGGAAAAGGCAGATTATAAGTTATATTTTCAGTTAAAATATGAACGTTATAAATAAGATTAGGAGCTCTTAGAATACCTGACGTTAGGGCGATATTTTAAAAGTTATTAAGCCATTTTTTCTTTTTTTGGGTTCTTGGGACTTTGAACGCGTGACCTTATTATGAGCATCAGCTTACAAGGTGACACGGATCCAATCCATCTGAATCAATTTACGTTCACCTGTACAGTGTTTTTATTTCACGAAGTGACGCGCGCTGTATTTGTGGTAACCTAGTGTTCAAACATCCTGTGAATGTGGTTGTGAAGACGAGTAGCGTCAGCACATAACATACACACGACTTCGCCATTGTCTCGGACGGTACCGAGAGCTCCTGCGCTGATACACACATTCGCAGCGTGTTTGTACGTACACTTGGTAACCTCAAGCAAAACGCGCTTCGCTTCGTGAGATAAATATTAAAAATACTGTAAAAGGAAATAGTCACAAAGCCTGCGGGCGTGACATACTTGTCCCTTTTTCTTTTACTCTCTTGAAAAGTGTGCGAAATGAAAGGGATAGGCATAATCTATTACCTACACCTTTTATATTCGACTGCCCTCTGTATATATAAAACGTTATTATGATGAATAGATTTCTCAATATGTGCTGATAATCCTGAGGTGCTTATGTTTGGATTAAGTATGTGCTCATCATTTATTCTGTAATCTGAGTCGTGTCACTGTTTGTTTAGTAAATAATGATGCGATAACGTTATAAGAACAAATATATTTTTATTATGTACTCTTAGCTTCGAGTAGGTACTCGTACATAATGAACCATAGTATTGTATTTCCTTGTGATAGTTTATCTTGCTCTCCAATACATTTTCGAAGGCTTGTCCTGTTTTAATTAACTACAATCGACCAAAAACAAGCATGTTTCTCATATAGAATTTGGAGACAACATCATCTACCTAGCCTTTTCCCAACTATGTTGGGGTCGGCTTCCAGTCTAACCGGAAGCAGCTGAACACCAGTATTTTACATGGAGCGACTACCTATCTGACCTCCACA
Organism: Luperina nickerlii; assembly: GCA_963855955.1. Classification (NCBI taxonomy): domain Eukaryota; kingdom Metazoa; phylum Arthropoda; class Insecta; order Lepidoptera; family Noctuidae; genus Luperina; species Luperina nickerlii. Next base: position 15,388,098 of record OY979679.1, on the reverse strand, counting down.
ACCCAGTTACTGGGTAATACGATACCACATGGTAAGACTGGTTGTCAGACTTTCTGGCTTGTGACTACCCGTAACGACTGTCAAAGATCCACGAATGACAGCCGGAACCAACGGCGAGGCACGGATGGGTCACGGTATCTAAAAATGGTCACCCATCCACAGACCAAGCGCGGCAAGCGTAGCTTAACCTGATCGATCGACCTGTGGGGCTGTTATTATTTAGCCAAGGGTCACATGGCCCCTCACCCTCATGTGGAGACAACAATACGACAATAACAATACTCTGACAATACTAATGCATAAGAATAGAATACTCTGTATTATGTACACCTTAGAAATTACAGACATAATTATTATAGAAACTTTGGAACAATCAAATAAATCCTAACATCAAAATTATAAGTGTTTTTTTTTCTAACAAACTAAATCGTACCTAGTCATGGACCGACTATGGGTTTTCGCAATCGTTGACTAGGTATAGTGACTAAAGAAAGGACTTATTAAAGTCTGTTTTTTAATCTCGTAGACTAAATTGACACATGCAAATGTCAAATTTACAAATAATGTTGCCAGCTCTTTTGTGCAGTGTTGTAGCTACGATACCGGTTTGTTGAATCGTAACTTTTTATCTATAATAGACGAATTTAATTTTCATTCAAAGTTTTATATTTAAAATTCACGTACGTACACACGGCTGCACGACGTGCTACAAACTGCCAGGGAAATCTGACCACGCAACGCCATGCGTAATCCGACCATGTTTCGATGCCTTTAGATTAAACAAAAAAAAAATATAGACGCCATCAGTATTGTTCCCGTACGCGTTAAAACGGCAATCTTAACCCTTTTCTCTTACGAAACGGCAGAACTTAAAAAATACGGCAATTATGGAACTTGACACCATACGAACAACTGCAATTTTTTAAATAATTATGATAATATGGTAGTTTTAAAAATGTTAGATTTTGAATATGGCAAAACGATCCCGGCAAATCCAAGATTGGCTAAAATCAAAATATAATATTTCATATGACGAGACAATGTTAAAGCCCGAATTAAATGAAATTGCCCGAAAGCACAAAAAAGCCCATGAAAGGTATGTCGTCGACGAGATGGCTGCTGAACGGGGTGTCACTATTTTGCGACTGCCCCCTTACCACTGCGAGCTAAACCCGATTGAGTTGGTCTGGGCTCAAGTAAAGGGGCATGTCGCTAAAAATAATAAAAATCGGTTGTCTGTAAAGTCGGTTTACTGACGATAGTTGAACGTGACAACGTCATAAGAAAATACTGATGGAGGTTGCATTTCATTTATTAATATTCGCTTGCACTTCAAGCCGCCGTGGAACGCTACAGAGCAAGGCCGCGAGGTAACGCTACGTGAGTCATGTTTTTTCGTGAGTGCAGCCAGCTTCATCGATTTATTAGACGTTGTCACGTCAAAACATTCAAAATGAATGAAGTACGAAGCCTTTTTGAAGAAGGGCTTCGTCAGGTGACCACGCAGCGGTGGAAAGACTGTGTAGTCCATGTAATTAAAATTGAAGATCAAATGTGTCATCTGGGCCATATAACCGACGACATTACTGATAGGTTTATCATAGAAGTAGGTGGCGATTCTGATGATTCAGAATATTCCTCAGACATGGAGTCATTATCTGAATCAGATTAACGCGAATACCTGTAATTAAGTTATGTAATTAAAAGTATATGTTTTACATTATTAATTTTGTATTATTACGTTTTAAATAAGTACCTACACATTATTTCAGGATAACTTATTGTAAAAAAACGATACTTGATTTTATTAACGCTAAGTTTCGGTTGTGCCACATCACTATTTAAGAATTGCAATAAACTGACAACACTCGTAATGTCACTTTAGTCTACGAGATTAAAAAACAGACTATAGTAGTTTCGCACGAATTTACTTGCCCGATTCGGGCGAGAAAATTTCTAAATGAGCCAATTCGTGCGAGTCGCCTATAGAAATCGTAATATTATTTAAAAGTGACGACCAGTGGTCCACTTTAGCCCTGGTTCGATAGAGCTGGAAATTATTAGGAGAGAGAGGCCTTTGATCAACAGTGGGATGATGCAGGCTAACAGTAACAGTAAGAGTGACGTGACAAACAGGCGCGACACGCGATATAATCGCGCGCGACACAAAGGCACCGCTCGATGCGCGACTTGCGGTGCCTTTGTGTCGCGTGTCGTGTCGCGCCTGTTTGAAGGAGCCTTTAGGCGAGTATATTCGCGCGAATCGATTAATAAGCGGACTAAACTATTGGTTATATTTGATTAAATTTTCGTATGCAGACTGGGAACGGCATTAGACATACGCAGTTTAATTTATTTTCGCATTGCTATCTCCACCTTGTATTTGAATATTCTCACACATGAGCTGATAGATGAAACATATCCATTAATTACCCCAACTTGAATGCCGAATCAATTACCCGATCAACAAAAAAAATACCTGCGTAATTATAAAACAGTAATAAATGCGATAAAATAGTCATAAAAAATATTACTTAATTAAGGAACGGGCGTTTTTATGTCCTACTGTGAGCCGTAGAGTAAATCTCTTTGATTATAATGTGTTGATAACATTCGACGCAGGCGTATCGTTGCAATCTGCTGTCTTTTTGTGCAGGTGTTATGCGAGATGTAACGATACGTGAGAAGTAAGATAAACGATCTTCCTAAATGTTGAGACTAATGGCGAACACAAAAATATATAATTTATAGTCCATGCATTGAGAATTTGAGATGTCGTACTACTGTATAACGTTTTCGGTTTGCAGACTGCAGGCTGGTAGAAAAATGAATGTGGTTGCATTTGATCAAACTAATTTAGAAATAGTTTCCAAAATTTTAAGCATTTTAAGAAGCGTTTTAGGAAGCGTTTTTTTGTTACTTTAAAAAAAAACTTGTCCACAAGCGTTCTTTTGAAATAAATAGCAAGAATCAGTATTGCTTCTTATTTAGCTAAAACTCCGCCGTATCGATTCTGGTACCCGGGTTCCGTAGCGGCCCTACAGTACCTACTCGTATGTGGTTTATTGAATTATTTTGAAACTTATCGGTAATCGTCCATCAATAGTCTTCAATTATGCTAAACCTAGGTTGTCATGTGTCACGTAAAATTTCTAATTTTCTAAAATAGACAGCGTGTACAAATTAAAAATGCTTTAAAAATAAATTCAAGTCCCCGAAATCAGTCTGTAACATCTCGGGAGATGATTTTAGGTGACAGCGCTAATTTATCACCTAGCCACATTTTTCTCACGAATACTTACCTAACATTGTCATTGGCAAACAAAAGATCATGACATCCAAATTCTTCATTATTAAGGCGACGCATTGTTAAACAATAATTCCAAAACCGGGCACGCGCGCCCCGCAACCCGCTCACACCTCGATAAGTAACGTAAGTATTGCGAGACGCGATGCCGCAAAGTGGGCTGAATTTCGTGTTTCATAGACATTCAAATCCTTTTTTGCAAGAGAGAGAGAGAGATATCTCCGTTATCGCACAAATAGGGAAAATGCATGTTTTTTTTTAATTTTAATTCACTTCTTACATTATTATAAAATAGTAATAAAAAATATAAATACTGTTGGAAATGATAAAAACCATATTTTGTTAGTTTTCAATCCATCTGGATGGATGGATGGATGGATGGATGGATGGATGGATGGATGGATGGATGGATGGATGGATGGATGGATGGATGGATGGATGGATGGATGGATGGATGGATGGATGGATGGATGGATGGATGGATGGATGGATGGATGGATGGATGGATGGATGGATGGATGGATGGATGGATGGATGGATGGATGGATGGATGGATGGATGGATGGATGGATGGATGGATGGATGGATGGATGGATGGATGGATGGATGGATGGATGGATGGATGGATGGATGGATGGATGGATGGATGGATGGATGGATGGATGGATGGATGGATGGATGGATGGATGGATGGATGGATGGATGGATGGATGGATGGATGGATGGATGGATGGATGGATGGATGGATGGATGGATGGATGGATGGATGGATGGATGGATGGATGGATGGATGGATGGATGGATGGATGGATGGATGGATGGATGGATGGATGGATGGATGGATGGATGGATGGATGGATGGATGGATGGATGGATGGATGGATGGATGGATGGATGGATGGATGGATGGATGGATGGATGGATGGATGGATGGATGGATGGATGGATGGATGGATGGATGGATGGATGGATGGATGGATGGATGGATGGATGGATGGATGGATGGATGGATGGATGGATGGATGGATGGATGGATGGATGGATGGATGGATGGATGGATGGATGGATGGATGGATGGATGGATGGATGGATGGATGGATGGATGGATGGATGGATGGATGGATGGATGGATGGATGGATGGATGGATGGATGGATGGATGGATGGATGGATGGATGGATGGATGGATGGATGGATGGATGGATGGATGGATGGATGGATGGATGGATGGATGGATGGATGGATGGATGGATGGATGGATGGATGGATGGATGGATGGATGGATGGATGGATGGATGGATGGATGGATGGATGGATGGATGGATGGATGGATGGATGGATGGATGGATGGATGGATGGATGGATGGATGGATGGATGGATGGATGGATGGATGGATGGATGGATGGATGGATGGATGGATGGATGGATGGATGGATGGATGGATGGATGGATGGATGGATGGATGGATGGATGGATGGATGGATGGATGGATGGATGGATGGATGGATGGATGGATGGATGGATGGATGGATGGATGGATGGATGGATGGATGGATGGATGGATGGATGGATGGATGGATGGATGGATGGATGGATGGATGGATGGATGGATGGATGGATGGATGGATGGATGGATGGATGGATGGATGGATGGATGGATGGATGGATGGATGGATGGATGGATGGATGGATGGATGGATGGATGGATGGATGGATGGATGGATGGATGGATGGATGGATGGATGGATGGATGGATGGATGGATGGATGGATGGATGGATGGATGGATGGATGGATGGATGGATGGATGGATGGATGGATGGATGGATGGATGAAAGAAAGAAAGAAAGAAAGAAAAAGTATTTATTGCGACTCGTACAGGAAGATCACAAACTAAACTAAATACAGCAAAATAAAAAACCAAGTTATATATAAAAAAGTAACAAAAGGAAAATGAAACAGAAAGTCCTATACGAGGCCAAAAGGCTCCTATCTCAGCATGATGCTACGACATTTAAAAAAATAAATGTTGCAGCGCTGGTATTCTGATAGGGCCCGCTGTGATGTCACGGGCAGTTACAGAAATAAATAAATAGTATGTAAATAATAGCAAATAATAAAATAAAAAATAAATATCTTTCAATCTGCGCCAGACGTAACCTCATTACTTGTCTATGCCTTGAGTGTAAGCCTATGAATAAGGAATCTTACCTCTATGGTGTAAGCTAAGAGGCACTCTAGTGTGTCTGTGGCATTGCTGTGACAAGTAAATGGTCGCCGGCGCCGATCTTCTGGCGAGATTACATAAATGCATTTAAAATATATTAAACATAACGTTACGGCTGTCTAGTGGAACAGTATAACAGAGAATATATAAATTAAAGTGGAAAGTGGTAGTATATTAACGGCATGGGTGAAATGGAGAAATAAAAATAAACTTTTGATGAGTGTTATCGAGTTACAAATTAGTCAAGTGACAACTAAAATAAAACATTGTGTAGGCCAGCAATAACGATTCGTATGATGCTGTGTGCGTAAAAATGTGGAATAAATAATAATAAAATCAATCAAAATAGAACATGGATATGCTTAAACAATACATTTTAACATACTATTACTAATTTTTAATTATTTTACTAACAAAAGAAAAACTAATAATATAGGTACTGGTAATTATACAATGCGTTTTAACATACTATTTTGCTTATATCTATTTCCTAATACAATATTTCTATGTTATGTTATCTTACATTTAGCACAATATGTATACGGGTAAATATACAAAAGTTGTCCAACTTGCTGTCATCAGTCAATAAATACGAAAATTTAAATGCACTTTGTTATGTGCCGATATATTATGAAATTTTAAATTCCTTTTTATGTATCCACTCAATTTTAATCACTTAATCTAAAAGCTAATTTATAAAATAATGCAATAAATGCTTAAAACATCAGTTCCCTGGCGTGTCACAATCACAAAAATGCTTAAAGAAGTGGTTGTATAAAAAAATATTCCGTATTTATCGTTAATCTTATTATTTCTGTATATTCTATAATATTTATTTAAAATATATTTCACAGATTTATTAACAGAATCTGTAAAATACTATTTTAAAAGAATGAACAAACTTTGTCATTACTTTTACCCATCAGTCCTTTGTACTAAGTGAAAATTTAAAATTCCTGCAAAATATTATCGAACTTTGATCAACTCGTTATACAGCTAGAATGTCTGTAATGAAGTTAGGTGCAGAGCGCGCCACATCGACGGTAGCCATCACGAAGTCAGTGCTAACACCATTGTCACCGGATGTGTTTGTACTGATCCACTCAAATTGTCAGTACTCTGGTAAGTCTATATTTTCTTTGGTAGCTATGTTTTGTTTTAATTTATGCATTTTTACATGCGATTTTTATAAATATGTTATGTTAATGATTAAAAATACAGTTAAAAAATTAAATTTCAAGTATAACCTCAAATTAATGTCCAATTCATCAGTACCCTGTCGTCAGTCCGCTGTTCAAACTTGCGCCATAGGACTGACGTGTTTGCAGGGAACTGATGTTTTAAATATTTCAGATCTTTTTTACTACATGTCAAAGTATTAAATAATTTGTTTTACTCATTTCAGGCTATTTACATTATGCCGCCTAAAAAAAAAAACAAAAATTATCGAGGGAAGAGGTGTTAAAAAATAAAAGAGAAGCCGAAAAGGCTCGTTTAGTGAGAATTATAAGTGACCCAATGACATTAGCAGAGTATAAAGAGAAACAAAGGTTACAATACTTGAAAAAAAAGGAAAAAGGTCAAAGAAAATCAATTAAACAAATGACACCTGGAGAGCAACGAATAACTAGGAAAAATTGGAAACAATATTCATTAAAGTATAGGCAAAAGCTAACTTTGAACCAAAAGTTTACGTCAGAACACACCTTCAAACAGTAAAGAAGAAGGGCCACCGATGGTTCTTGTAGAAAATAGATCTATCATTATTAAGGAAGACCAAAGAGCAAAAGAAGCAAGAAGGAGAAGTCAAAGACAGAGAAAAGACAGGAACAAGCAATTAAAGACAATGAGTACTACTATTACAAATCTTAAAACTAAATTGAATACTGAACGTCAAAAATATAAACGGATTAAAAAAAGCTTAGTTGTTTCTGTGACCCTGATGGATGCCATCATTACAAGCTAGGATCTATTAGGTATGAAAGAGAACTGCCAGATACACATTTAAATGTTTCGACTGTATTCTCTGATTCTGAAGACGATACTCTTCCACTATCTACCTACGTAAAAAACGACAGTTACAGATTTACTTCCAAATGTAGTTCACCTTTGTCAAAAGTTAGTGACTACACAAAAGCACAAACTCGGAATGATTATAGCAGTGGTGATTATGTTTTGATTAAATACATAGTGAGAAAAGCAGAATATCATTATGCAGGGATCTGTTCTTCTGTCGATATTGAAGATGGTGAATTGAGAGTAACATTTCTTAAAATTTGTAGTGATGATGGTACCCTGTTTAAATTAGACGAAAGCGATAGGGCAGATGTACCAATGAACCAAGTAATAAAAAAACTTCCTGTACCAAACCTGGTTACAAAAGGGAATAGAATATTTTACCAATTTAAAGAGAAGATTGACGTTTTTGAAAAGTAGTTTTTATTGATACGTCCACTACTTTTAATGTTTAGAAACATTATTTTTGTTGCAGCATAACAGCTGATCTTTGTTTATTTTTGTATCTAATAGTCATTATATTACGCAATGTTTACCTAGTAATAGAAAATACGGTATTGCTGTAAGCAGCTTAATTTTTGTTCAAATTTTAAATTTCTTAGAATTGTCCAATGTTAAAGAAACTACGTTAAAATGAAAATAAGCAGTACAAATTGAAAAGGGTGTCTTGAAGACCGACGTATTTTAAATTTTCAGTAAGTATTCAATAATTTTAAAGGTAGTCTTAATAGTTACAATGTGATTTTATTGATAAGATACGCCTTTATTAGATTTTGAGATATTTGTACTTAAATATACCCAGTTCAATGTGATTTAATTCTTAAGTAATGTGCCTTTATTAGATTCTAAGCTATTTGTACTCGCAAATACTCAAAGTAACATTAAATCTTATTTTTTCCTACGAATATGTGTTTTTAATCAGTACTCTGCAATTCTCGTCAGTCCTTTGGCAATAAAATTTGAAAAAATGCAAATAACTCCAAAAATATTTGAAAAACTGACTGGCCTGGCATAGGATAGTTTATTAATAAGATAAAATATATATACAAACCAATATTTGTATACATTATGGTTAAAAATTATGTTTGCAAAATAGGACAAAAAGTTGTCCAATTTTTGTATATTTACCCATACTTATTTCTGGTTTTCGGACTAAATTTTTAAAATTGCACAATTCTATCTGTCCTAAGGGCTTGTGTGACTTCCTTTTCCAGTTGCTATTTTTTATATACTTGAATTTTTGCGTCAATAATATATATACACCGTGAAATTTTAATGGTTGTTTTCCCGCGGCAGAACGACTTGCCATAAGGAGTACTTTCGAAACATAGAATAAAAGTAAAAAAATAAAAATGTTTTTGTTTTAAAATAATTAAAAAAATATTCAACAACTCGAAAAAGTGAGAAAAAATAGTAACACTAGACGCGATTTGTTGTAGGTACTGTCGCACGCGCCGGCGCGGCGGCGCCATCAAAAGAAAACAATGCATAAATTAATGTTCAAACCAAAATAAGCTCCCGCATGTGGTGATACGGCATACAATAGCTTGCACGCAACATTGCAAAAAATCACCTGCTAAGCCGACATAGCAAAGACCGATTTAAAATGTTCAAACCAAAATAAGCTCTCATACGCGGTAATACAGCATAAAATAGCTTGTATTTAACAATACAAAAATCTACTGCAAAAGCCGACAAAGGAAATCCCGACAAAAGAAATGTTCAAAGTAAAATAAGCTCTCGCGTGCAGTGATACAGCATAATCTAGCCTGCGCGCAAAAATTACAAACGATCGAAACCGCATTTCGACGCCTATTGTATCCGTGCGGTGGTAACATACAAGTACCTACTGCACTTAGTTTTCCCGCGAATGTCGTACGCGCAGCACACGTCGTGTTATCTTTGCAACATGGATCGACATTACAACTACTGCAATGTGGAGTACGTTGCTATGGTGCAACTTTATGCTAGAGCTAATTATGACTCCCATGCTGCCCGGCGACTTTACGCGGAGCCGCGACACCTGCAGTCGCTCCGTGTTCGCGGGATTCTGAACCCCCAAGTGCCATCGTCACGGACCATCGTAGCGGCATTGCAGTTAAAAAAGTATTTATGACGGTCCTAAGCCCGTAGAAGTATGAAGGGAAAATTTGAATAACTTGTTGGATAGCAAACAGCTGATTGAAACGCACGCGGGTCAATGGCCGTGCGGCTCTTCCCGTAGATATCGGGCGGTGTTACTATTAGTTCGTGATCACTTTCGAGTTTTGTGTTTCACAATGCTAAATCTGTCATTTCCTGTTTCTAATATTTTATTTATTTATGAAACGATTATATTACTAAGACAAAACTGTTTCGCTGCGGGAAAACAACCATTAAAATTTCACGGTGTATATACATATGTTATACATATTTATTGTCGTATCTTATTCTGGGATTTTTCTACCTTCAACTTTACAGGGGGGGGGGTTTGGGTCGTGTGTGTTTGATATATACGTATATATTCATTATATGTTTTATATATCTGTGTTTGTTGGTGTTTTTTGGTTTCCATGTATCTACTTATCTTTGTTATGTACTCCCAATTTGTGTTGCTGTCTTGGTGTGTTCCTGTATGTGTTGCGTGTGTGTCTGTGTGTGTTATGTGTGTAACGTGTGCCGCAAGGAGCAATTTAGGCATATGCAGTTGTCGTCCGAGCCAGGTAGTCCCATTTTTTGCGGACCGGGCACTCCTTGCTGAACGCATTGTGGTCAGTCCTTTGCAACTTTGAGTGCGAGCAGTTGCAGCACTGCGGCTCATCACCCGCGACAAATTCAACACATTTCTCACGGAGATGAGGTCCTCCGCAGTGGCTGCACCTGTCCACACTCTCAGTGCAAAATTTGCGGCCATGTCCGAATGCTAAGCATTTCGTGCATTGGATGAGCGGAGACTGGTCCTCCACCCTGACCCTTTGAAGGTCAAGGTAAAGGGCCCCAGCCTCCGTCATCCTCTGCCATACTTTGGGTCTGACCTGTATAATGACGTGCGCTGTTTTTGGGTTCCTAGTCCTCTTCTTGTATTTTATCACTATTTCTTTTTCTTCTTCTTCCAGGTCCCTGAATATATCTCTATTTTGGGAGTAGAGAGCTTTCACCACTTCGTCGTCCTCACTGTCCAAAAAGACGTCTTTTAGGACGACGAGCGGGTTTTTATTTTTCATGGGCGCTGCTATTAGCCCTTTAATTCGGCTCTCTATCCTTTCTTTCACCCTTTTAAGTTCGGCCTCTGTGTCACATTCACATCCCAGTATCACTGTCTGGTTTTTTGCCTTTCGGACTTTATTTATTTTTAGGCCAGTTCCCCTGGCATCGACCGCCTCCTTCACCCTAGCGAGCACCTCGTCAGCAGTCTCCAGGCCGCCCTCAAGGTGACCGCCATCGAGTGAAAATCAAGAAGAAGTGAAGTGAAGTGCCGGCCGATGCCCGGGTTTGGCTGCCGTAACATCGGCGTATGTCCGTGGGTCGGTGTTTTGCTCGCAGGCCGCTTCCCTTATTGCCTCTTTTAGTCCGTCGGTTCTGGCGGCCACCTCGCCGGCAACGTGATCGATTTTCCCCTCGAGGACAGCGGCAGCGTTAGTAATGACCAACACTCCTTTCGTCGTGTGGTCTATGTCCGCTAACGCTGTATCTACCTTGTCGCTGACCTCGAGGATCTTATTGACGACCTTGTCGACGAGGTCGGCTCCGCTATCGTCGATGCGGTCGGTCACTTCTTGAAAACCTTTTGAGACCTTATCTTCGAGGACGTTAAATCGTGTGCTCATAGTTTCCTCCACCTTTTCGAGCCTTTCTAAGATTTTATTCGGCAGTTCGGGTGATAAGGGCGCGGTGATGGTTCTTTTTGGCGGAGCTGTTTTGGGCGCAGTTTCCAGGGCCTTCATCCGTTTGCTCAGTTCGAAGAGGATCCGCAGGCTTTTATCCGACTGTTTCTCCAGGAAGGCCTTGATGTCTCTCCTCATCTGAGGGTAATCTTTGATTCGGGATGGGATATCCTCGAAGGTCTTCATGACCTCCTGGAGAAGTTGGTCGTTTGTTGAAACAGCATAGGTGTCCGTCTGCTGCTTATAAGCCTCCATATTGTCGACGGATCTCCTCTTTCGTTCCGGTCTCCGGATGAAGGTCCTGGCGGCGTCCGGCGCCTGTCCAGACGGGCCCGCGGGGCTGGGAGTGGTGTTTCGGGCGACAGCGCCAGAGGTCCCCGCCGACGTCGGCAGTGGCATTTCGGCTGTTTCCGCTTGGGTTCTCTGAACAGCGTCTTTTCTGCCGAACGTCAGGGATAACCCCTTTGGCGCATCGTGCGCTCCGGAAGGACCCTCATTTCCCGGGTGGGCAGGCGACGTGGACTCTTGTAGTCCGCTGGTGCAAGCTACCGGCTTTCTCTTCTGGACTGGGGTGTGTATTCCGAATACCATTTTTATTTTGGGCTGTGTATGTTAATGTACCTACTACCTTGTGTGGTTTGTGTGTATAGGGCACAATGAACGGGGAAAGTTGTCTAATGTGTATAATAATTGTAAAATGTATAAATTGTAAAGAAGAAGGTAAAGAAGAAGGTAATTAAATAGGATGCAAGTTTCAAGACGAAACCGCAAGTCTTAAAAACTATGGTGACTACACGCACCGTACACTCAGGATATACCCCAGCACCAGGCGAATAGGTATATATTATTATATAAATAAATATAATAAATAGATCAGGAATAGTTTTTCTGTGATTTCTCCGGAGCCAGAAGAGAGATCTTTTTCTCCTGGTTTCGGAGAGCCCAAGCTCGGTGGGTCTATGACTTCTGGTTCCGAAGTTATGGCTCGGGGGGGGTGAGGTAACGTGAAGGGTTGGGGGGGGATTAATACAGATGGATATTTAAAGGATTTTGGAAGGCGACAGGAGTCCGCCAGTGGGAACGGAGAATGTTCTAGAGGTTCCAGGAGTCACAGTGTGTCACAGGGTTTCGTTGGAGGCGGGGGGAGGGGGGGGGGAGGTGTAGGATATAATGTATAATATAATATAATATAATAGCTCTATGGTATATAACGTATAATTTAAAAGTTAGGTGCTAGGAAATTTTTTGGGGTCTATAATGGGGGGGTCAAAAAGGGGGGTCTAAGGGTCTTATACCAATATATGTTGTAGATGAGAGGGGGGTTATAGGGGGGGGGAAAATTTGGTCAGAATTTTGATATTCCCAGCCGTTCCCGAGATATCTGGATTTTAAGTGGGGGAAGGGGAAATTTTCGGTACTCTAATATTTCTGCCTTACGAATAAGTGGCGTATGACGTATGATGTGGAGGATACGGGAAATTTGGAAGTGGTCTCAGAGGGGTAGGGTGGGGGGGGGGGATTTGAAGGAAGTCTTAATATATAACGTAGATGATATATAGCTATGGTCATAGATGGCTATCTGGGCTGGGGGGGAGGGGGAGGGGCGGGGGGAGTCAGTCTGATAAGACATAAATTAAAAGATCATACCATCCATACTAAAAGAAAATCATTTAGTATTCTTCAATCATTGAAAGTACATACAAACACTATGGCAAGTATCGTTACAAACTTGGATTTGTTCGTTATTTTGAAAGGCGCAATTGTGCGATAACGGAGATATCATCATTTATTGTGTCGACTCCATACAATATTTTTCGAAATAAATTCTAAGAGCGCTGTTTGCAATTACAAACCCAAAAGTTTATCATAAAAGGTACATAGAAGGTATTCCCGATCGTATCCAAGTATAAAAAAGCGTCGCTTTCAAAAAAGGATTTGAATGTCTATGAAACACGAATTTCAGCCCACTGTGTGCCGTGGCGGCGGGGAAACATAGACGTCTTGCACATTTTTCTAATAAACAAGCTCTTCTTTTCCTTTTGGAACATCTTTCTTTGTTTTTTTTACCATTTTTATTTTATAAAACCGCCAAATAAATTCGCGCAATGCTTAATGTCGTCCGGAAGCCGACTAGCACAGACCCGTCGCTGACAATGGTCAAGAGGGGACTGAGAGTCTGAGTGGGGCGAGGATTGTATACGCGCGCTAGCTTATAACTAAAGGACATAAGCGACAAAATGGTTTTTGTTGTTTTATTTAGATAGAAACGATAATTTGAGAAATTCCTTTTGGTATTTTAAAGAGTATGTATAGACTCATCTACATAGAAAATTAAGAGGCTTAAATCGGTCCCGTTTGCCCATAATATGTGAATCCCTTTTTAAAAAGAGGTATGTTTGATATATTTTTCTCTGTTACAAAAGTTACCTAATCATGTATTGAAAACTGACAAAATAAGGTTTTTATCATGAACTTTCAGGTCACCAACTTATATTTTGATCCGTTTTGTATTTACTGAGAAAAATTGAGATCCTTGGCGCCAATATCTCCAAGGCGTCCTCTTAACGAGAATACTCTATTACTTACCTGTAAAAAACGGCCTTGCTGAGCCAAACTATCAAATATTTGACTACAAAAGATCCTTCAATAAATATGTGGTTAAAATAACGCTGCAAATAGTTGTGCAAAAAACACATTTCAATTACGAAGCTAACAGGAAAACACAATTAGCACGAATGTCAACGGTTATGTTAATAATCGCAGTTGGAGACATAGTTTTTTTCCTTGAAACCTGTAATCAGACTTTTTTTTTTATTCTAGAAAAAGGGCTTCAGACTTGCGGCCGTAGAAAGTGTGTTTATTTATGTAACTGGCAACATTGTACGTAATCTAATAAATAAAAGGTCATTTTAATTCGAGTATCATTGACTCATAAAGGCTCCTGCAAACAGGCGCGACGCGCGACGCGAATCGCGCGCGACACAAAGGCACCGCTCGTTGCGCGACTTGCGGTGCCTTTGTGTCGCATGTCGCGTCGCGCCTGTGTGTAGGAGCCTTTATACAAATATTACACTCGTACAGTCACATTACATACACAACACTACAAATTCAATAGCCGATTATTGTTTCATTTAGTTTTTGGCATATGTAGTTCGACATTTATTTAGTAAAATACTGTTTTTGTTGAATGACCGAAAGATTCTTTAATGGCCCACTATTAGAAACTTAGTAACTTTTTCCTTTTCCGGTTTGATATTGTTATTTTCCGTAAAAATCCACACCAAAATTGGTCCAGCGTAATGTAATGAATGACGTAGCTCTTTAATTATGAAGATCTTTCGAACCGTGATGTCATGGCCGAGAGCCCGATGCCGTTATGAGATAATCGGTTCTAAACGAAATACTAATTATAGATTCATTATTAATAGCCAGCTAGACAAATTGAATATCTGTCTTTATTAATTAAACACGACCTGTGTATTTTTAGAGCATTTAACGTCTTTTAGATGTAAATATGTTGTTAATTTTAGAGGGTTTCAATGCATCGCAAATTTGATTTATAATTCAGTTATTCTTTGAATTTGATAATAAATCTGTTTGCATATAATATGAGGATTCCAAGGCGATGATATTAAACTAGCTTCTGCCCGCGACTTCGTCCGCGTGAAATTTCTTGTTTCCCGACCTACCCCATCGAATTGCATCGCCCGCCCGCGCTATTACTCGCGTTTTAAGCGTCCTTTCTTACTTTGATCAATTTGCTCGGCTTCTAAGGGACCTAGCGTGATGTTAAATTGCCTACAGCCTAGCTCAAGAATTGGGCTATCAAACGCAATTTATTTTTCATATCCAACTAGCGCGTTCAAACAAACAAACTCTCAGTTTTATTATTAGTACATATAATGTAGATTGGAGCGTCTATCTTTGGTTCAGTAAATCATATCGAGCTGTGTCGTGTATGTACTGTCGAAAAGTGCCACACACACGCGAGCAACACCACGACGTACTGTAATAATATCATTACCTCTCAAATGTTTAACACGATGATGCACGGGGGGCCATTACCACCACTCATTATTGCTTCGTATAAACCACTGCAATTTAGACGAGCAACAATTTTACTTGTATACGAATAGTTATGCCATTAGGCTTGGTCGTGAGATTATCTCTGGGCGATAGGGCTGGTAAAATTCTTGGAACGAAGCTTACAAATTACCTAAGTTGTTGAACGTCCTTTTGTAGATCAATCTTTCAGGTAATTTAATATGGCTTGTGTTTAAACGCCTACCAGAAAAGTACCTATTTTACTACCATAAAAATCGAAATATCTGCCAGAATGGATAAATGTTCACCAAATTGTGTTTCATAAAGTATTGTAGAAATTAACCTATTTTGCCTTTTATTCTATGCTATAAAGATTTATAAACGCCTTTAAAGTTAATTTCAGACAAAGTATTTTATATTATCGCTAAATAGATGTTACCAATATTTTATTTCACGACTTTCAATTTAGTCAGTTTTACTGAGGCAAAAAAGCTAACGGTCGATCGTAATTTTTTTTTTGAATATCAACTATAATAAATATTATTGCGTATCCCAAACACAAATGTTACTTGGTATTTGTATTGTCAATCGCTCGCTCTTGCATCTTATGTCGCAAATATTTTTCATTTTGGGTATTATGTTAGTATTTAAGGGGAAACAAGATTTGGTGAGCATTTATCCATTTTGGTAGGCAAAAAGTATATAAATACAACACGTACAATTATTCTGATGAGTGTATAATTATTTTGGAACTTTAAATGTTATTCTTTAGGCACCTCGGTGTAGAATGGGTTTATTTTATTTGAAGTTAACATATTTTACTTGGTACTTAGTCTTGGGTCTAATTTTGGTGATCATTTAAATACCCATTTAGTAGTCTCTATTTTTGAAAGACGGCTTTTCTATTCTTGAAAACACTTATTGAGTGGTAGTCAATTATTTGTTGAATTGTCTAGCGTTAAATAATCCAGCTATTAGAACAACTTCGATAGTGATCACTGTTAGGATTCTAGAATAAAATCCACTGCTTGATCTGAATAAAATTAATTTTAAGGATTATCTTGCAGTCCATTGTAATTTTTTACAGGATTTCCGACAGTTTTTTTAGTTGCATTACAACTAAACTCTGTAAAGCGCTCGAAAACGGAAAAAACATAAAAGAGAATTAGTTATAATCTGTCCTGGGTGCTTACTCTTCAATTTAATTCCGACAGATCGACATTAGAATTGTGACGTTTCGTACTCTTGAGTTCGATGCTAGCGCCAAATCATTTTTAGATTGGGTGTCCATTTTGGAGAACTAAGTGGAATTGGGTTCGGGCTTGGCGTGGGGTAATTGTTGACAATATTGTTTTCAAGAGTACCGAATCACGTGACTGTAAAATTAACATTGGAATCGTATTGGCATCTCATTGGAATTAAAATTAGTTTGGAGAGTAAGCCCCCTGTTGATTAAAATGTGACTGGGAATCTGAAAGAAACCATGTGTGGTCTCCAAGTAAATCTTGGCGACCGACTTCTGTGTTAGTTATGATTTTTGAGCCGGGGTAACCCTACTTGAGCGACATTAACGTTACACATCATGATTCATGTCGGATTAACTCAAGTTCTGTTATTTCACGTCATGTGGCAACACAGGACAAGCTTCTGGTGTCACTATTAGAATAAGAACTACTCCATTTTGTCGGATAGATTTATGATTATTAATTCGGTGAATGAACATCGAGCTCGTTGCCAAGAAATCTGTTCTCATTTTGTACCTAATCCTTCGTGCGATTATAAAATTGGCATTTTGAAGCAATAAGCAATAACCAAGTTTATGTTCAAGTAATAATAAAATAGCAATTTGTAAGTTTTACTAGAGTGCTTGGTGTAATGATATGAATGTTATTTTCCATTATTTTTCGAGACTTACGATACTTTAATGCGACATTTATATTCCCTTCGTTTTTATTTTATGTGTGCAAGAATGTCGCCCTTGTCTTCTGTAAATGGCCTTATAACACGAGAACCGATTTCATGTTTATAATAATTTCGTAAATTGTGTACCAATTACGTGCAGTTATTAGTAGCGGGCATAGATGATAAAGTAATAACTCATAGAGCTACATTAGCGCCATTCATATTATTCCCGTGGCGAATTTACATCTTTAATCTATAAGCTAAAAGGTAATTATGATCAAGCGGTGTGTTATTATTCATGAATGTAGATTAAATTCAAACTACAAATTACTTATTTGCATGTTAGATTAATGTTACCAGTAACTAGGTCTGTAGTCACCACCTTTAATGAATAACCGGGTGGTAAGAATAACTCTTGTCGAATGTCAAATCAGGTTTAGGGTCCAATTCCTCCTTGTCATGACGAGTGTTCATTTTGTGATTAATGTATCAATACTAAAATTATAAAGAGGTAAAGTTTGTAAGTTTGTATGTAGGAGGTAATCTCTGGAACTACCAGTCGGATTTGAAAAAATCTTTTTGTATTTGATAGCCCAATTCTTGAGGAAGGCTATAGACTATGTAACATCAAGCTATGACCCTTAGGAACCGAGCAAAAAGAAAAAAAAATCACATAGAACTCTATGCAAAAACGAAGTAATAGCGCGGGCAGGTGATGAGATGCGACAGGGTGGGTCGGGGTCAACAAGAAATTTCACGCGGACGAAGTCGCGTTCAGAAGCTAGTGATTAAATAAAGTTGCGCGGAATAACGCTTTGTAAATCTTTTGTAAGTAAATAGAAACATTGAACAAGTTTCCTAAGCCGACATAAAACGTTATATGGTTGTGAACTTGACGTTTTGACAGCGACATACGTACGCCTCTTGACAATCTTTATATTACATTACAAGGGCTTTCATTGTTGGAAACAAGAGACCTTTTTTGTTCATTCATTTTCCTCAAATCGAACCTTTGATATGGGAATATTTTCCCAGGCTAGGTAGGTACTTTACGGGTAATATGGATAGAGCATTACAATTTCGACTGCTAAGCTAACATTATTGATTTCAACACAAATAAACGAATGTCGGGTATATTGCAGCGTATTTCCGCCCAACAAGCAATTTTTCTCCGGGTAAAGTGCACCTCTGGTCCGGGTTCGATGCTCGGGCAGCGCGCCAAGTAGCGCGGTGGGTCGGTAAATCACCCGCGCGTACCAGGCTCGCAGCGCGTCGAGGAGCTCCCAATCAGCCGCCCTATTGACAAACATACGGCTGGAGTATAATGGAATCCGTCGCGATTTATCTACCACTGGGCTATCCATCTCTATCCTTTAAAAACATTTTCTTAATTTAAGTTGACGCCTATAGTTATACTAAACTAGGTTTATTTATGAATTCTAATCTAATCAGTTACAGAGTGATTATTGTTTGAAATTCCTGTCATCATTCAACTCTTTTTCATTTTAGTTTACTTATCGTTTTAGACGATTTTTGTTTAGTCTTGCTGTTATTGAAGTCTATTATTGATCTGCCCACCTTTACAAACTGAGCAATAAGACAAAACACGCTTGTAGTACAAATGAGATAGTGCTGCATTAGTGGCAAAATGTAAAGTTTGCTATGTGGTTTGATTGTTCGGCATTACTGCCTGAAGAGTGATTCCAATTCCAACAAATAATTTCAAACGAAAGCGTTGATCGAAGACGGTGACGCAGCAGTTGTATTCGTCGAGTCTCGGGCCGTAGGCTGGGCATGTAGGACGAGTTGATAAATTAATCTCTATTTGACTGTTTTTTTGCCCGACTGCGCCAGAAGGAGGGTTATGTTTTTCGAGTGTATGTATGTATGTATATTTCTTTGGCACGCTCTGTAGCCTAAACGGATTGATCGATTTCAGCTTGAGAGGTGCCGTTCCGTTAGATTCGTCTTAATTGTGAGTGACACTGGGAATATCGAAATTGAAAGAAAAAATTGGCCGTTTTTTGGCGTTTCTCAAAATCTGTCGAGTGGGGTATCAAAACATAGGGTTTTAAAAGGAAATAAAAGTTGGAAGCATGCGGGACCCATACCATTTTTATTATATTTTCAAATTCAAATGGGTCCCTCCCGCCTGCTTCCAACTTTTATTTAATTTAAAATGGGTTTGTTTTTAACTTTTCAGTTTTTTTTAACTTAAGTATTTGACCGCAGTCGGGTTTTTAATTTTTTTTAAATACATTTTTTTATTTTAATCCAACTTAAGGGGCTTACAGGACCTAAACACAAAAAACGCAAGTTTTAGAAACAATAAAAGTATATAATATTCTTCAGGACATATGCTAGGTAGATACTTGTGTAAAACATAATACAACTCATTTGATACGATAGAAAAAAATCATGAAAAAATAATAATATGTATATATAAAAATAATAATAATAAATAAAAACCATACTTAATATACATACAATCATTCTGATTTTTTGTCAGATTGTTCTATAAGCAACATACTAAAATACTAGTGTTTTAATTTTTTAGCCCAAACAATAGAATGTTTGTAATTAAATAATTGCTTCATATTTTGCTATAAATTACCAGCGTTGTGTCATCGCGCTTCTCTTTTCTGTGCAGTCCGACAGTGACCGCGCTTTAGATCATGTAAGCCCCTTAAACACGATGCGTTAGATTTAGGAACCATATTCCGCTTGCAACAGACACTTATGCTACACTATGAACTCCTGGTACTTCAGTAGAATGGGTAATATTGAAATATTTCTAATTATTCGTTAAATTATATTCTAACTGTCAATTAATTTAGGAACGGTATACGAGTATAAGTGCCTAATTAAACAATAAACAGCTGTAAAAGATAAGCAGCCTTACTTTATTTTATTTAATATAGTAGTTACTTCTTGATGATAGTCATGTATAACACTTTCATTCGCTTAACTTATTTTCATACTTAATCAGCGGAAAGGTCAAACACTTTTTTGTTAAAAACGTAATAAACTTGAGTTAATTAATTATAGTTCCCCAACTCATCTTCAACGGGTACCTTAATTGGGTTTAATAATTAAATTCTGCAAAGGACCATGACTGTGTGTAGTGGAAAAGAGACGCGGATTATTGAACTGCAGCAGTGATTAAATTCAGTATCCCACATTTAATTTTAATAATGTCCCCAGAACGTAATATAACCTATCCTTATATAATTGCTTCACTAATTTAAATGCCGAAAATACAAACATTTTCTTGAAATTCGAAATAGATTATCGAAGCGAAATTACTTTATTCGTTTCGTTAAATAAAATCATCTTTTTAGTAGCAATTCTTGCAAGAATATAATAACAGTTATCAGCGTTTTGTTATGCATAATTAGAAGATATGAATAGCATTCAGTATTGATTAATTACACTGTTATTGAACATCAAAAGGTGTGATTAAATTTTTCTACTAGCCATTAAAGAATACATAGATCTGACAGGTTTCGTATCAGAAATAAAAAATGAAATCGTGATTTAATTTAAAAAGCTAGATTTTAAATGGAACTAGTTTATGTGCTCATATTAAGGTTATTATAATAACTTTGAAATACCTTTCAAGGCGCAGTTTATCGCGTCCTTTACCAATGATATTTAGAATTTATGATCAAAATAAACAATATCACATTTAAAACAGATTAATAAAAGAGATTATTGTTCGCATTCATAATAAACACAGCGTAAGCGGATTATTTGTATTCAATTTGGATCGTCAAATTCTTTATTCAACCCCATCGCACAATATCGTTGTCGGTACCTACCTACGCTCAGAAGGTATGCGGGGTTCACATTTCCCCACGAATCGAGCTCTTTTCAACGCTTATGGACGAGGGGAAACTTTCAAGTGTCCCCCGCGACTGGAATCTTAAAACTGCTATAATTGGACGGAAATACGTTAAACACAGCGCACAATACTTGTATCATTTCAATTTTATCGTCATTGTTTGCGTGAAAAAGTCCTCTTAAAATGCCGGTTCTATTTTTGGGAAGCTAAATTCTTAACTTTATCTTTTGCAATGTCAAAGTTCGCACTCCACTCTCACATATTATTCCAGTCTATTATAGCCTACAAAGTAACATTTAATGTGTAAGATAACACTTTTTTTACATTAAAGCTATCATAGAAGTACACAGGGGTCCTTTTTTCAATTCCAAGAAAGACAAATAATATGTATTAAAAGTTCACGTCTAGAACCGCTAATTAAGTGCGGGTATTAAATAAATTGCAAGCGTTACTTGCCACACAATTTGCTTCGCCCATAATGTGTTGGGGCCGATGCTTACCCTTTAAAAACGTGTTTTAAATGAGATAGTAACGATTAAACTTCTTATTTCTACATTCAATGCGTTTTTAATGTTAAAAAGGGGATGAGAAGTATTGGTACTCGGAATCGTGAAGATGATGATAAGCCTTTTTTGGTAAATACTCGGGTATTTCACATAGTTTATGTGTTAATGAAAACATAATACTGTGGAGCAACTGCGAATTCTGTGAACCACAATGAAGCATAATTTAGTTTCGAGTATCAACACTACTAAACAGTCTTCTTTCAGAGAATTGCGAAATAATGATGTCGTTGTCGTCTAAGTATAAACCTGTATTTGTGTATATGGATTTTGTTCGGGAAACCCACGGTAAATCTCAAGATCTTAAATCAGAGTTCGCCTCCATTACTTCCCGCGGACGTCGTAACTCGTAAGAGGTGAATGAGGGTCTTGTAGCTAATATTCTCGCTAACCTCTCCCAACTAATCTAAAATTGCTTAAAGCCACGGGTAACTCCCACAATAAATACTTGAATAATATTGAAGCCAGGGATACACTAGGGGACAAATGTCCTGCGACACATGTCGCCAGCGACGTCGGATGAAGTGGTACGACGTTGCCGGACTTCGCTCGACATCTCTGGCGAGTCGCCGACGACTTCGAGTGAAGTGGCGCGACGTTGCCAGACTTCGCTCGACATGTCTGGCAACATCGCGCGATACGTGTCGCCAACGAAGTCGAGTGTGGCGCGACGTTGCCAGACTTCGCTCGACATGACAGACGTATTCAGTTGTGGACTTGTGGAACACGACGTTGACGTCACTGAGTGCAGACCCGTTTGCAACCACTTTGTCAACAATGTGGACTAACGATGTACTGCTGAAACCAGTCGAACGAAGTCGTACAACTTCGCCTGACGTCGCTAAAACATAAGTGGCGCGATGTCGCCAGATATGTCAGGCGAAGTTTCGCGAAGTCGCACGACTTCGCCTGACGTTGCTACGGACATAAGTTGCGCGATGTCGACAGATGTGTCAAGCGAAAACGCCCGGCTTCGCTTGACATGTCGCCGACACAATTGTCGTGGGACATTTGTCCCCTAGTGTATCCCTGGCTTGAGACTTGAATTGACAACGACTCCTCAATTTGCATTCAATACCGTGACTCGTGAGTCATTGGGCTTTTGCCGTTTAGACAAAAGAATTTGAACCGATATTTTTTAAAATATTTTTGTTACATTGTAAAAGAAGGATTTAAGGCTCCTGCAAACAGGCGCAACACGCGATATAATCGCATACGACACCACATGCATATTAAGCGGTAAGATTGTGATGTAGTTAGGTTTTATTCTAATTATCTTAAAATACTAAGGATTTTAAATGCCTCTTAATATAATTGACATGTAAGTATTTTGAAAGAAACAAAACACCAGGATATTTTCTAAGCATGTTTTTCATGTACGGCAAGGTACTTCTCGAGTAAATGCTGAAGCGTTTGTACCAGGCTCGCATAAGCACGCGCGTCATAAAAAAGTTACGAGGAGTTATCAAAAGGGCGCAGTAAAGCCGGCATCGTCGCCATCGCTATAAACTGCCCGGTCTATGTAGGGTTGCCTGCCATATACAAAGTTTTCCACACTACTTAGAAGTTTCGAAAAGTGCTTGGGGACATAGCGATACCGTTGAGAAAAAATGTTAGGAAGAAAATGTTGTGTGCTATCCATTGATATATTATTTTCGGTGCTATCTGTACTTACTAAGTTACCACTTATTCGAAGTTTTCTATAATAGAAAAGTGAAGCATTGTACCAGTTCATTGAAATTATGATTCAGAAAGTTTTATATTTTCTTAACATTTGAAAATATGTAGTTGAAACTTTTGTTTTAAATCGGTTATCGGTGGATGTTGTCGTTCATAGAATAGGCTTGCATCGATTCCAAACTATTACGTGGTTAACGGGCTTATGCCCAGGTTCACAGTATTTCCTCAAACAAATCTAGTAAAACTGTACTGCTCCATAATTGCGTAACACATTATCAATCACAACTTGAATCCTTTCATAGAATATTGCTAATCCATTGCTTTATATGTTCGAAAAATTTGTCTGCTCAACAACGTACAGTGCGTGCCACGAAAGAAGAGACTTGACCCCGCCTCCCCCGCTCTTTCCGCCGCCCCTATGACGTCCGGTCCCGTCCCGCACTCAGACCTCATACCGCTAAAGATACCTAAAATCGTGTACTGCGCATGTCAAACCACGTGGTGTGTCAAGTCTCATCTTTCGTGGCACGCATTGTACATATCGCAATGAATATTGTTGAACTGTCAAAATGAAACCCGTTGCCGATAGCAAGCATTGCATAGCATAGCAATTAGCATTATTGGATTTGATAGTCTGATACGCAATTACCCCGCTAGATTAAAAAAATAAAAAATAGACTTGATAAAAAATTGTCAACCCTGAAAAATAAACATCCCTGTTGCGCCGTTCTGTTTTCCTATTAAATTAGAAACTGCTCCATTCAGACATAAAGCGAGTCATGTTTTAAAGCTATTTAAATTATTTGCCTCAAATTAATGTAAACAGTTAATCAAACTTGTTGTTTATGAGGACATCGTAATTTATTGCAATTATCAAAGTGCGGTTTACTGAATAGTAGTGATCAGTAAGTGAACAGTTAAATAGAAGATTTATCTATAAAATTAAATGTTAACGGAATACACGATGCATGACTAAAATATTTGTATTTAGCTGAATAAGACATTTAGGTAATGTTGTCGCCTAGTTATTCATAACATAATATTCCACGTAGTTATGGTCTGTGTAGTTTCGTGTATCTGTCATGGAGAACCATAAAATGTTGAGTTCGGGTGTTGGAAGGGTGTGTGATAAAATAAAACAGTCCCAGTTCTATAGATAACACGATAATGGATTCCTAAATGGCACGCTGCACAGTGTACCGTGTAGAACATGCTAGGTGGACAATATTATTTTATGATATATAAAGATACTTTTATATATAAGTAGTCATATTGAGGCATTATTAATAGTTTTTGGTATGATTTTGTAATAAAAAACAAAAAAAATATATAAAAACAGAAAATATTTATTTAAAAATAATATACAAACAACAAAATTGCATTAAATAAATAAATACCTACTATACAAATTAACCTAACCTAAACCTAAATAGTGACTTAACCTAATCATCATAATCATCAGAACCATCATCAAAATCTTCTGATGCATCGTCATCATTTTGTGGCAATGTGCGACAATATGATGACGTTTCCGGTCTTGATGCTACTATGGTCGTCGGGCTTACAATTAACTTTAATACCTCTGCACATATTTTTTCCGGCTTTTTTTGGGGAATCTCACGAAGGCTATTGATCAAAGGGTCAGATGTTATTATTAACATGGACAGCAAGTCTCTATCCGTGGCAACACGTGAGCACTTGCGGGTGTTGTACTCCCTAAATCTGCGGCAATCTTTGTTACGTGCTTCCTGAGCCTCTTCGGAAAGCTGCCCAATTGGAAGCAATGCCGCTTTGATAACCTCAGTACTGTGTACTAATATTTTATGTACAGTAGCAGGCATATAGTACCACGAATAGAGACTAAGGTAATGTCTTCTAGTTTCAAGACAAAATTTATTAAATTCAACTAAGTTTATCTCGAAACCAGAAGACAATGTCCTCAAAATAACATCAAATTGTTTGATAATAGTAACATCCAACCCTGTGATCTGAGCACTCATCTCAGCATTCTTAAAAAAGCGACGGGCAGTGTTTCCATCATTGGAAGAACCAAATCCTGACTTTGGTTTGTCTACAATGAGTCCCATCTCGTTTTTGAATTTCATCTTGATTTCGTCGGAACGAACCTTGATATCTGCTTTGTTTTCGTCGCTTCTAGCCTGCCATTTCTTAATATTCAACTTGTAGCTGATAAGTAAAAGGCATTCAAAGCAACGAATCCAAGCATGAAGTGTAGATAAACCAAAGCCAAAATGTTCTTGATTGCTGTTAAAATTCGCGGGGTCATCGTTCATCGTCTTGGGGGTGGCACCACAGATGAAACACTTTTGAGATGAACGAGTTTCCGTTAAGGCGTTACATACCTTTCCGTCTGTCATTGTCAGAAGAAGTTCGTGTTTCACAGAGATTTGAGAATCACCAAAATTGATAAGTGTTGGAAGAAGAGCATTAATTTCTTCCAACAATCTATTTGTCTCCGCTAACGTGAAGTCGTTCGTTTCCTTAGCAAATATAAATTTGATTGGGCGACAATACATAGTTGACGAAGGCCGAGGATATTGCCAAATAATTTTGGACCCATCATATAACTTAAGGGGAACGAAAGAAAATACGAAAAGAAATTCGTCCGTATCTTCAGTGTTCTCGAATTTCTGTTTGTATGTGCTGTGCCCAGAACTTCCATCACATCCCCATTTACTAACAAGTGTAAACGTTGAACTTGTTGGGAGGACACTGCTGATAACTTCATTCTGTGCTAATACTAGACGTTCCACTGTTTTATTTAATAAGGCTTGCAAATTTATTTCAGCACGAGTTTCAGTTATAGCAATATGCTCCTCTGCAGGGTAACAGGCCTGTTTGGATTTTACTACACTCAAATATGACGGAAACACATTATGTCCTGCCATTATGGACCACTTCCTAGTTTGTTTGTAAGCATGTGTTGTTGATTTAGAATCTATATAGTATGCTAAGGCTTCGTCACTACTTAACTGCCTAGGATTAACGGAACTGGTATTTTGTGACTTAATAATATTCTCTGGGCTCTCACTAATGTCTCTAATCAAATTGGCAACTTTTCTTTGCCCTACTGAACGCACAGCAATTTCGGCAGCAGTCACTAATTCACTGGCACTTCGAGATTCTACGAGATCCACGACTCGACGTTTCTTCGTCTTAAATGACGATTCCTCGAAATCTTTGCGAGGTCTTCCTGCAGATGTAACAGTCTCACTCGATGTCGAAGGTTGTGGGGCTAAAGAACTCGCAGTAAACATATGTCTCCTTCATCCAGCCAATTCTTATTTTTAATTAAAAAACGCTCCTTCGATATTCCCGAAGCCAACCATTTGGCTCCAATCTTAGTAGAAAAGTTGGATATTTTCAACTTTATTTCTTTTTGGCTGCTTTCAGTAATGTCACCAAAGTGAAATTTTGAAGAAAGATAGTCATAAATACGCGAATTTTTATCATTCTTCGTGTATTTCAACCACTCTTCGAAAAAGGCTACCCTTGAAATAGAGTAAACGTGTTCTGAAAAAATAAAAAAAAAAATATGTTGTACTGAAGTGTGCTGAACAATATGTGTCTTTTTACAAACTACACAGTTAGACCTACAATATATCTAAAAACTAGCCTGAATAGAGGCGAATAAAGGTATTTCCTGAACGTTCAAAGTTTTCTTTATGAAAAAAATTACGCTAAAATTTATGCATTATGTAAAAAAAATGCTAAAAATTAATTTTAATAGATTCTGATAAAAAAAATATATTAAATAATAGTACATACCCTCAGTATTAATATCCATCACAAAAAACTTTCACAATATCACTATAAACCACTATGAGATGTGCACAAAAGTGTCGCTAAATTGCAACTGAGAGACCGGAACGCTTGCATTAAACTCATTACCTGACTTCTCGACTCTATGACTCATCAGTTAAGCATTTGAAAAACAATTTTTTCTCGGAATTTGGAGTTTGGGGGTGTTGTTTGTGTTACGCAATTAAGATTTCCTGGAAATGAAAACATGAATTTTGTCCACCTAGCATGTTCTAGGCGAAATACCGTGCGCTGGCACGAAACGTACATTTCGTTTCGCTTTTAAAATTCTCGTCATAAACTAGTGAGTTTAAGCAGCAAGGCTTTGGGTGAATTTGAAATGTTTTAGTCATAGCGTGGTGCAAACGCTAATCCCGCGGCCGTTTGCATCTTCTATGAATCTAATGCTCAAAGTTGTAAATTGCAATGAATACGCATAGCTGTGGCACTAAGTACGCACCTAGTCCGGGTTTATGTTACGCTTTGTGGGAGTAACCGAGCTTATCTACGCTGTTTTATGACTATTTTACGATTATTGCCCCTTTGAATTGGTTATAACTTCGTACGATATGAAATTTCTATAAAGGAATAATTTTAAATGGACATGTTCATTTAAGTGGTTTTTACGGCGCTGTATTAATTTTTATAGCTCCAGGCCCGGCGAGCTCGCCATGCTGTTATTTAAATTTCATCTTCTATCGCAGCCTCTGTTTTGAGGCTGCGATGCTATAATCTACGTCGCTAGAATTTAATTAGTTATTGATTTGATACTTCGATCAATCGTTAGTCTGTCGCGAATTATTGGTTAATAATTTTAGATTTCCCAGTTGCTTATCATAATTATCAGTTATGGCAGTATTCATTAAGTACTTACTTATAGTTTGTGGACTTAGATTAGATATCTGTTTTTATGGATTTGAGGGAAATTTCTCTGATTTACCGTTCCGTCTGGTTGTTTCTGTGTTATTGCACTTGTTGTCGAAGAGTGGATGAGATGATGTAATTGTTGCAGGGCTACAATGGTGTGTGCGTGTGCGGGGCAGCGGGGGGCGGGCGCGGGCAGCCGGCGCGCATGGCGGCGCCAATGAGGGAGGGCGCGCCGGCCGGCGGAGCTCGCCCCGCGCCCCACGCGCACCCCGCCAACTTCGAGTACGATGACAACGAGTGGGACATCGGCATCGGCGACCTTATCATAGACCTCGATGCCGACATAGAGAAGACAGACGAGGCGGGCGGCATGGCGGCGCGCGCCGAACCCGACGCACAGCGCACCGCGCTCAAGATGAAGATCAAGCGCACTAAGCCTGGCACCAAGAGCTCTGAAGCGAAGCACGAGATCGTCAAATCGAACGAGATGAACGGCGAACCTAAGGCGTCAGTGCCCGCGCAAGCCGCGCCGCCCGTCGCCGCCAAGCGCGGCTCCGGCGGGCACCGGAGAGACAAGGCGCGTGACAAGCACCACCATCCGCACGCGCCGCACGACGTCAACGGCGTGGCCCGCGTGCCGCCGCCGCCTAACGCGCCCGGCCCGCCTGCGCCGCCGCCGCCGCACCCGCCCGCGCCGCCTGCGCCCGCGCTGCACGCGCCGCACGCGCAGCACGTTCCACACGCACCGCACGCCGTGCCGGTCAGTAAGCCGGAGCCCCGGCCCGCGCCCGCGCCGCGACTAGTAGAAAATAAGATCCCCGCGCCTGCGCCCCCTGCGCCTACGGCCCCCGCGCCTGCGCCCCCACCGGCGCCGGCGCCCGCGCTGCATCCGCCGCACGCGCACCATACCTCGCATGCGACGCATGCACCCTCCACACCTTCAAAACCTGAACCTGACGACTCACGGCAAGAAACGCACAGTTCGCAGCCACCATCCAAGAAGCAAAAAACAGAATCCAATAAGGTACTTATTCAACTTATAACTGACTTGAAGTAGATTGATAATCCTGAGCCATGACGTGGATAGCTTAAATTAAACCGTGGTCCGTCGGAAGTTACGTTGAATTTTGTTTGACTGGAATTAGCTTCTCAGATGAGCTCACTATTTCGGAATTCATTGCTGCTTTTCAAATGCTTCAAATAGTTTACTTTCACGGTCGCGGCACGTCGCGGTCTGATCAGCGACACATCCTTTGCGGGTCCTCTCCACTAGACTAAACAACTCATCTTCTTGGGTTGCCTGACCTACGTTTAGCTCAAACCGGCTAGGCTTCTAGGCTTGAGCTCACCTACACTTGTCTAGACTGCTTTGTTATAGTTTTCGGGACATTGGTCCGGAACCCACGCTAAGGCCCAGTTTCTATCAACGTCGAAAGGAGAAGAGATGACGTGTCGCAAACAACGACGATGGCCATCACCTCCTTCCACAGACATTGTCAGCCTTTTACCTTGTTGATTCTGCAAGCCATGTTCCCCATGTTGGTTGACAACTACAGTTTACCTTTTTTACGATCTCTTCTTATTCTTAAAACAGAAAATTATTTAAGGCGAAAGTGCCAGGGTAGCCCGCGAATTTAATTTTTTTTTAGGTTTTTTGCAATTTGCTGTTCGCGGCCGTAACAAATAAGTATTTACAGAATTATAATCATTAAAGTCATCAACACAACTCTCTAAGACCACGTAACTCCAAAGAATAACCGTTTCATGAAATCATCATTTTTTGGAGTTACGTGGTCTTAGAGAGTTGTGTTGATAACTTTAATGATTATAATTCTGTAAATACATATTTGTTACGGCCGCGAATCATATTTTAATCGACGTACAACTTAATACTGACCAGCAAATCGCAAAAAACGTAAGAAAATTTGAATTTCGCGGGCTATCTTAGCGCTTCCCCCTTAATGAACACAGCTTGCTGAGCAATAATGAATTTGTGGAAGGTCAGGGGCACTAAGTAAAGATGACTTGAAGTTCAAATTCTGCAATAAACAACTTCAGCAAAGCCTAGAACGAATTCGTAGACATTTAGTATTTTATGACTTTGGCAACTACAAACTTTTCTATCTCTTACCTAATGGACTGAAGTGTTGCAGTTGCAGGGGTGATAACAGATCGTAATAGAGAAGTGAAGTCACTCGCTGCTATCTATCGATCATCCAATCGTCGCTGATAACGATAATCGCGCGCTAATCCTCCGATTGCTCTTATCGCGTGTGTATCCGATTGTTTCGGTACAGTGTATTTAATTGTCCGGGCTTAGGGCTGTTTGCGAGCTTGATTGAGTGCAAACGGTCGTGGGGTGTAATCCGGGGCTGTCGCCTGCCGCATCGGTTCATTAAATCACCCCAGCGGGCCGCTCCTCTCCCCCCGCGCACCGCACCTCTCCCCCGTGACGTCACAATACCCGCTGCACTCCACAAATTAATGCGATTGTGGCCTCTGTGGCAAATAAGGCTGTGTATCTTCGATGCAGAATTGCTGAAGCCAAATTATACAGTACAAAGCTACCAACGCTCGAATTCACCGTCGAACATTGTTCCATAATTTGATCTCCATTCAAGATTTGTTACTTAAATAGAAATTGTTAACTGTTAACATTCAATCTGATTAAAGATTCCCCTCGGAATTTCCATTTTCTTCATCGAAATGAATAATTGAGATTACGTGACTAGAAAGTGATCAACATACAAATGCGAAGCTGGTCTCCGGCCGTACTTATATTGAGAATTAAATGTTGTTGCAAGTTGTCATGCGCGGTATGCATAGATAACAGTATAAGTAATGGAGATCGGCTCGTTAACTCTTGGTAATCACCGACCGCTTTCCCCGCCTCCTATAAAATAGTTAAATTACTCCGTTAATATACCTCCAGTGAATAATCCTCGTCGGCTAGTGCACCTGCATGCAATGAACATCTTTCACAATGCTTAAGCGAATGCATGACACGCATCATTAATCATGGCGACGTGACTCCAAGCTATTGCCAAAGGTTTATGCAAACCGCGTCTCGTATGAACTCATCACGCTCAACCACATCAAATTATGGTTAGTTTGTTACATTAAAGTTTTATCAACGACAGCAGCTTGAGCAATACCGCGTCCGCAATATTTTATGGCACGGGAAAGATTACTGCGCGGCATAAATACATAGGGTGAATCTAAGATGAAGGGATCGCTCCCTTTTGCTTTTCTTGTTATTATTCGCTCGAGGGTTGCGAACACATTGCCGTCTCCCAAATTCCATTCATTAATCACTGTCGGGGGCTTTAAAAATTTCTAAAGTGCCTGTGGAATCAATTTAACGTTCGCCCCCTAACTTGGAAACTTTCTGAGCGTGATAATTAAAGACGAGATATCAATTTTGAAGTCTTTACTTTTAGTTTAACAATGTTCAAAGATTTAATCCACTTAGTCTTATTAAAATGTGATAGCGCAAAATATAATCGTAACAAAAAAAAAAATTGAGACGCGTTGAATTTCTTTTGAAGTCTTCAAACGGGGATTCCAATTTGTTTTGAAATGGCTTCGAAATGTTCTTGATATTATAATGCAAGGTTTACCGCGGCACTCAAAAAAATAAATTGCTGTTGGCATTCTCAATTCCTTTCACACGATAATATTATTAATTTGGTAATGTGAAAGCCGGGTGCATTCAGTTGATCTTCTTTATTTGCTTACAGTATCTGTGTGCCCCTGGTCATTGTCTGCTCTCGCGGCACTTAAACTGTCGTATAATGCACTATTATTATGACCAGCCTCGGATGAGGGTTGATACCCCTCGTCAATGATTTTCAATTCGTTCGTTCAAACGCGCTCGCTGTAGTTATGTCCCTTTTAATCTGACAAAACGCATTTCATAGCTTTTTTCCCATTGATGTTCATGTTGATTGTTAACGTTTAATGAGGTGGAAGATGCCAAATAAAATATACATATATAAAATTCATTAATTTCATTACAAACATTACATATAGATACGTATTCGTAAATTGGTTAATTGACTAAATTTAGATGTACCAACTTGAATAATTACGGTCTAATAAAGATAAAACAAGAGAAATAGCTAATATAATTAACGCTTAATAGCTTAGACAAAATGATCAGAACTACTAATTGAAATTAATCAATATCTCAGTGTCATTTTTATTCGGTCTATCAGATGATAAATATCAATTTTTAAAAGCCATGATTAACAATAAAAAGAGATCAGAAGGATTAAATTTATTGCCGTGGCAGACGTGATAAATTAATATAATTTCTATCAAAGTGACCAGGGGAACATGATATTCAACATGTATATGTCGTCACAAATGAGGTTAATAGCACCGCAGCGCTCGATTATACCGATCGCTCTGAATAAATTTGCATGTTGATTGTCGGCTGATCAGTGTTCTCACTAAACTAACTGCTAACTGGCTGCCAAGCTCACCGCTTACATTAAATAAATATGTTGGAGCTTGCGCCGCAAGTCACGCCTATTGTAAAATCAATTTCTGTGTTGTGCCACTGATTGCACGGGCTTATGTTCTTGTACTTACATCGGTACTATCAACTGGTACAGGTCTGCATCTTAACTTCTCAACTATCATACATGTTATTAACCCAGACATTCATCGAGGTAGGTATAATGTCCGAGTGCCATTGTAATTAATCTGCGTATGTAAATATCAAAAAGAGCAGCCACTCACGATAGTGCATAATGTTTGAATGGAACCTGCAAAATTGAACCATCTCTCCGACGTGAGTGATAAATTCCAATGAATTTTGCGCTTCAACAACTTTATTGATACGTCGAACGTACGTATCGCGTTACCTGCCCCGGGCGTAATACCATCATTCATTTAAAAAAGCGTTATTGCTTCAGCCAAACTATAACTTCATGCCGTGAATTAAAATTTTAATAACCTATACACGGAGTAATTGATTGATACGATAAAATAAATGGGCTATCGGGCTCCGCCATAACTCCCTCGTAGGACCGCGGAACGAATCGCAATAATTACTATAAACGCACTACCATCATTATTTTACTCGTTCTCAGTGATCGTGTCAGTAGGATACGATGGAGAGCTAGCTATATGTATTATGAAGCTTTCTATAATATGTATCTGCTTCATACTAGTAAATAGTTTTGATCTCATATACGGCTCACTGCTGTCATATAAAGTTGAAATGTGTTATTATAAATTAATTCCCGACATTAATGTGAACTAGACAAGCAATTGTTTTTTCTATATTGGAAATTCATTAAGCTATTGATCAAGACAGCAGCGGGTGCGAGGAGGTAGTTGCCAGCTGCCGGCGGCTACTGTGTAATTATTATTGGCGTAATTAGGATGTGAGGCCGGGCAAGGCCCGCGGCGCTCGACAGCGCTCCACTCTAACAAATGCCATTATTATTTCCGCTTCGCATTATACTCGGCTGCGGTTTGTTACGTCCTCGTTTATTATGTCATGAACAATTGAAACGATAATAAATATTCGCTTCTGCAAAGCAAATTGATTCAACATTAATTGCAGTGATCTGTAAGTTATCACGATTCACGCTCCGCTCGCTTCCACTCCGTTCTCGGCGTGCGCAGTTTATGTTTACAGTTACTTATTTAACGGTTTTGCAATTTGGCTGAGTAACTGAATATTATTCCACTCGAAATGTTTGCTGGCCAATTGACAGCTGCCATATTGAGTTTTGTCGAAACGTACCCTATTATTACTTCAATTAAGGTGTAAAGATGGCTCACTGACCTTGTGCATGTGGGCGGAGCTAAGCGTCCTACTCCCGATGCTTGCAGTGGCGCGCTACACTAAAACGATGATCAAAGAATATGCAGAGGCGCAGACATGCCGCACGTAGGTCGCCATTTTTGCCTACGATTCCAGAAGGGAATGGCGAATGCAAGACTGATATATTTTGTACTAGCTGTTACCCGCGACTTCGTCCGCGTGGAATTTAAGAAAAAAGTTATTGTTGAGTTCGCAGAGTTTACGATAACTTATTAATTCTGTATTCCGCGTAAAGAAATACCTATGCTAATTTTAATGAAATTCTTCTAATATTTCTCCATTTAGTTCTTTTTGATCGTTTTTGCATTTTTAGTTTAATTATTATTTATTTTTAGTTTTTCGTATTAGCCTTTTTACATACAATATTTGGTGTACGATTTTCTTAAACAAAAACACTAAGTATATTATTATATTATTTATTCAATCAATTTCTATGGAGATTAAGGAATCTTCACGTATAGGATCCACTTATAAACATAACTATACTCCGTTTCTTTATTATGATTTGATTACATTTGGAAGTACCTAATTAAACGGAGTATAATACAACCTCCCTATTTGAATCGGATATTATTCAATATTTCATTTCATTGATTTTAATTTTTTTTCGTTGGAACCTATTTTGTTTTTTTTTCTAAAATATATGTACCTAGTCTAAGTAACTCCTTATTCACCTATATGCTAGTGAAAGTCCCGTCTTAATCGGTCTAGCCGTTTCAGAGATTAGCGGGAACAAACAGACGACAGACGGACAGACAGACAAAAATTGTAAAAAAAATATTTTGGTATATGTGCAATTTAACAGTCAGAAGTCGACTAGCAATCTCACAAAACTATGGCATAGCAATATTAGTACTTATGACCTTCTTCTATAAGAACGTTTGACAACACTACAAATTGGCAACATGATTGTTATTACAAATTTCAAAAAGTTTCGTAAGCGTTACGGTGGCCAAAGTGGCTAGCACTGTGCCTCGCATGGCGAACGTTCGGGTTCGAGTCTCACATCGAACATGAAAAATATTTTTTAAGTATTACATGTGAAATTAGAATGCCGAGTTGCTAACCAATAATTATGTTAAATATTCCACAACTAAACGAAGATTCTTTTGTTTTACAATTATTTTCAATCTTAGCGTCGTTTTTAAAACATGAGGGTAGATTTCAAACAAAGTGTTAAGTTCACTCTGTTTCAAATCTATCCTAATTTTTTAACTACTTTACTAGTTCACATAAATTATTCCACTATTCGCGGCAAAAATATATGTGCAAATATTGTAGCGTCTATGCGTCGACGTCTCATTAGCTGTATCGAGGCTAACGGAGGTCACACGAAATATTAAAAATCCTAAACAGGTAGGGTAATTTTGTGTCAGGGGACATAGTGGTCGTAACTTACCAAATTAGTATTTATATTATTGTAATATTGAGGTTAAGTTTCAATCCTCTTTTCATTGAGAAAATGAATAATTAAGCTGAAAAAATGATATAAATGATATCAGAATTTTCATAATATCCATAATATATAACCTAAAACCTTATAGTTCAGGCATAAGTATTCCGGCCTCAATTTGATAAAGCTGCCTTATTTCGATTCGTCGTGAAATAGTGATCAACATATTCGCCACGGGATACAAGTAACCAGTTGGTCTCGGGGCATAGTGCCTGGTTAAGATTTCTCGCCGTGGGTTCGATCCCAGTCGGAGGATCTTCTTTGCGTCAATCAAGACATTTTGTTTTATTTTTATTTCGTTTTTTGGTATACTTTGTTCTATTTTTAATTGTTTTTTTTTATATACTTTGCTTTATGTTTCTGTTGTTTACTTTTATTTGTTTCCGTTATTTAGTAATTAAGGTGTGTTTTTTAACATTCAATACTATAATAATAACATAAGTAAGTGTAAAGGATTTCTTATGTATAAAAAATATTACAATGTTACCATATCAAAATTTATTTCATTTGTTATCATATTATAATAATAAATTACCTTTATTGTAATATCTATTTGTTCAAAGTAATTTACAAAAATAAATTACTAACACATAATAATAATTATATAAACCATCAAAAAAAACTGGCCCAACTCGGATTTGAACTCACATCTATCCCGATCACATTAGCGAGTGCAGCCTCGTTACCGATCTAGCTAATGTTTACTTATGTTATGTTATTGAAATTTTGCATTACTATGAAAAAAATAATCAGACGGTGATAAAAAAAACAAGTTACTGATATTATCATCCTTGTCTAGCATTGACCACATCTTTAACTACTCGTAGCGATGCTACACGGCATGTTAATTTGTTAGCGTTGGAGCATCACTCACACGGATAAATATGCGCATGTGTGTATAGACGCCGCAGCCCGTATAGCGCAGGCGATAATGGTCATTGCGGTGTAAGTGGACGTCTAGAGGTTGACTGTACCGTGTATACATTCATATGCATTTAGTAAGAAGCGGTTGTTTTAATATTACAAACAGACACTCCAATTTTATTTATTCGTATAGATAGATAGATACTTATTAGTCCACTCAACGAATAACTATTAAGAGATAGAGATAAGAGGTGTAGAGTGCGTGAGCTGGGCCCTGAGCGATTTCTTCACAAAGTTGTTCAGAGTGCTTAGGGAGTGAACATAGGTATTAAAAGTCCCCGCGTCTAGGAGGTGAGCCGGAGTGGGGGGTATAAAAATTCCCACATTTGAGTTTTTCGCTAATATCTATAAAACGGTGCGTCGTCGTAGAGAGAAAAAGTATTTTTCATGACTTGCTTTGCTTTGGCATTTTTATTTATTTACAAATTATCTTATATTTACAAAATAAACAATATAAACAAAAACAGTATTTAGAAATGGCACCACTAATAAAGCGTCCACGCGGACAATAGAAATGGGCCCTCTGCAGCGAGCTAGTCTATAAACGCATACTGATACAATTCGTTCATAAATATTTGCACTAACACAGCCAAACGCGCGTAGTCGATCGATAGCCGGGCGGAGCAGCGAGCGACACAGCCACCCCGTCTCAGTGCTAACGCACGACTGCCGCCCGCGCCCGCGCAGAGCACCTCTGAAGCTCTATCTCAAAATGGGGCATTGTCTTTGCAACTGTTGATTGATTTAAAAACGCTATTTCAAATATGTAGTACTTCTAACCATCAATTTTTCAGTGTAAAAATATTTCCAAACATCAAAGCCGTTTAGAAGTTATAAGGAAATATTAGCCAAAATAGCGTTTTGGTAAATATTTTTTTAAGGCAAAAGTATTAGCTTTATGAAAAAACCCTGTTTCAAAAATGCTGTACATGAATCTATAGCAAACATATATTTTTTACAGACCTTCTAACCAAACCGTTAATAAGTTATAAGCTTCATAAAGTGACCGTGTTACGGTACTAAACGAGAGTAAGGCCCTTAACACAAAACTCAATCTGTCATCACTAGAATAACGCACGAGGTTGCGTTCGCTCGTTATAAATTCCCCCGTCTTAGTTGTCATAAACCCATTTAAGTTAGTTTATACGGTATTCTGGTTGTAGGAACGCGTTGGGTCGACTGTGGAGTCGCTTCGTATTTAGTCGACTGGATCCGGGATCGAGTCGATTGTTTGGTCGGTCACGGCAGTAATCCGCAGCTGGCGTTTACCTGCGCGTCTCTTTGTTCTGTAGAGTTTCACTGCGACAGACACGACCAACAGTTTTGTCGCAACACACATCGTTTTCAAACGTGTAACGAACGGCGTAGAACGTCTTAAATTTATCTTTGAAACTAAGCTAAGCACTGCAAATGGATTAGCTTAGCTTATATGACATGAGTGAATTGAGTGACTAGAAATGTTACCTACACCACAAAACATTCAGCAGATCTATACGTCCATTCCTCTAAAACAATTTTACAGTTGACTCTGTACAGTAATCTGCGGCTGTGCGTCAGAATGAAACGATGAAAAACCCATTTGAGAGAACCCAATAAAACTACACGATTTTGGAGTTGTACGAACAAATCAGATCGCTCGACTAGTTCGTCGACTAATAAAACCTTCACAAACAAAATATAGGGGAGCTTGGGATCAAAAGCCGATTTTTTGTTACTTTTTTTATAAGCCGCTATTTTGCCCTCTTTTGTGCCCGTGTTGTTTACTAATGGTTTCTGTTAGGTTCGACTTAAGATAATAACTCGGTTTTTTCTCGCCATGTGTCGTGGCGAGCGAGTTTTTGCCGCCGGAAATGCGAGAATGCTGTTGGGCTTGGGTCGGATTAAAATATAAATTATATTTGTTGATTTTTCGGCTTAATCTGTAAACGGACGAGTGCCACATGCATGCGCGTAGCGTATTTGTTTTATTTTCGTTCGGAGCCGACCGATTACGGGCATTTCGATTCACTTTCATTTCGATGTCAACGCTTGTTTTTTAAACCGATTCTGCTTTATTAAACCGCGCGAGGCGCCCCTTTTTCCCCTTCATTTTTCATTTAGCCGCCGCAATATCCGTAATCGTTATCGGTGGTTAATCAATCACCGCTCTCGTTTAATTCCCCAATATCCTGCGGTATCCAACTAACAATTACATGTGAGGGTCGGGTATCACCGGCGGCTGGCGGACAACGCGGTGCCAATAACATAAATTGTCACGGGTGGTCGGAAGTGGCCCGCTCTCCCTCCGCGTCGGAGCGCGTTCCTCGCGCCTCCTCGCGTCTCTGGTCTCCTAGTCGAGAGCTCGAGATTGCTGTCGACTCGACAATCGATATTCAATCTCTTTTGACGTTTTATCCACTCCCTCCCTACTTTCTTATGTTGTGTCGGCGTTTAGCGCAGATGATTGGGATTGAAGCGAGCATTTCCCTTTTCTTAAGTCGATATCTGGTATTTCATTTCGCATTGTGCCTTTTGAAATGTGTCTCTTTAATTTTTGTTTGAAGACTGAAGAGACTTTATTGCCTATTGTTGTTTTCATTCTATTATATTGTTCAAAGAGAAAATTGCTTCAGACTGTCAGTAATTACTGAATAAGTAGGCGTTGTCACGACATTTGTTTTGTGGAGATTTATTACTTGATAAAAGCCATTTATCATCGCTAATATTTTTATTAAGCAGTAGCTCTTCTAAGTATAAGCATTTAAAGCAATTAGCAAATCCTTGAACTTTGATTCTATCGAGCGTTATTAAATTAATGAGCTGAACCATCTGTCACATATAATGATCACGAAGGTAAATTCGCTAATTTAGAAAATTCAACAATCTACGTAGTGTGTGACTGAGTGAGGTAAAAGCTTTTAATACCGTTTACGATTTCACAGAGCTCGTAATTACGACATAGTTGAACTAATTAGTGAATTCCGAGCGCGGAGCAGCCATCGGTCGGAGGTAATTACAAATCCAACCCGCGTCGCTTATCCTACCAAGTTATAATTGAAAGCTCGGTGGCCCAGAAGCCGGGAGCCTCGTGTATCGCGTTATTAGGTGCGCATACGTAATTTGTTTGTTAAAGACGGCACGCAGTTATACCCGTTGTGAATAATTTAAATTCATCCCCTCGATGGGACGCGGGGTGGCGGCCTCCAGTATCGATTCTCTGCTTTGTTCCGCTGTGTGTGTGTTTGCGATGTGCACTCCATACTTTCGGCGGCGGTGCTCTGCTCCCCTAGTATTAGTGAGCACGGATTCTCAGCTCGTTCGGTCGGTTTGCCGCAAAGCCGGGCTATCAGTTGACACGGAGCCTAGGGTTACCGAAAGTAATCAGCCTGTCAGATGCGCAGTTTTATAGCCACCGGGGAAACTTCAAATATATACTGGTCCACCAGACCTTTTCATCACGTAAACGCTATAAAAATTAAAACTTTTTTATGCTTCATGTCATAAATTATTCATGAGCACCGCGCTCCTCTTACTTGTGATGTTAATTTCATTCTAATTTTAATAATTGTATTCAAAACATGTAACATTATCTAATGAAAAAGGTTTGAACCTTTTATTGTAGTAATAAATAGGCAACCCTAGAATGAACGGATTTATTTGATGCCTTGCGTACGTATATGTATCTTGCCAGTTGTGGTATAGGAGTGTGGGTAAATATTTAAGAGTAACAAATTTATATTGTAGAAAACATTTCAATTGAAATGTTGTTGATTTACCCTTCGAGCGTCGTGTTCTCATAATTATCGTAAACAAAACGACACACTGACAGCTAGAGTATTAAGCGAAAATATATTATTAAAGTACACATTCCACTTAATCTCTGTGGCTAATTTGGAATGTTTGTATCCATAATATTTAGATGTGATGGTCGCCCACGCAACAGCGGACGTCTATTTCTACACCGTTGAGTTTTCAAAAAGACGTGCGACTTTAGTGTCCATTTCTATAGCAATAAGTATCATTTGGCTGTTAGGCGATGACTACAGTATTTTGTTGACAAGAAAACTGTACGCCAACATTGATATATTATACGATCCATTTAAATTTTTCAGCGGTCGTTAGTAGGTACCGCGAGCACATCGATACGAGTGATTGCGTATCTAAAACTGTTCGCCGCTTGACGTCCGTCCCACTTGCGTCGCTAACAATAAATGACATTGATGTTACATTTAGAGGCTAATTGAGATAACACGATAATCTATCTAGTGACTCGTACGTACTCGTACGTACTAATGTCCGACATTAGTATAGAAATCGGAAAATCTAGCACAATAATATCGATATCTAGGACACTCGTAGACGTAGGGTTGCCTCGTAGTTGCCTTATTAAGGCATCGGCAAAACATGCTGGCGGCACTTGAGAATCTGTTTAAAACTTAACTACAATACTTGCACGACTTCAGTAGGTATATAAGAACAGAGTAAGTACGTTGCAATGTTAATAATAAGATGCACAAAGA
This sequence comes from Luperina nickerlii, assembly GCA_963855955.1. NCBI lineage: Eukaryota > Metazoa > Arthropoda > Insecta > Lepidoptera > Noctuidae > Luperina > Luperina nickerlii. Next base: position 15,347,246 of record OY979679.1, on the reverse strand, counting down.
TAAAGTTTACAGATAAATTGTGTTCATGATAAAACAATTATCTGTTGCCAACATCATTCTTTTCAATTATAGTTTCGAATGACACAGAATTGTTGTAGATTTTTGTTGAAATAAATACACTTCTCTACCGTAGTGTAAGTTAGTGTATAACAATGCCGTTCCCGTTCATATTACGTCCGTGGATGAAAATAAACCGACATTTTATTTTTATCAAGCTTGCAACGCGAATTGTGACGGGCTATCTGATAAATACATGAAATATAAAGGCTCCTGCAAACAAGCGCGACGCGCGACGCGAATCGCGCGCGACACAAAGGCACCGCTCGTTGCGCGACTTACGGTGCCTTTGTGTCGCGTGTCACGTCGCGCCTGTGTGTACGAGCCTTAACAGCTTTGCGATAGAGCAAATTAAGGTAATTACGTATTTTATTTACTGCGGGGACTGTTCGTCGTTTTATATTTAGAATACATTAATTATTTTGTTGATTTTGAGTCGACTCTTGGATTACATCGAGTGACAAATGTTTTTTTTTTGTATTTGTTGCAGAGTTAAGGCTTCTACAAACAGGCGCGACACGCGATATAATCGCGCGCGACACAAAGGCACCGCTCGTTGCGCGATTTGCGGTGCCTTTGTGTCGCGCCTGTTTGAAGGAGCCTTTAATTTCGAGAAGTCCTATTATGTCTGTTGAAAATGTATTCAGGGTGGCCATCGACGCACAAACTGTGACCGTGATTTCAGCACATGATTCTTCTGCAGTGCGATTCTGTAACTATCTCACCGTGAACACTTAGGTGAAGTGAGCGTGGAGTGAGCTGTCAATAGTGTCAATTCCTAGCAAAAACAAACTTACTTCACTTAAGTTTTGACGGTGAGATTTTTAAAGAATCGACCGGCTGAACCATTTAGACCGCTATTGCACTTTTCTATGAAACAGTAGATTTTTTTGGTAACCGACGATAATAAATCAACGCAAGGGGTCTAGACTCATGTACCTACTGAATGAATTCGTGGTTAAGGCTCCTTCCTACAAACAGGCGCGACACGCGATATAATCGCGCGCGACACAAAGGCACCGCTCGTTGCGCGACTTGCGGTGCCTTTGTATCGCGCGATTTTATCGCGTGTCGCGCCTGTTTGAAGGAGCCTTTACAGTTTGCGCGTCGATGTCCCTGCGACCCTGTATAGGTTGGTCTTGGTATATCCATACTAATGTTATAAATTCGAAAGTAACTCTGTCTGTCTGTATGTTACCCTTTCACGCTTAAACCACTGAACTGATTTCGATAATATTTGGCAGAGAGATAGATTGCATCCCGGGGAAGGACATAGGATAGTTTTTACCCCGATATTCCCACGGGATCGACATTTATGCTAGTGAAAACGTGGGGCGCTGCTAGTTTTATTATAAAGATTGTCTAAGTAGGCCAGTCATATCGAACAATAAAATCGCAAACTAACGGCTAGTTCTGATTGTTTAAAACGTTGTTAGGACCACTACCAGTAGCGTAATATCCAAGTTTGCAGCATCTAAAGACCAGAGGGGCAATTCTACTAATTTTAACAACGTTCACAGTCTGATCTCAGTCTCAATCTGTCAAAAAATACTTCAAATTTCCCTACATTTTGACAAGTTTTTGACATTTCTTTGTCGCTGAGATGAGACTGCGACTAGATTTTGAACGTTTTAAATTACGAGAATTGGCCCTCTGTGCTAACATTGCAGCACTCAAAAAACACGTTTTTTGGTACATATTCTCAATATAAGTCCTAAATTAAGTTTTTTTTTTTAAAAGAGTCCTTATTTTTTTAAAGTAGGCTAAAATTTCTACAATTTGAGATCAGAACCAGCTCTGTAGGTTCAATAGTTACCGAGATACAGCTCTGCAAAAATTTACAATTTTATTTTCCCAAAAAGTGAAATTCTAAGATTTGGAAAAAAAATATTTCAAAGGAGCTTTTGTAAATAAGCTTGTAGATAAAGTTCTAAAGTGCGGTGAATCGGATGGGGTTTGGTTAAGACATGTGGGATTCTGGAGGGTGATATTATTACAATATTGAAGTAGGTAGGTAATTGAACTGTCTGTGGGCTACATCATTTTATTTATTTTAGCTCCACGTAAATTGAAACGAGACTTCGGGAGGGTAAATGTCATTACAGTCATATCTTTCTTTTACTATTCAAACATTTCAGGAGCCGCGTCTCTCTTTAATGTTGTATGAGCGACTGAAGCAATCTCGTGAAATTGATGCAATAATAGTCTGAATTATGAATGACTAACAGTGCACCGCGGTTTCACTTGCTTTTGTGTCGATCCCGTGGGAATATAGGGAAAACCGGAATCCTGCGCTAGTCTTGGTTATAAACTATCTGTGTGCCAAGCCAAACTTCATCCAAATTTGTTCAGCCGTTTGTGCGTGAAGAATTAACAAACATACGAACACACTAACAAACTTTCGCCTGTATAATATTAGTGTGATTAATTTGCTTCTTTTGTGCGCTAAACATTACCTTACTCTACGTAATATAAAGATTTTTTAACTGTTACTTAGTTGCGCTAAAACAAAATGAATGATTGATTTGATTTATTTTATTTAAATCTTCCAATACTTTTGTTATTAAGTATCGATTAGCATTAGAGAGTACAGTGCGTAATCAAATCACTATGTAGTTTTTCTTTTAAAAAACTGGCCAAGTGCGAGTCGGACTCGCACACGAAGGGTTCCGTACCACAAGGCAAAAACGCCAAAAAAAACACGTTTGTTGTATGTTATTTTATTCTGTTTTTAGTATTATTGTTATAGCGGCAACAGAAATACATCACCTGTGGAAATTTCATCTGCCTAGCTATTACGGTTCATAAGATACAGCCTGGTGACAGACGGACAGGCGGACAGTGGAGTCTTAGTAATAGGGTCCCGTTTTTACCCTTTGGGTACGGAACCCTAATAAAAAATGGTAAGATTATAATGAGACCTGTTTTTATTTCAATACATTGCATTGTAAAGATGTTGTAGGTTTCCATTAAAAATCTCACAGCGCTGTTAAACTACTGGCTACACCACCAAGCAATGCAAGTCAATAAACGAAATATCCTGTTTTCTTTATACAGCCACAGCAAGAGTCATACAGCGTAATAGGTACCAGGGTTACAGCGAGACGAGATGTTAGTCAAATGGCGCGCAATACGCGGCTTGGCTGAGAATAATTTCCTCAGCCATCACGGCTCGCGGCGAAGCGACAACTGAATAAAGTTTTGTTGTACCGCGTTAATTGCCACCAGCCCACCAGGGGCTCAGCCGAATGGCACGTCTTTAATGAGACGGCTTCTTTAATGAAAATACCAAGTGAATAGGGTTGTCATTTCACTATTTACGAGAATCTGGCTTTTTAGACGTGCAAATTGGAATAGCTCAAATTCAGACATCGATAAGTTACATAACTGTGCTTTAAGCCGTCCTTTGAAGATTATTTTCACTCTTTATGACGTTAGGAAACACAGCAATTGTATTTCTGTTAAAAAAAACCACAACACGAATTTAGATAAACAAAAGGCTCCTTCAAACAGGCGCGACGCGCGATTAAATCGCGCGCGACACGAAGGCACCGCAAATCGCGCAACGAGCGGTACCTTTGTGTCGCGCGCGATTATATCGCGTGTCGCGCCTGTTGTAGGAGCCTAAAAGCGTATTAAAATGGGTGCGCGGAGGTAGGTGCAGGTCGCATTTATTACGTTGTAAAAGGATATTGCATGCTGCTATTTTTTGCTAACGGATGCGTAAAAAATAGCTATTGTATTAAAATAACCCAGCAGCGCAAAAAAGGTTCGACATTGAGACTGGAATACTAAAGTTAAAAGCCCAATGATATCGATTCGGACTTCAGCTACAGTAATATTGTTTCAACCAACAATGTAAGTAATAATATCCGAGCTGTTACTTGTTATGAAAATATTTATAGAGTTCACGGTCCATTTATGTCTTGACAAGAAATATTCCAGCTATAAATAAAACAACACAAAGAAATCCTTACTTTTTTTTTTACAAAATACAAAAACATCGTTAAAATCCAATTCATGTTTTGTTTTTCATTTTACCACAGACAATAATAGGCACCTTTCTTTTTTTAAATCCTACTAATATTAAAAATGTGAAAGTTTGTGAAGAAGATATTTGGATGTTTGTTACTCAATCACGCGTAAACCGTTGAACAGATTTGAATGAAAATTGGCACATAGATAGACCATTTCCTGGATTAATACATAGGATACTTTTTATCCCAATATTCCTACGGGATCGAATCTTACGCAGGTGAAACCGCCGGGCGTTGCTAGTACCAACTAAATCTGAAATCGTCGTTGCGCATGCAAAAATCACTATGTGTTTTTAGTGAACTTATTTGAGCTATATGAATTATAACATTTAGCGTGTTTATACGGAACTTTCGATGTATGAATATCACATAGCTACATTCCTTAACTCTTTAAATATTGCACTTATCACATAGCTGTTTATACAGTATGTGTGTATTGAAATAACGATTAAAACTGCATAAAGAACCGAAAATAACTAAATAACACATAGCGGTTTTTGCATGCGCAACGACGAAATAATCTCAATCAAAGTGATTAATCAACCCATATCAAGAAGGTTACTGTTATGAGATAATCAAACCAGAGAACCATTTTATCTAAAGCCATGGGATTTTCGGCTTGTGCACAATACACAAGGTAATTAAAAAGGCCGTAATTCCGCAACAGCAGACGGTTCTCATGACTTGACTAGGCGAACATAAACACATAGAAGTGAACTTTTTATAACATGCCCGTAATAAACAGATTGGCATATAGATAACTAGCAGCTCCCCGCGGTTCCACTCGCATAAGTGTCGATGCCGTGGGAATACCGGGATAAAAACTATCTTATAGTCCTTTTCCGGGACTCAAACTATCTCTATACCAAATTTCATCTAAATCGGCTCAGCGGTTCAAGCGTAAAGAGGTAATAGACAGATAGACACTTTCGCATTTATAATAATTACTAGCTTCTGCCCGCGACTTCATCTGCGTGAAATTTCTTGTTACTCCGACCCACCCCGTCGCATCGCATCGCCTGCCCGCGCTATTACTTCGTTTTTGCTTAGCGTTCTTTCTGACTATTTTTCTTTTTGCTCGGCTCCTAAAGGTCATAGCGTGATGTTAAATAGCCTATAGCACGGTAATAATATATACAGTAGGTCGTCTTCATACAAACGGACGAAACGCGGGCTATACCTACGCGCTTCGATCACCGTGTGCGTTCAGGCGGCTCGGAGTCGCGACTGTGCAACAGTGACGAACGGACGGTGTGTTGTTTTTTATAACAATAACCGCGCGATTTTTTCACTAAAAATAAGTTCAAGTACATATTTAATATGACGAGTAGGCGATATTGTGCTGTTTTTGGTTGCATGAATTCGTCAATAACGCATCCAGAGATAGCTTTTTTTACATTACCTGGAAACTCGGAAAGGTAAGACTATTTTTCAACACATTTGCTCGAAAAATGCATTTACAAAGCCTGTATACACTGTTCGAAAGTTAAAAATTACGCACCATACAACGGAACGTGCGGTAAAATAGGTACTCTCACCTAAGTACCTATTTTACCGCACGTTCCGTTGTATAGCACCGTGCGTTTTCTTTACGGTTATTTTTAATTTCCATAAAAAAAAATATAAGAATTCCACCAAAGAGTTTTACATTATGAGAATAAACAACCTGACTGATCGAACCTCCTTGGAAGCGCTTTTGCTCAATACGTTGTCTCACTTTAATACTAAAGAGTAAATGAGACGAAAGATGTAGTTCTAATTTTCACCACGTGCCTGTGGCGCCATTTGCAAATTCGCCCCATTTTCATATTAGAAACTTCAAAAATTGTTGCGACTTTCCCACTGTTAAATAAACAAAATAATAATATGAGTTCAACATACTAAGTGTGAAATTAATAATGTCAGTCAGTCAGTTAAGCTTCCAAAGCAGCAAATTTCACTGAATTTTCAATAATTGTTCAAATCTTACTATTAATTTCCAAGAGTAGTGACCTATCTGTTTATTTTCTTATTTGCTATTAAAAATAGTCAAATGAAAAAGTTTGTTTAATTACATACTGTACTGTTTTCTCGCAAATGTGTTGAAAAACATTGTATGACACACGTGCAGAAATTGGTATTTACAAACTCGTGACTATGGTAAGCCCTCGACTTCGTCTCGGGCTTACATTCGTCTACTCGTTTGTAAAAACCAACTTACCGCACTAGTATCATAAATAACTATTACTTACTAGTGGGTAGGTACATAATGTGTCTTTTTAATGGATAAGTATTTCATTTTATCTCCCGAAAAAAAGATGTCTGGATTAATAAATGAAGTGAATAGAGTAAAGGAAAGTGATAAACACGAGTGAGGTAGGTAGTTATAGGCGGTTCATGAATCATTAAACGGTAGGTGGTACGCTGGTGTTAAAACCTCGGGGCATGATTGTGTGTTTTGTTAGTTTGTATAATTCAAAGTAAAGACGTGGTTTTTATTATTAATAATAGTTGTTTATTGTACTGTGTGTATGAATAATACTAGAAAAAAATTGGTTGTCTGTAAAGTCGATTTACGGACGATAGTTTAACGTGACAACATCATAACAAAACATTAATGAAATGATTGCATACTTTTATGAATAAAATTAATTATTTTTATTGAATAACTGTTACTGTAATAAGAATAACTGTTTCATGAAATCATCATTCTTTGGACTTACATGGTCTTAGAGAGTTGTGTTGATGACTTTAATGATTATAATTCTGTAATAGTACATTACGTTATTAGTGCGTTAAGATGGTTATAACATGCGAGGCGGAAATTCAGCCCGAGCCGAAGGCGAGGGCGTAATTGAGCCGAGCATGTTATAACCAATACGCACGTATATCGTACGACGTTTTTTAACACATTTGCGAGGAAACAGAAAAAAAAAACATTTCACAATACAAGTACAAAGAAAAGAAAATTTGAGAAAAATGGCGCGAGGATTATTTTCTGCCGTGGCTGCGTGAAAATGTTGGCAAAGACACTAGAGCATGCAGCCAAGTTTTTAAATTACCGAATAAACAGTTTTTTTTTTATTTTAAATAAAATCAATCTGTGAATGCACACTGTATTCAATTCACAAAGTATTTTATTTGTTTATATAAAAAGAAGTATATTTATATATTTATTTTATTATTTATGTACACACAGTAAAATACAATAACAAAACTAAATGGAAACACAAAGTAGGCAAATGTAATTGAAATACTGGAGGCGGGCAGCCCTATCGCATGTTTACGTACCGCGCGGCTGTAGGCATTTACATCAAGGTTACGGCCGAGATACAATACTGTATGTCTTTATACTGTGCCTATAGCCTTCCTCAAGAATTGGGCTATCAAATGCAAAAAGAATTTTCAAATCCGACTTGTAGTTCCAGAGATTAGCGCGTTCAACCAAACAAACAAACAAACTCTTCAGCTTTATAATATTAGTACCTAAGTATAGATTAGTATGAATTGAAATCACGTGAACACCGACTGGCCGACACCTCACATCGCGTGCACCCGATCAACTACACAAAAAATAAATAAGTTATCGAAACATGACGTGCTTCTCGGAACCGATCGTTTAAGAAGTTTTCCATAAAAATGTCAACTCGATATAAATAGCTCGGTCGTTAAGTCGAAAGGAAATAAACGTTTCAGATACTGGGAAAATATATTTTTAAGTGTAGTGTGTAAGTTACAGATATCGAGTAAGTATACTATACAATATTCGAATTGTTATTCTAAATTTTGATTAAACAACAGGACTCGAAAACCCGTTCCAAATGTAATAAGTAAAGGCAATATCGCCATACAGAGGTCTACACGAAATTAAAATATAGATACAAAAAAATCTATTTAATTGCCGAATAAAACGAATCGAAAACAAATTAATACGAATGCTTATTGGAGTTTTTATGGAGTACCTATACAAAATGCTAATCGATAAAATAAAACATCAAATAACTTGTTAGAGGTGCTCAGGCAATATATGTGTTTATTTTTTTTTCATTTTGAAACTTGTCAATAATAAGTCAAGCAAAAATGGTGTTAACACTAAAGGCTCGTACACACAGGCGCGACGCGACTCGCGACAAAAAGGCAGCGCAAGTCGCGCAACGAGCGGTGCCTTTGTGTCGCGTGTCGCGTCGCGTCTGTGTGTGTGTACGAGCCTTAATTAGTCGAAGAAAGAATTTAGTTTCGCTGTAATCAAATCAGAGATTTTATCGGCGAACAAAGCGAAGTTGTTCACACAAATCGATTCTACGAACTGGTTTATTCATTTTAAAGTTAGGTTAGGTGTTAAAACGGCTAGTAGTACGTTATCTACGCTCATCTTAAATATTATGTTACTATTTTATTATTTAGAACAATCCTCGTTATTTATACTGCGGGATTATAATAAAAGTCTTAATGTATTAACACTTTTACATATAAATTGTAGATTATGGTTGATTATAGCCTAATTTTATGCGAATTATGCGATGTTGAGTCACAAACGTACGTTTAATCAATGAGAAGTGGCGTGGGACTTATGTAAGTCCGCTGATACGTTATCTTCAAATACTATAATAACCACATGGTTATATATATATTCTCTTTGGTTACCTATCTTCATCGTGATGTTAAATGTTAAAATTTGGTACTAGGGTGCGATGAAATCAATAGTAAGTAATATCGTTTTCAACACATTTGCTCGAAAAATGCATTTACAAAGCCTGTATACATTGTTCGAAAGTTAAAAATTACGCACCATACAACGGAACGTGCGGTAAAATAGGTACTCTCACCTAAGTATCTATTTTACCGCACGTTCCGTTGTATAGCACCGTGCGTTTTCTTTACGGTTTTTTTTTTAATTTCCATAAAAAAATATAAGAATTCCACCAAAGAGTTTTACATTAGGTATGAGAATAAACAACCTGATTGATCGAACCTCCTTAGAAGCGCTTTTGCTCAATACGTTGTCTCACTTTAATACTAAAGAGTAAATGAGACAAAAGATGTAGTTCTAATTTTCACCACGTGCATGTGGCGCCATCTGCAAATTCGCGCCATTTTCATATTCGAAATTTCAAAAATTGTTGCGACTTTCCCACTGTTAAATAAACAAAATAATAATATGACTTCAACATACTAAGTGTGAAATTAATAATGTCAGTCAGGCAGTTAAGCTTCCAAAGCAGCAAATTTCACTGAATTTCAATAATTGTTCAAATTTTACTATTAATTTCCAAGAGTAGTGACCTATCTGTTTATTTTCTTATTTGCTTATAAAAAATAGTCAAATGAAAAAGTTTGTTTAATTATATACTGTACTGTTTTCCAGCCCCGGATCTACGATTTTTTCGAACCGGGGCAAAACCTTGATAGTGGCGCCCCCTCCCTTCAGTGTTTGAGAAAAACTTGCAAATTGTTGATTTCCACTACGATAATATATGATTTCACTAATAAATTACTTATTTTATTAACGCTGATTACTCGCAAACGCAATCAACCACATAAACAAACAGTGTAGTCACTTGACGTCCAACTGTTTGAATTTGTTCGGCTGGGCTCGTATAGATATGTGACGGGGATTGCCCTTGGCAGAAAGATCACGGACACTACGCACGCGTTCAAAAATTTACTTGATCTGTTAAGATGCGTTCATAAATCACTTAGTATGTGTTCAAAAACTAACTGGGCGTATGGAAATTGAAAAGTTTGTTTTTCAAATATAAAGATTCGATTACTTACTTGTTAAAAACCTATGAGATTGTAGGAAAAGAGGCTTCATTTTTTCGATATTTCGAATTCTTGTCTCAAGGATTTGGCGCCCCCTTGAAACTGCCGCCCGGGGCAAGTGCCCCGGTTTGCCCCCCCCCCCCCTTAGATCCGGGGCTGCTGTTTTCTCGCAAATGTGTTGAAAAACATTGTATGACACACGTGCAGAAATTGGTATTTACAAACTCGTGACTATGGTAAGCCCTCGACTTCGTCTCGGGCTTACATTCGTCTACTCGTTTGTAAAAACCAACTTACCGCACTAGTATCATAAATAACTATTACGAGTATTCAGTCAGTTGCGGCGCCTATTGCATTTTTGTTAAAGTGATTGTGTGTTTTTTCTTCTTCGAAAGCAGATAGTATCTTTGCACGCGTAATTAACTAATTACTTAAAAATGTATTTGACAATCTTATCTTATCGTACCGTAAACTATCCACATACATATATTAATGCAATATAACGACTGGCACAGCTCCATAATTTAATGTAAACCTCAACTCTTTACGGCCCGCAGTATTAATAGTCATTTTATGAATAAATCATATAATTCGTCCCCCGTATCGCGTACTCTTATCATAAAGTGATATCTAACTTATGGTGTGCATGGAGAATAAATCGATATACGACGTAATTTTATTTACAGTTACGTAGGTACAGTAATAATTATGAACAGTTTACTGAGCGCCACACGTTTATTTATTTCCTGTGAATGCTCCTCGAACGACGGCTGAGACTCGTTTTCGTATAAAAATCCTGTTTGCTCCGTTAATTTATAAATTGAACACTATATCATCTAGTTGGTCATTTACGCCCGCGGCCGCTCGGATAAAAACTAATAGTAGGTAGTATTGATAATTATTAGTGACCGACCGAAAGTTCGGTTTCGGTTTCGGTTTCGGCCAGTTTCGGCCAAATAATCTAGTTTCGGCCTTAGTTTCGGTTTCGGCCAGGAAATGGCCGAAACTTTCGGCCGCGCCGAAACTCGAGTGTTCATGAATTATCGTCCATCGTTCGGCGAACTTCGCGGCTAGCTCGTGCTCGCTCGTCGCGTCGCCGGCCCAGTTCGCCGCCGTCCATCGTTAATCGCATGGAGTTGAGGTTGTGTTTTGCACATACGAGGGCGGTCCCATAATGAATTGGCCTAACTATAACTAATGAAGGAAATGAAACGAAACCAATTTTATTTTTCAATATAATCACCATGAATACTACTAACACACTTCTGACATCTGTGAATCAACATCTCTAAACCTTTATAAAAATAATCACAGTTTTTAGCCTCAAAATGACCGAAGACGGCCGCCTGCAACTCTTCATCGCTTGAAAATTTTCTTCCTCTTAAGTCTCGCTTTAAATTTGGAAATAAATAATAGTCAGACGGGGCCATGTCTGGACTGTGAGGTGGATGTTCAACTTCTGTGAACCCGCATTGACGAACTGCATCCTTCGAAACACCAGCGGTATGAACAAGGGCGTTGTCATGGAGCAACAGGACAACTTTAGACAGCTTGCCTCTTCGTTTTTCCTTTATCTTGTCTCGTAATTTATATATTAAAGAAGCAAAATATTAGCCGTTCACGACTGTATTACGTTCTTTAAAATCCACCATCAAAATGCCTTGAAAATCCCAAAAGATTGTGCACATCAGTTTTTTAGCCGATTGTTGCACCTTTGCCTTTCTAGGGGGCTTTTCACCCTTATAACGCCATCCTATTGATTCGCGCTTGCTTTGTGGGTCATAATACAAGATCATAGTTTCATCACCAGTCACTAGCCGCTCGATCACAGTCTTTGAATTTTCGCCACAAAGATCCAAAAACTCCGAAGCGCAGCGCACTCTTTCCTGTCTCTGTACCGCTGAAAGAAGTTTCGGTACCCATCTTGCACTCACTTTTTTCATGTGAAGATGTTCATGGATCGCACGATGACGTACTTTTAGAGACCCCAAGCCTAGCTGCAATTCCTCTAATCTTCAAACGGCGGTCACTCAGAACCTCCACTTCAATAAGAGCAATCGTTTCGGGAGTGAGCACTTCCACAGGTCGACCGTCGTGGCAAATGTCTTCGACGGTTTCTCTTCCGAGGCGAAACTCTCACCCAATTTGTCACTGTGCTATAGGAGGGGGCAGACTCCTTATACACGTCATTCAATCGTTCTTTTATTTGGGCAGGGTGTAAACCTTCTTTAAACAAAAACTTTATGACACTTCGATACTCAGTTTTCGACATTTTGAAAAAATACGCTACTCTCGTTATGCTAAATGCCTGCTAAACTAAGACTAAGCATTTCATGTCGATGCGTGTTTCTTATATTAAGTGCACGATAAACGTACTATTTAATGCAATACAACATGTAGCGACATGTCGCGTAGAACTATATCAGGCCAGTTCATTATGGGACCGACCTCGTAAATGATTAGGTAAGTATTCAACTGTCTGTATGTCTAATATACATTGTAAATTCAAATGTGTAAAAAACACACCAGATTTCTGTATACGATAGAAATTTTAAATATGTTTAAGTAAGTTTCGGTTTCGGTTTCGGCCGAAACTAAGAGCAAGGCCGAAAGTTCGGTTTCGGTTTCGGTTTCGGCTGAAAAACCTGTTTCGGTCGGACACTAATAATTATACATAATTTAGCTAAAATTACTGTATAGCGGTCACTGGATTCCGCTGTGTCACACGATATCATTGATTCTAATATCAGCTTACGTAACATCATGATAAGTTGATAACCCGTCTAATGTCAGATTTAATATCATAATGCGTTTATTGATTGATGAATATCAATAATATTAATGTATTGAGACATCAACAGGTTACGTAATTAGATGCTAACAAATATTTGAGAATATATTTTTTGGAATCAGTATTTATTTGTGTAGCGTTAATAAAATACTCATTAGTCAGCAAGCGAGCCGTACCGGGGCATTTAAACAATGTAGGCGTCGGCGTCGGCTCCGCGATTGGCCATTATACCATAAATCAGCGTTGACGCGCCACAGTAATTGGCTCGGTGACCGCGGCCCGCGGCCCGCCGCCGCTGCGTCGGACTAGATTGCCTCTCCGTTTGATGGACCCCTAGTACTGCACAGTTTCGACACTAATGGCTATGCTCTTCTGCTGCCCTAGTCTAAACGATTGATTGATTTTGGTTTGCCACACTTTACAATAACACAGTTTACAGTAACACATACAGTTGTTGGTTTTATACGTTTTTTATAAATATTTCGCTAACACACATCATGATAAATTGTTCGTTGCGTTTACAAATTGTATTTAAGTATACAAAATATACGCTTTCATATTTTTTATACTCAACTGTTTATACAAATTACTACAAGCGTTGAAAATAACGGAATTTCCATAACAATGGATCTATGCTCATGTTGTATAAATTATGCGATATTGATAGTATGGAATATTTAACCGACCGACTGTATAAATAAATGTTTGTCAATAGCTTGACGACGACTTAGAATGTGATAAGTACTTACTGAAGTTGTGTACCTGTCGCAGCCAACTGGTTAAAAATTAGCCGTTTATAGTTAACCGCCTGGCATTTGGAAGTAGTGCTCGCCTCGCTTCGCTCTCTCGGCTCGCACGCGGTTGATCACATTTCTAACCTAACCTAACCCATTTGGTCGGGGTGCCCATGCCGTGGCTTAGTTTACTGGGACCAATTCGGCTCGCGCGTGATTGGTTACAGTTGTGGAACTGTAACCAATCACGCGCGAGCCGAATTGGTTTAGGTTGTGGAACCTAAACTATAATTGAATACCATTCAGGCCGTTAGTTGAACGACCGCCGTTTAGTTAAAACTTAAAAGGCTAGGCGGCTAATTAAACCAGTTGGCTGCGACATACCTACTGGGTAAAAGGTAAAAATGAGATACTTGTGTTACTGTTAGCATCATCCGACTGCTAGGCAATGACCTCTCCCCATGACTTCCAGCTCTTTCGATCCAGTGAGAGACAGATAGCTTTCTTCTCTCTCATGTAACGAAATGTGCCAAAACGTGACGCGTCCTTGAATTTTCACTCTCATTTCTCGTCCAAATTAATGTATGTAATATATTTGTAGAATCGCCGCCTAAGAATTTTCGCTTCAAAAAATGTTATCCTTGACTACTCAGAATTGAACTATGCAAATTCATAGAAGTTTCATTTCAAGGTAATGGATGTTACATGAGTCTGGATGATAAAAACGTTTATTTGAAAGTATGATTATAGGAATAATAACACCTTGGCTTGTTTTTTTATCACTATGAAAGCTTGTTGACAAACACGTTTTTTCTACGGCACGGTTAAAGGGTCCTACGCACGGATAAAGTAGTTACATTTAATAGCAGACTATGAAATTAACTGTGTACCTACTTACAGTAGGTAACCATTTATAGGTTTACTAGAGACAACTTTGTCGTCTTCTCTATTTACAACATTTTTCGCGAGCAGTCACGGGCCATCGTTTGTATTACCATAACATGAATTATACATTTGACATTTTTACTAAACGTGGTTTTCCATTGAAATGTTGTATTAAATAATGTATTTTTCTGAAAGTCTATAATAGGTCAGTTCAGTCGAGTCGAGTATGTATTAAATACTTGGACGAGGCGAGTAGTACTCGTGTGACTCGAATATGCTTTCGCCCACATGACACAATGACCGACGTTGACACACGACCATAAATTACACATGAAAAGACGCCAACTTTCTTTAACAATCCATAGACTATCGCGAATTCGCGACTAAGTTTTACACAACAGCAAGCACAGTCATTTTAAAACGTTCTCCAACAAAGAGATTTCATTTCAAAAAAGATTTCGCCACATAAATAAAATGTGAGGGACTTCTTTTATGAGTATGAGTTGTTAAATGGTTATTACTTTGAGAAAAATAGACCTATTATCATGAATGTTAATTCATTGATTTGTTAAGAGAGGGGACTGTGTTTTATAAATAACATGTCTCCGTTTATTTGCTTGGCAATCAATTTTATTGTCTGTAAATAACACTACGTAATAAAGAATGCGCTAATAAAGATAAAATATATGAAGGTTCATGATGACTGATTAATTGTTTATTGGTTACATTGAACAGATACACGGTATAATGAGTGGGTTTATCGATATCTGGATATGCGTATGTAAGTTCGTCAGCGAAAATATTAGTGCTTCATATCCTGTTCGCTTTTGTTGTTTCTGAAGCGAAATTTCATTTGTGTCACGTTTGCCTCGTAAACCGCGTTGAAGACTAATGCACGGAACCCAAACGTAAAACGAACATAACACGCCTAGTATAAGTGCCGATAAATCTCCCGTTTTCAAAGTGACAGCTGCTAACTTCGCTCCTCAATACGTATTCACAGTTCACACAGCGTTATAAAGACTTCACTGTACAGGCGTACTTATTACTTACCTATTTTACGACAACAACCGCCATTACAATAAATCTATATAAACACAACGTATTTTTTACATTTGTTCAGGCTAAAAAATAAGTACGACAGTGTAATATAAAACGCAAATAAGACTCCTAAAACAGATATATTTGTGTTTTCATTCAGTTGGAATGGTTCCAACGACCGTCAAATCTATTTACATGACGTCACGATACAATACAAACGTATCAAATTTTTCAGTTCTGCCTGAAATAAAACTGGCTGATTTCATCTTTAAATGATAAAATTGTCGAGCGGAGTTGAAAAGAATGGTTCCAGTGCGCTCGTTGGTTTGGTAGTAATTTTCCGAGAGACGTTTAATAGTGGCACGGGCGCGGGTGAGTCGTGCCGGGTGACAAAAGCACTGCACTAACGGCGGTCCATTTGTCGGCGAGCACGGAAGGCGCCGCGTTCCCCTTTATTTCTGCTGCTCAGAGCACCGCTGCTGTGCCCGATCGCAATATCCTGGACGCCATGCAAATGGCGGCCCAACTACCGCGTGCTGCTCGTTTTAATGCACGCCTGGTACAAACTGCTTTTGTCTTCACTGGTTTATAAAAACGGACTTAACTTTTTACTGCGCTGGATGTCATTCAATTAACCTAATAGATATCAAATGAGTTTCTTACGTAGAGGATGTTTACGTTTCCTTTTAATTAACAAATCAATCATCATCATCATCATTATTATTATGTCGTTTATTTATTCAGCTATCTTATTCTATTAGATGTTTAAATATTTCTTAAAATATAAAAATAAGTATAAAAAACATTTAAAAATATTAAAAAAATAGTTGTCCGCCGGTGTCGGGACCAGGGTCCAAGCTACCGGTGGTTAGGGTTGCAGAGACAGGAACCTCCTCACAATGCGAGCCGTATCGAGGAGTACTGCCTTCTGAATCAGGCCCTTGATCCAACCGCCTAACGAGAGCCTCGATAGATGTTGATCGAAGCTTTCGGCTATAAGACCATTGGCCGATACGACAATTATTATTATTATAATAATCATTATTATAACATCATCACTTCAGAACTGATGAAATCGTGTTCATGCGGTCATTTGTATTAAAAAAGGTACCTGCACGGAGTTTACTAGGGTGTAGAATATTATCATGATTAATCTAACGATAACAAAGGCACATTGTCGGTGCGTGCACTTTAGATGACATGTTTAAAAACATTTCACGCTACCAGTGCAACATTCACTAACTGTATTATTTTATCTGTTGCAGGTAAGACAGAACTGGCCGGACAGGTGAGAGTTTTTTTCTCTTTGCGGTTCGCGGGCGACATGTGTGAACTTTATTATGGCTGCCTTTATTATCCGCGGAAAAACGACGCGCGAGCCGACCACATTCCGCCAGTTGCCATTCGCCACCCTTTTACTGAAACGTCACGAAAATCACCAGTTCATACACATACAGTAAACTAGACGCGCTTGTTTGATGAGCTAGAAACAAGTTGCAAACAGTTATAAAAACAACACAATAATGTAGATTTCATGAGCATGCGACAAGCGACACACTTATTTACACAAGTACGTACTTATGTTATCGCAAAGCAAATTTACACGCTTGAGCAACGGTTCCGCGGCAGTAAATTTATTATAAATTACGAGCTGTGGTGTAAAAAAGTTATACCGTCTCATTGTTTGCGGAGTCGACGATGCGTGTGAACTTTAATGTCCGCGCCATTGTCGCGGCGGTCTCGCTAAACGACTTACATCAGCGTCCATTCAGCTGAACACAGCCGCGCATTAGGCCAGCATTAAAGCTGACTTAGCGCATTAGCAGTATTAGCACTCATAACAATAACGGCCGACTGAGGCGAATTACTATTTATTGCTGCTATTTTGAACGACATTAAATTACAGCCGGCGCTGGGCGACGTGAGATACATCCTTATCTCGGACGTTATTGCCGCTTTGACCTATTCGACGCGGCTAATAGCCGCACCAATTGTTTGTAAGTGTGCTGACTACGAGGAGGTGGATATATTTCGCCCGAGCGGTGTCGGTGTCCCGGTGACTCGGTGCGTAATGATCGCAGATACAATCTGTGATTTCATCGTCCCAATATGAGCACAAGGCGATAAACCGAAGTAAACCGTTGATAGCTGATTCAGATTGATTCATTTCGGTGTAGATAAAGTCACGTTGTGTTGTGAGGCGACAGGGTTTATTGCCCAAGATTTTATTGTCTCGTCGAGGATATAAAGAGGTCGGCTGTTGTACGCGCCACCAGACTACGTTTACTCGCCTAATGGCTTTTGCAATATTTATTGCTATAATTTAAAATAAAGTATTTTTGTGGTAGATGTATCGCTTTTATTCGAGTGATAAAAGTTAAATTTATTGTCTCTGTGTGTCGGTCTATGAAGATAAATATTCAATTTGCTGCGATGATATTTCTGAGAAACGAGTCTGCAGTGCAGTTTGATTAAACGAGGTACCTACTAAAATAAATCCGAGGAGGTAATTTGGTTGGAGAGAAGTCGGCCATTTGCATTGCAGTTCGTCCAGGAAATTGCTATCGGAGCCGCGTGGCTACTCCGCCGGTGTATTAAGTAGTCTCTGATTATCAGCCACCGTGGCGGTAACTGCCCACTTCCATCCTACGGGACATTCATTAATGTCACACTTATACTAATTTATTGCGCAAAACATTAAGTAGAAGTTAAACATAAAGTCATGAACGAGGCTGTCTATTACATAATGTGAACTGTCAACAAATACGGCAGCGTAGCTATTCACAACCGTTCGATACGCTGCCCTGCCGAATCCAACATCAATCAATGTTATCAAAAGATTCCTCTAAATTCTGTTCACAAATCTAAAACCCGAAAATGTTGTCAAATAGACGACCCCTATTCTTTCGACAGTTATTTGCTGTCAGAGGCAAGGGCAACTTGGTAATTCAAACCGTGCCATTTTCGATTCGACAACTTGTTGTATGGTTATGAATAGCTATACTGTTCAGAGAAACTGTAATAACGGTGTATAAGCGATAAAACACGATAGTGTCTTAAATGAAAACATAGTTACAAAACGCAATTAGTTAAATCCGTACAGATAAAGATCCGTTAGTTCGGATCTATTAGTTCGGAGTTATCTCATGAAATTATCTCAGGGCGAGCCTTCAATAGTGAGTGGAGTTATTACAGACTTCAAAAAAAAGGAGGTTATCAATTAGACACTTATGTGTGTAATATTATTGGAATTGCATTATATTCACATGTGACAATCTATTGGCTTTCGAACAAATATACAAAATTTTATAGACGTATGTATGTATGTATGTATGTTTGTCCACGCATTTCTCCGCAACTATTAATCGGGTCGTGACCATTTTTTTATTGGCATATTTAATCGCCCAGCGCCGGCTGTAATTTAATAATATATCTTTCATATTATCACTATAATTAACGCTAAATATTTGCATAACAATGTTCTGATTACCACTATTTGTTAAGTAGGTCGTTTGCAAGGTCAATAGTGTTATAATGTGACCATGTTTATTGACTTGAGTATATTTTAGCAATCATTTAATCACCTCTCCATTTATGATATCCTGGTGTCGCGATTATGTGACCTGATATTATAAGTATGGACCTGACCTAACATAATAGCAACTAAACCTATAACATATTCTCATATAATTTACACTACTTTAGTGAAAATAAATGTAGTCTCATGGCTGATTTTTCCAACGCCAGATAATTTTATCGGAGGAATAATTTTGAATTTTTGACAGTTCTTCCATTCATACAAAAACTGTCAGACGTCAATTTTATTCCACGAATAAAAATTATCTGTCGATTGAAAAGTCAGCCCTTAGTTGATTTTTACAATGACCATTTGTAACAAAAAAAATCGGTTGTCTGTAAAGTCGGTTTACTGACGATAGTTGAACGTGACAACGTCATAAAAAATACTGATGGAATAATTGCATTACATTTGTTAATATTCGCTTGCACTTCAAGCCGCCATGGAACGCTACAGAGCGAGGCCGCGAGGTAACGCTACATGAGTCATGTTTTTTCGGGAGTGCAGCTTGCCATCAGCAGCATGAGTGCATTGCCAGCTTCATCGATTTATTAGACGTTGTCACGTCAAAAGTTCCTAATAAGTTTTTGGTTGCAATGGAATTTGAACTTTGATAAGTATGACATTCAGTTTGTTGTTCCATGATTTAAAAAATATCTCAAATATTTAAAGGATTGATCTCTGTCACCCTATTTTGATGCTGTCAAACAAACTTCTGTAATCACGATAGCTACAATTGTATAAGAAAGTGCTACTCCAAGTTAAGGACTTAGGAGTTAATACTTTCTCGGTCAAGGCCAGTCGTATTCTTCCATCCCATAGAGCCAACACAAAGTTTTTTACTGTCTGCTCCCAGGACAGAATGTGCATCAATGTTTTATGATCCGGCCGGCAAGCCAGCACTAAAACAACAATGTACGGCAGCTCAAACATTTTGTAATAGTGGTTTTAAATTTTTAATACTGTAATTTGCGAGCTGCGAACCGTTCGTGCCGCCCTAGTATTGTAGCACGGACGGACGTACTGTAGTGAAGTGATGTACTTAATTCACTTTGCCTACCTACTTACTACCAGGTGTTTGTTTTCTATGAATTTTTCCACGGTTCCACGGTAAAACGGCTATTAGCGTGAGTGCACACGAGTAGCACGTTTTAATTATTTAATGATGGCGGCGCGGCGTGTCGAGCCCTCTACACCGCCACATGGCCGCGCGGCCCGCCGGCTAGCGCCCGCGGCCCCTCCAAATGTGCTTCTAATTACACAGCCCTACATTTAACTAATAACTCGCTAGTGGGTACAAATCGCTAGCTTTATTTTCAGTCACCACATGCATTACGACTAGCTCACGTTTAATATTCACTGTTGGACAACATACCTATTTCATTAGTTTAACCTTAATTAGTCCACGCAATTACTTTTTCTGTTTTACTAAGTGGATTAAAACGGAATCTTTTGTTTTTTCCAGTATTCTCATCCGAGTACTCTGAACCGGGGCTGGCCGACTTTGAAGTTTTATCTCTGTTTAAATTAAATTGTATTAGTTGAATTTTCTTAACTTTGACAACGTAACCGTTTCTACAAATTGAAGTTTCTTCGAAGATTCTTTGTGAAATTAATAAAGTTTTAATTGAATCTGTTGAAAAGCAATTTTCGGTAGATGTAAACTCAGATATATGTTTTGGCTGTTTAAAGAAAGCATTATCATTTAAATCATAACAGTAGTTGATTTCCTTTTGGGTGGCTTTTGGGTTGTCTGTCGCTCTCTAGTCACGTGTCCACAATTCCTTTGTCCGTCCGTGTGACAGAAATTCTCGGAGCTTTGCGATCCGTCACGATAGCTATCTCAGCTCAGACATCCAGCCGAGGATTTCTTGCAAAGACGGCAAAGTTGTCGTCATTTCTTTGAAATATCTTTTTGTTGTATTCGCCTTTAATATAACACGATAACATTCGTTATTAACGCCTGTGTAGGTAATAAAGCAAGTTAGCAGCGCATTGAATCCCGTCACGAGTGACGCGAACGTTCGTAAATCAGAGTTAACGCTTTCTTTGCTCCGGCGGATTTATGGCGGAAGGCTCGACACCTCGCTCGTGTATCTTCCGTAGCTTCATGCTCGCCTGGTACTACTACTGGTGCGCATCTGTGAACCACGCCGGGGCGGGGCGGTCGACAGTTTCAATCAATGTTTACGTTGCATTTTAGTTCAATACACTCACATTCGACCATTCGACTCGAGATATAAAATAAGCGCAGCTGTTTATAATAATACTACACGTCCGCTTATAAAAACATACCTATATTTTATCGGAGCAAATACCTCGCGCAAAATAAAAACGCTTTGAATATGACAGGAATAAATGAGTTGTCTTGTACTTGAAATAGTGCGACGATAGTGAGAGCAATCGATCACAGGGACTCGCACGAATTGCAACATTTATATAGATCCGTCCCGAGCTTTCCCACTTTTATCCCGGCAGGAGATTTATATTCACGCGCGACACCTCTACGCCCTTTGAAGTTGTTAGATGGGGGGGAATAAATTCTTACCTCGCTTCGACGTTGTTTTTAATTAAAACGCCATAAAGTTTAATACTTTATTATGTTTAGAACAGAAATGATAATTACCAAGAAAATTATGTATAGCTAACAAACACATCGTAATAAATCAGAAGGGTAAACACATAAAAGACGGTGTAAATGTTAAAAGCCATTACCGGAAGCCATTGTCCGAGTGGTGAGTCAGGGCTCGAGTGTGATCTCCACTTAATCCGGTGTACGCGGATAACAACGCTAACAATGTGATAAAGCGGCTCCGGACACGTCGCACTCGCTCGCAATAACTATAAACTATCAACCGCAAACGTCTGCCATCTTGTACCCGGAGTCGATGAAATATCCACCTCTCCCTCACACCTCCAGGGAAGGTGGGAGTGCTATCTCCTTCCGCCACCCTCTGGGCTTGTGCACACGAACGTCATAAACGCAGTGTCATCTTGCCACTTGGAAATTCACATCTCGTACACAGATTTTCATTGAAATAGTAAAAACAAATAAATGAAACGGATATATTTTTCTGTTTAATTTACAAACTTCTTGGATTTCCCACGTGTTAGCAGTAAGTATTTCAGTTTATTTTTCTTACATGTTTTTCATCCGCTTTCCTGTTGCATTCTATCTTTATGTCCCGCTGAGAGTGTGTAACGGAGTTAGTCGTCTGGACTGGTAGTAGCACGATAGGCGAGCTGAATATCTTCTCAGTTTCGTAGTCTCCTGGTATTGGAGTTATTACATGAATTAATCCGTTCGGCTACTTCGCCTTCCCTCGGGCGGGATGAATGTGTTTACATACTCCATCTCGTAAGATATTTTTCTTACGAGACTGTTTCAAGGAACTGTTTCCTTTTAGGATTAAATCTGTAATCCTGTTTAGAAAAAAAAAAACTTTGAATCCTTTTTGCGAACTACTAAGTATAAGTACTATGTTAAGGTATACAAGTCCAATTCTGTCCAATACTATATCCTAAACAATGAAAATGTTTTCATTGTTGGGAGACGTAATAATATGTTTCGTGTTTACTATTTCAGGAATTGTCGTCAATGTTTCAGAAATTCTTGCGTCTGTGGATTTATATTATCATTCTGTTATTTTTGACGGCTAAACTTATCGTTTTACTAACAGATCCAATCGATGAAATGTATTGTTTGTCATTCTCATTGTGCGTATGTATTGAATCGAGTTCACAAAGAAATGTTTTAGTGATTCAATGGTTGAATTAGTATGGCGATCACAGAGCACTTTCTCAATGGCGCGATGTCGCATGAATAATTGATGTAGGGTGGAGCGGCGAGGCAGACGCGGCCAAACCCGACATCTCCGCACACCATTTTATTGTTATAAATTATTCTTTTTCTTTCCGTCCACTTTTATTACTACATCACACAATTCGCTAACTTTATTTCCCCTCGTCACATTGAATACCTATAGTACACCTTGGGATTTTTGTGTTGATTTACACGTCAGTAATTGTAATGTACTTATAAAAAATTTTATCCTAGCTATAAAACAATTGAAATATTGCCAAGGGAAGTATAAAACTTGTATTAATTAAAGACTTCAAAGTTACAAAACATTCAATAAACGTGTAATTAAATTCCATTAATAAAATAACAGTTATATTGTGAGGGAATGTAATTTGAACTTCGCTTCGCATCGTTTATTATGAGGTTATTGTTATTATAAGTGGAAGTGAAATGACATGCATATTATTCAAATTAAGATTTTAAAACGCTCCAACGAGGCTTCCCAGCGAGGGTATGTTCGAGCGGCGCGTCCGTCACTGTTCGTCAACAGGTTCTCAAACTGTTAATCAATTACACACACCGTTGGTTCGCGCGCTTTTTCCTCGGCGTAATGGATACCGCAGTCCGCAATAACGTACCGGTAATAAGTACGTAGCCATGTATGTACACAGCGAGTCGGTTGGGTTCACGCACGAATGCCTCGCCGAGTGCGAGGGTAAGCTGAGCGGCCGACTCCAG
Organism: Luperina nickerlii; assembly: GCA_963855955.1. Lineage (NCBI taxonomy): Eukaryota > Metazoa > Arthropoda > Insecta > Lepidoptera > Noctuidae > Luperina > Luperina nickerlii. The sequence goes on along the minus strand of OY979679.1, from coordinate 15,323,842 downwards.
CTACACGCTGTTGTGCTCGTGTGCGGTTGGCTGTTTTTTATTCGTGGTCGTACTGGTCGTGCATGTGTGGCAGCTTTATACTGGTCGTGGCGAGGATGGCATCGCGGCGCGTCGCGTGTGTGCCGCTGCTATTTTTCGAGAGCCCCGCTTGCGTGTACGGTGTCGTTTTTGCGCTCTCTTTGTTTTATTGTTTTCCTTTGCGACTACAAAAATGAGCGGTGCCGTCATTATTGTTCACTCGGCTCTTGGCTTGTACTGCCGTTTCGAACGATTTCTTGAAGCCGGTTCGGTTGCATTATAATGGCATAATTAAACGCTGTAATAGACTACAGTTTTTGCCTTGTTAACGCCTATTCATGTCTACTTTTTGTCCGGTTCGTAGACAACTACACATAAAAGTTAATTGTTTTGTAGAGTAGAGTAGGCTGATAAAAAAATTGACACGATAAGTGATTTAAAAGGGCTATTTAAACAATATAAGTTTTCAAATACGGCTATCGGGAAAGCTCGGAGCCTCTCATTTACATAAGGACGTAGAGTTAACGTCCGCGGCCCAAATAAAGACGGAACGTAATTTGCATATGCAAATATCTTGTCGTTTTCATGCAAATACTGACTTGGTGTATTACAGACGGCTTAATGGTACTTACACAGCCTCTAAGATGTGTACGTTATATTCAAAGCGCCCAGGGGGGGCGCTTTGAATATAACGTACACTTGCTCTATGTGTTCCTGATACAATAAAACGAGACAGCTATTTAATTTAAATAATTATTTACTGTGAAGAATGACTGTCGTACTGCTTCTTCTTCGTAGCACTCTTGTCAGAGCGGTCGTGGTCCTCATGTAGTTTCGTATCTAGGGGCTCATGTGATTCGCCTCACGATTTCTCACCACCTACTCCGATTTTTTGTATTTTTGGTGCACTCCCGAGCCCACCGCGGATATAAGTCTTTTTTTTAAATAAATCCAACACCTTTTCCAAAATGTCTCCTTGCTAAAGAGAAACGTAATAGGATGTGTTTATTTAACGCTGTGTTTGTGTATTGTATGTACAACAATCAAAAACCTTTTGTGGCTCCAACAGGTTTTCTGTCTAAGGCATCAGAAATGTCAATCATCTCATCGTATTGAGTCGACAGTTTTTTTTTGCGCTGGAACTCATCTTGTTCTAGAGATGATAATAACCCTTCTCGAGTACCTAATTGTGGTGTCATTACCTTTTAAGCAACTTGCTGTATTAGCATAAACACTTACCGTTGTTTATAATGACATTTATTTACGTTTTAACTACTTTTGTTTTGAAATTAAGAGTTAAATGGTTTGTGTTTTCACGTGTCCAATTTATTTAAAACTCGTGTTTACAGTATCTCGCTTGCAAGTTGTAGTATATTTTATAAACATCTGTTAACATTATAAAGATGAATGATGCTCGATGCTCAGATCTCCTCTTTATGTAAACAAGTTTGAATACTTGTTTTACTTACAGTGGGCGAATCAACTTTTAAGGCACTCCTTTGAAAATATTTTGCAACAGTAAAAATAAAAAATTAAATAACGAATACTTACAAAAATAAAGTGCTATGTGTTAAATTATTTGTCTTATTTTTAGATTATGTAGTTGGCCACGACATCTATGTTAGTATTCATGAGTTTTTTTAAAAAAAGCTGGTGCCTGTGTCGTAAGACTATCCCCTGAGTTACGTTTTTTAAAGTATGGAAATTTAAAATAAAACCACATAAACTTGAAAACTAAAATATTAAATATTTATTTCAACTTAAAATGCAGTCTTCTAAATAATCAACCTTATTTTATAATAACAGTAACAATAAATAGAGACAGTTGAAAGTCCACTGCGTTACTTTGTTCATAATAAATGCTATAACTTTTAGGTAAATCGCTGTATTAGCTAATCAGTCATTCATTACATATTTCTAAGTTGAATTCTAACCCTGAGGTTTGCTAATGGGAAGTATTTAATAATGTAATAACATTTTGACACAAGCTATATCCAAAAATCCTTACAAAAATTAAGGGACATAGTGGTAACACCAGAGAAAAATTGGTAACGCCTGAGAATTCTAGACTATCTAAAAAGTAATAAGAACAATAGGATGTGTGTAATCATAATAATAACAATTTAAATCAACTTGTTCAATCAATTTTTTGAACGGTACACACTATTTTAAAAACAAATCTACTATTATAAATTAAAACAAAATTTAAAATTAAACGAGATCACAGGTAATCTGAATTATTCTAATAGGAACCATGATTGAGTTATAACATAATTAGTCTTATTTCTTTTCAAACACATCTACCGATTTTTCGAATTGGTAATACGAGCGATGTCCTTTCTTGATAATGTCTGGTGCCGGTAATTTCTGGATAATGTTTACATAATCCACGTAAGAAATATCCTTTTCATCCAAACGGAATCGTCTGGCATTTTCGTCCACTACTCGTAAAAACATTACTTTTACTTCTCCGTCTTCTTCAACATCAGTCAATGTTTTGCACGCATATGTGTATGATTTGTTTATAGATGCGTCTACGTAAACCTTCACTAACAAAAAATCTCCACGTCCAATCTTCGTACTTTGGTCATGACTCACACATGGCAATTCTTCGTCCGATGAAGAGCCACCATATATTGCGTCATATATTCTTCGTTGTCTGTTCGTCATATCCTGTAATTGTTTTGTAACTTTTAGATTACATAAGGGTTCATCATCATCATCTGAAGCAGTTTCCAAGTCCGGTATTTTTGATGTCGGATTACGATTTGTGAGCTCCTTAGCGTTCGTAGCCATGAGATCAACTATTTCTTTTGTTATTGAATTGTTTGACAAAGTCTCATCGTTCGTCAAGTCAGGAATGCAAGCACTCAGTCCAATTACTTCCGCATCATAGGACACTCCGATATCGTATGCCTTTGGATTGAGACACATACAGAATCCTCTTCCTTCCGGGCTACCCGTCTCACAGAAACAGCTTAGGTCCCTAAATCTTAATGTACCATAGCAGCTCGAAAAGACTTGATGAACTTTTAGGGTTCCTACAAGTCTGGGAATATTGACTGGCAAGGCTTTATGTTGGTCTTCGATTTTTTTTTCATCGATTATATATAGTTTTATTTTGCTGACGTTATTCATCTTATCATAAAATTGCAGAACGTCAGAAATATCATCACCATTGGCTACAATTTTATCTGCTGTTCTTTTCAGAAAGCCTCCAACGCCATCAGCTGGGCCTTTCCCATGGCCTGCTTCAAAAAATGACCACGTCATGTAAGAGAACCCGTAATCATAATACTTAGTACACATCAAGTAAAAATTCTGCTTTTGTCTGTACTGTGTACTCGGACCGTCCGAAAAGAAATGCACAGTGTTGACGGTATCAAATTTAGATCTTATCCATTTTAATACTGGATCTAAGTGACACCAAATAGCGGCAGGTTGATGATTATTTGATGCAGAAATGCTGCAAAAAGAATTGACTGTATAACCTCTTGCAGAATCACTGTCAAAAGTATAGACCACAACCGTGTGAAGTGAAACTTGTTTGCGTGATCCTCCAAAATGATGTGATTGTACTTCTTGGCTATACTTACAACTATAATTTTCACTAAAGTCTGCGACCACAACGCATTCATTCGAGCGAATACATTCAAGACAACAACGAAAATTTTTAAATTGTGTCTTAATATTAAACACGTGCTTTTTAAATGCTGCAAGGTCGTTCTCAAATATTTTTATAAATGCACCTGTGTAACCCGGCTTCGTAGTTTACTGATAATTTCTTAGAAACAAGCTGCTGATGGTTCCTATTTGAACTTTACTACTCACCACCGTGCTAAAGTAAATTTATAAGGTATAATCTGCTAGGAAGGATAATTAAACAAGTACCTTCTTACACAATACAAAGTTTATTGGAATTATACAAAATTAAAGTACACATACAAACCATGTGGCAAGCCACCAAATCAATGTACCCTTCCCAGAGTCTATGGCATACACCCACACAACTAGTCTCCGTTCCTAGTGGTGTCAGTGCACGCCAGACTTGAGACTAAATAGCAGTTTCTCAGAGTCGCTATAGCGAGTCCGTGGGATGATTGAATTAACAACTTCTAGCTCAATCGAACAGGTATTGGCCTTTTCCGGACTGTGCTCATAGAGGGAAAATAAATACTATACGAAGCAAACCCGAGACACAAGATCCTTACAACAACTGGTCTTAAAACAACCTAGTTCCTACAAAAGGCCTAACTCTCTCATAGATTAAACCATAATGACACACTGATAACACTCTCTATAAAATCCTCAGTATAACCCCTTCAGTTGACGGTTCAAGGTCCTTGGCGTCGTTCACAGGAGAAACCTGTGAACACACGCGAACGCGGCCTACGGACAAGATGGTGACGCTATCGTTACCTGCAGTGGCGAACTTCCCTCATCACCTGGATTCGGTTAGGTAAAGCCTTCCTAATGTCGGAGGACCACACCGCAAGGGAAAACCATTAATCCGCCTGCGCTCTGATGAATTCACCACACGGCGCAACCCCAAGGCATCGAATTAATCGCGCATAGCACCAAACTTAGGCTAGCATAAACAGCCAGACCTGTAACAACGTCCTCGTGTCAGAACACACATGCATGAGCTAAGCTATAGGCTATCCAGCAAGGACAAAGAAGATGGTTTAGTACTCACGGAATTCTGCCAAAATAGCTCCTACTTATTTAAACCCCAAGGGTTATTTGGACACATCCCAATCCTCCTAGGATTAAGTCCCTCAAAAACGCCCTTTAGGCTCGAGTCATCGTTCGTAAAAAACGGACACCGTCCCCGCCTGTTCCTCCAGACCAATCTGACAGTTTCTCGAATCATCTTCCACAGACTATATAGATTCCTTATCGATTTGTATCTTCATTTTGTCAAACATTATGTTTGTCATAAAATGTGGTAAATTATGTACGTTTGTTTATTTATTTCTTGATTATCCAAATAAACTTGCAATTAATCACCTAAGCAAAAAGGCATCAACGCCATCTGTGTCACGCAGAACAGCATTGACATCCCTGGCGTAGTCCGCCGTTAATTACAATAGATGTCGCTACTAGACACAATCAATAACTAATTTTGCAACGTCACAATGCCCCTCTTCCCACAAAAGGTTTTTGTGTACGCAAAAACCAACACCGCCCTCGGTGTTATAACACTGGAGTGGGTTTACAAATTCTCATAGAAACTGTAGTGGAAGAGTTCTGATCAATTTATAAATTAAGTTGTGAAACGTCATAATTTTTTTTTTTAGATGAAATATAAATAATTTCCTTATTTTCCTACTGTAAGTAAATAACCAACCTTATAAAATCCAAACTGCCAGGAAACCTATTCTTCTTACCAATCTTCCTACAATCCGGGCATAGCCCCCCCCATTCTTTCATACATCCCTGAATTTTTTTTCTCTTTCAATCCTGTAGCAACCTGCATTCAAATCGCAGAAAGCCACCTCTTGCATACTCCCGAATTCCGTCTGTAAACCAGTGGAACTCTGAATTGTTTAATATAAATCTAAACGATCTTCCTGGTGAATATGTTCAGCGAGCTGATACATATATCGGGCAAACAATGTGCATAAAACTCACCAGACAAGACGTATACAGCGTTCCCAGAAATAAATATTCTGTAAACATAATGGTGGTTTGGCTTATTTTAAGAGTCACCGGCCGCTCGTAACTAGATAAGCACTAGTGCTATCTAAAGTCTCACCGAAGCAACAATGCTATATTGGCAAAACATAAATTAGTGAAGGCTTATTTTTGAAGTCACGATCCGCTTCATATGAAAAAAAAAACAACCAAGCGAGCTTGGCTATAAAAGTTATGGACCGAGCCATTAAAAAAAATAACACAAGGCATGCAAGACAGCAAAATTACTGTATACAATCTTGAACGATACCCTAGACTTACGTTCATAATATAATAATCAAGACAATTTACTTATAAATAAAGTATAGCATGCATATAAGCCTTGTCGTCGTTGTTGGAGTTTACTTCCTAACAACACGTGAAACACGGACTACGGCTAAAAAAACCCTCGGCTGAGACGACCGAATAAACTAAAGATTATGTTAATAGATTTTCATATCTTTTATATGCCAAGAGCCCAATGGTTTACCATTTAACCCTATAAGCTCATAAACTAAAGGTGAAAGCTTCTTTTTCACTATGCACTGTTGATATTTAGGAGCCAACTTAGATGCTTTATACTTCTCCGCATCACTTTGGATGTAAGTTTTACGCCAAACCATCTGGCCTTCGCGTAAAGTGACGTGACGCCTACGCAAGTTATAATATTTCGCGTTTGTGGCATGAGCCTTAACAATATTGGCGCGCACCTTTTCGAAAATCTCCTTTAGAACTCCTAATTCCCCTGCATATTCTTCACGAGGCATAGCTACTTCATAATCGCAGTCGTCTGTGTTCTTATAAAACGTGCCGTTTATAATGGGTTCTCGGCCATGGACCAAGAAAAATGGAGTAAATCCAGTTGTTTCATTTACTGCGCTATTTAAAGCAAATTGTATTTTCGTTAAATTGAGATCCCAAGTCCTATGATCTTCTTTTACATAAGTTGAAACCGCAGTCATTACTGTTTTATTGTACCTTTCAACCATGTTAATTTGTGGGGTGTATCTAGGCCCATAATGCACTCGAGGTATGTTGTACTTCTTTAAAAGGTTACAAAATTCCGATCCCGTGAATTGAACCCCATTATCGGTAATTACGGTTTCAGGAATCCCGTGAGCCAGAAGAACATAATTCTCAAAGTTTTTGGCTACCAGGGCACTAGTTGCACGGCGTAGTGGAAACAATAACGTATATTTTGAAAAACAGCAAGAAACTACAAGTAAATGTACAAAACCCGAGCGTGATTTCGGAAGTGGTCCAACTAAGTCTATAGATACAGCTTGAAATGGTCTATAACATTGTTTAGGCTGACCCATGAGACCCGGAGTAAGAGTAGTCTTATGTTTATAAGCCGAACAAATACTACAACCCTTGATAAACTCAACTACGTCACGATACATTCCTGGCCAAAAGTACCTCAAACTTAACCTTCGGTGTGTCTTAAAAACACCCAGGTGACCTGAAGTAGGAGGTTCATGGTTTTCAGACATGACCTGTGAACGCAGTGATTTGGGTACTACCTCTTTCCAGTCGAACTCATGTGTTAACGCATATTTACCTTTAGTGTATCTATATAGTAAACCTTTATCTACGCGATAGTTGGGGTAATTTTTCGGGCATGACGAACACCCGGCCATAATTTTGTCATACCATTCATCACCAGTCGGTGTAGGCGTAATAGGAGTATTAGTTACAGCCTCAACCTTAAGTAACCTTGATAAGGCGTCTGGTACAACATTATCTTTACCCTTCCTATGCTCGATGGTATAGTTATACTGGGATAAGCGACAACCCCAGCGTGCTAAGCGACCTGTTGGGTTTTCCAAATTTTTAAACCACTTAAGTGAAGCATGGTCAGTAATAACTGTAAAATGTCTGCTACCCAAATATGGTTCAAACTTTTCTACCGCATAAATGACAGCCAACGCTTCACGTTCCGTTGCACTATAATTACGCTCGGTTTTACTAAGGGATCTACTAATATAAGCAATAGGATGGTCATTCCCGTCAATATTCTGGGTTAACATACCACCTATGCCATAACTGGATGCATCGCAGTGAACAGTAAACGGTTTTTCAAAATCAGGACACGCTAAGACTGGAGCAGAAACTAAAATATTTTTTAATGAGTTAAAAGCGTCGTCTGCCTCTGGATTCCATTTAAATTTGACCTTGGTGCTGGTGAGTGCATTTAATGGCGCTGCTATAGTAGAAAAATTTCTAATAAATCTTCGGTACCAAGAACAAGTTCCCAAAAACATTTTTACCTCTTTCGCGGTTTTTGGTACTGGAAAGTCTAAAATAGCGCGCACTTTTTCCGGATCAGTCCTAAGACCACACTCATCCACCACATAGCCCAAGTATTTTAATGATTTTCTAAAGAATTTACTTTTCCCGAAATTTATCGTTAAATTTGCACTTTTTATCCGTTCGTGTAGCCTATTTAACAGAAGTATGTGTGTATCTAAATCCTCTGAAACTACACAGATGTCATCGACATAACAGAATATTAACCCCTTGGTAATATCACTACAAAACGGATGGCCAAACAACCTATCCATTAATCTTTGTTGACGAGCAGGAGCCCCGCAAAGTCCAAATGGCATTACTTTAAATTCAAATAGTCCTCTACCTGGAACAGTGAAACTGGTTTTCTCCCGTGAAGTTTCCTCTAACGGTATTTGCCAAAAGCTAGATTTAAAATCTACAGAGCTTATATATTTTGCGTTTTTGAGACTATCTAAGATTTGTGGTATGTATGGTATTGCATAAGCATCCCCTTTTGTAACCGCATTAAGCTTCCTACAATCTAAACAAAACCGCAATGTACCATCTGATTTTGGGACCATAAGGACTGGATTGTTCCATGGACTTTCACTTGGCACCACCACATCGTGCTTCAACATGTTGTCCAATTCCTTATGAAGTTCTTTTAACTTTTCTGGTGACATTGGATATGGTCTGGACTTAATGGGCAACGCGTCGCCTGTGTCTATCGCGTGTTGTATTAAATGTGTTCTACCCAAACCTTTTGACTCAAACGATATGTTATGAAATTGTTGGACTATTAATTCTGCTATTGTTTTATGTTCCGGACTCAAATTATCAAATGACTCTACTGTGTTTACTATTGTTTTATTTGTATTATTATTAAAGTGCATAAATTGTTTAGGTGTCTCAATATAACTAATGTGTTTAAACATTTGAGGCATCAAACTAAAAGCTATCCAAAAATCCACCCCAAATATTACATTTGATGTTATGGATGGAATTACATAAAATTTAATAATCTTTGTTACACTATTGAATGTAATAGGTAACCTTAAAATACCTATAGGATTGCTTTCGGATCCATTTGCAACGAGAATTGTTTGCTGTAACTCAACTGAGGTATCTAATGAATAACCCAAGTTAATAAACTTCTCATGGGCTCCATTGCCTATAATTGAAATATCTGCTCCTGAATCTAACAAACCGTATAATACTACATCATATAAATTCACACTTAAATATGGCCGAATATCCTTATTCCTGTCTGGCTTAAACAGTGCTGACACTGATCTGTTATACTTGTAAAAATTAGAAACAAATTCTAACCAAGATTTCCATTCACCTGGATCGACCGGTTCAGGTGGTTGGTGACAGACTGTTGAAATTAGTTTTTTGCATCCTTTGGTTTCTTTTTACATTCTGGACAATTCCTTACTGTGAACCCTAACTTTCCACATTTGAAACATTTTGTTTCTTTTTGTTTATCTTTACAAACGGGACAAGTTTTAATAGTAAACCCTATATTTCCACACCTAAAACATTTTATCTCTTTCGCGGATGGTTGTGGTTTGGGCTTGTGTTTAGTTTGTTTGTATCTGTTGTCATGGTGGTCAACGCTGGCTACTTTTGGTTTCAGTTTTTGGTCTGACTGTGAAGTTGATTTGTAAGTATTTGACTTTATATCCTCTGCCTCTAGAAGTCGAGCAAAATCTTTTAGTTCTGCCACTGATTCCGGCTTTACTAAAACTAAACCCCTAGATATGGATGGTTTGACGTTCTTTTTTAGGATTTTAATCTTTTCTGGTTCCGTTAAAGGTGTCTTCAGACGAGAGAATAATCTATTCATGATGGCGAAATACATATGAACGGGTTCATCATTTCCCTGAATCCGTTTCTTGGCCTCATCCAGTAAGTTATCCTCATAATCAATGGCATGAAACTCACTAAGAAGCAGATCTGTCAACTCCTTCCAAGTTGCCACTTGACATTTTGCACTCCTGTACCATATTAAAGCGTCACCCTTAAAAAACGCAAAAGCCGAATCAAACAACACAGAATCACTTATTCTAAATGCCTTGGCACGTTCAGCGATTGAATCCAAAAACAAGAATGGGCACGACTTACCATCAAATGTGACATTCCACTTACAAATGTTTTTACTGACTGCATACTGAGTACCATTACTATCGACGTTGTCCTCAACCTCTGGCTTTTCAGACTGTGACCGTACCTCAGAACGAGTGTACAACTTGACGAGTGTTGGTTCATAACCCTGTATCACAACCTTAAGTTTCTCCTGCAGAACACAATGTTTCTCCGTTTCACAAGTTAATCTATGCAGACGATGGTATAAATGGCAATACAAAGCCCTAGCACGAGCAAGACTATACTTATCACGAGTCTTTTCGGCACTATCCACCTTGGCTTGCAACTCCTTCAGCTTAACCTGAATCGTATCCAGTTCCTTGCCAATGTCCGACTCCTCATCTACAAACTCGGAGGGACCAAAGCCTAAACAGAGTGATTTGAGTTGTTTTCGAAGTTTTAAAACTGTATCTGCCGGTGTCTCTGCACGAACAGCAACCTCATATGTCAATTCGTCACGTAGAAGGGAATGTATGTATACTGTCTCTAAATCCATAGTGAAAAAACAATTTAACCAAAACCAATGACAAACTAAACGCAAATCGTGTATAACGCGTTTCGGAACGCACCCTGATATATCAAAACGTCAAACGTCAAATGTCACCAATGCAAATGTGTTCCATGGGTTAAGTACCAATGTATGAAAACGAATGCTGAACGATACAAACAAACAATGCTGTCCTTTGGAATGCCGTGGTTGTTTTTTAAATCTGGGATTAAATAATCAGTGTTAAAACGTTAAACAACGAAATGACCGACCAGTTGTCATAAAGATTCCAAGTGTCCCGTTTCAATGGAAGTTGATTTCTACAAATTGTAGTTCCCTGTATTGCAAAATCCAGTCAATACGAGTGAAACTTGCTTCTAGTGTTATTATCTTACCACTGAAATCCTCTAATACCAATATGAGACTGCTAAAACACCTCTGAGAAATACCTCATAGAAATTGTTTACAATTTTTAAGGTTACCCCCATTTGTTTATAACTTTTACAGAAATTAATGTTGGGTTTTTGTCTTATAATACAATGTTTCACTATTAAAAATAAATGCAATCCAGTTTATCAGGACATCAACTGAAACAACCACATGAACATAATAACACAAAACTGTTGTTTCTTATTGTACTAATTATCTTCCAGTTGTAATAATTATTACTTGTATTTGTTAAACAAACTGTACCACAAATGCAAACTAGAATGCTACATAAACTTCAGAAATATAGGTAATATTAAGTCACCAACCTCTAAACAAACGTTTGGTACATATATAGTCCCAAAATAATTATCACAATGCCACTTGTCTTACTTGTGAGTTGGGCATACATACAAATAAACGAAAACAAAAGAAACAAAAAAAGATACAAAACAAATGAAACCAACAAAAGAAATGGTTTAATCGTGGTGCAACGGCCACTATATATTTAAAACTTAAAACTAGCCTTAAACTAATACAAGAATCCGCCAACTGAAAGGACTGAGGGAATTGAGAGAGAGAGAGAGATATTATTATTAATTCATTCACCCTATATAATGAAATAATTATATACCGTTGGGCGCCAACTGTAACCCGGCTTCGTAGTTTACTGATAATTTCTTAGAAACAAGCTGCTGATGGTTCCTATTTGAACTTTACTACTCACCACCGTGCTAAAGTAAATTTATAAGGTATAATCTGCTAGGAAGGATAATTAAACAAGTACCTTCTTACACAATACAAAGTTTATTGGAATTATACAAAATTAAAGTACACATACAAACCATGTGGCAAGCCACCAAATCAATGTACCCTTCCCAGAGTCTATGGCATACACCCACACAACTAGTCTCCGTTCCTAGTGGTGTCAGTGCACGCCAGACTTGAGACTAAATAGCAGTTTCTCAGAGTCGCTATAGCGAGTCCGTGGGATGATTGAATTAACAACTTCTAGCTCAATCGAACAGGTATTGGCCTTTTCCGGACTGTGCTCATAGAGGGAAAATAAATACTATACGAAGCAAACCCGAGACACAAGATCCTTACAACAACTGGTCTTAAAACAACCTAGTTCCTACAAAAGGCCTAACTCTCTCATAGATTAAACCATAATGACACACTGATAACACTCTCTATAAAATCCTCAGTATAACCCCTTCAGTTGACGGTTCAAGGTCCTTGGCGTCGTTCACAGGAGAAACCTGTGAACACACGCGAACGCGGCCTACGGACAAGATGGTGACGCTATCGTTACCTGCAGTGGCGAACTTCCCTCATCACCTGGATTCGGTTAGGTAAAGCCTTCCTAATGTCGGAGGACCACACCGCAAGGGAAAACCATTAATCCGCCTGCGCTCTGATGAATTCACCACACGGCGCAACCCCAAGGCATCGAATTAATCGCGCATAGCACCAAACTTAGGCTAGCATAAACAGCCAGACCTGTAACAACGTCCTCGTGTCAGAACACACATGCATGAGCTAAGCTATAGGCTATCCAGCAAGGACAAAGAAGATGGTTTAGTACTCACGGAATTCTGCCAAAATAGCTCCTACTTATTTAAACCCCAAGGGTTATTTGGACACATCCCAATCCTCCTAGGATTAAGTCCCTCAAAAACGCCCTTTAGGCTCGAGTCATCGTTCGTAAAAAACGGACACCGTCCCCGCCTGTTCCTCCAGACCAATCTGACAGTTTCTCGAATCATCTTCCACAGACTATATAGATTCCTTATCGATTTGTATCTTCATTTTGTCAAACATTATGTTTGTCATAAAATGTGGTAAATTATGTACGTTTGTTTATTTATTTCTTGATTATCCAAATAAACTTGCAATTAATCACCTAAGCAAAAAGGCATCAACGCCATCTGTGTCACGCAGAACAGCATTGACATCCCTGGCGTAGTCCGCCGTTAATTACAATAGATGTCGCTACTAGACACAATCAATAACTAATTTTGCAACGTCACACCTGCTTCTTCATTTTTATCTTCTTTTATGTTTTTAATAGTTTTAAGATTTTTTCCATCTTTTGTGTATTTTTCTTCCTTTCTTACCCATTCTGTCCATGTTATTGAATCTTTTACATTTGTAATACAATAACTATTTGTTTTATTGACACACTGAATGCATATACCATACATACAGTCTTTGGAGTTAGTACTGCAAACTGTTGATTCGATAAGAAGATTTAAGTTATCAGTGCCCGTTATGCCACTTCTTTTTAAAGCCTTTGCCTTATACGCAAAGTTCGTATGGGTTTTGCAAAGGCACATATCTCTGGCGTCGATAGAAGCACTTACGACATAAAAAGGTTTATTCTTTGTAAAATAAAAGTAGGAACAACGGAGATTAGGGTTCTCTTTCATAAAGGTTTTAAACAAATTTTTCATTGTGTCTAGCATAAATCTTTTTTGTGCTTTTATGCCTGCTTTTGTGAGCGTTTCTTTTTTACCAGCTGTTGCACGTGATATGTCATCTCTCAAGTAAAATTCCCTGATTTTCTTCTCTAACACTGTGCTTTTATCTGTGATCTCTTTTCTTTTAACAATTTTGTCAACGCCTAAATTCTCTCTAAGTATCTGTTTTTTCATTCGTGAGTCTTTCACATCTACAGTTTCAAATATCTTCTTTATTACCTCTCTTTCTTTCCTAGATTTTGTCTTTTTGAATGTCTTCTTAATAGCTCCACTCAATATTCTGTACCTTAAGTCTTCATTGTTTTCAACTTTGTTGGTTTTAGTTTCGATTTGTCTGTTATATCTTTTCTTAAATTTCTCGTACTTTCGTCGTAAATTGTTATTATCTTGCCTTAGTTTTGCGTTTTCTCTATGCACTCTCGACCTGTCCTTTTTCACTTTTTTTCTACCTAATTTTGCTGAAAGCGATGGTGACCTAGATAATAGCGATGCGCATAGGGGAGTAGGTGATACTGGTGGTGGCGTTTCTGGTGGATGATTAGCATGGGGAGGTGTTGGTGGTGGAGTTGCGTTTAATTCTACAAAGTTTTCCAACCTGGAGTCAGATCTAGGCGAGTCTGGGGGTGTTTGTTGTAATAAACTTTCTACAGCCCGTTTTCGCTCTTTTAGCTGTCGTTTTCGTAATCTCCATATCACATTTGCATTATATTTTTCTTTGGGAGTCAAATCTTTTACTAATCTCTTAGACTTATGATATCGTTCTCGGTGCTTTTTCTTCGCTTCTTCGTACTTTTCTTTATTATTTTTTAGTCTTTCTCTGTAGCGTTTCTGTTTCTCAGCTGCACTTAGCGGCATTTTCGTTTATGTTGCCCAGATCTGAGACAAAATAAACTATTATCGATCTCTCAGAAGAATAGAAATCACTGAAAATATCCTAACTAGCTATGCCATTTTGTCTTACATTCTCTGGCGTTATCGGTAACGCGAGAGAAAGTTCTCTAGCGTTACCGGTAACTCAAGAGAACAGTATCTTGCGTTACTGATAACGCAGGGGAAAATTTTGCTTAAAATGACGACAGATAATTGCACAATTGAAACTAACCAAAAAATAGGTCACGACCTTCAAATCAGACATTATGGGTCACTTTATAACGTAATAATAGCAGAATATTTAAAAAACTCACCGCGATTTCCGTCGTAACGCAGTAGATCGGCAATAAACCCACGCGCACTCCTTGAGAGCTTACCGCGGACTGAGGGGCGGGTGGCGTGAGGTCAGTCTTGTCGGACCACTCCGAAGAATAATTAGACAATAGTCGCTTCTACTGACATTGAATTAGACGCCATCTCTTGAAAATTGTCTTCAACTTTTTACAGTAACGCAGTAGAACAGACATTTTTAACAATACTTGGGACAAATGTTTAGTGACGTCAAATAAATACTATTTAAGTAAAATAACTACAATTTTGTACTTAAATGTAAAGCTTATTTAATTCTGAATCTAAACTCCTCATAAATATTCAAAGGTTTCATATTTTTTTTTAAAGAAAATACATAAATTGTTTCGTCACCTAGGCTTGGGGACAAGTATTTTTAGTATGAAGAATGATTTTGTTCCGCTGAGTTACCAAAAAATCTCGTAAATCTTACTTTAAATTTAAAAAAAGATTATTCTGCTGTGGTAATTGAAAATCGTATTAAGTGATAAGGCTAAAAAACTAAGAATTTTAAGAGAAATTAAAAAAATATGGTCACTTCTATGATGAGGACATGAAAGGAGTGCCTTAAAAGTTGATTCACCCTTGTGTGTAATGTTAAATGTATGTAGGTGTTGTTTGTAACTGTCTTGTAAATATTACATCTAATAGGTTTATTATTTATTGTGGACGATGCGACAAATCGCTTTGTTTACTGAAATTATTAACGTCGCTTTGATGACAAGGTAAAGTGCAGCTCGATTGACTTTCAATTGCATTGTAATGTGGTTTTGCATTCCGTACTGCACTGCACTGTTTTGTCCAAACGCACAAGACTTCATTATGAATGGCATTTTGTTTTATTTGAGCATTTTTGACTTAACCATAACATGACACAACATGGTTGACTGATAGATAATGCCCAAGGCATTAAGTCCGCCTTTTTGCCTTTTTTGAGTGCGAAAAGTGTAAATAAATAGTAGTACTATATAACATTATACTTAAGTACCATTTTGTAAAACGTTCCTAAGGTTTATTGTTAGAAAACTGTACATTCCGACAAAAGACAAGACAAAGTAAGTAAAACGTTTATTTACAAATACTGCTAAAACAAACTTTACCAGGACATTAGGAACACGGAAGAAACGACACATGTTAAAGTCGAAGTGCATTCAAATCGTTTAGTTGTCTGGAATTATTCTGTGTCGATGTAGACAATAAAATGTCCATGTCGGTCCCGCAGCCACAGCCTCCACCGATAGTATCTCCTCTCGCTATACAAATAGCGCTATTAACCTTAACACCGCTAAACGCGACATGTTGAGAAACGCTGGCCCCGCTTTCTCACTCACACACGCTATAAAAACATTCTATCTCGTTCTTATGTGAACATTAGGAGCGTCGCGTGTTTTAAAATAAAGGGATAAGTTGAATTAAACCGATAAGTTGAGTGTTCGAGTCCATCGTGACATAATGTGTGGTGTAATCCATACTAATATTATAAATATGAAAGTAACTCTGTCTGTCTGTCTGTATGTTACCTTTTCACGCCTAAATAACTGAACGGATTTTGATAAAATTTGGCAGAGATAGATTGCATCCCGGGGAAGGAAATAGCATAGTTTTTATAGACATACCTCGCGGGCGAAGCCGCGGGGAGAAGCTAGTTGATAAAATAAATATTAGCTTGCGAGGAACTAGTGGCTAGTGGCACTAGTTTGAGAGATTTTGAGAGATAAGATCACTACGTGAAGGTTTTGTTCGTAAAACATTGTCGATTTATTGAGTACTCGAGTCGATTGAAAGGAATAAAATATATTTGTTGTACAGTCAGCAACAAAAGTAGATTAACACTTCAGTTTTTTAAATCTCAGTTAATGAGCAAAATATTAACACTTCAGTTTTTTAAATCTCAGTTATTGAGCAAAATATTTGTTCGAAATTGCATTGTACATCTGCTGCAATTTTGAACAAATATTTTGCTCAATAACTGAGATTAAAAACACTGAAGTGTTAATCGACTTATGTTGCTGACCGTACCTACACTACCTACATACATGAAACTTGTTTGTTAGAGATCCTGTAAACAGTTTATTAATGTAATGTATTTAGATAGGAACTTCTGCGGGGTAATTGCGTATCACACTATCAGTCAGTAGCAATGGTTTCATTCTGACAGGTAAACAACATTCATTGCGTTTTTTACGTTGTTGAGCGGATAAATTTTTCGAACATGAAGCAATGGATATGCATTATACTTTAGATTGAATTATTTAGATTAAGATTGATTGTGTTACGCAATAGAGTGCTGTTCTAATTGTGTAGGCTCTTTTTGCAAAAGTTGGCGAAATTACTTCAAAGCTAAATGCTTTTTCATTAATTTTCTTGATTCTTTACATATTATTTTCTCTTACGAAAAATTATTTTTGTTCAGATTCAAGTAGGAACGTCTATTTAACTAGATCAATGCGCACGATTTTCTATAAATACATGTAACACTATAATTATGACATTATGGAAGCAATAACCTCACATCACGATGACGATGACGATGACGTAGAAATCGTTTATTTTTTTTGGCGCAAATCAATATACCTACCGGATGCTTTCATACATTTTGCAATCTGGGATTCCCATGTGGAAATTATTTTTTTACTAGCAGCGCCCCGCGTAAATGTGGATCCTGGGGTGCTAATTCTATATGTTAATCCAGTCCAGGGTGTCAGATACCTCCATACAAAATTTTATCAAAATTGGTCCAGCCGTTTGAGCTTGAAAAAGTAATGCAAACATATAAACACACACACACACTCTTATAATATTTATTCATGATTGGGATACACCTATAAATTTACCACTTTGTTAAATCATATTTAATTTCGACCACGATATACCAAGGTGCCAGCGGTTGAAGGAGTAATCTGAATTCTCCTGCTGAGTCCATAATGGACGTTTAATTACCGACCGACTGTTTTGTAGCATCGGCTATCGTTTACAGATCTCGGTGAATTCCGTGAATTACCGGCAAGGTATAAATAGTAGTTAGGTACTATGAATGAACTAATAAATAATTAACTATACCTCAATAGCTACCTAGAATTCTCACGGTTGCTGTTGGTAGACGTTTAAAATGGAATAGGTATGATACGTGTTTTGATCCGAGTTCGGACCTAATTATACCTACTTTGCAGCGAAATAATAATTTCAATGAAACAGTTTTTGACGCACGAAAATGTGTTCACTAATATAATCCTGAATATTCAAAACAACAAAGCACCAGCAAAACCAGCATATTAAATAAACGGGCTTAATTTATAATCCAACGTAAACTGTCAGCAGTGTCAGCATTTCAATGCAAGCTCTGATTTAAAATACTTATGAACAAACACCCCAAATTGGGGAAGCTAATGCAATACAAATTATGCATGGGGTAGCTGCGGGCAACGTGAGCATATGCCAGTAATTTCGGCGCGCGCCATCGACGTTCAACGCCCGTGACATCAAAGGGTTCTCTCTCGATTTAATCACAATTTGATTAGATTGGAATTGATGCTTAATGAGCTTTGTGTGAGTTCAGCGTTCACTGCGAACCTAATTACCTTGTCTAATGTTTGAGATACGATTACGCATAAATATCTAATAGTATACCTACTAGTTAATAGTATACTAATTCCTGTGTCATGTTCAAGTACACCGTTTATAATGTAGTTAGAACATACGTAGAAGCTCGGAGCAAAATCCTCGGCTGAAATTGGAAAATATTTTTGAAATAAAACTATTATCTATACAATTAGATAACCTCAATATTAATTTAATATTGAGATTATCTAATTGTATATCTATACAATTAGATAATCTCAATATTTTATCGGTACTGCTTCGTCACTACATAGTATAAAACAAAGTCGCTTTCTCTGTCCCTATGTCCCTATGTCCCTTTGTATGCTTAAATCTTTGAAACTACGCAACGGATTTTGATGCGGTTTTTTTTAATAGATAGAGTGATTCAAGAGGAAGGTTTATATGTATAATAACATCCATTAAATAGTGGAGAAGTATTGTTATTTTTGAGGTTTCTAATGTGATGTCGTAAATAATTACATTTTTTCCGCTTACATTGCAAACGCAGGCTGAACCCTACGAGTTTTATCAAAATAATGTACTAAGTATTGTACACATTGAAAAGGTCTACAGAAAAGTTCGTGATGGTATATGTCTATCTCTTATGGATAACCCACAATAACTTTTTTTTGTCATTTACTTTTTACGACAAATAATGGCTAATTTTCGAAGCCATTTTAACCAATACAGCATTAATCCTTAACCAATTAAATACCTTGAATACATTGTTCATTTAATATAGATCTATATGGCCCTTTACACCGTATGATTTAAGTGAATATTTTCGAAGATATTACAGATTTAAAAATTGCGGGACGTAGCGTTTGCGGCGGCTATATATTTTATACCCGTGCGTAGCCGGAGCGGGCCGCTATGTTTTTATATACAACGTTCACAGTTTTTCTGTAGTGTATTTAGTATCAGCATTGTACCCGTGCGAAGCCGGGACGGGTCGCTAGTAAATAATAAAATAGTGTTATTTCAAAAATATTTTCCAATTTCAGCCGAGGATTTTGCTCCGAATCTCGTTCACTCGTAAAAGCTGCACAAGAAAAAATTAGAGATATCATGGCCGCTTTCTTTGCGTGGCTACGGTCATAATTTCATTTTCTTCGTCGGGGTAACATGAGGCAACGGAGCTCATTTCATAAACCCATAATGCGGTTGCTGCATCCCACTCGCGCTACTCGCGAGGAAGCAGGAGAGGTAGAGTTATAAAAGTGTTCCCGTCGAAGTTTGAGCTCTACGACGCTCTGTGTAGACACAGTTTTCGGTTAGATAAGATGGCGGGTGATGTCTTCCGCCCTCGACAAACAGCACACATAAGTAGAAGTTTTCTGCTTCATTTATTAGCAGGCGAATGTCGACGTGGAGCCAATAAACCGGCGCGCTCGCCACCCTCTCCAGACGATTTATGAGTGAAAGTCGTACTAATTCCACTAACAGCGCTCCCCCAATTTGAATGTTAATTTTTAACAATTTAAGACTGTTTAGTGACTTTGTTATGAGTTGAGGCGCGTCTAGTGAATTCGTAATATCAGTCTGTAACTCATTCATTTCAGATTTGCGCTCGAATGGCAGCTGTAAAGGTTGACGTTTGTAATGCCGTTTTACGATTATAGTAAATATACTGTTAGCACTCGTGTACTGTGAATTAATGAGTCTAACAAATCCAGTCTTATCGCTGAGTTTCATCGTATTTTACCGAAAAGACATAAAACAAGAATTCGCAGAATGAAACCCGAACCAATACTTATTCCTTTTGTGAATACAAATATCTTATTTATCAATTACTGAGCATGAATTACGTTTTATTGTAGTAGGTACTTACTTTATTCATTCCAGGTAAGTTTTCGGGTTCGGAACAATTTGGAGGTAACTCCAATCATAGGTAATTTTCCTACCTACATACACAGGTAAGTGCAAAAAAATATGGTAGACGGCTGATATTTGAATTTATTCATTCTGAATATTAATATTCATAAAGGCATTAAGAGTATATGTTAGCTTTGCATAATTAAATGTTTTCAGTAACCTTTGAAAGTGAAGGCATCCAGTGATTATGCATAATGATGGATTATACCTAGCTGCCATCAAGGTCATTAAGCTAGTGTAAGAAGAATATGTCATAGACACGATATTATTATGACTGTACTTAATCTATAGGTTAAAGTTT
Organism: Luperina nickerlii; assembly: GCA_963855955.1. NCBI lineage: Eukaryota > Metazoa > Arthropoda > Insecta > Lepidoptera > Noctuidae > Luperina > Luperina nickerlii. The sequence continues at coordinate 15,303,339 of OY979679.1, read as the reverse complement.
AACGTGAGTAGGGTTGCCTTAAAATCAAAAAGCCGGACAGACCAGCCAGTTTAGCCGGACACTTGGGTAAAAAAGCCGGACCGGCTTTTTTATAATTTACCATAAAATCTTCTGAAATTTTAATGAAATAACAATAAAATTGAAAATCAGTCTTGTTTTTATTAAGTAATCATTCAATACTCATTACATTACAATACTTATTAATTGCAATAGTAGTTTAGCAGTAACTACTATTGCGAATTGGTCAAATTTAAAAAGCCTAACTAAAGCCGAACAGGCCGGACACCGTCTGATTTGGCCGGACACGCAACCAATAAGCCTGACTGTGTCCGGCTTTATCCAGACGCCTGGCAACCCAAAACATGAGAATGTTAGTATGTTAGTAAGTAGTAGGTACTTAGGTAGTTAGAAAATTTCATTCGGCTCATGTTTTTCCCAAGGTAGGGCGTTCAAGGATTGTCACGCGATTTTCCTTTGTAGTACATTTTTTGAATTAATCATAATTTGGCTTAAAAATGAGTACAATAAGCTTAGGTACTTGCCAAGTAACCTAAAAAAAAAGTCTTTTACTTAGACTTTTTACATTGGCAATGGAATTACAGTCATTCCGCGTATAGTAATTCCATTACCAATGTAATGGGATATGTAGAAAAGAATCCTTTACTTATATATGAGACAAGAAAATGGTAGCTGTCATAATTTATGTGAAAAATATCTGACCCGGCGAACTTCGTACCGCCTTAGAATTAATAAATGTTGTGTTAACTTATTAGCTGAATTAAATTCAGTTTTTTACTAAGATAAGATGAATTCTGTCAATCCGTTCTCGATATATCATCAAAAAAGCCGTTCCATACAGAATGTATAAGAAAATGAATTAAGTAGGTACCTACTTATCTTAATTTTTTTTCGTGACTTTTTCCCATATTTTAATAGTTATTCTGCTATTCGGGGCGGAGATACATTCAACACATTAGTTCTTGAGTTATAAATGGTGTAACTAAAAACTAACCCGAGTTTGTTTTATTTATATAGATAGATGTTTTTACTTACCTACGGAACACAGAAGTTCAGCAGTCAAAGAAACGCTAACCAACCTTTTGGAGATCACAAATGGAACATTTAAAAAGCCACTGTACCTCTTCATAAACCTTACACGGCGACTAAAAACAAATAAACCAGAAATAGATAGGTCACACGTTCAAAAGCCGACACGGCTTCACATCCATGGCTCTTTAACTCCCAAGGGCCTAAGCTGCGAGTTATTGCTCGGTAATTGTCTCCAATGCCCCAGCTCCTCCTCTAGTTCTGTTCATTAAATAATTAATTTGGATCGAGGTAAACCATGTCAATACCAGTACCCACAGGTATATTGTAACCATAGTAAATACCCAAATCGTGAGACGGCTATATTATTTACCCGAGGGTAAATTCTCTCCTTTGATCTCCCTCCCCGACATTTTCTTATACCCTCCGCTTTAATTATTTTGCCTTTGAGCCTCCCTCTACGCTCGTGGAGTGAATTTTAAGAGGCTGTCACAAAATGGACTCTTAATTACGACTCGACCAAGTTTTATTTGTAATAATTAATACGTTTCCTTATAATGTTACTTTACTAATGTTATTGCATTAAATAGATGATACGATGAGGTGAGTATAACTGTCTCTACGAATCCCTGTCTCTCTGACTATACATATTAATCTATACACTAATATTATAAAATTTGTATCTCTGGAACTACAAGTCGGATTTGAAAAATCTTTCCCATTTGATAGCCCATTTTTCCAATTTTAGGAAGACCATAATTATGCTATTCAACATCACGCCATGGCCCTGAGGAGCCGAGCAAAAAGAAAAAAGTCAGAAAGTACGCTAAGTGAAAACGAAATGGTAGCACGGGCAGGTGATCCGAAGCGACGGGGTGAGTGGGGGGGTTAGCAAGAAATTTCACTCGGACGAAGACGCGGGCGGGCAGAAGCTAGTTGTTAATATTTTAGTCGAACCTACCCAATCACAGTGCTGACTTTTGATTCGCTGTTGCTTGACCCACGTATGACGTAAAGCTTTTAACTTTTCACTTAACGCTCTTTGTCACTTTGACTATATTGAAAATAAATTCTGTTTTTGCAAAGAAATGAGGATCTTTTGTTCAGCGTATACGATTTAAAATGATTACAAGGTAAAAGTTCAAAGAAAGAGCTTTTGTGTTCGTGTCATTACAACAGAAAACTCCACCAGTTTTTTTTTTATTATACGCGTGTACTTTCCTACGTCACCCTGTAAATTGTATTCATTATCATTCATAGCATTTTTTTCGTTTCAAAGAACTCGGCAATTTCGCTGACATTACCAACACCCTTGCCTATTTGCTTGGATATTTGTTTTATTCCCTAAAACATTTTAAAATTACTTGATTCTCTCACATCATCATCTGCATCTTTTCCCAACTATGTTGGGGTCGGCTTCCAATCTAAACGGATGCACCTGAATACAAGTATTTTACATGGAGCTACTGCCTATCTGACCTCCACAACCCAGTTACTGGGTAATTCGATACCCCTTGGTAAATAGTAATATAATAAGAATGTATGTAAACTTAATAAAATTTGCACGCTTGCTTGCATGCAGATTACAATGACAATAAGATCTTACCTTTACCAAAACAATCTATTTCTAGCAAATAAACGTTTGATTTGGTTTTATAAGACTGGTTGTCAGACTTACGGGCTTCTGACGACACGGTACGACTATCAAAGATCCACAAATGACAGCAGAGACCAATGGCTTAATGTGCTTTCCGAGGGTTGGAGGGGACTTGGTATGTGAAGATGGTCACCGATCCACGGACGAACCGCGGCAAGCGTAGCTTAACTTTATCGATCGACCCGTGCCGCTGTTATTAGCCACAAGCCCCTCTCCTACGGCACCCTGTAAATTGTATTCATTATCATTCATAGCATTTTTTTCGTTTCAAAAAATTCGGCAATTTCTTTCCTTGCCTCAAAGACTATCCCTGCCTATTTGCTTGGATATTTATTTTATTCCCCAAAACATTTGGAAATAACTTGATTCCCTCACATATGAGAAAGAAAATGAGATTGGAACCCTATTTCGTTACATTTGTTGTCCTTGTTTGACCTCATTCAATAATAACGCTGTTTTAGAGAAAGGACACCCGTTTGATGTCACTTCAATCTGTCGTACAAGGCCCATCGCTTCATTCGATATTCGAGGCAAGAGACACATAAAACAGAAGTTAGGAGACTATCAACACAATATAGAAGTGACGAAGAAATTTTACGATATTCTAGCGTAAATAAATATTTATAAACTTATAAATAAAAACAAGCGCTTAAAAATAGAAAACACTACAAATGAAAAAAAAAATATCTTTAATTTCGGAACTCGATGTCGTTGGTTCCGCATTTTCGTTTTTGATGCCGACTTCCGAAATTTATTTTTCATTTTGTAGTGTTTTTTTTTAAGTCGGGTCGTGCTTAGATAATGAAACCATCATGTCAGTCAAGTTTACATTAAAAAAAAAAACTGATTTTGTAAACGGATATTTTAAGTGACTACACTGAGGCCAGGACCCTACAAAAAAAAAACATCAAATTAATTTATTTTCATCACGTCTGCGGAGTTTCGCTATGTAATTTAAAAAAAAACATAAAATTAATTTATTTTCATCACGTCTGCGGAGTTTCGCTATGTAATTTAATTTGACCCTGAAGAATTCAGGTGGTGTAGTTTCTCTTCTCAAATACACAGTTTGAATAGTCAAACTCACGATATAGGAGATGACAGAGAATAATTTTATTGAGGAAGTTACCCCAGGTCGGTCGTTAAACGCCGACTGTGGCGATCAAGTTAATCCATTACGATTTTATATTGTCGTAAATGTTTCACGACTGCCGTCAACTGTTAAAAGTTTATTTGCCATAATTACAAAATTAAAATTCTCAATTGACTTGGGATGTTTTAAAGTTTAGGCGAAAAAAGGTTCGGAGATATTAAAGTGTATAGTTTTCATCGAAAAAAATTATTTTATGTTTTAAATAAATAAATTGACTTGGCAATCGCAATAAACAATCTAATTTAATACAATATGTATTACTTGTGAGATACATTGTGTTTTCATGCGATGGCCAAGTCAATCTATTTATTTAAAACATAAAAGATTTTTAATATTGATATGGTCACTATAAGATGTTGTTAGGTTAGCTAATTACGTAATAATTTAAGACAGAAGGTCCCTTAAGTAGGGACTGAATAAATTAACCGACTTTGTATTACATGGATCTCACAACTTTTTACGGTAGAAGAACGTGAGTTGCGAGACTTGGTTTTTTTTAAAGTTATGTTTTTGATGGCGTTTATATTACTCGCTCATTGACTTTGCACTAGTTATAGATTTAGCTGAACTAATTTCAATAGGATTTAATCCGGGAAAAATTGGATTACGAAACAGGCCAAATAATCACGTTCTGTCCACATGTGTTATATATGTAGATAGATCTATACGTTATTCCAAACATAAGCTTTGTTATTAACACAACACAGCGTAACGGTTGTATGTTAACAGAAAATCTAATTAATTAAATGGCGTGAGTAGTATATTAACGCGAACGGTGAAAGTAATAAGTGAATATCAGGCGAGCTACTAGGAGAACATTATCGTGTCGAAAGTGTGGCGTGTGGGAAGTTTGCGTGCGAATTAGCCGGTAACAACACGGGAGGGCGCGTTAATCCTGTTATCGGTTAGGTATCCGTAACTCGGGCCGAGGCCGTGGCGTGCTCGACACTACAACTTTTACCAGCAACAGCTTCTCTTCTCGCTCATCCCCTAGTACTCTTGATTTTTTTTCTTTGTAGTAGGTACTCGTAAGCACATGGTTAGTTGTTTTGTTAGCACACTGGATTTTAAAGCTGAAACTTCTTTCAGATCTTTCATTGGTTTTATTGTTTAACAGAACTTGTATTACAATGTAAACGTTTGTAGTTTTGGAAATGCGGATTTAGTGTTATGTTCCAGATTTTTAGCATTTTCCATCCACCAACGCCACAGTTTTGATTATTACATAAAAGGTATAGATGAAACAACTAGATAAATCAAATTTTTCACTGAGTTCCAGTGGAAGCAATTTGTTTTTGTACAGTAAGCAGCGGAACAAAGGAAAGCTCGGAAAACCTTGTTAACTTTTTAAAGCATTCGTTGGCTTCTCATGCATTATTCAGAACAGCCGGTAGTGGGGTGGGTATACACACGCATCCGTATGATGTTGTGTGTTTGTCACGGCCGTGTACATGTGTCCGCCTGTACCAGGATAACATCGGCGGTAGCGGGCCGCTCGCTACCCTCCTCACAATTGACATTTCGCAAAGAGCCAACCCTTTTGTTGCTCGGATGAAATGTGAATTTCAATGAAAACGAGGTTAAAATTGCTCGGCCCCGACATAGCCGTGAGCCGTAAAAAAGAGATTTCATTACGGTCCATTGTTGCGTTATGATTTTCACGTTCCATTTTATTTTTAAGAATTGCTAAAGCACAAACACTTTTTCGTGCAGTTTAACGTTTGTATTACAGTGTAGCGTCTCGAAAAGCTTTTAGAACGCTTTGTCAGGAGGGCAATTAACTCGGAGGGTTCTTATTGTGTTTTCGCTTGCTTTTACTCAATTAAAAATAATTTGAAATAATAGCAACGGCACAAAGACAAGAGCGAGACGCGGCTGGAATAATTTAAGCTCCAGCCCCACCCCACGGAGTTAGCATCTTGTTTCATTAACGTGCCGAGTGTCTCGAGTAATATTTATATGAGTTGCGGATCATGAATATTTAGTTATTTACACTGCGGCCAAAGTTTAAAAAGAGCAAATTTTGACAGAGTTCTCGCGCTAATAAAATACAAGGATTACTCAGTGGAGTGTCTGCGTAACGTTATTTAATTTAATAGTTTTATTTGCGGCGGGTGAGATACACGCACACAAAGCCGTCGGACGTTAAGCCTCTTTTATCTCTCCCCGAGGCGGGATGAGAATCGAGCATCGATATTGTGCTCGTAAAGGGCGTTTGGACGGGGGATAAATAACACGTCGTCGGGCCGGGCGCCTTGTGCCGACTGTGCCGAGTGGAGCCGCGCACGGGTTACTTGCGAACTGCACTCGTTACTGCTTGCTTAGTAGGTACATTTTCTGTGCAACCAACGTGTTTTGTAATCACGTTGTTGTTTCCTATTCAAATAAAAATACTTACACACTTTTAGATTGTTATAATTTTGAAGGGTATGTTTCAGAGGGTTGAACCATGTCGATTTTTAATTTGGGAGAATAATAATAATAGATCAGTTACCAGAGTTGTCATCTGTATCGCTCGCAGCTCACTGACATACCCCGAGGGAAAAGGAGGGTGAAACGCAAACATTTGCGTTCCACTCCGAACATTGTACAAACTACAAACTAGAGCTACGACGGTGTGTATATTGTCCTTGTGCAATAGGGTAGTTGACTAAGAAAATATATTTAGTCCATCAGTTAGATTACTAAAAAATATTGTATACGTATTTTTTCTTTTGTCTGGCAAACAAAAAATTACGAAGATACAGCGCTTGGAAATTTCGTATGACGTCACGCCGTGCTACAAATTTTAGCACGTTATTACGTCAAAGCCCCCCACTCCTGAACTTTGATGTGATATATCTTTGTAATTTTTTATCTAATTGATAAAACAAAAAATACGTGTTCAATATTTTTTAATAATCTTACTGAGGGACTAAATCGAATCGATTTATTTTTACCCAGGCAACATCCCTATTATACTTACTCCGAAATATGCAATTAGATAGTGTTATGCACTTTTTTTGGGGTGATTCGTACCTCATTTTTAGGTAGGTACATACATAACGTTTTAATGAAAAATATTTAAATCCATACTTTTAATATTATAAATTCGAAAGTAATTCAGTATGGTTACCTTTTCACGCCTAAACCATTGATCGGATTTCGATAAAATTTGGCAAGTTTATGGATGGTTTCCTGGGGAAAAACATAGGCTACTTTTTACCGACATACCTATCACGCGGGCGAAGCCGCAGGCGGAAGCCAGTCAACCTATAAAATACAACAAAACAGTGTTTATTATTCTTTAAAAATAAATTGTTTAATTAAAAAAATCTTATGTACTTATTAAAATTTAAAATGTAAATAAACCACTTTAGTGCAGTAAAGTTTATAAATAAAATACCTATCACCCATAAAATATCCATCGCAAATAGAATGAAGCACTTAACTGAATTTGCGTGTTTTTCAACAAATTACGTCGGCTAGTGTGAAAGAGCGTATAAAGAAGAAATACGGCCTAGAGAATAAATCAGATTACTCTCGCGCAGCCCACTGTGCTTAAATTAAATGGCTTTGAACGAAAATTACGATGTTTTCCAAACGCTTTTATTTTGTTGTTCATTTGTCTGTGAAAATTCACGAAATATTGGTGTTAAATAACATGCAGATGCCAGACAAATTTTTGTGTTCGCTGAAAATTGCACGAATCATTCATATGAGAAATAACATAATAATTCCTGTAAGTCAATAATTTATTTCTCTTTTAATAACATGTTGAAGTGTTTCCTCTAATGCGAACCACATGTAATAAAATTCAAATTGTGTAAACATAGATTGTCCAACCATCAATTCTTGTTTTATCGTCTTCTTATTTTCGAGACGATCATAGAAAACAGGTTGTATAATCTGTGCGCTGTGGTGAGCCTCGGAGCCCGTGCCTACGCTATGATCATATTGAACGACGAATTCAATTATCTATTTGTATTGTATCGGAGTTCTTCAACACATCTAATTTGATTCAAGCTACAATTAGTTTCCTACACACAACTGAGCCAGTCATTCGCAGTTATTATTATTTTATAAACCATTAACCTCCAAATATAAACGGCAACCAAATCACGATCCCTTCTTTTTTTATTGCTTTATTCCTCGTGATATTTTATTCGATTGCTTTTTGAGAACCGGTCGTATTATTCACTGAGCGCTGATTTAATATTGAATTAAATCTTTGATGTATGTCTATGTTTGAATGTTAATTCCCATCGTGTTAAATGATTATACTATATATTGACATTAGTGTTTTATGAACTCATTAGCCGCTTCCGTTACAAGTAAATTATTCAAGATATTTCTTTTGAACAAATATGTTAACACCATGTTTTATTCAACATCGTAATTTATTTTATTCGGTCACGGATTTTAAAGTTCGATTATCGTGGTACTGAATGGTTTCCTTTCCATACCATCAATCAAACGAACGTGTTAAACTTGACTGAATTTCATTTCCATACACCAGGAACACATGCACGCTCGGAGGTTGGAAATACATATAAAAGTCCCTTTGGCAACGATAAAGGCGTTCCAGATTCAATGCAATTTCGTCGTGTGTCAGTGTCGCTATTCCGTGTCACATCGTGCGCTTCCGCCAGCCAGCCAGCCAAGGCGAGGCTGGGCTTTACGCGTTTCGCTTCTCATTTACAAAGGCCGCCTTGGAACAAAGTTGCATTCTTTTACTCGTGGCAGTTCCCGACAAGAATCGCTGCACAACCCTACTTAGGTTTTTACTGGGTCTTTTGTAATGAATAAACTCTTTGTTTTGAGAGAAGCGAGCTCGACTCGATTAGCATTTCATTTTCATTGCACTGAAATTTATCTCATAAAAGGTAATTTATGCAAATCTTTTCGTCCTAGTGGTATACAATTTAACATTTTTGTTTTTGTGACGTCACGAGACCCAATAATAGTGATGTGAATTATTATCTCGCATTAGGATGCAATAAAAGGCGTAGATGTTATTTATATGGGTGTCAATATGCGAGGTAGGGTACCTGACCGCCCAACTAGCAAAATAATCCTGGATGGCGATTTTATAATGCTACATGGACTTATAAAGCTCCGATGATGGTTTTGGTGGTTGCTACTACGCTTTTAACAGCATAAATACATGCTGGTTTTACTCAAGTACACTTAATCCTATAATTTGTACTTATATCGGTATATGGGATCATATTTCCTGACAAACATAGGATCAAGACTCCTATGAAAGCATGAAACAAGAGTAATTGCACTCAAGAGTAATAACTCCGGTAACTCGGACTTATATGCGCCTATAAGATAACGTCTGCGGACCATTTAAATCCTAATACTCCTGTAGGAGCATGTACCAGGAATATATGCACTGAGGAGCAATTACTCTTGTTATTTTTACTTATAACCTCATATAAGCTAATATTTTATGGCCAATATAAGTAAATTAAAGTTAAATTACTGTAAATCATTTATAGTTTGGTTTTACATATGCTTAAAAGTAAGTGTTAAATGAATTTCATATCCATATTTTAAAAATAATAAATCACCAAGATTACACAGCGTACAGCACTCGGTAGGATAAATTGTTCTCTATATCGATTTATCGTACGCCGTTTTAAACCTAGACATATTTATATAGGCATTCCACAGTAGTGTTATTGTCCAAGAAATCTCAAAGAATCCTGGTTAAAACTCTTAAGAAGCCACTTTTGCTTGTAACGACCAGTACAGGCGAAAACACAATTTATATAGTTTTGCAAATTCCATTGTAGGATTTGACATCAGCCATTTTGATTTTTTCAGCACCGATTTTTTGAATTTAACTGGTGAAGACCACATCGCTAATTCTAGGGAGGGTTCCGGACAAGATAATTGTAGTACTACTTTAGGTGGAAGAAGTTCGGACAACAAAAGTACCAAATCTTTGCGCGATATTGAAAGCGATAATAAGAAAGAACTTTCGGATTACATATAACAAAAATTTAGAACTGCGTTATTTTTTTAAAAACTGGGAATTCCCCGAACCACAAAGCCATGTTATTGAAGTTTAGCAACGTTGCGCGTGATCGGGCGAACCTGCGAGTATTAATAAAATTATGCTGTCGATTTGAGATGGTCAAGAAAGTACCATGAACTCCTAGTAAACGACTTCTTTTTAATTTATCGTAGTTGCTACCATACATGTTCCTATTGTTGCACTAAATAAACGTTTTATCTATCTATCTATCTTTTGCGTAATTGAAGGAGATCCATTAACATTTGTGTAATATTGCCCAGACATCAGATTAGACTAGTTACAATTTTCACATTCGTCTCTTGGGAAGTGATCATAAACTGCTTAAGTAGAACAATTCTCAAATCAAAACCAATCTTGATATAGCAATGATCAGATGTGCTCTTGATTCTGAGTAAAATGTTAATCTCTAGTGTAAATATGTAGAAACCACGCTGTGACAACCGGGACATATCGCCGATAACAAGAAATGTGTAACACTCCAAGGCCATTTTAAGTTCTTTAAAGATCGGAAATCTATTTTGGTTAAAAATCGATCGATATCCAGGAACATCGGCATAGTCTTGTTTAAATCGTCGGTAACCTCTTATATAATTATATTAAATAAAATCAATGTTTAAACTAATGTTTAACCTAGCACGTAGAACAAACGCTTAAAATATTCCTGTAACTTATCTATAAATATCAATTGATTTTCATCGGGCATTGCGGAACCCTAATTGGTAACAATGGCGAATCTTCTTCGGTTTTAAGATAACCCAATATAGAACCAATATACTTATATTGGTACTATGTCACACTTGGAAATGCTAAAAATACTTATTTTAGCACTATGTCACACTTGGAAATGCTCACCAAGAAAATGGCAGCTGCCTTCATAATATTTATCTAATATTAATTAATACTAAAATGTAAATAAGCAAATTTTAAGAGGCGCTTTAAAATTTTTATCGAAGCCATGATAGATTTCACAGAAAATTCAAGTTCCCATATGAATAAGCTATAAGTAAGACTAAAATTTGACAACAATTTTTCTACTATGGTTGACATGAATAATATAAATACCATCAAGATGTTAAAAATATTTTTTACAGAGCACAACAATGCGCGATACAGTCACTTCGACTGTTCGCAACATATATTATGAGCTTATAGAAACATTTCTAGGCGCGTATTAATCTAATTTTTTACTATAATTTACTTATAGTGAGATTTACAGGAGTAATTTTATTGACGTAATTCAATTACAGGAGCAATATGGGCGTATATGACATTTCAGCGGTCTAATATAAATACGTTATAAGTAAAAGTAGACTTATAAAGTGGGCCCTTTTCGCAACTTATATGCGGATAAAAGCCTCATATAATCCTCGATAAATGATGGTTCTAGGATAGTTTAAAAACCACTTTTTGCTAGTTGGGCGGTTCTGTAAATGCTCTATTTACAGCCGGAGCGGCTGCCTTCCTACTTCATAAAATCTATGGCTCCTTTTATACTCCTATTTAGGTAGGAAGTTTCCCCCTTGAATGAAAGAGAGCGTTTCAAAGCGCCGCCCGGTATATTAAAAAATATTTTCCTTGCATTTTCTTCGCTCAAAGTTTATTTATTTGCGAGGTTGCTATAGGTGTGCTTTTGTTCTGTAGTTTTTCATTTTCAAGGACTACCTACTTTTATTATTATATAGGGGGAATCTATAAATGCCTTATTTATAAGACTGTTATCTTTTATTTGAGTGGTAATAATAATGTTGTGTTCTACGACTTGAATAAACAAACACTGTTTTAGATAATTGCGGTTCACAGGTTAAAAGATTAAAGTTTAAACCAGTGATTGATAAGTTATATAACTAAAATAAAACATGATAATGATTGCAACTGCATTGCGACATAATTGCAGCAACCGAATTAAAATTATGTGAAAAAATTAAAACCATAGTGACGTCTAGAGTCCGTCATATAATATGGCGATCTAAAGTGACTGGAATTTCGCAATATGACTCATATAGCGAAATTCCTGTCGCTTTAGATCGCCTACAAATACAGCGCGTCCCATTTTTCCCATTTCTGGTGTTGAAATTGAAACAATACATAAAGGGTTACTGTGAAAAACTGTTTTTCACAGTAACCCTTTCATCGATGCTCTTTAGACAACTCTCAACACACTAACAGTAAGGCTGAGGCTACATTAGGCCGCGACGCGACCTGCGACACATGAGCGATTAAAACAAGTAAATGAATGCTCACGTATATGGCTACACCGTACATCAAATATTACTAGCGATCTTTGATTTCTTTATGCCATAGGAATGACATTATTGAAATCACGGCATCGGCTACATCAATGAGCGAAATTGAAGCGAATTTATTAGAAAATAGCTTTTTTTTTCGCTTGTGATGTAGCCATACCATGTTTTTCTCATTTCGCTCTTCCAGTCGCATCGCAAATCGCTGCCTACTGTAGCCTCAGCCTAACAATGGTTTTCATTTTGACAGTTCACAATAAAATTCATTGCGTTATTTACGTTGTTTAGCAGATACTTACACTTTTCGAAGTTTTGAAGCAATTCATTAGCAAAATCCTTCAAAATTATTCAGGTTGTGGTTGATAGTGTGTTTCTTACCCAATTAGGCTGCTCATTCTTACTTACACTCTTATCAGCCTTTAATTAGAATAACGATCCTTGTGCGACATACATCTTCATTCTTCACACGTTTTGGGCGAAGTGCATGTTTCGCGTTAAGGCTCGTACACACAGGCGCGACGCGACACGCGACACAAGGTACCGCAAGTCGCGCAACGAGCGGTGCCTTTGTGTCGCGTGTCGCGTCGCGCCTGTGTCTACGAGCCTTTAAGTGAAATTTGTGCGACGGCAAAATCTCATTGTGTGTAATTAAGTATAACTAAGTTGTTTGCTTGTCACGTTGGCTCATTTAAAAGCTAATTTGAGGGGCTCTTGTAAGAGCCATATAATCATCATCTGCTTACTAGTCCATCAATTATGTTAGGGTCGGCTTCCAGTCTAACCGGATGCAATTGATTACTAGTATTTTACATGGAGCGACTGCCTATCTGACCTTCACAAGCCAGTTACTGGGTAATAAGATACCCCTTGTCAGACTTTCGGGTTTCTGACGACCCGTAACGACTGTCAACCTCGACGATCCATGAATGGCAGCCGGGACCAACGGTGTACCGTGCTATCCGAGGCACGGAGGGGTCTTTGTATCTAAAGATGATCACCCATCCCTCACCAAGCCCCTTTTGTGTGTGAGCAGTGGTAGCCCCTCTTGTGTGTGAGCAGTGGTAGCCCAATGGTAACTCGACTCAGTCGGTCGTGGGTTCGAAAACTCAAGCGGTTTACGTTGTGTTAATAATTTCATCACCACTGCTCTCAAAACGGTGAAGGAAAACATCATGAGGAAACTGGCATGTCATAGAACCAAACATTCGGAGAAGTCTACCGACCCATGACCAACCCGCACTGGGCCCGCGTGGGAGATTACAGCCCACTCCTCGAACAGAGGAGGCCTGTGTCCCTGCAGTGGGAACAGTATATGCTGATTAGGCTGTCTCTTTTTATTAAAGAAGTTGTAAAAACTAAAATACGCAGATTAAAGTACATTAAACCCCATCTTTCAACTTTAATTGTAATTGAAACTTGAATTTCGTTTTCATTTATTCCTGTTTTAATTACAGTGTCGGGGTTGACGGGGAGATTTTATTTTTAATTAATCTGGTTCGAATTTCCGAGTGAGAGCGCCTGTGCGGAAGGACATTTGATTGTTTTTCTGTATACCACTTCGTTTTTTAAATGGCGCCTTTGTTTTTGGTATTGATGTAGAACTTGGGAGCTGAAGTGTTGTAGATTTCCGCGTTTAGCTAAAAGTATGATTGGTGTTTTTTAATGATACATCTTTATTTATCTTTCCCTATTTTATTGAACCATGTACTGGGAACTAGAATATACAATAGTACAATACACACCAGCCGGTCGATTCTATAAAAATCTCACCGTGAAAACATAGGTGATGTGAGTTTGTTTTTGCTAGGAATTGACACTATTGACAGCTCACTCCACGCTCACTTCACCCAAGTTTTCACGGTGAGATGGTTACAGAATCGCACTGCAGAAGGCCAATTCTCGTACTTAAAAAACGTTCCAATTCAAGTGGCAATCTCGACGACAATCAATGTCAAAAACTTGTCAAAAATGTAGGGAAAATTGATTGTATTTTTAAAACTGATTGAGACTTCAGATTAGAATGCGAACATTCTTAAAAATACGAGAATTGCCCCTCTGAGCTCTAATCTATCTCTCTTTCGTCGTAGGTAACGGGAATATTTTGTCAAAAAAAACCCACCGTAATTTAAAGCAACACTGCATAACATTTTACAAAAAAAAAAAAAAAAAATAACAACGAACGCAAACGTGCTGCCAACAGTAACTTAAATGAGTTTTTTTTTCATCTCACGTGAATTTTATAGTTGCCCAAACAACGCAATAAACTAGTAGATAGTATCTAGATCTAGTGATTACATTATTGTGATACGTCCAACATCCCAGGCGTGAAGTTTATTTTTTATATTTTTTGTTATAATGAGTATGACGAGTGGAAGGAAATGAAAGCGTGAACTCTAGCGCCATCTAGTTGTACAATATGGACCGAAAATATTAAATAATAAATCGTTTATTAAGAGCGTTTACACCGTACGGCATTTCATACAAACTTTCAAGCCCTTGTTTTTCGAAATTAATGAACCGATTTTAATGAAACTTCATACGCATAAGCAGGATACCAAGGCCTAATTTGGCTGCAGCACTATTTTTCGAAAATGTTCTTAAGTAACTTTTTAGACCTTTGTATCCTGCTTATGCGTATGAAGTTTCATTAAAATAGGTTCATTCATTTCGATAAACAAGGGCTTGAAAGTTTATATGAAAATGCCGTACGGCGTAAATGCTCTTAACCAAATAAAGTATTCTTACATTTTGTTAAAATTAATACGAATGCAGTACTACTAAAATAATTATTGTTACAAAGGAAACGTCTATAAGTACTAATAATAAAGCTCAAGAGTTTGTTTGTTTGTACGCGCTAATCTCTGGAACTACCAGTCGGATTTGAAAAATGCTTTTTGCATTTGATAGCCCATTTTTTGAGGAGGCCTTCCTTAGGAATAAAAAAAGTAAGAAAGAACGCTAAGCTAAAACGAAGAATTGGGGTATCGAATGCAAAAAATAATTAAAATCCGACATGAGTTCTAGAGATTAGCGCGTCAAACAAACTTTTCAGCTTTATTAAATTAGTATAGATTTTTCTGTTGTTAGGTTAGATATTCAGTGTATACCTTTTCCTTTGTTCACTAGCAAAATAATTTACTTACACTACACACCGCTACCTCGGTAGGTACCTATTTTATCTTGAAAATGAATTTCTTTTAAAAAACCCTTTTAAAGATTCAGTATTTTAAAGATTCAGTTTTGCGGTTTCGCATTATTCATCCAAAGAATTCATAGTTATTCAGCTCGATGTTATATTTTCAGAAACCCGCTTGTAAAACGTAGTTGACGTACCATTTTGACAATTCCAAAAATAATAAATAAATTAAAAAAGTTCGCACATAACATCGAGGGTTGAACGAATGTTGAAACAGTTGCGCATCAAATCGAATTGTACAAAGTTAATTACGTGGTGTCAGCCCTGAGTAGGGTACCCACGACCCTCCGCTACGCGCGGACAGTCCGACCGGGGCGCCTGATTGTGTAGCTTAATTATTATTTATAACTCGTTACCGCTTCTGATACGCTACTGGAACTATGCATGCGTACTTTTATAACAGTAATCGCATAAAAAGTAAATAAATAATATTTTATTACTTATGCTAATAAACTTCTATAGTCCTTAAAGCCTAGTCATATTTTGGTTATGACACTTTACGTTAAACATAAACAAGTAACATTTTGTTTATGAATCCAATATAAGCAGTAGCAATTACCACCACCGAGGTTATTCAAGTAATTTGTCTCATAAATATTTTACTCTTTGATTTACATAATTTATTGAAAACACGAAGCTTCAAAGGAGAACACGAGAAAAACGACATGATAATTATTTCCAGCGCTCACGGACCGCTTTCTTTACCTTTGAAAGTTCATTTAAATGATAATTTCCTCTACTAAGAGGGTTAAGGCGCTGCAGATTTCCTCGCAGTTCTCGGTACAATTAGCCTTATCCGTAATTTCCTTTGCTTCTTTTCTTGGCAAAGTTCTTATAAGTCGTAACACTGATGTGTTCTAGCCCATTAGCTGACACGAACACTCTTTGTCGCCACTTATTCCGCATAGCAGAAAATTAATGTTCCGTCTCGGGTAGGTGGTGTATAAACAAGATGGTGGGTGGCTCCGCCCCGGTATTTATTACTTCTGGCACGCCGCGAGCGGCCCATCCACCAGGCTGCCATAAACGCGAGCACTAAAACGTGCCATTTCCCTAAATTATTTTAATGACGTATGTTCCCTCGGTTTAGTGGATTGTAATTCGGTTACAATGTTGGGAATCGCTTCCCGTGCTCCAGTATACGTATGCGTTGCCAAATATTCACCAGTTTGCGAGATTTGGCCGTGATTTGTCACGGTCGACCGCGCGGAAACTAAATTGTTACAACTTTTGGAAACGATACTGTTATGAGTCAGTGTGCGGCGCAGAGGGGACATTGTTTCAAGTCATTAGGCATGTAGGATGGTGACGATGGCGTTGCTCGTCGAAACGCTTTCCTTTTTCGGAGCTTGTCGGCGGTGCGACTACAAATTAGTTCCTACGAAGCCGCAATAGAAGATGTTCAAACGACTCCCTTCGGTGTCTTAATCATACCGGGGCATGCCGACGCGCTCATTACACTACGCTCGGCACGCTCTTTTGTTCCTGGTCGGTTGTGAATTGATTTACTCGCTATTGTGTTGCGGCGGCACTGGCATGCGCTTCGACGCCGCATCATGCCACACCATGCCGCCGCTACACCTCCGACTGTTGCTTGGGCTTGATATGCCCGTTGGCGTGCGCTTCACCTCGCTTTAATTGAAATATAAATTCCGAGTCCCGGTTAAATGTTTTTTTTCTAAGTTTCTGTTCGTGAGGTGAGTTCGTTTGTCAAGATAAAACGGCAGCTGGTCGGGCCCGACCCCTCTTGTTTGCAGTCAACTAGCGGGAGAGCATTGAGCCAGGGTTCATAACTTCGGCTGGGCGACCCCTCCGACTCGCGCACAATGCCTCCCTCTCGACTGGCTCAACTTGTAACATTGACGTCGTCTCCCATAAAGGATTTAATGGCGATACGGTGTGTCGAAATATTAATATGTTTGTGGCATTTTCGTTCTTAACTAGTATTGTCTGTTGTCTCCGGGCGTGCGTAGCGGTCGCGCACTGCGGTCGAGTGAACTCGAAGTCGAGTGCCGCCGATGCCGCGGCGTCGGTGGGCGTAAGACTATCACACATTTGTCATTCGACTAACAATAAAGCGTTTAATTTTATTTATAGGCGTCGCGTGGGCATGATTTAATCGATTATTTGCTGTTATCGCAATTGAGATATTCAGACGGTATGACTTCATCGTAGAAGATCGGATTATAGTAGCGCACTCGATAATTGACTAGTTATTTGAACGACAGACTTCAATTTATTTTACGAATTCGTTTTGCACAGGTACTTGAATACGAAGTTATGAAACTGAGAGTTTCGCAGTTTACAATCATCGTATCGTTATTGGAGCGTATTGATTCAATCCACTTCGTCATTGTTAGAAACTGAAACGTGAAAAGATTATTGCTAGACTATAATATCAGTCGATTCACATAAAATTTTGTTATTTTTCCAAAAGTACTCCTCGGAACGACATCTCTCGGATTCAACGCTGGAGTGCTTTAGTTCGCAATTTGTGATGCCATTAACCGTGTGCGTGAGCGAGAGGGGCGATGGTGTCGCACCGTTCTCATATCGGGCGCTGAATGTAAATGGCTTCATTTGATTATGTTCTACGCCGTAAACGCTCTTTGAATTTATGCAATCCCGGCGACTTGGTACCGCGGTCGACTCGACAAACGTTACGATTTTCCGGAAACATCGTTGAGAGAAATTATAATATTCACGAGACTCTCATATCAGTGGTTTGTTTTTCCATTTCGTTTTTGTACTTACTCATCGTGCTTCGATAAGATGTTTTTAGAATTTAGGGAAATATTCCCTAAATTCTCGAAAATCAATAATTTTTGGGCACATTAGTATTAAATTTTCTTTTTGACAAATTAAATGAAACAGGTGCTAACTGTAACTTTTATTCACAGTGAAAGACAAAGTGCAGTTGCAACGCGGACTACATTGTTAATTTGTACACACCGCCATTACCAGAGCAAACAAGTCGTTAACATTTTAATTACAAATGAATTTACCTCAATAGTAAAAATTTACATTTGTGAAGTAATTTTGTGCGAACAGTTTCAAATTAATAACTGGAACAATAATTTTAATTAAGGGGCTTACAAGACCTAAACGCAAGTTTTCGAAACAATAAAAGTATATGATAGACTACAGTAAAAAAAATCAGAAAAATATATGATATTCTTCAGGATATATGCTAGATAGATAGTGTGGTGAAAACATAATACAACTAATTTGATACGATAGAAAAAAATCATGAAGATGCCTCTAAAAATTTTCTTTTTACAATAAAATCCATACTAAAATACATACAATCATTCTGATTTTTTGTCAGATTATTCTACAAGCAACATACTAAAATACTAGTGTTTTATTTTTTTTGTCCAAACAATAGATTCTTTGTAAATCGCATATTCTTATTTTCGAACAAAATACGTGCGCATGTGTGCGTAAACGCTGTGTAGCGACACTGCCGGCCGAGGCCTGATGCTATACGGACGTGTCGCTCTTTTCGCCGCAATATTTCCGCCAAGATTGTTATGTTTTTGTAAAGTTTTATTTGTAAATTCATTGTTTATTATTATTTGCATAATCTTCTTTGCGTAAATATTTTTATTTCGTGTAAATATAAAATACTTTGAAGTTAAAATAGCGTAACCTTGTTATCAATTATCATTTATTGTAAATATGAAGTGAAAAATTCCGTTCGGACTACAAAACGTTCATATAAAACGCTGAACATATTATATATATATATACGAAATTAAAAAATAAGAGCATTTTATTATTATTGAATATTTATTTTTTTAACAATAAAACTATGAATTTAGAAACGTCTAAGATAGTGCAGTCATGACGCATATACGCATAAGCTCAACTTTTTCGACTACATTCGTAACTGTTACGTTAGCGTATGAGGCCGATGTGTAGATTTGTATTCAAGAGTCCCCGGGTTCGAGTCCCAGGGATTCTCTAACCGAAGTTTTCTTTTTAAATGTATTTTGAATTTATATACATATCGACGGCGAAGTGCCAATACCTCCTAACTGATTTTTTTTTGAGAAATTCACTTTTTTTTCGTTTTGAATTTAAAGGCGTTATTCGCATGTTTTAGTGAAATCGCAAAGTGTATTTTTATTACAACATCATTAAATTAAAATGTGGAAATACATATTACCTCCCAACTAAAACAACGTGTCTATTTTTGAACGTTTTTATCCAGTATGTGTAAATTTTTGACTTTGTCAGTTAGGAGTTATTGGCACTTCGCCGTCGATATATTATGTATTTATTATTTTTTTATAAATAATAATTAAAACGTCTACAATGTAATTATCTTTCACAGGAGAAACACAGTCGTAAATATCAACACGGAAGTTATTTCTAATGCGAAACTACAATTTAAAAAAAAACTAAAAGCACCTAACTTATTGATATTGGGCATAACGAAATAACAAATTCATCTAAAAATTGCGATGAAAATTATCACAAGCAAGATTTTGGTTTTTATTATTATTGATTTCGTTTATAATAAATAGATTCATAATATTATGTATGAATGTTAGGTAGGTACCTATCTTTGAGGCTGTTTACACATTATGCCGCAGCTGCAGCGGCACCGCCACTGCCGCGGCGCCGCTGCATCAGTCACCCTTGGATTTGTATGATGATGAACACACGGCGCCGCGGCGGAGGCGACGAGTTTTGATAAAACCGTAGCAATACTCGCCGCCGAATCATGCTGCCGCCGCCGCGGCGCCGCCGTGTGCAAGGGTTCATGCAAATCCAAGGGCAACCAATACAGCGGCACCGCGGCGGCCGCGGCGGCGGCGCCGCTGTATTATATAATTTTTTTTTATAATGTACTACAGTCGCGCGGTACGTAAACACGCGATAACCCCTCCCGCCTACAGTATTTTAATTTCATCAACCTACTTGAGTTTCTTTCTAGTTTTGTGACTGTACCTACAGTCACAAAACTAGAAAGAAACTCAAGAAGTTAAAAAAAATATTTACCTATAGGTATAGGTAAATATTTTTTTTAACCGACTTCTAAGAATGAGGAGGTTGTCAATTCGGATGTTTCTATTTTTTTTTTATGTATGTTCGGACATAACTCCGTCATAAAAATATGTAGATGGATTTGCAAAATTCTTTTTTTGTTCAAAAGAGGTTTATTCCGAAATGGTCCCATTTAAATTTCGTAAAGGTCTGATGAGGAGTTTCGGAGACAAACAACGGAACTCTTCAATACATGCCAGTTTACCCAATCACACAACATAACATCACGCCTATACCCTTTAAAGGGGTAGGCAAATGTGTTCAATAGCTTCCTGTCACTGATATTAACATAGCAATTAGTGTTATATGAATTTGGGCGGGGTAGGTACAACTAAAAAGTGAAAAATATAACTTTTTTACAAAAAAAAAACAACCGACTTCCAAAAAAATACTACAAAGTGAAAAATAAAGTCTTTAATTTCGGAAGTCGGTGTCAAAAAACGAAAATGCAGATCCAACGACACCGACTTCCAAAATTAAAGTTAATTACTTTGTGTTGTTTTTTTTTTGAAGTCCGTAGTTTTTTTTTTTTTTTGTAAAAAAGACTTTTCATTTATAAAATAGAAACACGTTGTGAATGGAATAGAAAGAGTTCAATAAAAATACATGGTCTTTTTGATCAATAGATTTAATTAAAAAAACTTATTGACGAATTCAAACAACCAAAAACAGCACAATATAGTCTCTTTGCCATATTATTAACTAAGTACTTGTACTTATTTCAATGAATATTTGTCACAAATTGCACGCTTACTGCTTACGAAACCGTCACACCGTCCGGCGTCCACTCGTCACTGCGGAGCATTCGAGACTGAGTGTAAACCGAAATCGAGGCGTGTAGGTATGATTCGCGTTCCGACCGTTTTTATGAAGATAGAATACTGTATAGATATAAATACCGTGGCGGGCGGTGCGCGGCGGCGCTGCCGCAGACACGGCATAATGTGTAAAAGGCCTTACTTACTTGACAAAGGAGAATGGGTAGACCGTACCCAGACACAAAGTTAATTGCAGCATTATGAACCCACGCACAACGGACCAAATGGGAGTCTAAGTGCGGAAAAGGGAGTCCTATCATCGTCATCATCATGCAGCATTATGAACTATGTTGATCTTTATTGCCCTCATGGAGTAGTTTGCTTAATTAATCCTAAGACAGCATGTCTGAATTCACTTGGAGAAAAAAGTTATGTGAGGAAATTGAATTGATTTATTAAAAGGAAATATTTAACCTATTCTTTCAAAACTTATTGACCTGCTAATGATGGACACTTTTTGAAATTAATGAACCTCTAAAAACTTTTTGCGCTTTTAATGATGCACTTTTTTAAATTATTGAGCCTCCTTTTAACTTAATTTAAAATAATTAAAAACGTAATTTAAAATCTTCTATTTTTTTCATTTTATTATTGATGAATGGGCGGCCCGCTTTTGACCTCGATCACGCCTGATGGAAAGCGATAGATGATAAGTGATGATATGTGATGTTATTTTTTTTATAGATTGGAAACAGTGGTACCACAGGAAGATCACGATTGTGATTGTGTGTTATTGATAAAAGTACATATTCATCTAAACGTGTACTAGAAGAAATAACGGGATAAGAGCTTGACCCACCTCTTTTAGTTTTAACGTAACTCCAGAAAAACTTCGGATTATTTTTGAATTCGTTTTCCAATCGCTTCATATAATTGTTGTAACAAAGTTTTGCTAGGTCATTACAGCGCTTAGTTATAATCTGCAGTTCAATTCTGTCTAAAGGGTTTTTGTAAATATTGTGGCGATTTCTGATCTTATTTTTGCAATTAAGTAATTTGATTAGATCTCGATTGAACCATGGTGGAAATTTACTTTTTTTTGGCACTCGCTTAGTTATAAATTTTTCTATACCTTTCTGAATAACGTCATAAAATACCTCCACCATCTCATTAACTGCCTGCTGTGCTTCAAGTAACTCATCCCAGGCAGTTTCACTCAAATATTTCCGAATTGGTATGTAACTCGTTTTTCGAAAATTAGGTCTACCGCAAGTAGTGTTATATGGGAGTTTAGCTTCCTTATTTAGAGAAATCACGATATCGAGGGGTGGATGATGCTGGTCAATATTAGCAATCGGATCCTCACTTTGACTCACTCTACACAATGAATGGTTACATAGTATAAGATCTAAAATGCGGCTTGAAGCATTACATACATTGTTAAATTGATTAAGCCTATTAACATACGTGAAATCTATCAAAGTTTGACTTAAATTGGACAACTTAAGGCATTTATCAGAATTATTGACTATACTTCAATCGATATCACCGATATTGAAATCACCTGCGATGCAGACATATGATAAGTTTAACTGTTCAAACACTGCATTACATTTGTCCAAAAAGTGTTCCAAGTACGAGATACGTACAGGTGGTGGCAGGTATACAGAACAGAGAGCTGCCCGACGTACAGATCGAGCCGCAGGTAGATCTAAAATTACCCAAAGGTCTTCACAATTACTTTCAAATTGTTCTGCTCGTTTGGAAATTATAGATTTTTTTACGGCTATCAAAACACCCCCACCTTCTTTACTACTCTGTAGACAAGAACTTTCTCTGTCCCTTCTGTATACAATGTATCTGTCGTCGAACAGCTCGCTGCTCAGTACGGTATTATTAAGCCAAGTCTCTGTAAAAATGATAATGTCATAGTTATTACAGCATACATTACGAAAGATGATAATATGCGTTTTTGTTCTCACGCCTCTACAATTCTGGTAATAAATTTGTAAATTATCGAATTTTGTATTATATTCAAGTTACAATTACATGTATTTTTAATTAAAATATAAAGTATGTTTTTTTTCACGTTAACTTATTTAGGGACTCTAGATTCTTAATGAGGATATGTTCTGACCCATCACTTTTCCTGACGAAGATTCTACCATTTCTAACCCAGACGAATTGATATCCTTTTTCTTTTGCTTGAAGTCTAGTAGCAGCATGCAGCGCTTTGTTAGAAGGAGACAAATTTTCTTGCACATATATTGGCTTCTTTTCACCAGCCAGTCCAAGGTCCGCTGTATTTAGTTTTTCGATGTTATTCTTGCCTTTATTGTAGTTAATGACAGAAGCCAAGAGTAGGTCACGAGTTCTTGGGGAGGCCAATTGGACTACGATAGAGCGCGGGCGGGCACTAGAATTTTGTAGTTTGGCTACACGGGTGCAATGATGGATATCGGTGTCGCTCAACTTGCATCCAACGACTGATCCTAGTTGCTTAACGACTGTATAGAGATTCTCCTGTTTATTTTCGGGCAAACAATGAACTTCAAGGTAAGTCGAACGTGCCTGTTGCTCCAAATAGTTGATTCGCTGGCCCATATCCGCCACTGACCTCTTAAGGTTAGTATTTTCTGTCTCTAAGTCTTTTACCGAGACTTTCAAAGCCCTATGTTCAGACTGATATTCTTCAAACTCCTGTATGTGAAAATTCAATAACGCCGTCATCTCCGTAAGTTCTTTCTTAATCGGTTCAAGCTCTTTATTTACGACATTGAGTATTGTATTGTTTATTTGACGAAGCATAGAAGCGAATTCAGCCTGTATTACTTCCTGGAGGATATCGCGTACATCATCACGAGTCACAAAGGTTGCTTCAGGGGGCGAGTTCAAAGCAGGTCTCTTGTTCCCCCTAGAGGTGGAGACATTACGGGTTGGAGTATATTCCTTTTTGGAGGTATTCGAGATGTGACTCCCGCAATTAGAACACCTCCATTTACAGTAGACATCCGTGTCCTCGGAAACTTCCGGAAGAGACAGGCACTCAAAATGATACAATTTATTGCATTTGGAACAATTAATCGATTTTTTTCCATCCTTGCTGTCTTCATTAGCACAGCATCCCCATAACAATGTTGACGAAGCCATTCTAATTAATAGTCAGTCTCACAACAATTCCAATGCCGAAATAATTATTAAAAAGAAAAAAATGTATACTGTTCCAAGCACACTATTAAAGACCCCTTCAATCTTTGTTGGTAAAAGTGCACTCTAATAAAGGCCCTGCGCAATACAACGAGCGAACTAACAGCGAGCTCGCGAGAAGAACGTCGTATGCGCCGTGCTATCTGCGGCGCTTACGCGTTTTATTATAACTGGTGAATTACTCCTGACGGTAGATGAATAACTATTTTGATACGTTTTTTGTCTAGAATTGATACACAAAGCACTAAGTCACTTATTAATTGTAGATTGTTGTTATTGATATTATTCACACGATCAGCACTTTTAGAGCACTTTTGACGCGTACCAACAATATTTTCTTAGGAGCAGTTCGAATGGGTAGTTACTCGTACAACGTATAATTTATTATTGCCGACTTTCAAAAAAAAAACACTACAAAGCTACAACCGACGATACCGACTTCCGAAATTAAAGTTATTTTTCACTTTGTAGTGGTTTATTTTGGAAGTCGGTTGTTTTTTTTTTTGTAAAAACAGTTTTTATTTAGCACTTTTCAGTTGTCCCTACCTACCCCACACAAATTCATATAACACTACTTGCTATGTGAATATCAGCGACAGGAAGCTTTAATAGCTTCC
Source organism: Luperina nickerlii (assembly GCA_963855955.1). NCBI lineage: Eukaryota > Metazoa > Arthropoda > Insecta > Lepidoptera > Noctuidae > Luperina > Luperina nickerlii. Next base: position 15,278,381 of record OY979679.1, on the reverse strand, counting down.
TGTCGCTGATATTCACATAGCAACACATCTGCCTACCACTTTTAAGGGTACAGGCGTGATGTTATGTTGTGTGATTGCGTAAATAATGCATACAAATGCGATGGCAGCGATCGCGGTTGATTTGCTGGCATTTATTGAAGAGTTCCGTTGTCTGTCTCCGAAACTCATCATCAGATCTTTACGAAATTTAAATGTGACCCTTTCGAAACAAACCTCTTTCGAACAAAAAAAGAATTTTGCAAATCCGTCTATTTATGATGGAGGTCGTCTATATAGGACCCGAACATAAATAAAAAAAATAATAATAAACAAATCCGAATTGAGAACCTCCTCCTTTTTAGAAATCGGTTAATAATTTTGTTGTCATAACTACTTGTTTCCGCGTCATCTATTGGAATACTCGGGCGTAATCGTAAATCGTATGCTGTATGTCATAATTGTGATGGGCGTCGTCGTTAGATGGCGTACGCGTCGATTGTGTATATGTGTGCATGCGTTTCTCAAGGACACTTTGCTCTACTAGTCCTCTTAATAACACTAGGGCGTGCTGCGGAGCGGTGCAGGAGCGTTGCTATTCGATACCAAATTGCTTAATCATAGTTAATACGACATTGATAACATGTGTGATTATCTTATAGATTGGATATACTATAAATTGTATCTATTAACCTTTTTAAAGTTAGTTTTTCATATGTAGGTATAAGTGCTAGATAAGCCGAGAGGGGTTGCGGATAAGTAATTACCAGCCGCACGGTTCGATCGATAAGGTTAAGGTAAGCTTGCTGCGGTTGCTCCGTCTGTGGATGGGTGACCATCTTTACATACCAAGGTTCCTCCGTGCCTCGGAAAGCACGTTAAGCGGTTGTTCTCGGCAACAACAATCAACGGGAAAACAATAACGAACAACAATAACAAACAACAACAATAACAAACAACAACAACAAACGGGAATAACAATTCGTGCATCTTTGACAGTGGTTATACTACGGGTCGTCAGAAGTCCGAAAGACGGACAACCAATCTTACCAAGGGGTATCGTATTACCCAGTAACTGGGTTTTGGAGGTTAAATAGGCAGTCGCTCCATGTAAAATACTGGTATTTAGCTGCATCTGGTTAGACTGGAAGCCGACCCCAACATAGCAAACAACACACAACACAGGAAAAGGTTAGGCAGATGATGAGGTGCAAGAAAAGCCTATCCATATCCAATTTGGTAGCTTATTTAGTTAGATGGATACAGTATCTCGTTACACCTCTGTATAAACGCCAGCACATCAATCTACCCGAAACTGTTAAATTTCCCAATCAACTTTGAACCTTATACTTTAGCGATAAAGTTGAAAATCTATTAAAGATATTTGACAGATTGTAGTAGCTTGATGTGCTGGCGTCTGTACATTGCCAGTTTTTTATATTATACTTAGCCACAGTTTTTTTTACTAGGTACAGATAGATAGACCAGGTCTATCTATATCTGAGCTTCGAAACTATTAATCCGATGGCCCGCTACCGAAAGTTCCTTCATTGATGGGAAGATGCTATTGCCGAGTCTCATAGGATAATGACATGCGGACGAAATGGCGGGCAGAAGCTAGTGTTACAATAAATAGGTCTATCTGCTATGATGCAAGAATCTGATGGGCAGTTTACAACTCAATTTCTCTTCTACACTTCACTAATAAAATTAAATAACCTATAAACATTAAGTCACATCTTTCAACAAAAGCAAATTAAAACTACCAACAAGTTTTGATTTATTGTAGAAACACGGAAAGGGTACACAACTAAACTGTCAGATCCAATAGCCCGTTATTAAGGCTACGTTCAGTCATTCACTTTACATTCACCGTTAAACTATCACTCATCGGTTACCAACTTACCATTCATCGAACGAGGGAGAATGTCGAGGCTCTCGTGTGATAGTTTTGAAGGTATTTTCAGTGAAAATCTATTTATTTTTATTTTTGTCGAAGGGGCCTGCTCTTGAACTCGATCACGCCTGATGGAAAGCGGTGGATAAAGTCTGAAAATGTATAGAACTGGAAATGTATACCTTGATATATGTATATCCTAGATAAACTATCATTATTTTTTTAATCCTAAAGTTATGTAAGTACCTAATGAATATCTGATTCTTCAAGATGATATGTTAACATGTCCCATGTCCATACTAATCCATATCTATACCTACTAATAATAAAGCTGACGACACAGGAAGAATAAAGGCTCATACAAACAGGCGCGACACGCGATATAATCGCGCGCGACACAAAGGCGCCGCTCGTTGCGCGACTTACGGTGCCATTGTGTCGCACGCGATTTTATCGTGTCGCGCCTGTTTGTACAGTGCGTGCCACGTAAGAAGAGACTTGACCCCGCCTCCCCCGCCTCTTTCCGCCGCCCCTATGACGTGACGTCCGGTCCCGTCCTGCATTCAGACCTCATACCGCTAAAGATACCTGAAATCGTGTTCTGCGCATGTCAGACCACGTGGTGTCTCAAGTCTCTTCCTACGTGGCACGCACTGTAGGAGCCTTTTGTTTGTTTGAACGCGCTCATCTCTGGAACTACCTGTCGGATTTGAAAATATATTTTCGCTGTGATACCCAAATTCTTGAGGAAGGTTATTTAATATGACGGTAGTACCCTTAGGAGCCAAGCAAAACCAAAAAAGTTAGAAAAAACGCTAAGCGAAAACAAAGTAATACCGCGGGCAGGCGATGCGATGCGATGCGACGATGCGGTGGGTCGTGGGAGCAAGAATATTCACGCGGACGAAGTCGTGGGCAAAATCTAGTCATCTAAGCTTCACGTTATTGCCCAGTGTTGCCAATGAAAGTAATTTACATCGGCTTTCATATTTTATGGCGCATTGCATTCAATTTGATGAATCAATTAATTGAACTGCTGTTTTAATATCGTTGTCGAAACAAGCCGATTTCCGAACCGGTCGTATCGTCAATAGTAATTACTGAGCGGGATTACTATAGGTACATCTAACCAATATGTGTGGTAAAAATATGTATAAATCAGTTGTTTCAGGAATGAATATTTGGGTATGTCGGATTTGTGTTTGCGAGTATGAGCTTTGTTATAATATCGGTGAGCAAAAAGCGGCCAAGTGCGCGTCGGAATCACACACGAAGAGTTCCGTACCATCATCATCTGTCTAGCCTTTTCCCAACTATGTTGGGGTCGACTTCCAGTCTAACGGGATATAGCTGAATACCAGTATTTTACATAGAGCGTCTGCCTATCTGACCTCCACAACCCAGTTACTGGTTAATATGATACCCCTTGGTAAGACTGTCAGACTTTCGGGCTTCTGACCCCGTAACGACTGTCAAAGATCCACGAATAACAGCCGGGACGTTGGCTTAACGTGCTTTCCAAGGCATGGAGGGGTCTCTGTATGTAAAGATGGTCTCCCATCCACAGAGCAACCGCAGCAAACGTAGCTTAACCTGATCGAGCGACCTGTACAGCTGTTATTATTTAACCACAAGGGTTCCGTACCACCGTACAGTATTTAACATTATTTTTTTGTTTTTGTATGGTAGGTACTGTAGAGGCTATTTGTGTAGCTCTACCTTTAGCAGTACAGGGTGCTTACTCTTCAATTTAATTCCGATAGATCGACATTGGAATTGTGACGTTTCGTACTCTTGATTTCGATGCTAGCGCCAAATGATTTTTAGATTGGGTGTCCATTTTGGAGAACTAAGTGGAATTGGGTTCGGGCTTGGCGTGGGGTGATTGTTGACAATATTGTTTTCAAGAGTACCGAATCACGTGACTGTAAAAATTAACATCGGAATCATATTGGCATCTCTTTGGAATTAAAATGAGTTTGGAGAGTAAGCCCCCAGGCTGGTTATAATTGCCGGTGTGTTCCATTCGAATGTTCAAGCAAGTATCAAATATTGAGCTGGACTCCTTTAATAAAGATTGGTCCTTGGCAGCTCTAGACAGAGAGAGGTGGAAGGAGGCCTTCGCCCAGCAGTGGGACATTCATTAATGACTAATAAAAAAAGGAGACAGTACCAACTACTTTGTAAAGAAAAGAAAAAGCTCACATTTGAATTGCTTACAAAATATAAATAAAAGTAAAAAAATATAAGTAAACATAAATATGTAATATAAAATAAAAAAATATATAAATATATAATATTATTTATAGTCATATAAATAATATATGTAATATAGTAAATATAAGTTTTGCAAAACATAATAATCAATTCTGATAAATACTGTTATCATTATTATCCAAAGGCTTCCAATTTCTCTTATTACCCAGTTTAATTAAATGCGGTCGGTCGACAATTGGATATTTAACCCTATTACGCTATATTTTACGCGGCAACGTGAAATGTGTACGCAGCCAATAAATTAACGTTTTTAAACATGTTTGCGGTAGCATTATTATTTCAAGTGGTACATTATGTACGTTAGTAATTGATGTTTAATAATTACATTTCATGCTTTGTGTACTGTCAGTTGAAATTGTGTATTGTTTCGATTATGGACGAACAGTAATAAATTGCACTTAGATATTGGAGTTGGTTGATACATTGATAATAAACGGATTCAAGTTCTTTTGTTAGCATAATATAGCTGTACATATAACGTGATTTATCATGTTGACATAACATGAATGACATTTTCGACGTGATTTTATCGGAAGAGGGCTTAGCAAATACATAATAAAAGTTTGAATTTAATCTATGAAAATACTAACAGGGTAATTTTTGTCTACAGGAAACCGCAGAAGTATGCGTCGGCACGTCTGTGGGCACCATTACAGAGCCAGACTGCCTCGGTCCCTGCGAGCCTGGTACTTCGGTCACCCTGGAGGGCATCGTGTGGCACGAGACGGAAGGTGGTGAGTTGTTACTAGCGCACGAACGCAAAGCACCGTAGCGCGCCCATCCCATACACTCTGCACGCTTATGCACGCCTAGTAAAATATACGTTCATGCTTTGCGAAACATCATCACCATCGTTATTTTTCATGCAATCGTAATCACATCACAAGGATAAAACTATTTCCTAAACAAAATAAAAGTTTAACGAAGAAGTTAATTTTCTATTGAACTACGCTTCAGAAACTTCTGAAATGGTTATTTAATTAATTTATGTATTCAATTATACATTGAATTGAATATAAGTATTATATTCCTTTAGATATATTTAAAATCCATGAAACTTGCCACGATGATGTCATAATTAATAGACCAAAAACATTAACTAAAAAAAAATTAACACGATGAATAGGTACAAATTGAAGTCCATCGATGGACCTACAAACGCCATTTAAATCATCTTGTATGAATGGATGACGAAACAAATATGATGGTGCGAAGCCATATCTAATGAATTCGGAGTAATAGAGTTTGTCAATAAATAACGTCGGATATTTAGGCCAGCAATAAATATTTATGTGTTTCCTGTTATGATGTATAACGAACGATTATTTCGTGTCAAATTCAATTTTGATAAAACGCACGCTATTAATATTTTTCTTGTAAAATATTTAAAGAATCTGACATCTACCAACAACATTCGGAAAAAAGAACTTATGCAAAAGCTTGCTGAAGAATTAGTTGTAGGAATAAAACCATAGAGTTCAATGCACATAATATGTGCGTCATTAACGTCAATATAGAAATAATAAAAGCCCCTTTACAGAAGCAATACTGGCCCGGTGATTATGATTACCGATTGTACGTCTACCTACAGATTTTTGTCGCTCGTCATTCGTATTTCACGACTGCCATAATCGTCTCGTCCTTTCTCAGTGTTTTATATTTATTTATACCTCACAATCCCGAACTGGCAATTAATATTAAAATATTCATGGCACACATAAAACTGTGGAATCAATGAGACTCCCTACATAATTACTGGGCGCTTATTAGCCGGAGATAGCATCGCGGAATATTTAATAACCCGCCGAACCGATACGAGGGCCTTTACACCTTTTATGCTCGCCTGGTAATATAAAATGCCCCGCAACTCTTTAGGGTAAGTAAATAAATTCTAAAATGGCCGGTAATCTCATTTATATAAATTATTGTTATTACGTTTGCGATGAAATCAATTCTCACTGCGAGTCTTTATTTATTACATATTTTATTTTTGGTATTCAGACATTTAATTTCAAGCCGGAGCAATTCGATTGTTCTCACCGAATAAGTAGGGTCAAAGATCCAATATTGGAATCGCGGGAATTTTATGAATCCTTGTTTAATTTGTTTGCATGATTTATTTTATTTCGAACATTATTATGGGATCATAAAGTGATCACATGATGATGTTCGAAATAAAATAATGCTTATCCATAAGATGTGATCGTCCATCATTAGGATGAAAATAAAACAGACAATGTAATACGAGAGCACACGTCTCGAACGCCATTAGAGGGCCAGGGCACGCAGCACAATGCCGCTCCCCCGTAGCCGCTCGTAATTATTATAAAACACGATAATAAATCACCATCTGCTCGCTTCTGTTGCCACTTTCCAAATTTATCCGGGCGATGGACGCACGCGGGGATCGGGCCGCGGGGGAGGCAATTCACGCCCTTCCTCTTCAGGCTTATTTATTTTCGGCTAATGGCGCCGAGAAGCTTACGGAAATTAAATACTGTTTACTGTGCGACTCCGACCGCGTTATAATTTTATTACGGGCTCACGTGTAAAATAATCGAATTATGAAGTTTGCTCATTTACTTACACGGGCGCGGGCTGCTGTACCGCTCTCGTCGCAATAAATTCTCCATAAGTCTAAAAGTCCGGGGCATATCGAGCGGCATCTGGTGCTCGGCTACCGCTCAAAAAACGTCCTCAGAGACAGGTTTACGAGGCTCGTTCCTACCACGGCACACAGCACACAGTACAGTGTACGTGCTAACAATTAAGCGGAGGCTACCCAGTACACGCCGTGTTGCATTCCATTCCACTAATTAGTGGATGTATTTTAATATTTATGCTTCGTTTTCGAGTTTCGGTTTATGTCTCTTTTATGAAGCTTATTATGGAGCATTTTGTATCTGACACATAATAATCCACAACTTTTTTGTGAGAGGAACATGTTAAACGGGTTTTATCATTCCAAATGTGGTTCTTGGACTACCTTCCATTTTAAGAGAAAAGTTTACTTTACCAGGTCGGCACCATTGAATGGATGTAAATGAAATCGTCGGAACTTTGTTTGTCTCGGTGTGGGAAACAATGGGCGAGTCTGATTAGTGCCGTCGACCAACGCGACGCTCGCTGCCCGCCTGCCACTTTGCCCTCGTGCTCGACGCCCACTCCGCTATTTTCTGTTATTAACTCAATCGATTTAGTCAAACATCAAAAGAATGCTGGCTGGTAAAAAACAACAAAACAATCAAGTTTGGGTTTTTGTTTTGACATGACTGCCCAACGCGATATTAAATATTGCGTGCTTAAATCAGTCTAATCTCCAAGTTTAAGATTAACTTTGTGGAGTGCGACTTATACAAATATTGACGTAGTAAGAGATTTGTGAGCGACGAAGTTGGAGGGGTGTCGAGAACAAAGCCGGCAAGCGGCGGCGGGCAGGAGCAAAGTGGGGGCGAGGGCACGACAACTATTAGGCCGTTGATTACCGCGGCCGAGGTGTAATTAGCAACCACCTAAATGAACCTATTTCGCTCGCTGCTTTCCTGGTAAAATGTTCAGCGACTTAATCAAACGATAGCCGGATAATCTGTGGTTTAAAATGTAAGCCGAAATTATTTATGATGTTTAAGGGTTAGAATTTAGGCTCAATTTGTGTAGGCTAATGAAATTTTCAAAATTTTGTTAAAACGACTTATAAATACCTAGCTATTTTTGCAAAGGGTGATTTGGCTTAAAATTTGGGGGCACGGTAGTGCGCCCACCAAGACGAGCGAAGCGAAGCGCAAGGGCACTACCTACCTTTTCTCGAAGCGCTTCGTCGTTTTTTTGAACCCTCATAACTTGGGTTTGGACTATACCAGCCGGTCGATTCTGTAAACATCTCACCGTGAAAACTTAGGTGATGTGATTTTGTTTTTGCTAGAAATTGACACTATTGACAGCTCACTCCACGCTCACTTCTTCTAAGTTTTCACGGTGAGATGGTTACAGAATCGCACTGCAGATAATCAAAATTCTCGGGATATGATGTCAATAGAGGACTTATTTTTAGTAAATCGCACCCAAAAAAAAAAGTTTTTTTTTTCCACAAGTGACTTACACATAGATCTGAAATCCCACCAAAAACGTTTTCATGTAAAATGTTGCCAAGACGAGACCACACAGTCAAAAAGATAGAGCCAAACTTCTAACTCTACACGTCCTAACTCTACAAGCCCTAACTTCACAAACTCTACAGTGTAGAGTTTGTGACGGCCAAGCCACATATTTTCACTAAGGTGTAGAGTCTACACCTTAGTCAAAATATGTGGCTTGGCCGTCACCAAATTTTTCGTCACCGTTTCGACACCATCACATGGGCGTAAGGTAAAAAAAATATTCACTGTTCATTACTTTTCTGTTATACAATAGTTCTTTTAGTAACGAAACGGCCAAGCCTCATATTTTGACTACGGTGTAGAGACTAAGGTGTAGAGTTTGTGAAGTTAGGGCTTGTAGAGTTAGAACTTTGGCTCTACATGAGATCTGCTAACTTTTTGACAGTGCGAGCCATATGTGGTCTCATCTTGGCAAAATTTTACATGAAAATGTTTTTGATGGGATCTTATTTCTACTTATAGGTACTTACATCGTTTTTTAGTCAGACAGATTGACAACAAAAATGAACTTTGTCAAATCATTTTAAATAAGTAATAAACAAAATAAAAAAGGAAGCAAATTAAATTGAACAGCCTACCTACTGCAATTCGCGAACACATTCAACAATGCAGATCAGATACCTATTGATCTATTGTGTTCAATTGTGTATGGCTGACATAGAACATAATAGATAAACTAGACAATTTTGTTACGAAACGATCGTCATCGCGTGTTCAAAAACGTTACTTTCGCGTACATATGTATGACACAAAATTATTGATGTACAAACTATTTGGTCGTCCCCCTGTCGTTAACAAACTAACAAGTAGGTAGGCAGCAGGCACAGGCCGCACGCGGTTGAGCCATTAGTGTCGTTCCAACAAATCGAAACGATTACACGCAGGCAAACAGTGGACCGACGATCTCTAATTTAACTTTTCCGTGACCGGTCGGCCGTATTAATAATTTACAAGGGGATTTCACCCCTAAATAATAAAAGTGCGGAGCGCGCCCAACGATTTCCTTTAGGAAGTTGCGCTGCGCACCATCTGCTCCGAGCTACTTTTTAAATATTTCTGACAACCTGGGGCCCAATTCTGTAAAATAACCAACTTCTCAATAGTGTGTCGGTAGTGTGTCAGAGGTGTCTCAATAGAATAGTCATTGACATTCGGTATTCTACAAAATATTTATGGTCATTGACTTGCCACTGTAATGCCATTGAAACGCCATAGTAAGACTATTGTAATAATTGGTAGTCTGGTCCACTATAATGTGTCAATGGCTTCGTGATGACCAAAGTTACGGTAGTCTGTAATATTTTTAAGTGTATTTGACAGCTGTTGTGTCTATCGTGTTTGAATAGTGTTTTGGCCATCGAATCGCCATTATGAAGCCATTGAACAACGACACCTCTTTTCGCTATTGTTTTGTTTCAATTTGTTTTTTTTATTTTTATTTAAAATAATTGTGTGCGTGCGTGTGTGCGTCTTACGTAGTCAATTAATAAAGTGGACGTATTTCGCCACAATGAGGCCTTCTCTATATACTTTGCGGTGGCGTATTTTGGCATTGGCTTATAGTGCCGACGCCGACGTTTGCTCTTGCGGCAGCGCCGCAAATGAGATAGGAAGCATTATACAGTGTTTTTGTTTTTTATTATTACAAATGACATGGATGGATGGATGGATGGATGGATGGATGGATGGATGGACGGACGGACGGACGGACGGACGGACGGCCGGACGGACGGACTGACGGGCGGACGGACAGACGGACGGACAGACGACCGGAAGGATGGCCGACGGTCGGACGGACAGACGTACGGACGGATGGACGGACGGGCCGCGGACAGACGGGCGGACAGACGGACGTCTGGACGGACTGACGGACGGGCGGACGAACGGACAGACGGACGGACCGCGGACAGACGGACGGACGGGCGGACAGACGGATGGCCGGACAGACGGACGGACGGATGGACGGACGGGCCGCGGACAGACGGACGGACGGGTGGACAGACGGACGTATGGACGGACTGACGGACGGGCGGACGATGGACAGACGGACGGACTGCAGACAGACGGACGGACGGGCGGACAGACGGATGGACGGACGGGCAGACGGCCGGGCGGACGGACGGACCGACGGACGGATAGACGCACGGACGGACGGACAGACGGTCAGACAGATAGACAGACAGACAGATAGATAGATACACATCTATAACGGTTGATCACTACTTGGCGGGGTGTGTCTCATGGTTGCACCAAATGGGAGTCCAGCTCAGCATATGCCAGATACAATACCTGACGCTGGTATTCTGCTGCATCCCGTTAGTGACACACGGATGTCGAGAAGACACATCTGAGTTTCAACAAAATGGTACCTACATAGTGCGGCGCGTAATTATAAAGGTGGTAAGTACCCACAGTTGACTGTTTATTGTCCGGTTAAGTAGTCACGACCTCTCGAGGTCACCTACGAGATGCCATAAAAAAAAAAAAAAGTTGGATGGCTGGATGGATGGATGTTCTTTAGCATTGTTGTGATTTGAAAGTTTATGAAACAAAAAAGCGACAATAAAAAGAGACATGTAAATTCATAAGATTTAACGTGGGAGAAAATGAGATAGGAAGCATTGTACAGTGTTTTTGAAGGTGTCACTTCTACCACGTGTGAATTACATGCTGTTTTTTTTTTCAGAGACTAAAAATTATCGTGATAAAAATCTTATTTTTTTAACAATATACGCATCTTTTTAGTGAAATTTGATGTTTTCTATAATAAAACGTTTTTAGATTATTAAAGAAACCCTTATTATAAAGTTTTAATTGATAAAAATAGGATTTCAAAAAGTGGTAGGTTTGGTGTACCTCTGTAGATTTTTGTTAGCAACACTGAAAACTATTGTACTGCCACACTATCGACATACAATCGACACACTACTGAGACACCACTGAAACGCCATTGAAGTTTTTGCAGAATGCCAAATTTGCAACAGTGGCAACATAATGTCTGTAGTGTGTCGATAGAGTGTCAATGGCGTGTTGGTTAACTTAAAGTTACAGAATTGGGCCCCTGGTATTTCGTTTTATTAGTCGGCTTCGTACGATGGTTTCCGTATTTGTTATTTCTTTATGGCGCGAGTTTTTATATTCACACAACACATTGCGGGTTTTTATACACAAGAATTTATCGTACACGTAGCGTGTGAACGTTATAAATGATTTACGCGTTCACAATAGAAAGCAAACACGAGATTTTAAACATAACTAACCGTAGACAAAGTGGTAGCATGGCGGTTGTTCAATAATAAACGAATGATCGCCTCCATTGTCTCATTAGTCACCGAGCACGTCTCCTTGTTACAATAACTCCACCATTTTATGCTAATAGCTTATAGAGAAATGCTTTATGTGTTCATTGTTTAGTGGAACAATAAATAATATCTGCGAGCCGTGGAGCACTTGTACCCGCATTATACGGGTCACTTCTTAATATCAATTTTATTACACATTTACTTTTTGTTTTTCCACGAAACAAATTTATTTTTGAAGCTCGCTATCAATTTATTTGGGATAATGTTTTTGAAAGTTAATGGAGCGTTTCTTATTATAATAAAACTCGAATTCAAAAAGCGTGAATCTCTATTTAAGTCGTTGTGACAATAATCATTCTTACTGATTCACTTTTCGTCTGTCAATTAAAAATAGATGCTAGTAAACTATTTTGGGCTTCACAATACAAGCACTATTGCGATGATCAACAGACCAACGGACGGATCGTAACTATTACATCTACGACCAAATGTACTGCCAATTTTGTTATCACGTAATTCTACACAAAAATGGCCGCTTCAAGTCGGCCGCAATAGCGTATGTGGGCGTAGTGGCGCATTTAACCTGAAACAGCTCACCAGAGTATCACTGCCACCGCTACGACCATAAATCAGATTTCACAGTAATTTACTAACAATGGTATTACGCTTCACAAATTAAAATACTTGCCACAAATGCAAAGCGCTTGCGTGTTGACGTCCTCACCCAAATGTATTGAAAGCGAACTACGGATGTACTTAGTGTGATACTTGTTTACAATCGTTAACGTAGTTGTGTATGTTTATCATGTGTCTCTGTCAGTAGAATAATGTAAACTTCTTCAGTGTACATCATAAATTCGTGCAGCAACGCGGCCAAGCTATAAAAATGTATTAATATGCTGCAAACAATGTTAGTAGTATGTGAGATCATAACTTATGAGACGCGCACTGTGCGGATACTCCGCTGCTTCGAAATTGTTGTTGGCACCCGAGAAATATGGCGCTCCGCTGTATGGAACCTATTTTACGATATAAAGCTAAATACAACATGTGAATTTGTGAACAGATGTCTGCATCTGCAGCCATAAACCAAAACTCCTCATACTACACTACTGCGTCGTTTTAAAAACATATACTATACATATTTACAATTCAACGAGACCGCCACATAAAATCGAGTCAACGAAAAAGCTCGCCAGGGATTAAAAAGGGATGGTCCGGGGCTCTCACTTTTATCTCAATTTGTTGCTCTTGTTTACGAAAAACATTTTGGGGACAAAGAGAAGATTAAACCGCTCTGAATTACAATAAGGTCCTAAGCCGCGGTAGGTGACATTATAAATTCACAATGAGCCTTTGGTTTCTACAATAAAATTGTGATGGCGGAATGTCCTTTAAAGGCGAAAAAGTGTCGCAAATAGAGGGGTGAAATTGATTAATTAAATTTGCATAAGTTGGCACGCTAGCACGATAAGCGGGCGAGGTAAGACAGTGCGGGCGCGGGAGAACGCGGGGAGGCCTGCGGGCGCGGCGGAATGTGCGGCGGAGTCACGTCCGCGCCGCGCGTCTCCTGCATCCCCAATATGCAAATGAGTGCTCCCGCGTGACAAATTGGATCCGAGGCTGCCGTCGCGTCGCCGCCGATAACTTGACTGCACCAATTTCGTTAAAGCCGTATCTTCTTACACAGTTTAAAACTAATCCCATTACACGATCGACAGAACACGTATACAAGAAGCCATATATTTATCGTTCCGTGATATTGTTACAGGTGTACTAGTAGTCAATGTGACGTGGCGAGGGAAGACTTACGTAGGAACATTACTGGACTGCACGCGACACGACTGGGCGCCACCGCGGTTAGTATCACAGAGTACTTTTACTATACGGGCATAGAGATCCGACTTCACGGGTTTTTCAAGCAATGGACACCAGCGACATCTATTTTTCTCAGTTGACAACTTTATCTTTATATATATAGCCTTGAATCTATAGCGCCCACAATTAGTGCTCAGGTTATTTTTAAAGCTTGCTCGTCCTTTTTTAGTGTTTTAAATTAATGTATGGATTAAATAAAATGTATTTAAAACCATTAATAAGATAATCCATACATTAATTAAAAAATAAAACATCATAAACTCATTATGTGATTACATTTATTTAATCAAATATGAGGCCTTTTACAGTGTTTTTTACAGTAATTTTTAGCCATTACTTGGTATTTATCAGTGTCGCTGATAGTATCTTGCTTTCCAGTAAGAATTTTATTGATTGTTTTGCAATAATTAAATACAAAAAATCTTATAGATAAATTTATCATATACTGTTGCAATTTTTTTTTATGTTTAACACATTTTAAACATTTGAAATCCGCTGAAATATATAATAATGTTTTTATATATTCTCCAATATTATTTATTTCTAAATTTTCTTTTAACTCATCTGTAATGATGTCCTGGAAAGCAGAAACAAGAGTGATCACCGACTTAGTAGGACTGCAAAGCCAACGTTTCTTCGAGTATTCTCTATAGCGTATGTATTCTAATTCGTTTTGATCTATTAGATCTTCACTGCATTTGGAGCAATTTTTATATATATTTTTTGATTTTTTTACTATATATCCGCTCACATACTGTAATGGAGCCATAATTTTGGGATCGGCTTTTTCCTCCAATGGCAGCACGTTTGTATTTAATATTTTATTTAAATCAATATTGTGTGTAAGCTTGTTGGCTTCGCAGTCCTTATTTGTAACCAGAGTAACTAAGGCCTCACAATAATCTTTTTGGCAATTCGCACCCGGGGCATGAACGCTGGAGAGGTTATTTACTAACAAAACTGCATAGGCAGATTGAAATGCATCCGGAGTTGGATTGACGTTGCGGCACCCGTGGCTTCTGATTGCGCCAAAAAAATTTTCAAGTGGATCTTGATTCAGGTGCCGCATCCAAACTGATGTAACATTATATTCTTTCTCTAATTTTTTTACAAGTATTTGTATACCTTCCAGCGTCCACAACCAATTATTTAATGTCGGTACATTTTCCGAAGAATCGCCCTTATAAAATTTCATATTTTTCAACATTTTTTTGAATTCCATCCATTTTTTATGGTGTACTGAGTTAGGTTTCACCGGTTGAAGCAGTGGCTTCGAATATTTCTTTTTATTTGCATAACTGCCGTTGACCGAGTCAAACAACTCGTCGAAAAAAAGCAGCAAATCTGCAGTATCTTTGCATCCTTCTGGCAAAATTCCTTTGTCTGAAAAGAGAAAAAAAGAAATTATGAAAAATCTCATTGTTTTTAACTCAGGAAGTTTTGTTATTATTTATGTAGATTACAAATTACATAATCATTTATACGAATCAGAACACAACAGCACTTTTATAGCAGAATAGCCTCTGCCTGTAATTTCATCTGCGAATCCCATGGGAACACATTACAGTGTCTCTCAATCTTTATCCAAATCCGTTCAGCCGTTTTTACGTGATTGAGTAACAAACATAAACTTTAAATTTCTTTACAAATCTCATAATTAGTATGATAAATTGAACCATTAAAATTTAAGCACTCATTCCCCCTGTACTTTATTAAATATTTTTTAAATCTATAATTACTTGTGCTCCAGTTCAATCACCATGATATATATTCAGAGAAATATTAAAACATATTTATTTATTTAAACTTTTCGCACAAAAAGGTACAGTCAGCAACAAAAGTCGATTAACACTTCCGTTTTTTGATCTCAGTTATTGAGCAAAATATGAACACTTCAGTTTTTTTTTAATTTCAGTTATTGAGCAAAATATTTGTTCAAAATTGCATTGTACTTCTGCTGCAATTTTGAACAAATGTTTTGCTCAATAACTGAGATTAAAAAAACTGAAGCGTTAATCGACTTTTGTTGCTGACCGTACAAAGGCGGACTTAATACCTTAGGCATTCTCTACCAGTCAACCAAGGGTGGTGAAGAGATATATTAATACAAACCTGCTAAGTATCCCATATTCGACGCCACTGTTTGACTAAATACCTGAGCTGCATATTTCACTTTCATTTTGGCAATTTTTTTCCTATCAATATGACTTTCGGTTAATTTTGGAACCAGTCGGATACCTTTATAGGCTGGATTCTCTTTCATTAAAAGTTCTAAGTGATGCCACTTTGCGGTTTTGCTCTTGCCATTTAATTCAAATTTTAAACTTTTTGTTAGTAAGTTATTACGTATGCCCTTCAACAAATGTGGCGGATCATATAGTGGAATTATTTCTTGTTCATTTACTTCAATTACATTTTCTTTAGGGATTTCTCCTCTTTGAAAGCATTTTCTTTTTACTTCGCCTGTTAAAATTTTGATGGCACTTCTGTTGTTGGCGCCCTGATCACAAACAGTTGCCAACACTATAAATCCAGCGTCTTGTAATTCCTTTATTACAATTTTAATTTGTTTTGCCAGTTCTGGACCCTTAGTTGCTCCTGAAGAAAATGTATAAGCAACTGGCTGCTTATAATTTCTAATAAGCCCACGTACCATAAAAACTTGAGCATGATCCGCAAAAATTGGGCGCGTTTCTTCTCCATCTGTTACAAAGCCCATTACAGTATCTTTTCTCGTATTAAAAGTGAGACTGGGTTTTAAAGACATTTCATCAAAGAGCATTATGCATAGTCGGTCTTCAGTTCTCATTTTATCTGTTCTTGCCTTTAATTGGGCAAACACATTCTTATTTATACCTGCACTAATATTTGCTTGATTCAAAAGGGTCCCCAAAGTTTGTGGAGAAGGCAGTATAAATATTTTTCTCAGAAATCTGTATGCCTTTGGGCTTTGCTTTAATATGGACAATGAGGCAATTTTTTCTTTTTCTGTAAATCTTCGCCCTTTCTCTTTCTTCTTGTTCTCCCTAAACTGCATTAGAGTTATTAACCTTCCTGTACTTGGCATATTTTCTAATGCGTTTATAAATTTAACATTTGTAAAAAAATTCTTAGCACTCTTCAATTCTGCTGCTTGTTTTTTAGAGTTGTTTTTGTATTTTGACAGTTTCATCTTTACATCAACTAATTTCATATAAAGTTCTTGTTCAGGTTTGGTCATCTTTGATTTCAAAAATGTCTTTTTCAAAGCTTTGCTTGCTGAAAATTAAATAAAAATAGTTTTATGTTTGCTTTGATGTGTAAAACAAATCAACTTGTGTTAAGGTCTATGAACTACATAGAAATATATTTAAAGGCTTTTTAATATATTTAAATTCTTACCAATGTTTCCTTTCTCCATTGGAACTGGTGGTATTGAAATATTTATTTCTTGTTCTGGATTTTGGAAATCAGTACATACTGAAAATTGAAACAACATGCTAGAGGTATAATTTGGTTTAGGGATACCCAATACTGTGAATGGGATATTTTTACAATACAAATTTTGTGCAAAAAACTGTTAGGCCGTGTTTATACAAGACAAATTCATTATATTGTCTCAGCAATAAGGTAGGGCCCTATTGCTGAGACAATGTTAAGGTTTTTGGGAAGGGCCCTTAATAAAAATAACATATCTGGATTTTAATAATAGCACTTCATTGTTTAATTAAACAAAGATTACCTTTAGAAGTAGACGGCAAAATGTTTGACACATTTTCAATTGATTTCAAAGGTCTTCTTTCTGTTGAAGTAGTAGTGAACTTGAGTGTTGATAGGCCTGTAAATATAATATTCAGATCTAAATCACCTAAGTACCTATATTAATTTTATTTATCATTTTATTTTTTTAACATTAGTCTAATATCTGTGAATGTTATTTACTCACCTGGCAAATTTACTGTTGGCACAGCAATACTGCTGAGACGATTATAGCGGCAACAATATTTGAGTTCAAAATGAGTATGACAAACTCGCCGATTTTTGTATATGTACTCATTACTGAATTTCAAGATGTCCCCACCAATATTAAAGATCCATGACTGGAAGCGATCCATATCCTTTGCAGGGTTTGGAAAAAGATGCAGGACAGTGTGGGAATCTGAAAAATTGAAGACATAAAATTTAAAACTTTTATTATGAAAATGATGATTCCTAATTTTTAAGCAATCATTAAAATATTTACAACTTTGACCTTACTGTCTAGAAGCTAATATCACTTTGTCCTCCAAATAACCTCAAATTAAAACTTAATTCCAAAATATTATGTTAACAGCAAGGACTGATAGCATTTGCATACACTTTTGGAAATTCCAACATAATGAGAGTGTAAAATACATGAAGATAAAGACGTATGTCAGTTTTCTTACTATCGCAACATCATCATGTCAGCCCTTTTTTCCCATAGCTGGATACAGGCCTCCCCTATAGTTCCACAATGAACGGTCTTGGCCCATTTTTTGCATTATAATCTCACTTCAGCGTTAAAACACAGTCACCAAGGGGGTGATCTTAGTACATACCAAAATTCCCGGAACACCCAGGGACACAGCATTTTTTCTCGGAAGACATGATTATGCACTTGTCGTACTGCCGTCAACAATATACACAAGGCACTGGAGTCACTATCTCAACACAATGTACTAGAATAACTGTCTCAACACAATGCACTGGAGTCACTATCTCAATTTCAGTCACTAAACAAGCTATCAGCGTAGATTCGATACTAGTTTGGAGGAGCAGGGGCTCGACTCAACAAACAGCATGGAAACAACACAAGAATATCTTGGAATAGGATCTGAAGCACAAAATGCAGGAAAATAACGAACCGCACCAAACGGGAACCGAAATTTTTCTGCAATGTGACATTGACATTGTGTCATTGTGACATAACGACATGACATGGGAAAAGTAATGTTACCAGTAGACGTAATTCTAGAATTCTACTACTCTGTTTGGAATAATTTGTAACAGCATACAATTCTTCAAAAAAACATTATATCATCTTCAAACTAAAAACGTAATAAAATTAATGACAAGTTAAAGTGTTTATTGATTTTAATCTTAAAAACGAAATAAGTACACACACATGCACTAAACTACCATTATGGTAGTAAAGAATAATAGGGTCGTGATGTTAGGAAAATAACCCGTCTAAATTATATTGTCCGTCAATGGCTGAACTTACCGTACAATATTATATTCATTTTAATATGTCTGTTTAATGCTATAGTAGCGTACTCTATATCCATCAGATCGAAACTCTCGCGATATAATACTACTAAATGAAAAAATACTTCGATAGGAAGATTTTTAAGTTACATTTGGTACTCCACAATTTTTTAGTATATTCATCCAAGTCCTGCCAGGCTTTTAGTTAGAAGTTTGATGGCCCTGGTTAGTATTTATGCGACTGTGCGCTCAAACTCTAATGTACACGAACGGGGAATACTAATGCCGCTGGGAATAACGCGTAGCGAGCTCACAAGAAGTGGCTCAATCTGTTACAAACACCGTGTAATGCCCGTGCTCAGTCACGTATGTCTAAAGTGAGTCGCAAAAACGTGAGCAGAAATTCCTGAATAGAGAAACCAGGAATATCTTTACGTAAATAATGACGCCATTGATATTCATGGGTTTCCACGAGTTTGTCGGTTCGATTGTCGGAAGGTTAAATTTCATATAAAGTTTCATATTATAATTCCATAGGTTTTGCGACTCGCCAACGGAGGAGTTGGATGCGCGGACGCCCAAGGGTCGAGGAGCGAAGCGTGGTCGCGGCGCTGCGCCGACTGACATGACGAACTTCACCGAGACACGGTCCTCGGTACATAGCAAGTTACGGAATGGTGGCGCCAAGGGACGAAGAGCACTACCTTCTCCTACCCCCTTCACGCCTCCCAGACCTGACTCGAAAAGAAAACGCACTTCGGACGCGGAGGACCGACCTCCGACGCCGAAGGCAAAACGTCCGCCTCCCACACCGTCTTCCCCTCCCCCTGATCCCGTCCTATTGGAGTGTCCAGAGCCAAACTGTTCTAAGAAGTACAAACACGCGAACGGTCTTAAGTACCACCGATCACACGCACACGGCTCGCCCGACGACGACGAGAAGGACGGCTCAAGTTCTGAGCAAGAGGAGCCGGCGACGGAGCCAGCCTCGCCGGCTCGGCCGCCGTCCGCGCCGGCGACGCCAGCTACGCCTGTCAAGTCGCCAACGCCGGTTAAATCACCTGATGCCAAGGTTGACAAGTCACCGGAGAAGTCTCCTGAGAAGCCTGAAGTGGACGCGGAGTCGCCTCGGCTGGAACAGCCTCGGTTCGCTGAGGAGTTCATTACGGCGTCCGAACCGCCCCCGGTGGTGGACCGACCGCAGACTCCGCCGGCGCCACCTGCAACGCCGCCTGATACACTGCCCACACTACAACCTACACAGTTTAAGGTAAACTTCAGAACCTACTTGTAAATGTCTACTAGATTTTCGTACAATACATGACCAAGTAGGACCTTGTACCAGTTTTCGGAGCGTCGATAAAGCTTTCCAAAACACAAATCGATGTTTTTATATTGCTGTCCAGGTGAAGCCTCGGTCAGCACTAATGGCGGAGGAGCGCAAGTCGACGGAATCTCCCGCAGAAGAGTCGCCGGGCAAACGGCGCGCGCGGCGGTCGCCGACGCCGGGCGTCCGGTCGCCGGCCTACTCCGACATATCGGACGACGCCGCACCGCCGGACGCACCGCCGGATGACCCCGCGCATAGGCCCTACCCGGTTTATCATCAGGTACGAATTCCCCGTTTATAATAGGAGTTAGGAAACTGAGCCCAAAAGGTTATGGAGTGGCGATCGCGTACCGGAAGTCGTGGTGTTGGAAGGCCTCGCACAAAGTGAACCGATGACCTTGTGAAGGCCGCAGAAATCCGATGGATGTAAGAAGCAGAGACCCGGTCGATGTGGCGATAAAGGGACACAAAGATCACATCCACACCAATGACCTTGACCGCTACTAGAAAAGATAAATCTTTGTTAGCCATATTCATGCCAGACATTTGCCCCTTCATAACAAAATAATGTTAGAAAACTTTTGTTGTGGTTATTTCAGTTCTACGGCCAGCCGTCGTACATGCCGCCTTCGCACCCTCCTCCCGTGCCTCCTCAGTCGTCCGACAAAGGCAAGGAGGATCTCTCCAAAGGAGACCCCAAAGGCGACATGAAAGTGAGTACTTTTAGGGCTTACCAAACACTTACCGCAAGACAATATTTGACGACTTCACGCTATTTTGGATTATGAAAAATTTTACTTTAACCTACCCTGCAAATGATTATGGTAGAAAGAATATGCTCCTTATTAATATGAAAGGGGAAGAGCTTGAATTCCAATATTCTGAAACTTATGATAAAAGCATTGAGACTGAGAGATGAGCATTCCGAATATACCTACTCGTAAGTACCTAAGTAATGAGATTTATGATTTGGTTCAGAATTCGATGATATCTACTGCCGTTAAGATTCGCTGGCATTATTATTTATTTTAGTCTGTCTGGAAGACTTGTAATATTATTTAAGTATTGGCTATCGCTTCCCTCCTCTTATCTTCACCTTCTTCATCTTTCTCAGGACGGCAAACCCGATAACGGACCTCAAAAAGTGTTACCCCAACATTTCTACCCTTACAACTACGTCCCTAACTTCCCTTACAACGTGGAACCTGGGGGGCCACCACCAGGTCCTCCTTTAGAAGACAAGAGTAAGGACAGTGACCGCTCGAAGACGACCCCTAGTCCTCTAGATAAGAGCAAGCGTCAGGAACAGCGTCCGCCGGATGGCAAAGAGAATCCAGCGCGGCCGAATGATAACCATCAGATATTGAAGGAGAGTATTGAAATGAAGGCGCAGATGGGACCTTACGCCTTCCAGAGACCGCCGCATGCGAGAGAAGAGGAATTGAGGAGGTTGGTGTTGGTATCATTTTATAATAATTATTCATTTTATTATTATTATTCATTTTATTATTATTATTTTTTATTTCAGTTTGAGTTGTTTTTTTTCTGTCTTTCATCAATCATTACATTCAGTCATATTATTATAATTAAGATGACTTACGAAGACACTGAAATAACTGAGACGAAATAACATGACCAACTGCTTAAGTCATTAGATTAAAGAAAATTGATCCCGTTAAAGTTGTGCTAGTGCTAAATCTTTATGAAAGTACTTATTTCCAGAATTTAATGAGGCTTATGGGTAAAGTTTCACAATTGATGTTACATCATTAAAATGTCCGACAACTTTTGATTCCAGATATTACATGAGTTTAGACCAGAGAAGAAAAGAGGGGGGTAGCGATTCCAAGCCACCCGGAATGCCGCCAGGGGCCAGCGGGGCCCCAGGGGGCCCAGGGGCCCGCCCGCCGCCACAGCCCGCACACAAGCAGCCCTCCAAAGACAAGGAAGATAAGCCTAAAGAGGAGGTCAAGGTAACTGATTTACTTTGAGTTGTGAATACAGAGTTGCCAGGAATAAAATGTCCTAACAGAGAAAACAAAATGCTTTCACCTTAAACGGTCAAAGGTTTTTACCAGTAAAAAATAACGGTTTATAGTGCGATTACTATGGGTACCTCGTCTATAACGTAGTGTGCCTGGCAACCTTGTACCATACTGTGACATAACACCATCAGGCTAGCCCCTCCCCAACCTCGTTGGCTCCGGCTGCCTTCTAACCTAACCTAATTTTAGACGGAGCAACAGCCGCCTGACCAGCACTACCCACTCTATGGCAGAAACCGATACCCTAAGGTTAGATACCAAATACCAGATACCACCACTTTTAGACTTTGCGTGACGACGAGGGAACTCGATGCGAAATGATAAGGTTGCGTTAACCGTGGCAGCGGCGTGTGGCGTGACATTTAGAATTTTAGATGCACCTTGCATGCGCCGCTATCGCTTAAATGGCTACCGATCCAAGACTTGACCTCCGCAACCGTTTCTTAAATTCGTAGTTTGATCGATTTGCACGATAGCCTCGACCTGTAATGTTGAGCGCCTGATTGCCGAGCGAGTTATAAGCTTGCGGCAAAGCATACTGCACTCAGTTACATTTGGAACAATGTAGCTCACAATAGCGCAGTCTCGCGATCTGAAAGCGAGCTTTACCGGCGAGCCAATAAGACCGCGGTAATGCTCGCTTGTGGATTTGTCGATCTATTATGTAAAATCTTACCATGAAAACTTGGGTGAAATGAAGTGAACATGCATCCCATCACCATCACGTTACTTCACATAAGTTTTCACAGAGGGATCAGGCCCATTATGTATTCGAACGCCACATAATAGTCAGTATCAAACGGCTCGTCTAAACCCATGTGTTCTCTTCCAGGTGAAACAAGAAGGCCAGAAGCCGACGACGGAGACGCAGGGCCCGCCGCCGCCGCCCACGTCGCAGTACTACCTGCCGCCCTACATGCAGCCGCCGCACTACGGCGCGCTGCCCTTCGACCCGGTGTATCGCGCGCCGCTCAGCCCCATGCTGGTGAGCGGCTTCGGCGGCGGCTGGACCGTGCCGCGCTACCACGCGCCCGAGGACCTGTCGCGCCCGGGCGGCGCGGCCAAGCTGGACCTGCTGCCCGGCGTGGGCGGCCCGGGTGGCGGCCACGGCCCGAACTTCGCCTATGGCGGCGCTCCACACAAGATACATGAGTTGCAGGTTGGTTATCGTAGTTATGATGCTAGCATGAAAGGAAAACAATAACCAACCAAAAATGTATAATTAATTTCACAAATTCAGAGCCCGGTTTACTACTGAGAAGTTCCTGAAGAAAACAGAAACTAATATAAACAGGTCTGGCTATGGTCAGACAGTGTTTGCTCGACCACAGGTCACCCCGAGAATTGTACTCAGGATTAAGGGCGAGGCCCGTTTTTGGGGATTGTCTTTTGTTACTTTCGACGTTTAAAAAGTGCTGAATCTCCGCCTAATTTAAATATATGTTTTTTTCGTTGGACATTCTTAGCACATTCTACCACTTCGCTACTAACAGCTCGTGACGTTCCAGGAGCACGCCAAGTCTCCGCAGAACAAGCCGCGCGCCGACGCGCCCAAGGAGCCCGCGCCCGCGCCGCGCTCGCCGCGCTCGCCGCCGCCGCAGCGCCACGTGCACACGCACCACCACACGCACGTGGGGCTGGGCTACCCGCTGTACCCGCCGCCCTACCCCGGTCAGTAGCTCCGCCGCCACACACTCTGCCACGGACGAGTGAGCGAATGACCAACGAAACCTTCAAACTCGAACGCGTTTGAGAGCTCGTGTAAGCGAGCGAGACTTTCTCCGAACGAGTCGAGTTTCTCGACCGACAGAGGCGAGAGTTAAATATTGCTAGTATTTGATCTCCGTTCGCTTACTACTCCGTGGAGCATTCTATTGATAACACCCTCCTCCTTGATTCCTGACATTCCAGTCTTAATATCTTCCTTGAGTCTGTTGTGCGCTTGAAGTGATTGCTTTAGCCGAATTTCGATTGCGTCCACTCTACACCCCTCGGCCTGGCGACCGCCTTCGGTCGCTAATAATGTGATGTGCTTGGTTGCAGGGGCGCGATAGCACTCGACGGACGAGCGGGCGAGCCCCGCCCGGCCGTAGCTATCGTAGAGAGACGATAGTCGAGGCCGGCACAATGTCGAACAGAGACAGTAATGGAAGATTATGTTTTGCAGCGGCGGCCGTGCTGGCCAGCACGCAGGCCGTAGTCAACTCGTTCCCGACGCCGCCCAAATGAGAGAGACGCCATGACGTGTAGTGAGCTGACCGTGACCCGCCGCGACCCGCGACCCGCAAGCGGAGCGTCCGCGACCCGCGCGCGGAGCGACCGCGCCCGCGACCCGCGACCGCGCGACTCGCGCAGTGCGTGCCGCGCGGATTGACTGTGACTCCGTGAAGATCGAACTCCGATCGAAAACTTTATCTCTATGCCAGTAGCCATAATTTAAACACTGTGATCTCGCGTAACCCACAAAATGTGTATGTGATGTGCGCTTTGAATGTTATAGAATGTGTCCGGACCGATAGTTACCTTTATAGATGAGTGTTGTGTTATCGAAGACTCCTCGATGGATGTTGTGAAAGTTTGTGCGGAGCGCGCGTGGACCTGCGCGCCCGCCGGTGTCTACCTTGTTTTATATGTTACTAGTGGAAGCACAAACTAGTTATGTACATATTAGTGTTATGTGTAAAGTACCCTACGATTGTTAGTGTTCCATAAGGGTTATGTAATATAAACATCGAATTTTCCGATTCTCCCTCTGGGCATTGTACTGATGTTTGAAGCCCCGTGTCTAAAATTTATATCATTGCGAATACAGCCTAGTAAGATCTTTATTTATGATGATATCTGCATTCCACAAAACGAAAGCGAGCGTATCTAGTTTTAAAGTATAATGTTAGCTAAATTTTAAGTAATATAGTGTAAGTTTAAAGGCGTCAATGTGATGATTACAATATGAGTCGTAGCGTGCACAAATCGTACTGTCTCGATATAGTGAACAATGACTTATTATTATGTAACGTAGAGAGCATCCTATAGATTCGTCGAGTGTTTGAACATCGCTGTGCGTGTATGTATGTCAGGCTTTTAATCATAACTATAAAAATCTCATAGTCCGATATGTCTTAATACAAGGGATTAGAGTTTCTGTACTGCACTTAGATAAGAGTGTTCTCCTGTGTTCGACGACGACTATTATTTTCATGCATTTAAAATACCATTGACTTCTTATTAGATTGTCTCAACGGGAATGTATTCTATTGTTTCGTCAAGTAGTCTTCCAATTTTATTGGTTAACGTGGGCAAATCTTATGTGTTGATGCATCTATTTTGTATTTAATATTAACTGAAGAGATGTTTGTTATTTAACTCGCAGCCGTACATCGTGTGCGGTGTGCGGTGCGAGGACTCCGCTCACGGAGATATTCATGGCGGTTGCATTTCAACTTTAGTAAAAAAAACATTTATAAACACATTTTAGAGAATTACATAAAATATTTGTAGTGATATGGTATTATTTTCATGACATTTTAGTCAATGTACGCGCGTACCTGTTTCATATTTAATTAACAAAAAAACAATATTTTGTAGAAAATGCGGGGCCTAATACCTAAGTTTATATGGTGTGAGTGAATCAAGTCTGTGACAAGGATTTTTGGATAATCAGTGACTTTCAAACTCTTGTTATTAAATACTGTTGATTTAAAGCAAATATCTACTTAACTATAATTTGAGCTGCATCATTTGATACACGACTATCAATAAGTTGATTGTGATTTATAAAATATAAATTGATTCTGTTATCATGAATGAATAGTAAACATTATTATCATGATGGTTTTAGTCCTACAAACACTTAGCAGTACAGTCATTTGGTTCGAAAAAAATTGGTTACCTACCTGGAAACCGGGAGTTTTGAAAATGGGTAATTTTATAGATTTCGATGTGCTCCTTCCGAATTTCAACTTTGCCACCTTGTATCTTTGCCGCTCGCGCCGCCATATTGGAGAAATGGCGCCTAAAAGAAGTTTTTTGACAATATACCCTTTCCGACTCATTTTACGATAAAAACATTTATATACAAAGCTAGCAGCGCCCCGCGGTTTCACCCGTATACGTGTCGATTCCGTGGGAATATCGGGATAAAAACTATCCTATGTCCTTTCTTGGAACTCGAAACTATCTCTATACCAAATTTCATCTAAATCGGTTCTGAAGAGGTAACATACAGACAGAGACAGACAGACAGGCACACAGACACAGACAAACGCGTCAGTTTTTGTTTTGCTATAAGTTCTGCTGTTATCTCAGCAGCGCACAAAAACAATGATGTTTGAATGAGAATGTTGGGTGCATGGATCGCAGATGTGGTTGAGAAGCCGTGATATCGCTTCCTCTACGTAATGATGCAGGCAGCGATTAACTTCTCATTATTTTTATGAGAATTTAATTGCTTGTATCAATTGTATCGTTTTCGACATACATCGTGAACCACTATCGACCTTAGTCCCTCCAAAAATTTACCCTTTTTGTCCTCTTTTAATACTTGACTTACGAAAAGTCTCCTCATTTTTCCTTCACTTCAATTAGGTACTTCACTTTCTTGTGATCCTAATGGATTCTCACAAATAAAACAATTAAATCAAAAACAATAATTTAATTTTCCATGGCTCTATAAACACAAACGACACTTAAACGATGGACGTATTCTGAGGACTCTTGACTAAATTCTTTTGAGTTCTGTCGGTAGATGTTTCGTACATAAATTGTACTGAATTTTCTCTAGTTTAATTTTGTTTATGAATGTTTTTATCGATAAATGAGTCAGAAAGAAGATATTGGTGCCGATTCACTTGTTCACAAACTAAACTAAATTTAAGTTCGGTGCATCTTTTTCTTTCTATTTTATTAAGAAAAGGACGGAATATAAATTTGTTTACTCATGTCAAATTAATTAGCGCCTTTAAATTTAGTTTAGTTTGTGAACAATAGAATCGGCACCATTGTTTGGTTGTCTAATCTTAAACTGAATTGGATGAATAAAGTTGAAAATCATAATCAATAATCAACCATTTAATATGACTGTTATTGAATGTCTGCAGGAAAATCTTTTTAACAGCAGTCACTATCATGATTAATAAATATGAATATTGTTATTTTCCGTCAAATTCTATGTAGTCACGAAAAGAAAATTGTAACTTGAATAATTCGAAAAGAATTTATCTAAATTGTATGATGAATCATTAGTGAGAGAAAGTGAAAGCTATACAAACAAACTGTTAACGAGCATTAGGTGTTCTGAAGTGTACCTCCTTACAAACACGTTAAAAGCATTCAAGATCGTGATAATCAGCTGTGATTAACACTATTTTGGATTATCAGAGTGGTCAATCAACCATTCGTGTGAGGAGGCTCTTGCACTTACTGCCAACGCTCGATTATTCAGTTAGGGCTTCGTAGCAGTATGCGGTATTGCGATGCGATGCAGGCAAATAGGATTGATTTAGCCGAGATGCGATCGGTCAGCAAATAGAGCAGGCATGCGATGCACCGCATGGTACGTCAGGATGCGTAGCATTGTATAAGTGATTGATTTGTGATGACTTGTGCGTCGTATCGCGCCGCGTATTGCGCTCAGTTCGCGCACGTGGTTTGCGACTACCAGGAGAGTAGGCACAGGCAGGAGCTCACGTGATCTCATACGCCAAGCGCTCGGTGCATTGTCGACGCATAGACTGATCGATCTTTTGTTTCTAACCCCGTTCGACCATGGACATTAATTACGCTTTCATTCAGCCGTACCAGTCGCCACTTGGTATAAAACTTGATCATTGTATTTATAATGTATCAATATATAAATGAACATTTGTGTATTTTTTTTATGTAACTAAAGCCAAGTTTGATTTTACTTAGAAAAGAATTCGAGACGTTGAAAAAAGGAATAATAAAGATAAATTATTTCTTAAAAAATGTGTTTTATTTCCTGCTTAAAATATTAGTAAAATTAATGTTTTATGAGCTTATTGTCATGATTAATATACATTATGCTTATATGTTATTGTATTAATGACTAGGAACAGAGTGCAACTATAAAAAACATAGGTATGAGGAAACAGGGTGTAATGTTCACTCATCCTTCAAAGAAAAGTGAAGAGTAAAAAAATGGCGGGTGTACCTTAACTAATCGAATCCTTCCATTTATCAAAAAAATGTACCTAAATTGTATTGGTATTGGAATAAAATACTATAGAATACCCGCCGTGATGTCAATATGGTGGGTGCGCCTTAATTTCGAAATACTTTCGTTCTGAACAAGGTACAATTTATTTAAACCTAGGTAATAAATAGTACAATTTAGGTACATTTTTTTTGGTAAATGGCAGGATTCTATTAGTTAAGGTACAACCTCCATTTTGACTCTCACATAGAAAAGGGAGGATCCTCCGACCTGACTGGTGTCGCGCCTCATGTGGCGGTGTATATGCCGCTACATGTATATACAGGTACTACAAGACAATATAAAAAGCAACTTAATGCGTTAATTTCTAATTAAAACGGTGCGAGATACATGGAAAGTGCAGTATGGTAACTTAAAATATAATATGCACAAGTTATAAATGGGTTAAAGCTACTTAGAATGTCAAATAAATTATTCAAAATACTGATTACTAATGTAAATCTAAAATTATGCGAAAATGTTACAATAATTTATTTGGACCCATAAAAACGTCAGTGCTAACTCGTTGAGTTATAGGAAACTACATTATGACAATTGCATCGCTGGTATTAAGTTGGAGCTAACAGTTTTGCGGAGTCATTGGTATTTAATTCATGTAAAATAAATAGTTATTATTTGGCTACATTAAATATTAAAGCTTCGAAATCTTTCAAACGTTTGATTACTCCATGTCTAAATAATGAAGCAATCCTAGTAAGGTCACTGAGTATTTTCGATATACCTATTCACGTCTTTTAAAAGGGCTTTGAAGATTCGTGGCATACCTACCGGTCCACCATTTTGTTTTTATCGATAACTGACACCAAACCCGGGTTACGAGGTTTAGTCTTATTATATTTTCTGTTTGCATTGATGTCAGCTGTCGATGTAAAACGGTTTCACGCGAGGCCGCCATTTCGAAAAAAAAAAACAAAATGGCGCGACAATAGGTCAGACTCCATGTAAAAATTTTCAATCCCCTTTCTAAAATGAATTTATTTTACCTTGGGTTACCAATGGGTAATCTCCTAAGGTAAAAAAAAAGTCGTTTAGAAAATAATGAGTATCGCTCAGCAACAACTGGTAGCTCCTTCCTATTCTTGTAAAATTCTTTGGCCTCCGGTTTGTAACAGTAACAATACTAAACTGTTGTAAAATTAAATACTAAAATAATACAATAAAGCTTAATATACAATTATACACTACAGTACACAAAACACTTAAAAATTTCATTGAGTGAGATAACTTCGAAAATAAATACATTTAATTTAACGCAAGAATTTCACAACCAATGTAAAAATATAGTAGGTGTTTCTACTTCAGTCTATAGATCGTCAGGTTTCAGTTGTCGTTCTCCTTCACTTAGAAAGATGAGCATTGCTTTGTATAGTAGGTATAGTCCGAGCATGCGCTTTTCTTTTGGCGGCCAGGAGGCGACCACGCCGTAATAGTTCCCAAGTTTAAGGTTCTTCAAACACGTCAGCCCTAGAGCATCTATCATAGATGCTTCGTACGTATACGCTTCAGCTGGTATAACGTTTTGAAATATATGAAGACACACAACACCTAATCTGTCAGACCAGATGTCCAGGATATGTTGAACTTTCTTATCCCTGGATGTTCTGAAGCCTGTCTTCCATAATGTCTGTGCTTGGTATAAGTGAGCGTACGGTCGGGAGCGTTTTCCTGAAAGTTAAGGCGTGTTATAGCTTATTGTTGCAAATCATTGGAGACCAGGATTCTATCTACTATGAGATTTGGTGGGTTTCTCGTCGGTGACAACAAAACAGGACTAACGACAGACGACCGTCGAATTCGACTGTAGATTTTAGAGAAATCAGTCACTTGATCTCAATTATTCAGGGTCAAATTAAATTGCTAGGGAAACTTTGGTGATGGGTGTCGATATCTAAAACAAGATAAAAAAAAATGATTTGATGTTCCTTTGGAGGTCAACGACAGCTGGTAGTTTTGTTACTTGAAGTAACAAAATTAAATTAAATTATAATTTAATTTGATCCTGTATATCAGTCACTAATCAGATAACAGGTAACAGCGTGTAGCAGTCCATTGCTGGACAAAAGCCTCCCAAATAGCACGCTATTTAACACGATCTTCGTCTTCTCTCATCCAGCTGTTACCAGCCACCCTGCGAAGTTTGTCACTCCACCTAGCCTTGGGCTGCTTTTCCACCAGAGATGTGCTTTGCTAAGTTGCTATGGATGCGTTTGATATCCACCAATAATATTGATTGGTCTACTAGCACTGGTGGAAACGGGTTCAACTTAACTATGTTTTTTTATATAGAAGGTTGGGAGCTATGAATGTGCAGAGCAGAGTACCTACCGTGCCTTCCCTACTGTCGATGCATCGCCTAGCTCGAGCTGCGCATCTTCCTCGCACAGCTACCTCGCGGCGGCGCATGATACTCGTTCCGCTACACAGCTTAGCATTAGTGGAAACGGTCACATAGTTTCGTATCTTAGTTTTTACATCCTCGCAGCATAGCATATCTTTAGTGGAAAAGCAGCCTAACAGGGTTCTACCTTAGTGACTAATCAGCAAACAAAAATAATTAACAAACCAATATCATATACCTTTTCCGACATAAAATATTGAGTTAACAAAAGTAACCCAAGACGCGTGTTTATCTTGTTTCCCGGCCTTCACAGGTAGATTGTCAGTTATTCGGGGATCCAGTAACAAATATGTGAAGGAAGTCTTCGCGGTGCCTTCGCGCCAATCCTTAGTATTGTCGCTGAAGTTGGCCCGAGCCTCGCTTTCCAAGTCCGTGTAAATTGTGAGATCTTTTAGCCAGTTGTTATTACGCAGAGATTTTTCTATTTCTATACTGTATGCTGGAAATAAAAAGTTTTTTGTTAATAGGCCGATTACAGCTAGTTTATTATAAGAGAAAGATTTCGGTTACCTAAGAACATTTTGAAGTTACATTGTTACTTTACATATTGAACCCTACCCTTTGTGACAAAGACGTTGTACGCCGGTCGTCCTAAATTAAGAGCCTGTGGTAAACCGCAAACATCGCAATGCTGATCGATGGTTTTAAAAATACCTTTCTAGTTGTATCGGAATACCCCAAGTATGACCTTATTAACATTGGGATATCAGAGTAGGTATTTGTTGTCCAGTATGCGGGTGACGTAGGTCAGTTAGCAGCTGTGGCGATGTAAACAGGTATACTGATATCAGACGTGTTTTGCAAATTGAAAGCCGATCTCAATATATGTAATAATATTATGGCAAAATGCGACGAATAGATTATGCAGGGATGAATAAAGACTGTTAACTTTAAAAAGGATTCCTACATTGAATAAATGTTTTTAGGGTTACGCTATGGTAAGGGTGGGGGATGTGAGGGCAGCTGCCCCCTGGAACTAGACTGACTCACACATTTAGCTGATAAATTCTTGATTCTTTTTTGATTGTTGCCAACAAGGACAAAGTTTTTTAAACCAGTTTTTTAGATAGGTAGGTACCTAAGTTTTATTCTTTTGCAGTTGTGCGAAAAAATGTTCAAGTTTAATGTGCACGTGGAATAAACTAGCACCAAGAAACAAAGTTAAAACCAAAGTCAACATGATGCAAATACTGAAGAACTTATAACCTTTGTTCAGGAAGAATTTAACTCCTTTACTTGGTAATTTTAGTTTTACAACCATTCTGGAAATAAATTATTTTATAAAAAAATTAAGCATAAAAAATAACATCCTAATAAATTCATTGACATGTCTGACTATTGTCCACAGTCACTTTTTGATAGATTGTCCATTTGTCAGTATACATTTTTTGAGAATAAAAAGTATTTTTTCAATAAGTTTTAATTTTATTTCAATCATCAGTATTCAGCAAAAAGGTAATGAATATTATTAAAACTCTATGATACCGCTTCAGGGGCTAGGTTTTTTTTGCGTGGCATTACTACTTGTCCTGTGCTAGTTGCAACACCCTTGCCGAGTTGCCGCTCTAAAATAATCCGCGACGTTCGCCGAACTAAAGCTTATGTTAAAGAAATGTCCTAGGTTATTGCGTAGCAATGTCGCCTAAGGTTGGTAGTTATTAGAGACGCGTCGTATGTGGTCGCGATCTTCAGGATTGCGATAACGACGAAGACTCGAATTGAAATCGATTAAAGGGTGAACTATTTTTAACTGCTTTTTATGAAATTATTCTGAACTATATACATAGGTCCTCAAAACGTTGAAAGAAACGATGGGCTACATTTTAAAGAAAATAAAAAAAAACAAAATTGGAAGTGATTTTTATTTAATATGGCACCACTTTTTAGGGTTCCGTACCAACATGGTATAACGGAACCCTTATGATGAGACTCAGTCTGACTGTTTGTCTGTCTGTCACAGTTGGGTATGTCAATAACTACTAATGCTATCAACTTGAAATAGTTTTATATGAAGTTTGCCCAACTATTTTGCAAATAAGAAAGAAATAAAATGTATAATTTTTGCAACAAGGACTGAAAGGGGGTCTGAAAAATTCGAATTGGGGCTACTAGGGCATGTGGGGTATCATATGAAAGAGCGCAGTTTGCAAATTCTCAAACATTTTTCTTTTTTTTAGGCCGCATAGTTTTCGACTTTTGATGAAAAATGTAAAAAAATACCGTTCCCCCTTATCTCCGAAGTTTAAAAAGAGAAAATAAAAATTACAGCAAAAATAAAACGAAGTCTCTAAATAGCACACTTTTTCAGAAATCATGAACGAAAGATACAATAATTCCACTATCGGTCAAGAGATAGCGCTGACATAAAACTGTAATATTCTATACCGCAGTGCACAGTGTTAAAATTCTCTGACTAATATACTGCCGTGCTAAACGCAAAAGCGGTATCTCAGGAAAAGCTAGTTTCGAGAAAATTGAAGTTTTGTTTTTTATTCTGCCAGTGATTTGAGGTAAAGCTGAGATAGAGAACACTTTTCTAAGGACTTTTTTATTAAGATACCGTTATTTGGCTGAGCTCATTGGATGCATATTTCTTTAAGCTATCCGATGCCACAAAAATCAACTATACAATTTTTTTTGAGATACCGCTTTTGAGCTTAGCACGGCAGTATAGGCCTCGCAAATGAAAATTTAAAAACATATGATGTTACGGAACCCTCGGTGCACAAGTCTGACTCGCTCTTGCCCGGTTTTTTTTGTAAACTCATGCTCAGAACTTGAAATGGTACACTTCGAACAGTTTATACGATCATGGTAAATTATTATTTAACTTGATCTGATTCATCATTCAAGATAACTTCGAGCAACTTTAGACCTGTCATTGTTACAAGATTTAGTTTTTAATGTAGAAGGAGAATAAAAAAAAGCAAAATCTTCAAAAATACCTTTTTAGACAAAATGTTATCACTTGAATGTATCAAATCTATATTATATTTTACTTTGTGTAATGTGTGTGCGTTAATTATGTTACATATTGTATATGAAGATGACTGTGTCGAGAGCCTTTAGGCTAGGCAGATCCTTATGGAAACTTAATAGTATAATGAAAACTCACTTTTCTTCTGGCTGTTAATAGCAAGTCCCTGTAGACTACTGCTCAATGCGTCCACATCTTCTTTCCTCCTCCTAGGTTCTTTCTTTAGCGCCTGCAGCTTTTTCAAGTACAGTTTTCTAGTGGAAGCCTGTATGGGTCCCGGGGTGAACCCAAGCCGGATCAGTTCAGCTCTGAGGGTCCTGTCATCGTAGTCTACAGATGCTGGCAGGGACGAGGCGACGGAGACTATCGTCTGGTCATGACTATATGGTTCTGAGTCGTCATACACGGGAAGCCTGCGATGTCGGTACATTGTTATATTATTTCAAAAGTTTTTTTACCGTGAAAACGCGACCCTATTACTGAGCCTACATTGTCTGACTGACTCTGACTGGGTGTGGCAAGAGACAACTTTATTTGCCAAATTAATACAACTTATCTTATCTTAACTATCACAAAGTCCCCAATTAAAATGACAATATATAAATTAGTATAATTTGGTAAGTAATTAAGTATCCACAATTATTAGAACCTGAGTCAACCTGTTCACATACATATATATTATTGTTACAATACTTATATAAATTCAGTATTCAATAGGTTATTAGGAACTGAGTCACAACAAAGAAAAGAAAGAAGCATTTAGGTAATGTCGATCAAAACGTGACGTCAGACTACTGATAACATAGTAGGGCCAGCCCGCGTCCCGATCGGGATTCCCCTCTTGTTGAAGTCAAGGAAAAAATATACATTTAGCGAAATTGAATGTCAAAAGCCTGCTATAATTATGTTATGCTGAAAATGTTAGTCAAACCGTAAGTAGTTTACTTGTGACTATGACGAATTTCGATCCCGCCACAACCTAAATATTGTATTGAAATAATAGTGTTTGGGAGACCGATGAATTAGTGTTGTATAGTTTCTAGCTACAAAAGAGCGCCATTACTATATTTAAACTTATTCCTTTTGTGGGCATTAGCTGGTCTACTTTTTTCGATACATAAAATTTTTAAATAGAAAACTACTTACACAACAGGCGAGACAAGCAGCCTCCTCTCAATCAACACCACATCTTCCTCCTTATCCTCATACTTGTACTCCTCGTGTACACTCGCTATCACGATACTGCCGCCCGAGTAGTTACTGCTCACACCACTGCTGGCAGATGATCGCCTGGTATTCCCAGCCTCTTCGCCCTTATTCGTACACAACCACTCATTCGTCTTGTTCTGAGCCACCGCTAAAACTCGATCCAACTGTTGTGAACAATCACTTGTGATCAAACTACTTGAATTTGTATTACATTTGGTATTTTTATTCCTTTGTTTCTTCAAACTACTCTTTGTTTTATAATTCATATGAGTTATATTTCTCGGTGATCCTGGTAACGAGAAGTTTTCGTACACACTGATGCGTCGGTTCATTACATTCGAATGTTCACTAGACTGTCTGGTATCGTCTGAGGTGAACTCTAAAGGCTGTACACCACTTATTTGTATGTCTGTTAGTTTATTTGAGATGCAGGATTTAAAGCTAGTGTCCGCGTCACTGGATATCCTATCTTTAGTGAGATCGAGTGTGATGTTTTCTGTAAAGTCTAAACAGGTACTTTTCCATGAAGTTGATTCGGTATCTATAACATATGTGTCGCCTATTATAGTGGGGTATAGTTTGTTTAAAGTTAAAGTGTTATTTTCACACCATTCGTTGATAAATTCGGATTTTCGTACAGTGGGGGCGTTCTCGTATGGGTTTTCGTCAACAATAGGTTCATATTCAGCAACTAATTGTTCAGTTGTCAATAATACTCTTTCTGGAAAAGGATAAAATTTTCGTTATTATACAAAATTTTAATGAATTCACAATACAATTAATTAAGGTTAATATTGTTATAAAAAACTCCTAATTCATATTTAAATTGTTATTACTAAAACTTAACTATAAAAAGATACTAATAAAGCTGAAAATACAACTTACCTAAATCTAATGTATAGGCACATTTGTTAGCGGGACCGTCGTCAGTGACATCTACAACATTATGTAGGTAGTCAAACACCTCCCATTGTTCTTCTTGGGTAGCGTAGTCAAAAGCAGAGTGTCCATCAAAGTCCCGCAGTGAGGGGTCTCCCCCGCAGCCTATCAGGAGCTTTAGGTTCTCCACACGGCCCCATATAGCAGCTATGTGGACTGGAGTCACTCCATCGTCATTGCTGAAATGTAGAATTTTAAGGTAAAATGGTTATGATTTAGGTAAGGCCTTGATAATCCGAACTACCAAAAAACAACCCCTGTTCGAACTATAGTATGTTATAAAAAAATGCAAGCATCTTTAGACAGAATATATTTATTTATATATACTTTATTGTATACCAGAAAATATATAACAAAAAATACGATTACGATTTATTGAGCTTATAAGATAAATATTTAAACCACAAAATACGTTAGGTGTAAGTCACTTATTCATAAAGTCATTTATTTTAGTCTGGCGGGTTCTAAACACGCGGGGTGGCTTATTAGTAACTAAAGACAAAACATAAGATTAGCAGTCACGGTAAGAGAGAGGGGCAGTCGGCCAGTTCGGATTACAGCCACGTTAACTTTGACTGCAAACCTTATCACACCACCTTCGCCTTTGTCTACTTCAACGGCGATGTTCTCATTTATTATTTTTAACAAATAATGATTAAATAGTTACTGAGTAATGCCTATTTCATTTTAACTAGATCAACTAATATTAATGTGCTCTTATGATCTCCATATATTAAGAAGATAATGTAAAAGCTGTATGTTGTTAATGAAAAAGTAATAATTATTTTTGTTATATAAAAAAACTGTTCTACGTAAAACTCTACCATAAATTAGGATCTCCCCCATTCTTCAGGAGTAACTTGGTGCATTCCTTGGACTTCTCCTTTGGTTCTATACCCACGGCGAGGTGCAGGACCCCAATACCCTTGCATGGTATAATCTGATTTATCTGTATTGGGGTTTCTTTCAGGAAACTTTCCAAAGACCTGGAAACATGAATAAATAATATTTTCTTAATAAAAATATTACATTGATAAAATATTGTTCTCTTTTCAAAGACATTCAATGAATTAAGTTTAATGCACATAATATAATTATGAAGCAATAAATTAGCAATTTTCTTTCTAAATGATTCAGATTTTGCTTGAAAGAGTGTTACACAATCAGGGTGCAGAATGGTGAGTTAGTGACTTGAATTTGGAACTCACCCAAAGCATAAATCTCATGCATGATTATTATGAGTGAATAACAGAAATGCTTGTACTGCACTATGTACATCTCTTGGGATTTCAATAAATGAATAAAAGCTTCATAACCTGAATAGCCTTTTCCCAATTAAGGTGGGGTTGGCTTCCAGTCTAACAGAATGCAGCTGAATATGAGTAGGTATTTTACATGAAGCGACTGTTTATCAACTTATTTAATATTACAAGAGTTTTACATCTATATTTTTTACTTGGAGGTGCAAATAAAGTACATTTTTGGGGTTTAGTACCCAAAGAGTAAAAACGGGACCCTATTACTAAGACTCTACTCTCCGTCTGTCTGTCACCACCACCAGGCTGTATCTTATGAACCGTGATTGCTAGACAGTTGAAATTTTCACCGATGATGTATTTCTGTTGTAGGTATAACAACAAATAATAAAAATAAAATAAAGTTAAAATATAAAGGGGTATAAAACAAAAGGTTATTTTTCAGCGTTTTATGCCTTGTGGTACGGAACCCAAGCAAGTGTGCAAGTCAACTCGCACTTGGCCGGTTTTTTATTTTATAGTCCCGAAACTAGGCAAGTCTGTAGGTAGGGTACCAAGCAATATTGTAAAAACAAAAAAAAAATAGTAACAGTGGAAGATGGTCCGGTCCATTCATATTAAAATAACTCATAATTATCATAATTTAGTATCATTGTTGAGAGTTTAATAGAATTTACTTTTTTTTACCACAACTTTCAACATATTTCTTGGGGAACTATTATTGGTCAGTGGGTCGTCTTGGGGATTAGCAATTTATTACTATTATGCAATATCCATTATAGAAAAACATATTTCAAGTTGCAACCTGAATTAAAATTATGGTGCAATTTTTATCTCTGTAGGGGGTATCAAAAAATATAAATAAACTGAGTTCCTTGCAAATTCATAAATTAAACAATGATTAAAAAGTAAATTTTTAAACACTGCTAGAGGCAGATGTTTGATAACACAAAGGAATGGTAATACTTACTCCAAAATTCTGGTTTTGCGGCAGGTGTTCGCATTTTAATTAGTGTAAGAAGCACTTTACCAAAAAGTGTTATACTTAATAAAGTTTTACGTACCTTTCAGATCCATTCTGAATTATATCGTATAGCTTGAAAAGCTCTTTGTATGCCGTACCCATGATTTTTGAAAGTAAACTGTGTATTAGTCATCGACTTCCTAACTTGTATTCATTTCCTCTGGTGTTTCCTGCGTCGGCTACACGTAACGAGTTATAAAAAATGTCATTGAAACTATTTATCAGAAACACAGCGATAACGATTATCCTCATATTATTATCTTAACACCGAGGTTAAAACACACACATAACTTCATTATTTTGTTTTCCAAAATTATTTAAATTAACGTCAAGTCAACTTGGAATATTTTGTTTACGTTTGGTTGACGTTCCTTTTCACAAGCAAGATTACGCGTTCCGTTTTAAGAGAAACACAGTGTATATTTAATGAAATATTATATAATAAAATAATGATAAGATTATAATTTTGTTTTATTTAAGATTAGGCTACCTTAATTAATTAATGCTAGTAACAAACCATAAGATTCATATTAGCCAGTAGGATTGACAGTTTTAATTTGCATCACGGAACATAGATGACGTTGTAATCATTATCATATCAGTCGGCCATACTCGTGTGATGCTTCGGAGCTTCAATATCTGCAACAAAAATCATAGGTCGACCCGTCGGCAGCAACTTTATGCTGTGACCGGTAGCTTATCCAAAAATAATGTGGATTTTCATTTCAGAAGACCAGGTATTAGTCATGAGCCTCCTACTGAGAATTTGGAGCTTGATTCTAGGAGAACATTAAAACTACAAAACAGTTAAGAACAGGTTACCTTAACATTTCTTTGTAGTGAACTTGTAAAACTTTACACCTGAAAAAGAAAGAACTTATAAGTAGTTTAGTCTTTGAATGGAAACCTCTTTTGTTGTATTATTGAGTGCAATAAAGAATAATTTTAGGTACACTGACCTGTAGGGTTGATGTGTAGTGTTAATAATTTGTACGGTTTTAAAGCTTGTTCAATCCCAATTCCAGAATTATAAAGATCCTGAAACATTTATTTATTTTATAACTTAGACTTTTATAAACGTTTTTGTTTTAAAGCTTGGATGCATGAGGATGGGCCCAATATTCTTACAACAAACGGTAATGGCACCAATTCAAGAATACCTGTATGTCGTATTCAATTTGAGGCAGCTTCATTTCGTGGTGAGTGTAGGTAACTGTCACGGAGTGCTTGCGCCTGTTCACAAACGCCAGCGCATGCGCACCGTCTGACAACTCGCGGTGCCAGATCTCTTGGTGTGGTGGCTGTTGATAGTAAACGGAATTCATGAATTGGGAATGCAATAAAGGCGCAGTGGCGGACTTAGTTAACATGTGATGCAGAAGATCGAAGCACATTTTGTGAGAATAGTTTAGGATGGCTAGTGGCTTTAAGAGTAGGTAGGGGAAGATCATAAAAACGATGGATTGTATCAAAGTTATTACGAGTGAAAGGGGGTGAGTGCTGAGATGACGGCAAGAAAGAAACCAGAAACCGACTAGAATAACCAGCCTATAATGTTCCCACAGCTGGAACACAGCCCTCCTCTCTGTGAGAGGGAGTGGGCCGTAATCCACCACGCGGGGCAGTGCGGGTTGGAAGTTATCACATGTTCTAGGATCCTCAAGATGTATTCCTTCACTGTTTTGAGAGCAGTGGTGATGAAATAATTTACACAAAGTAAAGCGCCTGTCTGGGTTCGAACTTACGACCTACAACTCGTAAGTCGCGGCCGCTACCACTGGGCTGGTCTCACCCCAAACCGACTAACTGACCCCAATAATTAATAATGGACCTAGTTAAGAGTGATGAGGCTTTTAAGCCTTTTAGATTTAGTTTTGTGCATTGCCTCACCCAACTAAACATCCCGCTTTTCCAGATTCTCAATCCCTGTTTGCCCATCTTGTCCTGGCTCACTGCGATGACGTCACGGTTCAGCAGAATCTGCTTGAACTCCGGCTGGATTTCCGCCAGGTCCACGCTCATGATCAGAGGAGCTGCTAGGATCGCCCAGACCGCCATCTGTACTTGAGCTTGGTCTACTGTCAGCCCCGAGTTACCTATTACCAGCTGGAATAAATATTTATTGGTGGAACTGATGCAAGAGTAAAGTTTTAACGTAAAATAAATAAAGATAAATATTTAAATTAGTTGTTATTTCCAAAGGTTTGGATCTGGATACGGAAATGTTTAGATATTTATTTATTAAAATCGCCCTTACAACTATCATTACAGGTATATGTACCCAATGCGACATTGCGGTCATTTATAAATTTATACCAATTAGGTACTATCTTATTACAATATAAATCTTATTTCAATTTATTGTAAATTTATTAACAATTTAAATATTAAACAAAGAATTTAAATAATTTTCTAATAAGTAATAGGAACTTTAGCACAATAGGTATATACATAATACTCCTGTGTTTTGGCGAGTAAGTTGGTCCCGATAAAAAGATAACCTTTTCTAATTGGAACCAGCCGATCGATTCTGTAAAAATCTCACCGTGATAACTTAGGTGAAGTGAGTTTGTTTTTGCTAGGAATTGACACTATTGACAGCTCACTCCACGCTCACTTCACTTAAGTTTTCACGGTGAGATTTTTACAGAATAGCACCGCAGCTCCTGCCAGTGCTTGATTAAGAAGCCCACTTGTATAGCAGGATAATTGCGTAGGTAACACATTAACAGAAGCAATGGCTCTCATTTTGACAGTTCATCAACATTCATTGCGTTATTTACGTTGTTGAGCACACACATTTTTCAAACATATGAAGCAATGGATTAACAACTCAATAACAATGCTTCACGTAAATATCAGATCAATGCTGAAGAATTTCTCTCAACTCGAATACATCATCATGAACTGCCCTCAAACTATTCACCTGGTCATCATCACCGAGGCAAACATATCTGACAGGACTAAATCATTGTTCGAGCTTGTGGATTACGACATGAATACTCAGTTACGTGATTCTAAGAAGGGAGGCGGA
Source organism: Luperina nickerlii (assembly GCA_963855955.1). Classification (NCBI taxonomy): domain Eukaryota; kingdom Metazoa; phylum Arthropoda; class Insecta; order Lepidoptera; family Noctuidae; genus Luperina; species Luperina nickerlii. The sequence continues at coordinate 15,237,242 of OY979679.1, read as the reverse complement.
GTTATCGTATATGTGCACAAGAGCATTTGCTTCACCAGACTACCTTCGCGTACACATAACTTCGAGTGTATAACCGGCGAGCTAAAAACGGTCTATGGTTCAACGATTGGTTTGTGTGCCGTGTATAGACCACCCGATACAAATAAGACCATGTTTATCGAGGAGCTGCGTAGTCAAATTAATAAAATTTCACCAATAAATAATGTCGTTCTGATAGGCGACATGAATATCGATTTGAAACAAAAAACTTCGCTAACTAAACTTTATTTAAACAGCCTCTGTGAAATGGGCCTTGATTCCGGAATAAACCAGTTTACTCGAATAGATAAGCGAGGTGAGTGCATAACAAAATCATGTATAGATCATATATTTATACGTAGTGTCGACTGCCGCGCCGTACAAACAGCTGTTATAAAGAATGCGTTAGCCGATCACTTCATAACCGGTTGCGCGCTAATCGACAATACATATGTAAACAAAGCTAGTCAATATAAAATCATAAGTAAATTTGATAAGGGTAAATTGCAAAGTGAATTGAGTAATATTAACTGGAGTTTGGCCTCAGATTACGATAACCCTGAAGATATTTTATGTTTTATATTGAATAAATTTTCATATGTATACGAAAACTGTAAATACAATGTCAAAATTAAACTGGGTAAAAGACAAATGTGTAAATGGAAAAGTAGCAGAATAGAAAAAATGTGTGTAAAAAGAGATCAACTATTAGATATCTGGCTTAAAGATCAAAGCAATCTGGCTAATAGGTTATTATACAATAAATACAGAAATAAAACAAACAAGCACATTAATAATGTAAAGAATAATTATTTTTTTAAGGAGGTCAATTCCAACTTTCATAATACTAAAAAAGTCTGGGAAATCATTAACAACTTATGTGGGAAAATCAATAAATCTATAGATGACATAATTATAAAACATTTTAAACTATTGCCAAACATTGTGTCTAATAAGTTTGCTTCTGATTTCAGAGATAATGTAAACAATACATGTAAATACCAGTGTAACACACCTATTTTAGATGTTAAGTCCTATATCAATAATTGTAACTTATCTATGAGATTACAGAAGGCCAATGAGGATACTGTATCCTCTATAATAAAACACTTAAATGAGAAGAAATGCCCGGGTTTCGACGGTATCAGAGTCAAAGACTTAAAATACATATATAAGGAAATTACTCCCGTTATAACGCATTTAATTAACACATGCATTACCACGTCCTTGTACCCAGATCAGCTTAAGGTTGGAATAGTACGACCTATCCATAAAAATGGCTCGTACACAGATGTTAACAACTATAGGCCTATAACTATTTTATCTTGTATTGATAAGATAATTGAGAGGTATCTCGGACTCGAAATTAACAATTATTTGAAATCAAATGATATTATTAATGAGAAACAGTACGGTTTTCAAAAAAACAAAAATACCTCACAACTATTATCAAAGTTTAGTAATGAGGTCAACGGGTACCTGAACAATCGTGAACACGTACTTGTTGTCCTCATTGACTTTAGCAAAGCTTTTGATTGTTTAGAATATAAGACACTTTTTATTAAATTACAGCAAAATGGTATACGGGGGCCATTCTTAGAATGGTTTAAAAACTACCACAGAAACCGCTTCACGTCGGTAAATATCTCAGGTTCACTAAGTAGCATGATTCCAACCGATAAAGGCACGGCTCAAGGTTCGATTCTTGGGCCGACCGAATACTTACTGTACGTGAACGACATGTGTAACATTTTCACGGAAGGCTCCGTGTACCAATTTGCTGACGACACATGTTTGGTTGCTGCACACAAAGACATACGTGAGGCACAGAGAGTGATGCAGAGTAACTTCGATCTGTTATGTAAGTGGACTCACGACGTTGGTCTTGTGATTAATGCAAAAAAAAACAAACTACTGCATATACACTCGCCTTACCTGACGGCGTCTTGTGTGCCTTTTGTCGTTGCTCATGAGCACCAGTGTCTTCACCGACCGGTCACAGCGTGTAGTTGCCAGATGTTAGAGTTGGTGACTCAACATATGTATCTTGGTGTGATAATAGATAGTAATTTCCACTGGCGGCCGCACATTGATCATGTATGTAATAAGCTTAGGTCTATATTAGCAAAGTTATCGATACTTAAGTATAAACTACCTTATAGAACACTTAGAACATTGTATTTGGCACTGGCCGACTCCGTTATTGATTACGGCCTGAGTAGCTACGGGCGTACATACAAGACTTACGTCAAGGACATTTACAAGTTACAGTTACGCATTTTAAAAACGATTGTACCCACAAGAATAAAACATGAATTCCAAGATAATGACACGGGTTTATTTAAGCACTGCCAAATTGTAAATGTCTTTGACAAGGTACGTTTACGTGTTATAAGTGAGAATTACCATAATTTAAGTAATATTCGTAAATACGAAAGACTAAAGTCTTTGCGTTGTTTGACCTACTTACCCACATTTATCGAACCTAAATCTAATAATGTTTATGGAGCGCGGACGTGGGAATGCATGCTGCCGTCTTACATGAATGATTTACCTATGGAAATCTGTAAAGTAATAAATGCGAAGAACTGTTCAAAAGTATTAAAAAGATACTTTCTAGATTGCAGTACGATCTAGAAAAAAAAAAATATCTATGTACCTAATTGCACCGAGTTGCCGAGTCTGGCCATACCGCTGTTAAACCCGCGATGGTTTGTGTGGTATGTTTAACTGTTCAACAAGGATTTATTTATGTTTTGTTTTTGATTAATAAATAAAAAAAAAAAAAAAAAAAAAAACAATATACTTCAAAATTATTCAGATAATGTGATGGATAGTGTGTTACGCTATTAGGGTCCACTATCGCCTAACCCTTCGTATCCGGGAACGTAGATAAACGCGAGACACTATGGCCCTTTTAATTGTGTCTGTAATTAGGGCATTCCAATCTGTTAATACCACTCTAAAAATCACGCAGCTCAATAATAAAGGGAGTATAATGGTACTTTGGACCCAGTTAAAATTAAAATCCCCACCACATCAGGGTCGTTCCAATGCCCAGGGCCAGCGAATGGAGCGAGGCGGTCCTGGTGGTCACCGATCCAGGTCATCACGCTCAGCACTGAAGCCCAGGAATTCCTGATGTCCACCCAGTTGCGCCAGATGTTGCAGCTCTCCGCCACCGCACTGTAGTTGGACTGTTCAAAGTTAATCGCATATTAGGGTTCCGTACCAAAATGGTAAAACGGAACCCTTATGGTGAGAATCAGTCTCTCTGTATGTCCCTCTGTCTGTCTGTCACAGCTGGATATCTCAAGAACTACTAATGCTATCAACTTGAAATTCGGAATAGTTTTAGATGACGTTTGCCCAACTATTTTGCAAATAAGAAGGAAATAAAAATATATGTCTATTTTTTGCACCAGGGTCTGAAAGGGGGTCTGAAAAATTCGAAGTGGGGCTACTAGGGCATGTAGGGTATCACATGAAAGAGCGCAGTTTGTACATTCTCAAACATTTTTTTTTAGACCGCATCGTTTTCGACTTTTGATGAAAAATGTAAAAATACCGTGCCCCCCTTATCTCCGAAGTTTGCAAGAGAAAAATCTGAAATTAATCTGTGTGATAGAAGTTTATGTAAAGATTACAGGAAAAATAAAACGAAGTCTCTAAATAGCTCACTTCTTCAGAAATCATCAATAAAAGTTACATTAGGTCCAGAGATTGCGCTGACCTAAAACTGCAATATGATTAAAAAAAACTACCTACCTAAACACCACAGCGTGCAGTGTTAAAATTCTCTGACGAATATAGGCCTCGCCAATGAAAATTTAAAAACATGATAATTGGTACGGAACGTGCGCGAGTCCGACTCGCTCTTGTCCGGTTTTTTTATTACTAGCTTTTGCCTGCGGCTTCGCCCGCGTGGTGGTCGGATATTGTTCCACGAAAATGTACTACAATGTGGTTACAGACAGACATACATAGTATCTTTCACATTTATATGTAGATAGCTTCGCGGGAGGGTGGACTTTGATTGTGCTTAGCGTTCTTTCTGACTTTTGCTCGGTTCCTCAGGGTCGTAGCGTAATGTTAAATAGCCTATTACTTTCCTCAAGAATTGGGCTATCAAATGCAAAAAGATTTTTTTCATATCCGACTGGTAAGTATGGAACTATGGATTGGAATGTCCGCCGGTCTATCGTACAACTAAACAACTATTTTTTAAAATTTGATTTACAGTCTACTAACATGAATACCGTTGACTTCTTGGAACATGGGCCAGCTACATCCATAGAGAATGGGCCGGCCAGACGCGTTCAGAAGCTGCCCAAAAGCAGGATAGCCTGAAACAAACACGCATCACCGTTGATCCGTAGGTATTTTTCTGTTCTTTTCTTCTTGTCTGTTTATAGTGTACCTACATAAATGGTAGGATTCTAACAAAGACAATCAAATTAATTCAAAACAAGTGATAACTAATGAAAGCTAGTGAACAAAGAGACAACTGCATACTTTAATCCAACTTTCATACATATATCTTAAAATCTATTCTTGTATCTTATCCCCCTTACTAATAAACGTATTATATCAGATGAATAGTTACACACCGATTTCTCTCTTTCAGTCGTAACTAATTTGACTTTCGAAAGAAGACAAAGTGTTGTGTAATTAATTATAACTACAGACGCTATACAACTTTTATTAGTAACGGGGTATTAGAACAAAGTTGGGTTAGTTACACCATTTTTATAACTCAAGAACGGCTGTTGGACCCACAAGCAGTAGTAAACAAATGGGATTTTTACTTATCCACCATTTCTTGACAAAAAAGACATATACTTAAATCGAGAAGGTTTTAAATCAGTACCTACACTCATTCCGTGAATGTCAGCGTCACAGCCATCCAGCTTGAGATAGTCAATCCCCCAGCTGGCTAGGGTATCAGCGTCGTATAGCTCGTGTCCATGGATGCCAGGGTATCCTCCGCAGGTCGTATTGCCGTAGTCCTCGTACATGCCAAACTGCAAGCCTTTGCTGTGAACCTTAGAAAACTTTAGAGTAAGTACGGTCGGCCTATATACCCTTCAAATAGCCTTGAAATAGCCTTCAGAATAAGCAAGCTGAAGTGGCAATGGTGTGGCCACATAACCCTAGAGCCGATGACCGTTGGGGTTCTTGATCATCTACTAACGCAATATATTTTTTACGCATAGTGAGTGTAGTAACTTGAGATTTTCGATGTTAAGGGCGAAGTATCTACTTCATAGAATAGAATAGAATACTCATATTATACTCACATAGTCAGAAAGCGCCTTCATTCCATTAGGGAACCGCCTCTTGTCTGCTACTAGGCGACCTTCAGCATCTCGTGTCTTCTCAAGCCAGCAGTCGTCGATCGTGATGTACTGGTATCCTGCCGCCAGGTATCCTTCGCTCACCATCAGATCAGTTGTTCTTTTTATTAAGTTTTCACTGAAAAACACATTATTTTGTGCAGAACATCACACCCGAACGAACCCGAACGAACACCGAACGGTTCGTTTCGTTTCGTTGTCGATTCCGAAAGTTTGAGCCCATTGCCTAAACTCTGCGCAAGCGTGACTACTGAGTACGGGGATTCCATCTTCAGGTGGAAAAAAAAAAGAAAGAAAATTTGGGGGCAATTTGGGTGGGGCGGTGGGGCATAGTGTTATTATATGTTAGGATACAACACGATATGATTATATCAGGTTAAGCGGCGATGTCCCTGCCACCCTGTATATTTCTCAGTAGCAGTCCGCCACTGGATGGAGCCAGTTCCTGGTTCCTGGTTCGCCCTCTATTACATGGCATGGGACTTAAGGGGCTTACAGGACCTAAACGCAAAAAACGCAAGTTCTAGAAACAATAAAAGTAGGTATATGATCGACTACAGTAAACAAATTCAGAAAAATATATGATATTCTTCAGGATATATGCTAGGTAGATACTGTGTTGAAAAAATAATACAACTAATTTGATACGATAGAAAAAAATCATGAAGATACCTCTAAAAACTTTCTTTTTACAATATACATACAATCAATCTGATTTTTGTCAGATTATTCTACAAGCAATGTACTAAAACACTACTGTTTTAATTTTTTAGTCCAAAAAATAGATTTTTTTGTAACTAAGTAAGTGCTTCATATTTTGCAATAAATTACCAGCGTTGTGTCATCGCGCTTCTCTTTGTTTTCTATGCAGTCGGACAGTGACCGCGCTTTTTTAGGTCATGTAAGCCCCTTAAACATAACTGGCGATACTGTGGGTGTAATATGGGTACCCCTTCGGAGTATATACGTGCAATGATGTAACGTTAAAGAGACTTACCTTATACATTCCTTAGGCTTCGCATCACAGTCGATGGTACAGCCGAACCGCAGCCAAGAGAGCCAGCCCATGGGGGGAGTCAGAGCCAACCCATTGTCCAAAGCCTGGGTGGAGGATAGCAGTCCACACACGAAGATACATAGTACTGGTGTCATCAACATTTCACTAGGTGTTTTTGTCACGAGAGCAAAGAGTTGCAAACCTATAAGTTGTGAAATTAAAGCGAATTTTCCTTTAAATTCTTCAAATTCGATAGAATTTTGAATATTTATACCCACTGAATTTAACCCACGTTATTAATAAGTTTTGTACGTACTTGTTTTATATGTATGTACGTGTTGTCTTGCTAGATAATGGAAACTAAATAGATAGTGGGGTAAACATCCAAGGGGGGGGGGGGTACCATACGCACAGCTGTTTACGATAACCTTAGCGTGCCAGCGAAAACAATGAATTATTCGCGTAAATATGGTTTTATGTATGACAATATTTGCGAGTTTATTAATTTAAATTTAAGTAGATATTTTTAATCGACTTCAAAACTTCACAGGAGGTTATCAATTCGGTTGAATTTTTTATTTTTAATGTGTTACCTCAGAACTCCGTTATTTATAAGCCGATTTGCAAAATTCTTTTTTTATTTAAAAGGATATACTTTCAGATTGGACCCATTGTCATGAGGTCAGGATCTGATGATGGTATCCTGGAGAAATGGAAGGAACTCTTTAAATATTATAGGCACATCTATAGCGATTTGGGTATTTTTTATAGTAACTCGCGCATTTCGTCTCGGAAACCACATTTGGTGAAGTGGAACTGATGATAAAGACCACAGATGGCCACCGGAACTACTCAATAATAAGTATTTCACGGGTTGCGATTGTGGTTACTAAGCAATTTATGTTCGTCATAATGCGAATGGTGAAATGGAGCTGATGGTGAAATACCAGGAGAACTCCTCAACAATTAACGTCCCTGCAACGGGAAAAGCAATATTTTGTAAAAGGCGATGAGCAAATTGACAACAGGCTATTGTAACTTAGATAAATTATAAACAGACCCACTAAAAAGCGAGAAATAAAAACTTTTTAACAAAAAAAAAAACAGACTTCCAATATAAAACACAAAAAAGTGAAAAATTACTTTAATTTCGGAAGTCGGTGCAAAAAACTAAAAAACAGACCCAAAGACACCGACTTCCGAAATTAAAGTTATTTTTCACTTTGTAGTGTTTTTTTGGAAGTCGGTATTTTTTTTGTTAAAAAGTTTTCGCATTATGGAGCTATCATATTAAATTGAAACGAAACGTAGGTAATAATTATGATACTTATTTAAATATTTTTCTGATTCTCTGCCGCCAATTCGCTTCTTTGTTCTGTTCAGTAGCCGCATGTGCAACTCCTGAGTCTTGGGGTCGATTCCCGGGTAAGAAATTCTTAGTGTCTGCCCGAGGATTTAACTGTGTATTTTAATCACCTACATTATTATGTAAATACTTTTTATCGTGGTACCGGAGATAACGTAAATCAATCAATGCTAACATTCTAGTACTATCGCGAGTTTGACTCAAATATTCCACATTCTTGTGTTTTTCAGTAGATATAAAACGCCATGCTAATTTATATTACCCTACTTTCTGATAAATTTCAATGCAATTTGATTTTTTTACGATTTTCTTGTGCAAAATAATAATTTCCTCTGCATTATCATATCCTTCATCAACAGAGCCTTTTTAAAAGGTGTCTGAATCTTTAATAATCTAAAGCCTTTTGCCCTTAACTCTTTGTGAACCATTAAATCTCTTCACGCCGGGAAATCTTCATATATATCCTCTGTTAAGCATAGTGAAGAATTATTATTTATTAATAAGCCGTGAGTATAAAGGATCTTTACATACCAATACCCCTCCGTGTCTCGGAAAGCACGTGAAGCCGCTGGTCCCGGCTGTCATTCGTGGATTTTTGACAGTCGTTACGGGTCGTCAGAAGCCCGAAAATCTGACAACCAGTATTAACAAAGGGTATCGTATTATCCTGTAACTGGGTTGTGGTCCACAACCCAGCGACTGCCTATCTGACCTCCACAACTTGTGGAGGTCAGATAGGCAGTCGCTCCATGTAAAATACTGCCCCCAACATGGTTGGGAAAAAGCAAGGCAGATGGTGATGAATTATTTTAGTTAGGACTCTAACTTGCTTCCTTAGCGCATATCCGACGGGTCTCCGAGGTTCCCTTTCAACAGGTCTGTGCTATTACAAAGCCTACTCTGCATTTTTTTCGTCCAAAGTTTGGTTTTGATACCTTCAAAATCAAACTTTGGACGGTTCATTGACGGTTCTCTACAAACAGAATAATTTCTAAAACTGCGTATTTTATAGATGTTCATACCATCACTGTTTGTCTTCTGTCGGTTGGTCTGGTCCAGTCAGGCTCTGGACAATGGGGTTGCGTTGACCCCACCCATGGGTTGGCTCTCGTGGCTTAGATACAACTGCACTACCGACTGTGAAAAATACCCGACCGAATGTATCAGGTATGTTCTGACAAAATCTAAAATTAAATTAACATTTTTGTGATCTTGCTGTGCGTGTCGCAATAAATACTTTTTCTTTCTTTCTTTTTTTCTAAATCTGATCTACTACTACCTCTGCACCTATTTCTGCCGCCTGGCTGCGGTCCTGTGCTCAGTTGTGTAGGGTATATGCATAGGTGTAATTACCAGCACACGAGACTTTCAAGTTTTGTCTCTGGGATGGCATAATGCCTATAATCTCCCACTGCTGGTATACAGGCCTCCTCTCTGTGAGAGGGAGTAGGCTGTAATCCACCACGCGGTTCCAGTGCGGGTTGGTGGATGTCACATGTCTTCGAATTGTTGGTGCTAGGAAATGCCGGTTTCCTCACGATGTTTTCCTTCACCGTTTTTGGAGCAGTGGTAATGAATTAGAGATGATTACATACCTTACGTGGACAGGCCGTCTTGTTTGTAATAAAGATCAATGACATATTCTTCAGTGAGAACGTAATAAAGAGGACAGCAGATGCGATGGCCAGCGAGGGTTACCTGGAGGCTGGATACCAGTACGTGACGATCGACGACTGCTGGCCGGAGAAGAAGCGTGGCCCCGACGGACGCCTGGTGCCTGAATACGGTCGCTTCCCCAGTGGGATTTTGGCGCTCTCCCGATATTTACGTAATTTAACGTAAGGTTTTCGGAGGAGTACCTGGGGGCCTAAAAAGGTCACTTTGGCAGAATTATAATAGGATAAAATTATGACAGATATGGACGGTGCGCGTGCGCTGGCGTTCGTGAACCTTCGAGATACGGCAGCTAACGTGTCATACACACACGAACAAATGAAGCTGCCGTTACAGGACTATATTTTACAGGTGTGCTACCATGGATTTTCTTACTCATTTACTATTATTTTCTGATTAATTTAGTTGCGGGTTCCAATTCCAATGAGTCTAAGAGGGTTGCGTATCTCCGGGATTCGTCAGGCTTCATCAATATCTCTGCGTGTTTCGGGTGGTCGCCATTGTAAGAACGTGGATTCTGTCGTCAGGAGTTCTTAATGATGAGTACAATGATCTCTTAAGAGGTTGTTAATTAATTATTTACCAATAAACTTGTATATATGTATATATTTTTTCGAGGAATACTTTTGGTGCCTTTCAAACTTGGTGCGTTTCAAGGAATACCCCGCGCTTTCGACCTTTCGACAATGAGATATAATGGTTAACATTAGAGAATGTCTATACACAGTCTGGCCATAAATACTGTTACAATTAAAAATAAGAAAGATAGAGGTTTGAATTTGGAATCTGCCATTTTTATACGATTGTTCATTGAGTTTTCTAATTTTGGCGCCAATACATTGTAAAATATTTTGCGATATTAAAATGGAGTGGGGTGATAAAGAGAACCGAATCGCTGTGATTGCATTACACAAAGTTGGTATGGAGCCAAATGCAATTTTTAAAACTCTCCATACGCTTGTAGTCAAATATTTGTGTACCGGGCTATTAATAGGTACAATGAGACCTCCTCTGTTTGCGACAGAAAAAGATCTGGCCGTCCATGTAGTGTTCGTACGAAAAAGGTGGTCAAAGCAGTAAGGGAAAGAATTCGAAGAAATCCTGTCCGAAAGCAAAAGATTTTATCTTGGGAGATGAAAATAGCACCCAGAACCATATCGCGTATATTAAAAGATGACTTAGGACTTGCAGCCTATAAGGCGACGGTTACACGTAAAGTATTTATTGTGATCCGTCAATACAGTATTTGTTGATGGATTTCAGTTTTTACTGATGGATTAATACACTGGCCTACACGTTCAATATTTATTACGTCAGTATTGTGTCCGATCTCCTGCTATATAAACGTCTAAAATGGCCACAGAGCTGAAAATTAAAGGTTGCGTGGCTATTATTTGAGCACTTAGTGTAAATAAAAAGGTCAAGCGAAAGCGATGGGCAAAAAATATTATATTATTAAATTTTTGTAATCTTTTGAAGAACTATCCCATATCTTTGTATTTTTTATTTTTTTTAAAAACGTTGCCCCACACTAGGAATTACTCCTGTATCGTGGGTGCGTTTACAAACATTTCAATTCACATACACAAACAGCCAGACCCGGAACAACTACCTGTAGGCAATACAAATATTTGTTCCGTGCGTATATCTCTGGAAATACTTCTAAATTTAGGATAATTTTTTTTAAAACTTCCTGATCTTTAGTACGTTACGAGAAGGTGCGGGGCGGCGACAACGACGGTGCATCCGCCTCTACAAGATCAAAAAAGTCGTCCGTCTCCATCGCTAGCGTAACGCGTACTGACGTGATAAATATTGACGCGAGGCTACACGATCAATATTTATCATAATCCGACGGATCATCAATACAGAATCAAGAAATCTAGAAATCCATTAATAAATAATGACATACATCAATACATTAGGTTACACGTTAATTAAATACCACGATACGTCAGTATTTACTGATGGATCACAGTAAATACCTTACGTGTAACCGTCGCCTAAGAGATGCACTGGTCATTTTTTAACTGATAAATTAAAAAAGAATAGGGTAGTAAAATCGAAACAACTACAGAAGCGGTACGCAAAGGGAGGTCACAGAAAAGTTTTGATTTATGGTCAGTTTTAGAGAGTACGGCTTGCTCTAAACGCCATGATAATTTGGAGTCCCTAAAACAATCCATACGATTGGCAGTGAAGAATTTTCCCATGGAAAGAGTGCGTGCTTCAATTGATAACTTGCCTCAACGTTTAAAGGACTGTATTACATGCCAATGGAGACCACTTCGAATAAGTTTTTTATATTTTAAATTGTTTTATATTTATGTATTAAACTAACACACTGTAAAAGTAATAAATATTATTTGCAATAAAAAAAAAATGATTTCTTCGTGACAACATTTATGGCAAGACTAGGTAAATCAATGCTTTCTTATCTACCCTACATTGTGTGCGGGCTACAAATTATTATGTGACACGTGTAACAGGTTTGACTGTTCTAGATTAGTATCATACCTTATATAAAGTTAGGATTGTTTTGCACTGTATTCATTTATTTTTTAAGTGCTTCAAAATTGAAACTAAGGCTGGAAATAGTGTTACGTGATTACGTCGACGATGCACTTTGCGAGATGCTAAACGCCCCCAGTCGTTACATTAAAAAAAACTTCTATTGTGTCTTGTTGAGTGTCTTACAACCGATTAATCCTGCCCGACCATATACCTAGGTCTAGACGATCAACACCAAAACTTTAACAATCCGTCAGTGGGTGTTTTAAAGTCACTTTTAGAAAACCGAGTGTGAGCCTTATAAAATTAACATCTTTCTAACTCTAACTACTGCCGGTCGATTCTGTAAAAATCTCACCGTGAAAACTTAGGTGAAGTGAGTTTGTTTTTGCTAGGAATTGACACTATTGACAGCCCACTCCACGCTCACTTCACCTAAGTTTTCACGGTGAGATGGTATATACAGAATCGCACTGCAGTACCCGGCGATAAATATTGCACATCGACCTTTACCTTTTTTGTATTTTATACAAAGAATAAAAATAATTATCAAAAGTAGCAAATCATAATTGTTTTAACAGCTCCCAATTAGATACCGGACTGTTTGTATTTCGTGCGACAGAGATAACGCTCTAAGAAGCCGAAATTAGCCGATTGTCTCTTTCCAAAAGTCGTTGTGCAATATTTATCGCCGGGTACTGTAGCCTGTAGTATCCCACTGCAGGGCAAAGGCCTGCCTCTCCCTTCTCCATACAATTCTGTTTTTTGCGAGTGCCGGCCAGTCACTACGGTAGCAGTCAAACTCGTCCTGCCATCTTCGTCTTGGCCTGCCGCCATGGGGTGTTGTCGTGCGTTTAGTGGGACCCAATCGGTGGTTCTCTAAGGCCAATTGCCATCTGACATGCGGCAGACATGTCCGGCCCAGTCCCGCTTAAGTTTAGCGGCTTTCTGGGTAACGTCTGTTGTCTTGGTTTTGGCGCGCAGCCTTGTGTTCCTTATACGGTCAGAAATTCGAAACCCCCAGGATACTGCACTTCATGGCTCGCTGGCAAACCTTGAGCTTGGACCTCTGCAGAAGTGTCAAAGGCCTGGGGCCCTGATTCATAATGTTATCCTTTTATGATTCTGCCAAAGTGGCCTTTTTAGGCCTCCCCGGTTTTAGCACATTTGTGAGAATGGGGAGAATACCTTCACATGTACATAAAAATTCTCCTTTTGAGACAGCGGTAGTCTCCATTCAGGAGATCATCATTTAAAATAAAGAAAGAAAATTTTACTTCAGCCCAGAAAATATTCACGCAAAAAAAAAAACGGAAAAAACATAAAATAGTATTGTCTGCCTAACGGCTTTGCCAAATAGCCCCAGTTCGGCATAAATGCCAAACTAATGTCGGACGTTGGTTTTCAACTGGACCCTATGTTATGAGGACGTCCGCTAAGGTAGCCCGCGAAATTCAAATTTTCTTACGTATTTTGCAATTTTCTGGTCAGAATTAAGTTGTACGTTGATTAAAATATATGATTCGCGGCCGCGCCGTAACAAATCGGGGGGCACGGTAGTGCCCCCGCCAAGTCGAGTATGTATTTACAGAATCATAATCATTAGAATTAGTAATATAACTTGTTAAGTTAGTATAATCCCAAAATGTCAAGATTTCATGAAATATTCTGTGGAATTACTTGGTCTTAGAGAGGTGTGTTGATGACTTTAATGATTAAACTGACTTGACTTTATTAATTTTTTATTTTGCAATAAATTACCAGCGTTGTGTCATCGCGCTTCTCTTTCTTTCTATGTAGTCCGACAGTGACCGCGCTTTAGGTCATGTAAGCCCCTTAAGGATGATCTCTAATTGATATCGCCGACCTTGCAATTCCTTCAGTTTACGCCGAGCGCATAGAAACTGCATCGATGACGTCCGTCGAGCCTTCCACGAGTCGCCGACCGACGACGCGACGCAGCGAAATTCGACATTACGTCGCTGCGCCTGCAAAATCCGCTATGGATAAAAATTCAACTTTTCAGGAGAAGCAAAAAACTGTTTCTTTTTCAAACTGTTAATATTATATTAAAACTAAATATGCAGAAAATTAGACTTTATGTCGGGACATTCAGAAATATTTATTTTTCGCCATTTACTATGATATTCCAGGAGCTAGAATTTTTTAAAGTGAATTTGGGCACATAGCGGTTTTTTTTTCGGGTCGTAATTACCGCTAAGTACCTGACTTTTCATCACATGACGGATTTATGCTTTTACCAAATAGTTTGCATTTTTGTGCTTCCTAGAATACTTAGCGGATTTACCAAATTAGTCTAGTAGTATCGTTGTTGTATGTTTGATAAACCCGCTATGTGTCATTTCAAAGCGCAATTCCAAGGGACTCGCTTTGAACCGAAAATACGCTATGTGTACATAGGGGGTTTTTCAAATCCGTTTTTGACCAAAATTACATAGCTGATTTTGTTATCTTCTTAACCAAATGAGTTATTACAAAACCGATTTTACAGGTGTACGTGGCTTGAGAAATACTATAAATAAGCATCAAAAACCGATTTTCAAAAAAAAATACATAGCGGATTTTGCAGGCGCAGCGACGATTACCTATTATTTAGTTTAATACATTTTTTTTGTCATTCCATATACACATCATAACATCGAGTAAGTTTCACCAATTTTGATTGCAATAATTTCCCTTAAAATAAATTAGTTTTAAAGTAACTTTTTTTTTCGATCCATCGTCTGCAGCTTACATAATTCGGATGTAAATCAGTTTTATAGTGTGAATAAATATTTAAATAAAACATAGATCTAGAAATACAAGTATTTTGACTAGATTATCAAAACGAGTTTTGAGTTCCAAGCGGCCGGTGTAGCAAGACAGGCTCCAGGGGTCAATTCCTCAATAATCCAATCTAATCAGAAACCAGTCGGGGTGAACGCTCTGGCAGTGATTTGTTAAACAGGCCACGAACGGTAGCAGAAACCGTTGTTTTCTACATGTACCTTTATCCCCGCATTCCCCGCGTTTACACCCACAAACTAGTTATGATAATTGCTATCAACCAATCTTGTAAAATATTTGTCAAAAACATATTGTCATGTTCGTGTCATTAGTCAGCTCCGTGCATAGATCTTGGTGGAGTGGTTAATTGTAAACGACACTACTGGTAGTGTCCTTGCCAAAACATGATTGAGTAGGAGGTATATCTAGTTATAACGCTATAGTAGTATACAATGTCAAATTATATTAGCTAGCGAAACTCCGCATACGTGATGGTGATCGATGTTGATAAAAGATAAAACAATAAAGAAATGAATTTGATGTTTTTAGGGTTCCGTACCTCAAAAGGAAAAAACGGAACCCTTATAGGATCACTTTGTTGTCCGTCCGTCCGTCCGTCTGTCAAGACCCTTTTTCTCAGGAACGCGTGGAGGTATGAAGCTGAAATTTATATCAATTACTCAGGTCTACTGTCCCTTGAAGCTGTGAAAAAATCAAACTTCTAAGCCAACGCAATCAAAAGATACAGCCGTTTATGCCGCAAATTTTCGACACTTGCAAGGGAATCAAAACCTACAGGGTGCTTCCCGTAAACTCAGAATCTTGAAATTTGGTACGAAGCAACGTCTTATAGCATAGATAAAGGAAAAATTACGAAAACCATAAATTTTTAGTTACATCACATAATATATTTTTTTTAATAATTTTAAACTTACTACCCATTTCCTCATAAACGCGTAGAGGTATTAAATTGAAATTCATACCAAATACTCAAGTCTATAATACCTTTAAGCTGTAACAAAATCAAACTTCTATGTCAACGCAATCAAAAGAAACAGCAATTTAAGCTGCATATTTTGAAACTCGCAAGTACTCGCAAGGGAATCAAAACCTAAAGGGTACTTCCAGTCGACCTAGAATCTTGAAATTTGGCATGAAGCAACGTTTTATAGCACACATAAAGGAAAAATTCCGAAAACCTTAAATTTTTAGTTACATTACAAAATATATATTTATTTTTTAATAAATATAAACTTATTACTTTTTTCCTCATGAACGCGTAGAGCTATCAAGTTGAAATTCATATGCAATAAAAATACCATAGTTATGACTCGATTGTCGTAATGAACGAACTTTGTAAACCTTGCAGGTTTGTACGGAACCCTCGGTGCGCGAGTCCGACTCGCACTTGGCCGGTTTTTTTTAGTAGGGTCATCGACCGTAGTTAGAGTATTCACTATATCACTGTAAAAAAAAATATGTGTAAACTTCACAGACGTTATTAGTATCGGTACCTATCTAAACACAATAAAACATATTTTCTCAGCTCGTACTTCAAGTAATAAGACTACCAGCGGTCGTTGAACCCTACAAAAAAACAAAAACTTTTTTATTTTACATTTATCGTGTTTAGATAGTTCAGAGTTTCTCTAGCTAATTTCATTTGACCCTATTACCATTCGAGGAACAAAAAAGAGGTACTTATGCTGTCTGTTGTTGTATGACTGCTATAATTTCAAGTTCCGTCTAGTTACTAATCGTAGGGATTTCGTAGAACTTATGGAGAGATTCGAGTGCGTTGAACCCTGGTATCAGCTCAAGATTCCAGAAATTATAAATTAAAAAAAAAATATTAAGTAGATACTTTTGTGAAATTTCACTAGCTAATTAGATAAAAGAGACCACGTAGCCCTTGTAATCAAATTACCTAACCTACCTACCAAGTAGCATTTAGATTTTAGATGAATTTATATTGTAGGTACAGTAAACCACACATCAAAAGGCCAATTCTCAGAATTAAAAACGTTCAAATCTAATCTCATTCCAGCGACAATCAATGTCAAAAACTTGTCAAAAATGTAGGGAAATTATACCTACGTATTTTTGACGGATTGAGACAGATCAGTACCTAACCGTTCTTAAAATTACGAGAATTGCCTCCTCTGGTAACACCTGTGGGTTAATTGCGTAACACCATGGTCATAAATAAATTAAAAAAAAAAATTGCGTAACACACTATCAGTAGGAATGGCTTTCATTTTGACAGTCCAACACCAATCATTACGTTATTCACGTTGTTGAGCGGACAAATTTTTTGAACATATGAAGCAATGGATTAGCAATATCCTTCAAAATGATTCAGATTATGATTCATAGAGTCATAGAGAGTGTTAAGCAGTTAGGGTGCTGCAATACCGCTACAACATTTAATGCGCCTGCCACACACTCGACGAGTGGCATGGGAAGTAACGAGGAAAGGAGGCAGAGACATAGTGTGGCAACATTACTCGTCATGCCACACGTCATGCTCCTCGTCCTACCCACTGCTCCCTATTTTGTCGGTTTTTGCGCGCGAGTCAAAGGACCGGCAATACGAGTGCGAGTGGCCGGCCACATAATCGCGCGGTCGCAGTCTGCATGGAGCGCTCGCGCAAGACGCACGCGTATGCAAAATTGGAAATTATGTCGTCGCCAAGCGTGGAATGGTCAAATGAAAAGGTGTTAATGTTTATTGATTTGTAGTACGGTAGGTATAATAAGTCACTATGTCAAGAATTAGTCTAACAAGAAAAGTTGTATTTATTAGTTATCTAAAAATGCATAGCGCGCACGCTGCCACCGTTTCAACGTCCATTGTCTCACCAAGGCAAATGACAAGTGAGGAGCGTTGCGATTAATTGCGCGAGTAGAGCAGTGTGTGGGCAGAGAGGGCAACATCGCGGCAAATCACGGCAGCGCGAGGAGCATAGCGATGAGCAGCGCAAGGAGCATAGTCTGGCAGGCGCATAATAAAGACGCTGTCAGTTGAATTTCGGTACAGTTTTAAAGAAAAGGAAAAAAGGTTTTGTAGGAATTAAAGATAAGATTACCAAATCATTTGTATGGATGTCAAGTATGGACATACATGACAAGATATCGTTAGATTTATTTAACTAGGTTAAGCGTGGAACCAATGTTATTTTTTATCTTTCTCTTTTGATAATGTAAGTAGGTAAATAGTGCAGTAGTGTCACAGAATAACTAATTAAGAGCGTTATTACAAAACCGAAGTGCTCAGTTTTAGGTAAATTCGACGGCGCGCGGCAGCAGATGCGCACGTGTGCGTCTAGGGAAGAACGCTATGCACACATACAAACCGCTATGCGTCGGACGCCAGGATCAAACCAACAAGAGCCTTCGTTTTCAAAATAAATTAAATTACTGTTATTATAGTTCATGAAATGTTATTTGTACCGATGAGTATTACCTACAACGGTTTGAGTTACAATAGGGTCATACAAATTTACTTCACTTTTAATTTTTATTTTATACCACTAAAGTGACAAACTAGCATACGGCCCGCTTGATGGTGTGTAGTTACCGCAGCCTAAAGCAGTGTTGCCAGTGACAGATAGTCAAATGTAACATGAGAGAGCTCAAAAAGTAACATTTTCACGAGAAAAGTAACATTACCTTATTTTTTGTGGAAAACGACTAATAATAACATGGCACTTTATTACATAAAAAAAAGCTGTCCCCTTAGTAGGCTTCGAAAGAATCGTAATAACAAACTGAACTGAACCAACACGGATGCCACTACTAGGCTGTCGCTCACTCGCCTAAGTAAGCGGGATGGGTCATTTAGAAATTCACGCGAGTGAGTGAATATGCGATACGACAAACGAAGTGAAAAATTTTCGCGCTGTCGTCGCGTCAGAATTTGGTCACAAAATCAAGACAATCAAGTGCGCCAACATGACGAACGAAACCTTTCTTGTATGCGTTCCGTTTCATGTTTATTTTTTGTTTTCTGTGAAATATTTTTTATTAAGTCTTAAAAGTAACATTTTGAGGCGTGTAACATGGAGGTAACATGAGAGGGTCAAAAGTAACGTAAAATGTTACAAAAGTAACATACTGGCAACGCTGGCCTAAAGACGCTTGCATTGCCAGAAGCTGCATTACTTGCGCGTTGCCAGCCTCTAACATTACTTACAAATACTTTTGTGCTACTTTTATAAATACTTTTTGTACCTACTTTTTTTACGAAGTTTAATATATTATGTAATTTATTTAGCAGGTAGGAAGACATTTTAGTACTTATTTATAGAAATAAATGCAATGTGATGTTGTTTCTACAGTTTGGATAAAAATCGGTTGTCTGTAAAGTCGGTTTACGGACGATAGTTTAACGTGACAACGTCATAACAAAACATTAATGAAATTGCCGAACGCGGAGGCCGATTCGGCAGCGTTCGACATCATCTGTCTCTCATCGCTCGTTCCGCGCTCTCGCTTGCACTTCAAGCCGCCATGGCGTACAACGCTACAGCAGAGCAAGGCCGCGAGGTAACGCTACATGAGTCATGTTTTTTTCGTGTGTGCAGCCAGCTTCATCGATTTATTAGACGTTGTCACGTCAAAAAAGTCAAAAGAAAATAAAAAAGACAAATCAAAAGTCGTTTTATTAAAATTAAAAATTACAACTGTGAACTTGTAACGGTTCATGAGACACTAGCAGACAGACGGACGGTCGGACATCGGAGCCTTAGTAATAGGGTCCCGTTGGCACCCTTAAGGTACGGAACCATAAAAAACCAGTATAATAATTGTAAAATAATTAAAATAATATTCTCCGAAGCGGCATAGACCGTGCTTTCCTCGAATCTATGATTTCAGGAAGCACGCACTCCTCATAAAATTCTTACCGCTGAGCTTCTCTTGCGCGTTTCAAATTATCGGCCAAAACCTTTTTTTTTATTTTGACAGCACCAAAAGTTCTATTTTGCCCATTATTGTGAACTATTGTCTGAAAATAATTAATTAAATTAATGTTGGAGATAAATAAAAAAGTCAGAAAAATTAAAAACAACAACTATATTTACGTATGTTTTTTTTCTATAATTATATTCGCGTTGGAACATCATAGGAAAATAATTATATTATATACATTACAATCAGAACATAACTAATAAAAAAAAAAAACTCACTTGTATCAAGAAGTGTTGGTCGCTTTTTATTCGTGGCGAATTGTCGAACGAGATCACGTGACGGCAGCAGCGAGTGAGCGCTACGTCCTCCCTCTGAAAGCGCTCGGCGCGGACTAAAGCTAAGACCGTGCATCCCGAGATTTATATTGATAAAAAAGCATTGCATAAAACAATTCCTTAAAAATATTATTTTACTTTAAAATAGAGTATTTTTTTTTTCAAGCAAGGTGACAAAGTAACCTTAGTTATTAAACACTTTTTGTTTGAATTTCTATTAAATAAACAGAGATAAAAAATATCATTTCGGCTGAAAAAATATCATTAACTCTCTGTTTTACGGAATTATTTTTGGTTTATTACTGTATTAAACATAATAAATTGATGTATGCATTCCAAAGTAGAAGATACAGTTGTACCGTGGACATTTTTATAAATTATTAAACTATTATATCTTCGATGTAACAGAGCATCGCGAGATGCCCGAAATTAAATTTTTATGAAACAGCCTTTGCAGGAACAAGTTTTTTACTGATTTATGTAAACAAACTGAAATATTTATTGAATGCGCTCCCAAAAGAAGGAATTAAACTTTCTCGGGCATGTATTTTTTTTACTATTGTGACTTTAGTTAAACCATAATCACAAATCAAAACTCGAGTCAAACGCTCTAAACAAGAAAAACTTGTGATAGCGCTCTTAAATAGTAGTAGCTAGTGTTTCTATACACGTTAAGAGGGTTGATCCGTTAGAGCCACGCTGGAGTCAAAATTGATGATTTCCGACGGACAATAAAACCATAAACTGTTTAATTTATAGATAAGATATTGACGTCATATTAATGGGAATTTCATAATCTAGTGCATGGCTGAAAAACATTTTCATTTATTCGTACAGTTTTCTCATTAGAACAGTTTTTATGCAAGCCTTTTTTTAAACTAGCGATCGACGGTCTACGCAAATGCAAGATATTAGTAAAACCATATACGACAAACTTATAACAACGTTGCTTTATAAATAATAATAGCATTTATTAGTGCATGGCTGAAAAAAAAAACGATTACTGTAAGTTTTCATTCAAGAAAAGTATATTCAAAAGTGTCAATTTTAGCCATTTTTCGATATTTTAAACGCGTTAGTTTAGGATGAAATCTGAAATATTTATATGTTATTTTAGGCCTAGTAAACGAAGACATTTACGTTCTAAAACATGGTACAAATATTTTTTTAATAACTTATTTTTTTATTTTACTATGAATTATTTAGTGCTGCTATATAATCGGCGCGGAATCACGCCAGCGCTCAGTGCCGGCTGAGGCCTTTCAGAGGTAGGACGTGTGTCGCTCCCGTAGCCGCGAGTCGCGTAAAATATTATCGTACTTTCGCGAGTTTTTAGCGCGTCTAGGACATGTTGATACTTTTTATTATAATATATTTTTATTATATTACAAAACTTTGGTGAGTACATATTTTAATGTGTAATGTGTTCTATTAACTTAAGAAAAATTAAATTAGACTTCTTTATGTATGTTTTCATTTTACTTTTTTTTTCAGATATGGCTAATAAAAGGCGCTATATGGGAACAAAAAAAAAACGATAATTTGGCCAAGGCTAATGAAGCTAAAAGGTATGTAACCGAGGTTCTCTACTTATAAAAAATATATTTTTATTAGGTGTAATAAGAAACAATATACTTACTACTTTTTGACGTAATTTTTTTTTATTACTTTTTGTTTGGATATTTTTATGAAACACAGTAGTAATAAGATAAAGTTAATATCCAATTCGTTGTTATAGGCAGAAAAGAGAAGTTCAAATACTTCAAAACCAGGACTTAAATAAAAATGCTGTTGTAAGTTTTATTTTTTTACTTTATATTTTACTAGCTGCGTCAGACACGTGTTTCCTTGGTTTTGATTGAGCAGTTGTTAAACCAAAACTAAATAAGACCTTTCTTCATTATTTATTTATCTCAAGCCGACAATCGATCGCCTGTCATGGTGCTTACTTTTTGTGTCACTATATTATACCCTACATATTATTTTCACAATCAAGAAAATGAAAAAGACAGTGAAAAAACACTGGAAATTCTGGAAAACTTGCAGGCATTAGAAACGGCTCCAATTCAAGATCCTGACGCAGGGAATCTTGTAAGAATTACTTGGTCATTTGTATACATATTTTAGCAAAAAAAAAAACATTGTTAGTTATGTGCTATCTTAAGCCGACAATCGATCGCCTGTCATGGTGCATACGGTTTGTGTCACTATTTTATACTCTACATATTATTTTCAGACTCAAGAAAATGAAAAAGACAGTGATAAAACACTGGAAATTCAGGAAAACTTGCAGGCATTAGAAACGGCTTCAATTCAAGATCCTGACGCAGGGAATCTTGTAAGAATGACTTGGTCTTTATAAACATATTTTAGGGCAAATAAAACAAGAACCTTCAAGAACAAGTGCGTATTTACAGTATACTTTCATAAGTTCAGATACATGTTGTACATTGTTTCTGATAATATTAGACTTAAAAATATATATTTCCAAATTTTATGTTATAGGTAAATAAAAGACAAGAAGTTGAAAGGGATACTGTACCTCAGGCAGAGAGTGCACTTTGGCTAGAGCTACGATGTTGTTTGTTGACAGCCTCTTCATTCTGTAAAGTGTGCAAACGGCGATCGACTATTAGCCCAGCCCCTTTGGTTAAACAATTTCTTTACTCATATTCCTTGGACCATATCCCTAGTATTCAACATGGGAAAGTAAACGAAAAAGTGACCATAGAACAGTTGCAGGTACAAGTTTAGATTTTTCTAACAAACAATTTATTTTTGTATTCTTAAATTCTATTAACAAGAAGTAATTAGAGTATTGAGTTTCAAATTATTATGATTACAGGTGCTTCGCCGGATGGACTAATCGACGATGATGGCATCACCGAAATTAAATGTCCTAGTTCGGCATTTGGATTAGAGGCAGATTTTGCTATTAGCCAAAAAAAAAAAAATCTGGAAAATAGATGGATCTGTGAATCGACGCCATGACTGGTTTTATCAGATACAGGGGTAGCTGCATATAACTAACAGAAATTACTGTCTGTTTGCTGTGTGGACAGGCAAAGATTTTAAATTGAAGACTGAAAACATAATCAGGGACGATAAATTTTGGAGCGAAAATATGGAACATCGGCTAGTCAGCTTTTACAATAAATGCCTGTTACCCGAAATTGTTGATCCCCGAAAAGCTAGGTCCATGAAACTTAGAGACAACAAATATTAAGATTTTATTTTACACGAAATTGTTTTTATTTACTTTAACCTAACTAATAATAATTTAATTGCTCATTTATTACAATAAACAAAAAACTGAATCCCCGCTTACGGAAAACGAAAACATTCCCTACTAACTAAAAACTGGCTAAGTATCAAGATGATTCTAAGCGATGTATGATACGCGCTCCAACACAGACGGCTGTGTGTGCGTTTAACTGTATAGCTGTGTGAGTAAATTTACCTAAACGCGAGGCGCGCCGCTCTGGAGTAACGCTCTTAAAGCTTTTGAAAGGCATAAAAGAGTTATTTTGTGCTAGCTAAAATCGCGGGGCGCGGGACATGTGTATCAACGCACAACCTAAACCGCTGGTCCTAGAGGCATGAAATTTGGATTTTTTTGGATTTGGAATTTGAAAGGATAGGATGTCACCAAAATCTGCCCAAACGAAGTACCGTGGTACAGTTAGTGGCATAAAATAAACCAGATTACACTGAATAATATTACATTAATATTTTTTCTTATGGATACCCGGGGACGAGAATAAAATAACTTTTAACGTAACAAAAAGCACGCCATTTTGGCACCCTTTCATTGGCGCAACTACCTTACTTATTTAAAAAAAAACCGTCAAGTTGACAGCTGTCTGCTGTCGGCTTCAACTGTTATTGTTTCATATTTGTTTCGTTTCGAATTATATGTATAGTATAATTAATATATACTTAGTATAAATAATTCAATCTGAATTCAATGATAACTTGTAAGTACTCCAAAACTCAGAAACGAACGGAATGATATTATTATGTGAATGAAATTTACGAACATGTCACCTCGAGTATCAACCAAATGTAATGCAATTGTACATGTAAAGTTGCCACATATTTTAACCGTGTTACAGGTAATTAAAATAATAATTTATATGTTGTTTTAAATTATGTAAGGATAAAGATACACGTGTACCTCGAGGTATGTACATGTTTGGGCAAAGTTGTATGGGCTTTTGTTGATCTCCTTTCACGCGGACAAACCGACAAAGTCGCGGGCGGAAGCTAGTAACGTATAAGCTGACTTCTGATTGTACGAAAAACCTATACAATGCGAGGTCAGCTAAAACTGGAAATTTAAAGCTTGATGCCGTATGTACATAGTAATAATAGTCTTTCAGACCGTATTCCGGTCATGGGCCAATCTCAATGGAAACTGCCTTCGGCGCGGGAGATCATGACGATCATGTAGTGCACAATTGTTTGCGCAGACACAGGTGCACTCACTCTTCCCTCGCTTTCATAGTCCGATGGGACGGCATGTAGTCCGTCACGACCGGAGAGACATCAGCCGGTCGATTCTGTAAAAATCTCACCGTGAAAGCTTATGTGAAGTGAGCTTGTTTTTGCTACGAATTTACACTATTGACAGCTCACTCCACGCTCACTACACCTAAATTTTCACGGTGAGATTTTTACAGAATAGCACCGCAGGCGTAGGATCAACACGGGGGTATCACACCGCCAACTTCCAAACTCCGGGTTTTTATTAAGAAATTTCTAATGGAAAATCCCAATAACACTACCCGACCTGGGAATCCAACTCCCGAGATGACGAGACCAACGGGGGAGGTAGCTACATTCAGATATATGCAGGGGTAGGTACGGACGCCAGCACATCAAACTACCCGAAACTGCCAAATTTTCTCAATCAACCTTGAACCATATGCTGTAGCGATAAAGTTGAAAATCTATTAAAGAAATTTGACAGATTGCAGTAGCTTGATGTGCTGGCGTCTGTACATATAAATAGAATACTACAAGAAATTCCTTATGAGAAGCAACAATGCATTAAGATATTTTTATAATTTCTTCTAAGCTAAGTAGAAAGTGTGTGTTCCCAAGATGTTAGAAAGACCTAGGTACTTCTTAAATCCTGGAGCACTGTCTTTTTAGATAGAATTGGACTATGCTTGAAAGAATATTAGTGGATCGGAAAATCTGGAGGCGTATTACTCGATTCGCATGAATTTACTTGCACGAAACGGGCAAATCGACACTACTACTAAACCAAAGACTCACTTTGTCGTGTTTTTTGGATGCCGGTTATTTTTGAAGATCTTTATCGATTTTCGAAAGGAAAGCTGATTATTTTATCGAAGCCGTCATTGTCTTTGAGCAATGTTAAGATATTTGATGATTGACAGGTGTGCCTACCTCCTCCTCCTACTTATAGAATTGAGGACAGAAACCTTGATATAGATTTGCAAGATATCAAGCTACCTAATTTAGGCATTAGTACACATGAAATATACTCAAATCCGACTTAAAACTGAGAAATTAGTAAGTAAATCATCAAATTCAAAAATAGTACTTATGGAGAAAAGCGTGTAACTTTATTGAGCATAATATAATTATGTAGGTATGGTTTATTTTTTTCCAAATCTTTCAAGGGCGCCATATTTATAAATATAAAATGACTAATTGTGCTTAGCTTTGTTTCTCGTCAGTTCATCTTTTTTTCGGACAAAACACAAAAGATCATTTACATTTTAGGTTTTTATTTTGGTAAGTATTTCAAGTTATTATTTTGTTAAGATTGTTTGTCGAGGGTGGAGCATATTCAGTTTATCTTTGTTATTGAAAAGCAATGTGGCGAAATTCAATTTTTTTTTAGGTTTTTTGCAATTTGCTGGTCAGTATTAAGTTGTACGTTGATTAATATATGATTCGCGGCCGTACAAATATGTATTTACAGAATTATAATCATTAAAGTCATCAACAGAACTCTCTAAGACCACGTAAGTCCAAAGAATAACTGTTTCATGAAATCATCATTATTTGAAATTACGTGGTCTTAGAGAGTTGTGTTGAATTTCGCGGGCTACCTTAGCGCTTCCCCCTTATCATCATTCCACGGACAAGTTAACAGGTAAAGCCAAGTTGTGTTGAGTGCATTGACAACCAGTTGATCCTTATCATTCGGCGTCCAAACGTTGTTGGGTGCGCCATTCTGCATAGACGCTTTGAGTGTGCTCGTCGTCCAACAGTGCCATAGACTAATACATTGCGAGTGCGAAAAAAAAATTGCTTGAATTCAAAGTTCGAATAAAAATAACTTGGCGCGGTAAGTACTATGTGCTTTTTGTTTATTTTTTTTGTTTGGTAAAGTCATGACGTTTATAATTTTATTAGAAATCCGTTTTGTTGTGACTTCTGCAATGTATTTTTTAATCAATCTACTTTTATGGATTTTTGGAGCTATTGTAAAATAAGCCAAAGAGTTTTATGAAGCTTTTAATGAAAGATTAACCTAAACACAATCACTTGAATGAAAGTCTCACGCAAATTAATAAATACTCGATGTCGATAGAGATGAAGGTAAACAAATAAAAATAACGTTTACCTTTTGTACCTACCTATCAAATTTAATATCACATTTTGTTTGTTTGTAACTTGCTATTTTAATTTAGAAAGAAAACAACTTTGGGCACGCGCGTTTTTTATTTAAGATATGCCTCTCAATAAATTCGGTTTTATGATGAAAAAGTTAACATCACATGTTTGCAGACGTGTAACGAAGATGAGGACACGTATCATATTTTGATGGAGATGTGTCCGGAATAAATTGCTCAGAACACAAATTGGCGCGCTTAGCATAAACCTATCAAACCCGTTATCGGATAATATAATTCCTCTTGAAGAACAAACCCATAACCTCACTGTAAAATGCACTAAAGTAAATCAATGTAACCTTTTGTATACCTATAGAAGTATAGAGTGTCTTATTCGCATTTAGCAAAAAAGTTCTTTAAATAAAGATTAAAAAAATTAAAAAAAAGGAATACCAAATGTTGCTAACGTTGTTAGACATAATTATTTATAAAGGTAAGGACATACATCTTTCAGTATTGACTTTTTCTGGTAGGTAACTATCTACCCACATAGAATCGCCTAATTACCGTAAGTACACCTGTTACAGGTTACTATATGAACAGCTGATAGTAACAGCTGACAGAAGTACCTTGTACATTAGGTATTTGTTTACATACTGTAAGACAATTTCAGCATTTTTAAAACTTTTTCCGGAATATATAATGGGGGACACTCATGTGTCAGTTTTTGCCTGGCACAATATTTTTTTGTCATCTGTCTGTGGTGATAATTTATATTATGTATATTTAACTTAGGTACTTAAAGTCCGGGAAATTAATTGTTCAGTAAATTGAATTGCCCGTATAATCAAATCACAAAGCTTTGACATTAATTCTTTGACAGTTGTATGAAATGGCTATTATAGCACGGCAAATTCACATTCACGTTGACATAAGTACTACATTGCCATTTTTTGATTTGCTTAACAATGAATTTCCCTGCATGTATCTTTCGGACAAAGTGTGTCCTCTATAATATGGAACAACACTCGTAACTCATTTCCATCACAAAAGCTTCCTTTCTGTTTATTAATTAGCTAGGTACAGTTTTGAAGTCGGCGCCATTGTTAAGACTTGGGGGTCAAGGTCACAATTATTGTCATTTAACTACACTATTTAGGTCATCTAGCTTTTAAACTATGATTGAAAATGGAAAGTATCCAATCAATTGGTGTCCTTCGCGGTTATTACTCTGCACGTCGTCATGTCGCTTTTATTAATTAACCAAAAATATATACGAGTATTATACCTTTTGTCTAACTTGGCTGCTATTTTAATACGCAGCTGTGACACAATCCAAGTGTTCTTTAACTCACTTTCCAGCACCCTAATTGTGTAACACATTTTCAAACACAATCTGAATAATTTTGAAGGTTATTGCTAATCCATTGCTTCATAATAAATATATTATGTTCGAAAAATTTGTTGGTCAGCAACGTAAATAAAGTAAACTGTTACCCTCTTACTAATAAACGTATTATATCAGATGAATAGTTACACACCGATTTCTCTCTTTCAGTCGTCAGTAATTTGACTTTCGAAAGAAGAATACAAAGCGTTGTGTATAGTTTAGTGTACACAACGCTTTGTTTTCTTCTTTCGAAAGTCAAATTTCTGAAGAATAAAAGAGAGAAATCGGTATGTAACTATGCATCTACTAATTTTATAAAGAGGTAAAGTTTGTATGTAAGGTGTATAGTCTTTAGTAGGTGGTAATCTCTGGAACTACTAGTCGGATTTGAAAACATCTTTTTGTATTTGATAGCTCAATTCTTGAGGAAGGCTATAGACTATTTAACATCACGCTATGACCCTTAGGAGCCGAGCAAAAAGAAAAAAGTCAGAAAGAACGCTAGGTAAGCAAAAACGAAGTATAGCGCGGGCAGGCGATGAGATGCGACGGGGGTTGGGGAACAAGAAATTTCATGCGGACGAAGACGCGGGCAGAAGCTAGTGTAAAATAAAGTCGGGTTAGTTACACCAATTATAACTCCAGAACGGCTGGACCAATTATTATCTTTGATTTGTTGGATCTGTCTCCGCCCCGAAGAGCAGAATAACTATTAAACATGGGAAAATTTCACGAGAAAAATAATAATGAAGATAATTCTCTGTTCACCGGGTCAGCTAGTCTTTATAACGTTTATTAGTAAGGGAGTTAGTATTTTTTAGTATCACTGCCTTGACACCAGCCTAAACTATTTTAGCAGACCACCTAGGTAAAGTGCTAGCGATAAAAGATATCGTTCGGATTTCTATGTATGGGGGCTATGACGCGTGAAAGAAGTCACACGAGGCACATTATCATCGTCATAATGGAATTATTAAATAATAAATACTGGTATTTAGCTACATCCGGTTGGACTGGAATTCGTCTCCAACATAGTTGGGAAAAGGCTAGGCAAATGATTTAACGAATGGAATTATTACAAACGCAGTCGATTGGGTATCCATTCGCTCTTTACTGAAACAGTTTATGGCCAGAATCTACAGCGTCCATCAGTCTATCTATGAGACTAGATTTCTAGAACGAAAAGTAAATTATAAATGTAAATTAAGTACCTAGGTACTTAATAAAAATCTTAAATGAATTTCGGCTCTAGAAGAATAGAATTTTGCACTAGAATTCCTTTATACAAACAAAGGTGAGCAAGGATTTTCGGGTGAAATTGGTTATGAAAGTGTTTAACTCGACTGCCCCTTTTCAATACCTAGTAAGGACTTAATATGCAGGAGAGCGCATAAACGTAATATTGGTCAGCCTATGGAATGTATTTTTTGAATTGGTTAAGTGGCTTTAAAATGATCACTAGGGAGTGAAAGGTGCACTTACTAGGCATCAATGTTTTTTTTTTTTTTTTTTTTTAAATATGGCATCTCGTAGTTGACCTTGAGAGGTCGTGACTACTTAACCGGACAATCCTGCGGCTGCCTTGAGAAAACTCAAAGCCTCCAGCCAGGGGCTTAAAACTAACTAAATAAACTAAGCGACTACACGCTAAGGGCACCCCCTGTGGGGTACGAGCCTCGGCTTAGGGCGTCGCTGGGGGGAGGGCAGCAAGTTGGGACAGGCTGGATCTAATTTTGATTATTTAACGAACGATGGGGCCGGCATTTCCTAATTGACTACTCTGAGAAGAAATGCCGAAACAAACTCAGAGGTCAGAGTCGGGAATTTAAATCTACAGGCTCAGCTGCGGCGCGGGCTGGCACTACATCGAGCAAGGGTCGGTGGGGGGCATTTACTGGGGGACGTCGCGAGGGACCTCGTCGGCGAGGCCGGTATGTCGGTTTCTTGTGTCTGTTTTTCCTAAGCGTGCTGGTTGCCCTACTGCTCTCTTGGAGGACGGTTATAGGGTCATCTGGGTCGGTGAGAACGTGCCTTGGACGGCGGAGTTTACTGATTCGGGAGGGAGTATATCTGGCGGCCTCGACAACCAGCGGGTTTCGATGGTTGGGGGCGGAGTCGAAGAAGTGCTTGGAAAGGCGCTTCATGAATTGGTGGATAGTGGGGATTTTGAGATCGACATGGAGGATCTCATTTCGAACGAATAGGCATCAATGCTTAATATATCTCCTTTTATGTAAGTTTAAAATGCTGTTTTTGTTTATGGTAGAGACCTTCTAGGTTAGCAAGATTATGCAATAAAACGATTTTTGTAAAAAGTGTCCCTTACTAGGTTTTGAAATGGGACAGCCGTACTGCAAAGTCCCTAAAAGTTGGAAAGAATTTCCGCTATCGTTATTTAAAAATGGGTTTCATTCTGACAGTTCAACATCATTCATTTCCACTATTCACGTTGTTGAGCATCAGATACATTTTTCGAGCATACGAAGCAATGGATTTTAGCAATATCCTTCTAGGGTGCAAGACAGAGATTATTTGAATGCATAATTACGATTTAAAGTATGTCAGTAAAAATAATATCATAAATGAGCAGTTCAACAATTAACACTAGTTGAATGTCCAAGATATGAAAAACGGATGATTTTATTTATACAGTGTCAATAAACTGGTTATTCCGACAGAGGTGCTTGACACAGCTGTCCACATTGGTACATAATAGTGGGGTCGATTACTTTACAGATTCAATAGAGTGTTTTATCTGGCAGATGTACAGACCTATTTCTACAAATAGATAGCGCCTAT
Source organism: Luperina nickerlii (assembly GCA_963855955.1). Taxonomy (NCBI): domain Eukaryota; kingdom Metazoa; phylum Arthropoda; class Insecta; order Lepidoptera; family Noctuidae; genus Luperina; species Luperina nickerlii. The sequence goes on along the minus strand of OY979679.1, from coordinate 15,206,501 downwards.
TTGTTATTGTTAGCTTGTTATTGTGTGAGCTTGATAAATTATTAGCCAGCCATTCTGGCTATAGTATTAAATAGGTATTGAATAGATTACTTGCGCGTTCACCATAGGCTTAGTGCAGCTTAGCAACTATACTATAATTTTATAGTCCATTTACTGTTTATTTAATTAAATTTACATAATTCAAAAAGCTAACAGTCTTAAGATAATAAAAACAATAGTTACAAGTAGATAAAAAGGAGGGGAAATAATTAAAGGGCATCAAACAATTCGTCCGCATGTTCGCTGTCAATAGGAAAAGTGCCCAAAAGGCTGGAATTGCCACGTTGGTTGTATGGTAATGCCGGTTCTCTGGCAAAAAAATAGGCCAGCCCTCTTGTCACATTAAGTGTCGCTTCACATATAATTATATCAATGGTCGCTTCGCTTGGCGATGTCTTGAAAAACTAACTGTGCACTCGGACCCCATGACCCTAGTATCGCATTTACTTAGAGGTTTTTAGTTTGCCCATTAGTTCATGATTACCAGACAATAATGTAGCTTATCATAATAGTATAATCAGCCAATAATATTCCAACTGCTGGGACACTGGTCTCCTCTTGGTGAGAGGGAGTGAGCCATAATGTACCACGCGGTCCCAGTGCGGGTTGGTCGATGTCGCATGTCTTCGAATTTTTGGTTCTAGGACATGCCGGTTTCCTCACGATGTTTTTCTTCACCGTTTTTAGAGCAGTGGTAATGAATTAGAGCTAGATGATTACATACATACTAAGGTACAAGGGCACTAAGGGTGGACAGGCCGTCTTGTTTGTAATAAAGATCAATGACATATTCTTCAGTGAGACCTTAATAAAGAGGACAGCAGGGCTAGGACATTTTCCTCACGATCTTGTCCTTCACCGTTTTGAGAGAAGTTGTGATGAAATTAAATATATTACGTACACAAAGTAAAGTGCCTGCCTGGGTTCGAACTCACGACCAGTGCAGACCAATCCAGTGGTGGCCCAGTCGTATCGGCCCCGATTTACGAGTTGACTATAATTTTCTGTCAGTAATTCTGCGAAATATTAATTAGCCAATAGCTTTTTTTGGTTGAGGAAATAAACTAATCGATCACAGATTCTTTGTAATATGTCTGTGATCGATTAGTTTTTCTGTTATTGATATTTTTGATTTCTGTGTTCTTACACATACATACCTACCTAATGACCTTACAATGCCGGGCGCAAAATGGTACTTACGTCACGTCGAGCATTTGAAAGTGAGCGACCTCTCGTCACAGGTATGAGTGACAGATTCGATGATCAAACTTTCCTTTATCCTTCAAAGAAACTCCGAGCATAGCGTGTAGTGGCACAGCCTAGGAGAGGCCTATGTCCAGCAGTGGACTGCATTAGGTTGAGTTGATTGATTGATCAACCTATTGTAGTCTGTGCTAAATAAAATAATGTATTTTATAATGAATCCTAAAATCCTAATCCAGATGCTAGTGACATTCATACTGCTGGTGGGGGTGTCCTCGTCCCTGGCGCTGGACAACGGACTGGCCCTGACTCCGCCCATGGGCTGGCTGACGTGGGAGAGGTTCCGATGCATCACAGACTGCAAGAAGTATCCCAATGAGTGCATCAGGTGAGGCGGCAGCTTGTGTTCAGTTATGGAGACTAAGACAAACATCAGCGGGGTACCTAATGAGGGTTTTCTGAAATGACGTTCGCTAGGTGGCAGCACTGATACGTCAGGTTCAGGCATCTGTCAAAGAGCCTATATTTTCTTTAGTCATGACTGAATGATGAACGAATGAATGAATCGAATGATGAGCGTCATCATATATTTTATATTGGAAGACCTCTTGTCAAAGAATTGTCACTTGTCAAAGTGGTGCCAACTAGTGTCGTAAATTTAAACGAAAACCCCCATTGCGTAACAAACAGCATTCATTGCGTTATGTTGTTGAGCAGACACATTTTTTCAACATTCAACACTCCTTCAAAATAATTCAGTTTGAAAGTGTGTTACGCAAGGGTGCAGGGTTATACGGGAATATTTCAACCTCATACTTATGTGTAACTTTCTTACCAAGGGGTATCATAATTACCCAGCACCTGGGTTGTGTAGGGCAGTTAGGCAGTCGGTCCAATTAAAATACTCGGACCTATTCGACGGAAAACAACCCCAACGCAGTTGGGAAAAGGCGAGGTAGATCATCATCAATCGCTTTCCGTCAGACGAGATTGAGGTCAAGAGCAGGTCCAGCCAGTAATAAAAAAGGAGGCCTCCTTTTAACTTTTCCTCTTTCCTCAAGTTTGACAGATGATGAGGTAGATGCTAATTTTAGATTCTCTAGAACTGATGTTAAGTGTACGATACGAGTATTCGTTCTACAGTTAGGTGACAGTTTAGGTATGTATGATCTGTTCATTCTATGCCGTTAGCAACATTTGTATTCCTGGTAGGTGCATTGGTACTTGGAGAATGTTCAAAACTGCAAAAACCTACTTTAAATAGTTGAATTTTAAGCAGGTTAATAAAGACTAAGGCTAAGCGCGCTCTACGATTTTAATCGTTGCGATTTAGTTATAAAATCGCAAACTCAAAATTTTTTTCAAGTGAATTCTCAAGCGATTTTTTTCCGCAGTGCGCGATCTCTAGTATACCAGTGTTGTCTACAGATTGGCGATTATTTATAGCAACGATTAAAATTCAGTGCCCGCTTAGGCTCATGGTCAGTCATTCTTTTAAGGCGCGGGCCCACCGCGGCGCACGCTGTGCACGCCCTCGCTTGAGAATTCACTTGAAAAAAATTTTGAGTTTGCGATTTTATAACTAAATCGCAACGATTAAAATCGTAGAGCGCGCTTAGCCTTAGTCTTGATTAACCTGCTTAAAATTCAACTATTTAAAGTAGGTTTTTGCAGTTTTGAACATTCTCCAAGTACCAATGCACCTACCAGGAATACAAATGTTGCTAACGGCATAGAATGAACAGATCATACATACCTAAACTGTCACCTAACTGTAGAACGAATACTCGTATCGTACACTTAACATCAGTTCTAGAGAATCTAAAATTAGCATCTACCTCATCATCTGTCAAACTTGAGGAAAGAGGAAAAGTTAAAAGGAGGCCTCCTTTTTTATTACTGGCTGGACCTGCTCTTGACCTCAATCTCGTCTGACGGAAAGCGATTGATGATGATCTACCTCGCCTTTTCCCAACTGCGTTGGGGTTGTTTTCCGTCGAATAGGTCCGAGTATTTTAATTGGACCGACTGCCTAACTGCCCTACACAACCCAGGTGCTGGGTAATTATGATACCCCTTGGTAAGAAAGTTACACATAAGTATGAGGTTGAAATATTCCCGTATAACCCTGCACCCTTGCGTAACACACTTTCAAACTGAATTATTTTGAAGGAGTGTTGAATGTTGAAAAAATGTGTCTGCTCAACAACATAACGCAATGAATGCTGTTTGTTACGCAATGGGGGTTTTCGTTTAAATTTACGACACTAGTTGGCACCACTTTGACAAGTGACAATTCTTTGACAAGAGGTCTTCCAATATAAAATATATGATGACGCTCATCATTCGATTCACGTGCACAGCATGCGCCGCGGTGGGCCCGCGGTCATATTCGTGTACTCTAGTGGAAACGTAGACCCACGTTGCCAGCGTTGAGCTATGTAACCGCCTATTCGAGCAAGCCACGCGTGTATCAATGACGTCAATTCATGCGCAGCCTCTCCGTGGGTTGCAGTAGATACAACCACATACATTTTCTTCCAAAGCGAAGCTTAATACACGTGCGTAGCCTCTCCGTGCACCGTGGTGGGCCCGCGCCTTTACTTTTGTGGATATCCCTGTATCACTGATAGTTGATCAAATAGGGTGGCATGGACATCGACTTGCATCCTGCCCATCGTTCCATGGAATCCATGGATTCAATACATGATTCTGAAGCCTCCTGCGTCGAAATTTTTCGTCGGTTATTAAAAAAATATATCTGTTTCATACGTACCTATATTGACCGCGTAGGTATTGCACTTTTGCAGGAAACAGCAGATTTTTGGTTATAGCAGACGAAAAATTCAACGCAGGGGATCCAGGTCCAGAATCATGTACTGAATCCATGGTAATAGGTTGTGCGTCGTATTACCCAGTAACTGAATTGTGGAGGTCAGATAGGCAGTCGCTCCATGTAAAATACTGGTGTTCAGCTGTATCAGGTTAGACTGGAAGCTGACCCCGACATAGTTGAGAAAAGGTTTAGCAGATGATTATGAGGTTGTGCGTCGATATCCCTGCCACCTTTTATATCAATCGCATGGATGTCGTGGCGTGACGTGACGTACATGACGTGGATGCTGATCTGATTCATGAAAAAGTATCAATCTACATTTGTCGGTGTATCTTCATGATGATGGCTAAGTATATGTGAGCAGCAAGTTCTGAATTCATCTCAAACATTCACAGTGAGAATCTAATCAAGCGTACAGCAGATCTGATGGTGAATGAGGGTTACCTGGACGCTGGCTACGAGTATCTGGGCATTGACGACTGCTGGCTGGAGAAGGAGAGAGGCCCGGATGGTCGCATGGTGCCCGACAAGGAACGGTTCCCCAATGGAATGAAGGCCGTTGCTGATTATGTAAGTGTTATGAACCGATGAACAGAGGTGTACGGACGCCAGCACATCAACCTACCACAATCTGTCAGATTTCTTTAATAGATTTTCAACTTTATCGCTAAAGCATAAGGTTCAAAGTTGATTGGGAAAATTTGGCAGTTTCGGGTAGCTTGATGTGTATACCCACATTTCACTCCTTATTTTTCAGTCCCATGTAATAGAAGGCATGACTGTTGTCATCAACCTGGAACAAATTTAGACTTTGTGTCTAAACACACTATGCCGAAGGTACGCGACTACAGTTCGGCATGGTTACGCCTGCAATGCTATTTGAATTACTGACGACACATTATGCCGAAATTACGTTGTATTATAGGGTACAGCCGAACTTCGGTCGGGGTGTAAGTTCAGCGGCAATTTGGGGACGTATTCTGTAGAGCACACATTATACGCGACCGAAGTTCGGTTCGGTTCGACTCTTCTAAAGCCTCTGCAATTGCTATTACTGTAAAATAGTCCATTTTTCGGGTTTCGCACCTCAAAAGTAATAACGGAACTCTAACAGGATCACTTTGTTTTGCGTCTGTCTGTCCGGCTGTTTAGATAACACGACACGAAGCCACGACAGCGCTCGAGACGCTGAATACACGCAAAGTTGCGCAACTGAATTTCTGCTGCGTAAGTTCGGCACTTATGGTGTGTCATATGAGCCGAATATGTCAGAACGTAAAACCATCCGCGGAACTTCGGTCGCGTACCTTCGGCATAGTGTGTTTGGACACTTTGAACTGCTAATGAGAAATTTCTAACAAAAACACAATAACCCTCCTTTTCGACCGAGGAAGCGCAATCAGGTAAGACCCCATGCACACCCCATGTTAGGCAGTCGCCCTTACAGTTCTACTAGACCAACGAAGCAGTCTCTCTCTGCTGGTGCTATTTGCCCTAAACTTACGATCATAATCATCCTTCTATCATTCTAATCCCACATTATTTGGCACAGCAATCTTCTTCTGTCATAATTAGGTATATTCTTTCATTCATGTACAATTGTACATATTCCAAAATAACGATTGGACTTCGACCTTCCAGATCCACAGCAGAGGCTTGAAGTTCGGCATGTACGAAGACTACGGCAACCTGACCTGTGCTGGATACCCTGGAGTGCTGGGCAACGAACGGCTAGACATTCAGACCTTCGTCGACTGGGAGATCGACTATCTCAAGCTGGATGGATGCTATATTGAGCCTAAAGAAATGGATGCTGGTAAGTTTAAATATACTGACAATGATAAAAAACGGATGGATGAGAAAAAAGATATGGCTAGAAAGGGAGAGAAGATGATGGCGGCTAATGGATATGAAAGAAAATACACTATACATTTTGCGGCGACCCCAAATATATTTGGGATAGGAGTAGAGAATGGTGAATATATAGTAGTTACTAGCAGCGCCCCGCGGTTTCACCCGCATAAGTATCGATCCCGTGGGAATATCGGGATAAAAACTATCCCATGTCCTTCCCCGGGATGCAATCTATCTCTCTGCCAAATTTTATCGAAATCCGCTCAGCGGTTTAGGCGTGAAAAGGTAACATACAGACAGACAGACAGAGTTACTTTCGAATTTATAATATTAGTATCGATTGTGAATGATCCTCACACTATCTCCTAAATCTAATAAGCCTTAAGCTATAACGCACTTACAGGTGGCCTGCTTAGCGACTAGAGCCCAGTGGCAAACTTCAATACACACTAAGCGACTAGCGAAGGCGCCAAGCGTGCAGTGCGGCCGGTTCCGAAGATTCTAGAGCGTTCGTTTCACTTCGCTTCTCGCAAGGTGCCTCGCTAGGCTCCTACAACTAGCAAGCCACCTGTCAGTGCGTATGTAGCTTTAGACTACGCACAGACAGACTGGTGACTCGCTTAAGATGTTCACTAAGATGTTAAGTCACTAGGGTCTAGGCACTAACCAAGGCAGCTGCCGGTGCGTATGTAGCTTAAGACTACGTACGGACAGACTGGTGACTTGCTTAAGATGTTAAGCAAGATGTTAAGTCACTAGACTCTAGGCACTAACCAAGGCAGCTGCCGGTGTGTACGTAACCTTAGGTGTAGGTAAAAAACCACAGTCCACACGGTATGCGCGCAAGTGAAACGAAGAATGTTCTTTGAAGTTTTTCAATCCTCGAATCACCTTTGGTTTGACAATTTACATCAACAAAAGCTTGGGCTTTGCGGTATAGATTTCCATTCATTTCCTTGTTGCATGTTTCAGGATATCCGTCTTTCGGGAAGCTATTGAATGAAACTGGTCGGTCCATACTCTACTCCTGCAGCTGGCCCGCCTATCAGGAAGACGCTAAAATGCTTGTAAGTATCTCATCGGTCTTGTGTTTGTCAGAAGCAAGTTTTACTGGAGTGCTAAGGGGGCTTGTACAGCCGCATGGGTCCATCGGTCAGGTAAAGTTACGCTTGCCGCGGTTGGTCCCTGGATGGGTGACCATCTTTACATACCAAGACCCCTCCGTGACTCGGAAAGCACGTTAAGCCGTTGGTCCCGGCTGTCGTTCGTGGATCTTTGACAGTCGTTACGGGTCGTCAGAAGCCCGAAAGTCTGACAACCACTCTTACCAAGGGGTATCGTCTTACCCAGAGTAACTGGGTTGTGGAGGTCAGATAGGCAGTCGCTACATGTAAAATACGGGTATTCAACTGCATTCGGTTAGAATGACAGCCGACCCCAACATAGTTGAGAAAAGGTGGCTAGACAGATGATGATTTGATTTGACAGATGATGATTCTTTTGGCTGCCCATGTTTAAACATCGACAGTTCGTTGCGTAACACCCGTAATCAATCACAATCTGAACCATTTTAAAGTATGTTGCTAATCCATTGCTTGATATGTGTGAAAAACTTGTCAACACAACAACGTTAACAACGCAATGAATGTTGTTGAACTGACAAATTGAAAGCCATTGCTACTGTTAGTGTGTTACGCAATTACCCCGCTGCAGTGCGATTCTGTAACCATCTCACCGTGAAAATTTAGGTGAAGTGAGCGTGGAGTGAGCTGTCAATAGTGTCAATTCCTAACAAAAACAAACTCACTTCACCTATGTTTTCATGGTGAGATTTTTACAGAATCGACCGGCTGTTTCTAAACTCCCGCGCTGAGAAAATTTTTATTTAAATATTCATTGAATCTTCTGAACACTTTGCAGCCAAACTACGGATCAATCGCTGAGCACTGCAACATGTGGCGCAACTGGGATGACATCGAGGACTCCTGGGCCTCACTCACCAAGATCATGGACTGGTTCGGAGATAACCAGGAAAGGTTGGCCCATCACGCGGGACCAGGACACTGGAACGACCCGGATATGGTGAGGAACCACCCTTAATCCTGTTAAAGTGCAACAAGATTGCAATCGATTGAGTCAGTCGACATTGATCGCCCCAATAATCGGCAGACGATTGAAAACGTAATTTGGCTGCCATATATGCACAACAGGACCACCCTCTGCATGACTGGGTAGATGTAAACGGTCAATATCATCGATCAATCGCAATCTAAAGATGTCAACGTTGTACAATAAATAGGACACAATTAAGTCATAGAACTGCCGGTCGATTCTGTAAAAATCTCACCATGAAAACTTAGGTGAAGTGAGTTTGTTTTTGCTAGGAATTGACATTATTGCCAGCTCACTCCACGCTCACTTCACCTACGTTTTCACGGTGAGAATTTTACAGAATAGCACCGCTGCACCCAAATAGCGTAACACTTTATCGGTTACAATCTGAATCATTTTGAAAGATATCGCTAATAGGTACATATTGCTTCATACGTTCGAAAAATTTGTCAGCTCAACAATGTAAATAACGCAATAATTGCTGTTGAATTATCAAAATGAAAGCCAATCCTACTGTCAGCGTGTATGCAATTACCCCGCAGTTTTGGAACTATCAATGTTTTTACGATTTATTACAAACGCCGTCGTTGTAAAGTTTTGCAAGTTTTTTAGTAGTTTAGGCATTATCCTGTGTGTATCTGTGTTATCATTATCATCATCAGCGATAGCTTTTTAGGCAACCCAACCAAACTGCATAGGTTAAGTTAGTTGGGTTTTTTAGGTCCTTGGTAAGGGTACTCATAAAAAGAAGGTACTTCGTACTTCTACTGTGGCTGCAATAAGAATACCCGTTTTCACTAACACTAGGTAGGTATTGCACGTTGGATTTTCAACTTTCAGCGCTTAGCTGAACGTTGAAAATCCAGCTGTGTATTTTTGTCTAGTCATAGGTACTTGAGTTCAGTATTAGAAATAACATTGATTTGTTTTGTCAACAGTTGCTAATTGGTAACTTCGGGCTCACGATAGACCAGGCGCGAGTACAGATGGCAGTCTGGTCGATCCTGGCGGCTCCTCTTCTCATGAGCGTAGACCTTGCCACCATTAGACCAGAGTTCAAGGAGATCCTGCTGAATAAGGACATCATTGCAGTCAACCAGGACCCCATGGGGAAGCAGGGGATGAGGGTGTGGAAGAAGACGGACCGTGGAGCTGTAAGTTGACTTCATTTTTAAGGTTTCATAATCATTATCGGCCTTTAAAATATTCTACTGCAGGCAGGAAGTGAAGTGGCAGTGGGCTGGCCATGTTGTCGTAGGACCGATGGCCGGTGGAGCAGACGAGTCCTGGAGTAGAGACCGCGTATCGGCAAGCGTAGCTTGTGACGCCTCCCAGCTAGAGACCGACGACCTTAAGAAGGTTGCTGGCACATACTGGATGCGGAAGGAGGAGGACAGGGTGTTGTGGCGCGGCCTGGGAGAGGCCTTTCTCCAGCAGTGGACTGCGATAGACTGAGTTGAGGCAAGACATTGAACAAAGGATACTCCAATGCCATGCCAATTAACTCGATCTTTAGTTGTTCTCATCCAGTTGCTTATAAGCCAATTTGAGTCCTTTTTTGTAATAGTAGTTTCTATAAAAGTGGCTCTGTTAGACTTTTTAATATTGACAGACTTTTTTCCATGGTGATTGACTATAAATGCCACAGTTTCCTCTACTACACATAGTAACCTCTACCATACACTGCCTCTATGCTCTCGTATATGCTCCGCAGCCAAGGCTAAGATTGAAGGACTCCTGCTGGTCTGCTAAGACTGCTAGATGAATGTCGAATGATTAATTTACCGTATTTCTCATTGGTACCATTACTTTTTTTCTCTTGAAGCGTTCTCGTCTGGAGATCTGGAGTCGTGAGCTGCACGACGGTACGCACGCGCTGGCCTTCGTGAGTCAACGCGACGACGGCATCCCCTACGCCGCCAACTTTACTTTACAAATGCCACAGAATGGCGAATATGAAGTTCATGTAAGTAATACATAATAGTTATATCGGCGCCGCGCCGTTTGGATTTCTTTGAGCAAATAATACGCACTGGTCAATATTTGCCTCCATAAAAATAAAGATCTTTTAAATATTACAGACACACAAACGATAGGATAGGATATTTTAGATTTTTTTTTTTTTGTTTTATTTATCGTTTATATATACAAAATACAGGATTATTTATATTAAACAGCAACCAAAAACCACTAAGGTTTAAACTTGTGCTATCACGAGTCAGTCTCAATATCGAAGTATGTATAATTATATGTATATACAGTGAAGCGTTATATATGTATGCGTTATTGTCCATACTTGTACAATTAATAACATTTTTAGGTCTTTATATACTCGTAGTTACAATCATTCCTACATAATACTTAAGTAATATTGCTTAAGTTTACATTTGATATTCTTATGTGTAATACATTTGTTTAATTCTGAGGGTAGACTATTAATAAGTCTCGGTATAATATAACCGGTAGTTCGCTCGCCGTACGTATTGTTGGCGCACTGTGTACGAAGCCTATTCTCAGAAACTGCCCGAGTGCATAGATGAGTTTTACTTACCTGAAATATCTGATTAATTAATTTATTACTTACTATGTGACCGTGACATCTACCCCCGGGCCCGTTTGGTGAACATTTTAGGCTAATAGTTATGTGTGTGACCTCTAGAGCAAAATTATTTGTTTCAGGATCTCTACAAAGACGAAGGAGTGCGGCATTGGAACTCCGAGCAAGTGTTTGACGTTCGGATTAATCCATCAGGTTTTTTTTTTTTTTTAAATCTTTATTTATTTACAGGGTTTTTTCTATAAAGAATATGTCACCCCGATTATTGGATACAATAAATATACAACTAACCTACCCGCAACCTTGTACCCATAATAATAATATGATATAGTGTTCTGGCCTCATCTGACAATGGTGAGGCCAGGACGCTATTATAGTAGCCTACATTAAAATTATTGTCAAAAGCTTGACGTCTTAGGACTCCAATACGACTACATTCCGTCAAGATGTGATGCACATCTTCTATGACTCCACAGACAGCGCAATTGGGTGAATCAACTTTGCGCATCATAAAACCAAAACTATTGAGAGGAACATGGCCGGATCGGAGTCTCAAAGCTATCACAACTTCTTGCCTATTCATCCTGCCCTCGCTGAACCAAAGCAAACGTGGAAGCGATGGCTGAATCGTCCTGTACCAAATACCCTTCGTTAGAGATCTTTTATCAAAATATTCTGACCAGGATTGAAAACATCTATCTCTAACTAGGGGTAAAAGTTCAGTATGCCATGGAGGACACACATACAATTCTCCATCAGACGCTGCTTCATTTGCCAAACGGTCAACCATCTCATTACCATCGAGTCCAACGTGAGAAGGAATCCACTGCAATATAACTGTTTTATGTTTGGCAACAAGTTCAGTGATGGCCCCTAAGATACTATATGCCAATGGAATCCCCCTGAAAGGTGAAGTACTCGTGCATTTCAACAGATGAAGAAGGGCACTTTTCGAGTCAGTGAAAATAACAAACCGATCATCGTTCAAAGATTTGATGTAAGCCAAAGCTTCAGCGATAGCGATTAACTCCAGGTGCATTATTGAAACTTTAGATGAAATACGGAATTTGAAAAAGGTACCAACTTGCGAATCAAAAAAGGCTGCACCACAATGGTTCTCATGTCTAGAACCGTCCGTATACATACAGTAAAAGCCAGAATATTGTGAACTTAGAGACTTACAACATATTGATCTCAAGTTATGTACATGATAACAATGCTTAGGTTTGTCAACCAAATCTAAACTAGGTTTTATAATACGTGATAAGTCCATATTGCTGACCCAAGTATCCATGGAGAACATGCCAATTTTACTACTACAGTACATATGTTCTTGCTTTAGGACATCATGAGACATAACTAACAGTGGTTTTTTCTTATTTCTCCAATAAGGATTATTACCACAAAGACCATGAAGCTTATCTAATATGTCTATTAAAGGAAAATCGTAACACTTCGATTTTAAGTAAAACTTACCAGCTAAATATCGGCGGCGAATAAAAAGAGGAGGCAACATCAATTCAGATTCCATCACGTGAATCGGAGTGCTTTTGATGAACCCACCTATTAACCGCAAACAAACGTTTTGTAATCTGTCCAGTTTGGTTAAATGAGTGTCGGCGCTATTGTCAAATAAAAAACTACCAAAGTCTATGCGACTACGAATCAGAGAGATATATAACCGTCTTAAGTGGTTGGGATGAACACCCCACCCGGGTCCCACTAAAACCTTAAAAATATTAATCAGTTTAAAAACTCGGTCACGAACCTCATTTATATGTTTCTTCCATCGGAGACCCCTATCTAGCCATAATCCTAAATATTTAACATGGTCTACTAAGTTTAACAAAGTACCGTTTAGACGGACATCTATAACTGGTCTACGAAAACCTCTACTAAACAAACAAATTTTACTTTTAGCGGGGGAAATTTCTAAACCTACATGCATTAACATGCTGTTGATTAGATCAAGAGCAGACTGGATCTTGCGTTCGCCCTCACTAACAGAAGAACATTGCACATAAATAGCAAAATCATCCGCATACTGGGATATGCAAATATTGTTCTGTAAACGTTTACAAATATCCGACGTTATTATATTAAATAATAGTGGGGATAACGGATCACCCTGAGCCAAACCACTACCAGAATATCTGCTAAGAAAGTCATTACCAGATCTTATTTTGAGTACTCTTCTATGAAGAAAATTCCATAAATATCGGCAGATGCGTGACCCGACTTGAAAGCTATCCAAAACATTTATTAAAACAGTATTATTTACATTATTATACGCATTATTAATATCTAAAAAACAACCCATAGTAGAACAACCCTCAGAAAAAGCAGTTTGAATTGCGGAGATTAAGCAACTTAAGCCGTCTAAGCACGACCTACCTCTTCGGAAGCCTACTGTGTTCGCAGAAAATGAGCTATTTTTTTCCAGAAACCATTCCAATCTTCGAAATAATATATAATGGAAAATCTTGCATATGCATGACAATAAGGATATAGGTCGGAGTGAAGAAATGTTACTAAGATCACGACCAGGTTTTGGAATGGGTACGATGCAAATGTCGCGCCACTGAGAGGGAACAAAACTGAGATCAAAGAACTTATTATATAACGATAGTAAAACAGATTTACCTACATCAGGTAAATTCTTAATCATAGAATAAGATATATCATCGCATCCAGGAGATGTATCCTTAGATTTGATACATTTGTCTAGCTCCTGAATAGAGATCTCGCACTCTAATATAGGGTTACAATGATGAACCGTAGGGGTCGGTGGGGAAACATAATCAGGTGTTAAAGAATTTAAAAGATTTGTGGCACTTACGGCGTCCACAAAATGTCTGGGCGAACGGTAACCTTTCAGCCATCTCAATTTGCGCCACATTTCACTAGACGATGTATTGTGATCAACTGTAGAACAAATATTTTGCCAGTTCTCTCCCCTAGCTTGTCGAATTAACTTCTGTGATGTATTTATCCTATTGTTGAGAGTATCAAGGTTTTCGGGAGTGGGGTTACGCCTAAATTTGGATAATGCTAACCTACGACGAGCCACAGCGTGTGACAGTTCTGAAGTCCAGTACGGCTTTGGAGTAAAATCTGAAGAAGGGTTTTGGTTAAATTTAAACATCGGGATGAATTTGTTAGCAGCGTCATTCAAAATATCTAAAAATACATCATAAGATTTTTGAAGGTCATTTGGTAAACACAAATGGCGAAATTTTTGTTCCAGATACCCTTTATAGGAAGTCCAATCCGCTTTACTGAAATTCTTTTTAATAACTGAAGGTAGGCGTGACCTACATAACGTTGAGATTTTGATCATTAAATGGTCACTGCCAAGATTTTCATTTATAACGGTCCAATCAATGTTAAGCGCAATATCTGTAGAAACCAATGTTATATCCGGGGAAGTCTGTTGCAAATTGTTGTCAACCAAACGAACTCTCGTATGTGTTCCATCGTTCAAAGAAAAAAAGTTGCTGTCTATAAGCGAGTCGTGAATAAGACTGCCTCTGTGGTCCGTTTTATAAGACCAACTGACGTGATGGGCATTAAAGTCCCCTAGAATCAAAGTTTTGGATGGCCATAAAGATAATAGATTCTCCCAATCCTGCTGAGTGGTCACGATTCTAGTTGGACAATAGACAGAAACAATATTTTCGAACGGATCACAATTAAATAGTTGTACACACACTACCTCGATACCATTATTATTCACGCGAACCTGCCTCTGCTGCGCTTTAACAGATTTGTGTACTATAATAGCTACACCGCCGTATGAGTCATCCCGGTCCGCGCGATAAACATCATATCCACTAACTTTAAAATTACTTTCTGGTTCGAGCCACGTCTCACTAAGGGCAGCAATATGTACTTTATCCTGGCATAAAATTTCCTGAAAAGATGCTAACTTAGGTCTAATACTTTGGGCATTCCACTGTAAGATATTCAATTTAACTAATTTGTTAGCCATCACAAGGAATGAAAAAGTTAAACAATGCTTTTATCCACGGCCACTCTGAAACAACACTCACTGACACTAAGGTTAACCATTCTAGGCACAATTGGTAGACACACTTTATCTTAAAAATTAAGCTCGTCTTTTTGAGGAAAATAACTTCCTTTATTCTGGACCACAGCTCATTGAAAGATGGACATTCATCAGTAACCTCTGCATCATCAGGTGATTGATAAAAGTCTTTATCATCTGCATCTGAATTCCAAAACATCCAGTCTTCTTTTGGTGGCTTATTTTTATTTTTCGGAAACTGTATCTTGGGTTTTGGAGGGTCATCCCTGACCATGGTAGGAGTTTGCACTTTGTGAACAGTGGCCTTAGTCTGGACAATTTCGGCAAAAGTATGATGAAAGGAGGTTCCCGAATTCGTTTTCCTGACTTGTGAAGGTTCGCCTGCAAGAGGTGTAGAAGACACACGATTTTCTGAGGCTACCGGAGCTTGAGGGGGAACGACAATTTGTAGGGGATCGAAATTTTCGGGAGGAACATAACATTCTAGGGCTTTCCTGTATGTGCAACCAAACTCAGCCATAATTTCCCTTAGCCTTCTTTCCTTCTTATATACTGGACAAATCTTACTAAGAGATATGTGGTTACCCTTGCAGTTAACACAGGTAAACAATAAAGTGTCACAATTTTCATGATGCCCACCGCATTTCGGACATACCACGTTTTTCGATGGGCACATTTTCCGCATGTGGCCTAACCTCCAACATTGGGAACATTGGGATACCTGGTGTATGTAAGGTAAAACCTTTATGTTTATATCACATACCCGAACTGATGATGGTAGATGATCCCCGTCAAAACAAAGTCGAAGGGTTTCGCTAGGGCACCAACCTCCTTCATCCCTGTTGCGACGGTCTAGCCTCTTGAATGATATAAGCTTGGCGGGGGCCGGACATGAAATATTTTCGCGGATCTCCTCATCAGTAAGATCCAGATCTACATCCTTGATTAAGCCATAGCAGACAGCCAGCTGCAAGGCCTTCTGGAACCTCCATCCTTTCTCTAGAAGTTTCTCGCACATCATAAGTTTCTGAGCAGCCGATTCACACTCAAACTGGAAACGTATTTTAAAAGGACTTAAATATTTAACCTGGCTAATTTTTGTAATATTATTTTCTTTTAAAATACGTGCCATTGCAAACTGTTTCGGGAGACGTTCCTTGAAAGACGCATAAACCTCATACTTTTCTTCTTTTACAGAGTTTTTGCTACCTTGACACAACTTTTTTGTACTCCCCTTAACTTCTGTCCAACCCTCTTCGTCTTCAGTACTGTCCTCTCTTTCTCGCTTTTTCGCTCGTAACAGCTCCTCTTTATTTTTACCCTCATCATCTATAGCATCCATGTCCGACGAATCATTCAACAAACTCTGTACATCATTATTGAATACAGGCGTAACACAGCGCGATGAAGCGCTTACGTTATTAGTCATAGCACAACCGCGTAAGGCACACGGTAGGGCCGAGCAGCCGGGAGGTCCGGCGCACACCTATAGCGCGTGATAGTGCGTAAACAACAATTCGCGCAGTGGGGATAGCGATCCGATCCGCGACAAAAAACACAACCAAACCGCACGAGTGCCGGTACGGTTGATCCATCAGGTTTGTAATAGATTACTAGTACATATAACTTGTGCCAGAAATTAATTCCGAATGCGAAAAAGGCGTGATATTGTGTTTTTTTTTTATTTTGAAGTATATTTCTAATCCATTGCTTAGTACGTTCGGAAAATTCGTCTGCTCAACAATGTTAATAACGCAGTGAATGTTGCTGAAACTGTCAAAGTTAAAGCCATTCTTACTGTTAGTGTGTTACGCAATTAGTCCGCAGGCGGTGGATCCCAAACGCTATTTGAAAACGACATCGCGACAAGCCCATGAAACTCCCTACTAAAAGATGTTAAGGGGGAAGCGCTAAGGTAGCCCGCGAAATTCAAATTTTCTTACGTTTTTTGCAATTTGCTGGTCAGTATTAAGTTATACGTCAATCAAAATATAATTCGCGGCCGTAACAAAATATGTATTTACAGAATTATAATCATTAAAGTCATCAACACAACTCCCTAAGACCACGTAACTCCAAAGAATAACTGTTTCATGAAACGTTATTCTTCGGAGTTACGTGGTCTTAGAGAGTTGTGTTGATGACTTTAATGATTATAATTCTGTAAATACATATTTGTTACGGCCGCGAATCATATATTAATCAACGTACAACTTAATACTGACCAGCAAATTTCAAAAACCCTAAAAAAATTGAATTTCGCGGGCTACCCTGGCGCTTTCGCCTTAAGAAAGATAAATGAAAGTTGTTATGTCAAAGAATTTTGAATTTATGATGGATCTTCACTACTCAGTCCTCTCACCGGTATTTTACCTCTGATTGTGCATCACAGTGAGCTTTATTCTCGTTCCAGTAACATTGCTGTTGATTTGACAAATCTGTCAAAATCAGCGCGATCTTCATTCTCGACACAAGTTAGGTTGCTTCTGTCAGCGGTAAATTAATTGTGGAAGGACTGTACCTCAAGCTCTTAGCACTAACCCGTCATCGATCTATTTGTCTCAAAAATACAGCCGTTAACGTTATTTGTTTTTCAGGTGTAAAATTCTACAAGTTTATTCTAAAGACGCCAAGTGCTACAGTTCAACCGTCCAAGAGTGAAAGCGGTTCAGTGTCTGATGCAGTCGTAAATGTTGTACTGAACAAGAGTTAGATTGAGATATTTTTAATATAAGGCTTATATAATGAAATAAGTACCTAAGATAAGGATGAAATTAAAGTTTTAAATATTTTTGTGACGTTATTTTTGATCAATCTCGTTTCGCAGTTCAGCTACCCCAAGTTATCGTGCATGACTGTGCTTGTTTAATATCCACTGAATTTAAAAAATTGTGACGTCTTTCCATATCTGGTAAATGCGCTATGTGAATCGCATATAAGAAATATCACAATAACTTTGTTCTTATCTGGTGAATGCGATAAGTGTTCGCATACAAGAAATATTACAATACCTTTGTTCATGAGAACATTTAACACTCAATCAACAATGACATGGACAAATATTACAATGACTATACCTCAATAATTTATGACTACCACAATTACTTATTAATACTTTTCTACTATTTGTGCGGTAATAATATTTCTAATAAAAATAAGTTTATTATAAACTAACCCGACTACTGAAAAGGATGAAACAATAAATAACCTTCCCGTGGTCGCATGCCGCTGTACTATTATTCTTATAAGCAGTCATGGTCGGAATAGGCCGACTATATTTACCTAAACTTCGGAGAACAAAGACAGAAAGTGGAGACTTCCTTACGACGACATTTTTTTCCCGGAACTCGGGAAAAATCTTAAATTAGTTGAATATAAGCTTTTTTTAAGATGATATCTAGGTTGAAACTGCCGGTCGATAGTAAGGAAATAACGTAATTTACGGTAGGTATAATTAACTTTTGTTGACGGTGACTGAGGTGAAGTGCTTCGTACTTTCGTCTTACATAAGTTTTTGTTGTGAAGGCCGTATATGTATATGGCAACCGTGCGAGATTAGGTCAGCCATGGACTTATTATACAAACAGGACTGAGCACTAGAAAAATCGTGTCATTGAAAAATGAACCATAAAGAGTTAAGTTTTGGGTTTATTTTATATACATTGTCGTAGCTGAGGCAAAACGTGCCGAGAGAGATAGCCGGTACAGAGGCCGTTTGTCCCTTTTTCTCAATTGCCAGGAGGTAAAAATGTTAAGATTGGTAAAAAAAGAAAAAATAAATAAGTGAGTTTCCCAGCCTTGTAACCAAGAATGAATATTAATAAAGTAATTATTTTCTTAATTGCTACCTTTGCGACTTAGATGTAAACTATTTGATCGGTCGGTCAATAAAAACCTTCTTTATAATGACGTCTTTAGAAGTTTCGTAAAAACTACTATGGTAACCCTGTTATGTGTCATGGCGACTTTTCTAATCTTGTTGACGTTGAATATTGTTTTGTGAAAGCGAGTAGTATATTATACTACGTTATTTTAGCATTTTTTTTTTGCCAAAATCGTCAAAAAGTGTTGCGTAAAATCGTGCAAAAGTGAATCCTATGGTGGATGTGGCATATCGTTTCACAGGTAAGCAATAATAAAGATTTTGTTTACTCACATGACTAGAGTGACCATGCTGCAGACGTTTTGTTAACTTAAAACCACAATTAATAGATTTGTTTATTTGTGATTATATACTATAATTACCTACTAATATTACGTGCATGTTGCAGAAGCAAAGAAGAAGAAGAAGAAAGAAGAAGGCAAAAAACAATTTTGTTTAGCCATGTTTGAGTTTATTAAATATAAATGTATATATATATATATATATATATATGGCTTGGTTTTATTTCCATTTTTTCTCTAATTAAATGCCCTAAAACCTGCTCTTAAGGGTGAACGCTGGAAGGAGAGAACCCTGTATCACCTGCACACACCATAATTGCACTACCTACCGATCCCACCAATCTCAGACAATCTAATCGATCATAGGTAGGTACTCATTGTTAAGACATTTTTCTGAAATAGTTTTATGGCCTGGTTGCTAAGACCTTATACTCCATCCGAGTAGGTAGTTAACTAAAGGTAAACAATCCTGACAAGTCTTTTTACATAAACGCTTATTAATTAAATACAACTACTGTTTAAACAAATTGTTTAATTGATCATGTAATCGTTTTTGTTGTATTTAAATTTGTTTTCAGCTGCATTTTATTTTTAAACTGTGTTATTAACTAAAAATACATGTCAAAATTGTTTACCTTTTGTTAACTATCTAATCGGATGGATACAGTCAATACGACATTTTTTTTACGAAGCACCACAGTTAGGTATATAATTGCCAAAGTGAAAGAGATTCTCATTCAGAGGTTGTTGTAACGCAATAAGGTTGCTTGTGCTACTCTTATGTATGACCTAGGTATTCATATGACGCGTTTTGATACCATGTCGCTGGCTAGAACACTTAGCTAGCGATATGGTATCAAAAAAGCGAATTTTATCCTACACCATTAGCCCTAGCACTGATTAAGGCGGTAGGAATGGCATGGTAAATAAGTATCGTTCACGTAACTGAAATATGAATCGATAATATTAGCTGGGCCGGCAGTCTCGACAGAGATAACGACAAAATCGCTAACTATCTATTGCTAATTACTAACGAATAAATTCGTTTGCAATAATGATGCTTGTGATAATCGCATCTTTGATGTATAGACTTGCATTTTCCGCAAGCATCGTTATTGCAACCGAATTCTTTCGTGAGTAATCAGCGATTGAAAGTTAGCGAATTTGTCGCTATCTCTGTCGAGACTTCCAGCCCTGGAAATATTGTACTTAAACTGAAAACTATTAACATGTCTGTGTGATACAAAGCACGCATATTGCATTAAAATTCAAATGTATTGAATGTCAGTCCTTGAAGTCTCCTGTGTGTAAAAATTGTTTGGTCACCCTGTTAGAAAGAGACAAACAGCCTCGGTATTTGCCATCTCTGTTGGCACGTTTTTTCGGGACGAGTGCTCAGTCCTGTTTGTATAATAAGTCCATGAGGTCAGCTCTAGACGCTATAGACTAAAAACTAAGGTTAAGTTAGTTAGATTTCTTGGTTTTTGTTCCATTCCACGTCAGGAATGATGAAGCCTCAATCAGCGGCGCTCTTGTTTATGAACCTACTATCTTCTGCCCGCGACTTCGTCTGCGTGAATCACCCTCCCCCCATCAGGGTGGAATTTTGAAAAACCCTTTCTTAGTGGGTACCTACTCTTCACAAAGAACACACCCTGCAAATTTCATAAAGGATCAGCGGTTTAGGCTATGCGTTGATATATTATCAGTCAGTCAGGACTGAATTTTTAGGGTTCCGTACCAAAATGGTAAAACGGAACCCTTATGGTGAGACTCAGTCTGTCTGTCATAGCTGGGTATCTCAAGAACTACTAATGCTATCAACTTGAAATTTGTAATAGTTTTAGATGACGTTTGCCCAACTATTTTGCAAATATTAGGCCGCAAAGTGTTTGACTTTAAAAAAAAATACCGTTCTCCCAAGTTTGCAAAGAGAAAAATCAGAAATTATTTTATGTTATAGAAGTTTATGTAAAGATTACAGGAAAAATAAAACGAAGTCTCTAAATAGCACACTTTTTCAGAAATCATCAACAAAATTTAGGTACATTACTTCCACTATCGGTCAAGAGATGGCTCTGACATAAAACTGCAATATTCTACATAGTGTCCGACCGAAACAGGTTTTTCAGCCGAAACCGAAACCGAACTTTCGGCCTTGCTCATAGTTTCGGCCGAAACCGAAACCGAAACCGAAACTTACTTAAACATATTTAAAATTTCTATCGTATACAGAAATCTGGTGTGTTTTTTACACATTTATTTGAATATAGTTACAATGTATATTATACATACAGACAGTTGAATACTTACCTAATCATTTACGAGGTCGGTCCCATAATGAACTGGCCTGATATAGTACTACGCGACATGTCGCTACATGTTGTGTTGCATTAAATTGTACGTTTATCGTGCACTTAATATAAGAAACACGCATCGACATGAAATGCTTAGTCTTAGATTAGCAGGCATTAGCATAACGAGAGTCGCCTATTTTTTCAAAATGTCGAAAACTGAGTATCGAAGTGTCATAAAGTTTTTGTTTAAAGAAGGTTTATACCCTGCCCAAATAAAAGAACGATTGGATGACGTGTATAAGGAGTCTGCCCTCTCCTATAGCACAGTGAAAAATTGGGTGAAAGAGTTTCGCCTCGGGAGAGAAACCGTCGAAGACATTTGCCACGACGGTCGACCTGTGGAAGTGCTCACTCCCGAAACGATTGCTCTTATCGAAGAGGAGGTTGTGAGTGACCGCCGTTTGAAGATTAGAGAAATTGCAGCTAGGCTTGGGTTCTCTAAAAGTACGTCATCGTGCGATCCATGAACATCTTCACATGAAAAAAGTGAGTGCAAAATGGGTACCGAAACTTCTTTCAGCGGTACAGAGACAGGAAAGAGTGCGCTGCGCTTCAGAGTTTTTGGATCTTTGTGGCGAAAATTCAAAGATTGTGATCGAGCGGCCAGTGACTGGTGATGAAACTATGATCTTGTATTATGACACACAAAGCAAGCGCGAATCAATGGGATGGCGTTATAAGGGTGAAAAGCCCCCTAGAAAGGCAAAGGTGCAACAATCGGCTAAAAAACTGATGTGCACAATCTTTTGGGATTTTCAAGGCATTTTGATGGTGGATTTTAAAGAACGCAATACAGTCGTGAACGGCTAATATTATGCTTCTTTAATATATAAATTACGAGACAAGATAAAGGAAAAACGAAGAGGCAAGCTGTCTAAAAGTGTCCTGTTGCACCATGACAACGCCCCTGTTCATACCGCTGGTGTTTCGAAGGATGCAGTTCGTCAATGCGGGTTCACAGAAGTTGAACATCCACCTCACAGTCCAGACATGGCCCCGTCCGACTATTATTTATTTCCAAATTTAAAGCGAGACTTAAGAGGAAGAACATTTTCAGGAGATGAAGAGTTGCAGGCGGCCGTCTTCGGTCATTTTGAGGCTAAAAATTGTGATTATTTTTATAAAGGTTTAGAGATGTTGATTCACAGATGTCAGAAGTGTGTTAGTAGTCATTAGTAGTCATATTCATGGTGATTATATTGAAAAATAAAATTGGTTTCGTTTCATTTCCTTCATTAGTTCATAGTTAGGCCAAGTCGTTATGGGACCGCCCTCGTATGTGCAAAACACAACCTCAACTCCATGCGATTAATGATGGACGGCGGCGAACTGGGCCGGCGACGCGACGAGCGAGCACGAGCTAGCCGCGAAGTTCGCCGAACGATGGACGATAATTCATGAACACTCGAGTTTCGGCCCTGCCGAAAGTTTCGGCCATATCCTGGCCGAAACCGAAACTAAGGCCGAAACTAGATTATTTGGCCGAAACTGGCCGAAACCGAAACCGAAACCGAACTTTCGGTCGGTCACTAATTCTACACCGCGGTGCATAATGTTAAAATTCCTTAACGAATATAGGCCTCGCCGATGAAATGATGTTATGGAACCCTCGGTGCGCGAGTCCGACTCGCTCTTGCCCGGTTTTTTATACTTCTCACTGGAGTTTTTTAAGAGATAGCGTTAGTTAGAAATCTAGTAGTTTGGGTTTGTGTAGGTAATAACGGAATGGGTAATTCGGGACATGTTATTTAATGATACAGTGATTTGGCTTTCGTTTTTGTGTGCCTATGCAAAGTGTGAGCGCGAGATTGGACATAACGGCTGAGTACTACGAACATTGTTTGAAAATGGTGAATATAGACGCAATTCTGAAAACAAAAACCTCAAGGGTAGCCATGAAATTGGGAGTTCAACACCAATTTTACATGTCCTATGATTTACGTAGAATACTTATCTACCTCTACATTTTTACATAAGTACCTAATAATTACACATAAACAGAAATTTGTAATTTGTGAACCAGACATTAGGTTTTTATCGGATCTGTTTTTGCAAGTCATTTTGCGACGTTTACGAAACTTACTAGATAAAATTGATATACCTAATAATGTACCGGATTCGAATTCGGGTCAACGATCGAACAATATTTTGATAGGCTAAAAGTCTCTGTTAATTATTTGAGTAGGCAGTAGGCTAGTACCTTTAGACCCATCGCCATTATTTCGAAAACCAGTTTTCTTTGGTATGTCGCTCATTCAAGCTCTAGGTTACCGTTATTCTAAGTTTAAGTTTGAATTTTCATCAATCTTATAGATTTTATTATGATGACAAAGCTCCCTGTTTTGTCATTGAAACGTTTCTCAAAATAACGTTACGCGTAGTTCCGGTAACGATAATTTGTATGTACCTTTCCACCAGGATCGTAACAAAATGAATACCTTGGCTATAACGATACTGACAAACGGAACGAAATCTTAAACTGTTCAATAACAATATTATCAATATATCGTTATTAATATAATGATATAATAACGTTATTAATTTCGCTACTCAACTTTGCCAGATTCATCTTATAAGATGACGAAAAAGTATGAGGAATAACGTTACAAATTTAATATGTAACGTTTCTCCTGTAACGTTATTACAAGCGGATAAGCTGAATGTTATCGATACCTATAACGTTACTTATAATATTGTTCTACGAAAATGATATACAATAACGTTTTCTTTTGTAACGTTATTGATATTTTTCGGTTTTAGTATCGTTACAAATTCTGGAACGTTATACGATAACATTAGTGGTAACGGAACGAAATTCATTTCGTTTTCAAGTAGACAGAGAATAGAGGTCAGGTGTACGCGTTTTCAAGTCCCTGTGACAAAGAAATTTTTTTTGCAAACTCCCGAACGCTACTATTTTTTGACATAATCCATTTGACAGAATTTGACTGACGTAACCACATGATTGCTTGCCCTTGCTGTCAAAACTGTGTCGAATTAGAAATCTGAAATTCGGAAAAAAATGTAAGCGGCTAAAATTTATAAGTTAAATTACAAAAGATTTACGCAAAATAAATGTCAATGTCAACAAAACCGACTAGTTGATTGTGACATTGCTAGAAACGAGTACTGTAAAACGAATAATCGGTGCCGCGCACGGCGCAACGTAAATACTGTTATCGGACGTTCGCGTAAGAGCGAAAGAAAGCTGGTTATTGGTATTAGGTCAATGGTGTATTCGTGCCGGTAACGTGAGGCTGGGTGCTGACGTCGGCACGTACGAGACGCGGCAGGCGCGGACCGACCAGCGGCCATCAGTTTGCGCCGGTTACATCGCTCGGGCAACACGTACCGACGAACTAGCGGTCTACGAACACTAATCTCGAGCGTGAAAGTTATTAACAAAGATGGGCGGAAGAGTAGAAAAGGTTGGCATACTCGCTATGGAGTTGTACTTCCCTTCACAATACGTAGACCAATCGGAACTGGAAAAATACGACGAAGTGTCCACCGGCAAGTACACGGTCGGCCTCGGCCAGCACAAAATGGGCTTTTGCTCAGACAGGGAAGACATAAACTCAATTTGTATGACAGCTTTACACAGACTGATAGAGAAAAACAACATCAATCTTCATGATATTGGACGGCTGGAGGTTGGTACTGAGACAATCATAGACAAAAGTAAAAGTGTGAAGACTTACCTCATGACCTTATTTGCTGAGAAAGGGGCCACAGACATTGAAGGTATAGACACAACCAATGCTTGTTATGGTGGGACTGCAGCTCTGTTTAATGCTGTGAATTGGGTGGAGTCTTCTTCCTGGGATGGCAGGAAGGCAATAGTGGTGGCAGGAGATATTGCAGTGTATGGTAAAGGCCCAGCAAGGCCTACAGGAGGTGCAGGAGCGGTGGCCATGCTCATAGGCCCCGGTGCTCCTTTGGTGCTGGACTGCGGTGTTCGTGCTTCATACATGACCCACGCTTATGACTTCTACAAGCCAGACTTGTCCTCAGAATTCCCCCTTGTGGACGGGAAGCTCTCTATTAAATGCTACCTCAGTGCTTTAGATAATTGTTACAACTTATATTGTAAGAAGATGAGGAAGATTGACCCTGACTTCAGAGGATTGTTGAGCTTAGATGGTATGTTGTTCCATTGTCCTTACAGTAAACTAGTTCAGAAATCTCTGGCCAGAATATGCTTCAATGATTTCTTAAATGCATCGCCAGAACAATGTGAGAAACAGTTTCCTGGCTTATCAAAATTCAGTTCCTATAAATTGGAAGAAACATACTTTGACAGAGATGTTGAGAAAGCATTTATGACGTACAGCCAGGATTTATTTGACGAGAAGACAAAGCCATCACTGTACATAGCAAAGAATGTAGGCAACATGTACACTCCCTCATTGTACGGAGGGCTCGCTTCATACCTCATCAGTAAATCTCCTGAGCAGCTAATTGGGAAGAAATTTGGCCTATTTTCATATGGATCAGGTCTTGCCTCTACAATGTATTCTATAAATATTAGCAATGACATGAGTGTAGGTTCGAAATTGGCAAAATTACTAAAATCCTTGAATGAAACTGTTTCTTTACTGGATGAGAGGCAGTGTGTGGAGCCTAGCAAGTTTTCTGACATCATGGACAATAGAACTATGAACTATCACACAGCTCCTTATCAACCATCGGGCTCAATAGAAGTACTGTTCCCCGGTACATATTACCTCATTGACATAGATGAACTAAGGAGACGTTTTTATGCAAGGAAAGTTTGAAGTAATTATTTATTATTAGATTAATTTTGTGTGACTTGGTTCAGGAGCTATTCGGTGTTGTCGGTTTAAAATTTATTATTTTGTAGATTGATTAGAAATTGAGACTGTTATCTATTTTGCTATTATGTTTGTGAAACATTCTGCTGCTAACTGCTAATTAGCATTGTTTATATTATTGTGACCTATCCACCTCATAATAAGTCATCAACTCCAGGAAGCAAGTGTACTTTGTACGATACATTTGCACACAAAATCAATAAAATATATGACTTGTATATTATTATAGTATCTGTATCTTGGTCATTAATTATGTATTTTGAATACAGAATGCAGAAATGAATTTTGAGGGGTTGAATGTATTATATGGCTATATTTAAATGATATGTGAGGGGTAAAAGATATAAAGAAACAATTATGTATAAGTTATGAGTGTTGAAGTCCTTGATGTTTCCGTTTATAATGTATTTATCACTTTCAATAACTTATTTCCTATGTATAGTATGTGCAAAGCTCAAATGTATACAATTTGCATCACACCAAAGCTATAAAATCTATATTAATGACATAAGAAATGTTCTTTTTTATCATTTCATATCCAATTATTTATTAAGTTGGTATTTCATATTAGTGCAATTATAAAATATTATTTATTCATAAAAATCGCAAGATAGATTCCATGAAATGGACCATTATACTGCATGTTGTCAATAAACATAATGAGAATTCAAAGATTTGTTTCAATCTTTTTATTGTTACTATCATGCTTGTGCCTACGTAATAACAACCGCACTCGGAAAGTACGTTAAGCCGTTGGTCTCGGCTGTCATTTTTAGATCTTTGACAGTCTGTACTCTGTACGGGTCGTCAGACAAAAGCCCGAAAGTCTGATAGTCTTACCAAGGTGTGTCGTGTTACCCAACAACTGGGTTATGGAGGTCAGACAGGCAGTTGCTCCATGTAAATGTAAAATACTGCTATTCAGCTGCATCTGGTTAGACTGGAAGCAGATTGACTGTTACAATCATGTTAACTAACTTTCTCAAAAGGTTTATTCGCACAGTTCCCACGCATGAGCGACTGCCGAATTTAGAGCTCTAGGTTCGATTCTCGTGTTTGGAAGTTTTTATAGTTAGTTAATAATGCATTGTTTAATAGACGACACGGTTGGCGCAGCGGCTGAGCGATCGAGTGCTGCGCTGCGTGTCGCGGGTTCGATTCCCGCATGGAACAAATATTAGTATTGCGTACAAGTAGCTAGTTCCAGGTCTGGCTGTTTGTGTATGTGAATTTAAATGTTTGTAAACGCACCCACGATACAGGAGTAATTCCTAGTGTGGGGCAACGTTTTTTTAAAAAAAAAATTGTTTCAGTGTATAAAGTCAAAGTTAATGTAGGTCATTGCTGCTTAATGTCAAGAAATAATTAGGTGCAATAAATCTAGCTTCTGTGGTTTTTTAATGCATTCATATTATTTTCAAAATGATGAATTAAACAATACTTATTTTAAGGTTGATTTATGTGAACTTAAAACTGTAAGTGTAGAACCTGTATACACAGGCACGGACTAGAGAGACCCAGGGCCGGGTGCCGGCAGTGATTGAACGGTGATCTTTCTAAGAGAACTTTAGACAAAAATTTTAGGGCCTCGGATAGGTTAGGTATCTTTTGACTATTCATAATAGGAGCTAGTTTTGCGACTTTTGCAAAAAAGTTTAAGAATTAAGACTTACCTAACTAAGATGCAAGCCACGCGAACTCGAAATTTAGTAACCCACCTCGGTTAGATTTCTTGTGGCAGAACCGAGCAAAGCGAGCTCGAAAATTTTTAGAAGCCTCCGTCAGGCAGGCAATAGCTACCTGCAGTGCGATTCTGTAACCATCTCACCGTGAAAACATAGGTGAAGTGAGCGTGGAGTGAGTTGTCAATAGTGTCCATTCCTAGCAAAAACAAACTCACTTCACTTAAGTTTTCACGGTGAGATTTTTACAGAATCGACCGGCTGGACGGGGTAGCTGGGTGATTGGGGCCCCTGGGCTGCCTGGGCCCCAAAGCCGGGGCCTTACAGGCCGAGGCAGAAATCCGGAGCTGTGCATACTTACATAATAATGGAGATGTTAATATCTACCAGTCTTACCAAGGGGTATCGTGTTACCCAGTCACTAGGTTGTGGAGGCCAGATAGGCAGTCGCTCCATGTAACATACTGGTATCCAGCTGCATCCGGTTAGTCTGGAAGCCGACCCCAATGTTGTTGGGAAAAGGCTAGGCAGATGATGATGATGTTAATATCTAGCAAAGTAGAAATTATCCCCTATTTATCAAAGAAAACATAAAATACTAGCTTCTGCCCGCGACTTCGTCCGCGTGAAATTTCTTGTTACTCCGACCCACCCCGTCGCATCGCATCGCCTGCCTTCGTTTTTGCTTA
Source organism: Luperina nickerlii (assembly GCA_963855955.1). NCBI lineage: Eukaryota > Metazoa > Arthropoda > Insecta > Lepidoptera > Noctuidae > Luperina > Luperina nickerlii. Next base: position 15,178,125 of record OY979679.1, on the reverse strand, counting down.
GCGTTCTTTCTGACTTTTTTTCTTTTTGCTCGGCTCCTAAAGGCCATAGCGTGATGTTATATAGTCTATAGCCTTCCTCAAGAATTGGGCTATCAAATTCAAAAAGAATTTTTCAAATCCGACTGGTAGTTCCAAAGATTAGCGCGTTCAACCAAACAAACAAACTCTTCAGCTTTATAATATTAGTATAGATATATTTGTACGATGTAGTCGATTAGGTAGGTACCCTCAATTACCGGGAATGCAGGCTATGCGCCGCCGTGTATAGCATAGCATGCATGATGCTACTGCTAATATCAATCCAATTATCGCCACAAACGCTCGTAGATACTATGCCCCCATTACGTCTGAATTGTAGATTAGTGCAAGTACTTACTTGATTCTATTTCAATTTCTCGAAATATAAACAGTGTAATGTCAGTAATCACGCTTGTATTTCCACAGGTGTTACAGACCTAATAGAAACACCAAATGTAGGAGGCGAGCCTATAACGGTCTGATTATCAGTAACCGAGATAACTTCAATACATTCCCAATAACCAAGATCCTGACCTTTATTTAAGTAGAGAGCAGTGGTTGTATGTCGTAGGTTAGAATCCAGACAAGCGCTTTACTTTGTGTAAATTATTTAATCACCACTGCTCTCAAAACGGTGAAGGAAAACATCGTGAGGAAACCGGCATGTCCTAGAACCAAAAATTCGAACACATGTGACATCTACCAACCCGCATTGGCCCGCGTGGTGGATTACGGCCCATTCACATTTCACTCTCACAAAGAGAAGGCATGTGTCCTAGCAGTGGGAATATTATGGGCTGATCTATACTAATATTATAAAGCTGAAGAGTTTGTTTGTTTGTTTGTATGGTTGAACGCGCTAATCTCTGGAACTACCAGTCGGATTTGAAAAATTATTTTAGTTTAGTTTAGTTTATTTATTAATAATTATAAAAATTACATGTCAAGTCTTGAATAGCATACATTAAAGACAAAATAATAATAATAATAAAATTACCTACCCAGGTCATAATAATAATTCGGAATACAACAATAAATAATTATGATAAAAGAACCAAGTCAGTAATAATTAACGTCATGAAGTATCTAAAACCATTCCTTAGATGTCGCACTTAAAATTTTATCTGGTAGTCGGTTATATACCGCTGGACCCATAACATGAATTAGCTTTCCAGACTTAGCCTTGACTTTGCTTTGCCTTCCAGACTTAACTTTGCATTTGATAGCCCAATTCTTGAGGAAGGCTATAGGCTATTTAACATCACGCTATGACCTTTAGGAGCCGAGCAAAAAGAAAAAAAGTCAGAAAGAACGCTAAGCAAAAATGAAGTAATAGCGCGGCCAGGCGATGCGATGCGACGGGGTGGGTCGGAGTAACAAGAAATTTCACGCGGACGAAGTCGCGGGCAGAAGCTAGTTTTGAAATAAATGTAAATACGATAAAAATATAAAAATGTCTCTCTCCATAAGTACAGACGCCAGCACATCAAGCTACTACAATCTGTCACATTTCGTTAATAGATTTCCAACTTTATCGCTAGAGCATAAGGTTTAAAGGTGATTGGGAAAATTTGACAGTTTCGGGTAGCTTGATGTGCTGGCGTCTGTACCTACATATTTGTGATTTTACCATGATCTCGTACCCAACTAGCAAAAGATATCGTAAAAATGCCAGCAGCACGTTACTATTTCAGCTATTGGTGGTGAGAAAATGTCGAGTAAATGATCTGTGCACGTTCTCTCAACGCGATTTGGGCGCACTTCTCTCTGCTTTAAGTGATGTAAATATCGTAAGATTATCGTCTGAATAACCAAATAGTCGAAAGAATATAGAGTAATCGCAGCTCGAAAATTACTAGTATTATATTAATCATCACTGTGCCATTTTTCAACACATTAGCTTTTCTCAAGTCGGTAGAAGCTCTTTCATTCGACAAATTTATTGTAATATAGCAGTGCGGTTGCAATCACTCGACTCTTTGATCGTGTGAATGCAACCAAGCAGCATTCATAGACTATATAGTTTGTGAAAAGAAATAAAATAGTTAAATTTAATATAAGTATTAAATTTTGCCATATTATTTGTGCCATACAATTTTACAATCATATTGACAATTCGTGAACTAAAGTTAGCTCAAAGGTGTACTTTCCTATGCGGGGTTAAATTTTTCGTCTATATTCCTTACATTTTAGTTAATATTTTCATGGGCCGTAAGATTTCTTAGTAAATAATGAATTACAAATAATATTAATTTAATTGTTTATCTAATTCGCCATTAATAGCAATTCACTTATCATCACAAAGCATTCACTCGGCTTTTAGCTGAGAAATAGAAATGAAGTTTCAACTTTACGACTTCTAAGACCGCCATTGCAGTTAGTTTGGGGTTCCTTAGCGCAAAATGTTAAATCCTTAATATTACATCAAAATACTGTTATTAATACTCTAGAGGAATTTAAAAGAAAATTAAACACAAACAAAATATTTTAGTGATTTTTATTATATGAGTGACTTTTCCAAATTATTTTAGTGGCAATTTTTGTTTTAATTCTGAGACCATTTTCAAGATCTTTCATTTCCCTCACATACTGTTCTAAATATTTATCCAAGTCCGATGGTTTTCTTGACCTGCATATATTCCGACAACTAGTAGCGACAGTGTCGGAATTTCTAGTATTTTACACAATGTTGGCCAAAATTGAAGTTTTGAGCTATTATATACTGGCAGGCCGTCAATGTTTACAAGCAGAGTCAAAACATCAGAATTGCAATCAATAGTTTCTAAACATTTTTGCAAAGGTTCTGTTAACCCGTTGTGCCAGTAAAATCCAGAGCCAACAGTTAATACATTAATCTTTGATGTATTCGTATTCAAAATAGACCGAGGATCTTTTGGCAGTAAATTAGGAATTCTTTTATTAAAAATTGTTGTCAATTTTCTTAAGCATCATGAGAAATATTGAAATGGAGCACTCACTCTTTAAAATTAAAACGTTACTCATCATTTAAATTTTCACTATCCCCGGACTCTGAACTATAATTGTCATTATCACTACTATAAGAATCAGAGTCTTGATCAGCGGAGATATTTTCAAAATTAGAACACACTTCACTAGCTGACGGTTCACAAATTTCATAATCAGTAGAAGTGTAAATATTTTCTACAGAACCCGCACTTGTATTATTTGATCGCTCTTCATCTGTGGTTACTGCTAATGTAGATGTTGATTGTTTCAATCGTGTATAAATCTTGTTTAATTTCCGTCGGAACCCTCCGCTTCTTTTAATATTTTCCACCGATTATAATCGATTTTCACAAAATAAAAACAATACGGTTGTTGTTGTAACAAAATGGCGTTTACAGTGCTGTAAAAGATTTTATTCAACTTTCATACCACAATTATGCTGTAAGACTGCTTTCAAATGATGTTTAGAGCACCTTTGGGGCTGTAATAGATCATTTTAAAGCGTTTTCTCAACTTCAAAAATTAAGCGGAATGAAAGCCTTGTAAAAAGCTATTATATGACATTAAGTACCGGTATAGTAACTGAGATGCTATTTTGTCGAATAAACAGCGTTTACTCTATAATTGTGCTGTAATAAATACATGTCGAAAGATAGTGCTATAAAAGCTAGTTTTACGACAAATTAGCAATTCAGTTGCTTTCAAAGAGCTGTCATAGGACTTACTGTTGCATGAAGGTGATCGAGAGATATCTTTATATAATTATCGAGTAAGTGCAATAAGAATTCGTCGAGTACACGTTTACTAGACATGTTTATAGAGTCAAAAAGCGTTGAAGGCTAAAATATCTAGACAGCTGCTTTTAAACGGCTTTTTGAAATAATAGGATCTTTCATACGAGTGTTTTTCGATTCATAGTCGTGAGAGTAATTGCTTATACGATCTCTTTGCTAGTTGGGTAGTGGTTGAATGAATTATACGGCGGGATAACTGCGTAACACGCTAACGGTATCAAGCGCTTTCATTTTGTTTGACAGTTCAACAACATTCATTGCGTTATTTAGGTACAGACGCCAGCACATCAAGCTACCCGAAACTGGCAAATTTTCCCAATCAACTTTGAACCTTATGCTTTAGTGATAAAGTTGAAAGTCTATTAAATAAATCTGACAGATTGTAGTAGATTGATGTGCTGGCGTCTGTACGTTGTTGAGCAGACAAATTTTTCGAGATAGAAAATAGAAATAGAAAAATATTTATTGTCCAGGTAATACAGTAAGCAGGTGTTAACAGTAAGTGAGTAGCTTAAAATATTACCTACAGCTAGGTTACAATATAGTATTAACTAGTGAGCCCCAAACTAGACAGTTAGTCTGTATCTTGGGGCTCGAAGTACGAGTTCCAGAGTGGAGACTAGAGAGGTGATTTCAGGTATGGTATGGTATGTGTGATATTGTGTGGTGTGTGTGTGTATATGTGAATGATAATTATGTGTGTGTGTGTATATGTGTGTGTGTATATGTGAATGAATGATAATGATCGTGAAGCAATGGATTAGCAATATCATTCAAAATTATTCAGATTGTGATTGGTGTGTTACGAAGTCAGGATGCGGGTCACAGGTTCGATTCTTGTACGCAATAAATATTGTAAATTTTGTAGACGTTCCGGCTCTCAAAGATAATTTTTCCGATAACTAAGGTTATACGTGTTTAATCTTACGATTCGGAAGAAGACTGCAGATATTTTTTCTGCTTTAAAAGCAACTACGTAAAGTCACGTACCTTATACCTACCCAAGAGTTTGCATTTGTGGCCCACGTCTTTTTTAGGGTTCAGTACCTAAAAAGGAAAAAAACGGAGCCCTTATAGGATCACTCGTGTCTGTCCGTCCGTCTGTCACAGCCAATTTGCTCCGAATCTAATGGACCGATTAAGTTGAAATTTGGTACACGTATGAATCTCTGCGATCCAAACAAAGATGTGTAACGTAAATATTAAATAAATTAATTTTGAATATGGGGGGCAAATAGAATTTAAAAAAAATTTCGCTATCTTTACCGTGTGACATATATCAAATGAAAGGGCTTACTGAGGATCTCAAATTTTTTTTTTCATAGTTTAAAAGTAAATTGTATTTAAGTTATTTAAGAAAATAGACGAAATTTGACCTCCAGCTATTATCTCCGAAACTACCGGGCCTAAAATTTTGAAAAAAAAATACAGAAAATAGGTAGTTCTATACCTATAGATTACAGAAAACTTATAAGCAGTCTGTGGTCTTAAAACAACATGGCAAATCTCTCAATATTGTGCGTACAAACTTACATTTTCAGTTGGAATATATGGGAGAACATGTTTTTCAACTACAATGTTGAGTTTGATCTTGGGATAAATTCATTCCAACTACGGAACCCTTCACTGCGTCTGTACGTCTTATTTGTGCAGAGCAAAAATAATAATAAAACCGGTCAAGAGCGAGTCGGACTCGCGCACCGAGGGTTCTGTATTGTGAAACGTGAAATGTTTTTAAATTTTCATCGGCGAGGCCTATATTCGTCAGAGAATTTTAACACTGCGGTGTAGAATATTGCAGTTTTAGGTCAGCGCCATCTCTTGACCGACAGTGGAACTAACGTAATTTTTGTTGATGATTTCTGAAAAAGAGTGCTATTTAGAGACATCATTTAATTTTTGCTGTAATTTTTACATAAACTTCTATCACAGAATAATTTCAGAGTTTTTCTCTATGTAAACTTCGGAAATTAGGGGGAACGGTATTTTTTTTTTACATTTTTCATCAAAAGTCGAAAACTATGCAGCCTAAAAAAATAAAAGAATATGATATCCTACAGGCCCTAGTAGCCCCACTTCGAATTTTTCAGACCCCCCCCCTAGTCCATGTTGCAAAAATATACCTACATATATTTTTATTTCATTCTTATTTGCAAAATAGTTGGGCCAACATCATCTAAAATTATTCGAAATTTCAAGTTGATAGCATCAGTAGTTTTTGAGATATCTAGCTGTGACAGACAGACAGACTAAGTCTCACCATAAGGGTTCCGTTTTACCATTTTGGTACTGAGACTGACCCACTAATTTTGTTATTAATCAATGGATACTTGTCTTGTTTCTGTAGTACATACACGAAAAGAAAAACGTGCCATGTGCAAGTCGGGCTCGCACACGAAAGGATACCACAAGGCATAAAACGCCGAAAAGAACATGTTATTTGTATGGAGACCCTTACCTTTTAACTTTATTGCAATAGCAATACACACTGTGTCACACTTCATGTGTGACATGTGTGTGTGTGTTTCTATTGCCGCTATAGACACCTGTTACGGTTCATGAGATACAGCCCGATGACAGACAGACGGACGGACAAACGGATGAACGAACGGGCGGACAGCGGAGGCTTAGCAATAGGGTCCCCTTGGCACCCTTTGGTTACGGAATCCTAAAAATTAAGTAGATACCTACTTAGAACCTTCCTAAGAGTATTTTTTAACGACTTAATCCGTGATGCTCTTGACCCCGTGGCATGGCAACAGATGCCTAGCTAAGTAGCTACCTAACCTTACTTACAACCCCCACGGGAGCAAACAAGGGTGCTCTTCACTGCCAGAAAACCGCACCAAGAAGTAAAAGAACAAAAAAAACCCGCATGATTTGCTTTAAAAAAACATAATTTTTGATGTACATAACTCCAGCTTCCTCATATGTGATAGAACAATTCTACCTATGCCAAAATTTAAGGCATAATAGCTGCAATCAAAGTTCCCAGTCTTATTTTAGCTGCCACAAAAACTTCGTTAATATGAGCCGTTTAGTGTGTGTTAGCTGGAGTGACGTCACCCCAGCTGCTCATGTCATATCTTCTAAACGAAAGAAGATATGATTATGTATAGTCGAAAAAATTAAATCAAAAAATTAACTCAAAAATTAAGGCATAATAGCTGCCATTGGCAGCAAAATTTTCAAATCTCTGGTCAAAACACTCTATGAGTTATTAACAAAATAAACATGTGTAAGCTGGAGTGACGTCACCCCAGCTGCTCATATATATCTTCCAAACGAAAGAAGATATGATTATGTATTATAGCCCAAAAATTAAGGCATAATAGCTGCCATTGGCAGCAAAATTTTCAAATCTCTGGTCAAAACACTCTATGAGTTATTAACAAAATAAACATGTGTAAGCTGGAGTGACGGCACCCCAACTGTTCATGTCATATCTTCCGAACGAAAGAAGATATGATTATGTATTATAGCTCAAAAATTAAGGCATAATAGCTGCCATTGGCAGCAAAATTTTCAAATCTCTAGGCCTTGTAGTTTCCACGTAATAAGCAAAAAAACAGGTTCCGCGCCAAAAACATCAATTATTGCTTCGGAGGAGCCAAGGAGCGGCGTTGACGTTCCGTGCGCTACATTATCAGTTTGAACTAGATTATAGACTGGGAGCCGACTACACACTTTAATCGTACTATGTAAGTACTGAGGTTATTTATAGTCAATATTGTGTTTCCAAACATAGGACAAAAGAAAATTTAAAAATCTAAGTGTAACAATTTCGTATATTTAAAAAAGATACGGCCGTTTATGCCGCAAAAAACGTATATTTAGACACTCTCAAGGGAATCAAAATGTATATGGTACCTACTTCCCGTTGACCTAGAATCAAAAAATTCGGCAAGAAGCAAGGTCATGTAGTACAAGCAAAGGAAAAAATTCGAAACGCATAAATTTGTAGTTACATAAAAAAACTATTTACATACCTTGTTTTTTTTGTCCGGGGAAACCTTCAAAAGGCATCCGACCTCCGGGTCGGGGAGTGTGGGATTTTTAAAACTATTTACATACATATCTACAAATTTTTACGGAACTCTCAGTGCGCGAGTCCTTCTCGCACTTGACCGGTTTTTTTAATGACATTTGTTCTGATTCGATGTTACTTTAGTTTTGCTTTATGTATAGAATTGTTATCAAATGTCACGATTTCATGAAAAAGTCATTCAATCGCTAGTAATATATAGCATTCAATAGACCAATTCTATCTTATTTAATAAAAGAAAGAACAAGACAAAAAAAACAATAATAGTAGATACCTAGTTCTCTCGCCATCCAAAGTTGATATGAATCTACTTTTTATATTTATAGTTCCATTAAAGTTCAGTCGGCTCTCAGTCTATATCTTCAATATACAAAATTAAAATTATTTTTAGCGCAAGTTAAAATGACTTCTAATAGAATGCCTGCTAAGTGCAAACTTGGTTGCAGTATTGTAGCGCACGGAACGGCAACGTCGCTCCTTACTTCCTCCGAAGCAATATAATTGATGTTTTTGGCGCGGAACCTGTTTTTTTGCTTATTACGTGGAAACTACAAGGCCTAGAGATTTGAAAATTTTGCTGCCAATGGCAGCTATTATGCCTTAATTTTTGAGCTATAATACATAATCATATCTTCTTTCGTTCGGAAGATATGACATGAACAGTTGGGGTGCCGTCACTCCAGCTTACACATGTTTATTTTGTTAATAACTCATAGAGTGTTTTGACCAGAGATTTGAAAATTTTGCTGCCAATGGCAGCTATTATGCCTTAATTTTTGGGCTATAATACATAATCATATCTTCTTTCGTTTGGAAGATATGACATGAGCAGCTGGGGTGACGTCACTCCAGCTAACACACACTAAACGGCTCATATTAACGAAGTTTTTGTGGCAGCTAAAATAAGACTGGGAACTTTGATTGCAGCTATTATGCCTTAAATTTTGGCATAGGTAGAATTGTTCTATCACATATGAGGAAGCTGGAGTTATGTACATAATTTTTGAACGTTCGTCAAATCGGAAACATATGCAAATGCTTCTGGAACTAAGCTTAGTATTATTGTATGCTTAACAAAGGAAGTATAAATAAATAAAGATACAGACACGAAACCAACGCTGTGTTACGTTACGTCGGTATTAAATAAAAATGACTTTGATGACCGAGAGCGATTTCCGTACTATTTGAACTCACTTAAGCTGATAATCTTTACAATACAAAGCCGTTTATCTACATAAGTCGGCTTAGTATTCTTCCCTATTGCACTGTTCCTGGATATTGTTGGGCGAAAACAGGATGTGAAGTAGACGCATATCAGTGCTAAGAATAGGACATCCTGTCTTTTTGTGGATGACGTCACAGATGTCCCTTGGTATTTGGATCAGTAACCTAAGGAGCATCATAGGGAGGTCATAAAAATCTTGAGGCTATTTGTGCAGCCTCTCTACTTTACAGAGCTGAAAGAATATAGCTAAAAACTTAAAAAAAAACAACAGACTTCCAAAAAAACACTACAAGTGAAACAAAAACACTACAAGTGAAACAGAAAATCGAGAAAAACTTCGAAATTTTGGAATTTTTTTCACTATTTGGTCCCCAGGACCAAAACTATGCATTTTTGCAAATGATGTTTGCTACACTTTTAAATTACCTACAGTTTGAGCCCAATCGCAGCTCTATTGACCCCATAGGAGCTAAACGGCACTTCGAAGATGACCAATTTTTCTCGTAAATTGAAATTTTCAGGTTGTACTCACTTATTTTGCGAAATATTGGCAAAACCACTTGCCCGACGAAGAAACGTTACTGAAATTATTTTGTAGTACATTTATTTAGATTCCAAAACGAAGTCTGTGAGACTAACAATTCACTTTTTTGTTTTAGGATGGTAAATCATCAAATGACCTCTCCCGCTCTGGGTGGAGCGGAAGGGAGTGTCAGACTCTTACTGACTAAAACCCACCCGTTTTCCTTCCTTAGCTCTTTATGTTCCGGGCCAGCGGTAACCCTTTCGGACAATCCCGCAGACCCGGCAGGCTTCGGATCTGTCGGGCCCCTTCGGATTAACAGTTCACTCACTAAAGCGAGCAAATAGTGAAAAAAGTCCCAAACTTTCGAAGTTTTTCTCGATTTTCTCAGTTTTTACAGGTTTTTCGAAGTTTAGCAAATTTGTATTCACATTACCCTAACAGACCCATACAATATACCAAAAATGCAAAACTACATCACACTTTGTGAATTTTTATCCGACGGTCTACAGTAAGCAGTTTACTGCTCTTGTATGCTACTAAAAGTCATCATCATCCTCCAACCTGTCATCATCGCAAGTCATCATCTGCATCATCTGCCTAGCCTTTTCCCAACTACGTCGGGGTCGGCTTCCAGTCTAACCGGATGCAGCTGAATACCATCACAACAATAAATAATAATACAGTATATGAGGGGCCTGTGGCTAAATAATAACAGCCGCACAGGTCGATCGATCAGGTTAAGCTACGCTTGCCGCGGTTGGTCTGTGGATGGGTGACCATCTTTACATACCGAGACCCCTCCGTGTCTCGGAAAGCACGTTAAGCTGTTGGTCTCGGCTCGGGGATCTTTGACATTCGTTATGGGTAGTCAGAAGCCCGAAAGTCTGACAACCAGTCTTACCAAGGGGTATCGTATAACTGGGTTGTGGAGGTCAGATAGGCAGTCGCTCCATGTAAAATACTGGTATTCTGCTGCATCCGGTTAGACTAGTGTTGCCCAAATGCAAGACCAAGACAAGACCTTAGCCAGTCTTGGTCTTGGTCTTGCGTCAATACACCTGGTCTTGGTCTTGGTCTTGGTATTGCGCTCTCAGTCTTGGTCTTGGTCTTGGTCTTGCAGCAAGAGTCTCGCAAGTCTTGCGAGACTCTACTACTTAGACTAGACTACATTCAAATACCTATTAGCCTATTGCTCAGGGTGGCAGGGACATCGACGCGCAACCGCTTACCATAGATTCAGTAGGTACAGAGGCCAGCACATCAACCTACTACAATCTGTCAAATTTCTTTAATAGATTTTCAACTTTATCGCTAAAGCATAAGGTTCAAAATTGATTGGGAAGATTTGACAGTTTCGGGTAGCTTGATGTGCTGGCGTCTGTACATGATTCTGGACCCCCCTGCGTTGAAATTTTTCGTCGGCTTTTTCTTAATTTTTACGTTTTTTTCTGCAATTTTTTTACTGTAAACTGTATAAAATCATTATTTCTATCTGACCCAATGAGATTTTTAATTAAAAAATAGTAAATTCACTTGTTTCACTTAAAACAGCAATGTAAATAAAACTCGAAAGGGCTACCTGATCAGCTGTATTGCTAAAGTTCATTTGCGAGGTCAACACTGTCTTCGCGCTCACGCTATTCGCTTTCAAATGCCGCGACAAAGGGACCGCAGCGCCAAGCGGTCTCCTCGTATTATTATTAACGCACTTGAAAATAAACTTTAAAATTATTACAATAAAGTGCATAAATGCTTGAACCTGACAAAAAATGCGGAAGATTGCGGGAATCCCCGCGCGGCGTCGAGTCGGCCATGAATCCCAATGAATCTAACAGACGCGTCACATGAGGCATTTTAATCACCTACATAATTGAATGACCTATTTACTACTTTTATTTTAGATTCGTTATGAGGGGATAATTATTTTTCTAAGGCTTCATCGATTTAAGGGGGAAGCGCTAAGGTAGCCCGCGAAATTAAAATTTTCTTACGTTTTTTGCAATTTGCTGGTGAGTGAATTTCGCGGGCTACCTAATACCGCTTTCGCCTTAAGTAAAGAAGATTAAAAAAACGTGCAGAAGTGTATTGATAGTCTAGTCACGTAATTTTTCGATATTTTTTTATTATCAACAATAATTTTAGGTTTGAATGCAATTCAACAATGTAATTTACTGTTTCATAAAAAAAATACATCCATTTTCGCATAATCGGGATTGAAACCAAATACCTACTATAACGCCCAAATCTCAGTTTGACTTAACTGCGAGACGCAAGAGTCTTGCAGGCTTAGTCTTGTTCTTGCTCAAGTCTTGCAGGGTTCAGTCTTGGTCTTGGTCTTGCTAAAATAAGTCGGTCTTGGTCTTGGTCTTGGTCTTGCAAAAATGCAAGAACAAGACCAAGACTGCAAGACCAAGACCGATTTTGGGCAACACTAGGTTAGACTGGAAGCCGACCCCAACATAGTTGGGAAAAGGCTAGGCAGATGAATACAGTACACCTATGTATCAAACCACAGATACTGTTGAAAATGAAAACAATGCTATAAAATATAACCACAAACTAAAAGAAACAAAAAAAAAATTGCAAATCCGTCGTACATAATATGAGAGAGTTATGCCCGAACAAACATAAAAAAATAAACATCCGAATTGAGAACCTCCTCCTTTTTTGAAGTCAGTTAAAAAGCGAATAAAATAATTACAAAAAAAAAAACTAAAACTTGTAAGCCTGCCTGCCTGGATACCAGCTTTTGTTACTTGCTTGCTTGTTGGGGAAACAGTCGTGAGTTATGATATTGATAGCCAAGTAGACATGTTGGGAAGTGATCGTATGTCGATGGGACACTGTTATGTCGTATTGTAGGTAATTGGGCCGTGAGTCGTTCGTGAAGGTTGGATCAGATGACAATTGCTCCATGTACTGTCGGCAATTGTTTCAGTCGTATCGAGGAAGACTGGAAGGTGACTCCGGCAATTAACTAGATGAGCGCAGTGGATTTTGATTAAAGAATTGAACAAGACATCGATTTTGTAATAACGCTGAAAAGTCTGACATCCAGTGTTACCAATGGTGTGTTAACTGGGTGGTGGAGGTCAGATAGGCAGTTGTCCCATGTAACACTCGTAATTCAGCTGCATTCTGACGGGCAATCTTCGTAATTTTAATGTTCACAATCTAATCTTGGTCTCAATCTGTCAAAAATATCTCAAAGTTCACTACATTTTTGACAAGTATTGTCGCTGAGATGAGATTACGACCAGATTTTGAACGTTTTTAGACGTAGTTAGACTAGAAGCCAATGCCAACACGCATATACCTTATAGTTTGGAAAAAGCTAGGCAGATGATGACAATTAATTTTATAATTGCAGCAGTAGGTAGACAGATATATTAAATCCACTATTACAGGCTGATAATGTAAGGTAGGTTTGTCCAACTAGCAACCTTTTTTATTTGAAACGGGTTTGCTCTTGACTCTAGTCTAGGTCAGAGGTGACAGAGACAAAGTCTACGATGGAGTGAGCTTACTCAGAAGAAGCCTGGGTAATAAATAAATAAATAATAATAGGTGAGCTTGTCGACATGTGGGGTGTGGACTCAGCGATCATTGTGCCGATAGTCGTTACAGCCAATGGCTTAATTGCAAAGAGCCTCGACCAATACCTGAAAAGGCTCTCGTTAGGCAGCTGGGTCAAGGGCTTGATACAGAGAGCGGTAATCCTGGACACGGCTCGTATTGTTAGGAGGTTCCTTTCTCTGGAGCCCTGACCGCCGGTAGCTTGGACCCTGTTCCCGATACCGGTGGGCTACAATTTTTTATATTTTTAAATGTTTTTTTATTGTTTTTGTAAAGAATATTTAAAAATATAATAAGTTTGTAATAAAATAAATAAAGGCAAAATAAACCTAATTGCATGACACAATATCAATCACAATCTGAATTAATTTGAAGGATATTGCTAAACCATTGCTTCGAAGATTCTAAAAATTAGTCTGCTCAGCAACGTAAATAACGCAATGAATATTGAACTGTCAAAATGATGGCCATTGCTACCGTTTGTCTACTCATGTGTTGCTACAGCAGTGCGATTCTGTAACCATCTCATCGTGAAAACTTAGGTGAAGTGAGCGTGGAGTGAGCTGTCAATAGTGTCAATTCCTAGCAAAAACAAACTCACATCACCTAAGTTTTCACGGTGAGATTTTTACAGAATCGACCGGCTGTTAGTATATGTTACGCAATTACCCCGGAGACCGAAAATCAGTTTAAAGCTAAAAACCTTCAACTTTCATTAATCGCATCTGGTGGATAGACGGACAGTTTAGCGTTAGAACACCGAAAGTGGCATATTAACCACAGATAATATTAGAATTAAAATTGTAGGTCTTATTACAGCTGTTATCAGTTTATAGCATTAAATGCAATAAGTAGGAGAAATAAATAATCACCTGCACTTTACGATAATCTGTAGAATTCAGGGGCTTTTTTATAGAATGACAAGCATTTCTAGTTGGTTTATTTTATTTCTAGATCATCATAATTAGATAAAGTCGTCATTCGATTGTACAGGCACCTACAGCCTATAAATAACTGGTTACTGCCAAAATAGGTCAAGTGGGCAAAAATAAATAAATGTGGTTAGGTTAAGCCTATTGCCTCTATAACCTGAAACTGAACATCCAAACCTCGTTATGAGTTTTACTAAAGTAAAAGTGTGCAGTGCTGCCATTGATATATTAAAACCCGATATATAAAAAAAGGGTTTTTATATATCAATATTATCAATGAGTGCTGCACACCCCTACCATATTTCAAGTAAAACAAATATCAACTTTATTCCAATGAAAATTAAGTTGATTTCAGAGTGACTAGCACTATTGACAAAGTTTAAAAAACGTTTGAAGTTGTAGCGTAACCTTTAGGAACTGTAGGAATTAATCTTATTTTTCCATTAAGGGGACAACAGGACCTAAACTCAAAAAACGCAAATTTTATAATGCCTAAAAGTATATAAAAATATATGATATTATTCAGGATATGCTAGTTAGATAGTGTGTGAAAACATAATACTTATAACTAATTTGATAGATACGATAGAAAAAAGATCATGAAGATACCTCTAAAAAAATTATTTTCACAATAAAAACCATATTAATAAAAATACAATAATTCAGATTTTTTGTCAGAATATTCTACAAGCAACATGCTAAAGCACTATTGTTTTAATTTTTTAGTCCAAACAATAGATTTTTTGTAAATAGATAGAGTCTTAGTAATAGGGTCCCGTTTTTACCCTTTGGGAAGGAACCCTAAAAATGAATGGCGCGTCACATTATCAATTTATTTGGACCATAAACGAATTATTTTGATTCCTCTGATATGATAACACTTTGGTATAAAACCGTCAAGTATTCAAACAGAAAGACACGATTGTTAAAGCATCTTCTTGATCGACACAATCTACAAAGGTAAGTTGAAGTTTTATAATAATTATTTTATTTTATGTTTTATTATAATAAATTTATAATATTTTTATAAACTAATTTAAATATTAAAAATAATCTTAAATATTAGGTACGGACGCCAGTACATCAACCTACCACAATCTGTCAGATTTCTTTAATAGATTTTCAACTTTATCGCTAAAGCATAAGGTTCAAAGTTGATTGGGAAAATCTGACAGATTGTGGTAGGTTGATGTGCTGGCGTCTGTACATTAGAAATTGCAACAGTAAATTGATAACAATTTGATGGATTTGATTTTTTTTGATTATGATTTCTATTATTATAATCTATGATTGTATCGTTGGTCTAGTGATGGCATAGCGACTTAATTCTTACAGTGGAGTCTGTGGTTCGATTCCCGGGCCTAGACGTTTGGTTTTCCTTAAAAAATTTGTAAGTAAGTAGGTATCCACGGGGTTTGGATGAAAAAGGACTACTAATTGGTGATGGCGATGTGGGTGTACCTTCCTGGTACCCCTTCAAGGAACAATGACGTTATGTTCTCTCAGTGTTAAGTTGGAATAGACTTATAATATGTGATTTTTCGCACATTTCCAGACCCCAAAAAACCGAAAAATGAAATTCTTCGTTGCCTTCGCTGCCCTCGTGGCCCTCACCGTTGCTGTCCCGTTGGGCAAGCCCGTGAACGATGACCTCGCCCAGCTGGAGGCCATCATTGCCGCTATCAACAGTCCCAGCACTGACCCCGCCACAGCTGCCCTGCTCGAGGAACAGCTCCACGCCATCATCGCCGCCGCTAACCCCATCGCCGTCGGACCGGCTATCATCGCCCCCGTCATTAATCCCGAACCTATCGCCATTGGACCCGCCATCGTCGCCCCCCAGCCTGATTTCGGTGCCGTCACTGCCCCCGTTGCTCCTTCTCCCGTTGCCATCGGCGAAATTCCCGCTGGTGCCTCCCCGCTGGTCCAGATCATCGTGAACGTGAACAAGGCCACCCCTGAGGTCCCCGCTGAAATCCCCGTCGCCCCCGTGCAGGTTGATGAGGTCGCTCCCGAGCCCGTGCACGTTGTTGAGGTCGCTCCCGAGCCCGTGCAGGTTGTTGAGGTCGCTCCTGAGCCCGTGCAAGTGGTCGAGGTCGCCCCCGTGCCTGTTGAGCCCGTCCAGATCGGCGTCCCCGTCCTCCCCGAAGCTGCAGTCATCCTCCCCGAGGAACTCAACTAAGTTCTTGAGCAGTGAAAATAACACCTTTCCGATGATCTAACATGCTAATTCTTAATAAATGTTTTATTTACAATATTTTATGTTTTATTAAATAAGTTAAATCACACTAGGTAATATTTTCTGTCATCAATAAAGTTCTCTCTCAATATAATGTGGTGCAACCAACCATATGCTGTCCCAAGTTTAAACCATATGCTGTCCCAAGTTTAGCAGAGACAGGGTTCCATACAACGCCGCATGTTGACTGAAGCTCTACCTTGCAAACTAAAATACAACATTTCAATTTAGCCATTTACAGACACTTTTGAATTGTCAAGGATAGTTGCTCGTTGCAAAATTTAGTAGGTTACTATGGAGAACCGGGAAAAAACTCTATGGACACCCTGTAAATTAAAATATTGGTTACATCATCCATGTTGAAATTATAGGTGTGCACGTTTAGGCGAAAGTGCCAGGGAAGCCCGCGAAATTCAAATTTTCTTACGTTTTTTTCAATTTGTTGATCAGTATTAAATTTCGCGGGCAACCTTAGCGCTTCCCCCTTAAGCACGACAGAATGACGAAATCATCCGCCCCTTTGGTGATCATGTTTCTATGTAAAGGACCTTGTCCAGGGAAGTGCCCCACCAAGGTACTGCTTACATGACCTTAGATACTGCTACCGATAATTGGATAACGGAGCTTGTCTAGGGAATTATCCTAATTCTGTTTCGCATACATTCAGGTGCCAACAACATGCTCGCCTAGTGCGTATTCCCTCTTGTTCTCACCAACGTCTTCACAAAACTTTATATAACACCTTTACCACTGAGCAGTGTACCGCGCAGCACCGAGTCGTATATAAGATTTTCTACAGGAGCGGCCCCAGAACCGAACGCTGTGGAGAACACCACACGACATCTGTCTCCGAGCTCATCATTCTGGAACCGGATATACCTAACTCTGACTACCCCTTCAGAATATACAGGTGTTATACTCGTCTTCGTTATGACTGAAGGTAAACAGTCACGAAATATAAAAGTTTGACAAATTGACTACCGGTGATTATTTCAGCTGAATAATTGATAAATACTATTTATTTTGTTATATATACCTACGTTCGGCCTAGTACCTGAGATCGGCGTTTCCAACTAGAAAGAAGAAAATCTGAAATAAACTCAGTCTCATTTACGTAACTTGACATAATCTTAGTCATATATATTGTGAAGACAAAGCAGATTATTAGCGTCGGAGAAGGCCCATTTTTGAGGAAAGAACCATTACACGTTTTATTTGATTTAAGGGGTGGACTATTCGGTTCCAGATTAATAAATAACGGAGTCTAATTTGATACGGAGTTTAAATTATAAACGCCTGTATTCTTTTCTAGCAATATATGTATAAATGGTAGACGCATTTATATAGTTTTTAATACACAATCATCTTTTCAATAATTTTCAAGGTTTAAGAAGGTATGCCTTCTTCTTCGTGTCGCTGGCACGACTTTTCTCAATCTTGTTGGTCCAAAACTTCGCCACATAGACGGCGTCGTCGTCCGTAGCAGCGCGGAGGTCACATTGACTGCAAGATTTAGGATACAGGGGGCAGGATAGGAGGTGGGGGATAGTTTGTGACATAGCACCACATCCACACCCTGATGCCGTTCCGTCGAAGTAGCCCCACTTTACCAGGTTGGAGTTACATCTTCCCACTTGTGTCCGGAGACGGTACCTATGTATTATATAGGAAACGAGATGCTCAACATAATTTGGCAGGCGGTGGAATATTATTTGCTTAAAAATCACTTTCATTTTTCACGATTCACCTTATCTTATCGATTTAAGACCAAACTTAAAGAGATCCTATTAAACGGTATTTGAATACATATTTTGTTATTTATTTATTGTTGACTGACAGCCTCTCAGACAGATTCTCATGCGTAGATTTTGAAGAGGAGTATTAATAATAATACAGAAAGATTAATTAACATAAAATGTCAAGCAAGTATTTTCAAATGATGATTGATTGCTCAAATTAGGGTGATTTTATATTCTCTCATGCATAGATTTTGAAGAGGAGCACCTGTAGATATACATTGGATAAGGTAGAAGAATATCTAATTTTAACAAGGTATTGTCCATTACCATAATCACTCATAATTAAACACTATTAATTTCATATAATGGCATCCTCTGGATAACAGTCTGGACTATTCCAAATGAAGAAGAGAATCAAGCAAGACCTCCACTTGCCGCGCAGCGCCCAGTATTAAAACATTTTCTACAGGAGCTGTCCCAGAGCCGATCCCTGCGATACCACACGATATATCTCTCCGAGCTCATCCTTTTGGAACCAGGTGTAACTCAGACTACTCCCCTTTAGAATTTGCAGGTGTTATAGTCGTCTTCGTTCCGACTGCAGAAGGTAAGTCAAGAAATAAAAGTTTGACATACGATTGCCAAGCCGATTTTTAATAAAACATTTGTATACACTTAAGTTCAATTTTCGAAAATTTTGTTTTGAAAAACCAGTGATTTTTTAGCTGAATATTTGATAAATGATATTTATTTTGTAATATATACCTACGGTCGGCCCAGTACCTGAAGTCGGCATTTCCTATCCAACTAGCTAGAAGAAAAATTGGAATAAACTCTAAAGTTTAATTTACGTAAGTCCCAGCATTCTGCGTAGCATACACGTCAAAAATATATTCAAGTCTAGTTTAATTTCACCTGCTATTATTACATTTCGCATACTGTGACCCAGGCTTCTGTGGGTTCCAGAAAGTGACACATTGCCATCAGGACCTTTAAATGCTCCATTGCGAGGAAAAGAAAAAATATATAATATAAGTATATAGTACACAATACATAGTAGTACATGAGTGTGTCGTGTTTTGTCTTTTCACAAGTTCAGAGTAAAACAAAATATTTTTCATTCAGATCTGATATATTTGTTAATTTTTATTTGGTACATACGGACATGACATAGTTCTTATGAAAATCAGCAATATATAACTTGAAAATATAACATTTTTCATTTGTATACATAATATTTCAGTAGTTTTATACCAGAGGTTTATTATTTATTTATTTAGTTCAGTTCCTCGGGGAGGACGACTGCGGCTTCGGGGAGGACGGGGACACCAATCTGGACGGGCTCAACAGGCACGGGGGCGACCTCGACCACTTGCACGGGCTCGGGAGCGACCTCAACAACCTGTACAGGTTCAGGGGCGGCCTCAACCACCTGCACGGGCTCGGGGGCGGATTCCACAACATGGACGGGCTCAGGCTTGATCTCGACAAACTCGGGAGCGACGGCGGGTCCAACGGAGATGGGGCTGGACTCAGCGGCGGCCTGGTTAATGTTCAGGATGATCTGGACCAGAGGAGTCCCGGAAGCGATCTCGGTGGGGGTGGCTTCACCGACGGACACGGGAGAGGGGATGATAGCGGGCTCCTCAGCGATGGCACCACCATCGGGCAGGGGGAAGTCAACGATGGCGGGGCCAACGGCGATGGGTTCAAAACCATCGACGATGGCGGGTCCGACAGCAATGCCCTCAACGGGATTAACGATGGCGGGTCCAATCGCGATGGGCTCGAAGGAGTCGATGATGGCAGGTCCGATGGCGATAGGCTCGAAGGGCTGTTCAGGGGCGGGGGCGGGACCAGCAGGTCCGGGGGCCACTAGACCGCGCTGTGTGGGCACAGCGACGGCCACGGCGATGACGGCAGCTACAGTCAGTAGGAATTTCATTTCTGAAATAAGCAATTAGTTTATTATTATTAGTATCGATTTAAAGGAGATGATTAAATATGGAGTTTGAAAAAAATAGGTAGGTACCTAAATACACATATTTCAGTTCCTAATTTTAATTAATTTATCTAAATCAGACAGTGATCCATTATTTTGTTAGTATACTTAAAAAAAAATGTAACCAAAAATTTAAATAATATCTTGAAATGACTATTTTAAAATAAACAAAAAAAAAAATCCTTGGTTTGAATAGTATATTATCTCTTTCGGAAAGTATGGAATATTTACTATCGGAAAACTTGTTAAATATGTATATCCATATACTTATCTCAAAAAAATTTCTTTTGTGAACTTACTTGTTATTACTTGTAGTTGAAAACACAAATTATGATTCTTAATTGGATTCCAAACCTTTTATATGACCAGTTTATCAAACAAAAATGATAACTGTTTTAATACTGATTGTATGTACAGATGCCAGCACATCGAGCTACCACAATCTGTCAAAATTCTTTAATAGATTTTCAACTTTATCGCTAAAGTATAAGGTTTAAGGTTGATTGGGAAAATTTTACAGTTTCGGGTAGCTTGATGTGCTGGCGTCTGTACAAAGTAAGTTTAAAAACTTTTGACTTACCTAGTATTTGTAATCGCAGATGAAGGCTTTATCTGGCTTTGTCAAGACTATGTTTAATGTGATAATGCCATAATATATTAACGATCAGTAAAGGACATCTTATCTGCATTATCGTCCTCTTCTCCTTATCCCAGGTTTAAGTTTATTTGAGATCGGCACAGTAGCTCTTTTTCTTCTATTCCTTCATCTACATATATCCATCATTACAGAGTTCTCTTTCCATATAATCATCCTCATTTATACTTAAAATTCAGAATATGTATTTGTGGTATCATGAGTTATACTACATCATACATAATTACTATACATTTTCAATAGCAATATATCTAAAATCTACTTAGAAAATATTTCTCCACATTGCTGTCAACGGGTAGTTCGCTCAAAACTCTAGTAGCATTGGTAATGCAGTATGATTGGTCATTTGTTGTGATCAACACCAAAACATCATCAAACAATAAGAACATGATATCAAAATTTTTCAATGAATCATTTTGATACTTGTTGCCTGAAGTACTGAAGAAGGTCTAGATTTTTTGAAGGCTATTTAGCCTTCAAAAAATCTTCACCGCCTAAGGGCACATTGGGTAATCGGGACTGAGGAATGTCACCAGTTTAATGTTCTTCTGTCGTATTGGGACGAACTACAGTCTTTTCACAGTTATTTTAGTCATCGATGACATCGTGCATCGGTGGCATCGATGGTGCTCGAGTCATGGCCAGCCCCAACAGGGTTCTGTTGCTGACAGAGTGGACTGTCCGTATATAATTCACTGCTGTCAGTTACATGTGCCATCGTATCGTGTAGTTTACTAACACTTAGTTATAAGAACAATGTTACTAATCTTATATCGATGATCATTTCACATGTCTTCGAATTTTTGGTCCTAGGACATGCTGGTTTCCTCACGATGTTTTCCTTTACCATTTTATCAGCATATATACCTAAGCTTATTCAATTTGATTGCACTAGTAATAAATAAAACGTGAAGCTATCGGAGTAAGCGGTTGCCGGAAAACTTTATAATTCAGCCACTATATATCACAGAATGATTGCGAATTGGTATCGTATATTGTGGCGATAGTAAACGATAGTGTGCACGTGTGACTACTACTTTATTACTTTAGTGTTTTATTACTCTAAATCGTGCCAAAATGTTGAATGGGTAGGCTTTGGTTTCTACGCATTTCAGTACTAAATGAGGACAAGCAGCTATGAGACAGTTCGAATTAGTATCTGGGACGCCAAAGCACCGGCGATGCCTATGTTATGGCAGATGTCCTTAGACTGTGTGATTACTTGTTATGAAAGGGTGGGCCGCTTGCTTGTTTGCCGCACAATACCAAAGTTACCAAAGTTGGGACATACGCACAATACCAATACCAAAAGGGTTGCGCTCCCTAAAATAGGGTTGAGCTACACGATGACTGTTACATGCATGCCATATGTAGAGATTGGTCAACTCCAAGGTGCAATGGCTGTTTCTTCAAAAGACCCATCTAGACTTGGCCCTGCATTGTTAGACTCGCATAAATATTATAATTAGACTTTAAAAAAATCCATGACCTCTGAGTTTGTTTTGGCATTCTTCTCAGGGATCAATCAGCTATGAATTGCCGGCGTCATCTAGTTAAAAAAAAATGATCAACAAAGTATTGACGTGTCTTAAAAATATCTACTTACACAAATAAAAATTTAATATTAAATAAATTCAAAGAACCCTCTAAAGTTTCATAGAGGATAGTGAAGAAGTAAACAGAAGACAACATCGGCACTTTACTGTATGGTTGATACTAGACTAATTTTGATTTAGTGATCACCAATATTTCAAGGAGGCTGTTATTGAAAAGTCGGCACGGCTTCTTGAGTCTGCAGATAGTTAGTACATACAGGGACTGAGTTCTAACCATTTATAAATGTTAGATGAGTGCTGGGAGATGGAGTAAAAAGAAAGAGGAAGCATGAGCTGATGAAATCGAAGACACATAAATATTTAACTGAAGAGGGAAACACGAATGTTGAATAGTACCTATATGTATAAGGTGAGAAATAAAAAGGTACGGTATCTTGACAAGATACAAATCTTATTAGAAGAAAATGTTCGTCCTACGGAAGAACTGCTTTTGATACCCACAAAGCAGAACATGAGTCTTACTTCTTAAAAAAAACTCCGTAATAAGGGTGGCAACATTGACGCGCAAACTGCAACAATGAATTCAGCACATGATTTAGACCCTAATCAACCATCCGTTTCATAGAAACGTGTCCCTACGCGGTCAAAATGTATGGAACAGCTAATTTAAATAACAAAATAACCGACGAAAAAATTCAACGCAAGTGGGTTCAGAATCATGTACATACTTACCTACTGAATCCATGGTAACAGGTTGTACGGCGATGAGCCTGCCACTTTGTATAACTATAAGAATGCAGATAGTTAAAAAGCTGAAAAGTTAAAAAATCCTCGCAATTTGTTAATGTAGACCAGTTTAAACCAGGCAGGTGATTTTCCTATTCAGGAGACAAATTGTTTCTTGTGCTACATAGGAAAGTTTATGCTACTTAGGTAAAACAGAAGACAGATGATGATAAAAGGAAATTCGAGGTAGGATATCATGAAATTCAATCAACCCTTTCATTAAAATAACTAAAGTTAGATGTGTAGTTTGAAACGCGCTACACACCTCCTTCTCAACCTTTAAACAACCATAAAACCTGTATGTAATAAAACGTAATCATATTATCATTTAGTCTGATAAAAATTTAGTATAAATGTCGTGAATTCTTGTCGAAAATCAATAGATACTTTGTATCTTGCAGCTATAAACAAGCAGCATATAAGTAAGTACCAGAATTTATTGTGACATTTTAATAGTTTCTGTCCATTTTCTAGTAATCCACTTCTCATACCACAGTTTCATGTCTCATGATACCTTTTACTATTTTTATCATAATATTAACCTAAAAATATTTATCATAATTATGAATTCAAAGGTCCATGTCATGTCTAATATTTATTTTTGCATAACTCGTCAAAATGTAGGGAACAGGTGATTTTTCGTTCATTTTTTGTATATCGTCAGAAACGGCGATAACAAGCAGGTGGTTTAGTTTATTCCATATACATATGTGGTTTCCTTACTGTATAAAAAATGTTCTGCTTCCAGAAATGAAATTCCTGCTGACTGTTGCTGCCGTCATCGCCGTGGCCGTCGCTGTACCCACCCAGCGCGGTCTAGTCGCCGTTGGACCTGCTGGCCCTACCTTCGCCCCGGAGCCTATCGCCATCGGACCTGCCATCATCGACTCCTTCGAGCCCATCGCTATTGGACCCGCCATCGTAAACCCCGTTGAGGGTGTAGCTGTCGGACCTGTTATCGTTGAGGGTTTCGAGCCCATCTCTGTTGGACCCGCCATCGTTGACTTCCCCCTGCCAGAGGGTGCTCTCGCTGAGGAACACGCTGTCGTCCCCTCTCCCGTGTCCGTCGTTGAAGGCGTCGCCACCGAGATTGCTTCCGGCACTCCTCTGGTTCAGATCATCCTGAATATCAACCAGGCCGCCGCGTCCAACCCCATCTCCGTCGGACCCGCCGTCGCCCCCGAGCACGTCGAGATTAAGCCTGAGCCCGTCCACGTTGTGGAGTCCGCTCCCGAGCCCGTGCAGGTTGTTGAGGCCGCTCCTGAGCCCGTACAGGTTGTTGAGGCCGCTCCTGAGCCCGTGCAGGTTGTTGAGGTCGCTCCCGTGCCCGTTGAGCCCGTCCAGATTGGTGTCCCCGTCCTCCCCGAAGCCGCTGTCGTCCTCCCCGAGGAACTCAACTAAACGTTTACCACCGCGATGAAGCCATGCGCATGACAATTTAACATCTAAAATTGTTTGAACTTAGATTCCTTGGACTTTCTACCAACACCTTGAAACGCTTGTATGTTCAAAATAATGAAATACATTAAAATATCTAAAATGTAAATATTTTCTTTTATTTCCTGCCTTCTTATACTATTACTAGAATTAATAGAAAATTAAATATTGATAATATGTCAATAACAGCATTCAGCATCTACTGTCAATAGTTGCCATACAGTAATAGGTACGGACGCCAGCACATCAACCTACTACAATCTGTCAGATTTCTTTAATAGATTTTCAACTTTATCGCTAAAGCATAAGGTTCAAAGTTGATTGGGAAAATCGGACAGATTGTGGTAGGTTGATGTGCTGGCGTCTGTACATAGGCACTGAGATGAATCTGAAATATTGGTAAAGATAAACATAATATGAGTAATATTAACATCATTGATAACCGAGCCTCAAAAACATGTGCTGTTGTGTTGTGTTCACAGTCTGACATTCGAGACCCTTGAGGATATTGCGGTCTATGACAAGCTTCTAATCCCACGAGGATTAGAAGCTTGTCATAGACCTGGGGGTCTCCCTGGGGCTTCTGCGAAGACCAGTTGTTACTGGCGTAAAACATAACATTGGTCACTTTGATGACGCAGACGGGAAACGACGAATCAGAAACATTTTTGTTAGTTTTTACCTTAGGCTTGACGTGAAAATCAAGGGACCATAGTAATCTAGTCGTTGACCTAAAATATTTTAGTGGTGGTGGTTGGTGGTTTTAGTGGTGGTTTTACAGTTAAATGAAGCAACGTGTTAACACACAGTATTTGGCAGTTATAGAATAGAAAAGAAAACTTATTTCAGACAGGAGTCCATAGGGTTAGTAACATATATAGTGTTAGTAGGTTACGGACACAGATGTACAGACGCCAAGCACATCAAGCTAATACAACCTGTGAAACATTAATAGGTTTTCAACTTTATCGCTAGAGCATAAGCACAGAATAACTAATAGTACTATAAGGTTCAAAGTTGATTGAGAAAATTTGATAGTTTTGGCTTAGCTTAGCTTAGCTTGATGTGCTGGCGTCTGTACAATTAAAATTTAGCGTGGAGCTGCATCCACCTCTGTAACATCGGGGAAACCCACCGGTCTGCGAACACGCTGGGAATAATGTGGGTGCTGCCGCGAACACGCGTAATTAGGGATGCAAATCCATTCCTTAATAGTACAAAACCATTAATATTATGATCCGCAACATCCCTGATGCAATACTACGCCACGGCAGCCGCAGGAGTAATCTCAGTGCATTATTATATTAAGCGCGTAGGTCTGTAAGCTCGCCGAGTGTAGAGTGGTTAATGTTCTAGTCCCACGAAAATAACGGTCGTGTCTTTTACCATTATAATGAAACATAGTTTTATTAAGGTTTCAAATCGAGTCCAAAGCGGATGCAAGAAACTTTAATTCAACATTAACTTTGCTTTCATTTGGTTGGCATTATAATATGTTCCTGAATGTTTGGAAAGGAATTGTGTTTCACAGTTTTATTACGTGTTCTTCTTCTTACCGTATCGAGCCTAAAAGTTCAAACATCTTTGTCTCAAAATTCAGCTGCGCGAACTTCGCTCACTGACGCAGTCATAAGATCATTAAGTACACGGCATGCGGCGTAGGATGGAAAGTAGGTGTGTCTTTGAGG
The DNA here is from genome assembly GCA_963855955.1 of Luperina nickerlii. NCBI lineage: Eukaryota > Metazoa > Arthropoda > Insecta > Lepidoptera > Noctuidae > Luperina > Luperina nickerlii. Next base: position 15,151,940 of record OY979679.1, on the reverse strand, counting down.
AGGTGCCGTATACGCACTTCAGATCTGAGCCGTCCCCATCTGTGCAGATTTTCTTTGCTAATACGTATTAAGTAACCGGTATTAAAAGTCAATGATCAATAAGTTATCCACGTAAGCAATCAATTTTTTTTAAACGCATACAGCACAATCAATGTCCGGTTGCGAAGTGTAGGGCTCTTTTCAGCCATGCATGTCTCTTTTTTTACCCGTTTGTTTTGCAGATCGCCTGTATACTTATAAAAACCTCACAGACGGGAAATGGTTCCGTTTTTCCTTTTATGGTCGAAATCTTAATAAAATCATTTATTTCATCTCAAGAAACAGATGACATCATGCACACATGAATGAATCCCACACTCGGATAGTTTTGTAGTCGTGGTTACGTCATCCAGCCCTCGCCAAGCATTAAGTCAGGGCTCAACTCCAGCTGTCATCATCAGGTCTTAAGAATCCTGCCCATCTTCATTTCAGGATTTCATTATAATTCTTAATCTACTCTCAAACTTGAGGATATCGGTTTTTTGCTCAAAAATACTTACCATACTATACTTATTGTATTTTTTCCACTAGTAATTCCTACTTACGAGCAATAAATAGAAATTAAAGGCAAAATAACTCTTCAACATAATCATTATTAAAGTCATTTAATTTGTTTTGGTTTTGTAGTTTTGAGATATTTCGTTGCCATTATAAGTAGGTAATATAGTATTTGCATTTTAACTAATACTCTTTTGCAATGTTTGCTACTGGCAACAGTGGTCAACAATACAAAATATTCAACGAAGATACACTAATATTAGGGAAATAGAAGAAACAAAAACATAATTGATGATTCAAATCTTATATTTTAATCTCTCAAAGGGTGCAATCGTTTCATGTTCGCAGCAAAATGTCAACAAAGTATTCAGGTAATACGTGTAGTAACTATAGTTTAGTTGAGTTCCTCGGGGAGGACGACAGCGGCTTCAGGGAGAATGGGGACACCGATCTGGACGGGCTCAACGGGCACGGGGGCCACCTCAACAACCTGCACGGGCTCAGGAGCGGCCTCAACAACCTGCACGGGTTCGGGGGCGGACTCCACAACATGAACGGGCTCAGGCTTGATCTCGACTAACTCGGGAGCGACGGCGGGTCCAACGGATATGGGGCTCGACTCAGCGGCGGCCTGGTTAATGTTCAGGATGATCTGGACCAGAGGAGTGCCGGAAGCGATCTCGGTGGGGGTGGCTTCACCGACGGACACGGGAGAGGGGATGATAGCGGGCTCCTCAGCGATGGCACCACCATCGGGCAGGGGGAAGTCAACGATGGCGGGGCCAACAGAGATGGGCTCGAAACCCTCAACGATAACAGGTCCGACAGCTACACCCTCAACGGGGTTTACGATGGCGGGTCCAATAGCGATGGGCTCGAAGGAGTCGATGATGGCAGGTCCGATGGCGATAGGCTCGAAGGGCTGTTCAGGGGCGGGGGCGGGACCGGCAGGTCCGGGGGCCACTAGACCGCGCTGTGCGGGCACAGCGACGGCCACAGCGATGACGGCAGCTACAGACAGTAGGAATTTCATTTCTGGGAACAAAATAAAACTGTGAGTATATCTGTACACAAACACATTGTTTATAGATAGTCTTCCACGAATTAAAGTAAAATTTATCTCGGCAACATAAATTAATATAAAATTTAATATAAATTAAATTAATATTAATACAAAAATTGAATACTTCAAAATTAAACATTACTTACTTGTGTTTAGTTTACTTGCAAAATACAAAGTATATTCTTAGATTGGAATTCACGCTATTTTATATGGAATCGTTATCAAATCAAAATACTCAAACTTTTAATTTTTGGTAATCTTAGAAGATAATATTTTGCGCTTAAACTTACAGATTACAAGGAGTTTGTTGATTAGGTATACATTGAGCTAATTTATGACTCCCGTCATTATTATCGATTACGTGTCTTGTTGATTTCATTTGATCAAAATGCTGATGCAATTAAGGTAAAATTTGTAAATAAGACTAACATCTCTTGTAATTTACGAGTATTATCGGGCATGGTCCGTTTCTGTAATTTGGAAGGAATAAGAAACACGATAACTTAGTTACTCTTGTGTAATGTTGTAGGTACTGACGGTGACGGAAAAAATCAGGACAAAAGTCACTGACTTTCACTTTTTTTTTAATTATCTCGTATCAACAGTATACATTTCAAATTATGGTAAGAAGTTTACCAGGTTTTAGAAGGACCGTGCATGAACTTTCATAATTATTTTTTTCTTTTCATTATTTCTTTTCATAATTATACAGAGTGACTTGTAATTTGACGTATTCCTTCCAGGACGTGATAATGTGACCCATTTGCAACATCGAAGCACCCCATAAAACCTAGCCAAAAATTAGTGGAATGTGAGATAACCTAATTTTCATGTAGTTTTGAAAATTTCCCAGATTTCGTCACTAATTACCTCTAAACTTTAAGAGTTTTGAATGGCCTTCATTGCTGTTCCATTCGGAACCTATTTCGATGTAACCTTCTAAAACATGAAACAGTTAAAAGTTAGAGGACAATTAACCATTTTCAAAAATTATCTATGTACAGACGCGCCAGCACATCAAGTTACAACAATCAGTCAAATTTCTTTAATAGATTTTCAACTTTATCGCACAAGCATTAGGTCCAAGTCGATTGGCAAAATTTGACAGTTTCGAGTAGAGCACATCAAGCTACTACAATCTGTCAAATTACTTTAGTAGATTTTCAACATTATCGCTAAAGCATAAGGTTCAAAGTTGATTGGGAAAATTTTACAGTTTCGGGTAGCTTGATGTGCTGGCGTCGGTACATGAACTTTGACACCAGTTATCTCAAATTTTGCTATGGTACATCTTCATTTAATCAGCTATATAAAGGGCACAAAAATAAAAATTTTGGGTTGTCCATGAAACAGTCGATATTGTTGGCAAGGGTAGAATTTGCTAATTGTTGAAATATTAAAAAATTGTGTGATAATTGGATTAATTAACTGGTTTATGTTAACCCTTTATCTTCTCACTCACTGAGAGCATACACATATATCGCCTGATACTGGCAAGAGCACTTTTAATAAAAAATTTATTTATTTTACAAAAGCCTCAAAGAAGTCGAAGACCCTCTATAGATATGGACATGGATAGCTGAATTTTATAAGTAGGATAGAATCGAGGTCTGTAAAGCACATTCAGAGGCAGCTCGAAGTGGGCACTTGCTTTGCGAAGATGTAAATGTAGGTACAGCAATTAAGCAATTATCTCCTCACCTATATTAGCAGGAGCAAAATCAGCCTATAATGTTTCCACTGCACAGGCCTCCTCTCTGTGAAAGGGAATAGCTCCACCACGCGGGCCCAGTGTCACATGAATTGGAATTGTTGGTTCTAGGACATACCGGTTTCCTCACGATGTTTTTCTTCACCGTTTTGAAAGCAGTAGTGATGAAATAATTTACACGAAGTAAAGCGAAAAGTGTGGGTTCGAAGCTACGACCTACAACTTGTAAGTCGCGGCCGTTATCTACCACTAATCCATCGCTGCTCTTTCTTTCGGCCGGAGCAACCATAATTTAAGGGGACTACATGACCTAAAGCGCGGTCACTGACGGCCTGCATAGAAAAGACAGAGAAGTCGATGACACAACGCTGGTAATTTATTGCAAAATATGAAGCAATTATCTATTTACAAAAAAAATATTGTTTGGACTAAAAATTAAAACACTAGTGCTTTAGTATGTTGCTTGTAGAATAATCTGACAAAAAATTTTATTTTGTTTACTGTAGTCGATCATAAACTTTTATTGCTTCTAAAACTTGTGTTTTTTGCGTTTAGGTCCTGCAATCCCCTTAAACTGATGACTTATGCACATGCATGGCAGACCCTCGGACCGATCTGGCGCAGTTTGGTGCGAAATGGTTTGGTGGTTTCAGAATATTCTGTGAATGTGTATGTTGTTACTTCCTTTGCACCGTTATCAATATTGGCCTCGTGTCAAGTCAAATAATGGAAACATCCGAATACTTATTTAGGATTTTCTCCTACGTGAACGCAGTCGCAGGCGAAGTGCTAGTTTTTAATAAAATTGGGGTAATTTTGGTACTAAACACGTATTTGTAATAGTTTTTTTTTCTCAATAATAATAAGATTTTTTATCACTCTTTGGTAATGTTATATGCTTATCCTTGCTTGCCTTGGTCTAATCTAATCCCTGTCCGATCCGAAAGGGGCACATAATATAGGGTGATTTGAAGATGGGTGCAAAACTTTAAGGCGAAGATAGTACAGACAATTTAGAACCATTTAAGCCATGGTTGTTTTAGACGAAATCTTACCAATTTTTTTTTACCTTACATTTGTTTTTATCGAAAATTCCCAAAATTTAAAGGAAACTGCTTATTTATGGCTAAATTGAATGATAAATGAATTAATTTTTATTTTATTTAAATAAAGTAATGTGTAAGCTATCTAGCAAAACATGTTTTAGGCGTCTGTGTCATTAGACATAAAACTTAGGTTTAAAAAATTGTTAAGACTCCGTCTAAGACAACCATGGCTTTAATTAATGGTTCTAAATTGTCTGTACTATCTTCGCCTTAAAGCTTTGCACCCATCTTCAAATCACCCTATATTATGTGCCCCTTTCGGATCGGACAGGGATTTGATTAGGTGCACTGTAGATCATTATAACACCTTCCCGAACACTGCACTGCTATGGAATACTATAATATTAGGGCAGGAGGCTAAATGATACCAGGCCGTACAGTGCGTGCCACGTAAGAAGAGACTTGACACACGACGTGGTCTGACATGCGCAGAACACGATTTTAGGTATCTTTAGCGGTATGAGGTCTGAGTGCGGGACGGGACCGGACGTCATAGGGGCGGCGGAAAGAGGCGGGGGAGGCGGGGTCAAGTCTCTTCTTAGGTGGCACGCATTGTACGGGTTGATCGAAGGTTAAGCTGCGCTTGCTGCGGTCGGTTCGTGAATGGGTGACCATTACATATCGAGATCCATCCATGCCTCGGAAAGCACGTTAATAGAATAATAGGACTTAAACGCAAAAAACGCAAGTTTTAGAAGCAATAAAATGTGATCGACTACAGTAAACAAAATCAGAAAGTATAATATACTTTATTGATTTTGTTTACTGTAGTCGATCATGCTAGCATAATATATCCTAAAGAATATCATATATTCAGGATAAATTATGCTAGGATATATTATGTTAATATATCCTGAAGAATATCATATATTATATGATATTCTTCAGGATATTATATTGTGGGTTTTTGTCAAGGATATGGAATTTTGTCAAAAAAGGGAGTGCAGTTCATTCTAATATTTCATTAGAGTATGCTAGTATTCATAAATCAGTCGTATAACAGCCGATTGGTTGAAGTGGCTAAACACAAGTTTTGAACTTACACAACAGAAATAATTTATTACATTTATGTTCTGAAGGTGGAAGAAATTTTTTGCTAGGTCTGTTCGAGGTTTGATGGTCAGGGGCCGAGGGACCCCCTGAGCTTGGGGGCCCCGGCGGTGCACGGCACCGCCTAACTCTCCAATACGCCACTGGCCAGTGGGTATCATGAAACTGGGTTGTGGAGGTCAGGTAGGCAGTCGCTCCATGTAAAATACTGGTACCTATTGAGCTGCATCCGGTTAGACTGGAAGCTGACCCCAACATAATTGAAATAAAGCTTGGCAGATTGAGCAAGACGATAAAGATTACGATGATTTTTCTCGTTCGTAAAGTGCGTAACTATTTTTTTGCATATTTCTAATTATCAAGGTAAACATGAATAATAGCGAATTATCGTTATCCGTTACGTTTTAAGTATAATTGTCTTGTTATTAAGATAATCGTAAGTCTTGTACTTCATACATACCGTTTCAGATTATGGCGACAAATTTTGTTTGTCAGATTATTCATTAAGAAATCTAATGATAAAGCTGAAGAGTAATTTATTTGATTTTTTGTTTGAACGCGCTAATCTCTGGTAATACCAGTCAAATCTTTTTGCATTTGATAGCTCAATTCTCGAGGAATGCTACTCATCCTTTCGCTAGGGCCCTTAGGAGCCGAGATAAACAAAAAAGTCAGAAAAAACGGTAAGTGAAAACGAAATAATAGCGCGGAAGGCGATGCAATGCGACGCGGTGGGTCAGGAGACCAATAAATTTCACCCGGACGAAGTCGTGGGTAGAAGCTAGTATAATAAACCTCCCCAGAAGCTTGTAACGTTACAATTTCCTGGATAGACCCAGAAATTGTAAGGTCACACTGAGTACTCACCTACCTAACTTTCAGTCTGGAGGGGAGCACTGTTAAAAGAAATAGTCAAGAGGACGAGTTATAAGAATCTATTATTAAATAACCTAGGGTCTACCTATTTGGAGCTAGAAGATAACTAAATTAAGCCAGAGAAGCTGGTGAATGAAAATGAAACGTGAGATAAACTGGAGAAAGGCGGGCCTCTGGTCTGTAGTAGTGGCCGAGGGACATCAGCTTCAGGCCGTAGAGGAGGGCCGAGGGACATCAGTCTTCAGACCGTAGAGGAGGACCGAGGAACATCCGTCGCCTTCAGGCCGTGGATGAGGGCCAAGGAACATCAGTCATCAAACCGTGGAGGAGGACCGAGGAACATCCGTCTTCAGGGCGTGGAGGAGGGCCGAGGAACATCAATCTTCGTCTCAGGCTCGTGCAGCCCAAAGAGCCAGGTGCATGTCACCTTGCTATAGCGACTTCATTATTTTAAATTGCGGCAAGAGAGAGGCCGACTTACAGCTTCAGAGGAGGGAAACTGCCCTCCAAGATCACTCTTATTAAATTTTGCTGACTTGTAGCTGAACTGAGCTCCCAACGTGGGCTACCAAATCCACCACCAGGCTCCTGTCATCTCCAGATAATTGACTTTTTATGATTTGGAAAGAATTTCTAGAACATAATAAAAAGAAAAGATAATGAGGTCGATGTGATTTACCTATACGACCTACAATAACTCCAGCAATAAATTAAAAATAAAACTAGGCCTGTCACTAACTGACATTACAAAGGTAAACGAAAAGTCTACAGAAAAAACTTAAAGAACATGAATTACAGGTAAAAGATATGATAAGCCTCCGAGAAATGAGCATGAAGCTACCTAGGGAGGACGAATGCTTAAAATTTTCAGGTTAATAATGTCCAAAAATGTAAGTAAAAAACCATGTAAAAATATACACATTACAAGCTTGATCAACTTTAAAAGCGCCACCACTCATGACAAGACAGAGACAATAATTATAACGTAAGGTAGAAGAAAAGGAAAAAATAGTAGGTACAGTATCTTTTTTGAAAATAATCTTTATTCTTTCTTTGCATTAGTATTATTACAGTTCGATTTCATGAAGCACATTACATTGCTTTAAAACGACATGATTTTTTGAAAAAATAAAATATTTTTGTATGCTTCGTGATTTAATCAAAATATATATACATTTCACATGACCTGCTTGAATGTTATTCATGTTCATGTGGAATGTTATTATGAGTTTGCATTTCCTGTTGTTGTTTACAAATGTTATTCGGTTCTTATTTTAGTCACAGAGTAACTAATAGTACCTACTTAGTGTTTAGTTGAGGTCTGCGGGGAGGTTGACGGGTTGCGGGAGGATGGGGATTCCGATGGCAACAGGCTCAACGGGCACGGGGGCGACTTCAACCACCTGGACGGGCTCAGGGGCGGCTTCCACTACCTGGACGGGCTCAGGGGCGACTTCAACCACCTGGACGGGCTCAGCAGGTATAGGAACGCTAGCGGGTACACTGGCAGCAGCGTTGACGTTTACGATGATCTGCACGAGAGGACTAGCAACAGTCGGGATAGCTGGGACGGGCTTGTCTACTATGGCGGGTCCAATGGAAATCGGTTCAAAGGTGTCAACGATGGCGGGTCCAATGGAAATGGGCTCGAAAGAATCAATGATAGCGGGGCCGATGGCGATGGGATGGACCGTGTCCTCAGGGTTGGGAGCAGGCGCGGGGCCGGCGGGGCCTGGCTGGACTAGCCCGGGCTTGGCAGCAACCATTGCGACCAGGGCGGCGAGTAGCAGGACTTTCATGTTTTCTGTGGAAAAAATATTATAATTGAAATTAAGGTGTTGGAATACTTTTGCTAAGCTATCTATCTCTATCGCTTTAGGTTGGTAATGTTATTAAGTTGGGCTTAGACTGAATTGAAAGCCTTATATTGAGAGAAAAGATAGATTTCTTTTCTTTCTTTCTTTCTAATTGAAAGCCTTATATTGGTATATCATCAATGCACTGAAGATTTCACAGGCACAATTCACTGGTTTACACGCACTTCGCAGATAAGTTGAAAATGTTGAAATTGTCTCTCAAAATCAAAAGTAATCAATATGGTCTAAATCGCCATAAGACTTAAAAAAATACTCCACAAAAAATTCCACTTGGTACGCACCTGTTTGTTTTCTAGTTCAGACAACAAATACGCTGCTTGTGACGAATTTTGACCATTTTATACAATATCTTTATCAAAGGTGCATATTCCAGTTCCACAGAAAACGATAAAGAAGTGCAATAAATGCACTATAAACAAAATGATTGATGAACGATACGAAAGCAATAAAGCATATTGCGAAGACAATACAGTCATAGATAATAATGAAAAAATTATTGCAATTTCAAAAATTATATAAAATAACATCATTTTCCATATTTCTCTATTAACCGTCATCTTAGTATTCACACCCTGTCTAGTCTTACTAACAAAATCTTACACACATAAAACAGTACCCATCCATCCATCCATCCATCTCTACCCATCGTTTCCTTCGTGTTTCTTTTCTATTCTCATCAACTATATTACTAAATCATCTATATCACCACTTACAACAGTCATCACATGACCCTTATTTTTCCATTTATCACGAATCTATAATGTAGCAAACGATTCCCATAAAAATTATCGGTCACCTCAGCTGCGTGCAACCTTCAGTTATTAAGTCATCGCTTTTGCGGCTTCATATCATATAGGTATCCATATCAGATAGATTGCCTTGCCATACTTGTGTTTAATATTCCCCGAGTTTAATATATTATTAAACAGTTGTTGTTTAATATATTATTATTGTTATTATTTGTTTATTTCGTTTATTGCGGATCACACATAAAAGTACACATAATCCATATAGTATTAGTAATAACGACTTAAAGTCTGTTAATAAAGTTAAGGGGTAATCATTCCCGGGGCCTGCCATGACTTAATTTACCCTGTGTATATTCTGTGCTCGCTATTTCAAAATTCCTTTGCTCTATAGGGTAAATCGGAACATATGGACAAAAGAGCTCTGTTTTAGGTATTTAAATAATCTTCAAGGAGTATTTACATCTCGTAGGTCATCAATCTGCTCTGCTCTTGACCTCTCCTCAGTTGCGCCACTACATCGGGTCCTCCACATCCAGTCTGTCCTAGAAGTTCTTTCATCGTTGAACCATGAGTCTTCATATTTTTCTGTAGGTACACCTAAAAATCACAAAGCAAAATATTACGATCACGTTTTTGGCAGCCATGACGTCACGGTAGACGAAATGTTAATCTGAATTTATCGTTTTATGAGCCCTTCTAATACCTGCCGAATTAACTGGAGTTTATCGACGGCAAATTACACTGCAATAAATTAACTGTGTGTTTTATCATCACGCTATCAGTGTATTATTATGATAATGATATGCGTCGTGCTTTTGTAAAATCATATTTTATAACTTTTGTCTTTCCGCGTCACGCCCATTTTGTTAATCATCGATGAAGCTTTTGTATAAACTACGACTGTTGATGGTCTATCATAGTAGGTACATGACATTGGCAAAATAATAGGAAGAATCTTTCACAGAAGATGGCGGGGCGAGCTGGAGAAAAAAAAAACGACCAGTGATCCACTTTAGCTTGGATCGACAGAGCTGGAAGTCGTGGGGAGAGGCTTTAGCCCAACACTGGGATGATGCAGGCTAACAGTAACAGTAACTCTTTCACAGAAGTTAATATCAAGCATTGCTCTCACAAGTGACGTTTTAAACAGAATTTGGTTCGTCCAAGGAACCCTTTACAATCGTAGTAACCTATTGCAATGTAGTGCCAACCGATGTTTGACAACGTGGCTAATCTTTGTAATTTTATTAATAACAATATCAAACATTACATAACTCAAAAGAATCTCTTATTGAAATTCTTTCACAAAGAAGAAGGCTATTTCTTCTAAATATATTCTAAGACCTACGCTAGCTATTACAGAGTATCATTATAATTCGTCAATATACTTTTTAATAATGCACTCGGTGTCTCGGAATGACAATTCATAACATTAAAAAAATGCGTTTTTAGGGTCCTTACTAGGGGCTCATGCAAAACAGGATAATTATTATCTATACAATGTTCTTGTACAGGAAATCCTTCGTTTAATTGCATTATTAATTTATTTCGTTTATTTATTTTGTTAACTTATTTTATTTTATTTTTAAATATTTCTTAAAATAAAAAAAAAAATAAGTATAAAAACATTTAAAAATATAAAAAAATAGTGATCCGCCGGTGTCGGGAGCAGGGTCCAAGCTACCAGTAGTTAGGGCTCCAGAGACAGGAGCTTCCTCACAATGAGTACCTACTGTCTTCAGAAGCAGGCCCTTGATCCAACTGCCTAACGAGAGCCTCGATAGATGTTGATCGAGGCTTTCGGCCATCAGTCCATTGGCCGATACGATAATCGGCACAATGATAGCCGAGCTCACATTCCACATGTTAACAACCTCGTGTGCTAAGTCGAGATATTTATTAATTTATTTATTATTATGGCACTCCAACGATTAATTCACATTTAAACATTAACAGAGAGCTAAGTCTTATTAGTGAGTTATTACATTAAGTAATAAAGTACTACAGTTAACTTATCACTTAAAGGTATGCACAGCACTTACATAGTTTGCCTAATTGATTTACTAGGTAATTAAAGTGGTAAAAATAAAAATATCATCAAATAAGTTAATAATAATAAAATCAAATAAATTTGTATGTCATCATCTGCCTAGCCTTTTCCCAACTATGTTGGGGTCGGCTTCCAGTCTTACCAGATGTAGGTGAATACCAGTATTTTATATGGAGCGACTGCCTATCTGACCTCAACAACCCAGTTACTGACACGATACCCCTTGGTAAGACTGGTCGTCAGACTTCCAGGCTTCTGACTACGAACGTAACGACTGTCAAAGATCCACGAATGGCAGCCGGGACCAACGGCTTAGCTTATCGTGCTTTCCGAGGCACAGAGGGGTCTTGGTACCCAAAGATGGTCATCCCAACCCATTCAAAGGCCAATTGCGGCAAGCGTAGCTTAACCTGATCGATCGACCTGTGAGGCTGTTATTATTTAGCCACAGGCCCAATACGGGCCATAAACAAACAAGTTAAAATAATACAATCAAATGAATAAAATAATAACATTATTTAAAAAGTTGAAATTCTAACAAAGGAATACAGAACAAAACATGAGAGACGGAATTCAAACAAGAATCAACTGTCAGCAATCTGTAAGCTGTCCTAAAAGATGATTGCGAAATTGAGCCAAGGTGTTGGAGAAGATGTCAATGGTATCGGTGCAAAAGTGGCTTTCATTATACGTCCACATCAAACGGTTCATTGGCGCTGATCGAGGTCGGGGCACTAGGGGCTCATGCAAAACAGGATAATTTTTATCTATACAATTTTCTTGCACAATAAATCCTTCTTTAATATAGCCTCTAGCTAGATATCGATTACAAAATTAATCTAGTCAATTAAGTGTTAAAAGGTTATTTATTAGGTAATCCCATGATAATAAATAAAATATCTGTACTTTCACGCTTTAATGCTCCTTTCCTGAGATAATCTTAGATTATCCCACAGCTATTAAGGAAATGACTCATATTAAAAGTCACTCGTTTAATGAATAAATATTATCAATACTTATTATCTTTTAATCTCTTTCAAGGTTATCAGAAATATGCAGTTTTCCAGCAGGTTTGCTCTGCTGCTGGTGATTTAAATAATCTGGTTAGTGATTTGCTATCAGTAACTGATCTTTTATAGCGACGCATCCTCATCTTCGACGTCCGGCATCCTTTTGTATATTTATTTACTTAGTTTGTATTGATTTGATTCATATTGAACTGCGTTCATGAAGTAGTTGCAGTATTATTATAATTGCAGTATCATTAACATTATCATTAACCCGTACGCAAAATACGCGCATTGACGTGGAGTTGCGGACACCAGCCCGTATTACCTATCATTAATATATATATTTTTGTATTTTTGAAAAAACATTTTGCAGCAACCGTCTCATCGGACTACGAGAGTGAGGGAAGAGGGACTGCACCTGTGTCTGCGCATACTATAATAATATGCACTATAATATATCTCGCGCCAAAAGCCGGTCTCCGCTGGGATTGGTCATCATGGCCGAAATTCGGTCTGAAGAACAAGATATCTTATGCTGCAGCATACGTACCTCTATAAAATACAAGCTAATGCTAGCTTCAATAGTGCGGAGAGTAAACGAAGAGTTTGAACAGTAAGCAATGACAACTTAACTTAGTGCCATGATTTGAAACCAAAGGGAAATCGATATGAATGACAAGTATATTTTGCATAATAAATCCTCATAATCTCTGCTGTAAATTAAACTATTAGTTACTACTTTATTACTAACACTTCGAATTAATAAAAAAATACTACATGTCATTCGAGTTTACAAAACGTTAGATCGGGACTTGGCTTAGGCTAATCATAAGATAATTAGTAATCTTTAAGTAATACATAGATATTGACCAATATAAATACTAAACAAAAATTTAAAGAAGCTAAGTCGTCTTTGATACGCGTCTTATAAAGTAAGTACATTGATCTATCGTTTGTTTATATTCTCCTATTAAAATGGACGAATAAAGTTGTTATCTCTGCACCTTTGATGACTTAAAAATCATTTCTCTTTACCATCACTTTCAATTTGCAGATACTGTCAATATGAAATACTTCATCGCCATCACCCTTATCGCCGCCGTGGCTTCGGCCGCCGTCGTCAGGCCTCTGAACTCTGAGCTCGCCGAGATCCAGGAGATCATCGCCGCCATCCAGAGCCCCAGCACCGACCCTGCCACCGCTGCTGCCCTCGAAGACATGCTCCTCGATGTCCTCGGAGTAAAGCCGGAGCCAGTCGCCGTCGGACCCGCTATCATCGAGTCTCCTTTGGAGGGCATCGCTGTTGGCCCCGCTATCATTGACTTCCCCTTGCCCGATGGTGGTGCCATCGCTGAGGAGTCCGCTATCATCCCCTCTCCCGTGTCCGGAGTTGAAGCCACCCCCACCGAGATCGCTTCCGGCACTCCTCTGGTCCAGATCATCCTGAACATCAACCAGGCTGCCGCTGAGTCCAGCCCCGTCTCCGTCGGACCCGCCGTCGCCCCCGAGCTCGTCGAGATCAAGCCCGAGCCCGTCCATGTTGTAGAATCCGCCCCTGAGCCCGTGCAGGTGGTTGAGGTCGCTCCTGAGCCCGTGCAGGTGGTTGAGGTCGCTCCTGAGCCCGTGCAGGTTGTTGAGGTTGCTCCCGTGCCCGTTGAGCCCGTCCAGATCGGCGTCCCCGTCCTTCCCGAAGCCGCTGTCGTCCTCCCCGAGGAACTCAACTAAGAAGTGAAATGTTAGAAGTGGTTCTCATACTTAATTACAGTATCTTTTAAATGTTCTTACGTGTGATACAATAAAAGAGATTTGCGAATAATTCATATTTTTTATTTTGCCTTTCTAGTGTCGATTATTGTGACAATATGACATACTTAAATGTAAGACCATAATATTTCTTTGAGATAAACTTAGAGCCTTCTAAGGACCGCACCTCACTTTACAATATTTGTAAATAATTTGTAAATATGTGAGTACCATGTATCTATCACATAATTGATTTACCTGTCATTGCTTCATTTTTAATTCTTTTTACCTTTTATGGTTGACTAATTTTACTCTAGGTGCACGTCTTCACATATAATGAATGTATACAAAACCTTGTACAACATTTTAAAAGAGTAACGGTGGAGTTTCTTGCCCATTCTTCTCCATACGAACACTACCTTTTGAAAGGGGCGACTAGAATCAATTCTATTTTATTTTAATTTTGACGTTCAAAAGTGCCTTTAATGTGCCTATTTGAAATAAATGATTTGACTTTGACTATTCAAAATATGGAACAATAATCTTATGACCTTAATCGTGCACATCATGCTACGCTACACTTTGCCAGCCATATTGTGTGTCGCTATCGAATGAGATGATCTGTAACTTCCAACCCGGGTAAACAACCTCTAAACTACTTCTTAGCTACGCCCATGCTTGTTTATTCTGCTGGCTAGTGGGAAGCCTTGACCACCCCTTGGGCAGAAGGTCGGATACCCTAATGCTTTATACAAATGCTAAATGAGGCCGATCAGAAGTAAGATACTAACTTAGTTCTGGGGTGCTTCTGGTTCTGATCAATTTTAACATAACTTGAAACTAGGTTAATTTACGACCAGTCACATAATAAAACAAAATAATTGCAGACAATTATTATGGTTTCAAAAAAGTAGTAGGGACAAGTTAGTATTAGTATGGCATGAAAAATACAAAAGTCATGCTAGATTTTTTTTAAAGGTGTTTAGTTGGTTTGATAAAGTCTGTTAATTCTTCTATCATAATTCATAACTACTCGTATGTAGAAGACATTGGTAAACACGGTCTTTTTCATATTTTCGAAAGCTACCTTACTAAATTTAGATTAAATAGTTCAAGGTAACCGATCCTCTATAGCCACCCAAACCCATAGCCCAATATATTTTATTTCCATGTTCTGCAATAGTCCTGCACCAACCGGGGGTTACCCTTGGGTGCATTTGCATAACGCCTACAGGGATAATCGTCGGTTGGTGCCTCCTCATCATTTAAAATTGTCTAAGGAGCCTCTGCGAGTTGGCCCCTGGTACGCCTTCCAGAGGTCCGGGACCCACAAGGGTTTCGAGGTATGTCAAAACAAAAATAATAATTAATTTATGTTAGAGTTTGTAACTACATTAGAAAAGAAGAAACCACCACTTTCGAAGTACCTCCTTGCGGTATTCTGTAGTATGATAAGGTGACTTATGACCGACCATATTCCAGGTTATGCATTAACGAGCTATCAAGCTAGCATTAGCTAGTGTTTTATAGAGGTTCTTATGCTGCAGCATTTTGAAACCATAATAATTTTCTGCAATTACTTTGTTTTATCATTCGTGGATCTTTGGCAGTCGTTACGGGTCAGAAGCCCGAAAGTCTGACAACCAGCCGGATGCAGCTGAATACCAGTATTTTACATGGATCAATTGCCTATCTAAACTCCACAACCCAGTTACTGGGTAATACGATATCCCTTGGTAAGACTGGTTGTCAGACTTTCGGGCTTTGGGTGGCTATAGAGGATCGGTTACCTTGGACTATATGTCCCCTGTCTGACCAATGATAATATTATAATACACACATACACATGCACACATCCTCTCACTCACATTATTTTAGGATACACACACATGCACACACACACTCGCACACACTATATATAATCATAAGTTGTTTCTCCTAGCACAGGTATATCTATTACTTTAAAGGTGGTCCATATGTAAGATGTACCGTAAAAGTTGTACAAGTTATTGCAATAAACTTTTTTTTGTAATATTCACAAGAGGCAACATGTCCTGAGGTGCTTATGAGGAGTGAAGAGGTGTTCCTCGGCTTTCAGAACAATCCCAGAGCCCGGAAGATGGTCAAGAATCCTACGAGGACTGGAATACTTCCTTTCCCTGAGCACCTCTTGCGAATTTCCACTCAAGCCGGATTTTTTTTGATGCCCTTAAATATTTCCCCTCCTTTTTATATACTAGTACATATTATTATTATTTTTAATCTGTTAGATTTACAAATTAAGTAAATATAATGTATGCAGTTTACTATTTACTTACAGAAATAAAATCTATTTACTCTAACATACAATCAAAAGTTAGTGAGGTAGCTTTCGAAAATATGAAAAAGACCGTGTTTACCAATGTCTTCTACATAGTTACGATAGAAGAATTGACAGAGACTTTATCAAACCAACTAAACGCCTTTAAAAAAAAAATCTAGCATGCCTTTTATATTTTTCATCCCATACTCATACTAACTTATAGGTACTACTTTTTTGAAACCATAATAATTTTCTGCAATTATTTTGTTTTATTATGAGACTGGTCGTAAATTAACCTAGTTTCAAGTTGTGTTAAAATTGATCAGAACCAGAAGCACCCCAGAACTGAGTTAGTGTAAAGCATTAGGGTAACCGACCTTCTGCCCAAGGGGTGGTCAAGGCTTCCCACTAGCCAGCAGAATAAACCAGCATGG
Organism: Luperina nickerlii; assembly: GCA_963855955.1. NCBI lineage: Eukaryota > Metazoa > Arthropoda > Insecta > Lepidoptera > Noctuidae > Luperina > Luperina nickerlii. The sequence goes on along the minus strand of OY979679.1, from coordinate 15,135,432 downwards.
GCGTAGCCCTACTCAATCTACATAAGTAGTTTCGAGGTTGTTTATCCGGGTTGGAAGTTTCAGATGATCTCATTCGATAGCGACACACAATATGGCTGGCAAAGTGTAGCGTAGCATGATGTGCACGATTAAGCTCATAAGATTATTATTCCATATTTTGAATAGTCAAAGTCAAATCATTTATTTCAAATAGGCACATTAAAGGCGCTTTTGAACGTCAAAAATTACAATAAAATAGAATTGATTCTAGTCGCCCCTTTCAAAAGGTAGTGTTCGTATGGAGAAGAATGGCCAAGAAACTCCACCGTTACTCTGTTAAAATGTTGTACAAACTTTTGTATACAAAAACCGGTGGTGTTAGGGACCTAAACTAAGGACTTAAACTCAAATGCAGTGGACTGTAATTTAAAGGAATATAATCTAGAATAGGTTGTACAATAATCGACGATGGTAAACGTATGGAGTGCGCGCGCGTGCCGTCGCCCGAGATCGGTAGTGAAGTGACGCGACCGCCCGCGTCTCGCACGCCGCACCTCTCGTCGTCGCCCGCCGCCTTCCGCTGTCACACGACAGCAGCCGAAGGTTGCCGGAGGCGCCCGAACATCCTCCCCGGGTTGAAGTATTCAAGTGAGAGGAAGTGGGCAGACGTTGTTGTAAGCCCGCACCATCGTTCCTCTCTTCGTCTTCAGCTCCAATACCCGTGTGGTCCCGTCGCAGCCAGGAAAGACCTTGATGACACGCCCCAGTGGCCACACCAAGGGTGGTTGGCCTTTCTCTTTGATGAGAACCAGTGCTCCCGCTGAAAGTTGACCTGTTGACGCTGTCCATTTAGTTTTTTGCTGGAGCAGAGAAACATATTCTAATTGGAAACGATTCCAAAAATGTTGCTTAATGTGCTCTACTCTTTGGTAACGCTGCAGTCGCCCGATGTTGAGATCAGTAACCTGTGGATGCGGAACAGATATTAGTGGTCGCCCAATTATGAAATGTCCAGGAGTAAGGACGGAAAAATCTAGAGGATCAGTGGAAAGAGGGGTAAGAGGACGGGAATTTAAGACGGCCTCTATTTGAGTCAAACACGTGGCCATCTCCTCGTATGTGAAGTGCGCTAAGCCTAAAAGTCTCTTTAGGTGATGCTTGGTAGATTTTACTGCGGCTTCAGCAATGCCGTTGAAGTGGGGGGAGTATGGAGGCGCAAAAGAAAACTGGATACCTTGCTGAGCAACTTCAGACGCGAGATTCGAGTCTTGTAAAAACTTACGTAGCTCATTGTAAGTACCTATAAAGTTTGTCCCATTATCGGACAAGATGCTTTCGGGTTTACCACGACGAGCCACGAAACGGTTCAAAGCAGCCATGTAGGCTTCTTTCGTAAGGTCTGTAACAAGCTCGATGTGAACAGCCTTAACGGCAAGGCAAACAAAAATACACAGGTACGCCTTTATAAGCCTGCACCCTCGCCCTTGATCAGCAATCAGCACTGGCCCCGCATAGTCCACACTACAATTTAAAAATGGGTGTTCTAAATGTGTCCTTGAAGAGGGTAACTGACCCATTGTAGGTTGCACAGTTTGACACTTGTATTTGAAACATTTGATGCATTTTTTCACAATACATTTAGAAAGATTTCTACCGCCAAGAGGCCAATACATTTGGCGTATATTTGCCAAAAGCAGCTGAGGGCCAGCGTGTAAGCAGTCGAGGTGATATTTATGAAATATTATTTTAGTTATATGGTGCTTACCACATAATAACACTGGGTGCTTGACATTGTAATCATAAGGTGAGTTGTCAAGTCTCCCTCCTACGCGTATGAGACCATTCGAATCTGTAAAGGGACTCAAAGAAATAAGCCTATTCTTTTTTTGGAGAGACTTTCCTGAATGCAGTAAATTATACTCATCAGGAAACATATCCATTTGAGCGTGACGTAAAATAAAATTTGTAGAATTTGTAAGTTCTTCACAGGAAAGGGACCCAAGGAATTTGTTATGTTTATGTTTTAAATTGTAAATAAATCTAAGTATATAAGCGACGACTCTCTGTAAGTGATCATAATTGAAATATTTGTGAATTAGTGATTTAATGAATGAATGATTATTATTATGAGGCGACAAATGACTTGAAGTTAAACTACTGTATGATTGATGATGGGATGAGTGATCAGTAAAGTGTGATGATACAACTTCAGGTAGATCTTGTTTCAAGTTCTCATTGGGCAATTTTGGCCAATATATTTCATCATTTAACAAAAACCGAGGACCTGACCACCACAAGGAACACTCGCTGATAAGGTCAGCCTTCAGCCCGCGAGAAACAAGATCCGCCGGATTTTCCTTCGACGGCACGTAGCTCCACGTGTGCCCTATAGTGCATTCTTGTATTTCATTAATGCGATTACGGACAAAAGGTTTTAATAAATTAGGTGTCATGGAAAGCCAACTTAACACTATTGTCGAATCGCACCAAAAGAAACATTTACTAACGGGTTTGGTGAAGGAATTCAGTACATTAACACACAGTCTTGCTCCTAATAAAGCCCCACATAACTCAAGTCTAGGGATGGTTGTTGGCTTGATTGGTGCAACACGATTTTTAGAGACCAACAACTGTACTCTTACCAATCCATCCCTAGTAGTAGTCTTTACATAAATACATGCACCGTAAGCCCTTTCGGATGCGTCTGTAAACACATGAATCTCATTTATAGTTGAGTTGTCACATGAAATCCACCTGGGTATTTTAAGGGTATTTAAACATGGTAGACTATTCACGAACATTAACCAGGAGGTACGTATATTATCTGGTATTTCCTCGTCCCAGTCACACTTAGCCGTCCATAGACTGCATGATCATTTTAGCTTCGATAATGCAAGGACCTACCAGACCTAATGGGTCAAATATTTGACTAATAACAGACAAAATTTGACGCTTTGTGATTGGTTTGCTGGTCTCGACCGATATTGAAAACTCGAGAGAATCAGATTTACATAGCCAATATAGGCCTAACGTTTTTGATGACACGTTTCTATCCTCAGACAAGTCCAACCTACCAGAATGCCCTGAAAGACCGGCTATTTTTGTTAAAATATCTAAACTATTAGATTGCCACTTTCTCAAATTAAAGTTAGCTGACGCTAAAATGGATGTAACTTCTTTGCCCATCTGGACCACCTTGGAAACCGAGTCGCCACCACTCAGATAATCGTCGACGTAAAAATCTCGTTCAATAGACGATTTTACAATGTCATTAGAGGCGGTTGTTGCTAGACTGACTAAACACTTAGTAGCTAAATAAGGGGCGGAAGCTGTACCATAAGTAACCGTATTAAGACTGTACGTTTGAAGTGGTAGCTTAGGGTCAGCACGAAAGAAATAACAAACTTGTGCTGACGGAAACGCAGCAATATAGAAAAAAGATCATTTTGGACAGTGGGCCCCACCATTTGGATGTCATTAAACGACACTCCAGAAGTAGTCGCTGCTGATGCATCGAAGACTACCCTGAGCTTAGTTGTGGTACTGGATTCTCGGATGACTCCATGATGTGGCAAAAAATACTCAATTTTGTTACCTGAATGAGGTTTGCTGGTTGAGTTGTTCTCAGTCATATGCCCCAAGCTCACGTACTCCTCGATGAATGCAACATATCTTTCCTTAAAGGCAGGATCACGTTGGAAACGACGTTCCAAAGATAAAAATCGACGCTTAGCCATTTCATAAGACTCGCCTAACTCACTGGGATCATTTTTAAGAGGCATTGTTACTATGAAATGCCCGTTTTGATCACGCACAGTGTTAACACGAAAACTTTCTTCGCAAGCTCGTTCTTCCCGTGACAAAGAATGTTCTGAAGGAACGGAATCGAGCTCCCAGAACTTACTTAGGCTGTTATTTAAATCGTTCATGGAGACATTACAAAAATGTGAATATATATTTTTGGATGGATGTCTTGGAAGAGCCACAGAGCCTGACACTATCCATCCGAGCTTTGTCTCATGTAACTTGGGCTGATTTTTGCCTAAATCAATAGATGCACTGCCTAGAATATTCCAAAATATTTCAGCACCAACCAGTATGTCAATCTCTGATGGAACATTGAATGACGGATCGGCCAGATTTAAATCTATTGGTATGGGAATGCTACTTATGTCGACTGAAGTAGACGGCAGTAATTTGGTAATTGTAGGTAATATGAAACAATTTATGTCTGTCTTATAGCTGCCGCTGCACGATTCAATGGTTAGTTTGCAAGACTGTGTACTTAATGTAGTATGACTGTTTATACCTGTCACCGTGGAACTCGTGCTACGTCGAGGAAGTCCTAGCTGATCACATAGTTTCTGCGTAATAAAATTAGCTGTGCTACCGTTATCGAGCAGGATCCTGGCGTCGGTCTTGATGCCACGGTGGTTCACCACCCTCACCAACGCTGTGGACAGTAAAATATGAGAGGTAGTATGTTGCGACCGAGCGTCACTCGACAAGGAAATATTTGCTGAGGTGCCATTGCGTGGATCGGCACCTCCAGAAACATCAGTGGGCAATGCTACACTATTGGGCATAGGATCTTGGAAATTAGTAGACTGTTCTACATGTAAGAGGGTATTATGTCTACCTTTACAATATTTACAACGAGCTAGTCTACATCGTTTTGTTAAATGTCCACTACGTAAACAGTTAAAACAAACTTTAAATTCTTTAACCTTTAATATACGTTGTTCTACGTTTAATTTACGGAACCCTTCACAAGTGTATAATAAATGACTTTGATTACATAAGGGGCATTTTGTTTTATATTTTTGATTTGAATTATCGGTTTGATTAGTTGCTATTACTAATGATTTATGTTTGTTTTCTACTTGATTGTTATGAGTGTTAGTATTATTTTCTATATTTTTTGTGATTTTGTTATGTTCTAATGTTTCCAATAAATCAGCTTTTTTACTAATAAAAGAACAAAATTGCGAAACTGTTGGTTTTGTTGTTATGGTATTACGATGAGCTTCCCATTCCCTGCTAGTGATAGGATCTAGTTTAATTGCCATCATATAAATAATCAACGTATCCCAATTGTCCGTGGGCTCGTTCATTGTATTAAGGGCTCTGATATTTTTATTAATTAGATCAATTAAACGACGCAAAGAAGTGCATGATTCTTGTGTTATACAGTCTACATTGAATAAAGCTTTAACATGGGTATCTACTAAAAGCCTACTATTATCAAAGCGGTCGCATAGTAAATTCCACGCCATTTGATAATTATCACCTTTAAAATCAATATTTTTTATTATTTCCAAAGCATCGCCTACAAGCGACGCACGGAGGTAGTGGAACTTACTAATGGCATCTATGCAACTACTATTATGGATTAGTGACAAATATGTATCTCTATACTCAAGCCAGTACTGATAACCACCATCAAAATTAGGCAAATCAATTTTAGGTAAGCGTATAAAACTACGTTGTTGGAACGATTCACCTGAGTGTTTGTTCACCGAGCCTGTTACAGACCCGTCATCACCGCTCTCACTACTGGCAAGCAGGCCATGCGCCTGCGCTGCGAGTGCGTGGTAACGGTCCTCGAACTTTGCTCTTTCTGCATACGCCTCGTCAGGATCATCCGAAAGCACCTCGATGTCCATCTGTAAATTGTCGAATTGGTCGTATGTAGCCTCAAACTTTTTAAAACGGCTCTCCAACTCTAAGCGTTGAATTTCGGAAATAAGTTTGCAACTAAGAAGCACATTAATGTAGTTGGTGAAATTTGTAAGCTTTCCCTTAACGGCACTTCGCTTTCTCACCAATAAGTCTAAAGAGGCCATAGCGTAGTCCAGTAAGAAAAGCAATATGTAATAATAACACTAATTGATTATGCGTAGCAAAGTTTCGTAAAGAAGTTGGCAGTTCAGTTTGAACAAAACACATAAAAAATGAGAATGAATAGCCGCGTGACCTTGATGAATGTCACGGGGACCGCTCAGCTGTTACAATTATTACGCACACAGCTGATCATGCACCCAACTAACGGTAAATAGCGATAGGATTTAGCAGTGCACAAGCGTAAGCAGTGCATAAGAGTGAAAGAGATCACTACAATGTTAACACACGTATCGACTCAAATATGAACGTGAAAACGGTAAATAATTTGAATTTAACGGAAGAAAAACACTTATTTGTTTGAAAAGGTAAAGAAGGAAAAAATTGGAACGAACTCACCCAATACCGAACCTTTATCCACAAGAAAACTGTCCAAAAATCCTTCCAAGCGATGACTCGGCGTAAATCGTCCAATCTAGTCGATATAATAAGCGCCGGCGTCGTTATCAAGACTTGTTATAGATGTAGTCCAGTTCTTGTTCTTCTTGTGTTCAATAGACTTCGATAGAAAAAACCGTTGCTCCGGTGACGCAGCGAATTGAAGTTTGCTAGGAGTCCAAAGTTCACCAACGTCGAAATGCCAGTAGCCGTCGAAATTGGTTCTACCAAAACGCGACTATGAAGAGGCTCGAAGGATCATTTGTTAGGGACCTAAACTAAGGACTTAAACTCAAATGCAGTGGACTGTAATTTAAAGGAATATAATCTAGAATAGGTTGTACAATAATCGACGATGGTAAACGTATGGAGTGCGCGCGCGTGCCGTCGCCCGAGATCGGTAGTGAAGTGACGCGACCGCCCGCGTCTCGCACGCCGCACCTCTCGTCGTCGCCCGCCGCCTTCCGCTGTCACACGACAGCAGCCGAAGGTTGCCGGAGGCGCCCGAACAGGTGGTGTAGTGTAGTTTTGTTTTTTATAAAGTGAGGTGCAGTCCTTAGAAGGCTCTAAGTTTATAGCAATCAAATATTATGACTTACATACTCCCGTAAGCCATATTATTGTCACAATAATCGACACTAGAAAGGCAAAATAAAAAATATGAATTATTCGCAAATTTCTTTTATTGTATCACACGTAAGGACATTTTATAGATACTGTAAGTAATTAAGTATGAGAACCACTTCTAACATTTCACTTCTTAGTTGAGTTCCTCGGGGAGGACGACAGCGGCTTCGGGAAGGACGGGGACGCCAATCTGGACGGGCTCAACGGGCACGGGAGCGACCTCAACAACCTGCACGGGCTCAGGAGCGACCTCAACCACCTGCACGGGCTCAGGAGCGACCTCAACCACCTGCACGGGCTCAGGGGCGGATTCTACAACATGGACGGGCTCGGGCTTGATCTCGACGAGCTCGGGGGCGACGGCGGGTCCGACGGAGACGGGGCTGGACTCAGCGGCAGCCTGGTTGATGTTCAGGATGATCTGGACCAGAGGAGTGCCGGAAGCGATCTCGGTGGGGGTGGCTTCACCGACGGACACGGGAGAGGGGATGATAGCGGGCTCCTCAGCGATGGCACCACCATCGGGCAGGGGGAAGTCAATGATAGCGGGGCCAACAGCGATGCCCTCCAAAGGAGACTCGATGATAGCGGGTCCGACGGCGACTTGCTCCGGCTTTACTCCGAGGACATCGAGGAGCATATCTTCGAGGGCAGCAGCGGTGGCAGGGTCGGTGCTGGGGCTCTGGATGGCGGCGATGATCTCCTGGATCTCGGCGAGCTCAGAGTTCAGAGGCCTGACGACGGCGGCCGAAGCCACGGCGGCGATAAGGGTGATGGCGATGAAGTATTTCATATTGACAGTATCTGCAAATTGAAAGTGATGATAAAGAGAAATGATTTTTAAGTCGTCAAAGGTGCAGAGATAACAACTTTATTCGCCCATTTTAATAGGAGAATATAAACAAACGATAGATCAATGTACTTACTTTATAAGACGCGTATCGAAGACGACTTAGCTTCTTTCAATTTTTGTTTAGTATTTATATTGGTCAATATCTATTGTATTAGTTAAAGATTACCTATTATCTTAAGATTAGCCTAAGCCACGTCCCGGTCTAACGTTTTGTAAACTCGAATGACATGTAGTAATTATTAATTCGAAGTGTAATAAGGAAGTAACCTAATAGTTTAATTTACAGCAGAGATTATGATGATTTATTATGCAAAATATACTTGTCATTCATATCGATTTCCCTTTGGTTTCAAATCATGGCACTAAGTTGAGTAAATCATTGCTTACTGTTCAAACTCTTCGTTTACTCTCCGTACTATTGAAGCTAGCATTGGCTTGTGTTTTATAGAGGTACTTATGCTGCAATATAAGATGTATCTTGTCCTTCAGACCGAATTTCGGCCATGGCGACCAAACCCAACGGAGATCGGCTTTTGGAGCGAGATATATTATAGTGCATATTATTATAGTATATAGTACAGGTGCACTCCCTCTTCCCTCACTCTCGTAGTCCGATGAGACGGCTGCTGCATAAATGTGTCAAAATACAAAAATATTCACCTATATTAATGATAGGTAATACGGGCTGGTGTCCGCAACTGCACGTCAATGGCGCGTATTTTGCGTACGGGTTAATGATTATAATAATACTGCAACTACTACATGAACGCAGTTCAATATGAATCAAATCAATACAAACTAAGTAAATAAATATACAAAAGTATGCCGGACGTCGAAGATGAGGATGCGTCGCTATAAAAGATCAGTTACTGATAGCATTAAATCACTAACCAGATTATTTAAATCACCAGCAGCAGAGCAAATCTGCTGGGAAAATTGTTTTTTTTTCTGATAATATTGAAAGAGATTAAAAGATAATAAGTATTGATGATATTTATTCATGAAACGAGTGACTTTTAATATGAGTCATTTCCTTAATAGCTGTGGGATAATCTAAGACTATCTCAGGAAAGGAGCTTTAAAGCGTGAAAGTACAGATATTTTATTTATTATCATGGGATTACCTAATAAATAATAACCTTTCAACACTTAATTGACTACATTAATTTTGTAATCGATATCTATAGACTAAAGAAGGATTTATTGTGCAAGAAAATTGTATAGATAAAAATTATCCTGTTTTGCATGAGCCCCTAGTGCCCCGACCTCGATCAGCGCCAATGAACCGTTTGATGTGGACGTATAATGAAAGCCACTCTTGCACTGATACCATTGACATCTTCTCCAACACCTTGGCTCAATTTCGCAATCATCTTTTAGGACAACTTACAGATTGCTGACAGTTGATTCTTGTTTTCAATTCCGTCTCTCATGTTTTGTATTCCTTTGTTACAATTTTAACTTTTTAAATAATGTAATTATTTTATTTTATTCATTTGATTGTATTATTTTAACTTGTTTGTTTTTATAATGTCTAGTTTATGGCCCGTATTGGGCCTGTGGCTAAATGATAACAGCCGCACAGGTCGATCGATCAGGTTAAGCTACGCTTGCCGCGATTGGCCTTTGAATGGGTTGGGATGACCATCTTTGGGTACCAAGACCCCTCTGTGCCTCGGAAAGCACGATAAGCTAAGCCGTTGGTCCCGGCTGCCATTCGTGGATCTTTGACAGTCGTTACGTTCGTAGTCAGAAGCCTGGAAGTCTGACGACCAGTCTTACCAAGGGGTATCGTGTCAGTAACTGGGTAGTGGAGGTCAGATAGGCAGTCGCTCCATATAAAATACTGGTATTCACCTACATCGGGTAAGACTGGAAGCCGACGACCCCAACATAGTTGGGAAAAGGCTATGCAGATGATGAATTACTAATTTATTTGATTTTATTATTATTATCTTTTTGATTATATTTTTATTTTTACCACTTTAATTACCTAGTAAATCAATTAGGCAAACTATGTAAGTGCTGTGCATACCTTTAGGTGATAAGTTCACTGTAGTACTTTATTACTTATATATATTAAGACTAAGCTCTCTGTTAATGTTTATGTGAATTAATCGTTGGAGTGTCATAATAATAAATAAATTAATAAATATCTCGACTTAGCACACGAGGTTGTTGACATGTGGAATGTGAGCTCGGCTATCATTGTGCCGATTATCGTATCGGCCAATGGACTGATGGCCGAAAGCCTCGATCAACATCTATCGAGGCTCTCGTTAGGCGGTTGGATCAAGGACTTGATTCAGAAGGCAGTACTCCTCGACACGGCTCGCATTGTGTGGAGGCTAGGCTCTAGCTTGGACCCTGCTCCCGACACCGGCGGATCACTATTTTTTAATGTTTTTTATACTTATTTTTTTATTTTAAGAAATATTTTAAAATGCAATAAAATTAGTTAACTAAATAAATAAACGAAATAAATTAACAATGTAATTAAAGAAGGATTTCCTGTGCAAGAAAATTGTATAGATAATAATTATCCTGTTTTGCATGAGCCCCTAGTGAGGACCCTAAAACGCATTTTTTTTTATGTTAGGGATCGTCATTCCGAGACACCGAGTGCATTATATACCTATATTAAAAAGTATTGACGAATTGAAGGTAAGTTCAGGTGTTATAATAGCTTGCGTAGGTCTTAGTATATATTTAGAAGATATCGCCTTCTTCTTTGTGAAATAATTTCAATAAGGGATTCTTTTGAGTTATGTATTGTTATCAATAAAATTGCAAAGATTAGCCACGCAATGCTTGATATCAACTTCTGTGAAAGAGTTACTGTTACTGTTAGCCTGCATCATCCCAGTGTTGGGCTAAAGCCTCTCCCCACGACTTCCAGCTCTTTCGATCCAAGCTAAAGTGGATCACTGGTCGTTTTTTTTTCTCCAGCTCGCCCCGCCATCTTCTGTGAAAGATTCTTCCTATTATTTTGCCAATGTCATGTACCTACTATGATAGACCATCAACAGTCGTAGTTTATACAAAAGCTTCATCGATGATTAACAAAATGGGCGTGACGCGGAAAGACAAAAGTTATAAAATATGATTTTACAAAAGCACGACGACATAAGCAATCAGCCTTCAGCACACCCCGAATCAAGGATACGATGGACTTGTGGTATAATCTTTATTGACCACATTTTTGACACCAGCACCCTCTGATACTGGATAAAAACGACCTTCTATTTTAATCTGACGCGCTGTCAAAACTTGTGTTTTACTAAATGATGGAGATTATTAGAGTATTGGAGAAGCATTCGCTATGCTATTATCACTAAGCTTATATATGTATGTGCGGTTTATGGTAATAATTATAGGCTCACCTTACCCACACTTACATGGGACATAATGGTTTCGTGGTCTATTAACAAAATTACATTACTCCTTATAGTGCGTGAAATTCAAGTCTCTGGTAAAATAGTATACTGGTAGAGTCATTCGAGGCAAAAGGATGCACTTTTTCATATTAGTCTCCTCTGAACTGGATCATTTATTTATTTTATCTATAGCACAACTATTGGGCTTCTAAGACGCAACAAATATTTGACGATAGATTGTTTATATATTAAGCGGCTTACATGACCTAAAATGCGGTCACTATCGGACTATCGGGCCACGTAACTCCAAAGAATGATGATTTCATGAAACAGTTATTCTTTGGAATTACGTGGTGTTAGAGAGTTGTGTTGATGACTTTAATGATTATAATTCTGTAAATACATATTTGTTACGGCCGCGAATCATATTTTGATTTTTTGCGGGCTACCTTAGCGCTTCCCCCTTAAGCTAAATAGTGCCCCAGATGTTACTCAGCTGCATCCGGTTAGACTAGAAGCCGATTCTACAAGCGTTCTCCGACAGTCGTTTCTCTTTTGGACTGGTCACCGACAGGACGTTTCGTTTTTGAGAGATTCGTCGATAGCACGTTTCACCTATAATATGGATGTTCCGCCGACTGAATAGTTCGCCAAAGTAGTTAGGAAAGAAAAAAAAAACAAATTCTGACTGCAACTAAAAAAATCAAAACAAGCTTATATTGTTTATAGCAATCAAATATTATGGTCTTATTATTATGGTCTTATATGGTCATTTAAGTAAGTCATATTGTAACAATAATCGACACTAGAAAGACAAAATAAAAAATATGAATTATTCGCAAATCTCTTTTATTGTATCACACCACACGTAAGGACATTTTATAGATACTGTAATTAAGTATGAGAACCACTTCTAACATTTCACTTCTTAGTTGAGTTCCTCGGGGAGGACGACAGCGGCTTCGGGAAGGACGGGGACGCCGATCTGGACGGGCTCAACGGGCACGGGAGCGACCTCAACAACCTGCACGGGCTCAGGAGCGACCTCAACCACCTGCACGGGCTCAGGAGCGACCTCAACCACCTGCACGGGCTCAGGGGCGGATTCTACAACATGGACGGGCTCGGGCTTGATCTCGACGAGCTCGGGGGCGACGGCGGGTCCGACGGAGACGGGGCTGGACTCAGCGGCAGCCTGGTTGATGTTCAGGATGATCTGGACCAGAGGAGTGCCGGAAGCGATCTCGGTGGGGGTGGCTTCACCGACGGACACGGGAGAGGGGATGATAGCGGGCTCCTCAGCGATGGCACCACCATCGGGCAGGGGGAAGTCAATGATAGCGGGGCCAACAGCGATGCCTTCCAAAGGAGACTCGATGATAGCGGGTCCGACGGCGACTGGCTCCGGCTTTACTCCGAGGATATCGAGGACCATCTGTTCGAGGGCAGCAGCGGTGGCGGGGTCAGTGCTGGGGCTTTGGATGGCGGCGATGATCTCCTGGAGCTCGTCGAGCTCAGACCTCAAAGGCCTGACGACGGCGGCCGAAGCCACGGCGGCGATAAGGGTGATGGCGATGAAGTATTTCATATTGACAGTATCTGCAAATTGAAAGTGATGTTGAAGAGAAATAATTTTGAGGAGGTTTTTGTTAAGATAACAATTTTATTCGCATTTATTTAAATCTCACACGAGAACATAAACAAACACGATAGATCAATGTTCTTACTTTATAAGACGCGTATCGAAGACGACTTAGCTTCTTTCAATTTTTGTTTAGTATTTATATTGGCTTTTATCCATGTATTACTTGAAGATTAGGTACTAATTATCTTAAGATTAGCCTAAGCTATATCCCCGGCCTGACGTTTTGTAATCTCGAATGACCTTTGCAAGTAGTTAAATTTTATAAGTTCGAATTGGTATTAGTAAGGAAGTGCCTAAAAGTTTAATTTACAGCAGGGATGAAGTAGATTTATTATGTAAAAGATTATTATCATTCATATCGATTTACCTTTGATACAAATCTAAGTTGAGCAAATTATTGTTAACTGTTGAACCTCTTGTTTTTGACCAGATTCATAATATTATGTGCTTCTGTGTAGTGTCGTTTTGTCATCTTTTCCTTTATTATAATTATCATAATAATATAATAATTTATTTATTTGACAGACAACAAAACGTCCACACTGACAAAAACAAAAAAATACATAAAAGATGTTAGTACTTATATCCTAATATGTTATTAACACTTTGCTGGGACACTTAACGCCCTTCGACATAATAGCAATAAAATTTTTATTGTCTCGTTCAGTGTCCTTCAATATGTTAAGTACCTGTTCATTAGATCATCGTCTTATACAGGACGGTGATTATAATCATCAAACTGAATTGGTAATTAGTAATGATCTTTGAGAGCTCTTTGCCAAATACGTTCTTTTGTTTTCTCTACGTAGTTTATTTGTCGGTGTAGCGCAATTGTTACACTACTTCGAAAAGTACCACGTAGGTAGGGTTGCCAACTTTTTTTTAGAAGAAATAGAGTATATCTGATTTTAAAGGAGGTAAATAAAGAGTACGGACTTACAAAAAACAGTATCATTTATTTTGTACTTTTAAAAAGGTATTTTTTTGTACTTTTTGCAGCACATAACAATTTTTCACTGTTCTTAAAGGAATCGTATGAGTCCAAACATTCCAACTCAAAATTTATATATATCAAGAGCTCATTTTTGATCAATTTCAATGAAGCTCTGTTTCCTTCTTTTCGCCACGTCACATTCATGACCGAAAAGACTCTTTCAGTAAATGCTGAAGTGGCTTGAACAGAGAGTATATATAGCTAATCATTTTTTTTAAACAATCAAATTCTAAAGGACATTTTTTAAAAATAAATTGCCATTTTTTTGCAGTGGATTTTTGCATAAAATCTGTGTTATTGAACAATTCGGCTTGGAGTTCTTTTAAAATTATTACTTCTGAATATAAACTGTCCATGTGTATGTTTAGTCTTTGTAAATTAAGTTTTCCTTCTATAATTTGTTATAAATGATTAAATTAAACAGTAAATAGTAGACTGTTTTATTCTGATTATGGGTTTTTGCATATTATTACAGACTGGCACTAGTTAAGTAAACATTGTGTAAAAAAGAGTATTTTAGCGTACTGTATTAGTGTTATAGAGTACGCCTACATGATATAGAGGACAATACTCTATTTTACAGTACGGTTGGCAACCCTACACGTAGGTCCTACCTTAGTTTTGGATGACGTTCAATTGTTTCAGTGCCAACGCTGATTTTATCTAAACGAGTAAATAGTGATTGACTCAATTCATGTTTCTCATGTAGGAGATTATTGCATATTGATGTACAGACGCCAGCACATCAAGCTACCCGAAACTGTCAAACTTGCCCAATCAACTTTGAACCTTATGCTAAAGCGATAAAGCTGAAATTCTATTAAAGAAATTTGACAGATTGTAGTAGCTTGATGTGCTGGCGTCTGTACGTGCTCCAAAGGTTGATGAACGCGCCGAGAGTACAGCTGCTGTAGTCGCATTCCAACGACAACTTTAAGGCGTTTGTGGTGCGCACCCCAACATGCTACCAGCTAGCCGATTCTGTAAAAATCTCACCGTGAATATTTAGGTGATGTGAGTTAGTTTTTGCTAGGAATTGACACTATTGACAGCTCACTCCACGCTCACTTCACCCAAATTTTCACGGTTGGATGGTTACAGAATCGCACTGCTGCACCTGGTCAAGGAAGAAAGCTTTTGGCCGCGGCTGTGGTATTCCAGCGCTTTCGCAGACAGATGCCACCTTAACGCACAAAGACTTAGTGCAACTAAGTGATAATAACATAGTTATTAGATTTTATTTACTAACAAATTGTTACTATATTATTATGTATACCTACTTAAGTTAAGGTATGTATCTATGGGTCTTTGTTAACTGAAAATTAATGGTTTATTATTATTGTATAATATTGGTATAATGTTATCATACTGGGACACAGCTGCCTCCTTTCTGTGAGAAGGAGTACCTATGCCGTAATCCACCACGCGGGCCCAGTGCGGGTTGGTAGATGTCACTTGCTTGTCTTCGAATTTTTGGTTCTAGGACATGCCGGTTGCCTCACGATGTTTTCCTTCACCGTTTTGAGAGCATTGGTGATGAAATACACAAAGTGAAACGGTAAAGGGGCCATTCAAGTATTACTTACGTAAGCACTACAGGGTTGGTCTTTTTGCTTATTTTTTATGACATGGGGGATGGGGAGTCTGGATGGTGATTACGTCAGCAGGATTCATTTTTTTACTTTTCCGGATTTTTTACAAAATTTTGTCGATTTTGGTTTGAACCCATTTGGCAACCCTACTTGTCTATGCTTGAAAACGAAACGCATTTTCAGGGATTCTACTGGGACTTATAACTGTTGCTCATGAATCAGTAAAGAAACCAGAACACATTGAAAAATACATGTACCAATGTTTACGTAAGCATGGGAGGGGGGGTAAGAGCTTTGCTTACTTTTGGCTGACGAGGGGGAGGGAGGGGTTAATAATTGCAAAAAATCTGCTTACGTAATACTTGAACGGCCCCAAAGTATGAAGCACAACCTATAACTCGGAAGTTGTAAGTCGTAATAAGAGATTATTATTATTATATGTATTACTAGCGACCTACTCCTTACCACGGTTTCACGACTTCACAGAACATCGAGATTGACACGGACATATTTAGATACGCGTGAACATTTTTCATGCGTACTCGATAAGTACCTAGGTAGGTAACAACTTGTTAAAACAAGTTTTAGTTACCTGACGATGTGGAGCATCAAGAGCAAGGGCTTGAAGAGACGATTCCAAAAATATAATATACAACAGAAAATAATTATAAAAAAAAACGAATTGCAACTAGAAAGTTCAAAACAATATCTTTTCATGACGTCTCAAGCAGGTAGCATCAAATCTGAGAATCGAACTAAAATAACTGCCACCTACTGCATCAGAATTCTCAACAGTAAGCTTGTTTTGAACTATTTAGTTGAAGTCAGAATCTGTTTTGTTTTTTTCTTTCCTACGTTGGGGTATGCTTCCAGTCTAACAGCTGAGTACCAACTGAAGCACATTTTAACTTACCAAAAAAAAAAACCATTAGAAGACCAATAACTCACCATTTGACCATTTTTTTTAAAGTCCATATTTTGATCTATCGTCAAATATTTGTTGCATTTTACGGACGAACCTAATAATAACGTATTTTCAGTTAAAGACAGGTCGCTACTGATGGTAGCCAATATAATCATAACTGCCAGTATAATATAACCATAAGATTGCTACTGATATAGATTATAAGAGACAACTCTGCAAGAGTGGATTAGATTTATACCTTGTTCAATTATAGGCGAGGATGCTGGCACCCTAAACACAAGTTAAATCTTACTTTGGATGCCAGAGATCATCGAAATCACTCTATCCCTTGGTTGTAACGCTGCATAGTGTTTTAGATAAGTGTTTTTGTACAACTAAAGTTATTAAACTTTCTTTTTTTTTTAATTAGCCTAAATGACCTAACCTAGTAAACCTATCTAATAAATGACATCGAAGCGCAGCAGATGCAGAATAAATACGAAATCCGGACCTCAAAGACGTTATCAGTGCAAACTCCAGATGCGTCCACTAAATCCATGAGTAAACCTAAAATTAAAGACAAGAATATACCTACAAGAACAAAAATAAGATATGACTTCGGTCAAATCAATGGCACAACTTCAATTAAAGAAATTCAGTAGGTATTATTATTCATTTGTATTATTTGACATTAATTTATATTATTGGAAAACAAGGTATTGGTATTGGTGACATTAATTGGAAAAGAAGGTTTTAACCGCAGAGGTAACGCTGCAATAGGTATCATTTTCATGAGTTTCTGATGTAAAATTGAGGATCATGATTAAATTAATAAAATCAAAGAAGTTATTCTGTAAATATATGATTTTATGATTTTAATTTGTCGCCCTCTGCCCAACCTTTCGGGGAAAACTGACAAATGTTATGAAGAAAAGGAAAATGTTATGTTTTGTTAATTCGGTGAATAACGTGATTCGGGATAACGTTCATTCGGATTTACGCGATTCGGGATAGCGTTCATTCGGGATAGAGTGATTCGGGATATGATGATTCGGTGTTTCGAGTTTCGACCTAACGTATAAGACTCGTAATTCCTGCTATGTTCCCATGACTTTAAGTTACTTTCTAACAAGTACATACATACCTGCCTACTTGTTTAAAAAAAAATTAAATTAAAACAATATGCGTATATTCCATAGATCTCTTTTATTGCATCACATGTAGAATCATTTTATAAATACAATAAGTCGAACATTGGTTCTGCTACTTCTTAGTTAAGTTCTTCGGGGAGCACGACAGCGGCCTCAGGGATGATGGGGACGCCGATCTGGACGGGCTCGACCTCAGGACCGACATCACCGATGGGGTTCACGGCAATAGGGTCGATGATGGGCGAGGGCACGGGCTCAGGAGCGGATTCCACTACATGGACGGGCTCAGGCTTGATCTCCGGGGCGATGATG
The DNA here is from genome assembly GCA_963855955.1 of Luperina nickerlii. Taxonomy (NCBI): domain Eukaryota; kingdom Metazoa; phylum Arthropoda; class Insecta; order Lepidoptera; family Noctuidae; genus Luperina; species Luperina nickerlii. The sequence goes on along the minus strand of OY979679.1, from coordinate 15,117,719 downwards.
TCCACGGGAGCGACAGCGATGGGGCTGGACTCAGCGGCTTGGTTGATGTTCAGGATAATCTGAACAAGAGGGGCGTTGGTAGCGGGGGAGGGGGCTGGGGCGACAACTGCGGGGCTGGGGATGATAGGCTCCTCAGAGACGACACCACCGTCGGGAAGGGGGAAGGGAATGATGGCGGGGCCAACAGCGATACCCTCCAACGGATTCTCGATGATAGCGGGACCAACGGCGATGGGCTCAGGCTTTACTCCGAGGACATCGAGGAGCATTTGTTCGAGGGCGGCGGCGGTGGCGGGGTCGGTGCTGGGGCTCTGGATGGCGGCGATGATCTCCTGGATCTCGGCGGTCTCGGCGCTCACAGGGGTGGGTCTGACGGCAGCCGAAGCCACGGAGGCAATAAGGGCGATAGCCAGGAAGTATTTCATTATGATGGATCTGTAAGTTCAACATTTGTATAAATAAAGATAGCAACGAAAATTTGGGCAGTGGAAGGCAACGTTGAACAAAGAAAAAAAAAATAGATATCACTTTTAAAAACGTCCGTACTTACTTTATGAGACGCGCTTCGAAGAAGACTTGCCTTATGCAATTTTTGCACACTATTTATATTAAATTTTATCTAAGAATCTATATTGCAATTTGTATTATCATTCTTTATGATAGTGGTTTTAAAGTTTAAAGCCCCAAAAAGATAAGGAATCATATATTGAATTGAAACGGTTTATCATGAGTACATAATTTCGTTGAGTGTTGTTATTCTATCAACGTATAGTTGGATATCTAGCGGTCAGCCGTAACAGATGATTTATTTATTTATCCTCCCACTGGATCGCCATACAGCAATTACACCAACGGAATAAAAAATCACTTCATGTGCTGCTCTCCATCCATCCTGTGCGCGGTGGACATCAAACGGGCGGCGATGGATCACGCATGCTCACGCAGCGTCAAGACACTTCCCCATACTTCTACAACTCCATCTATATTGCGCACATTCTTTGCGATTTTTTGAGACTCAATGAATTTTTAGAGTTTATTCCTTATATAAATATTAAAATTGTAAAAACGGATTTTTTATATGATAGATTGTGACTTTGACATTGGTATAATTATGATATGTTCAGAATTGAGGTTCAGAATCAAATATTTCTGATGCAGGCTATACCACGAAACAACAGGCTTGGCTTAAGTCAATGGCTTGACTTAATACAAGCCAAGCCATTGCCTTAAGCCAAGCCTGTTACTACAACAACAACAACAACTAACTACAACTAATAATATAGTTGTCACATTTACAGGCTCTTTGTGAAACGTTAGGAACGTGGAGATTGGACTGCAAAACATTATCATAGTGATTTTTTTAAATTGCTGAATGGACCCTCTCTTGACCTAGATGATGCCTGATAGAAAGCGATAATTGAAGTCTATGGTAGAACGAGCGTGCCCAGAAGATGCCTAAGGCACTAGAACTCCCACGCATCGACGAAACACAGCAGGTTGCTTGACGCCGAACTCTGATGGGAGGGTGGTCGCAAACCAGGCGGGTGTTGGCCCTACCACCGCAAGGGAAAAATTGGCCAGTCAAATAAGGTGTTGGGTGTGACTGTCTAGGATGCGCCGAGCGCTCGGTTCAGTTGAGTAACTGGCGGAACAACTGAGCTACACGAGGAGGTTTCTTCATGCATCCCAAAAAGTGATGACTTGCAGCATCAAATATTGTTTTGGTGTACCTAAGATTCTTCACCATGACAAGCATATTACTGTTTGTTCTTTGCATATACGAATAATTGCAATAAAGCTCGCAAATTTTCCAGGCTTTAGAATCCCAGTTTTTAGAATGTAATGATTAAGTAAATATAATAATAACCCCACCGCCGTATTTTTACGTCGATGTCGTGGTGGAGCTTGCGCGCTCCCCATAGGTCTGTGCCCGTAGAGTTTACTTTGCCGAAACATGAATGGATATATAAACCCGCAGAGCAACACGTGGTGAACAGTAGGTAGCGTACCGACCCGAGACACGTGTAGGGTACCGACCGACCCCTGCACAGACCCTATATGTCGGAAGAAGTCTTATTCCTAATCTGTAGCTTGCCTTTTTTGACCCACGTAGTAAACAAAGACGAGGAACAGAGTTCCTATCTCTTTCTTGTCTTTATTGGCCGTCTTGAGTGGAGATTAGTAAGAGCAAACGTGCTCGGAGGAAGGAAGTAGAGGAAGATTCATCCGTGCTCCTGATAGCCATGGAATACCTCTCCACTCCTCAAGCACCTCGAGACGAGATATTTTGCCTCCTTGTCGCTACGCGCTAGCGACAAACTGTCGCTACGCGCTAGCGACAAACTGTCGCTGGGGCCCATTATTGAGTGGACAAGTCACCCCCTGCCATATTATTATCCTAAAACATTAATCAGGCAGGGTCATAGCCCTTCCAAAGTTTTTGGTAACCAGTCCACTTTAGCCACCCAAAGATCCAAACTGAGAGTCCAATATGTTTTTTTCCATATCCTGCAATAGTCCTACACCTACCGCGGGTTGTGCTTGGGTGCACTTTCATAGTGCTTACAGAGATAATCGTCGATTGGTATAATCAGCCTTTAACATTGCTGGGACCCAGGCCTCCTCTCTATAGGAGGGAGTGAGCCATAATCCACCACGCGGGCCCAGTACGTGTTGGCGGATATCACATATCTTCGAATTTTTGGTTCTAGAACATACCGGCTTCCTCACGATGTTTTCCTTGACCGTCTTGAGAGCAATGGTGATGAAATCATTTACACTAAGTAACTCTATGTTATTTGTGTAAGTACGAGTAATTGCGTAGATTAGTGCAAAGTTTCAAATCTTATCAGATAATAATTTACAATCATATTACCTGCTTATTACGTACTAATCATTTTGTTTATATTCTGTAAAGTTATCTTTGTTTCGAAAAGTTTTACTTTACTGCTGCTGAGATAAAAGCCCTCCTCCCAAAGTTTCTTCCTTTTTTATTTATGCATCCTTTGTTTTTTTTTTTGTATGTAATACTTACTTTCATATGTATATCTAGTTTTCATTGTAGTTAAGGCGATAGTGCCTTGTTTTTGATTGATTTTTATTTTTCTTCTATTAAGTAGCCATTTGCCCAGGAGAGGGTCAGTAGATACTTATTGGATAAACAAAAGTAAAATAGGAAGAATCTTAATAGGTAAGTTATTTTAGAATATTAATCAATACTTGTCAGCCAAAAAATAGAGAGGACGAAGAATTGAACCTTGCGGAAAGCTCATTTTAGCTATTAATACTCATTTACTTGCCGATGGTTCAGTTTTGTTGTGTTTTACAGATGAGTGTATTTAACCGCTGCTTCATGGACCATGATCCATTGATCGCAATCATCGTGGCATTAAGTTCGATTTTCATCGATTAAGTGTGATTTGAATAATAGGAAAGTCCTTTTTTTGTAAATTCATCACCATCGTGTCCCAAGACCGAAATTTTGATTCCACGCTGTGTAAGGTACTATTTAAAAAGATTATTTAAAAACTGTATTTTTATTATGATTTTTATTGCATTCCTTGTAATAATAAAGTTAAGGGTTTTAAATCATTGAGCATCTAGTTAAGTTCCTCAGGGAGGACAGCGGCTTCGGGGATGATGGGGACACCAATCTGGACGGGCTCAACAGGCACGGGGGCGACCTCGACCACTTGCACGGGTTCGGGAGCGGCCTCAACAACCTGCACCGGCTCAGCGGGAATCTCAAGCTCGCCGACAGGCACAGGCCTGCCGATGGGCTCAGGCCTGAGAATGGGGGAGACGGGCTCAGGCTTGATCTCGGCGGCGGCCTGGTTGATGTTCAGGATGATCTGGACCAGAGGACCAGAGGGGCTGGCAGCGGGGGCGGGGGCGATAACTGCGGGGGCGGGGACGATAGCGGGCTCCTCAACGACGGCACCACCATCCGGCATGGGGAAGGGAATCATAGCGGGGCCAACAGAGATGCCTTCCACCGCAGACACTCCTAGGACATCGAGGAGCATCTGTTCGAGAGCAGCGGCAGTAGCGGGGTCGGTGCTGGGGCTCTGGATGGCGGCAATGATCTCCTGGATTTCGGCGATCTCAGCGGACACAGGGGTGGGCCTGATGGCAGCCGAAGCCACAGCGGCGATAAGTGCGATGGCGATTAAGTATTTCATGCTGATTTATCTGTGAAATCCAGTTAATAATGTATGTGTGTTAGTAAATTATCTTGTGCCGCAGAATTTTCTGTGTCTGAGTGACTTGTTCAGACAGCCAGAGTAAAATAATGAATCCTTTCTATTAAGTAAGAAGTAAATTCTGAAGATTTGGGAATTCTGGAGTTCTAAAATACAGGCCAAGGCTCAGTTTAGACTCCAGAAGGCCAATTCTCGTAATTTAAAACGTTCAAAATCTAGTCGCAGTCTCATCTCAGCGACAAGCAAATGTCAAAAACTTGTCAAAATGTAGGGAAATTAGACGTATTTTTTGACAGATTGAGACTGAGATCAGACTGTGAACGTTCTTAAAATTAGTAGAATTGCCCCTCAGATCTCCCACTAATTACAACATTTTGATAAAATACCTGTCAACTTACTATCTCGGGAATTTAATTTGTGGAGGTAAAAAAACATTAGGTTATTTTTTTTAAATTAATGGCAAATTAAGGTTGGTAGGCTAAATAGTCATTTAGAATGTACTTATTATTATAAGTCAGTATATCAATTATTAATACATAAATTCTCAATAAATCATATTATCAATACATAAATTCTCACTAAATCATATTATCAATACATAAATTCTCAATATACCTATATATTTTTGAAATACTTACTTGAAAATAGTAAAGAAAAAAAGAAAAATTGTTTTTTGCGTAAGTGCACTTACCTCTGTGTCCTTTGTATAGGTACGACTGTGATATTTTTACTTTTCATGCACTTTTATATTGTTGTTTATCTATTAATTTACAGGGTAATAGAATATTATTGACTGCAACTACTGAAGTATCTCAACCATATTTACAACCCTGATTTGATAACGTTTTATTTAAGTCTACGTTTTATTTGGGTGCATAAAACTTGTATTCTTTTCCATATATAGGGTGTGGCGTAAATAGTGGTCCACCGTTAAGGATTCGATATACCAGATATTTTACTATAACATATTATTTTTACCCAAGGATTCCGAAAATATATATTTTTTTGTTTTTATTTACAAAATTTCTACCTTTTGTTACAAATTTGATTGTAGTTTCAACAAAAACCATTTTTTTTTTTAATTTTGACTTCTGTTAATAACTGCTGAATACTAGAGCTATCGTGTAAAATTATGTTTTTTTATGTAAATTTAGAGCTTTTGAAGAAAAAGTTAGTTCTTCTCTATTTTAACCCTAATTTTTCACATAAAATATCATGCAAATTCAAGAGAGATTTATGTAAAAAAATGTACTATGAAAATGTTTAAAATTATAATAATTATGTTATGATAAATTATTTGGTATATCGAATTCTTAACGGTGGACCACTATTTACGCCACATCCTGTATATAGATTGTGTTTCCCACGCAGTAAGTAATATGTTTCCTTATATCGTCGCCCGCATGACTAAAAGTCCTATCTCATTTTTCACATTTTTTAGCTGATCTGAGTCAAGACAACTACACCCTTCTATTCGTGATTCTTTACACTTTTACTAACCGTCGTACCTCTATGTTATTTGGATCTCAAAATATAACCATTTTGAAAGGCAGCAAAATGTAAAGAATCATGAATAGACAAATGTATCAAATCAGCTAAAAAATGAAATAGGACTTTTAGTCATGTATATAATATTATGTAAACGATAGTGAGCAAAGGTCCAAGATGTCAACCTACGGATAGCGACTCTGAAATAGAAGTGAGTAGCTCACTAGGCGAAGCTAAACGTGGTAATAGCAGGTGGAGAAGAGCCCTAACCGAAAAGTTGCCAAGAGACGGTAGAAGAAGTGCTGGCAAGCCAACACCAGATGGGAATATTGCATGGATAGGTTGGTGGAACTAAAGGACCGCTGATGAAGGTGTTGACAAAATGAGCTCCGACCAGGGAAGCATAGCACAAAAAGGAGGAGGTCTATACTCAGTAATGAATGGAACAAAGCTGCCAAGGATAGTGATGACATCTTTACAAATATCCCTACTAGTTCTGTAAATCAAAAGGATGGGTATAGTGTCATTTGCAGTGGCTGGAAAGACGTATATACAATTCTTCGCATCAAGAGGGACACACTGTGATGCAGTTGCCTTAAGGGGACGCAGAATACGAAAAACGATAAAGCTGCTGTTTTACGCCCCACGGCACTAGTATTAGTGTGTGTATTAGTGTCCGGTTTTGGCAATAGGCTCACCCCCTTACGATATGGGATTTAAACATAGCTGGCGCAAGGTGGGCGCACTAATCACTACAGTCATCACCTCTGCATAACAATGTAACAACAGCAAAATCGTTTTCATTTTTTGATGGGTATTAAAATGTCAGCTTTCGCGAATGGCGATACTTAGTACTTGTGACTTTGGCGCACCCTGGACGTTCAGCCAAGCTACCACATTGTGGACTGGCTAATATTTTACCATGGCAGAAACTATCCCCATATAATTATGTAGTTAGTTCCGAGATCAGAAATCATAATTGAATGAGCGTGCATAGACCAACTCTCATCCAGGTCGTTGGTTGGAAGTTGAAAGTCCTTTAGTTTCTATATTGTTCTATTTTTAACCGACTTCAAAAAAGGAAGAGGTTCTCAATTCAGTTGAATATTTTTTCCTGTTAATAAGTAAACGAATTTGCGTTGTTTGCTTTCCTATGACTTTGTGGTGGCTGTGGGTGTGTGGCTGGTGTGGATGCATTAAGTGGCTATAAGTGCCGTAACTTTATATAATTAACCGACTTCAAAAAGGAGGAGGTTCTCAATTCGGTTGTATTTTTTTATTATCAAACTACTACAATCTGTCTAATTTTTTTAATAGATTTTCAACTTTATCACTACAGTATAAGCTTCAAGGTAGATTGGGAAGATTTGACAGTTTCGTGTAGCTTAATGTGCTGGCGTCTGTACTGTAACGAGACCATTTTTTTTTGTTGGAGTAGGACGCTTGCGGAATAAAAAAAAAACTTATTTTACTAGGTAGCTATTTATTAAAAAAAGAAAAGGACATGAAAAATAATAATTATACATATTAGCTAAGTATAATTATGTAATTTTAACATTACATGTCATTACGGTTGAAGACGCATTTGTTTTGTATTTGTCGGTGGAGCAAATTAGTTTTAAAATGTCGGGCCTAGTTTTTGTAGGAATGGAGCTTACCACATGAAGGCTCCTGCAAACAGGCGCGACGCGCGACACGAATCGCGCACGACATAAATGCGCGATTTGCGGTGCCTTTGCGTCGCGCGCGATTTTATCGCGTGTCGCGCCTGTTTGAAGGAGCCTTGATTTGTCGATGCAATGTAAATTGTTTATGAATAAATTGAATCCCCGTTCGTTTGATCACTTTGTAAAAGCGGGACATTTTTGCTCTGGTTGGAGACAACGGGACGGACAGTCTGAAAGCGGGACTGTCCCACCCAAAGCGGGACTGTCCCACCCAAAGCGGGACTGTCCCACCCAAAGTGGGACGAATGGTCACCTTAAGCATACACGACTACGTAAACATTACAGTAGGTACAAAGTAATGCGAAATTCTGTTTTTGCGAATATAGGTAGTTAGTGTGATTAGTGACCACAATTACTCCGTAGACGCAATATGGTGAATCTGTCGCGTACAAGAGTCAGATGTTTCAAAAACCTATCTATCGTTTGACTTATATAAACCAGTAGTATCAAAAACGGGATAATGAAATATATTTTATTTATAAATAATCATTGTTTTATTGCAGTATCATGAGTATTTAAATAATGTTTAGGTCTATAAATCAAGAGAATATTGTTTTTTACTTCTTAGTTCAGTTCTTCGGGGAGCACGACAGCGGCCTCAGGGATGATGGGAACGCCGATCTGGACGGGCTCGACCTCAGGACCGACAACACCGATGGGGTTCACGGCAATAGGGTCGATGATGGGCGAGGGCACGGGCTCAGGAGCGGATTCCACTACATGGACGGGCTCAGGCTTGATCTCCGGGGCGATGATGTCCACGGGAGCGACAGCGATGGGGCTGGACTCAGCGGCTTGGTTGATGTTCACGACGATCTGTACAAGGGAGGCACTGGCCGAGACGTCAGCAACGGGTCCAGGAATTATAGCCACGGGGGAGGGAGCAATGACGGACTCAGAGACGGCACCACCATCAGGGAGGGGGAAGTCAACGATAGCGGGGCCCACGGAGATAGGTTCAGTGTCAACTGCGGCAGGTCCGTCAGCAATGGGATCAGGTTTCAGGGAAGCGATGGCTTCGAGGATTTGTCCGATGATTGAACCGAGTTTGTTGGTGGGCTCGGCCGAGGCGACAGCGACGGTAAGAAGGATGACTGCGAAGAATCTCATCTTAATAACTGCAAATAAATGAAGATAATGAATAAATAAATATATCCTATATTTATCAAAAGTTGACTATCGGGGATACAAATTCGACAACTCTAAATTCAGGAAATGTTTTATGATGAGGTATGTACAGACGCCAGCACATCAAGTTACTACAATATGTCAGATATCTTTAAAAGATTTTCAACTTTATCACTAAAGCATAAGGTTCAAAGTTGATTGCGAAAATTTGACAGTTTCGGGTAGGTTGATGTGCTGGCGTCCGTACCTCACAACACATTTCAGAGCAGAGAGCAGAGCCATAATCAATGACAAAATGAATATTATTTACGTAAAGAATATTCATTATGTCATTGATTATGGCTCGCTGAAGATACTTACTTTCTTGTCCGTATGTAATACAAATATGCCATTATTCACTTTCGTTACCCTTTTATATGGTTCATTATCTATGGATTGGATCATAAATTGCAGTTTATATAAAATATTGATATTGTTCTGCGGTGACCTTGAATTATACAACTCTGGATATTTATTTATTGTACAGACGACGAAATTTATCAAGCTATTCATTTCCCGTGTTAGCTGACGTCGCATTTCGGCTTTTTGTATAATGAGAAGTCAACTAATTAATACTGGAAAAGTATAGCTTGATGTGTCGTCGTGCGTGCCCTGCAATATTTCTAAACTGCTGAATTCTATTTTTTCTGTTTGTGTGCTTGTTTGTTACGCTTATACTCTAAAACAGCTGAACGGATTAGAATGATATTTGGCACATAGGTAGACCATGACCTGGATTAGAACATAGAATACGTTTTATCCCGATATTCCCACGGGATCCAGACTTATGCGGGTAAAGCCGCGAAGCGCAGCTAGTTCTTGATAAAATTAGTTATTGGACGATTAGCTTATGACTTGTGTTTCTTTTTATCATAAAATATAATAAATACCAAAAATACTTGTTTATAACTAGGTAAATTGATGTTCATCATTTTTAAGACCCTTTGTATCTATGGGCGGATCCAGGATTAATTTTTGAGTGGAGCACATGGGCCAAACAGGTAAGAAGTGTCTTATATATCTAGTATTGCTCTGTGCTGTTGTTTGGCTCATTCTTTTTCAATTACATAAGAATAACATAACTGCAAAATATAATACAATTTTAGCACCCCACCTCTGATAGGATAGTTTTTCTTTAGACCAATGATACTGAAATAAGAGTTAAATACTTTGTCGACATAGGTAGTAATGTTGTAGAATTAAGAGAACTTGCAGTGCGATTCTGTAAAAATCTCACCGTGAAAACTTAGGCGAAGTGAGCGTAGAGTGAGCTGTCAATAGTGTCAATTCCTAGCAAAAACAAACTCACTTCACCTAAGTTTTCACGGTGAGATTTTAACAGAATCGACCGGCTGTACTGCAAGAGCGAGCGAAGCGAGCTCAATAATTATTCGGAACAGCGTGATTCGGCATAGCGTTCATTCTGTATAGAGTGATTCGGGATAGCGTTCATTCGGGATAGAGTGATTCGGGATAGCGTTCATTCTGTATAGAGTGATTCGGGATAGCGTTCATTCGGGGTAGAGTGATTCGGGATAGCGTTCATTCTGTATAGAGTGATTCGGTATAGCGTTCATTCAGGATAGAGTGATTCGGGATTTCGAGTTTCGGCCTAACGTATAAGAGTCAGTTTAGCACCCCACCTCAAATTGTTTGATGGTTTGGTTAGTTTTTCTTTTGACCATTCAAGAAAGCTGTACGTACCTATAAACATTGGATGCGCGAGGCCCCTCGGACCGCGCTATCTTTTTAGCATTATATTATTACTAGCAGTGCCTCGCGGTTCCAGCCGCAATAATTTCGATCCCGTAGGAATATCGGGATAAAAAGTAATCCTATGTGTTAATCCAGGGTGTCAGCTACCTCCATACCAAAATTTTATCGAAATTGGTCCAGCCGTCTGTGCGTGAAGAAGTAACAAACATACAAAGACACTCACAAACTTTCGCCTTATATTATTAGTGTGACTAGCTTCTTTCGCGTGCCCGGGACTTCGTCCGCGTTAAATCTTGTTTCCCCGACCCACCCGTCGCATCGCATCGCCTGCCCGCGCTGTTACTTCGTTTTTGCTTAGCTTTTTTTCTTTTTGCTCGACTCTTAAGGCTCCTGCAAACAGGCGCGACGCGCGACTCGATTCGCGCGCGACACAAAGGCACCGCTCCGCGCTTGTTGCGCGACTTGCGGTGCCTTTGGGTCGCGCGCGATTTTATCGCGTGGCGCGCCTATTTGAAGGAGTCTTTAAGAGTCCTCTAGTGTGTATATAAATATATCCTATATATCTTAATAGCCTTTCTCAAGAATTAAGCTATTAAATGCAAACATAATTTCTCAAATCAGACTTCCAAAGACTAGCGCGTTCAAGCAAACTGACGAACAAACAAACTTTTCAGCTTTATTATTAGTTATCCTGAAATCCTCTTGCCAACTGAGGCCCTAGGCCTGGGCGCATTATTGGTTTAGCAGACCTCTGCGCCCGAGCACGAACTGACTGTTCCACTTTCAACCTAAGTAGTTGCGCCGCTGCAACTGAAGATATAGTAGGGTAGGTACTCCTTCAGTGTTCATCATTGTCTTGATGGATATGCATTCAGGCCAGTCCAGTCAGACAATTTGATTTTATTTTACTTAGACCGTTTGAGGAGGCATGTGCCCCCTGTAGGTACACTCGTCCGATCCGTTTCGCCGATCGATTCTATAAAAATCTCACCGTGAAAACTTAGGTGAAGTGAGCTGGAGTTTTTTTTACAGAATAGCATTACTGGTTCGATGACGATATATTAGATTCTTATTCCCCAGGCAGCCGCCTACGCGCCTTGGGGCGAACAGAAGGGTATATAGGTATAGGACTCCATGGTCTGCCTGTCTGTCATGCCTCTAGCCAGAAACAGGAGCGCTCGTGGGGCTAACCTCACCTACGAGCAGGTGCCATGCTTCCCAAAATTCTACGACGTTGAATTTATGGAACAATAACATAGTTCATTATAGTGTGCAATAATAAAGTTATTTATTATAAATACTAGTAATTTACAACGTCTCTTATTCCCCGATTAGATATATTTTATATACCAGTATAAAATATACAATTATTATGGCTCATTTATCTTGTTCAACTGTAGTAGCTATTTACGATACGGCTTAAACGAATGTACTAAAAAATCGATACAATTTACGTTTTTGATAAGTACCGGTGTGACGTAGGTATAAGGTACAGACGCCAGCATATCAAGCTACTACAATTTGTCAAATTTCTTTAATAGATTTTCAACTTTATCGCTAAAGCATAAGGTTGATTGGAAAAATTTGACAGTATTAGTTCAGGTAGGTTGATGTGCTGGCGTCTGTACTTAACACCAGTTACGTAACACGTTTTTATTTAGCATTTGATCCCTACAAAAGAATGATAATCTTAAAACGAGATTACAGACATATAAATCTAAGATAATGCACAGTTAAAATTAATAATAAAAAAAAACAGACAAAGAACATGAGCAGTGGTGACCCAACACGCAAGTCGCGAGCGTTACCTCATGGTAACGCTCGCGACTTGCGTGTTGTGGTCGTGGGTTCGAACCCAGACATGCGCTTTCATCATAATCAGCCTATAATGTTCCCACTGCTGAGACACAGGCCTCCTCTCCTCGAGAGGGCTACCACGCAGGCCCAGTGCGGGTTGGTAGATGTCATATGTCTTCGAATTTAATTTTTGGTTCTAGGACATGCCGGTTTCCTCACGATGTTTTCCTTCACCGTTTTGAGAGCAGAGGTGATGAAATAATTTACACAAAATAAAGCGCCTCTCTGGGTAGGAACCTACGAACTACAACTCGTAAGTCGCGACTGTTACCACTGGGCCACCACAGTGACTGCTCTCACTCAGGCGCCAAAGCGCCTGAGTGAGAGCGTGTGAATTATTTCATCACTACTGCTCTCAAAACGGTAAAGGAAAACATCGTCATGTCCTAGAATAAAAACTTCGACGTTATGTGGCATCTACTAAACCGCACTGGGCCCGCGTGGTGGTTACGGCCCGGTCTCTTTCACAGAGATTAGGCCTGTGTCCCAGCAGTGGGAACATTATAACAGCTGATTATAGACCGAATTTATCATCACCATCCACAGCCCGACTTCACGAGTTATTCCGAACGGATACCCTGAATTGATCCTCTGCTAGTTATTCCTTTGTTTTAATCTCTGTCTTATCCACTATAAACTTTCTCACATGTGTAGTTTGATTGTAAATGGTTGTAAGTGTGTGCGTGTGAGCGTGTATGCACAGAGCGGAGATGTAGTTTTTGCATGTTTTTTTTTTTTCACTGATGTCTCTACTTCGCTATGTCTTGACTTTTTATTTGGTCTGTGGGTATCGAGCTAAGAATTCGACTACTAGTACAGATATTCTATTTCACGAAGTCCGTTCGGCTTTGATTGTAGTAGTGACGTATCCCGACAAGCGCGCTCCCACAGCGGCTGCCCCTTGCTGCCGTCGCATGAGGCTATTTCCGCGAATGTGTACCGTTTTACTTCACCCATTGTTGAGTCTCTGTTGATCACAATGTGCATGTGCACGCTTGACAACATTCATAGCCAAACGGACTTCGTGACATAGAACATCTGTAGGTACCTATCTACACCGCATTTTTTTAATGGTTTATTTTACCTGGTTGTACCTACTATATGGGGCGCGGGCAAATGTCATAACCGACTCTCTGTTGAAAATTTACATTTTTTTTTTAATGAAATTGAGGTAAATTTTGGTACCTACATAGCATTATTTTTTATTTTAAAGTAATGTGCATTGATCTGCGGAGGGATTTCGGTATGTAAAGATGATCACCCATCCACGGACCAACCACGGCAAGCAAATTGCCAAACCTGATCGACCATCTACAGCCGTAGTTTATATAAAAGTATCACCGATGATTAAGAAAATGGGCGTCATGTAGAAAGACGAAAGCAATTATAAAATATGATTTTAGCCACGGACTCCTCTATAGCTATCTAAGCTGACTTCAAATTGTACGAAAAACCTATACAATGCGAGGTCAGCTAAAACTGGAAAGGGATAGCTTGGTGTGTAGCCGTGTAAGCTGTGTGTACCTCCCTGGACCTTCTAAATTTTTCTCGACGAGATAAATAAATCATATGGTTATATTTCTGAACGATTTCAAGTTTATCATGTCACACACACTTCATTGTATTCCTGTCAGTGTCAATATAATGAAAATTCAGTTACATGCTACGTTACGAAATTTGGCATTAGTGATATTCTCTATCTCTACCAACTTAGCGCAAATGCAAATAAAGCTGTCTCTTTCTCTCATCCAAGCAATGTACGGAAATTTGACAACTTCATATTGGAACTCTGGAACGCATTTATTATAACCTCCCACGTTTCCTGATTTTATATTAGAGGAAACTACAAAATTAGTTTTATTTTGGAGTAAATTGTATAGTTTTAGCATTAATTATGAGGTTAAACTATATCTTGTTTGCGGGTCCTTCGCAGAAAAGTGCCAGGAGGCCTCAGAGAGAGCCTGTACCATTCAAACAGTTGCTACCATTGGAGCTGAAGAAAACAGTTTCTGGCAAAGGAGATAGGCTCAAAGAGGCAACTTGTATGCAAGAAATGGCTGTAATGTTTGCATGTTTCAAGAAGTCTGAATTTGACCAGACACAGTGCTTGAAGGAAGTGGCAGCATTTCAAGGATGTTATAAGGAATACAGTGAAAGACTGAATGCACAGAGAGAGCAAGGAAAGAAGGGTATCCTCGTCCCAGGAGAAAAGAAACTAACGCATAGACAAATGAACCAACTATTGAAAGCTTTTCCACCCAAAAAATAAGTAGTTTAATTCATGAAGTACCTAGATTGTATTTATAAATAATTATAGAAATAAATAGTTGTTATAAAATTTACTCTTTGTTTTTACTATCCTACACTTTTGTATCTATTGAGTCTCTACCTATTCAATAAGATCTTGTTCACTGGCACTGATCAGCCAGATTAAGAGCATCCCAACATTTAGAAGAGCCCTCATTCAATTTGTATATATTATGAATAACAACCTGATTTTGAGCATTATTATATTTTTATATTCTCTTTAATAGTGCTCCAAGGTGATTGTTGGTACCTACATTCAAATATAGAAGGACTCACACAAGCCTCATGGATGGCCACAGACAATGGATAGAGTTATGCTTGGAGTTCTTCTGTATCATGTTCAAATCAGAAATGAAAATAGTCTGCCAAAGTGAAGGTGTAGGGCATGTAATAATGGTCTGTTCCAAAAGTCGATCAACATGAAAACAATTGGATCAAAATGCTGGTACATTTTGATCCAATTGTTTGGTGCCAGTTACAGATTGAGTTTTGATTTGATTACTTCATGGAATTAGTATGTAACCAGCTGGTCACTAACAAGTTGCAGGTTCGAACCCAGACAGACATGTCCATCATCATAATCAGTCTATATTGTTCCCACTGCTGGGACCCACTGGTGGGCTATAATCTACCATGCGGGTCCGGGTTGGTAATGTCATATATCTTCGAATTTTTGGTTCTAGGACATGCCGGTTTCCTCATGATGTTTTCCTTCACAGTTTTGTGAGCAGTGGTAATGAAATAATTTACACAAAGTAAAGTGCCTATCTATACGAACCGAACCTACGACTTACCAACTCGTAAGTCGTGGCCGTTAGCATTGGGCTACCACTGCTCCACAGACGTTTTACTTTGTGTGAAATATTTCATCACAACTGCTCTCAAAATAGCGAAGGAAATTGGCATGATCTCTAGAACACATGTCTTCAAATTAAACTACATCATGTCTTCGAATTTTTCGTAACATCTAGCAACCCGCACTGGGTCCGCGAGGATGTTTTACATTTAATAACTGTGGTTAATTATACAGCCTCAATTTTCCTAGATGATAAATTTTTTCAAACAGTATTTTTTGGAAAATGTGGAGTTACAAAGTTAAAACCTAAATACACATGGATATGTTACGAATTCGCATTGGTGTGATTGCGTAAGAATTTAACTGGAACAGGTTTGTTTACACCTTTGTCAGATACTTTTGGAACAGACATTAAAAAAGATGCAGAAAAAAAAAATTGATCATGTCATATTTCATTTATATTAAGTAAAAATAAGTAATCAATTACAATCTTATATCGTAAGAACTAGTAAAGTGTATAAAATAGCACTGTTATCACTTAGGGGCAGTGTGTAACCATTGTGGAGAAGACACTTGCAGCTCTATACGTCGCACCGTGATCAACTCGTCATCTATTTCATGAATGTTGTAGAATCTCTCCAGTTGCTCTATGGCTTTGTCTTCAAGCTGAAAAAATAATAATATTAATTAACACATGAGGTATTGACGTGAGGAAATTGGACTCTGCAGTAATTGCTGCTAATTGTTGTAGTCAATGGCCGAATTAGCTAATTGCCTGGAGGCTGGATCAAACAATATTATGTGCATTGCTGGGGTAGCTAATCTCTCTGGACTCAGCAACACACCTGCCCCGCCTGCCTGTTCTTTCTTTTCCTTTCTTTCTGCCTATATTTATTTTTGCTCGGCTTCTAAAAGCCCTAGCGTGTTGATAGGTAACAACCTATAGCCTTCCTCAAAAATTGGGCTATCATATGCAAAAATAATTTTTCAAATCCGACTGGTAGTTCCAGAGATTCAAAAGAAAGAAAGCCAAATCTATATAAATATCATCATTTCAGCCGAAAGACGTCCACTGCTGGACATAGGCCTCCCCCAAGCACCTCCACTTCGACCGGTTCTGTGCTTCACGCATCCAATGGGTTCCTGCGGCCTTCACAAGGTCGTCGGACCACCTTGTGGGAGGCCTTCCAACGCTACGTCTTCCGGTACGCGGGAAAAAAAACGCGCTATATAAATATATTACATATATAGACTTGACTTTCTTTGTTTTCACATTTTCTCTATTAAACTTTCGAAGGAAAATAAATAACACATCTGTTAGAAATTATGGTAGACCGAAAGAGACCTGAATCACAGTTTACATACCTGTGTCATAAGCAGTGGTTTGGTCATGATTCTTGAGTGATCCTCCTTCTGTTTCCTTTGGTCAGTCAATATCTTATTAAACTCTATAGCTTTCGAGTTAGGGCTGCTGCTAGCAACCGGTGGCGCACAGATCTTCCACGGGTTCTTCGGCTTTTCTGGCGGACTACCCACATTTATCTTAGTAAAGTAATCGTCAATACTTCGTGATGCTGTTTCGTTTCCTTGCAAAGCTAATTTCTTTCTTTGTTTCTGAGAAAGTTTTGGTCCCACATGACTTATAACTACGTTACCCTGTTTTGGACTCCAAGCAGATTCCGTGATAGGAGAATCCTTCGGTGAGACTGACATTCTTGATGAGGTAGGTAAAGTAGGTGATTTCTCTTGTATTGTCATGGCACTCGAGGAGCTACTCTTCATGAGTTTCGTAAACGATTCAGCGGGCGCTTCATTCAATAAATCTTTCGCAATGCTTATGGCTTTTAGTCTTGCTTGCACAACTTTCAATTGTTTCTGCTGTGAGGATGGCACTTCTGTCCACTTTTCCTTCTTATCACGTGTTTCCTTCTCTGATTCCTTCGATATCTTACTCAACGATAGTGTTATATCACCGGAGGTATCATTAGACAGGTCCAATGACGTCACAGAGCTTACAGATTCGTATCTCATTCTCTCCTTCTCACTATCAGTGTATTCGATCTTCCTTCCTTTTTTCTTCTTAACAATTTCTGTCATACTGTCATCTTTCTTAAGATCCTCGTCAGTTACTTCCAAGTTAACAGGATGTGTTTTGGCGAATTCTTCAATCACTTCATCGGTTGGAGCATTGTAGAATGGAGTGATGACTCTGGAAGACATGATCGGGTTGAACTTGCAATAATACTGAGTTATATCATCCAGTAATGTCTCTTCTAGTAGATCTAAAGATTTGTTTTCTAGGACACTGTTGAGGTTTAGTGCGATGAATTCCATGGAGCATTGTTTGAGCTGTGTAGCATTGTACGTGTGCCCGAACTGGCAGAGTTCTGTGCAGTTTTTAAGGTTGATTAAGTTTGCTAATGCGATCTCACACATTTCTCTCAGTCGCGTTATGAACAGCTGGTCGGCCACTATAAGGAGGTTGCATATGAAGTCTATGCTGTCACAGTTTTCTAGTTCGGGGCAGGAGTCTGTGTATAGGAAGTTGATGACTGGCAGCAGGATGCCATAGTTTATTGGTAGAGTTACTGTTGACAGCATCTTGCTCTGGAAATGTAAAACATGCGGTTTAGTGCAGACAAAATGCAGACTTGGAAGCTATTAAAATAAAATATAAATCGGCCTGAATTAGCAAACCAATCAATTAAGTTATTTAGGCAAATTGTATTCAGCAAAGTAAATCATGCTGAATTTTTCCCATAAAGTAAATAACAAAACAATGACAATCTATTGGATCACAATCTGACCGTTACACACTTCAATAGTAGTATGTATAAACTATCATAAAGTTGATGTTTTTTAAGTGGAAATAACGTTGAAAATAAGAATTGAATAGCTCACCTCAGTCCAAGAATGCATAAACATTCCTTGGAAGTATTCAAGTCTGGCCGCGAGTACACACTTGTGCGCAGGCACTCTCGCGCCGTCCTTAGACACGACACTCGTGTCCACGAGCTCGGGGAACGTCTCGCGCTCCCAGCCGGGGCAAGGGTTGCGGATGAAATTCGTACTCGCGCTTTCTTTCAGACATATTGAGCCATTTTTGTAACTGGAGAGAAAGGTGAGATTAATAAAGGTGGATATTATGTTTGCTAGTTGAAAAGGTTGATTATATTATTACAAACTAGCTGCGCCCCGTGGTGTCACCAGCACACGTTTCGATTCCGTAGGAATATAGGGATAAAAACTAGCTACCTCCATACAAAATTTTATCAAAATTGGTCCAGCCGTTTGAGCGTGAAGAAGTAACAAACATATAAAAACACACACACTCACAAACTTTCGCCTTTATAATATTAGTGTGATTAATTCAGATAGCACAGCATCACGCCTGTATTTCTGAAAGTGCACATAGAAAGTCAAATTTCAAGCCGTATGTAATAAAAGGCGAGTCTATTGCAATTTGCCATTCACCGGGCCGGTTAATAGGCTCGCCCATTTCTACGGCTGCTGGAGAAACCCCATAGTACTTTGCCCTACACATGGATCTTAACTAGGATCTAAGCTCTGGTGTTGCAACTACGAACTACCCAGTTTCTTAATTTCTTTTTCCTGTGAAACTAATTTATTTTTCAATAGAAGAATACAGGTACTTACTAGAACTTATCCAGCAGTTTGTGTAGCGTCATAACCTGGAGTCGCTTGGCGGAGGCCTGCAGCAGCTTGACGGGGTCACAATACAGATGGGTGCGCGGCGGAGTGTCCGTGTTGCGGCGGTTGCGTTGCCGCTTGGACTTGTCGAGAGGCTTGTTGTATACTTCGAAGGCTGATATTTCAGATGGATTTTCTGTGAAGAAATACAAATATTTCTATTGGTGAAAACAACAAAAATCGTATTCTAACTCAAAAGCAACAAATATAATAAAGAATAGTTAGAACTAGTTACTGAACTGCATGATCTGGTTGACCATGATTCACTGCATACAATGGGTCTTGGGAATTGGTCAATTTGTCCACAGGTTATTGGGTAAAATTATATACATTTACCATATTACGCAAACATTGCAGTATGCTATTGGCACATTGGATAATGCTGCTACTTATTACCTTCACATGCCTTCGTTGCCTTTTATAGCCGAAGGGAAAATCTGGCAAGGCGCAGTGCAACGCGGTTGGTACTGGCAAACAAAAATCAACCTTGTATTAGTTGAAATAAAGTTGAGAATAAATAAACCTTTCGTTACGCCAAGAAGTCCACGTCTCAGGTTCATTTTAAACTTTATTTTAAGTAGTGCAATGTTAATATTTGTTTGGCATTGTCTACTGGGTTCGATGCGTAGTCCTTGAATCACCTAAAAAAAACTGGCTAAGTGCGAGTCGGACTCGCACACGAAGGGTTCCGTACCACAAGGCAAAAACGCCGGAAAAAAACAGGTTTGTTGCATGGGAGTCCCCTTACATATTTATTTTATTCTGTTTTTAGTATTTGTTGTTATAGCGGCAACAGAAATACATCATCTGTGAAAATTTCAAGTGTCTAGCAATCACGGTTCATGAGATACAGCCTGGTGACAGACAGACAGACACACGAACAGTGGAGTCTTAGTAATAGGGTCCCGTTTTTACCCTTTGAACCCTAAAAAACACCAAAACATTATACTCACCAATCAACTCTTCTTCCTCATCACACTCCTTATCCTTCTTCACAAGTTCCTCCTTAGTAATCTTTAGTCCACAAGTTCCCAACTCCACGACATCGCAAGTGCCGGTATACATGAACTTCATGATTCGTTCGAAGGCTTCAGGGTGCACGTTGTCGAGTGTGACCTCGGGTTTATCCCCCGGGGCTTTTATGTTGTCCTGGTACAGTTTGTAGAGGAGTTCGCTGCTCGAGGCAACGATGAAAATGTGCGCGGGGAAGAGTTTTGTGCCGACCTGCAATTAAAAGGATTGATATTTAGAATGAATCTATAAAAAATGGTCTAACTCTGAAGAGAATTCTATATGAATATTCTTATAAAAGTTAGAACAAACGCCAATTCCCGTTGTTTACCCACCCTACTGGTGCGGAGCCCAAAAGGAGGGTATTAAAAAAAAGTACATTTACATAATTATTTTTTTGTGGTCAGATATACCTAGTTTATAGGGCCCCTAGACACAAGGTTCGTTATGAGTTGAAACATTGAAATCCACATTGAAAGTTATTTTGACATGGTTCTTTACTACTGTTCAAGTTCAATTGAATTCCTATGTATGTTTTTTTATTTTGTACAAGTGAAGGAATTAAAAAAAAAAAACAGTGGCGCTCCGGGAGTGCCGACAGAAGTGAAAACAAAAGACAAACAGAATACTTTGCCATCACTCACTGCCATATCGGATATTACGTTAAAATCGAGTACTTCCCGAGGGCAGCCGAACACATCCGAAGCGGGTCAATCAAAAAATTTAACAGCTGATTCATAGAAAATTGATTGCACTTTTCTTACCCACGCTGTCAAAATGTATGGAACAGCAATTTTTTTTTGTATACCTTTGCCCTGCCATCCTGATCTTTCAATGTTTTTAAGTCAAGAGGTTAGGTTGGGTTAGGTAACCTTCGAGCGCTGGCTCGGGAGGAGGCACGGCTCCCTGTCGTTTCGGGTGACGCAGGTGCTCTCGGGGCATGGTTGTTTCGGGAAGTACCTGTGTCGCATAAACAGGGAGGCCGTGACCCCCGGCGTAGGTGTGGGATGGAACACCGGGGTGATTTTTAGTCAGTAAGAGTCTGACAGACCCCGCCGCCCGCCCCGGGGCGGCGGGTTTTCCACCCCGGATAAAAAAAAGGGGGTTAGGGAACCTAAGCAGCAGTGCGATGCCACAAGCTAAAGTATAATCAGTTACCTTGAACACTACATCATGTAGCAGATCATCTTCGGAGGCGCACTCACGCAGAGATTCCATGTGTTTGGACATACTTGTCGGAGACAACTGCGGTAGAGACGTCAGACCACAATTCGGTTTTATCTGTAAACGAAAATATCTTGTTTTATAGTTTTGCATATAATATTTAAGCGACTAAGTCTCAAGGGGTATAGAGCAGTGGTGGCCAAGTGGTAACGGCCGCGACTTACGAGTTGTAAGTCGTAGGTTCGAACCCTAGGCGCTTTACTTTATGTAAATTATTTCATCACCACTGCTCTCAAAATGGTGAAGGAAAACATCGTGAGGAAACCGGCATGCCCTAGAACCAAACGTCGAAGACATGTGACATCTGCCAGCACGCATTGGGCCCGCGTGGTGGATTACGGCCCACTCCCTCTCACCGAGAGGAGGCCTGTGTCCCAGCAGTGGGAACATTATAGGCTGATACTTTTTTTTAATAATAATTTAAGGGGAAAATGAAGGTCTGAGCAAAGTCACAAATTCTTTGCTTTACACCTGTATCGTTTTTAAATAAAGCTAATATATAGATACACAAACCTGCAAACACGCAAAATTAAGTCCTTCACTATCCACAGCAATAGAAACCGCTCTATAAACATTCGGTATCTTCACAATCCTCACAGACGTACAGTCGTCCTTTTCTAAAAACTTGACAAGAGAGGACTTGTTGTCTCTTTCCTTCTCTTTCTTGATTGGTTGCGGCGGTGCGGTGGGCGTGGTCTTGCGCGAGATCGTGCCAGTGAATGCTTCGCCGTATTTAGTCGTGAAGTAGAGAGCGTCGTGGGTGAGCGCCACGTTTGTTATTATTGTTTGGTGGACAAGACCGAATACGCATCTAGAATGAAGAAATATTTTTAGGTTAGGTTTGCCGCTCGACTTAACTATCCACTCTTGTCTGCGGCTCTGGTGGATATAAACGTCTCGGGGAAAAATGGCTTCTTTTACGCACTAGTTGTACAATCTACAATTTTTTACCTTATTGTGTTTATGATACCTATCACGCCTGCCAAGTTAAAAAACTGTTTTTTTTTGCTGGCATTACATAATTATGGCCTAAATAAATATCATAATTTTTCTGTTTTATCATGTTTCGAAATTGATAACCACCACATTTGCGGAGTTGTGTAAACTAATTTAATTTGACCGTGTAGAATAAATATTTTGAAGATTACACCTTCAAAATGCTCATATACACGAGGAGAGTTTTTCAAACAAGAAGAAGCTAAATTATACATGCGGGACTCGCCAGGCGATTTCTGAAACTGTGTGTATTATCTTGTTACGTTTCGTTTACACGGACGCTGTAAATTTGAAATGAATGTCTATTCGCGCCTTTTCACAAGCACGTATCGTAAATACGTTTACCACGATTCAATTTGGTAAACAAGTTTATCTTCGAAGCGAGACACTCTTCATAGCAATCTCTTCAATATTTTCTTCCAGCAGTCTTGGCAGTTAAGTATAACTGCCTCCTAAGATTGGTTGGTAGTTCATAATAGTCTCTACAATGTAATGTTTACCTAGTAAGTTTGTTGGTAGTGTCCTGCCATATGAACAGCTGTCCCACGTTGGTGAGTAACAGTACTGTCACTCGTGAGTACACGCCCTGGTCGTTGACCTTAGCCTCTACGCATACCTGACGAAGATTGATTTGTCTGGAAAATAAGTTAAGAACATTATCCGAAAAGGCAAAAAAAAAGAAACTGATTAAGTCTAAGAGTTGAGTACTGGTCAGACTGGCTTTTTTTTTCAGGTTTGGAAATCATCAAATGACCCCTCCCGCTCTGGGTGGAGCGGAAGGGAGTGTCAGACTCTTACTGACTAAAACCCACCCGTTTTCCTTCCTTAGCCCTTTATGTTCCGGGCCAGCTGTAACCCTTTCGGACAATCCCGCTGACCCGGCGTCAGAGACTGGCTTCATCAGGGTTTTCAGAAAACTGAAGTAAGGTCTGCAAGAAGTTTTTACCAAAGCGAAAATACTGCCAAGCAAAGCTTCAGCAGCAACTCACTTGATAGCAATCTTCTTACAGATGTACTTGTGCAACAGGTACACGTCGCCGCGGCTCGTCGTGAGCACTGTGGCCGCGTCGGCCGCGTCCACCAGCTGGATGCCGGCTTCTTCCTTGTTGTTCATCGATATTGCCACCTGAAGATAAACAGTGAGAGAGTCAAATTGCTGTTTGTACAGACGCCAGCACATCAAGCTACTACAATCTGTCAAAATTCTTTAATAGATTTTCAACTTTATCACTGTTCTGTATAAGGTTCAAAGTTGATTGGCAAAATTTGACAGTTTCGGGTAGCTTGATGTGCTGGCGTCTGTACAATGGTACAAAGGGGTTAAGGGGTTTAAGGGCTTAGCCAGATATCCGCCTGAATAAGCAATTTCTCGTAACTCTTTTCTTGTAATTAGTTTTTTAGCCCTAGTAATTAGGTCGCAGCCATTTTTTTTTAACTCAAGCCGAATCCAGGCCGCTTTAGGTTGCCGTAAACATAGCACATCGAGTTTGAGATAAAGTTCAGCTCAAATACATATTTACGTCGGGAATCGGGATACTGTATATTCATAAAACGAATTAAATCCTATAGGTTATACCTTGCGGCATTAACATTTACACCAGTAAAATAAAAAGTACTAACCCGCTTCGGCGTAGCAATAAACTTATCCTCATTCGAGTGCCCCAGCTGTCCATTGTTATTTCCCCAAGTGTACACCGCCCGCACGTTCCACACGACGCAGTGCGCACGCGCACCTTTCACGCCGAGTGGCTCCGACAGCTTGATCAGTGGCTTGATGGAGGCCAGCTTGATGGACGATGGCGTCTTAGTGGTGGACTGGCTTGATATGTTGTCGGTACTGTTGAGAGCGTATTGGAGGACCTGACAGAAAATATAGAAGAAACGAGATTATAAATTTTATTGATGATGTTCGACAATTTTACAGATAGAAAAAGATTTTGTCGGAAATAGATCTTTGTCAACAGCCTGAAAGTAGGATAAATAAATAGAATATACTTTTTAATACAGATGCTCAAAAAGTGGCCTATTGCAGGGACGTATAGCGTTCGGGATGTGGGCTATTACATACTCGTGCTTTTTTTTTACCTTTCCCGAACTCGTGCGTTCTCTTTCCCAACTGTCAAAATAATGTCTATTAAAAAGAAAAACCAACCATGAAGTTTTTACTAAAAAAAATCATAGAAGTTTTTATGATTCATGCAAATACGTATATTTCTAAAAAGAAGCTACTAATTTGTTTCAATATCAGATTTAATGATTTGATTGAATGAGTTAGGTTAGGTTTCATTTCATTTCATCTCATTAAATTTCATTTTCATTACATATCAATAAAAAAATCTACTGAAGACTTGGCTGTATGGGCATAGTTCCCTTTGCCTACCAGAATGGGTGAAGAAAAAAAAATCTCTGCTTATATTCTACGGTTGGCGCCATTGGTTAGTTGAGTTTATTGTGTTTTTATTATTTTATTAAATTGCTTCATTTTTTCGCAACTGTATTAAAAATAGTCGTTCAGTACACGTGCGAAACTGTCATTGCAACTTGTTCCGACTGTCAACACTCGCCTTCGGCTGCGCCTCGGCTCGGGTAGACATTTGTCGGAACTCTTTGCAATGACAACCTTTCCGCACTTGTAATGAAATATACTATTATCGCACACCATAATTATAACAGCTGAAAAGGACAGATTACTTTGTTAGAAAGTGGTCTTATATGCTAAGTGCATTTTTTAAAGTGGTAAGTTGTGCTGTTATTGCAACATATATTCTGGTTAGGATGCTGCATCGAACAGTCAGTGAAATAAAAAAAAAATTAATATTACATCTAGACTTATTACAAGACTGCCCAAAAAACACGTGACATTACTTTTTTTTTAAATTTCAAACATATATGTTATATTTCACAATCTTACATGATTTAAATTCCGGCGCCACTAACTCAACTATCTACTTTAGCGTTATATATTCTAAGTCCATTTTAGAGAGACCAGGTAAGAAAATTTACTAAAAAATTTGGGTTGCAATGAAGTCATGTATGACATAGAGCTTATGTTCTCAAAACTCGATAATTGTCTGAGATTCTGAATTTAAAGTAGGAATACATACCATTCCACTCTCAAGCAGAAATACGGTGGAATTCAACGTGATGGCCACAGCGACGCACGGCTCGTTCAGGCGCAGCGGCGCGGGCCGCAGCGCCGTGGCGTGCGGGCCGCCCGCGCGCGCCTGCTGCCCGCAGCACCACGCCGCGCCCGCGCACAGCCACACGCTGTGGAACTTGCCCAGGCACACCTGCAGGATGGAGTATAAGTTTTAGTAAGGCTGTGCTAGTCGACGCCTCGAACTCATCCGTAGGAGTGGATAAAACGCAGGCTGTCTCGCCCAAAGTCGTGTAAGTTAATGAACAGACCTTCGGGTTTGGGGTTATTGTGACAACTGATACTCATGTCAATGTTTGCGGAACATTGTTTCAGTGTTGCGAGAAAAATGTTTTTTTTTTACGATGAATACGGCTTTGTGGTATTTGATGGCAAACAAGCAGACAACGGACTGCCCGCCTGACGGTAATTGGTTATCACCGCATATGGACGGCAACAAAACGAGAGGCAACGCCACCGCGTTGCCTCTCGTTTTGTTGCTGTCCATAATGCAACGCAACCAACGTTCGTCCACATGCAACGTTTTGATTTCTGAGATGGAAACGCAGAACGTTGCATGTCGGTAGAAATATGTAGCATGTACAGACGCCAGCACATCAAGCTCAAATTCAATCAATCAATCAATCTGTCAAATTTCTTTAATAGACTTTCAACTTTTTCGCTAAAGCACAAGGTTCAAAGTTGATTGAGAAACTTAGACAGTATCGGGTAGCTTGATCTGGCGTCTGTACTTCGCGGGACGAGCTCCTTCTGCACAAACAGTTCTACTGCTACTTGTTTTAATAGTGTTAATCAATGAATTATAAACAGTGCAATTAGGCGATCATTTACCTATTCGTTGCACCTGCATTGCAGGTATAAACCTAACATTTCTTAGTTGCGAACTAGAATAATTTGCATGTCATGTGTGACTAAAGTCAATTTCCTCGCCATTTCCAAACTTCTGGATCATCTTTGAATTTATGATCGTAAGTGTGCATACACAGGAGTAACGATAAAGGCAACTGCAGCAATCGACGCGTGTCGACGGCTGCGGACCGTTGACGCGTGTTGCTGTAGGTATGTATGAGCACTCCAACAGCTAAAAGTACTCGTAATTCAGGCGACAGAAAAACTACCATCCCGGCTATTAACGAAAATTGATTATTAATACTATCTATTCAAGAAATTAAACTCGAAGTTATAATATTTGAAATGTTTTATTGAATATTAAATCTATGGTCTCATGCTATATGTACGATATTTTTCGGCACCATAGTCTTCGGGGCGACTGTACGCGCTCGGAGTCAGCGAGTAGGACTGGAAGGGGTTCACAGCCGACACCACTTTCATCACTTTCTTAGGCTGCTCCTCCACATACACTATGTTACTCAAAGGTGCACTTGGAGCATCCATTTTGTTCGCATCGTTCCGAGCTTTTGAAGGAATTAATTCCGTAAAACGCCCCGCCATCGCCCCCAATAACGGCTCTCCCCGTATTATGCAATACGCAAACAGTGTCAACATTGTATACACGAAAATTATTAACATGATATAAAATATTAATTTTCCTTTATTCATGATTATTGCCGTCCGCAGCGCCTTGAAACATCCGACTTCTTTGTTAGACTCTATAACGGGATCAAGACTTATCGAGCATCCCTTAGACACGGGCACGAGACTACTCACGTTAGCAAGCTTACAACACTGGATAGGATGTACTTTTGTAGGGTTCAACCTCTGCCAGTGGCTTCTCGAAAAATCTCTGTAGCTGACCGCGCCGCAGCATTCGTGTTTAACCATTATGTAGTCCCACACGTACGTGACGAAATCGTTATCTTTCCCGTAATATGTGTGTATGGACGACTGCATGGATCTCCGTGTGTTCTCATTTTTTGTGTAGATATTGTAGACTCCTGTTATGAAGAATATCCAAAATGCAACGAAACCGAGTACACTGACGAGAAATATGTATGCTTTTATCGCGCATTTCATTTTGCACCCGGCGCCCAGCACTCCGCAGCATGACGTCATCATTGCGACTCCGGCTATTGGTATCAGTATTGACGTTAGAGGGGTCAGCCACAGCCTTAAATTGACGAATGTAGCGATAACATCGACTAGCGAGCTCTTTGTAATGGTGTAGTTCACATCACGGAAGAATTCAGTGTTCATGGCGCACCAAACGCAAATCACGAACCCGATCATACCGAACACGAAGAACAATAAGTTTGTGAAGCCCAGACATGTTCGTGGCAAGCCAACTGTATGCATATTTTGGTAATATTACAAGACGAAGTTAAATTGATTAAAAATTAATTGAAATGTACGGGTTGTTTCCAAAATTGGCATTTGTGACATTGTCAAATATCTTGCAGGCCAGCATTTTTTAGATAAGAAAAGGAGAATGCGTTTCTATAGAGATTTGTCTAGCATAGGAGGGGGTTGATTTAAAACTCTTTAGTTCGCCAACACGCGGAGTATTCACCGCGCATACGGTTCAGCCAACTGCGTTTTCATTTTTTTTTATTAAATGTATAATCAGATTTTGTCACGAAATAAAAAAAAGATCACTCAATCCAAATGCACATCATTGTTCAGATAGAGGCGGCCTGCGGTGGCAAGCAGTTGTAATAAACAATGCAAAATGCTACAAACTTAGGGTTTGTACACACGATGCGTTGCGGCGCTGCACCGCTACTATTATTATTATACTATTTAATAAATGCTCTATGACAGGGGTGGCCAACTTGGCTTGACCAAAGATCTATTGACCTAAGATCGACACCGCGTGCGATCTACCAATTACATACTTCTTGAAATCTTAAATGAAAAAGCATGGTTCAGTCCATAATTATGTAGTATTTTTTTATTTTATTAAGGGAAAATATAACTAGTAACCACTCGTAACTGCATTAAGGCTCCTTCATACAAGCGCGACACGCGATATAATTGCGCGCGATTATATCGCGTGTCGCGCCTGTTTGTAGGAGCCTTAAGTCTGTCGTCAAATGACTGACGGAGTGACAACCACCCGCGCCCCACTCCCGCGTCCCACATGCTTCCCGCTTATTGTTGTCGCGCACCGAAAACGAAAGAGAGCTATGCTGCATAGAAGAGAAGATAAATAACGTGACGGAACGGCGATTGAAAAATGATACAAGATGATGTGTGCAGCAGTTAGTGATTAGGTACGTTATGCAGTCTGTTCGACGTACTTATATTTTTTTCCTTGCCACGATCGACTAGTCTAATAGTCGCGATCGACCAGTCGATCGCGATCGACCGGTTGGCCACCCCTGCTCTATGACAACTTAGCGCTGCAGTGCGGGAACCCCATAACCGGTCGTTGTGGCTGTGCTTGGGGGAGATCTATGTCAATCAGTGAGCGTCTTTCGGCTAAATGATGGTGATGACATTAAAAACTATGGTCTGTTCCAAAAGTATCTGATGAAAGTTCTAAAAAACCCTGTTTAGGTTAAGGTATTACTAGTCCAGTCAATTAAGAAGTTGTAGATTCCTTCAGCAACTTGTTCCGAGTGCTTTGGAAGTGAACATACTAAAAGTCCTGACGTCTAGGAGTTGAGCGCGCGGAGTGGGATGGGGTGGCGGGTGCACAAAGTTCCCACTTTTGGGTTTTTCGCATATATCTCAAAAACGGTGCTTCGTAGGGCAAAAAATGAAAGCTCATACAGTTTTCTAGGTGGTTTTAAAATTGGAATTTTTTTTTAACCAAATCAAAGCATTCAATTCGTAAGTGGTATTTTGATCAGACACTTTTGGAGCGGACTATAGGTATAGTAACGAACCTGTGTAACATTAGTATTGGCTCGATTGAAGCAGGTGAGTAACTCGGGCGAGTTCCTCTGCTGCTGCGTGCCAGTGCCGAGCGTGTAGTTGCAGTTACTGCCCCACACGTACACCTCGGTGGGCTGAGTACCGTCATGCTTGTACATGTACTGACGGTCTAGCATGGCGTGTTCTAGCGCACGGTAGTCATCTTTATCGACTATGTCGGTGTTTACACCTGGAAGGTCATGATTAGTTTATACTGCCCGTTGTAGGTTCAGGCTGGAGATAGTGATACGCTGACCGTCGCATAATGTAGCACGTTATATTCCAATTCCACTTCGCATAAAAGAGCACTAGGCGCTCAGCTGACGATGGGACATTTTGACCGCAAATGACCGCGCAACCACCGGGCGGCGCGGTCTTTTTGTCCTCTGCGTGCGTTATTGCATGCATAGATTTCCATATGTTCGTCGCGGGCAAAATGTCCATAACCAGATGGATGGGAAGAATTTTACGCAACTGTCTTTTTACACCCGTCTGGATTACCACCAACGCCTTCATACGCCTTCATAACGCCTTCATATTATTGTCTTATTTAATAATAAAGCGCGCGGCGTTTTTCTCTGCCCAGATTTTTTGCCCATACTTTTCCACTGCTGGGCATAGGCTTCTACCAATTTCTTTGTTGTATATTCCTGCGCCACCTCGAACCAGCCCTCGCAGTACGCGTTTAGGTCATCTCGCCCCCGTTTTCTGGGCCGACCTCGGCGGCGTCAGATTAGATTTAATAAGTAAATCCATGAAAAACGCAATCTCTAAATGGGCACAAGATCGTTATTTCCCGAACACAATTATATTTACTTAATAAGTACGTAAAGCTTATCTTACCTATCTTCATAAGCCGGACAGCAGCATGTATCTGCCCATAGAACACGCTTCGGTGAAGGGGCGTGTACCCTGACTCACGGTCGCGCGCGTTGATGAAGGCTACTGAAGAATGGCGGATGAGCCAGTCCATCAGAGCGATGCGGCCGCGGGATGCTGCGGTGTGGAGGGCTGTGCGACCCTGGTGGAAAAACATTGTTGAACATTTTGAAGAATTTTGACAACCCTGCCAACCATTTAATTTCAATTTCTTACCTCAAAATCAAAAGCCTTGATAAAATTGGCACATGTTCCTTTAATGAAGCTTGCCAGGGCTTCATCACTGACTGACCTCTTCGTAATGGCACTCGTCAGAGTCTGTCCATGACTCCGAGACCTGCACCGTGATGTACAGTCCACTTCCACTTTGTGCTTACTCATTTTAAAAGGTCCAATACAGGCTCCGTGATAATTAAACAATATTTTATTGTGCTATTTGTTAAAGACTAGATTTCTCTCTTTTATTCTTTTAAATAGTAGTATTTTAGATTCTTTAATAAGTAGATATGTTCGTGGAACTCGTGAATAATATCAATGAGCAATAAACAGGTACAATGTAGAGCTCAGCTCAAGAGTAGCTCCCGGAGGAGCTACGGTTCCCCTCTTTAACAGCACATGATTGGGTAGGTGGCAATCTGCAATAGAAATATGCTTGGTTATAATGGTGCTTTTTATAACAACTATAGTTGATTTCAAAATTATTACTGATTCACTGATGAATTTATTTGAGAGTTGTACATGTCTAAAAAGCAAGAGCTGCACCGGAAATCTGATTCAAACAAGAGACAGGACTACACGAGTGTGGCTATATGTGACTCACTGTTATTAGAATTCCATAGCCAAATGGAAAAAAAACGGAACCCTTATAATTTCATCATGGTCTGTCTGTCTCCATATCACACAGCAATTGTGCTAAGACACTATTTGCACTATATAAATGAAAATTGGAAAGAACACTCACTCACTCATTCTGTACACTGCTGGGAAATGTACAACAATTAAAAAAAAAATAGTGTCGGCACTCCCCATAAGTAGGTACATATTATAAGTATCCGAGGGATGAAAAAAATCAAGCAATATAAATCTGTGGGGTATTGTTGGATCAGACAGGTGACTTTGCTATTGAAGTCAATAGTTTTTGATATATGGGATATTTTCAGTTACAACTGCAGTGTTTTTTTTCATAATATTTTTGAGAAATACTATGAACTAGAACTAATATAAACTAACCCGCCGACAAACTGTTACGCAGTTTGGTGGGTGCATAAATTGTGAAAAATGTTTGGTCCTAAATAAATGATTTATTATTATTATTATTATTTTTATTATTATTAATTTATTCTGTCAATAAAATTTATAATGTGCATGCGTAACTATTCATCCTAACTACGGAACCTTCACTGTGCATGGTCCGACATGCACTTGGCCGACAATGTCATAAATTACATAAATTTACTTTAGTTCTGCAAACTGTATTTCTTGCACCACATGCTATGGTGCAATCACATGAAATAATTCAATAAATAATCAAAAGGAAAGGTAGGCTTTTGTCCTGCAGTGGGACAACAGAGCTCAGATTTATTTAATTAAATAATCAAAATTGTTTGCCAAAATTGGTAAGTAGATAATTACAGTATTCCCACCCCAATTATCATTAGGATTGATAAATGATTTTATTTTTGTAAATAGGTTTGCACAAACACTTTAACACGTCAATCATATATTTTTTTAAACTAGATGAGGTCGGCGTTTCCTGTCTGACTACTCTGAGAAGAAAGGCCGAAACAAACTCAGAGGACAGCCTCTTATAAAGTCCAGACATAATCTTGGTCAGGTTATATGAGGACCATGTAGATCAATCTGAGATGATCTTTTGAGGAAAGAACCACACAGATTGAGAGGACCTGTCCAGTCAGTGCACGCATTTGTCAGAAATTGTGCAGCTCAACTCAAGACTTAAGCTGGAGCTCAACAATTTACTTAGCTTTAAGTTGTATTTTGTTTCTGCTGTTATTTGTACATTAAGTTGTATTGTGTAACATCACATAATAGGAAATTCTTTGTATTTACTAGGGATGCCGCGATACGCCTTTTTGCCGATACGATACCGATACCGATACTCTTATAAAAATATCGGCGATACCGATACCGATACCGATACGCTTACTGAATTCAAAAAGGAAGGTAGATTAAATAAAACACAATTAACTCTTCGCACGTCGAGTGTACACCATGTGTACCGATAACAATAAAATTTCTATTGTGTCTGCTAATTGGACGCGCGACGAGTTAATCAATAGTTTTAGTAATCAAAATTAACATTTATAAGATTTTTATGGAATTATCAATTGTCGAAATTTCAAAGTGATTCCATATACCTACCTAGCACTTTTGTGTTTTGAAGTTGATATGACTACTATTTATTTTATTTGACTCAAACAACTAGTTATAAATGACATACAATACACAAACAATTACGATATGTAATTCTTAATCTTATTTGCATGGAAAAATACTACGCGCAACAACATTCAACCTAACGAAATGGGATAGATGTGCGAGTGCGAGGCCAAAACGGGCGGGCGAAACAAAACACTGAATAAAGCGCGGGGTTTCCCCGAGCAAACTTAGTTCGTGTTCGTGCCTCGTTTGCAACGAAATAGACGGGACAACACGCGCGTTTACATTACATTTTTAAAGCGCGAAATTTGAAAAGTATCGTTGAATCGGCCATAAAAATATCGCCGATACCGATATATCGGCAAACCTGAAGTATCGCCGATATATCGGTATCGGTATCGGATGCATCCCTAGTATTTACTTTCAGTGAGTTATGAAACATTTAATTTTGCTATTGTAGCTGTAAAATTTATATTCATCACTACTACTCTTGTAATTAAGTAGTAGTAGTTTCATTTAGCAATGAAATTATGTTTAGATAGATAGATTCATTTATTTCTGAGCATGATGGTACATAAAGATCTTAATATTAAACAGTTTCACATACACTACCGTCGCCGGTGTAGAAATATTACAAAGTCAAAGTGCCCAAGTTCTATCAGTTCTATGCCACAACAATATTACGTCTAGTTTGTCATGGAAACTCTAAGCAGAAGTGAGAAAAAAAGAGTTTAGTTACTTATGTATTTCACAACAATTTACAATGACAGAAAATTATTATAAGTGATGTTAGAAAAAAGAGGCTGGAATTTCCGATGGTAGTAAAGTAATTACCTAAGTATCGTAATTTAAAAAACCTTTTCGTATCGGCTTACAAGGTCGAATGATAGGTGACACCGGCTACTCGGTGTCCGCCTGAGTAACAGTTTAATTATTTCGTAATGTTAGTTATATTAAAAAATACTGATAACAAGACTAGACCTACGGACAATAAGCTGAAAAATCTTCCTATTTTAAAGAAAAACTCACCTTTACATTAAAACAGCTGTTTGAAGTCTACTGAACACGAAAGAAATATTGCACACCATTTTTCACGTTAAATATAAAAGTAAATCACAGATTAACATAGGTAGCAGAGAAGTATTATAGCATATATTAGTTTAATTGAAAATGGCGTAGCTAAAATCCTGGTAAATTAGCTTTTTGCGATATTCGAAACTATTCATAGATTTCCTATTGACTGACAATTGACAATTCCTATTTTCCAAGGCCGCATTCCGAATTAGCTATAATCGCTCACAGCGCTCACAGGCAGTCATTATCTCACATGCGTTCCGATTTAGATATTACGCTCCAGTGCTTTTTAATGTCAAAACGATATTATTTCAGTATTTCTTTGTTTATACACCACATTTATTCATCAGTTCTTCTTCTTTGGTTAGGTGGTCACTGTCAGTCAGAAGCATAATTTTGAAAATGCCACGTTAGTTTAATTTAAAGATTTTCCCTGCGTTCCGAGTTGGGAAATATGTAATCGATGTGAGCGTGCTTAAACCGATATGAGCGCGATAACGATGTCCCGTGAATCGTCATAGATGACGTCATGACATGCGCCATCTTGCAATAACGCCGACCATGCCTTTTAATAATATCACCGTGAGCGCTGTCCGTGTAGGTATCAGAGTGTATGTGTGTGTGGATGTGTCTGGATGTGTCAGTGTGTGTTTTGTTTTGAGTTGCATCATATCTTTAAATTAAACAAACGTGACATTTTCGAAATTGTGCTTCTGGCTGACAGTCGCCACCTAATCAAAGAAGAACTGAAGAAGAAATGTGGTGTCTATACAAAGAAATACTGTAATAATATTGTTTTTACATTGAGTAATTCAAACAATTCGGAACACTCGTGAACGCGCTCACAGTGCGTGAGCGCGTTCACGAGTGTTCCGAATTGTTGTCAGCTCTCAGCTGTCATAATCGTAATAAGTATCTAAATCGGAACGCATGTGAGATTATGTGAGCGCTGTCAGCGATTATAGCTAATTCGGAAAGCAGCCATGATGCAACTCAAAACAAAACACACATTGACACATCCTCACACACACACACACACTGTCATTTTTGACAGCTCTCACGGTGATATTATTTTATGGCTAGGTCTGTGTTATCGCAAGATGGCGCATATCATGACGTCATCTATGACGATTCACGGGACATCGTTATCGCGCTCACGCTAATTCGGTATGGGTTTAAGGACGCTCAAATCGATTACATCGATTACATTCCCAACTCGGAACGCACCCTACTTCACCGTTGTCAAAGCAAACGTCCGACCATGCATCACAGAGTACAATAATATTTGCATCACAGACACTGATCAAGTACGATGTTGTAGAGCCCAGTGATCACAGAGTGTGTTCAACTTGTCCGTCAACTGCCTGCGTTAAATTAGGGTGGCGCCCCACCCCACAGTAGCAACTTTCAGTAATTATTGTGTACTCTGTGGTAGCAAAAGGGTTTCACACACTGACCTCTATCATACAAGTACGCTGAACCAACTATACTCTACGAAATTACAGTGGTTTTTTGTGCCGCTTCAAAGCGCTCCGCTCGAGGTGCTCAGGAACTAAAATTGGCACGTTCTTTCAAATGGACGTTGAGTTGTTTGGTTCGTCTCTGATGATTTACGTCTAAATCGTAGAATACGACTTTGTGTATTTTGGGTTTTACTACGTGATATTTAGAACATTTTATTATGAAAGCAGGCGCATTTTGTAAAACTCGCTATCATCATACAATCTGAAATTAAGTATTTAATTAAAGTAAAAATGCTAAAGTATAGGTACAGTAATTGTAGATGGCAAGTTTTATTTCGATGTTAGGTGTTTAGTTTGGAAACAAGTAAGTACACCATATAATTATTAATCTTTTGAAATTTTAGTTAGTAACTAGTATTTGCTAATTTGTTTTAGCTAATCAAAGTGGAGAAATTTCTGGCGACAGTAAATTTCTATTTGAAAGACGTAAATTTAAAATTATTCACTGTCTGAAGAAAATTATCGACACATTATCGACATGGAACATTTACAACCCTATTAATATTTATCTTTTGCTTTAAAATACGCGCATTGACGTGGAGTTGCGGACACCAGCCCGTATTACCTATTACCTACTTACTAGGTACTTCTTTCTTATATTTTACCTTTTTAATTAAAAACTAGAGTTCGCACTATTCTGCCTGTCACAAACTCTTGCAGTAAAAAACACACTCAGTGCGTGTATCGTGAATGAACGGGAGCGTCTGTCAGTCATTCTGTCTATGTGATCTGTATTTGTCACTGCCTGACACTGGCAGGCACTGACAAAAATAGTGTCACAGTCCACAGACATAGACAGATTTCACTGTAAAAAAACGACAGACAGTCACAGAAATCCAAACTCTGACTGAACGTAATTTTCATTTTCAGTGATTGTTACGTAAAAATTAAGATGTTTCAGGTGATTAGCCGTGCAGCGAGTTTGTCTAAAACTCCGCTGTCTAGGTGAGTGTATTAACAGAACAATCCCTTTAGAGTTTAAATTCCTTAATACATGCCAATAGAACGTAGGTCATGCCAAATCCAATGATAGGAAGAAATTGTTTTTTGGTTTTTTAGATCCTTGCCTGCATTCTCAACAACATCTCGCCTCAATCAACGCGATCAACGCGATCAACTTGGTCGACATGAGGCGCCAATGATCGACAATGATGTTGCTGTAGCATCGCCCGACGAAAAACAACAAAGAACTATTTTGGAGTCAACTATAAGGGTTCCTGTCAAGGTAAGATTGGTTTCGGTCTCAGGTAGTCTTCTCCTGAGGCACACAACTGCTTTTATACTGCCTACCTGCTGGTTAGACCTGGGAAATAATAATAGCAGGATTGCATATTTATTACTTATTAAATGTAGAAAGAATATTAAGCTTAAAGATAAACTATTATTCAGGAAATTTTGTCAACTAAAAACCTGTGGTGCTTCCAACACAGGACTTACTGTGATGCCTGAATTTTAAATATTGTATTAGTGAAGGTTGGTTCTTTACCATCACACATAGGTACTTAAAATTTGATTTGTGGGGAATGTAGGTTTTTAATATAAAGTAATAATATTATAAAGATTAAAAATATGATTTTTTGTATGTTTGTTACGCTTTCAAGCTAAAACCTGGATTAGGACATAGGAAACGTTTTATCCCGATATTCCCATGGGATCTAGACTTATACGGGTGAAACCGCAGGGCATAGCAAAACTGCCCTTGACTCGGTTTCAGAGGGCTTTAAATACTATTAAAACCCTTTGAAACAGTGGCGTGGCTAGGGGTCAAAATTAGGGCAAGCCCACAGATTTTCAACGTATAAAAAAAACACCCAACTGAGGGATTGGCTGATTTTCAGTTATTAATGTTTGTGTTCGAGTTCATTGATTGATATTTTTTTAATATATTCATTTATTGATAGGTTTAAGTAAGTTTGTTGTTGTGAATTATGATTTTATTAGGGCAAGCCGGGCTTTTTGGCTTCTATGAAGGTACCGCCCCTGCTTTGAAACTGAGTCAAGGGCAGTTTTAACAACTAGAAATAGAATAGATTAACATTTACATTATTTTAATTAAAAATATTTGCACAATGTTTTCCAGGTGGACCTCACCCCTGTGACCGGTGTGCCGGAGGAACATGTTGGAAGTCGTCGTGTGCGCATCTACCAGCCTCCCAAGAATGCCATGCAGAGTGGCACCAACAATATCCATCATTGGGAGATGGAGTTTGATAACCGCCAACGTTGGGAGAACCCCTTGATGGGCTGGACATCCACTGGAGACCCACTATCCAACATGAAAGTGGCATTCAGAAATCCCGAGGAGGCTATTGAACACTGCGAGAAGAATGGATGGTGCTGGTATCTAGATGTACCTAAGATTGAGAAACCAGTTAGGCCTAAGAGTTACGGACTTAACTTCTCATGGAACCGTCGCACCAGGGTGTCTACGAAGTAAAGATGTTAGTACAATTTGATATTCTGATAATTTGTTAGTCATGTTTATTTAATATACTTATTAAAATCCTATTCATGTTTCATTTTAATTTAGAAATAGAAGAGTTAAATGTTTGTTTATTATTGAGCCTAAATAAATAGTTGCTGTTAAATATATCTTGCTTTATTTTGTTGAGGTTTTTGTCTACAAACTGTACTATTAATATTTTCCCATAATCACTCAGTTTCTTTTAGCTGCTTTTGAAGGTGTAATAATAAATTGGGAAAACTGATTCTGGATTACTTAATCACATATGTCCCTAATATCATTTTGTAGTTAAAACACTTCACTAATTTCTTTGTTGATGTTTTAAAATCATTTTTTGATCTGCCAGTTATTTCGATTAGCCAACTATTGCCCGCTTTCCCTAACACCTAGGCGACACTCAATAAAAACGCGCTGTTGAATTTTGAACACTGGGCTCAGCGCCGAAAGTTAAAAATCTTACAGCGCGCTTTAATTTAGTAATTTCATTTAGGTTTCGCCTAGTGTTAGTGGAAACGGCCATTAATCTGAATAATTGTTGATAAACCTTTTGAAATATTTTAAAACTTCAAAGCATTGTGTCTTATGTATAAACATAACACGACAAGACACGAACAACAAGACAACAAGACTTGCTTACTTAAGAAAGGTATGTATTTAATAAAAATGCAACATTTCTATATTTTCATTTAATCATAGTTTTCAACATGGTTAATTTATATTTTGTACCTCGGAAGAAAATCATATTTCGCAGGTCTCATTTAAAGTTTTTATTTACATATCATACAATTTAAACATATGTTACACAAACACATGCTTTAAACATTGCAATTTCACTAACTACAATAGTTTTACATGTACATCGTACATAATTATAAATTATAGTTAAAAGTAACCACTAACAACCTCTCAAGATTATAACTATAGATAAAATTATGAAAAATTATTGCATCATCTTCCATTATGTACATAGTAATGAACAATATTGAGAAATATTATCTATTCTATTAGAACAATTTTATCATGCTTCCTCCATTTATAGATCAAATGTTTAATAGTGAGTGTGGGTTGTTGAGATATCAAAGGGTTCAAAGCAAATGGTGTAAAAATTGTTATAAAGCGAGGTGGTACAAATACTAGTTAGTATGTTACAGGATGTCAGCGTCTAAAATTCTAGCATAATTTGAAACAGGCCTCGAAAATTCTAAGTAAAAATAAATTCTAAATTCAAAAGTTGGTCAAGAATAGAATAATTATTAGTAAATTGAGATATTTTTTCAAACGAAATGAAGTTTTGGTCCTTGCTAAATTGGAAAATATTTGGGGGTTTTAAAATTTACCTGCTCAAGTATACTCCTAGAGAAATTTTAAAATTTTCTTTTTATACTTTCCTTTTAGAAAAAAATCTAATTCTAAAGTTATTATGAACTATTTAAAATCAATGCATCAACTTTTTATTGGATGCTTTACAATCTTCCTAAGTAAATTCTCGTTATACGTGTAACATCGGTTCCAAAAGTGATCCGGTTAAAGGCGCTAATTGATTCGCCAACAAATAAAATGTGATCACTTTTCGGGCCGATTGTACAGACGCCAGCACATCAAGCTACTACAATCTGTCAAATTTCTTTAATGATTTTCAACTTCATCACTAAAGCATAAGGTTCAAAGTTGATTGGGAAAATTTGACAGTTTCGGGTAGCTTGATGTGCTGGCGTCTGTACATAAATGCAGCTAAAATATAATTCGAAAGCACTTGGTGCGACTATATTAGCAACTCGTTACAACTATTAGCAGCTAATTTTACAACTATAAAACAATTAACAAAAGGAACATGTGGACGGGCTAAATATTAACAAATTATACACGTTCGCTTAAAGACAATTAATTCATGTACTTATAAAATTAAATAACTTTTGAAATAATGGGTACTTAATCATATTTTACGTTGTAGGCACTAAGTTCATGCTTCAATAAAATAAAATAATGTAGGGAAATAGCCGATGAATAGACAAAAATTGTGAACAAATTTATACGGCCTTTTACAAATAAGTAGATACTAATGTAACGACAAAACTAACTACATGTTTCAATATCTATTGAGATTTGTGCGAATATTTGCCCATTTTTGTACAATATCTGTATGTCTTCAGCTTGCCTTGTTTGTGCGAGAAAGGAATCTTTTGTTACTAAATGTATTTTTTTTAGGTATTAAGTAGAATGATATTCTGCAGTAATGATTTATACCAGGAATAGCATTTTCTACTTAAATTATGGCGAGTTAAGTCAGATCGTGCATAAGCCCGCGAGATTCAAATTTTCATATAGTTTTTTGCAATTTGCATCTCCGTAACAGGTTTTATATTGATTAAAAAGTGATTCGCGACCGTGACAAATATTAAAATCATCCACACAACAAAATATCACATTGCTCTAGAATCTTAGAGAGTTGTATTGATGATTGTAATGATTATAAGTCTGTAACATTATGTGTACCTAATTGCAAAAAACTTTGTATTTCGTGGGTTACCTAAGCGCATCCCCCATAAACTCCACCTCTGGTTACCAACTTAGATAAAAAGGTATACTATACATTTGCTACTAAGTATACTAAAGTCGTTGCAAATCAGGAGTGCGATTCATAAGACTTTTATGAACATTAACATAAGGTTCAAATTACAATGCGGTCTGGAAATGCGACTACTATACCATTTCAGTACTCCACTATTCAATAAGGATAAAATCGATAGGTCAGTTCTAAATGGCTTATGATAATATTTACCTACTTCAAACTTGTAGAATAAATAAAATTCTGAGTTATTATAATAATGATCATTTTGTGTTTTATGTCAGAATTTTTACCATAAAAATTCGACCCACTTATCTAGTACCTACCTATTATGTCAAAAAGATTAAAGCTCTATCGAGATCATATTGACTGATAGGTAGTTAAGAATACAATTAATTTTTGTCGTAGAAAAAAACTACATAATAAAACAAAAAAAAAAACTACGTCTAGTTAGCTGCTTCATGAATCATGATATTAAATAAATTACTTAGAAACTGATTATTTAAAAATCTCGAGTAGTAACAATTTCTAATCTAGCCGAGTCATATCTACCTACTGTAGAATTTTGGAATATACAGAGTGTGTATTGCAGGTCGAGACAAAGTTAAGGGTCGACTCTACAAAGTTATGTACTTTGGTAGATATTCTTAATTACTTTTCATGTGGTGGTGTAAGTTTTCAATCAAATTAACAAATAGCTTACATAGTTGGAAACATCCCCCCTGTATACTACATTATTACTTAAAATTTATTTTAAGGATGATGGTTATTGTTTACTAAAAGTCTTGACGTTGCCACGCCTTTTCCACAACCTGAGTGTACGTAATTCTGCCTGGATATTAGTTATATCACTTAAGTATTTAATATTTCAGGTTTTAAGAGAGAAATATACCATTGATTTCATATAAATGAGGAAATAGGGGTTATAATTACATTAAACATATCAAGCACACTTTTCCCTAAATAATATGGCAACATACTTAAACTTAATACATAACAACATGCCCTCCATTTTAATGCTCATATAATTAGAACAAATACTTAATTTCTAATAATCTTCAACAATAATAATGGCATTTGATCTGGAAACATTTATTTAGAAGCCTGAACTCGGTGAGGCGATTAATCGATAATAATCGAGTTATTTTTAAGTATGGCTGCACACCAAACAAGCATGAGGTATCTAATACCTAGTGTACCCACGTGGTTCCTATTTTGTGCCTACATAAAAATTTAAAACGACTGAAGATTTATCAAAATGTTCAATACGATTCGTGAACATTTTCCGGTTCAATTTTTAAATGGATATGTGCGAGGCTTTCGACCATGTCGATCATATTACAATACATGAAATTTTACATGTGTGGTGCTCAGAATAAACTTATTAATATTAGAAAATAAAAAAAATTCAATTGAAAAATTAAATTAAAATATGAACCGCAGTAATACCTACCAACTTATTTATAACTATGAACACTACGGAGTTCCCCAGGGTAATATTTTAGGCCCGTTGTTATTCCAACAGTTTTGTTTATCACCCCATGATAATATGGTTGTGATGTGTATTTGTGTTACGAAAAGAACGGAAACTATAATTGAGAGTGAAAACATAACTCGTTTAATCAGATTTATAACACAAATAAAGAAAATTTATATTATAAGTATGATTATCTGGCGTGCAGCTTGCTTTAATGAGTTTCTTATTAATTCTATCGACACGGTGACATCAGTCATTCTCATATAATTACAATACTATTTACAACAACACATTGATTTACATCCAACTTGACACTGGCCTTCCGTATCTACTTAAATAAATATTAAATTCCATAAAAAACTGCTGTCCTACCGAATTTTGGATCGTAGAAGAAGGATAGAAGAGGTTTCTATTCATTTCTGCTAATATTAGTAGCGACCAATTGCTATTATGTAGTTTTAGAAAAATCGATATCTATAAACTATGTATTAGTCAAAAGAAGATAAAGTTTTAGGATGATAAGTAAATATATATATATATATTAAGGACTTATAAATATCTCAAATCTTCTATGAACTTCAAGTGTAGCAACTGATTTCTACTCTTTATGCTAAAAACCATTACCATAACGATTTTTCTGGATTATGGTAATGCTATAGAAATTAGGCACATTTAGGTGGCAATTTCTTATTCTTGATATTACAAGATAGGTACGAATCTTCAAAAAGCTATAAAACTACATATTCAAGTTTTCTACGATCCAAAAAAACGGATTTAGCAACATTAATCTATCGAAGCGTCTACAAACTAATGTTACCTAACAGCGTGTAATGCAACTTGCGTGGCGCGTTTCATCGCAGTTCAGTATCGTAAAGTACTAATGAAAACGTTATTGTAACGACTCTGGAAGTTTCCGGTTATTACTGTATTTAACTATCTATTATTATCAATTGTTGAGATAAATGGGCGCATTTCAAGTTCTACCAGTAAATAACAAAATTAATTCTCTCGTGTTCTAACGTTTACTGGTAGATGTAGAGAATCAGAGTCATCTATCTCAAGTTATCCACCATAATGACAACCGCGAACGGAGCTAGTTAAATTTATAAATCACAATTATTCGCCGGAACACTGCCGGTTAGAGAGTCAATGGGGATCGTTCGGTTCTGGAACGTCCGTGTGTGGAGCTCGGGGCTCGAGCTCGGGTGTCGGAGATCAGCTAGGGCGCTCGTCGGACTCGCGGTGCACGAGCACTCGCACCAGCGTTGGGGGCGGCGGGGGCGGCGCGGAGGGCGCGGGCGGCGGCGCGGGCGCGGCGTCGGGTGACGCCTCCGTCACCAGGATGCTCACCTCGCTGTTGGCGTGTGGTGACGGAGTGCGCGCTCGTGCCGGCGGTGTCACGCGCCGCATCGAGCTGCGGCGCGAGCTGCTCAGTCGAAGGGAACCTGCGACACGTCACACACAACACCTTAACACACCATTACCGAAATATTTTGGTAGTCCTAGCATTTGATTTAAGTGTCTTCGTTAAGGTGCATCAATTGAGGTGATAAAGCCATCTAAATATGTTATCTCTCTTTCCTCTTGAAGTTCTTTTATTATTGTTGGCCATAATTCTGTGATTTAATAATTTATTACCGCCGTCTATCGTCGTCTGTCGTCCATGTCAATCTGAAGAACGTGACGGGCTAAACGGTTTGTTCTCCAGTAGAAGTAGCTCGGTAATAGTGAAGGTAGCAGCTACTCCAGCTAGTGTTAATTTTGTGTTTTCTATTGTGTTAATCTGTGCGATCGAAGGGTTAATACCGTTGCCATATAAAGGCGTTCACGAATAGATTTGGCTGAATAGATAAAGTATAGAATTGTACTTACGGACTCCTGAGTT
Organism: Luperina nickerlii; assembly: GCA_963855955.1. Lineage (NCBI taxonomy): Eukaryota > Metazoa > Arthropoda > Insecta > Lepidoptera > Noctuidae > Luperina > Luperina nickerlii. Next base: position 15,074,276 of record OY979679.1, on the reverse strand, counting down.
GCGTAAAAAGTGAACGAAAGACTGTAAAGGGGAACAAACTACTCAGACTTACACACTACATTATCATGCAGACATTCACTGACAAAGATATAGCTACAGAAGCGAGATTCTCTGGGGTACTATCACTAAATCATGCATAAGCTGTCAATATCCAGGTTACTTTGAAACTTTGTTCTTAGGTAAGCTTGTTAGGCACGCCATCTAAAAACTGAGAAATATTGGTGAAATATAAACTCATTTGAAATAGATTTAAGTGTATGGTATGGAATTTAATGCCAATCACTGCTAAAATTTTGAATCAAATGAATTTAGGTAGCTAAGAAGTTTAATACCGAGTGGTTGGTTCTGGCTCCTCTTGGCAAGACAAATGTTTCCAATTAGACAGGCACAAGACATTCAAACGAAAGCAAACATTCAAGAATGACTAAATATTGATTTTAGGATTACTTTCCGAGTCCATTTACTACAGGATTAAAGAAAAAAATTTAAAGACTGGTGACTAACCACTCAGTGCTAGGCAAGTCTAAGGTGAGCAGCGCGTTGCGTCAAAAAACGTTTTGCATTATCCGTATCTTTTACGAGTATGGTTGACCTCGTAATTGCTTTACAAACCTTCCACTACCTTCCACCTTCACTATAATAAAATGTACTCTGTGCACCTTCCCAAGTAATTATTGACACTATTGTGGTTGAAACTATATATTTAACTGTCACATTGGTCTTAAATACGCAATGACGTTTTAAGACGTGCAAGTGACATTCAACCTTAAGGCAATTACGAGGTCGACTGTTCTTTCAAACATTGTTTTTAAAGCAATGCAACGCGTAGCCCATCCAGACCGAAGAGCAATCAAAATGCATCTATCTCTAAACCTACTGAGGAAGAGACACGGAAAGCAAAACATTACATATGAACCTGCTCGTTTCGGGCCGGTCTCCTCGTCCATGGCGTCCTGATGCCGCAGGAAGATCGGCAGCCCGTAGGCCGACCGCCTTCGCGGCGGGGCCGACTCGGAACCATACGGCTGTTCCACGATAAATGTTACTAGCTTTAAAAATGGAGAGGATAGGAGCCGGAGACCGACATTAGCAACATCGGTTATGAACGGTATGGTATGGGTTTTATTACTTAAAGCACTACAATAAAAGTCATAAAGAGAAGAAGCTAAGATCCTCCAGTAGAAATCTCTCGTCCTGTATTTTAGCAAAAACTTAAATTTTACTACCGTACTGTAAATATGTAAATTAGTTACCTATGCCTAAAGAGATAAAACAAAGTTAACTTGACTACTTAAATTACCAACTACTCCGGCGGTTTCTTATTAGGAAACAACCTACTTAATAACAGTCCTAACTAAACTATCATTAATATTCGTCTTAGCTGCTGTTTAGGCGTAAACTAATAGTGTAAGTTCTACCTTCCAAATCTACCCCTGTACACTACTCTACTGATGCTGGAGCACCGGGGCAGAGTTATATTGAATTGACGCATTTCGTCATTTTTTTTCCCAACTAGGTACCTCCGTACATGGGAGTCCCAGACAGATGGGACTAATACCCGTTTTCACTAATATAGGTGACAACAAAATGAATGATTAAGGCGAAAGCGCCAGGGTAGCCCGCGAAATTCAATATTTTTTAGTTTTTTTTTGCAATTTGCTGGTCAGTATTAAGTTGTATGTTGATTAATATATGATTCGCGGCCGTAACAAATATGTATTTACAGAATTATAATCATTAAAGTCATCAACATAACTCTCTAAGACAACGTAACTCCAAAGAATAACTGTTCAATGAAATCGTCATTCTTCGGAGTTACGTGGTCTTAGAGAGTTGTTTTGATGACTTTAATGATTATAATTCTGTAAATAAATATTTTTTTATGGCCGCGAATCATATTTTGATCGACGTACAACTTAATACTGACCAGCAAATTGCAAAAAACGTAAGAAAATTTGAATTTCGCGGGCTACCTTAATGCTTCCCCCTTAAATACAAACGTGTATTCATTCATTTGTGTGTCGTTGTTAGTGTAACGGGCATATGTCACTCTATCGGAAGTACTGTAGGTGGTCGTTACCTGCTCCCCCGGTGCGGCCCCCGGCAGCAGCAACAGCGGCAGGTTCAACCACGCTCCGCCCAGCTCGCTGATGTCGGACGCGTCGGACGCGCGTGACGATTTGCGACTTGACGCGTGCGAGCCGCGCCGCACGTGCAGCAGCGCACTCAGCCGACCCCCCCAGCCCCCGCCGGGGGACCACTTCGTGCTTTCTTCTTCTTGAGAGGGGCTGCGGTTCTTACGCCTGGAATCATGGTGAGTTATTTTTATTACCATGCTGAGACTTAAAATGTTCCTAAATGAGATTTAACGATATACAATTGAACATTAGACTGATTCTTTGTGGTTCGCTGAAAATAGTTGCGCAGAATCCGAGTAATAATATTTGAGCACTTATACAAAGAAGCAGTCGCCAATTTGTTATTTTTCATCACGTAATCCTAAACACGGAAGTATTTACGTACCCACAGGATTTTGCTTTTTGGGATGTATAATGATGCCATAGAAAAGACTGAGAGGGATTCAGATATAAACATGCATTTAAAAATACCTGGTGGGGGTTTCCAAAACGAAAGATTGCATTATTTCTTACTTGACATAATCTCTCCACGCCCGCTGCACGGTACGGGCCGCCTTATCCTCCCTCTTCCATATCCTAGTCGAGGACACGATCTCCAGCTCTTTCCTCGTAGGGAACTGCTTCTTGAACTTGATATCCATCTGCTCTTGAAGCTGTCTGAACGTGTCCGTCTCTTCCACATGCCCCAACACATGTTTGACCAGGGCATGGAGTATGTCTAAACAATGAATCTTGTTGCCTTTCGCGATTGGTAGATTAAAACTGACTAAAGCCACTGTATTGGGTTTGGAGATGCCTAGCGGAGGGTCTAAAGAAGCTATGAAGTCTGACAGTTGAGCGAAACTTATAAATTGTGTTGCGTGGGGGTCGTATCTGAAAGAAGAATATTTGTAGATTAGTTTCTTCAAAGATGATGGATATAGGTAATACGGGCTGGTGTCCGCAACTCCACGTCAATGCGCGTATTTTGCGTACGGGTGGGAAAATCGATCATTCGATCCACCCCAGCTCCTCTGATGGATATAACTAGCATAGTTTTAAAAGGGCCAGGCTGTATTGGAACAAATATATAGGATGAATATCGATTGGTTGAGCATAAAATAGCCGTTCTAACTATTAACTAGGTCGGTACGTACGGTTATACTGTACGTGTTAAAGATATGAGTTTCATTAGTGAACAAGAAACACAATTGCTAAATACCGTTCCCACAAATGATGAGGGTAATTACCAAGCAATAATTGTTTTGAGTAACTTTTAATGTGTTCGCTGAAGCTGAAGCCGGGGATCGAGATAAATGGCAGGATTTACGAGCTTTCCTTTACGTCGTCATTTGTGTTTAAAGTGTTCATTCTGAAATGTCGTAATTGTAAATAGCTCTAATAACTATAAGTGGTACCTATTATATTGGTTACAGACTCTTTCAATATTGGAAGTGCTGGGTCAAGTTTTAATCTTTTGTGCTCATAATAATAATTAGGTGCGCACCTACTGAAATATTTTATTTATGCCCATCTGAAAATACCTATATAATGTTAAAAGAAAATTCATTTAGCGTTAGCGGTTGATAACTAATGTTTGGTCGTAATGCAGATTTACTTACTTCGACCACCGTATATAGAACATCTCGAGATCATCTTCAACGATGCCAATCTCTTCTTCCTGATGCGCCTGATTGAAGTTCTCGAGAATTATGGCTATGTACATGTTAATGACGATCATGTAGCTGATGATTATAAACGACGTAAAGTACGTGATGGCCAGCAGAGGGCTCCCGCAGTTGCCGTTCTGACCAGGATTCTCCCCTAATTCGCATTCAGGAGGCTGGATCATGAGGGACTCTAGCACGTCGTTCCAACCCGCTGATGTCATTAAACTGGAAATTGGAGAGAATTGATCATTTTATAATAAGGTCAAAAGAATAAAAGTATGGGTTTTAAACACGGATATCTATGGTTGTAAAATATGAATCTACTAATCAATCTTAATATATAATTTGATGATATGAATCTAGAAACTGACCGAAAAAGCAATTGCATGCTTCTCCCAAAGGTCTGAAAGTTGACGATGTCGTTGAGCGCGCCCTGCTCCTTAACATGGCCGAACACGGACATGCCGATGATGGCGTAGATAAACGTGATGAGGGCCAGCAACGCGCCGATATTGAACAGCGCGGGCAGCGACACCACTAGCGCGAACAGCAGTTTTCTAATGCCCTTAGCGGCCTGGAAAAAGAATAATGTTACGAGCTTGGGGTTCGTGACAATAAAAACTGCCGATTTATTAACCAAAAAAATGACACTTTACTCACCAACACTAATTACAATTCAAACACACTAATTAAGAACACAATTGCACTTACTGATCACTCTTAAGTCGCACTTGAATATCGCTTCGATGTTATCGCTCTTATCGCTTAATCGAAACTATGTGTCTCGCGGCTCGCGCCCGCCTTATATAGTCCCACAGAGCCACTCGATAAACATCTAGTATGTTCGAGTACATAGCGGTCCCGACCGACTCGACGTCGATAGTTCTCGGAACTACTAGTACCTACAGGAAGGGTCAATGTCCTAGTACCAAGGCCAAGGTACTAGTTCTGCTACCCGATACAAGATGGCGCTAGTGGTAACTAATGGCGATACATGGCGATGTATCAAGCATTATTTTTGGCGCGCAACACTGCCCCCTCCTAAGACATGCTCGTCCCGAGCATTATTGGCTCCATAATAACGCGCCAGTCGATCCACATGGACGATCTTAGGAGTACCTCTTGCACCTTTCTGTATCCGGTAGGTTACATCATTGATCTTTGTCACAATCCGGTACGGTCCGTCCCATTTAGCTTGAAGCTTAGGAGATTTCCCTTTGCTGCGGACTGGATTGTGCAACCACACTAGTGAACCTTCGTCGAACCCTTTATTATTCATTTTGCGGTCATAACGGGTTTTCATCCTTTCAGACATTTGCTGGCCCGATTGTCGGACGTGCTCATAAATGTCATTCATCTTGTTCCGCAAATCATTTGCATAATCAGTTACACTGCGTGGGGCATCAGGTGGTATTCCGGTGATCAGGTCTGCAGGCAGCCGTAGTTCTCTTCCGAAGTTTGCGAAAGCTGGCGTCACCGATGTACTTTCGTGGACAGCGCTTCGATATGACAACAAAAACGGTTGTATGTGCTTGTCCCAATCTCGTTGCCGATTTTCCACAACTTTTGCTAGATACCTCTCCAGTGTCTGGTTAAATCGTTCCACCATTCCATCCGATTGTGGGTGGTAAGAAGTCGTTCTTGTTTTATGAGTACCCATAACTCGACAAGTTTCCTGGAATATTTGTGACTCAAAATTCCTTCCTTGATCACTGTGAATCTCCAAAGGTACTCCAAAACGACAGAAGACTTCATGAACTAATTTATCCGCAACTGTCGAAGCTTCTTGATTTGGAATGGCGAAGACTTCCGGCCACTTAGTGAAATAATCCATCACAACCATGAAATACTTGTTACCACTTTCACTTTCCGGAAACGGCCCCGCAACGTCAAGGGCTATCCTCTCCCATGGTGCACCAACATTGTACAATTTCAATGCACCCCTACTACGAGTCTGGGATCCCTTTACAGCTGCACAACTTGTACATTTGCGACACCAATCCTCGACATCGTCCCGACAGTGGACCCAGTAAAACCGTTCTCGTATCTTCAGTAGAGTCCGTTTTACTCCCAGATGACCTCCTGAACAACCATTATGGTACAGCTGTAGAACATCCGGTACTTGAGCTTTAGGGACAACCATTTGCAAATGACAGCTGTCTCCCCGAGCATTTTCCCATTTACGGCACAGGACTCCATTCTGAACCACCAAGCTGTCCCATTGGGCCCAATAGCTTTTTGTGACCGAACTCATCGCTGAGACGTCACTCCACCTGGGCTTAGGAGCTCTGGCCTTCATCCACTCCAGAATCGGCTTAATGTCCGAATCTTCCTGCTGTGCACGTTGTAGGCTTTCCTTCCACTCGTTGTTGAGGTCTGTCTTGAGCATCCTCACAGGTACCACTTCCTTACTCTCTTGTCTAGTACAATGCTTGCAGTCTTCAGGACAAGGTCTTCTTGACAATGCATCTGCATTGCCATGAGATTTTCCGCTGCGATGTTCGACCACGAAGTCGTATTCCTGCAGTAGTTCAATCCATTTCGCAACTTGACCTTCTGGATTTTTGAACTGCAATAGCCATTTCAGTGCAGCATGGTCAGTACGTAAGTGGAATTTCCGACCTAGAAGATATTTGCTAAAATACTGCAATGACTTTACCACCGCAAGCAGTTCCCGTCTCGTAACACAATAGTTCCTTTCCGGTTTTGACAACGACTTGCTGAAGTACGCTATCACAACCTCATGATCACCATTCCGTTGGGACAACACACCGCCAAGTCCTATGTCACTTGCGTCTGTGTCAACTATAAATTCCTTGCCCGCATCAGGGTAACCCAAAATAGGTGTTTTGCACAGACGGTCCTTTAGCTCCTGGAATGCGATGTCGCAACTATTATCCCAGCAGAAATGTCGCTTCTCCTCGGTGAGCTTATGCAGGGGTTTGGCTATATCTGCAAAGTTCTTGACAAATCGGCGATAATAGGAGCACAAACCCAAAAATGCTCTGACCTGCGTCTTGTCTTTTGGAACTGGCCAATCCTTGACAGCTGCAATTTTCTCTGGATCCGTGCGGATACCTTCTTCAGACACGACATATCCCAAAAAGCTAACTTGTCGTTTGAATAGTGAACACTTCTTCGGGCTTAACTTGAGGTTGGCACTCTGGATCTTCATGAGCACGCGTTCTAGGTTTTGAAGATGTTCTTCAAACGTGCGGCCTACGATGATGATGTCATCCAAGTAGACCAGGCAGGCGTCGCCAATTAGCCCGGTAAGTACAAGTTCCATCAACCTTTCAAACGTTGCCGGAGCATTGCACAATCCAAACGGCATAACTTTAAATTGCCACAGACCCTTTCCTGTTGAGAATGCAGTTTTCTCTTTGTCCTTGGGATCGATTTCAACTTGCCAGTAGCCGCTTTTCAGGTCCAGCGTGCTAAACCACTTTACGCCAGTAAGCATGTCCAGCGTGTCATCAATTCTTGGCAAAGGATAGCTGTCCTTCTTCGTAACGTCGTTCAGACGACGATAGTCAACACAAAACCGCATGCTGCCATCCTTCTTTCGTACCAGCACTACGGGTGAACACCATGGACTAGATGAAGGTTCAATAACACCATCCTTCATCATTCCCTCTATCATGGTTTCCACTTCCTTTTCACGTGCTACCGGCAATCTCCTTGGCCGCTGACGGATAGGCAATTCTTCTCCTGTATTTATTTTGTGTTGAACTAAGCCAGTCCTCCCGATGTCAGCATCGTTTGCCGAGAAAACATTGGCGTACTTGATTAACATCTTCTTTGCCTTGACCATTTCATTTTGGGACAGAGCGCTGCGGCAGTCTTCTAAAAGTGTGGTCACTCTCGTTTGTGCATCCTTGCTGAGGGTCCCAGTCGATAGATATTGGCATCGACGCAACCAATCCACTTCCTCGCAAGTACCAAGTAGTGTGCCTTTTTCTATAATGTGTTCCTGATCACAAAGGTTCAGCACACGTACCCCTGAGATGTCGGTGGCTCTGACCAGAGTTCGTGCCACTTTCCATGGAAGGTCATTGTCTACCCTTTCCACGAGTACACAACGAGGAGTTCGCCCAGGATTCCGAGGAAGACTAACCGGCACAATCGTTTCCGATCTCGGCGGAAGAACAATCTTCTTAAGGCTGTACACATTTCCTGGTAACGCCCCTTCCACGAAAAGTTCCTCTTGTCCACATTTCAAAACACCTTGCTTGACGTCAATCTCGCAACAATTCTTCCTCATAAAGTCAAGGCCCAGGATGCAATCGTCCATTATATCAGCCACGATGACATTATGCAGGTAGATTCTGTTGCCTAGCTTCAACTCCATCTTCTTCTCTCCATGGACGGGTATGCGCTGACCGGTGGCTGTCACCAAATTAATATGTTCTCGGTTGTGTGCGGAGTCCCCAAGGAACCGACTTATAAGTTGGGAACTGACGACCGTACGAGAGGCTCCAGTATCTATGGTCAGCTTACACGGCGTTCCGTTGACCTCGCCCTTGATGATTAGGCTATTCCCATCATGGGTTTGTGTGATCGAAATCCTTGGGGCTCCTTGAACATCAGCCAGCACCCGCCCCGCAGTCCTGGCTATTACTCGTTTCCCTGCTGCTGGTGTTGGGCGGTGCTGTTAGCCGCACTGCCCTCTGGAGATCGGCCGTCTTCTCTTTCTGCAGTTCGCTTAGGGCAACTGGATCGAAGGTGGCCCCTTTCCCCACAGCCGTAGCACCTAGGGCTGTATCCTTTCTTGCGGTTGCGAACTGTAGCCGCTGCAACCTCCCTGACGCGATGGGAACGATGATCCTGCCGCACCGCTTCCACCTCCAGTGCATGGGCCAAGGCATCCTTCAGCGTTCCGTGGTGACCGAGCCTCACGGCAGCTCTAACTTCAAGGTCGCGAATGCCGTCGATGAATGCCTGCACCAGGTTCCCATCGATAAGCGCAGGTACGGACTGGTAAGCTTTGCGAACCAGCTTCTCCACTTCAAGGGCCCACTGCTGCAGGTTTTCGTTGCTGCGTTGCACGCGATCCTTGAGCTGCGCACGGAACACGTGTTCCAGGTGAGCGTCGCCATACCGAGCCTCCAATGCCTCAAGGAGCTGCTCGTAAGTCACTTCCTTACCGAGAGCTTCCAGGACAGTTAAGGCCTGGTCGCGCAAGCCCAGGGTGAGGGCAGTCATGGCCTGCCTTTTATTCCACCCGTTCGCCTTCATGACAGCCTCAAACTGGATTTTGTAGGCCGACCAGGAAGAAGTTCCGTCGAACGGTGGCACCTTGAATCCACGTAGCGAAGGTGTTATAGCTACGGGAGCTGCGATTCCATCACCCAGTTTAAGGTAATCCAGCGTTTTCTTCACGTCAGCCATCACGGTTTGCTTCACGTCAGCCATCACGGTTTCCTTCACGTCAGCCATCACGGTTTCCTTCACGTCAGCCATCACGTTGTCAACCCGATTATTCACTTGGTCGATTCGGGTTTCGGCTTCCGACAGACGGTTGTCATGTTGAGCAACCTTTTCCTTCACCTCCTTCATGTCTTTACCGAAGGTAGCGTGAAGGTCCTTTATAAGGAGCATCTGCTCTTCCTGGCGGCGCGCCTGCTCCTCCTTATCCCGCTGGAGCTGTTCCTCCAACCGACGAGCCTGTTCCTCCTGTCGGCGGGCCTGCTCCTCCTGTCGGTGGGCCTGCTCCTCCTTGTCCCGCTGGAGCTGTTCCTCCAACCGACGAGCCTGTTCCTCCTGTCGGCGGGCCTGCTCCTCCTGTCGGCGGGCCTGCTCCTCCTGTCGGCGGGCCTGCTCCTCCTTGTCCCGCTGGAGCTGTTCCTCCAACCGACGAGCCTGTTCCTCCTGTCGGCGGGCCTGCTCCTGCAGCATCATCATCAGAGCAGCAAAATCTGGTGCTGATGATGCCGGAGCAGCTGTGGACGGACCGGCCTCCGTGGTCGGTAGCTGGCCTTCCGACCCCTGTGGCATTGCTCCACCAAATCGCCTCTGATCTGTCTCTTGCTGGCGTTGACTCCGGGTACGGATACCCTCCATGTCGTCTTTGGGTAAAATCGGCATTTTAAACCTCGCTTCTGACACCAATTGTTACGAGCTTGGGGTTCGTGACAATAAAAACTGCCGATTTATTAACCAAAAAAATGACACTTTACTCACCAACACTAATTACAATTCAAACACACTAATTAAGAACACAATTGCACTTACTGATCACTCTTAAGTCGCACTTGAATATCGCTTCGATGTTATCGCTCTTATCGCTTAATCGAAACTATGTGTCTCGCGGCTCGCGCCCGCCTTATATAGTCCCACAGAGCCACTCGATAAACATCTAGTATGTTCGAGTACATAGCGGTCCCGACCGACTCGACGTCGATAGTTCTCGGAACTACTAGTACCTACAGGAAGGGTCAATGTCCTAGTACCAAGGCCAAGGTACTAGTTCTGCTACCCGATACAAGATGGCGCTAGTGGTAACTAATGGCGATACATGGCGATGTATCAAGCATTATTTTTGGCGCGCAACAATAATAAGGGTTTTGTCGAAATTCGGGCGTTTTTTTTTGCAAATCTAATTCTAAACTAAATTGAGCCTAAAATAACACATTATTAAAAAACCTGTTTTAGAGCCGTATTTTTCCAATATGGCAGCGCGAGTGGGCAATTTACGAGATGACAAACTGAAAATGCGAGAAGAGCACGTTGAAATATTCAACACTTCCAGAACACTTTCCAGGTTTATTATCAAATGACACTATGAGGACCTAACTTTTTACCATGGGAACATGATATCAATGGAACTGAACAAAACGGAGGCTAAAAGTACTCACTTTAATCAGTCTTAAAATTCTCCCTATCCGAAACACCCGTACGACTCTCAGCAAAGTGGGCGATATGGGCAGGTCAATCATGATGTCCTCCATCAGGATGCCCAGGATCGAAGCCAGCACCAGCAGGAAGTCGAACACGTTCCACGGCACCGTGAAGTAGTGGTACCGAAGACCTACTATTTTTACTATCGCTTCTGTAAGGTTTAGATAAGTTAGGAGCATAGAGGAGATTGTCGATGGATAAACTATAAGCGGTATCTGCGCCAAACCCTCGAGAGTTGAAGTTTCACGTAAGGAATTATCCGTTATTATTTGAAGGTTGAATAATATTAGTAAAAATGATGATAGTTTTTCAAAGAGGCAAGATATTATAAGGAAAATTCGATGAAGTTCACTTGATTTTAGCCGGTATTGGAAAGGGTTTAGCGCTGTTTTTACTTAATACAAGATAAATTAAAACGATTATCATACCTAAACCAAATACAGTCGTGAAAAACGCATTACTAACTTCTAATATAAAGAAAACAGAATGCGGTTGATCATAATGTTCTATGCCCATAGTGAGCATATTCAGGAATATTAAAACGAAAATGGCGATCTCGAATCGTCGCGAATTCGAGAGATCGTAGAACATCGCTAAGAATTGATTCCTCGGCCTTTTAATTACTTTCTGGGGCTTTTTTCTACCGAGTTTCTTCATTGCTGTATAGTAATGTTTTTGACTCTCGGTAAGGAACATTTCTAAAACTCCGCCTTCGTACTGAAAGTAAAATTTTGTACCATTAATACTGAATTAAAAGATTTATTGCAAGATATTAGAAATTAAAAACAAATTACCTTCTTCTTGAGCATATTAAAATTATCTATAATTACTCCTATAAACAGATTAAGGGTGAAGAATGAACCGCATACGATGAAGATGACAAAATATATATATGCGTAGATGTTGGCTTCCCTCGCCGGCTGTAAGTCTACTCCTCGCGCGTCCACAGCATCGGCCATCACCTCCATCCAACCCTCAAATGTGGCCACTTGAAATAACGCCAAGTAGGCTATGCCCACGTGATCGAACGATATTTTAGAATTTATCCAAGTGAAATTGTTATAATAACATTCCCATTTATCGTTCACTATCTAAAATCAAATGGAAACCATTAAAAACTCCTTAACAATATTCAAATATCGGTATCAATATTATGTAGTCATACTTGCCTCTAACGGTAATAATTCTCCTTCATCATCGACGCACTTATAAAACTTCCCACCAAAAAACTGCACTCCCATGATAGAAAATATTAACCAAAACACTAGACACACTAACAATACGTTGAAGATACTAGGTATCGCGTACATTAGTGCGTTCACTACGATACGCATCCCCTGCCACCGCGATATCGCTCGCAACGGCCTCAATGCACGTAAAGTTCTTAACGATCTTAACACTTTTAGGTTTTCGTTTTCTTCTATCAACAAACTGAATACTGAAACCTGAAAGCGGAAGTGAAGCGTTAGAAAGAGAAGTTTGAAAGCCTCAATAAAAATGTTAAAAGAATTAATACTTACAAAAACTATAGTAAAGTCTAATAGCGTCCAGAAACTAGTGAAGTATCTGAAGAACCCCAACGCTATCCACTTGAGAAACATCTCGATGATGAAGATCATGCAGAACCCCAAGTTGGTCCAGTACAGTATTTTCTTCAACGGCTTGTTTTTCTCGAGGTGGATGTCTTCGAAGCAGAGCGTGATGCTCGACGCGAAGATCAGCACCAATACGAACCACTCGAAGGCTGGAGTGTCTACATACCGCAGGATGTAGGTTCGGAGGAACATCCAACGTTGACCCACGTTGGTCTGAATACATGCATCCCAACAAGAACTCCTAAAAGGATAGCGTATTTGCATTCATTCGGATCACAAGCAACTATTACAACCCTGTACCTACCTAAATACTTCTGGATATCCTAAATATGTACGTACGGAGAGACGTGATTCTAATTTCCATCCCTGGAACCTTTTATTTGTTACCTTGGTTCCGTAGTTTTGTAGGGATATTAGTACAATTAATGTTGTGAAGCAATGGTCATAGCAATAAAGATAATTATGTAGATGAGTTAATTAATTACATTACATTACTGGATGCATTAGGTTGTTTAGAAGTGCAAAAGGTTAAGAGACATACACAATTCGTAAGGACATGAAGATTAATATCAAAGGAAGAATAGTTAATCGTAAAAATTGGTTTTCAAAAGACTTGGATAACTACCAAACTCCTACTATAGAAATGGAAGCAAATATGGCATTGAGCATCGAGACATTCTTGAATGAATACATACGCATCGTAACATTGGCGAGGGAAACAGTTCTCGGGTACTTTCGGCTCTTTCTGTTTCCCAAATCCGGGGAAGTTTCCCATCGCATCAACATATTGACCCTGTGAGTTTTTTCTCCCACCTACGGTTAATTCATCTACATATGAGACTAAAGTTTGCCACGGACGCTTCATGTCTTCGTCATTTCCTTTGACTGGTTCCTTACTTAAGTTGTTTGACGGAAGTTGTTCCCTGGGCTGGTGTTGCCTCTTCGGTTTTTCAGGCGTTGTTCTACTTGACAATTGCGCCATTTCATAGTGTTCGTTTTCATCTGAAATATTTATTAGACGCGAGTTTATTATTTTTTCCTAAAACTAATAAAACTTTTTACGTGTATCTTTGAACAGGTTATTAAATAGAGAAACTATATTAAAATGCTATAGCTATTTAAAAAAAACAAATAAACTTAACTAAAAACCATTTTAGGCAATTTCTTACCTCTCGAATCCGAAGGCTGTGTGTGATAGCCCGAAGACATCTGGTTCAACAACTTCTGAGCGGTAACTTGCTCAGGCAGCGATGTGTCTTCAAGATTTTCTTTCGAGTCTTCCCTAATACTAGTTATCTTATGTTCTGCCGCCAAGTCACGAACATCTTTTAAAGTTTCTTGACTGCCGTGGCTAAAGTTGTTGGTAGCTTGGTAAAGCTGTGGATAGGCGAAGTCGGAACCTACTGATATTGGCCTGAAATATTTATGTAAAGTTAGATAACTTGACTTGTGAACGAGTTTCAGATATCGTCGCCAGTTCTAACTTGGGAAAAATAAGTTTTAAGAAAAGTTAGAGAACCAATTCTCAGTTGAATTATACGTTTTTTTCTTTTGAGAGTGCAAAGCAAATTCTGTTCTTGAACCATTCATCATCATTCATCATTTGTCATTATGTTGTAGAATATCTCTTTTTATTCTTATTAAAAGGACGACGTAATTGATAGAACATTTTAATACGTACCTATTTAATGCTTCTTGATAACTATGACTATAAATATTGTCGTGTGGGAACAGGATGGTCTCCTGTATCGACGCAGAGTATCTCTGCTCGCTCGGTATCGACGGTATCGACGCCTTCTTCTCCTTTATGGCGCGTTGTTGTGTCATAAATTCGTTAACTAGCTCTTCTAACTTAGATTTTTTGTCAGTCTCTTTACTTCTCGATATAAGGAAACCTTTTTTTCTTACTATAGAACGTATTCTATCGAAACTTTTAGCTAATTTTGAATCTTCACCAACTTCCTGAAAATCATTATTGAGATTATTTCTGTTCTTACTTAGCTTTGAATAAGGCTCACTTTTCCTTACTCTTTCAAGGATACTATCTCATTAATATCAGCGGTGTAGGCGGCGGTTATCGTTAACATGCGTCGCACAGGCGCCGCTCTAATGAAGAATGGATAATGGCGCCGACGAACGCCTACGCTGCACGCCCGGTAAACGGTAGTGCGATATCATCTTTAGGCATTGCAAAAGGGATTGAAAATAATAGATGCCTGGCGAGTAGCAAAAATGTAGGTACGTTTATTATTTATTTAAAATGTGTATCACGTTGACTGCCAGACAACAGGCACAATAGAAAATCTATTGTTGGCGGACACAGTGTGATTGCGGTAGCAGTCAATGACATATATTTGTAATGTATTTGATATTTGCCAATACTCTTTCATGTCAATGGATTGCATTACAGATTTTTTTTTGCGAATTCTATGCCCTTGTCTGACCTCAGAGCAGCGAATAACTAATCATTATTATTAACTTCCAACCATTTATGGAAATAATGACCTTTCATGTTCCGTTAATGAGACACAATTGATTTTCTATTGCATCATACTACATAGGGCACGCGTGGGGGCTTAACGGGTTAAGAATGGAGATTTCAGACAATTTGGTAGAATAGATTTATGTACTAACCTCTTTCTTATTCTTAAGTTCCTCACTATTGAAGCTGTTGAGCAGCAAGGCAAGGAAGAGGTTGAGCACCATAAAGTTGCCCATGACAAGCGCGGGCAAGAATATGAAGAAGCAACTCTCTGCCCCGGTCTCCTGCTCCGCGCGCATACAGTCCCATAGCGGCTCGATCCACTCACCACACAGGATCCGGAATATCATCATGAACGAGTGGAAGAAGTCGTTGAAGTTCCACCTTTGTACGTTGATGATTCAGACATTTTAGTAGATACATTAATAAAGAAACTGGTCGGTGATAAAAATGAGGAAACGGTTCGTGCAACAGAGGTTTTAGATAATAATGAAAAGAAAGTCATCATATTTCTAAAGCTACACATTGGAAAAGAAACTATACATAAATAACTAAACAATCAGCATAATAGTTACAATACTTGCCGTAAAAGTAAAGATCTGACGTCATGCAATAACTAGTAATGTCATACCTGGGTACTGGATCCGGGTCGAACTTATCCGGCGTGTAGGACTTGGAGAAGAGCTGCATACCGATCACAGCGAATATGTATATAACTATCACTAACACGAACGTCAAATTACCAAGAGCACCGATTGTCGATATTATAATACTCAATAACACTTTCATTGTAGTCCACGATTGAGCTAACTTTAACACTCGTAACTGAAACAGAGTTAATACATTATTACGACGGGTTCTATTTCTAGATGTAAAGATATGCTTATCTAGTAAAATTTATAAAATAAAGGACTAACTACAGGACTGACTACAGTAAGTTTTACTTTCATACCTGAAATTGTGGAAGAAGAGAAAATAAGTCCTAATAGCATTATAATAAAGTAAAAATTACAATACGTTTTTCTTAATGTTAAAATATTCAAAGTGTTAATATTTATAAACAAATTAATTCTATGTTCTTATTACTAACTTACCAAACGAAGACCTCGCAACACTGATAGGCCATCAACGAGCTCAAATATTAGATCTAGAAGGCTTGCTGACACTATAATCAAGTCGAATATATTCCAGCCGCAGGCAAAGAAGTCTTTGCTCATCGCCATCACTTTCATTATACATTCTAATGTAAATATCGACGTGAACACCTGGAAATTATTCATTTAGTTTCACTTATAATTATGAGATTTGATGAGAATGTTATAATAAGCATGTCGGCAAAAATAGTAATAGCAGTTTCTTGATACAATCAGTAGCCAAAATACTCTTTATTTATAATAGCTATGATAAAGCGTTGATTACCTTATTTCCTATATCTAAGGCCGATCTAACGTTCTCACTCATTCCATGGTGCTCTAGCGCGAGAAAGAGCGTATTGAGAACAATGCAAGTTGTAATGAACAACTCGAATAAGGGATCCTTCACGATCCCGTACAAACAATTCTGGAACTGGAGCCAGCCTTCATAGTCTATACAGCAAGTGACACAGCATTCACAGTTTCTATCCACCAGCTCATCTGCCAGAAATTTCAAATCAGTCAACAAAGTATACAAACATCAAGAACAACAAATATCACACATATACGTCACGAACAGAAGAAAGAAGTGAAGAAACAGATCAATTAGAATAAGCGAAAGCATAGTGGGGCAAATTCAAAGTTTTATCGATGCAAAGCTTTCGTTTTACTAAATTAATCTATTACTTATCAAACAATTACTCATCATGCATTGAAAGCGAAGTCAGGACAAAGAAAATATGCAGGAAAATTGCATTAATATGCAAGGAAAACCAGCATGGTAGTACGAAAAATTTTGATATGCCAATTATGTGTACAAACGGTGCAGTTACCGGTACAGTGGTTAAACTGAAAGTTCGACAAAACACTGATATAAATTTTGATGTTTCCAAATACGAATCGCATAAAAGTTATGCACAAGTGTTCAAAGTATTTGTTAAAGTAATTGAATGTAATGTGGAAATACTTGAATGCGATTCTTGAGCTATGACAAGACGACAACTAGTCAATCGCAGTCACCCTGCAGTCTTCCTGTGGGGACAGGGGTGGACTGGGGGGTAGAAGCGTTTGCGTCTGTGTTTACTAACCTGTGAAGTAAGTGCAATTTTGCTCGTAATTGCCCATATGAGTTTTGTGCGTGGCTGCCAATAAACTGAGCTCATTAATTTTCGTCGTCTCCGCTTGCGGGAGGTCGGGCGCGCGCTTGTATGGCCAGTCCGCCCCTGACGATATTAATGAGGGTAGAAGCGAGATTGCAACCGTGTCGTATTAAAATGCTCAATGAAGTGTTCCTCATTGAGAAGTGAAGCTACTGGTGAATGTTACCAACCATAGAAAATAACTATTCCATCTCTATACAACTGATTTCAAAACTAAAATTAATTGAAACTGAAATGGAATAGTTATTTCTATGACAAATTAGCAGTACCTATAACTGTTTTAATTGCATAATGTAATTGCAGTATCTACAACTTTAGTAGCTTTTCCGAGAGCGACTTGAATTATTTGAAATAGTGAATTAATTTATTCGTAAAGCTACCAAAGAATATTAATGTGTAACCGTTTGATTATGAATTTCAAATACACGAGTGCGTCGTAAAATTTCTTCCCAATCAAACGGTTCTCATATGTATTCGAGGATTGTTCAAAAATCAAAGTGGAACCTTACATAATGCTTCTGAAATCCAAAGAAAATATCATCTGTTGCAAATAAGAGTTGAAACAGAGTGAATAGTTAGAATTTTTAGAAGAAAAAGTACTTAAATCAAACTACCTAATAATTTAGAAACTTTAGAATTAAAATTAACCTGTACAATGTAATTTCAATTTAGAAAAGTAGAAAATTGCAAAGAACGCAAGCATTTGATAGATGTCGAAATAATGAACTCCTAAGTGACGCAATTTTGATAAGAATTATTGAATATCATGCAGAATTATAGCCAATAAACTTACTTCCGTAATCTAAATCTACAAAATTAATTTTGCAAGTTCATTAATTTTAAGAATTATACCGAACCCTTATAAAATGCATTCGTTGTCATAGTATAGTTAGTCCTTCGTGATTGCAAAGCGTTCATTCTGATATATAGTGGCAGCATCGTTTAGTTTCAGTGTTATTTGTCTCGTGCTATTCAGTGTTGAAGCCGTGCCAATAAATCGGATTAGGTTATGTAGTGCCATCAAATTGTTGAGTTATATTTGATTGCCTTCCAATTCCTCAATCACATATGCCCGAATATATTTTCGCAAACTATAGCTCTCGCAACCTTATTGAATTTGATGGCATTACTGAACCCGAAAAGTTTTTAGGAAGTGAAAAATGTGCTAAAGTTCGAAGTAGATTTTACCTAGCACCACGATCTGGTTGAGGTAGTCAGGGTTCAGCGGATACTTGTCCTGAATGCTTTTCACAGGTTTTTTTTGTTTCACAGCAGGCTTTTCACTCTTTGTTGGCTTTCTATATTTTATTTCTTGCATTTGTGTGTCCTGGATGGCCTGCAATGGCGGATATCGTCGTATTACGTAACATATAACAAATCTAAGAATCTATTTAACTATTTTGTCATCCTTGAGACTGATAACTTTTGTTGATTCTTTCAAATCTCTTCACAGTGACGGTATTCCACGATAGTTACAAAAATGTTCTACTTCTACAATTTTTTATTTACGGCCATACCTGTTGAATCTGGGGCATGGGCATTGGCATAGGTGTAGGCATTGGTGTGTGCATCTGCATGGGCATCGGCATCTGCATGGGCATTGGCATCGGCATTTGCATCGGCGTCTGCATCGGCATAGGCATCTGTATTGGCATCGGTGTCGGTGGGTAATTTGGCGCTAGTGGCAGCTGCGGTATCAGCAGATGTCTCCTTGGGTGCGGGTGTGGTGCCTGGTCGTCCGATGTATGCTCTCCATCGTCGTGGTCATCCACCACCCCTGAGTCGTCTAAGGAAGACTCTCTGT
This sequence comes from Luperina nickerlii, assembly GCA_963855955.1. NCBI lineage: Eukaryota > Metazoa > Arthropoda > Insecta > Lepidoptera > Noctuidae > Luperina > Luperina nickerlii. Next base: position 15,055,415 of record OY979679.1, on the reverse strand, counting down.
TGTTGCTGTGGTCGCTTAACTGGCGACCCGCTGCACTTAGTGCACCTCGACCTGGGATATGAACAGTCAACACAATAATGTTCTAGAAAACTTTGTCCTTAGGTTTCCCTAATATAATAGCGACTTCTATTTTAATTTGACTAATAATTTGGTCATTTCAATCTGAAATGCCAGTACTTCTAATAAATCCGACTGTTATCAAAGAGATTTTTCTTTCTCATCTATTACAAATTATGTTTAGAGAGTAAACTTGGTCTTGTGTAGAAGCATATGAATATGTTTATCCAATACGTTCCTGCTCGAGGAAAATATTAACATATTCGAGAATAGTCGGTACCTATTCGACAGAGAATCAATCTTTTTATCGTTGTATCGCCAGATTCATGTTAATATGGAAGCTTTTAGTCCGACGTGCGATGTAAATGGTACAGTCGTACTTGTTCGGAGATGATTCTAGTAGGTACGTAATTATGTCGTTTACATACTGTTTTTTTTTAAGAAATATAATATTGAATGAGCTTATAGTACGAATTTTTGTAAATGCTAAATAATAAGAGGATTAAAATTATATAGCAAAAACAATCAAGACGAAATTAAATTACTAAAATAAATAAAGCCTTCAGTATCATTCTCGGTAAACTGAACAAATCTGTTGGTCCAGTTCAAACATCCCTCCACAAACATTTTCCTTTTAGATTTCAAACCTCAATAGCCCTTAGACAAGTAAACACAGGCTGTAGAAGTATAAAACGATGTTGTACCTAATGCATTGTCTGGGTGCAAAGTGTGGGGCGGCGGCGGGGGCTGCGGCGCGGGCATCGGGGGCGGGGAATTGCTCGGGGTCACAGACCGCGACCGAGACCGCGACCGGGACCGGCGGTTAGCGTCACTGAAACAACATGGACACGGTCTTACAGCTGTAGAGAAAGAAAAAAAAAAGAAATTCTTCCTCCATTTGAAATGTAAGGAAAATCTTGATTCAGATTGTATATTCTAAACAAATGAAAACCGTTAAGGACCTGTTCCATAGTGTCTTTTAAATAGACAGTAGGTGTTTACCAAATACATTAAATTGAAACAGAAATATTGTATGAAACTGATGTGGTGTAACAGGGCATATAGGTAATATTACCATTTGAGAGAAACTTTGTTCAAACCTGGCTGGCATGCATTAATTTGACGAGCACATTTTTCAACTTTACTGGAGATATAATATTATTACTGTTGTGCTTGTAAATCAAAAGATGGCCTTGCAAAGCTGTAACCTGTCACAAATACAAAGCCCAGTTTTCCATGATGCTAGAATCGTATTATGCAAGCTGCACATGCAGGCGCAATCGTATTATGCTTGTACATGTAGGTAACCTAACTTTATGGAAATATTAGTGTGTGCATTGTACAAGTTGCCATTGCTCTAAATTCTAAATTGTATTCTGCACGCAGGTGTGACGTCTAACCGGCGTGCCGGCCGTCGTCGGAACGAAGTCTATCAACGTTTAGAATACATGACCTGGTTGTGTTTAAATATTTGAGATATTCTACAATTTCACTGTATTGTGTTTTTCTTTGTATTTATTGGCTAGCTGACATAATTATGGCAAATAATGTAATTGAATGTTCTGTTTTGTATGTTGGGGCCTGTGACTAAATAGTAAAAGCCGCACAGGTCGATCGATCAGGTTAAGCTACGCTTGCCGCGGTTGGTCTGTGGATGCGTGACCATCTTTACTTACCGTGACCCCTCCGTGCCTCGGAAAGCACGTTAAGCCGTTGGTCCCGGCTGTCATTCGTGGATCTTTGTCAGTCGTTACGGGTAGTCAGAAGCCCGAAAGTCTGAAAATCAGTCTTACCCAGTAACTGGGTTGTGGAGGTCAGATAGGCAGTTGCTCCATGTGAAATACTGGTATTCAACTGCATCCGGTTAGACTGGAAGCCGACCCAAACATAGTTGGGAAAAGGCTTGGCAGATGATGATGAATTTAATTTAATGTTCTGTGTCTTTTAATATTAATTACTTTGCATATCTACTATTGTATAGAAGCAGGTTTTTCTATCTGTAGAGACAGCTGTGCTGCTGGGGTGTTTGTTGCGCCACTTATTCCCATGGAAAGCACTAGGTAGCGGTAAAGGGCGAACGTTTAATGGGACTGTCTTATGTAATTTTGACGTTCTAAAAGTTCTGATTTTCAGCCTAATTTGAATATTTGAATAAATATTTTTTTTTAATAAAATTTATATCAATGCATACTCTTGTTCAGGAAGACACCCTATAAACGAATTGAGACTAGTTGGATTAGGTGCCTATATTGCCGCTTGCATACTGGCTGGGGACCTGGGACCTGGAGGCGAAAGTACTCGCGTCGCTGTACCGATGGCGCGAGACGAAAGGCTGACGCAGCGCCATATGACGCTGCGTCGGTCTCAGCTTCGCGAGATCCTGGTGGTGGTATGGTGGGACAGGCTCTCGCGCCCTACCTGCCTCGGCACCATCGAGGCGGTCCGGCCGGTACTCGAGCGCTGGCTCGGGAGGGGGCACGGCTCCCTGTCATTTCGGGTGACGCAGGTGCTCTCGGGGCAAGGTCGGGGGTTGCGGAAGGATTGTACGTTCCCGCGATCCCCGGCGTAGGTATGAGATGGAACACCGGGGTGGTTTTTAGTCAGTAAGAGTCTGACAGACCCCGCCGCCCGCCCCTGGGCGGCGGACATCCATTAGGATTTTCCACCCCGGAAAAAAAAGAAAAGTTGCTTATATTGCCAAACCAAGTCACTCATCTTCAACCATATGTTTTACCGACAAAGACGGCTAGTTGCCGTCATGTCAGCCAATAATGTGTTCAAAGTGATGCAACACCAATCAAAAACACCAATTCCTGAACATACGTCGTGGCATTGTCAAAAATTTATAGCCTCTCAAGTTTCGCCGTTAATGGATACGAGGCTTAGCGCGACTACCGCTCGCTATGGTAAATGGTCCCGCAGCAAACAACATTATCATGTAAATTCACGTGTTGACTTCGAGTTTTCCGGAATCAGGTCAAACAGGTGAGCCGGGCTTTCAAACGGAAATATGTATTGTGGATTGCGGGAACTGCATTTGTCGTCGGCTTCTCTAGATTAATAGTTCACTTTATTGTAGTTATAATGTGGCGAGCTTGGTATTTATCACGTTTAATATAAAGCAGACTACAGAATGCAGCAGCTATAATAATATTTCAAGTAGAAAAGGCCAAGCTTTGCTGCAACTTACACAAAGAGTGTTGCGTTCAAGTGCTTTGAACTTTTAATCAGATCAATTTAATGAAGTGCATAGAGGTTCTTCATTTAATTAAGAGCTGGACTATGAACTTTTATAATGAAATAATTTTGAGTTATTAAAGCCTTCAACAGATTACAGATTTGTAGATGTTATTATAACTCTGATAAACCATTCGTAACAAATATACCGTAGGTATGAATATATGGAATTCGATTGTAAGAATATTCAATATAGGAGTGCTATAAATAGCTACCAACGAGCTCATTTCGTCTGATTGACGGTTTCCTTAAATTGCTTTACTGTTCCGTATAAGTCCCCCAAGAAACTTCACTCAATGGAGTTTCACATAGATTGGATTACGATTGGCGAAACTTGATAAAACTCGATCGAGTTGCTTCAGTTACATTATCAACGTTATTGGAAATCATATTTTGCATTTCTCCATATCATACGATTCCAGTAACTTCTGAAAGTTAGAAAAGATAGCACAGCAATATGTTGAGATGAAATCCGACATATTTTCTCTTTGTGGAGTATTTTCTTTAAAATTTCCCTGTCAGAAGAGACCAATACTTCAAAATGTTACTTTAAAATATTGAGTCTGTCTTTTTAGTCAGATGGTTCGTCTACATTCTTTTGATGTTCGACCCGAGTCAAAAGCCAGACGGCAGACAAAGCTCGGTAGAATGGCCCAGACTAAATGAGCTTTTTCATTATTACCTCGGGGCTTACAATCTGCTACGAATCGGGAGAATCGTTTCGGTTTTATTGAATTACGCTTCATAAAGGATGTAGCAAACAGGCGCGACGCGCGATTTTATCGCGTGTCGCGCCTGTTTGAAGAGCCTTAATTGGACAACTGTGGATCGATTGAGATTATGGATTTGTTGTAAAATTCACAAGGTAAGCAGTATTGCGCCTTATCAACTTCATATTAGATAATTACCAATCCCAGTATTGGTAATTACCTACTATGAACTTGATTGATCCTTTCTTTTTATCCGACTGCGTGACAGCAAAGACAGGGTTATGTTTTTCAGATATCTATGTTCTTTTGTCTGGATCTGTTTTTTTCTTAGCAATAGGTATAGTTTCATTAAAAATATGCTTTGTTTTATCATGTTCAAAACATTGTAACTGGATTCGGATTCCAGCTACGAGGTTTTCCGATTACCTAAAAGATTTTTCACCATCTTTGAAACTTGGCACCGCTGCTAAAGCATGCATGTCTGTTCCATAAACAACGAACGTCAGCTTATTTCAACAAAGTCTGCCGATACAATACGGGGTTGCATTTCAGACGACTTATCCACGAGTCTTCGAGTTTCCTCTGTGGATGCAAGTAAACTCGTTCTGTAAGTAAGTTTGTTAGCTCAGACTTGCTTATTTGATTCCCTCGTCGCGCACCTTTCACTCAGGTTTCAGTAAACAGTCTAGTTTCTGATTCCAGTTTGTTTGCGATGTAATTACTGGGTGTTAGTGATATGTTGTGTCTAGTTTATTTATAGTAGAGCTGGCGTTGCTTAAATCGGCATGTTTTTCATCAAGGCCTTTCTGATTTATTGCTTTCGCTTCTATTTAGAAATTGTCTTTCAAAACCGCTATAAATTAGTTAGAAGTTGATGAATTAAAAGATTCTACGTTTAAAGAACTACGTTTTATATCTGTATTTCTTTATCCGTTTTATTATTTGAACTGTTTAAATTCAAAGGCTCTCTCTCAGAATTCATAGCTTATTTTGAATGTTATCGCTCAAAATGCAGATATTTATTTTTTTGGAGCGTCGCTCGGCGGCAAAGTGTCCCGGGCTGGCTCAGATAATTCTCCCTCGTCCTAATTCCAGGCTTAACTTCGTGATAATCCCGACTCTGGAATCTTGTTAGCCGCCTCCTCGCTCTTTGACTGCATTCCTTTGTTTGTCACTGTGTTTTCTTTGTGTAATTAGTTAATTACTCTGTAGCACGGGATTTGTAATTAGTTTTATGTGACACGCTTGTAAGTTTAGAGATAACTTTAACGCTCGCTACAGGGCTTATTTTGATTTGATATAAGCTAAGTGTGATTTGATGTCTTTGAGAATTACTTTACAGAAATTCTCATTATTTTTAATTGTTTTGCTATAGGTTTGCCAACTAATACGTATTCCGATGCATTTTGGAACAGTGAATATTAATGTCATTTCTAATCGAAGCACTTCTATCTAATCGTATTTACCTAAACGCTATCCAATCCATTACCATCTTGCATTTAGCATTAGTGTAAAAAACAAATAATCAAAAAGTCTGTAAAACAAAAAGGTTTCCATCTGCTATTAGACCGTAGTAAGCGGAACAATTTTGCATCCAGCAAGTACCGCACAACGCTGAATCTCGTTTAAAAGCGAGCTCGATATCAAAGCGAATGCAACGTTGATATACTTCAGTTGGCAGCTGACATTCCAACGGCTATATCGCCATCGCCTATATCACCGTAGATACGGTATCTGTACAGTATATCGTCCGTACAGTGCCGCATGCTGTCGACAGCTTTCCAACAATCAACAATTGTCGATGTCGCGCTTGATTCGCTTTATTGCAGACTTTTTAAAATATGAATAATTGAATATGGAATGGAACGTTTTGTTTTTTTTTTGCGTTTTCAAATTGGGATCGCTGCTGCTAGTTTTTTGTGTTGTTTATACTTTGTTTTTGTTTAATAAACCTACGTTTAGTAATTTTATTACTTGTTGAAGTGTAAACTTGTTTAGTCGCGTTGGGCATTTTTTGAGATGGGAAAAAGCATTGAACTCGCGACACTGTTACTGTAACCGACACCGCGCGTGTTTTATTTATAAGACGATAAAAAAAACAGACGTAATTGTTCAAATTTTCACTTCTGTCGGCACTCCCGGAGTGCCACTGTTTTTATCAGTACCGTTTTTTTGCTGTACCTACCAACTAATTCTCTATTATATCTACATCTACACTAGCGACACACACACGGTTTTTCGGTTCGACTTGACAAAACATCGGTGATTTTTTTATTTTGAGTTTTAATATGATTGTATTATACACATGAAATTCGCTAAATGGTGGAAACCGCATTCAAATCCGTTGCGCAGTTTAGAAGAACGACAAACACGATAAGCGAAATTGACTTATACTATGTATAGATTATAGATATAGTTAGAGGCAGATAGACCTAACCTAAATTAAAGAAAGTGTCTCGTTACTTAATAAATGTAAGAATAAAGAAAGAAACACATAAACTGACAAAGTAAATGAGAAAGAAATAATGACTAACAAAAGATGTCGGCAAGATGATACACATTCAATAAATGTCAGAATTGATTATTATTGTAACAACATTTGCGAATGACATTAATAAATTGTAGGCGCTCGATCGGCTCGTTCACCTATACTTTCTTTCTGAATGATATATGGAAAGATAATTACCTTTTGTTCAAAGGTATTTTGATGGAACGTAATTATATGATACTAGCAGCGCCCCGCGGTTTCGCCCGCATAAGTTTCGATTTCGTGGCAATATCGGGATAAAAAGTAGCCTATATGTTAATCCAGGGAGTCAGCTACCTCCATACAAAATTTTATCAAAATCGGTGCAGCCGTTTGAGCGTGAAGAAGTAACACACACACTCACTAACTTTCACCTTTATGTTAGTGTGATAAAAAAGGCGTTTTTAATGGAACTTACTTATAGTCCGACTTTTAATTAGCAGCAGTAAAACGACTCTTCTTAATAACTCATTTCGGACTGAGTTTAGAGATATGCATGTCAAATAAGTTTCGTTTGTTACACTATTCTGTACTAGAAAAACAAGATTTGGTGATTTGATTTACCTATTTTGTTATTTCTTCGTCACTTTTCTCTACAATAAAAAAAAAAATTCTTTAACGCCACAATAGTCTGGGAATACTCCTATTTCACACAAATATGCAGTTTAAATTTTATTTAAGTTAGAAAAAAATGAATATAAAATTTTTTGACGGACATTTTACATACGAACAGTGCAAGCTAAATAAAAGCTTGTAATGACCTCTTGTGAGTGTTCGCTCCGTGACTGGGGAGCCATTCAGAGGAATCGCATTGTATAAAATGTTGCTTATATATCATCAGGTGTTTGTATTCTGTAACACTGTTCCACTTGAGCTTTTATTGTACATACGCTAGCATATCAAGCTACTACAATCTGTCAAATTGCTTTAATATATTTTCAATTTTATCGAATTACGCAATAAGGTTCAAAGTTGATTGGGAAAATTTTACAGATTTGGGTAGCTTGATGTGCTGGCGTCTGTACTTACCTATTTTGTTATTTCTTACTAACGATTTTCTGTGGCTTCGCCCGCGTGGATGTCGGAATATATTCCACGGGAACGTAATACCGGGTTTAAAAGTACCCTATGTGTTCCTGATTTCATCTAAATCCGTTTAGCCGTTTTTACGCAAATCTGGAACACAATACCTCCACCCAGACAAACAGAAAAACGGACAAAAATTCTTCGTTACTATTCCATTATATGTATAGATATTTTTTATTTCTAATATTATATGATTTCACTCCAGAAAACGTCAGAGGTTCTAGACGAGCTGTGTTTTTCTATTAGGACTTTTATGTTTGCTTTCAGATTGGAAGACTTGTTTGTAAGAAATCTTGTAATATACCTTTAGTATCGAAAAAAACATATTTTACTTCGTGTGGTGGCCGCAGGGCAAATCCAGTTCGTGAGTCATTGCTGCCCACTGACTTAGATATAATCCTTTAGCCAGCTCTTATGATTTTTGGTCCCATTTTTCCGTCTGTCCCTTTCTTATAAGGAAAAAAGTGTAAATTGCTATTATAGAGATGATACGACACGATAAATGATACCAACTGATGTTAATGTTTGTAAAATAACAAAGAATGATTGAACGAATTATTTTTAGTTTGTATTAAAGCACCTGCAAACAGGCGCGACACGCGACGCGAATCGCGCGCGACACAAAGGCACCGCTCGTTGCGCGACTTGCGGTGCCTTTGTGTCGCGTGTCGCGTCGCGCCTGTGTGTACGAGCCTTTAATCGGTCGTGTTATTTTGTTTCCTAATTTATGTTATAGTATTTTGTACCGATCTTTTTTGTTTTCTTTTTTATTTCAAGTGTTTATCAGTGGAAACTTGTAAATGGCCTTCAATGGCATATCTGGAGGCCTAAAAAGGCACTTTGGCAGTATCATAAAAGGATAACATTATGAATCTTAATGGTCAGTTAACTTTTAAGTTAATGTATCAAATCCCATTGGTGAAGGATTTTTCCTTTTTTTTTCCCTTATTTTTTTGTCTGTGCTAAAATACCAATTAATCCAATGCAAATCCAATCCCAATCTCTTTGATAATACTTACGTAGTGCAGCGAAAAAAAGAAAAACAGACTGTCTTCGCTATATTATGATTCATAATGTTATCCTTTTATGATTCCGCCAAAGTGGCCTTTTTAGGCCCCCTGTTTATATTTGGTGTGAGTTTCCCGAATAGAATAAAATAAAGTCAGATATGCATTAAATCAATGCTTGAAAGTTAGGTTACCTACAACTGATAGATCAACTTGGTTCACTGTGTATGTTTTATGCACAGTGAGCATGTTGCAGTTGCAAGCATTGATTTTATGCCAATGCATATCTAACGTTGGTACCTACATTGGCTCTCAGTGTGATATGCAGGTAGCGTCAAATGTTCAAAAATTAAAATCATACGTTAATGGTTCCTTCAGACAGGCGCGACACGACACGTGACACAAAGGCACCGCTCGTCGCGCAACGAGCGGTGCCTTAATGTCGCGCGCGATTCGCGTCGCGCGTCGCGCCTGTTAGTAGGTGAGTATTGGGGTACCTGGATCAAGAGATCCAGGTACCCCAATACTCTATTCAAAATGAGTGTTGTATTCAGGATCCTCTATTCAAAATGAGTGTTGTATTCAGAATCCTCTATTCAGAATTCTCTATTCAAAATGAGTGTTGTATTCAGAATCCCCCATTCAAAATGAGTGTTGTATTCAGAATCCTCTATTCAGAATTCTCTATTCAAAATGAGTGTTGTATTCAGAATCCTCCATTCAAAATGAAGGTTGTATTCAAAATCCTGTATTCAAAACGAATACTATATCAGAATCATACCATATTATATCTAAATAGAATGAAGCATTCATTCGGAATTAAACTTCTATCATTAGGATTTCATGATGGTTTATATTACCTATTAAGTATTTATAAATTACAAGTATTTACGTTCCCTGCAAAGAGATTTATTTTTCATTGAAGTATGTTTGATGCAGTGATGTGTGTGTATATAGATCGATGTGGCCTCTGAGTAAAATACTGAATACCTATATCGTTTAAAATTGCATCCAGAATCAGTTGCTAGGCACGACTGTTTGTTTACATAACAAACACTTCACCGTTCCCGTAAAGGAAACGGATCGCATTCTTTTCTACCCATCGAGTGCCTCACAGCTATAATACTCACCTATTATTAAAACTTTGGTGTATGCAAAGTTGCATGTTTGTTAAATGTAACTAATATATGTGTTTGATGTGTAAGTAGGTAGGTGACTTTTTTAGCAGGAGTGATGGCAATAAAACAACCGAATGGAAAGTGCTAGTTTATTCACATCTTTTTATACAATTTGCTTACAATATCCTTAACACACCTATAGATATCATCATTAAATACATCCCCCACAACATGTTGGACACACATATTGGCACTACAATCACATGGCGAATTTGTGAATTCGTCGGCGTCAAAAACTTGTATTCGTATTATTTTACTGCGATGACCCGTTGATGGTTTCTGTATGTATGAGTATACAACATCATTTTTTCGTTTTTTATTACTATTGTTACTGTTGTCACCATTACTGCACGGTGGTGTGTCTTCAAATTGGAATGGTTGAAATGGTCTTTCTCTTTCTAAATAGTTGACCACTTTTTGACGTAGGGTTTGTTCAGCAGGAATTGGTGAGTATGAAGAATCATTGGGGAAAATATCACTGGATATCTGAAACAAAGAAGTACATATTATTCATTAAATAAGACTAAACTTACAAGTTAATGAAGACAATGAACTATCCTAGAACAGATCCTAGTGTAAATATTAAAAAATAATTTATGATTATTTATTAATAATTTAAAATACTTTTTGATAAAATATTTACTTACCGACATCGTAGAGCAGATAAGACCACTTGAATGTTTTTTTCAGGTATCTTGGTTGGTTTATATAGGGAATGGTCCAATTTTTTGTGTCATTAAGGTTCAATTCAGTTTCGTTTTATGTATGCAAAGTAATCCAAAACTTACGGCTCTATATATGGCTAGGAATTTGTCACACGTGCACAAAGATGTATTGAAATCTGCAGACGAGCGTTATAACCGCAGCGTTTGTACCGCTAACACATTCAATATAAAAATTACATGTCAATAAATTGATTATAATAAGTACGTTTTCATTTAATCTCTCAATAATCTATTGTTAGCGGTACCCGCGTTGACACTTAATTAATTAAGCGTTTAAAACTCTGCGTTTATAACGCTCGTCTGTAAATTTATAACGATGTAAAAATGCTGTGCTGGCAATCTTTGTGATGAACTTATTTTTGCATGTATGCATTTTTCCAAATTTGGTTATGCGTGACGCGTTTTTACGCCTATATAAACGGGTCGAGGGCGGCAGTTCACTACCAAACCACCACGGGAACTTGGAAGGACTCGGTGCACCTGAATTTCTAAGTCAAGTACAGAACATAAGTACATCAAGCAAAACTCAGCAGGCTTTGAAATGTAAGTAAATTATTATATTTTCAATCAGTCCTCTGATTAATAATTTCATCTATTCACTCATTTTATCTATTCAACAGTTTCATTTATTCGTCTACTCAATCATTTTATTTTGTCCATTGATTCATTTAATTTATTCATCATCTCCCAAATTATTTAATAATCGATTAATCTATTTCAGTCAAATAATTAACCTACCTTTTCTTATGCATTTAATCATTTCTCTCAATTAAAGCAATTTAATCCCATCCTGTACTAAACTGTGCCTTGCGTAATATTTTTATTAGATGTCTAATAAATAAATATATATTGTTACAGGTCGAAACAAACAGCTACCCAACTTTTCTCTTCCGATGATGAAGCCGAGCATCAGCAGCAGCTGAAAAAACCGAAGGATCCCAGAGCTTCATCTTCGTCACTGTCTGTCAAGAGGTTGGCGGAGGAAGAATCGATGAACACCGAGATCAAGAAGAAGAAAAAGAACAAGACCACAATCAAGCCTATCAGCGCCAGCACGAGACCCACGTCGCATGATCTATTTGGGACCGACAGCGACGACGAGCAGGAAGAGGAGGCCGTTGGAAGCACCTCTGGTAAAAAAATTGCGCCGTTACATTCGTATTATACCCGTAGAGTAGCCAACGGTATAAGTAAACAGACCTATGAAAGCAAAAAGGGTAAATTTTATGTGGAACTAAAGATCTATGATCACAGTGAGATAGAGCGTGTATCCCCTATAAATCGATGGAGGCATGCTATCATAACTGTAAAAAATCGTACTAATGATGAGACGCCAGCATGGAAGCATATAAAAGACTTTTTGAAAGAAACTCATAAAGAGTTCAAGCACTGTCCCATAGATTATGTCAGCAGTTATTTTTAGTAGATGTATTCTCTCAACTCTGTTCTAATACTTACTCACTTGTTTTTAATCATTATTAATCATTCACCTAATTACTTTAATTATAGTATCGAATATACTTACCTAATATTAATATAATAGTTATCGATGCGAACGTAAACTGTTGATAGGGGTCACAAATCATAATATATGCAGAAATGTAACTATAATTTTATCTTTTTGTTTTATTTACAGTACAAACCCCGACTACTCACCGAATGCAATATACAAATAATCCAGAATATACAGAATGTAAAACATGTCTCATTGAATTACCGAGTAATAAATTCAAATATCACTTGAGAACAAATATTCACAAGTCTAATAGTTTATTGCAAAGCCAATTTGAAAATATTTATATAATTGCAAGTGCTTTCAAAAACAGAATCATAACATATCGTTTAAATCCTGCACAAGATGTTGAATACCTCACACCAGAGGCATTCTTGTGTCAGAATAAAAATGATATCCTGAAACTTATACATACATCTTTAATAAAAAATACTTGTCTCAAGATTAATTTCGAATTGTTTGCCCACTTTGTCTTACAAAAAACGAGTGAGCAACAACTTAAGTCATTCAATACGAAATATGAAATTATTTGTAATAACACAGATATTGATGACCTGTATTCGAAAGTAACCGAACTTTTAAAATGTAAAATGTCTGAATTCGAGCACAAAGACTCTGGATGGTCTTATCATTCTGTAAGTCATCTAGAAATCAATGTGAATAAATATTGTCCTATGAGAGGTGGTACATATTTAGATTTGCCTACAAAAATTAAGAATTCTAAAAGTTGTATTAATATACAAAATGATGACAATCATTGCTTTTTATGGAGTGTGGTAGCTGCTTTGTTTCCTGCTAAGATGAACGTATGCAGGACTCATTCGTACCCACACTACAGTTCTGTATTAAATATTGAGGGAATGTCTTTTCCTGTCTCATATCAACACATAAAACTATTCGAAATAAACAACAACATAAGTATTAATATTTATGGATTAGATAATAAGAGCGAAAACGTAACTGGACCTCTGTATTTAACAAATAAGAGAAAATCTGTACATGTAAATTTGTTGTATTTAGAAAGAAAAGGAGTAAGCCATTATTGTCTTATTAAAAATCTGATACGATTAGTAAGACGTCAAGTGACATGTCATAAAGGTATTTTCATGCTGTGTGAATCATGTTTACAATTCTATAGCAGTGAAAATAAATATAAATCTCATATCTGTTCAAAAGTTTTATCAATTTTGCCCGAAAAGAATAGTAAACTCGGTTTTAAGAATTTTGAGAGAAAACAAAAAATTAATTATGTCATTTATGCAGACTTTGAAAGCCTATTGCAGGGTTGTTCGGAAACAAAATCTGAAAAAACACACAATTTCAAAATACATCAGCCTTCATGTTTTGGATACTATATATGTTGTTCACACGATACAAGCCAAAATAAATATGTTACGTATAGAGGTCCTGACTGTGTTGAAGTATTTGTTACTAGATTAATAGAAGATGTGAAGAAAATATATGAAATATTATCAATAAGAAAACCAATGAAACCTTTAACGAAAAAAGAGAAAATCAGTTATAACAATGCTACTATTTGTCACATCTGTGATCAGTTATTATTTCATGATAAGGTACGTGACCACGATCATGTGACGGGGAAATATAGAGGACCTGCACATGTTCAATGTAACTTAATGTTTAGAGTGTGTCCATTCATACCAGTATTTTTTCACAATTTATCGAATTACGACTCGCATCTCTTTATACAAGAATTAGTGAGACATAGAGGTTATATAAAAATTATACCTAAAACTAAGGAAAAGTATTTAACTATTACCAAATATATAGATAGCGAGGATGGAGATCGTTCTATTCAAATAAAATTCATAGATTCGTTTCAATTTTTAAGCTCTAGTTTAGATGCACTAAGTAAAAGTTTATCAGATCATGACTTTATTCATTTATCAGCAGAATTTAGTCTTGAAAACTTAAGCTTGTTAAAAAGAAAAGGTATTTATCCTTATGATTATATTAACACATGGGACAAGTACGAAGAAACAACACTCCCTCGAAAAAAATACTTCTATAACTCTTTGAAAATGGAACACATTAGTGATAAAGAATATGAACACGCAAAAACTGTGTGGAATGCATTTAATATCAATACTATTGGCGAGTACACTGACTTATATTTAAAATGCGATGTTTTATTACTGTGTGACATATTTGAAAATTTTCGTAATTTAAGCTTAAAATGTTATAATTTAGACCCTGGTTACTATGTAACGGCACCTAGTTTAAGCTGGGATGCTATGTTGCTTTACACACGTGTTGAGCTAGACTTGATTGATGACTTAGAAATATATCAAATGTTAGAAAAGGGCATACGTGGTGGTCTGGCTCAGTGCTCACTACGTCATGCAAAAGCAAATAATCCCTATTTATCAGAATACAACGATTTAGAACCGTCGAGCTATTTGATTTATCTCGATTGTAACAATCTGTACGGATATGCAATGACAAAAAAAATACCAATTTCAGAATTTAGACTTTTAAATCAGAAAGAAATTAACAGTTTCCATGTAATGAGTGTATCTGATGATAGCGAATATGGCTTCATTTTAGAAGTAGATCTCGAATATCCTGAATCAGTACATGATTTTCATAGTGACTTGCCGTTTGCTCCGGAGAAATTCATACCTCCCGGAGGAAAGACAGCTAAGCTCATAGCGAATTTATATAACAAATTTAACTATGTTATTCATTATACTCACTTAAAGCAGTGTTTAAAATCCGGGCTAGTCCTAAGAAAAATTCACCGAATTCTTACTTTCCGACAAGAAGAATATTTAAAAAAGTATATTGATTTAAATACTACCCTGCGTCAAGCATCTGCAACTGCATTTGAAAAAGACTTTTTCAAGCTTTTAAATAATTCTATTTTTGGTAAAACGATAGAAAACAAACGTAAACAGGTAGATATTAAGCTAGCTACAAAATGGACGGACAAAGAAAATGTCACAAATAAGCAACTCTGTGCTGAAAAACTAATTTGTAAACCTAATTTAAAATGTATTTCGATTTTTTCGGAAAACTTTGTTGCGGTGCAATTAAAACCCGAGAGAATTGTTTTAGACAGACCGATTTATATAGGTTTTACGGTTTTAGAATATGCGAAGTTACACCTTTATCAGTATCATTATAATATTAAAAGAAAATATATGAATAATGTCAGGCTATGTTACACAGACACCGACAGCCTTCTTTATTTATTTTACACGGAAGATATTTACCATGATATAAAAAATAATATAAAGCAATTTGATACAAGTAATTTTGATTTAGATAACCCATATTCAATACCTCGGGTAAATGCAAAAGTACCTGGTCTATTTAAAGATGAACTAGGTGGAGACGTGATCAGCGAATTTACTGGTTTAAGAGCAAAACTTTACTGTTTATCGGCTTCTAAAACTGAAATAAAAAAAGCAAAAGGTATTTCAAACTCTGTCACTAACAGGCTAGAGATGGCGCATTACAATAAATCATTATTTGATAATGAAAGTAGATCATGTAAGATGAATATGATTAAGTCAATCAAACATGTTTTATATTCGCAACAAGTAAATAAACTGGTGATGAATAGAAATGATGATAAAAGGTATATACTCGCAAATCAGATCGAAACATTACCTTGGGGTCACTATGACGTTGTATTATAGTTTATAGCTTATATTTATCTTAAGCTATTATTTTATAGCATTAAGTAGATACTATTATACCTATTTGTTAATAAACGTAATGAAGTTCGAACTTTGTTTTATTTATTGATCCCTGTATGTATATATATATATATATATATGCTGCGTATACACATATATAAATATACGCAGGTCATTTATCTTACATTTCACAATGAAGTTCATCAAGCAACCACACACTTTAGAAGTTAATAATATAAAATTAGAAAATCAATCATGTAAAGTGAAACATAGTGCACTCTTACCCAATACCATTAGATGTATAATATGCGGTCCATCTAACTGTGGAAAAACTAACATAATGCTTAATTTAATATTACATGAAAATGGTCTCAAGTTTAAGCATATATACTTATACTCGAAGACGGCTTTCCAGCCAAAATATTGCTTTTTAAAACAAATTATGGGCTATATACCAGGTGCTAACTTCTTTGTCTTCAATGATAATAAAGAAGTCATACACCTCAATGATGCTTTAACCAATTCAGTAATGATTTTTGACGATGTAGCATGTGAAAATCAAATCAATATCCGTAATTACTTTGCAATGGGGAGACATAAACAGATAGATTGCTTTTACTTATCACAAACCTATTCTAAAATACCAAAACAACTTATACGAGATAATGTCAATCTATTAATTATTTTCAAACAAGACGAAGTAAATTTAAAACATATATATAATGAGCACGTGAATACAGATATCGAATGGTTTGAATTTAAAAAAGTTTGCTCCGCTATTTGGAAAGATCGCTTTGACTTTTTATTAATTAATAAAGATTGTCCTCTAAATGAAGGTAGATACAGACAAGGCTTTGACATATTTATTTACTTTTAAAAAGTATATATATATATATATATCACTTCATTACAGATAATATATTAATCGAACTCTGATATCTGTAAATAACAGATGGGTCATAATTAAAAATAAAAAAAATACATTATGCAGGTTAATATTAAAGAACAATTGATAAAGTCGGTCGATAGTATAAAAAATAAAATTAAAACAATACAAAATGAAGAAGATACAGCTCATTTAAAATTTAAAAAGGTATTTAAACCAATAACAGATCCACTAGAAACATTAATTAAAGCAAATGACAAATTTAAACCAATATTGAACATTTCAAGAAATGAGAGTAACACGCTTAGAAGATTTAGCTCATCAACAGATTATACTCCGGATTATGTAAGTTTTGAAGAATGTATAAAAACAGATTCAAATGAAGATTCCGAGTGTTACAAAGACACTCTTGTAAAAAATCATTTTAAAGATTCTAACGATACACTGATTGAAGAATGTATAAAAACAGATTCAAATAAAGATTCTGAGTGTTACAAAGACACTCTTGTAAAAAATCATTTTAAAGATTCTAACGATACGCTGATTTCATTAAATAAAGAAGATATGATGGAAATCTATGATAATATGAATGTCCCATTTGGGATACGTAGTGAAAATAAAAAACTGATGATGGGGAATAGCAAGGTTTCGTTTTCTATTGCAAATAAGAGCAGTAATTCACCCAAAACCAATATAGTCACTATTGATAAACGGCCTTATGAATTAACACCGGGCCTGAAGGAACTTTTGGTACGCAGTAAACCTGACCTTAATTTGGTTACCGAACTAGATAAAATTGTCTATAAAGATATGCTTCATAATACACACGCGCACAAAAGAGATTTTCACCCTAATGGTCAGATAAAAGGTGATAAAAGTTTAAAATATCGTCTAATTATTAAACCTTTGTTTTCGCAAAATAGTTATGTTCAAGATAAAGGACAGATAATTAAAACAAAAAAGGGTGGTTTTTTGCCTAAATTAAAAAAATATAGAAGTAATACCGATTATGTTTACTGGGATGACCCTAATGAACTAATTGAAAGGTTGAAACTTCTAATAGCTTCAAAAAATGCTGGTAATACTAATCATGATAATGAAATTCTATCAATTATAGAAGAATTAAAAGAAGCTGATATTATAAAAGACTAAAAAGCTTTGGAATGTTCTCAGTTATCAAAGTTGTATGCAACATGAATGAACATAGAATTATGAATTCTGTTCGTACAAATAAAACTGAAAGTAACATAAGTGTGGAACGTATTGAGATTAAAAATACTACTGAAGAGCAAACCGAAAAACTTAAAGGTGATATTTGTGCGCAAATAGAACAACTGAATAAACAGATTTCAATTTTAAACGATAAAGTAAGAAATCTTGAAAAAAGTATTGTTTTGAAAGAAATTTCAGGAAAATTAAATAAGCATTATGAGCAAAGAAGATATCATAAATGAAATTCATAAATGTGCTAGAGTTAACTTTCCAAGAAGGCAGGTCATACTTAAAGATATCGATGATCTCTGGCAAGCAGATTTAATGGATATGCAAGCAATTTCAAAAGTGAATGGGGGACACAAATATATACTAGCAATCATAGACACTTTTTCAAAATATACTTGGACAGTTGCTTTGAAACAAAAAAATAAGCAAGAAGTGACAAAAGCATTTGAACGTCTATTACTTAAAGGACGTGTTCCAAGAAATTTGCAAACTGATCTAGGAAAAGAGTTTTATAATAATAAATTCAAAAATATTGTTATAAAGTATAATATTAATCATTATTCAACGTATTCTACTAAAAAAGCCTCAATTGTTGAAAGATTAATACGTACATTAAAAAATAAATTATACAAACAATTTAGTCTTAACGGGAATTACAAGTGGATGAATGGAACGCTCGACAAAATTGTATATGAATACAATAATACTGCTCATAGAACTGTGGGACAACCTCCAGCTTCTATAAATCATGACAATAAAACAGACATACTGCAAAGATATATCCGTATGGCTGAATGTAAGAAAAACGCTAACTGCAGGAAGTTTAGTGTTGGTGATTTTGTAAGAATAAGTAAATACAAAGGATGTTTTGATAAAGGCTATTATCCTAATTGGTCGACAGAAGTATTTAAGATAAAAACAATACAAGAAACTAATCCACTAACTTACTTGATAGAAGATGTCAGATGTCGACCAATACTAGGTGCGTTTTATGCTCAAGAACTTCAAAAAACCAGCCATCCTGATTTGTACTTAGTTGAAAAAGTATTGAAAAGAAAAGGGAATCAAGTTTATGTGAAGTGGCTCGGACTTCCTACTAGCGAGAACAGCTGGATAGATAAAACAAATGTATTTTAAGAGTGCCAATCAAAAATTTGTACTAATGCGTATTTAAGCAAATGCATATATATTTTTTATTCATTACGTATTTGTTCTTAAAACAAAAAAGACCTGTATTTATAACTATATACCTAAATACGTTTCTATGACTTCGGTGAAAAATAAAGAAATAGCAATGAAAACAACACGAGTTATTTCAGACAACGAAAAAACAGTTTCATCAGCATTGAACAAAAACATTAATAAAGTAAAAACAGGAGCTGGTTTTAAGAAAACTCTTAAAAAAATTGTCACACATACTAAAAAGCACATTAAAAAATTAAAACCATCATGTAAGAAAGCATTGATGGAATTAGCATACGTAGCAGCTAAAGAATTCGCATCAGATACACCAATAAAATTACCTAGGATTATTCCAGTTCCAAAAACTGGAGGATTTCTTCCCTTAGTACCAATATTTGCTGGATTATCTGCTGCTGGCAGTTTAGCAGGAGGTGCTGCCGGTATTGCAAAAGCAATTAACGCATATAAAACAGCTAAGAAGCAATTGTGTGAAGCAGAACGACATAACAAGGAAATGGAGGCGTTATTCATTGGAAGAGGATTACATCTCAACCATTACAAGGATGGTTTAGGAATTTACATATCAGAGAAAAAAAACTGAAATCTCGGCTACCCAAAAGAGCTTTAACCAATATTGATATAATGAAACACTCGAATAACATTCCATTCTTTCGAGGTGTGTTTATGAGAGATAAATTACCGGATGAAGTATTGCCGATAGAATGTGGAGTAATCAATCTTGACTCTTCTGAAAACTCCGGTACTCATTGGGTAGCCTATGGCAAGATAAATGAATATATAGAATATTTTGACAGTTATGGTAACTTGAAACCTCCAAAAGAATTTATGAAATATGTTGGAAATAATATTCAGTATAATTATGAAAACTTTCAGCGTGATCATTTGTATAATTGTGGACACTTGTGTTTAAAATTTCTTAGGTCATTTTGGAAAGACAATAAAGTAACATAGCAAATTGATGATTTTTATTACAAATGGATGCCCTTGTAACGAAATTAGGACGAGTTATAAAAGTTTATATCTTGATACTCTACACACATTCTTGGATCGCCCGTGAAGACAATCACTACTCACATTATAAAGAATAATTATTGAACTTTTAATAACAGTTATACTACCTATTTGTTTATACATAGAAACATGTTAGTTTTTAATAAAACACCTATCATGAGAAGGAAATGTAATATTTCACTTCCTGTTTCCCAAGAAGTCAGACGTGTCAACGCGATAAACATTAAAAAGCAAATTAAAATTACTAAAGAGAATAAAAGATTTCTCAGACATATTGGATTAAAATTAAAATAATAACAACATGCTTCAAATAACAGATTTAGTGCAACATGATAACTCTATTGAAAGTTATGAGATCCATAGCTACAATCCATATAATACTAGTTTCAAAGAAAATGATGAAATCAGAATACCAATTCATCATCAAGATTTATATGTATTGCCCTGCAACAGTTCAATTTTTATAGAAGGGTATGCAAGTGTATCTACTAAAGATGCGGTTGGGAAAACAATTCAAAAAGATATTGATTTCATTAACAACCCAATCTTATATTTGTTTCAAGATATTAGGTACGAAATAAATGGTGTTGAAATCGATCGCATTAAAAATGCTGGTATCACAACAACTTTAAAATCATATGTCTCTATGAATGAAGGTGAAAGCAAAGCTGCAGCAATTTGGGGATGGAACTTAAATGGTACAAAAAAAGGAAAGGGGCATTTTAGCGCTATTGTGCCATTGAATAGAATACTGGGATTTGCAGAAGATTATAACAAAATAATAATTAATTGTAAACATGAACTAATTTTACAGAGAAATAGTTCCTCATTAAACTGTGTGCTTATGGAGAATAATGATAGCCTAGAAATGAATATACAAAAAATACAATGGCGTGTGCCACATATTAAAGTTTCTGATCGTAACAAATTATTATTGCTTAAAAGTTTGGAGAGAGATCGTTCTATACAGTTAGCATTTAGAAATTGGGATTTGTATGAATATCCACTATTACCAAAAACAACAAAGCATTCATGGTCGGTGAAGACAACTTCACAATTAGAGAAACCAAGATTTGTTATATTTGGTTTGCAAACTAACCGAAAAACTAATAAAACTAAAAGTTCTTCCTTATTCGACCATTGCAATGTATGCGATATTAAATTATTTTTAAACTCTCAATATTATCCATATGACTCACTTAATCTGAAATTTGATGAAAATAAATACAGTATATTATACGAAATGTATGCTAATTTTCGTCAGTCGTATTACAACTTGGGCATAGATCCGTTGCTTAGCTTAAATCAATTAAAAGAAATTGCTCCACTTTTTGTGATTGATTGCTCGAGACAAAACGAATCGCTTAAAACTGGACCGGTTGATGTGCGATTAGAAATTGAATGTTCTGAAGATATACCAGACAATACATCTGCCTATTGTTTAATAATAAACGATCGACTTTTCGAATACAAACCTTTAAGTAATATTGTGAGAAAACTATCATGAATGTTATCGTGGATGTCCAAGGGTTTAAGAATGAAGAAAACGAATTTATTCCGAAAGAAATAGCAATTATGTATGAAGGACGCATACAAATACTGTTGATAAAACCACCACGACCATTTCATGACTTAACAAAAAAAGAACGGATACACGTAGCATGGATTGAAAGAAACAGAGGAATACACTGGAATGAAGGTGTCGTACCATATTTTAACTATAAAGCTAATTTAGGTTATTTTTTAAAAAATAAAAATTTATTTACAAAAGGTAACGAAAAAGTGTTATGGTTAAAGGATATATTCGGAATTGATAATGTATTTAATTTAGAAAGTAAGCAGTGTCCTAGTTTAGTAGCATTGTATAAAAAATATTCAGAATCATCTGATATTATAAGTTGTATCAATCACACCAATATTTGTGCCTTAAAAAATGTATTTTGTTTGAATAAGTGGTGTGTCGAAAATAATGTTCTAATTTCCTAAACAGCAATACAAATATATAAGTAAACCAACATTTTAGTTTTATTTTTATGCCTATCTTCGTTAATTTATAGTGTCTTTAACATAACACAACATTAATAGCTCTCCTAACACACGGAACAGTATGCTAATAATTCTAGTATGAACAACACATTATACAGAATCTATAATTAAATGCTACTAGCATTAGAGCCCCAAGTAACTTATAAATTTAGCTTACAATAAGTTTGGACGACATTTCATTCTTACAAGTGTAGTATAAAGGTTGATCACAAAATAAATATATTGTTTCATTTAGTAAAGTCATTTTTTAAGAGTAGTACTTGTAAAAGTATATTTATTTGAGATAATAATATGAAGAGCAGTCAGAAAATAAATAAACACAATCCTCGATATGATATGTATAATACTTATAAAATGCGCGAGTTATCGTTTAGACATTATTGGGCAACGGTTGATTCAAGGAGAAGATTGGTGATGGAAATGGCCGATGCTGGATTTTTTTACTGTGGAAATACTGTAAATGACAAAGCAGCATGTTTCTCATGTGGAGGTATAATAGAAGATTGGGAGATTTATGATGATCCTTGGATGCAACATGCTATACATTATCCTCAATGTTACTATTTGAATGCTGTGAAAGGAAAAGAATATATAAATAAATATGCATATCTCCATCATTTTTGAATAGAGAATTCTGAATAGAGGAATCTGAATACAACACTCATTTTGAATGGAGGATTCTGAATACTTACAACACTCATTTTGAATAGAGAATTCTGAATAGAGGGTTTTGAATACAACACTCATTTTGAATAGAGGATCCTGAATACAACACTCATTTTGAATAGAGAATTCTGAATAGAGGATTCTGAATACAACACTCATTTTGAATAGAGGATCCTGAATACAACACTCATTTTGAATAGAGTATTGGGGTACCTGGATCTCTTGATCCAGGTACCCCAATACTCACCTACTCCTGTTTGCAGGAGCCTTAACGGTGTCAAAGAGAATTAAGCTCTTCGAAAATCTTATTAAAGGTTTGGAGAGCGACACGAAACGAAATTGGGAATCGAAACTAGTCTCATTATTTGCAAAGCACGGTAATGCTATTCTGTAAAAATCTCACCGTGAAAACTAAGGTGAAGTGAGCTTAAGGTGAGCTGTCAATAGTGTCAATCCCTAATGACAGCTCACTTTAAGCTCACTTCAACTAAGTTATCACCGTGATCTTTTTACAGAATAGTACCCCTGAAAATATTTCTATGAAAGTCATCACACTAATATTATAAAGTGGGCAAGTTAGTGTGTGTGTATGTGTGTGTTTATATGTTTGTTACTTCTTCACGCTTAAACGGCTGGACCAATTTTGATAAAATTTTGTATGGAGGTATCTAACACCCTGGATTATCATACTGGCTACTTTTTATCCCGATATTCCCACGTGATCGAAACTTATGCGGGTGAAACCACGCGGCGCAGCTAGTATTAAATAAAGCCTTTGAAATACCTACATTTTACTAGCAGATGGACTTGAAAAATAATAAAAAATCTATTTGGTTTCTGGAAACCAAAATTAGTATGATGCTTTTTCGTGATTGAAATTCTAATTATTTAGCAAAGTTATTAAATTATAATCAGCGCTGAGTTTCGCGTTGAACATTATATCATGTTTTCGGAATAGGTACCATGGTACCTATACACCCGACGTGATATTAACAGACTAACTAAAACCTATAGGGGTTTATTTATAAACGATGATTAAAGTTAAGTGACGTTCAAACGCCAAAAATGTATGGTTTAAACGGTCGCTAATCACTACATAACTTTGAGCAACGTTTATGAATAAATGGGATACTTGTTAGTCTGTTAGTACAACGTCGTGTTCACCAAAAGGTAAAAGTCAGAATGGTGGACTAACTGTAATCAAAGTCTTTAACGTGACTTTGATTACAATCAGTGTTCGTTAGGAGTTATGCGTGATCCCCTTCACTCTGACGAACACGAGTCAATGTTACATAATAGATAAATGGCATTAATGAGAGCCTAATAAACGTATTATATCAGCTGAATAGTTACACACCGATTTTCTCTCTTTCTGTCGTCAGTAATTTGATTTTCGAAAGAAGAAGACAAAGCGTTGTGTAATTATACAGACGCTATACAACGTTTATTACTAACGGGATAATAATAAAGCTGAAAAGTTTGTTTGTGTTGAACGCGCTCATCTCAGGAACTAACGTCCGATTTAAAAAAATCTTTTTGAATACCGCCGGGTTCCGAAATTAAAGTTATTTTTCACTGTGTCGTGATTTTTTTGGAAGTCGTTAGTTTTCTTTTTTATAAAAAAAATATGAAATGGCTATAGCTCGGCAAACTTAGTGTTTTAATTTGACAAACAATTTATTTCCGCGATTATATATAACTTTCTACATCTTTGGGAAAAAATCTCTCTTCTGAATGCTATCTACAGCTATAGAAATTTCACGTTTCAGAACGTTCTAGCGATTTCAGATGTCGTGTTCTGCCGCCGGCATCCGGTCACATACATTATCCAAATGTCTCACTGAATTTTGCAGTGGGACATATGCGACTGTATTTGCAAAAAGTTTCGCGGTAAATATCATTTTAAAAACCGATCCATTTTATTTTGAAAAATTACTATATGAGCTTTGTAAAGTACTTATTTCTTTTCAAAGTGAGGTGATCATTCTATGGCCTGTCGCAGTATGACTTTAGAAGAACAGACTGTTGCACTATTCCGACTCATCATCTGCTAGCCTTTTCCCAACTATGTTAGGGTCCGCTTCCAGTTTAACCGGATGCAGCTGAATACAAGTATTTTACATGGAGCGACTGTCTATCTGACTTTCACAACCCAGTTACTGAGTAATAACCCCTTGGCAAGACTGGTTAACAGACTTTTGGGAATGCTAGCCGGGACCAACGGCTTTCCGGGGCACGTGATGGCCACCCTTCCGCAGACCAACCGCGGCGAGCGTAGCTTAACCTGATTTATCGACCCGTCTATATCACTAGCTCTGGTTTTTATTAAAAAGGTAAAACCTAAGAAAGAAGTACCTAGTAAGTATCTTACAGTATCCCGCGATAAATATTGCACATCGACCTTTACCTTTTTTTGTATTCTATACAAAGAATAAAAATAATTATCAAAAGAAGCAAATCATAACTGTTTTAACAGTTCCTAATAGATACCGGACTGTTTGTATTTCGTGCGACAGAGATAACGCTCTACGAAGCCGAAATTAGCCGATTGTCTCTTTCCAAAGGTCGATGTGCAATATTTATCGCCGGGTACTGTATATAAGAACTACAATGACCTGTTTCACCATCTCCAGATAAGTTCCGATTACCTTTTCTGCCAAAAGTATTCAATGCAAATTACATAACATTACAGGTTCCAACAGCGAGGTGATTGCGTAACACACCAACAGTGGCAATTGCTTTCATTTTGACAGTTCAACAACATTCATTGCGTTATTACGTTGTTGAGCAGACACATTTTTCGAACATATGAAGCAATGGATTTGCAATATCCTTCAAAATGATTCAGATTGTGATTTATAGTGTGTCACGCAATTAGGGCGCTGGCATATAGTCAGGTAAATCAATGTCCATTCCAAGGTCGCCTAGAAGAGATCGCAGAAAGCGATAAGGCCGCCCATTATATATTTTGTAGTGTTAGTTTAAAAAAAATGTATTTTTGTGGTGTACAATAAAGTATAAATAATTAAATCTCTAGGTATCCATTTCTATACTCATCCAGATGTTGGTAAATAAGACTGTTTACTCACTCGGCAACAGCAGCTATCGCAGCAGTATGATTAATGGCACTCCGTCCGCGCTTACGTCTCCTAGTGCGCTTGCGTGAGTACGAGGCCAATAGCAGGCCTTTGCGCGCGTCGATGTGCTTGCGCGAGTCCTTCGCCAGCGTGCGCACAGCCAGCGATGTGGGGTCGAAACTGAACGTGCTGTCGTCGCGGTGCTCGTTCAAGTCTTTCTTTCTTTCCTGGGTGAGAATATAAAAATAATAAATACAAGGTAAGCGAATAAAAACGAAAAGAATGGAACGAAGAGATTGCAGCAAAACACATCCTTAGGATCTTTAGGGTGGATTTTTTACTTATTCATTAATATAAACTATCATTATAAGTTACAATAGTCAGTGTTGTAGAATGTAGTGAAAAAATCTTTATGAGTATCTCAGGGTACTTACTTACTATATGAGACATACCTACGTAATGATTGAGACTTGACTTTACAGTTTACACCGTACAAGGCGCTGCCTCGAAAATCTAAAATCCTCGAAAACCTACTAAACGAGCGAAAGTGATGCAATTACTTTTGAAACGCAAAAGAACAGTGATGGCTTATAAAGCTAAGGATACACATGCCAGTAGCTGACACAAAAGTCTGCAAGTAGCTTGCATGCGGTGTGCCATAACAACTTCTGATTGGTGAATACCTAATGACTTGCAAGCTACTTGCATATTTTTGTGCCAGCTACTGGCATGTGTATCCTTAGCTTAATGTGCGTGCTCTTAGAATAAAAGGACGTATGTGCCAATCAATCAATCAAATCATTTATTTGCAACGAATGTAGGCCAAAATCAATTTACTCCTTTATTAACAAAATAAAAGAATTACATTTAAAATACTTTGAATAAACTTTAATATGATATTTATCTATGTTTTAAAGTAAATTCCATTGAATAACTCTTAGTGTTACGCCGTGATGTCGAAAAAAGTAAAAAAATAGATATAACTTTGCAATTTTTTGTATCGAGAAAAAATAATTGAATTGTGTATTCCTTTTACACGATACTCTAACAAAGAGTCAAAAACATATACCAAAATGTTAAATCTCTATTCCACATTCTAAACAAGTTACAAGAAATAAAAATACCACATTTTTTTCAACATATCACCTTAATCCTAAGCGTATGTAGCCAAATGGAACCAACTACTTATGTATTTACGGCTAGTAAAAGGACAATAGGTAATAATTTCATTTTATTTAGATGTAGCTGATTGCAAGCGCCCTTCGCATGATAATCAAATGCTAAATGCCTCCTGTACCTCTATGAGATGAGGCATTTGCCTTGCAGAACAACTAGGCTGCTAAAATAAGGCTCTAGTTGTACAGACACCAGCACATCAAGCTACCCGAAACTGTCAAATTTTCCCAATCAACTTTGAACCTTATGCTTTAGCGATAAAGTTGAAAATCTATTAAAGAAATTTTATAGATTATAGTAGGTTGATGTGCTGGCGTCTGTACCTGTAGCCTGTACATGTACCTCCTGCGTGATCTGCGACTCCTCTTCATAGCTGAGCGCGACGACAGCGAGCATTAGGTTGATGAGGTAGAACGAGCCGAAGAACACCACCACGGTGAAGAACGACACCGACATCGGACCGCATGATGACAGCACCTGGGGGTGAACATGTTCCATTCGAATAACATAACATAAAATCTATTCAAACTTTGCAACTTTATTTTAATAGTAATTAAGTTAATTTCAGAGTGACTAGCACTATTGAAAAAGTTATAAAAATGTTTTGAAGTTGTAGCGTAAACTGAACTTTATTGAGTTGGATTTAAAGTTATTTTTCCATTAACTCATATTTGTTTACATTTTTGGCAAATAAAACGCGAATGCAAATTAACATCATGCCTTTATTCCCCGAAATATTGGGCAGAGTTGTACCTATACAGGTTAGCATGGGACATCGACACCCAACGTGTTTATTCAGTAAATGACCCTGAAAAAATTCAACGAAGGAAGCTATTATATTAAAAAAAAAAATGCTGTTCCATACATTTTGACCGCGTAGGTATTGCATTTGTCTATGAATCAGCTGTTTTTTTTTATAAGCGACGATAAATTTTTGGTCCGAGGGTCTAGAATCATGTGCTGAACATGGTAACAGTTTGCGCGTCGATGTCATGGCACCCTGTATAGAAGTGTAATGGGGCGCGATTAGAAATGAGGAGATCCGCAGGGGAACCAAGGTAACCGACATAGCTCGAAGAATTGCCAAACTTAAGTGGCAGGGGGCAGGGCGCATTGCTCGCAGAACAGATGGCCAATGGGACCGAAAGGTTCTGAAGTGGCGACCGTGTACCGGAAGACGTAGCGTTGGAAGGCCTCCCACAAGGTGGTCCGACGACCTTGTGAAGTCCGCAGGAACCCTTTGGATGCGAGAAGCACAGAACCGGTCGAAGTGGAGGTGCTTTCTATGTCCAGCAGTGGACGTCTTTCGCCTGAAATGATGATGATGATGAATGGAGCGCGAGCCTATTGTAATTAAACGGGCACAAATCCTGGTAAAGTGTTGTTTCCATCTGGAATTTCTCAGTAGTAACTCGGAGTCTGGATTTGGGTCCGGTTTATTAGAATAGAGATCTCTTTGGCGAAAAGTTTCTTCTTTCAAGCCATAAACTCAGTTGTTTTCTTTTTTGTGCCACGTTTTCTTCTCTCATCATGAATAATGAATATAATCTAATCAAATAAATAATTCTATTCTATTTTTCTCTATGGCAATAGTGCCGATGTCGACAATTCTGCCAATGTCAAATGTGTAACGAGGACAAATAAATAAAATTGAAGTGTCTGTCTGTAATGTCAAAATAACAGCTTTTTATCCGACTGCGCCAGAAGGAGGGTTATGTTTTTACTAAATGCATAATTATTATAAAAGTATATACGTATCTTATAACAAAAAAAAACAATGTAAAAAAAAATTGTCTGGCTAATTGTTCCGGTTAATTTTCGAAATGGCTGGACTGATTTTGACGGGACTTGGACTTGCAGATAGCTGATGTTATAAGGAGTAACTAGGTTACTTTTATTTTAGAAAAAGAATTAGGGTTTCGCGCAAAAAAAAATAAAATCCATAAAATTCAATATGCACGTAAACGAAGTCGCGGGCAAAGGCTAGTTACACATAAAATAATAAATTATATATATTTGTGTAACTGCAGGCACTCGGCTCTCGAAAGATATTCATAGAATAGAAGGCATAAATATACATAACCTGTCATGTTGGCTGTAGATCGCCTTCGCAATGTATGACTTAGATACCAACCCACTTCTCTATCTTAGCTTTATTAGGATTCATCGTTTAGATTGGTTTCATGATTAATATCTCTTGGATATCAATATCTCAAACGATGCGAAGTTTTCTGAACTTTGCAAACTTTTAAGGACCTTCGCAAGAACGTAAAATTATCGTGCACTGGATTTTCAACTCTGGGTGTTGAATCGAGCATTCAGAATACAAGAGTACATCCCAGCGCGTCAAAAAAACACATTGTTGGATTTTCAACTCTCGGCGCTAGGCAGTGCGTTGTAAATCCAGTGAGCGAAAAAAAAAATCGCCGCGGGCAAAATGCGTCCGTGCTACCTGGTCTTATTGTTTAACCTGATATCTCATTTTAAAACTGGATTTACGGCTTTATCCAGGCTTCGTTGGTAAGAACCGCCAACGGATAAAGGTAGACGGATTAACTGGGGCCGTCCTAAAATAAACGGATCCGTATAAATAGTGTTGTCACCAGCATTTCCGGTCGTTTCGGTGAACCGGCAAAACAGACGGCCCGGAACAATATAGCGGTGGAAACAGCGGAGTCTCTAATTGATAAGATCTGATTTATAACTGAGATTTACGTCTAAATTATCCCTGAATAAAGGTGTTGTTTTTTCACATGTTTGAATTACAGAAGCGCTTAAAAAGCTTTCAATAACTTCACGCCTGTAAACCCTGAAGGGTAAGACAGAGGTGTACTATATAGTACACCCACATTTCGCCAGATAAAATTTACTCTTTATCTCGCTCGCACAATACTGCTCGCGGACTGAGTGAGAGCGAGACACAGTGCGGTGCTGGGCGGCAGGCAGCGCCAATAGTTTAGGTATTTCCTTTTTACGGTGAAAATAATGGTAATTAAAAAAAAATTAAAAAATAAGACATGCTTTATAGTTAGTTCAGTTAGTATGCAAAGTTTCATGATCTAATTTTAAGTATTTTTTTAATAACAGCGGTTTATTGTTCGGTTTGGAGGTAACTTTGGAATTTTCTTCTATCGAGAAAATTTTATTGAATTTCGTCAAACATAGTACTTAACATTAATCCTCAAGTTTACCATATATTTATTTCAAAATTAATGCTGCAGTATTTTTGACATAACGGAGGATCATGCTAAGACATTTGAAGTAGTAAAGTCCCAAGTAAAGGGGGACGATCCTATCTCCATCAACCAGGCACAAATTCAGACTTCGGGCTGCTACTAAGAAATTCTTGATAGAAAAATACAATAACACTTAGCTCGACCTGGAAATCAAACCCAGGACCTCATTCTCAGCCGTAGCGCTTTTTTTTTTTGTTTTTTTTTTTTTTCAGGATGGGAAATCATCAAATGACTCCTCCCGCTCTGGGCGGAGCGGAAGGGAGTGTCAGACTCTTACTGACTAAAACCCACCCGTGTTCCTTCCTTCGCCCTTTATGTTCCGGGCCAGAGCGGTAACCCTTTCGGACAATCCCGCTGACAGCCGTAGCGCTTGCGACCACTTGACCAACGAGGCAGTTTCACTTTCAATATGCGCTTTTAAGGGGATTACAGGACCTAAACGCAAAAAAAACGCAAGTTTTGGAAGCAATAAAAGTATATGATCGACTACAGTAAACGAAACTAGAAAAATGTATGTTAAGGCTCGTACACACAGGCGCGACGCGACACGCGACACAAAGGCACCGCAAGTCGCGCAACGAGCGGTGCCTTTGTGTCGCGTGTCGCGTCGCGCCTGTGTGTACGAGCCTTTATTCTTAAGGATATATGCTAGGTAGTGAGTGTGTTGAAAACATAATACAACTATTTTGATACGATAGAAAAAAGTCATGAAGATACCTGTAAAAACTTTCTTTTTGCAGTAAAAACCATACTAATATACATACAATCATTCTGATTTTTTGTCAGATTATTCTAAAAGGAACATACTAAAGCACTAGTGTTTTAATTGTTTAGTCCAAACAATAGTATTTTGTAAGACAATTGCTTCATATTTTGCAATAAATTACCAGCGTTGTGTTATCGCGCTTCTCTTTCTTTTCTATGCAGTCCGACAGTGACCGCGCTTTAGGTCATCTAAGCCCCTTAAACACGGTTTCTTAGCCGTCTTTTAATGAATAATATGACCGCTCGTTTGCAGACGGCTTTAAACTGTGAACGCCTTTATAATAAACCTAATTATTTTAATGGTTATAGGCAGTAAATGATTGTCCCAAAATACTTTAAAAGCCGCGGCGGAAATTAACCTACATTACCTCCGTACGCTGAAACTTTCGCAGTTACCCACCATTTGATGTTAAAATCAAAGTGAAGGCGGCCTACAAAACAGGCGCGGTTTACAGTTAATGATTTCATAATTAGGTCGGTTTTGTAAATAGTTCGTGACTTTTGGCAAATTTTATAATGTTTTCAACCTACACGGGTCTATACTATCATTTGAGCATAAGTAGCTGTAATTACTCTCAAGAGATGGGCAATTTAATAGCTGTTAATGTGGACCGTAACGTTTTCGCATTTAACAAGGAACAAGAACACGAATGTTTGTCAAATACTTGGTATGCTATAAAATTTTAGAAAACTAATATTTCTTAAACGTACAGCCAGGATAATTAATTGTTTAGCAATATGATAACCTATGTCAATATTTGCCGTGTTATAACAATTTTATACAACTGTCAAAGAATCAGTTACGATCAATTTACTTAACAATTATTTTCCCTGAGTTTACCTAACAATATTTTGAAATTAGCTAGCGATGTTGATTACGGGAAGGCGGAGAGAGACTGACTTCAATAACGGCAACGTTTGTTTGTAATGTGTCATCGAGGCGAGCTTGGTTACAAAACGGTGATACAGAAGACGCGGCGAACGCTCGCTTCGAGCACATGGCTTAAGCGTGTTCCATTTCTTGTTGCAAAACGGCGATACACTGAACTTTTGACACGTTTAGTGTATCGCCGTTTTGCAACGAGTACTTGACTCAAGCGTGCGCCATTTTTATTCAGAATTGCGGACGTAGAGGTTGATGTGAGCTTCATTAATTTTATTTATTGTTATTTGGAAGAAGAAGAAAAAAATAAAACGATGTTGGCTTTTACTTTGGAAAAGTATATTTTTATTTAAAAAAGAGAGTAAAATGAGATACGTTGCGTTTGCGACGACGCGACTTCAACCTGCACTGACTTGTTTGTAAATATGCGTTTGCGATGCTCGCATCGCTGCACTGACTAATGTAACTCGATACATTACAAACACACGTTACAAGTCAGTCTCCGCCTGTACGTTTAAAGACCGGCAGAAATCGGTTTCTGATCAGGGGGCCTAAAAAGGCCACTTTGGCAGAATCAGAAAAGGATAACATTATGAATCATAATTGACAGTTAACTGTTAATAGTATCAAATCCCATAGCGAAGGATATTTCAGTTATTTTTTTGTCGGTGCTAAAATACTAATCAATCCAATCTAAATGCAATCCCAATCTCTTTGATTATACCTACGTAGTGCAGCGAAAAAAAGAAAAACGGACTGTCGTCGCTCAAATTGTTAAAAAATTGTTATTAGTATTTTTTATTATTTAGTATTTCAATGAAAATCTTTACCAAAATACACGACTAGTTAATTAAACGGGTCGTTACCAGACACAGAAACCAAGTCTTAATTAAAGTGGCCAATAACAAATGTAACAGCATCTCTTTAGTGTCAAACCGTGTCATGTTCTCCTAAGAGAAGAGAGAAAACAAACATTAACATATACTTAGTATGTTTCCAGACGCCTGCGCCTCTAAACGTTTGTCTCCGAACCGCTGTAGATGATTGTGCAAAGTAATTTATTAGCGTAACCGCCGCTTGCCCGACCGGTCGTAAGATAAGCACGTGTTCTGTGTTTATTTGGGAGCATGCTCGTGGGCTATATTACTTTAAATAATGTAAAGCCTAGAATACACATGCTACGAGGCTGTAGTAGCGTAAAAATCTGATTTCGAACTACTACGGCGTAGCACACTCGTGCTACGACGTAGCAGATCGAAATCTTATCTTTTCGTAAAAACCCCTCGTACGAAAAGAGTATGGATACCTGTTTTAGATACACGTAGACCTGCTTGAGCATGACGATGCATGAGCACGCTACTTAGAAGTTATTGAGTTAATAAAAAGATAACAGACGTAAATTTATGAACCTAACTTTTTAGGCCGTTGTTTCTATCATCGCAAAGTGATTGTTTTTCTATAATAATATTAGCCGTTACCCATGGTGCGTACCTACCTATAGTTACGTTAATAATTTTTACCGTAATATGAACACCCAGAACACGTATTGTTTGACTTTTAATTTCGTGCTACCGTTACGTCCAAAGTTGGCTACTATAATATGTAAATTTGAGTTTCATGAGCTATTGCACATATGAATTGACTAATTGCTATGGTAACTGAAGTAGTCAATTCACTTTAATTCAACGTGTCTTATTATTCATGAGAGCGTGGATCCGATTTCCGAATTCAGCTACCTATATGCAAATCCCAAACGGCATAGGTATGTGAATGATTGATGATAGTCGCAGAAGCATTTGCGATACAGCAATTTCTAGTCCCGTTAGAATGGTCTAGTTAATTTGTTGGATACCCCTGGGTGTGAATTTAGGACTTTGATTGACTGATTTTAAATTATTTATTCGGTTTAATCGAGTATAGTCAGGAACACAATACAATTAACACTGATACTTTTGTATAAATTGATACAATATGATTTGATTAATTGTTTTTCAGCATTTCATGTAAGAATTAATGTACTCCTTAAATTTTACTTCAGTTCCGATTTTTTTATCAACATTTTGAGTAAATAATAATTTAATTATCATAATAACACATAAAAAAGTGCTGAACGACTTTTCTTGCTGACTGTACAACTAATCAAGCTTTATTGTATAGCATTAATAGAATCCAGACCCTTCATTGAATCTCCCCAAAGTACACGACTCCACGAATATATTTCGCAATTTCTCTCTACGTCACAGAATTTCGTTTAAAAGCGCTCCTGTCGCACTACCATCTTGAAAGCGGTTCTCTTAGAATTAATTAAGGGGCGACCGGTAAACGACTCTCACAACATTATGACCAAACCCACAACTCACGTAAAGTTCATTTGGCTACAGTCTGGCAGACCCTTCGTAATAAAATTCTCGAACCTCAAAACCGTTGGAGCGTTTAGAAGGGTTTAGTTAGGTGCATGCTTAATGAACTAAGTTTTTTTTATGGAGTATCAACCTCCATGTAGGGATATTGTATATTTAATGTTGTGTTTATTTTTAAAGGAGTAAGAGAGACTCTATAAATTCGCACTATTCATTGCAAATTGCTATGTTTACGTGTACTCGTAGACAGGGACAGGAAAAGTTTTGTTTAACAGAATCTTTATGACCAACCATAACTTTGATTGCATGATCAGCCTATAACGTTCGCACTGTTGGGACACAGGCCTTCTCTCTGTGAGAGAGAGTGGGTCGTAATCCACTACAAGTGCCCAGTGCGAGTTGGTAGATGTCCATCGTCGAATTTTTGGTTCTAGGACATGCCGGTTTCATCGCGATGTTTTCCTTCGCCGTTTTGAGAGCTGTGGTCATGAACTCGTCAAACATTTGGTTGCTGAATCGATATTATTTGCAAGTTTAAAAATATCCTATTAACTTGATGAAACTGCCACCGTTTTACAGTATAGGTATGTTTTGTGCAATAAACTTCAATTTTGTAACACGATCCAACTATTACGAGCAAGGCAATCAAGGCGATGAAGCTTCACAGTACCAATCTATAATATTTTGCAACAAATATACAAGAATTGTATCATTGTATCAATACCATTGGCAAATCATACCACGGGGAATTCTAGGCGATAATGATCCGGAATCTAACGCTCTGTCTATTGTGTATTTATTCTTTGCCGACAATCTGCCATCGTGATATTTATCGAGAGCGTTCGAGTGCATAATTGCAGAACAAGATTATGTCCCGAGTTGCTTCAGTGCAGTGGAGTACAATGCGTGCCACGTAAGAAGAGACTTGACCCCGCCTCCCCCGCCTCTTTCCGCCGCCCCTATGACGTCCGGTCCCGTCCCGCACTCAGACCTCATACCGCAAAAGATACCTAAAATCGTGTACTGCGCATGTCAGACCACGTGGTGTGTCAAGTCTCTTCTTACGTGGCACGCATTGTAATTGCATAACACACAAACAGTAGCAATGGCTTTCCTTATGACATTTCAACAACTTTCATTGCGTTATTTACGGTGTTGAGTAGACAAATTTTTCGAACATATGAAGTAATGGTTTAGCAATATCCTTTAAAATGATTGTGAAATTAGGTCGGGATATTACATTTGTTCAACGTATTATTTTCAAACGAAATAGCGTCGTATGACATTGTTATAGAACCGTCAATTTTTGGTGTGGTAAACTTTATATACGATTTGAGATCACCATTTTGACAGTTTAAGTTGGTAATACTAGCGACTAGGCTCTTTGCTGCGGTTTTCCATTGCGTTGAGGACGTTGACTTGCTCATTAAATGTTACTTAGATACTTACCTACAGTATACCTGGCCATAAATAGAAAGTACGACGCCGCTGTACGAAGCTGAACTTTTTCTAAAAATCGTGATAATGATCGCTTATAACGTGACGTTATTATCGTGGACGTCTACGTTCATGTATTATCACGAAAACATAAGGAAGTGAAATGTAAAATGGAAATATTTACTAAGACGCTTGTAAATTTCGTTACGTTCAATTATTTCCATACATTTGATAAACCTGGACGTCTACAATAATAACATCACGTTAGACATTATAAACGCGCAAATGAACCAATACGACGTTGAAACACTACGGATGGATAACATATTAATAAAGAAACTCACCATATTATATACATTCTCCCAGTAATCGAGGGTGATCAACTGAAATGTGGTGAGCATCGACCACAGAAAGTTGTCGAAGTTGGTGTACCCGTGGTTGGGATTGGGGCCCACACATAGGCAGGTCCACTCTGCGGGACAGTGCCTGGCCCCAGTCAGGTTCCCGCAAATGATAGGCACTTCGTCTGAGTTCACCATCCAGTTTGACGGTTCTTGGATCCACCTGCATAAATAAAAGTAAAACTTTAATCGTTAAAATCAGTCATCATCAATTTGCTACTGTACTGTTGGACATAGGTTTCCCCCAAGCATCGTTTTATGACCAAAATACCTAAGCTCTAGATGTGGTCAAGAATCTGGCAAAAGACCAACAACCATAAAAGAATCTGATAGTGGCAGAAATTAGGTATTATTTAAAAAATTACCTTAATTTTCATTACGCATTTCGTTTAAAAAGTGATGATTTTTACATGATATTCTATAAGAAGTAAGTAATAAGACTTCGAGAAGGAGTTGTGTGCATTCTGGAGAAGGTCCTTAAAAATAAAAAAATAGGCATTGTAACGCATTAGCTTTCTAATAATTAGACGCCTTTATTCACGACTCACTGGACTTCATAAATCTCAATTATAATAATATAATATTTTATCCACAAATGATTAATACCTTCATTTAAATTTCTTGGAGTAGGCTCGTAATTTACGATGGTGCTCATCGTTTTCACAGCAATTGATTCCTTAAACTTAGTGGAAAGATAAACTGTTTGCTAAAGTTCGGTAGAGTGGAATTTATTTCCGAGAATCGTAAATATGGTTTTGGTTCGGTTTAAACTCTACTGTAGAGTTTAAACCTTACGTCCTTAGCTATTCAAGAACTGTTTATGCGTAATTATTATTTGTTTTCTAATAATAAAGACTTAAATTTAAAAAAAACCTAGACCAAAACAAAAGAATTCGAAAATAAAAAGTTTTTCAAATGTCAAATGGTTTTATGGAATTAACCTTTCTAGCCAGTAGCTACGTATTTTTTAAGCTAAGGTATGCAAGTGTACATGAATCGATTGGGACGTGGCAAAAATTGGAACTAAGGTCGCCATCTTGTTTTCTCAATACTAATTCAGACAAATGTTATGACATTGACCTGGGGGGATGGGGACCTGTCAAAGTCATTCAAGCGCCAAAAGGACCTTGTAGCGCAGTACTTATTAAAAATCTTAAATTCTGACATACCATGCCCAGCCTAAACCGCTGTGTCTAGCAGCATGAACTTTGCACAAGCCTCCCTTTTATAACTATCATAAACATTTGTACTCACGCCGACCACGCCTCATCGGTGAAGTTCTCCCCCAGCGGCACGACGATGTTCTTCACGCACTTGTTCCTCAGCTCCCCCATGTAGACCTGCAGCGCGAACAGCGCGAACACCATCAGGCAGAAGATGGTCAGCGTCATTACTTCTGCCAGCTGCTTGAAAGAGTGCAGCAGCGCGTTGATGATGGTTTTTAGACCTGGAGAGAAGGGTATTTTTTAAAGACTTATTCTCGGTTCTTGAAACCATGACCTGGTCACGACCTCTAGCATTGGGGATACGTCGCAAAAAGGACTATTCATGATGAATTGTATTAAGTTGATAATGGGACTGCTGATCCTAACTGACTAAGAATCGTCACGAGTGGGAAGGAGACAGAGCAGGTCACCTGCAAGCTTACTATGATGAGTCTATAATAATCCCACTGCTGGGACACAGGCCTCTTCATGGCTGTAATCACGCGGGCCCAGTACGGGTTGGTAGACGTCACATGTCTTCGAATTTTTGGTTCTAGGAGATGTCGGTCTCTTCACGATGTTTTCCTTAACCATGTTGAGAGCAGCGGTGATACAAATTAGAAGGTAGAAGGTTGGTAATAAGCCTGATTGCTTTCAGTCCTGTGAAACTCCGAACAAATTATTTTTATATGGAATTTGTAACCTTCTTTATGCAACATTCAGAAACAAACGCAGAATCTCAGGATGACCAACATTACACTACGAACTACGAAGTGAAACAAACATGTCTGCCTTCGCGTCACTTTGCTTCGTGTTGTGATTTTTCTGTTTTTTTTTCCTTTTTCTGTAAGATTTGGGAATACAACTTATTAAATCCGAATAATTTCTGTGATTGTGTTAACGTTGAGTCGAGCATCTGGTCAGTGGGTCGTCTTAGGGGGCGATCTGCTTCTCCGTGTCATCCTCACACAGTTTTATTGAGATATTGACTATTAGTGTAAATGATTTTATTGTTATTATTACTATATAATAACGAGACAGTGACTCTAGTTTGTGAACCATCATGAGTAAGGGTCACAGAAAATGTGATGTTTGCGGCATCAAGGAGGCCTGGCATATTGGAAATAATTTGTTTTTTTCCAAGTTTCCACTGGATCCAAACCGGTGAGTTTTACCTACATAGTGTTAATGTGATCTTATGCTCACATAGCACTACCTCATTGTAAATTAATAGCATCATTCAAATTCCGTAATACGACCCTCAAGCCATCAATCAAGATTAGCTGAAACTCTAATAAAGAAATGTTTTAAACATTTGTGCCTTCAGTAATACCTACCTATTTGTCTAATGTACTGACCGTAAATTGTAATTTAATT
Organism: Luperina nickerlii; assembly: GCA_963855955.1. NCBI lineage: Eukaryota > Metazoa > Arthropoda > Insecta > Lepidoptera > Noctuidae > Luperina > Luperina nickerlii. Next base: position 15,016,760 of record OY979679.1, on the reverse strand, counting down.
TAGTCTAAGTAGGTTGACTGCTAAAGAAATGGTTCGGACAGTCTAAGACATTATCTACCTGTGACACCATTATGTATGTAAATAAATCTAGAATTTCTATTCTAAGTATAATAGTCAATTCCATTTAGTTATCTGATAGTGTAAATTCGGTGTTTTCTTAGCTATAAATCACACTAAATAAATTCACATCAGGCAAACATAGTCAGTTAGAAGTAACCTTTTATATTTTGTACCTTCCAGATGTCGAGAGTGGCTAAAAACAGTTGGTAATGAAGAACTGGTGCATCTACCAATAGAGAAACTACATGAGCAGCAACGGCTGGAGCGATTTTTATGAAATCTTCAGCCAATCATCAGATTAACCCAGCGGGTGATGAATTTTGGTAGCGATCAGGCTACCCGTGCGAAACCGGGGCGGGTCGCTAGTAATTTACATAAATAAATAAATACAGAAATCATTTAAATCAGTGTTTTATTTTACCAATTTTTATAATAAAATAAATTCGTTTTGGAACCTCACTATTATTTGCGTAGTATGCATTTCATCGATATCGATGAACTCTAAATATCGATAAGATTTTTGATTTCTATACGATGCGTTGCGCATCCCTATTTATGACAGTTCTTCCCGTCAACGTCATGATTGTCATTGTCAGTGCTACTTAGAATTTTCATGTTGGTAGCTATGTTTTCTTTATGCGGTTGGCTAAAGAAGGTTAACAATTTCTCACAAACTGAATGTTCTAAGTTCCGTCTCTTAAAAGGTTACATGCTCTATGATTGCTTTGAATACCAGCGCTGCAACATTTGTTTTTTAAATATCGTAGCATCAAGCTGAGATAGGAGCCTTTTGGCCTCGTATAGGACTTTCTGTTTCATTTTCCTTTTGTTACATTTTTTTAATATAATCTGGATTTTTTTTAGTTTAGTTTGTGATCTTCCTGTACGACTCGCAATAAATACTTTTTCTTTCTTTCTTTCTATGTAGGTACTTTCATAATATGCATTAATTCAGTTACATACCTATTGTATAAAGGAAAGGGGTATATCTATATTTTGGTCGATGACTTTCGTTAATCAATCTTGGCTAATCAAACAGGGACTTAAAAGCACCTTCATAAAGGTTACAGAATTATAAGTGTTACATATTGAATTGATAACAGAATCAAATAATATGTAACCTTTATAAATGTGTTTTTCAATATGTTAACACAAAACACTTTTAAAAGTGTAACAGAAATGTAGTAAGTGTAACCGGTAAACGCTGCGTTACCAAAATAGCCGCAATCCCTACTGGATTGATGCTATTTTGCCATCGCCGCGTCTGTCTGTCCGCCGCGCGTTTTTGCGGTACCGTGCAATTATACCTACAATTGCTTATTTCTGTTACACATATTAGGTAACGCTTATTAATACATAAAAAGTTACACTTAGACTCTGTAACATTATTGTATTTGTTACATTTAGAAGTGTTTTTCTTTTAAAACAGCCCTTATTACGGTTACTGCTTGAGTCCCTGTAATCAAATCAGTATTATTATGAAAAGCCTATAACTAATTAAGTTCTTTCTTTGTGTTCAAGTTTATATGTACATTATCTCGTCTTTAGGATTGTCCGCATTTCATTAAGATTAAAATGATACTTTTTAAATCCTCCTTGTTTAGGCAATCTTCATTAAATGTCTCTTGATTTCAATCTGGAAATTTACCGTTGAAGCTCTTAATAAGTAAGATAAGGTTTAATGAGTCATTAAATAAACGTCTTCAATGTCCTCGTGCTGTCTCCCTTACTCCTTAAACACAAACATAAGACCTTCTCACTTGTTTGTTTAGGGAGTTTAATTCCCAGACGCCAAATCGGGAACGAACTAGTTTCGTCTGTCTGTGTTCTAAGTATAAATTGCAAAGCTAACGTCTTTGTGTTAAGTGGATTTAAATGGAATAGGAACGTTGGGAACATTGATCACTTTTGGGGTGCATGAAGAAGCCTCCTCGTGTAGGGCAGTTAGTTCCGCCACTTACTCAACTGAACCGAGCGCTCGGCGCATCCTGGACAGTCACACCCAACACCTTATTTGACTAGCTAATTCTTCCCTTACGGTGGTAGGGCTAACGACCGCCTGGTTTGCGACACCCTCCCACCAGAGTCCAGCGTCAAGCAGCCTGCTGTGTTTCGTCGATGCGTGGGAGTTCCAGTGCCTTAGGCATCTTCTGGGCATGCTCGTTCCATCATAGACCTCATCCATCGCTTTCCATCAGGCGTGATCAAGGTCAAGAGTTTTATTTTTTATTGCTGAATGGGTCCGCCCATTCAGCAATAAAAAAATAAAAAAACAAGAAATGTCGCTACTTATTTGTTTTTTTTTCAATAAAGCAGCTTATGAAAGAGACATACGTAAAATACGCGCATTGACGTGGAGTTGCGGAGTTGCGTGCCCGTATTACCTAATACCTACCTATGAAAGAGACATCGTAACATAATCAGCCTATAAAGTTTCCACCGCTGGGATACAAGCTTCCTCCATCTGAGAGTGAATGGGTCGTAATCGAGCGATCTGAGCGATCACTGGGGCTCATGTAAACTTGACAGGATGACAATTTTGATTACTGTATAGTTATATAAATAACGACTTTTGTTTCACCTCATTTGTAGAAAATGGCGGCGCTTCACCTCCACCGCGCACGATGCGTCACAGTCCTCACTTGGGGTAATGAATTATTTGATCCTTTAGCTATCCAATGGTGTAATTGAATTCAGGATGGAAATGATAGATATGAAGTTGCAACACTAAACTGTATCCCCCGATTTTGTTATCATTGGTTTTTTTGACCTGCCTCCCACTATGGAAGCAATTTTAAGGACGTATTCACGTCTAAAACTCAAAGCATTTCAATTACCGACAAAGACTTAGGAAGTACAGCAGTTTCTAAACAATATAGTAGGTTTGATAATTGTCCTAATAACATAGTAAATTGAGAGGCTACTTACCCGGCATTATAGAAACAGTCTTCAAAGCCCTCAGCACCCTGAAGGTGCGGAGACCAGCTAGGTTGCCAACCTCCATGCCGATGGTGGCGTAACCTGAAGTGATGACCACGAAATCCAGCCAGTTCCAAGGATTTCGAAGGTAGGTGTACTTATTTAATATGAACCCCTTAGCTATACACTTAATTATCATCTCCGCCGTGTAGATCGCCAGGAAAATGTACCTGGAATAGAGGAAATTAAGAAAATAAAATTAGATACTCTTATCTATTTCACTTAAAACAATTTTCCAAAATATCTCATCATAATCAGTCTATAATGTTTCCACTGATGGCACGCAGACCTCCACTCTTCGAGAGAGGGAGTCATGTCTTATTTTTTTAAATTCTAGGATATGCTGGTTTTTCACGATGTTTTATTTCACCATTTTGAGAGCTGCAGTGGTGGTGAAATTATTTACACAAAGTAAAACGCCTGCCTGGGTTCGAATACACTAACTATAACTCGTAAGTCGGGGCCTTTTCCACTGGGTCACCACTGCTTACAAAAAATAAAATATAATATTATAGCAAAATATTTAACTAAATCATAGGCACCAGTTTTCGAAACAATGTATAGGTATTGATAACGGGGATTTTAGTAAAATATTCATATTTTTAGTCGCTTTTTCGGAGCTAGTAAAGTGACTTCTATGTAGTGGCTTGATTTTGTTTGCTGAGTTTTTATTGCGTCCACTTCTTCAGACACCGTAAAAAGGCTCCTGCATGCAGGCGCGACGCGCGACGCGAATCGAGCGCGACACAAAGGCACCGATCATTGCGCGACTTGCGGTGCCTTTGTGTCGCGTGTCGCGTCGCGCCCGTGTGTACGAGCCTAAAATCGTTGATTTTATAGCATAGTAAAATCTGCGGGGTAATTGAGTGGCACAGTAACAGTGGCTTTCATTTTGAGAGTTCAACAGCACTTATTGCGTTATTTACGTTAGCGTGCAGATTTTTTTTTAGAAGTTTTGAACCAGTTTTTTACCAACATCCTTCAAAATGATTCAGATGTGACTGAAAGTGTTTTACGTGTGTTACAAGTGTGTGTCGCAGTACTCGCAGTGCTGTGTCTAGTTAGCCCTAATAATCATTTAATAGAAACGTATGCTTTTTGTTATCAACGAGAAAACTCCACGAAAAAATGTTACCAGTGGGAAAATACCAAGAAAAAAATTAAGCCCGAATTTCGTAAGAAATGAAGCAACTTATGATGATGTTCGGTAAACTTTTTCCTCGTGAAGTTCAGTTGGGGTTAACCATGATTTCCCCAAAGTTACTTACTTATTCGTAAATATTAACATTATTAATAATTTGTCAAGAAACTTGGCAAAATTAATAATAGGAGTTGCGTGTTGTGGCCGATAAGAACATCATTAGGTTATTTCACTAAGTGACATTATGATTTATATTTTCAAAATGATGTTCCGGTAAAGATTGCGAAGGTACAGTTAGTTATAGCAATCACACTAATATTATAAAGGCGAAAGTTTGTGAGTGTGTGTGTGTGTGTCTGTTTATATGTTTGTTACTTCTTCAAGCTCAAACGGCTGGACCAATTTTGATAAAATTTGGTGTGGAGGTAGCTGACACCCTGGATTAACATATAGGCTACTATTTATCCCGATATTCACACGGGATCGAAACTTATGCGGGTGAAACCGCGGGGCGCAGCTAGTTATATATAAAATCTAAACCAATTATGCAAAGGTACCTTTGCATAAATGATTGAGATTTTTTAGGATACAAATCGATAGAATTTTATAATTCTTTTATATTTTATTTCTTTGAGCAAAGTAAATACTTACACACTGTACAGACGCCAGCATATCAAGCTACTACAATCTGTCAAATTTCTTTAATAGATTTTCAACTTTATCGCTAAAGCTTAAGGTTCAAGGTTGATTGGGAAAATTTGTCAGTTTCGGGTAGCTTGATGTGCTGGCGTCTGTACATACTTTACTTTTTTGAACCTAGCATTATACTATACAGGTCTTGATTTTGAATTTGCTTTTGTAGGGCCGATAGATACTTAGAGCGTTTCATTCCGATTTAAATTATTCGATGACTGCAGTCTGTGGGGTAACTGCGTAGCACACTAACATGTACAGACGCCAGCACATCAAGCTACCCGAAACTGTCAAACTTTCCCAATCAACTTTGAACCTTATGCTTTAGCGATAAAGTTGAAAATCTATTAAAGAAATTTGGCAGATTGTAGTAGCTTGAGGTGCTGGCGTCTGTACCTATAACAGCAGCAATGGCTTTCATTTTGACAGTTCAACAACATTCATTGTGTTATTTACGTTGCTTAGTCGACAAGTTTTTCGAACATATGAAGCAATGTATAGCAAAATCCTTCAAAATTAATCCGTTTGTTAGGTACTGAAAATGTGTTTCGCAATTAGGGTGTTGATCTAAAATGGACAAAACGTAGGTTTCCGTCTTTTGTCGGAATAGAAAGTACATAATTAAGGCTCCTACAAACAGGAGCGACAAGCGATATAATCGCGTGCGACACAAAGGCACCGCTCGTTTCGCGACTTGCGGTGCCTTTGTGTCGCGTGTCGTGTCGCGCCTGTTTGAAGGAGCCTTTATGTACATTTCTCTGTGAAGAAATATATTGATTCCATGTCTTATGACAACCACCCTATGTTACCTACCTGTACCTTATGTACCTAGGTACATGAGTTATGACAGATTTCGATATTATTTATCGAATCTTAAAATAAATATAAATCGGTAACTCAATAAGTTCTCAGTAACCTTAACTTGGTTTGAGTTTTATTATTGTGAGGTAAGTTTAATTCTTCGTTTACTACAAATTGAAATAAATCAGTTTCCAGTCAACAGTAGCTAAAGTACAGTTGTTTTCAAATTCTAAGTTCACGGGTGAACCCTTGTACCGTATAGCTACCCGTATAATCCTACCTTTCTAACGGGTTGGGTCGTTCCCTACTATTATTTGTAGGCCGAGATGTTAGGGCACGTTCGCACGTACCACAACCACACCACATCGCAGCGACAAAATGTTGGGAAGCAGTGGTGACGTGTGACTAGTGTCGCTGCAACTTCTTGGTTGCGTTGTCGCTGGTAGTTAGGATATGGTTACGTTGTGGCTAAAGTTTGCAGACATAGATCTTTGTGTTTGCCATGTGACCGGCCGCTAGTGCGCTGTCTCGCTGGAGGTTGCGTTGTGGCTGCGACATGGCCTGTCAGGGGTCGGTATCGTCCAAATGTTTGATTTTGATGGTCAAATGGTCCGTGTGAATAAACTAACAAATTAGTGCCCGTCCACTTGTCATTGTGCTGTGGTCGTGGTACATGTGAACAAAGTCAAAGTCAACTCATTTATTTCAAATAGGCACATTAAAGGCACTTTTGAACGTCAAAACTTACAGTAAAATTGAATTTATTCTAGTCGCCCCTTCCAAAAGATAATTTTCGTATGGAGAAGAATGGGCAAGAAACTCCACCGTACCAACCTTGTAAAACATTGTAAAAGAGTACTTTTAGAATGTTTTACAAGGTTTTGTATACATAATATAATTATATGAGAAGACGATGCACCTAGAATCTAGATCTAGATCGGTTCCTTATGGTCACCCTGAAATTTATAATACTTTGAGGTGCCGCTGACTGTCTGTAACCATTACGAATTTAATCAAGAAAAAAATAACAGCCGTAGGTAAAGAGGCTTGCTTCCTTTTTTAAAGGACAAAGGAGGTTTATACAAATAGAAACAGGAACTCTTTCAGACAGGAAAAGGTTTATTTCTACTAACAATCGTTTTCTTTCTTTTCAGAGATTTTTTTAACAAGAATTTGTTTACCTTTGAACATTAGGTAATATTTAAATGAAAGCTTTACCTAAAAAGGAACTATTTAAACGAGATTAAAACATAACAATAAATAAACTTTGTATTAAGTCCGTAAAATAAAACAAAGAAGGTTTGAATCTCAAGATCCGCTCCACATTTAAACTCTTAAAATAGCTTAAAACCACATAATAACTTAACGATATTTTTAACCGTTAATCTTTGGCACTCCAGAGCTAATATTTTCTCATTAAAGTTCACTAGATTAGTTTACACAACCACCGTAATAAAGGCAACCTCTAACCAAAAACTATCCAGACTCGGTTCCCTAATTTGCATACTGTTTTATGAGACAAACCCTCGCCTACGAACACGAATCTTTTGAAATTTTTTAAGTAAACTTACAAAAATAGGGGAATAGTCTTTGCTATCTTTCGAAATGTTATTATTGATTGGGAATGCCGTTTTTAGAGGCTTTTATTGAGCCTGTGAGCAATAATGTTTGCATTCATATCAGTGTAGGTATTGTTGATTTTTAATTAAAAAAACTCATATATTATAATATCAGCTTATAATTGTCTCACAGTAAGACAAAGGTCTCTTCTCTCTTATATCTATTCATTTCAGGAGAAAGATGTCCAACGCTGGACATAGGCCTCCCCCAAGCACAGCTACAACGACCGGTTATGGGGTTCCCGCGCCGCAGCGCCAAGTTCTAGCGGTGCGGCGCCGCAACGCATCGTTTGTTACTCACTCACGCGTAAGCCGTTGAACAGATTTGGACGAAAATTGGCACTAAGACCATTTCCTGGATTAAAACATAGGATACTTTTTATCCCGATATTCCCACGGGAACGAACTTATGCGGGTGAAACCGCGGGGCACAGCTAGTTGACTATAAATAGAATAGAATAGAATAGTCAAAAAAAAAAAATGCACATTACTCAACCACACGTTAATGCACCTGACACACAATATGTCAAAGCTACATTTCAGTTCACTAAACCCTGCGAGTACCTACTTATTTATTTATTAAGATACATTAACAGCGTCTATGTATAATTTATCAGCGCCAGGGTAGCCTGCGAACATCAATTTTTTTTAGGTTATTTGGATATTGCTGGTCAGTATTAAGTTGTACGTTGATTAATATATGAATCGCGGCCGTAAGAAATATGTGTTTACAGAATTATAATCATTAAAGTCATCAACACAACTCTCTAAGACCACGTAAGTCCAAAGAATAACTGTTTCATGAAATCATCATTCTTAGCGCTTCTTAGCGCTTCCCCCTTAAGGGGGAAGCGCTAAGGAAGTCCGCGAAATTCAAATTTTCTTACGTTTTTTGCAATTTGGTCAGTATTAAGTTGTACGTTGATTAAAATATGATTCGCGACCGTAAAAATATGTATTTACAGAATTATAATCATTAGAATCAGTAATACAACTTGTTAAGTTAGTATAATCCTAAAAGGTCACGATTTCATGAAATAGTCATTCAGTAGGATTACTTGGTCTTAGAGAGTTGTGTTGATGGCTTTAATGATTATAATTATGTAACTACATATTTGTTACAGTCGCGAATCATATTTTAATAAACGTATAACTGAATACTGACTAGCAAATTGCAAAAAATAAAAAAAAACAATAATTTCGCGGGCTACCCTGGCGCTTTCGCCTTAAGTACTATAGATCACAAAAGTCTCGGTCTTACATAGTTGCCAATTATAGGTTTACCAGCAATCTCAGAAATAAGTGATCACACATATTATTATAACCAAAACTAAAGGCTAGAACTTAAAAATTATGGCAAAATACTTCTTAAACTTAAGAATAATAACAAAAAGTAAAATAAAAAGACAACAACATTGCAATTTTGCCCACTTAGGTACTTAAGACTAAAGACTACATAATATAAATGAGATCGTAATGGAATAGCTTCTAAAAACAAATTATAAAAAGGTGAAGGATTTCCATTTTCCAAAGTATACTAACATAACAAATTATCAGATTGTGTTTTTCGGGACTTCAGTATTTTGGCTTCAAAGATTTTATTTATGGAATCATCAATATAGATCGACATCTGGTACAAATTTAATAAAGAATTAATCTCTCTACAGAGCACTTAATGGTTTCCTTTCCATTCAGCGTAATAAACGATTGTTTCCACGAAAATACTTGTTTATGTCGTAACCTGTGCTTCCTACATGCCGCCTGGTAAATAGACATGCAATGTCGTCGTTAACAGTGCCTACTGTAAGGGAACCATGAACTCGCGGAATAAACGTACAATGCGTGCCACGAAAGATGGGACTTGACACACCACGTGGTTTGACATGCGCAGTACACGATTTTAGGTATCTTAAGCGGTATGAGGTCTGAGTGCGGGTCGGGACCGGACGTCATAGGGGCGGCGGAAAGAGCGGGGGAGGCGGGGTCAAGTCTTATCTTTCGTGGCACGCATTGTAAATACTCGGTTCGCATTTAATATTTACTTAATTTCAAGACTTTATTCACTAACTGACAGACTATTTAATTTTGACAATTCAAAAGTGCCTGTATAAGGTTTAATTGAAATAAATGCTTTGAGTTTGAGTATGATACCAGTTGTTCTTACCACGAAAAATAAAACCAAAATCCTATTACTTATATGTATTAGGATAGTTTTAATTTCGATTATTATCTTTGACAAAATCTTCTCATTATTTGACATTAAACATATACCTACTATTCGAATTTCAACTCTTTATTAGTTTGTAGGTTATAATGACAATCATGTCAATTGGTTTAAAAGGGTGTTGTTTTTAATATTTTATTTATGTTATATTATAGATTCTTTTATATTTTGTGAATGTGAGAACTTGTAGGGTCTGGCCTTGTAGACTGTAGAATTTTAGATCATTTTCTATTTTATTAAGTACTCGGTACTTGTTGGCAGGCCTACACCTATTAACACTATTGAAAACATTGTAAAAGCCAATTATTTTTAAAAGAGTAACCGTCAAGTTTATTACCGGCCTTCTCCATGGCTAATTGGAGCCATGCACCTATCTTCTAACGTTTCATAAGTGCCCGTGTAGGTTTCTGTGATATCAAATATTTTGATTAAAAAATAGCTCAAATTTACGGTACGTTTACATCGCGCATTCGTGCTAGGGTTTCGGGCATCGGAACAAGAAGTCAAAGGACCGTGTTTCCCCATGCTTATATACCTACGTCACTTAGGCGTAATTTACTTTCCTACTCCGGATTACAATGCGGTCCCGCATAATTTATCATCGAGGTTGAATAGGGAACTCAGTACCTACCTAGTAAGAATTTTATAAGGCTTTTTTGGAATACCAAAAGTTGGTAATCATTGTTAAGGTATTGTGTGAAAATGCCACAATAATAATAGTGAAATGACCATCGATTTATTTTTACACGGTCGTGTAGATTCAAAAAGTTTTATAGCTAGCAATTTATTAAAACGTTGGCCACTTATCTTCGTACAAAAATTTAGATGCCATTTATTTAGTTAGAAGAAAAATTTGTTTATAAAAATATCTAATGGCATTTCTTGATTTTTTGACTGGAACCAGCCAGTCTTCAAATTATTTTTTTTAAGAAAAAGTTTTTACTATATGCCATGTCGTATTTTAGTTTTTTTTTTATAGCCCGATAAATCTTATAATTTTTATATCTGGAACTGAACGCCACACTTTACAAAGTAAAGTAAAATTGAATAGGTAGAATCATAAAGTCTATTCACAGTTATTCATAGTTACGGTCTCTGATTTTGGCTCACTGTTAAAATTACTGTGATCAATTCTCAATTCTTTATTGCGTACCGTAATGTATGTAGTTGGTAGGGAAATAATTAAGTATATTAGTCACAATTATGGACTCTGCCGGGCACAGCATAGATATTAGGAGAGAGGAGGAAGAACGCTGGGTGTTTAATGCGATACATTTTAATATTAGTTAAGTAGTTAGTAAGTTATACTGTTTTATTAATCAGAATTGAATTTACGAATTATAATTATTGTTTTAAAATTACTAGCTACTCCCCGTGGTTTCACCCGCATAAGTGTCGATCCCGTGGGAATATCGGGATAAAAACTATTTTATGTCCTTTCCAGGGACTCAAACTATCTGTATACCAATTTTCATCTAAATCGGTTCAGCGGTTTAAGCGTGAAGAGGTAACATACAGACAGACAAACTTTCGAATTTATAATATTAGCATAGATACACATTTATTTATTTAGTAAACATTGTAAAAACCATTCGTTTTTGTCTTTAATTTCGTGACAAAAAGTTTGTTATTGGGTTGCTGCAACTGTCAAGTCTGTCAAATTAAAAGCGATGTTTATTGCCATTACCATAAGGTTGCTTTTGGGTTGCAGCCGTCAGAGTGAAAATAACTGGTGAAAGGGATGTAGTTACGTACCTACACATAATTATTATTACCAAAAACATTTTGTATTTATACTGTTACCAACCAGAACACAACGTAAACAATGGCCATTACATTTGTACCTTTCGCCAAAACATATCAATTCTCTCCACACGTGTTACTTACCTTACAACCGTTTGCCAAGGTATGTGGCCGTGCCGTAGTGTACCTAGATATTATTATAGTGATGTGCCCAAAATGTGTGCGGAACCAGGGTATAACTGAATTACTTATAGCACCGGACTCGCGTAGCGGGCGGAATATAATTATTCGGGGATATAGAGCAAACGAATTTTAATAGGACTTTGCTTGGTCGTTTTTTAGGTTTGAAATTCTTGGTTCTGTCATAAATAAACTCCTTGGTGCCTCGGAGCTTTGCCAAATCCTGTGCCCCTATACTCTTGTGGCCTAAGTTTGTATCTTCAGTGATGCCAATGTTATAAGAAAATATCTTCGTCCACCCTTTGATTTTCCACCTTGACTTTAACGTTGAAGGTCTTTTTAGGTCACCTAATCAAGGTCGTATTCACTGGTATCAGCACTCCAATTGCGTAACACACAATAATTCTCAATCTGAATCATTGTGAAGGATATTGCTAATCCATTGCTTTATATGTTTGAAAAATGTGTCTGCTCAACAACGTAAATAACGCAATGAATTTTATTGAACTGTCAAAGAAAATTCCAATTGCTACTGATAGTGAATTATTACGCAATTGCGCAATCACCCCGCAGGAAGGAACAATAAATAAAAGGAAAATAATAATAAAAAAAAAATAATCACATCACACTAATATTATAAAGGCGGAAGTTTGTTTATATGTTTGTTACTTCTTCACGTTCAAACGGCTGGACCAATTTTGATAAAATTTTGTATGGAGGTAGCTGACACCCTGGATTAACATATAGCCTACTTTTTATACCAATAATCCTACGGAAAGGACATTTACGCCGGTGAAACCGCAGGGCGCAGCTAGTATTAATTAAATTAATTAAGGACTCCTCGACGAGTATAGACCTCCTCTAAAAATTTCCAGTTTCGTCCGTTTTTAGCTTTCACAAGCCATGATTGCCAACCAGTTCCTCTCTCTCGTCGTGCCAACGTTCTGCTGGTCCGCTGAGCAGGAAAGAATAATAACTACGATCTATTTCGAAATTAAATGTCACAGAGACTGATTTTTGCCCAAACACCCAGATACGGAATAAAGAATTCGCTCAGCCAAACCAACCTTACAAATTCATTCATCCAAATCCAATTAAATTGTATTCAAACTTAAAATATTAATTATGAAAATGAATATTCTTGCGAAGCTCTGAATGCAATAGCGCTGGAGTAAATCTCACTTTATTAACCAGTAAGAGCTGTCGACAACTACCCCACTTTATCTTAGTAGTTTTGTTAAAATAAACTTTAGAATGTGATATATATCCTGGGAGGGGATACCGAGATTCTCGGATGCTGGGATACTATGGTCTAGTTGTCCCAAGAGTCGGACAATTCGGAATATAGAAGGCGTATTTTCCAATTTCGGAACTGTTGAGTTGTTTACTGAAATAACTGTTGGCGTTTCTGGTTCACGGATAATTGTTAAACATGGATCGGCCATTTTAGATTCAATATAAGTAATGGTATCTGATCGGTTTTTGTTTAAGCTTTGCAGACTGTTAATTTCTATTTTTAATATCTAATTATCTATGTATATCTATCGATATTGATACTTAAGTATTACAAATTAAAGTCTCTTTTCGTGTCTGAGTGTGTGATCGCACGGATTTTTTCGCACGGTTTTCACCATTTTAGAGAATTTATTCCGGAAGGTTTATGTGTATAATAATGTCATAAAGAAATCTCGATGTATTGTGGAGTCGTAAAAACTATACCTAAGTAACTAGTTAGGAATAGTTTTTTAACTGTGCCAAAAATAAAGAATAAGAGAAATATTCATTTGTTTTTTTTTCCTAACGTTTTTTAAAGTCAATTCTTTCTTCCTTTCGAAGCTGACAAAACAGAATTTTCATAAGATTTCCCTTAGCTACGGTTCATGAGTTCGACATAAGAACTGGTACCCTAACTGTGTTACAACACTCTCAATCACTATCCAAGGGCTTTGTAGGAAATACCTAATCCATTGCTTTATAAGTTTTAAACATACGTCTACTCAACGACGTAAATAACTCAATGAACATGGCGGGACTGTCAAAATGAAAGACTTTGCGATCAATTGGCATGTTATGTGTGTTACGCAATTACCCCACAGGCATAAGTGCTTAGACGGGATTCAGATTTTTATAGAAAGTCTTCAGGACTCTGGAACATTTGAATATGATGGATAAAAATTACTAAACCATTATAATATCAAGACATTAACATTTTTCCATTACCTATTGAAACTTTCTGGTTTCAAACAAAAAGCTACAACGTAGTACTTACATTAGGTATCGTTAACTTTATTGTTTGACTAGCAAAGAATTAGGTTAATACGGTTATAACAAGTTGAGCCATGCCGCAGAGTTCAAGTATTGTGAAATATTGTATTGTTTAGTTAATCAATACTACAGTTGGTTAAATATTTACTAACAGTCAGAACCGGTTATTTTACCTACCTATTAGTTAATAACTTTATTAGTTATTAACTTTGGTTTCTTATGAAAGCGGGTCCGTCATATTATAACCGCCGTCATGCAAAACTGTCATTTTCACCAGTATTTGACATTAAGGTGTCAAAAAACCTTTCCTTTTTACTTTTCTTCTTTTTTCTAGGCTCCTAAGGGTACTAGCGTGATGTTATATATCCTTCCTCATGAATTGGGCTATCAATGCAAAAACAATTTACAAACAAAAAATTGTTACCTCTTTATAATAAAAAGAAAACACATTTAGAAATGCTTTACAAAAAGCTGCCTGTCTCGAGAAGGCAACATACTTTAACATTTACGAAGTTAACTGAAAGGGATTATAGTATATCCCTTGCATCAATTTCATACTCCCATTCACACTCGGTTCATAAACTACAAAATTCGGCTAAATGTTCACGAGAGCGTAACTCAATGAACACAGACAACACAAAAGAGGTCACGTGTGAACGGAATAAGCGTAAAATGGCGGCCATTGTCTATGCCTGCAACAGACAAGCTTCAATTTATGAACAGATAATTTTTCACACAAAATCATAAATTCCACCCATAGCCTAAGGTTTGGAGAAGGCTAATAATTGTCCTCATTGAATGATAGTAATACTTATTTGTGATACAGTAAGGTTGAAATTCTTTCGTATTATTATTATTTAGGGGTCTAACAGACTTCCAACGCCTGTCAACTGTTGCGAAGTAGTGACAGACACCGCCTAGCTTACTGAAGTATAGCAATGATTATATGCTCCGATTGAATTTGAGTTCATGCTTAAGGTTGTTAGAGTTCAATTTGCCATGAAATATGATGTTGAGGTGCTCTCGGAAAGTTAGGTTTGTTTGTAAGCTTCGAAGTAGGTAAGTCCATAATGGATGATGAATCCCCGTTTATAATTAATTTACTTCTTTTTTAGACATGTATTAATTATAATATTGCGAGAGAATATATAAATTGTTAATTAATTTGCTATTGTTAATTTTACAGCAACCCCCTTACTAATAAACGTTTTATATCAGTTGAATAGTTACACACCGAATTCTCTCTTTCAGTCGCGTCGTCAGTAATTTGACTTTCGAAAGAAGACAAAGCGTTGTGTAACTATACAGACGCTATACAACGTTATTAGTAAGGGGATGTGCCAATTAATTATGTTATAGTACATTACGATATTAGTGCGTTAAGATGTTATAACCAATACGCACGTATATCGTACGATGTTTTTTAACACATTTATTTGCGAGGAAACAGAAAAAAAAAAACATTTTATATTTTGTTCATTTTTAATTATTGAAACAGTTAGTGAAATTACAATTATTAAAATGATACGTAGTTGTAGTTGGTTTTTTTAATTATGTTTTTATTATTATTATTACTATTCATACTGTCATTGTTTTGTGTTAGGGTAAATGTTGGAGACGACGAAACTTCTTGAAAGGCGGCAGAAGAGCATTGTAATTCGTCATTAGTTGTAATTTTTTTTTTTAAATAATCTCAATTTGTGAATGCACACTGTTGCTTTTCCGCCATTTTAACAGCGCGCTAGCGCTGCCTACTGATTGGCGCCGCGCGGCGATTAGTTCGAAATTTGAATAGCAACAGCGCGCTGCTCACTAGCTGGAGTCGTGCGGCGGCGATCAGTTCCAAATTTGAAATGGCAAATAATACTGTTATGGAATTTGTATGGACTATAACTTAACTATTTGCTTTGGTAACACACGCGTTTTTTATGACCCTCTTTACATATTTAAAACCGGTGGAATTACATCAGCTTTACGAGCAAGGGTGTTAAAAATAATATTGTTGTAACAATATAAGTTAAATGAGTGTCCATTATGTAGTTTCTTCATAGGTACCTACTATGCTTTAGAATGTGCAACTAGCTTCATATTTTTAACTGACCGACTCCTTGACTTGAATCCTTGACAACTAACTTTTGGTGGCAATTGTAAATGCTTTGAGTTTAAGTTTGAATACTTCATGAGAATAGTCTTTGAAGTCTTGAAATAAGCGTTTTCAATAGTTGCTTCTTCCAATCTACACTAAGAAAAGCATATTTCTTCAGTCAACAATAGAATTCGAAGTCAAAACACATTATCTAGTTTTAATTAGACTCAGACCGAAGAATAAATAAATAAAAACATGTTCCCAGCAGTAAACTCCGTTGTTTGTGTTGTAACGAAACTAAATATGTTCAGCATTCTGTTTACGTCTGCAGGAACAGATTACTGAAATGCGCTGTCGTTGAATTTTAGAATAGATTTTGGAAACCATGTAATATCACGCTTGTGTCTTCTCTGCCGGGCTAGGCAGAGATGACATTTTTTTTTTCGCCAGTTTTGTCTGTCTCATGTAATAGAAGGCGTAAGTAATGGTATTCTGCTGCATCTCGTTAGTGACACACGGATGTCGAGAAGAGGAGTTTCAACAAAATGGTACCTACATAGTGCGACGCGTATATTATAAAGGTGGTAAGTACCCACAGTTGACTTGCTTAACAAACTTTCAATCACAGTCCTATGGAAATTGCTAATCCATTGCTTTATGTTGTATGTTCGAAAAATGTGTCTGCTCAACAACTTAAATAACGCAATGAATGTTTTTGAACTGTCAAAGTGAAAACCATTGCTATTGTTAGTGTGTTACATAATTACCCCGATGGCTCAAATTCAGACTACTCTATACTAAAATAAAACTAATGAAACGACAAACGACGACGACAATGAAACGACAATATTTTGTCAGATCTGGGTATTGAACCCAGATCTGACAAAATATTGTCGTTTTTCCATTAGTTTCACCCAAGACAAGTCTTATGCCGATTATTATGATCTTTGTTCGTTGAATCGTTGAGCTCCTTAAGTCTTGAGTTGAGTTGCACGATTTCTGACAAATGCATGCACTGACTGGACAGGTCCTCTCAATCTGTGTGGTTCTTTCCTCAAAAGAACATCTCAGATATCGACCTACATGGTCTTCATATAACCTGACCAAGATTATGTCTGGACTTTAAAAGAGACTATGACCTCTGAGTTTGTTTCGGCCTTTCTTTTCAGAGTAGTCAGATAGGAGACGCCGATCTCATCTAGTTTAAAAAATATATGATTGACGTGTAAAAGTGTTTGTGCAAACCTACTTACAAAAATAAAATCATATATCATTTATCATTTGATTTTTTGGATTTGTCTCCGCCCCGAAGAGCAGAATAACCATTAAAACATGGGAAAATTTTACGAAAAAAATAATAATGAAATAATTTCAAAATAAAAATCAAAAGTCATTTATTCAAACTAGGCTGAGACTCAGCACTTTTCGAACGTCAAAATTACAAAAGACTTCACCACTTCGTAGTGCTTTCGCTGTGGAGAAGAAGTGGCGCAACAAACTCATTTTCTCATACATTCTTTCTTATTAATTCTGAGGCGGTACGAAATTTGCCGGGTCAGCAAGTTTCAAATATTTTCGAACAGTTTAATTAAAGTGCGAACTTCTGAATATTGCAATAGCGGAAAATAGCAAATAATGGAAAGGGGCAGTCGAGGAATCGATTTCTGAAACATTGTGCTATGATATCGAAATTGGATTTCGGAAAAATAGTTAAAATATTCAACATCAAATTGCGAATTGTAGAATGATCTTGAATGTCTGAATTTAATTTAATTGGACAAATTCCGTCATAGATTTATATCCAGTACCAAATTCTGGTGCCGCTGCTACGGCTGCTGAGACCCTTATGGGTAACTACAGCTTTGAGCCGATTGGGGTCGAAAGGCTCGGGTCATGGGTAAACTGACCATTTATTTTTAACTCAAAACGGGACATGTGTTTATATACGACAGTTAGCAGGTTAAATGAAAATAAACACAACTTTTTAATTTTATTTATTTAGAAAAAGTGTAACTTAATACAATTAGTGTTCATCACTATGCTATAATTCAGATTAATTATAATTATTTTTATTCTAACAAATAGGCATTCAGTGTGGAAATTGAAAATAAATAGTTATGGTTTCATTACAATTAGAAATCTTATAGGTACTTAAATAAATTCGAACAAATTGTGAAAAATAAAAATCAATTATCAGTTCACCATATTAAATCAAATTTTCTGGGTATGGATATTTATATGGATATTTTGCTTTACGAAACAAATGCCTCCCGTGTTACTAGGTAACCAATAGCGCACGCGGGCGAGGAATCACCGATCGTCCACTCCACGCCGGCCGTTCGTCTGACGAGCCAGGTAATTTTAAATTACCGTGCGGTTTCGAAAAACGAGACTATTTTGCGTCCCGAAGCTTTGTTTGCGGACAAAGGGACAGCTGACTGAGAAAAGGGACAGTCCCGTTCAAACAGGGACTTATGGTTAGTTTAGTCATGGGGCCCGGTACGCGTCTCCTTTTCAAGGAAATTTCTCGCCGGCTGATCGATACGTCACGTGACCAGAGGGCTGGATCGTTCTTTGGCCAAAGAATTAGCATTTCCATTCAACGTGACAATGTTGCCATTCTTCTGGACACGTTCCTGGATGACAGCGATGCGGACGAGTACTTCGACGCCTAAGTGTCCTTTGTTTTTTTATTTATTTGTATAGTAAGTTTGTTAGGCATTTAATTAAGTAACTAGTGTAAATAGTTAGTTACATTTTCTCTAAATAAATTGTTTGAGGATAAAATAATAATATACACGGTATCAAATGCAATATGAATTAGAAGTTTGTTTTGTTGATTTTTGCAAGCATTAATAAGTAATAGCTGATGCCAGGATTTTCATTAAATTATATGGTTACGACATATATGAAAGATTTTTGCTAAACACAGTTGCAAAATTAGAGGCACCACTGATACGTTGTAATCCCAGAGACAAAGCTAAATTGTCTAATATACCTACCAGTAATTACACCGACACCATTCAAACTGGAAAACACCGACGCTGCTTGGCGTCAGAAATACATTCCTTTCACAGTTATTTTACCTCTGAAAGCAACAACTCAACAGCAAACTTATTACAACGAGAACAAAGATCATTGTGATTTTGACAGATTTGTCAGTAGCGGCAATCCCACAGAAACCTTAATACAAGGAGTATAAAGACCATTTGTGATTTTGACAGTGATGCAAAATCAGAAGTAAAACAACTTGTGAATGGACTGTAGGGATGTTATTTAAATAGTATTGTCTCACTCACTCATATTGAAAATCGTATCTATCGTTCCAGGTGAGATGTGTGAGCTCATTCGTCTCAGTTTGAACACTTTTCAGTGAGGGTAAATTTACGCTTTAAGAAACTTTATTTCACTCAAATGGAATACAATTATTCACTCCTATGTGGAAAAAACACTATAATTATTAAGTCAGACAGCAAATGATGACCCAGCGATACCGTCGCTAGGGCGCCGGGTTTTAGCCGAAAGACGTCTTCTGCTGGACATAGGCCTCCCCCAAGCAACGCCACTTCGACCGGTTCTGTGCTTCCCGCATCCAGCGGGTGCCTGCGGCCTTCACAAGCTCATCGGTCTACCGTCCGGGAGCCCTTCCAACGTCTTTCAGTACACGGTCGCCACTCCAGAACTTTTCGGCCCTAACGGCCATCTGTTCTGTGAGCAATGTGCCCTGTCCACTGCCACTTAAGTTTGGCAATTCTTCAGGCTATGCCGGTTACTTGATTCTCCTGCGGATCTCTTAATTTCTGATTCCATCACGTAGGGAAACTTCAAGCATAGCCCTCTCCATTGCCCTTTGGTTGACTTTTTTGGAATGGCGATTTAAATCTTTGGTATGTTAGTAGTAATTTATACTAGATTGTTAGCACTACAGTGTTGCTTATCAAGAAATGAAAGTTTACTAACTATATATATATACCTATTATTAACGGCTTAAGGCTCGTACACACAGGCGCGACGCGACACGCGACACAAAGCCACCGCAAGTCGCGCAACGAACGGTGCCTTTGTGTCGCGCGCGATTCGCGTCGCGTGTCACGCCTGTTTGCAGGAGCCTTTACGTTACTGCCAATAAAATATTTTCGTTCACAATCCATCATTATTTGTGGTTTCTTATTTACCCCGGCTGTTTGCCCGATCGATCAAAGTCAAGACTCAAATCAGGCTCTCTCAGCCGACCCAAGTTAATTTTAGAAGCTTACAGCTAACGGTTGTTGTACAAACAGATTTTAAACGAGATGAATTATTATTATAAAAATGCTTTTCTAATACCTTAGTAATTTTTTGATTCTTATTCAGATTGGGTGGAAATACTTTATAATTTGAATTTTTGACGGATTGAAAAAGTATATGTGAGACATGTACAGGGTGGCAGGGACATCGTCGCGCAACCCTTTACCATAGAAAGAAAAAGAAGAAAGAAAATACGTTTACTTTCCGCAAACGTGACGCATAAAAATAAAAAACACAAACAACAGAAAAACAAAGGGGAAACAATGGGTTCAGTACATGATTCTGGACCCGCCTGCGTGGAATATTTGAAAATCTGCTGTTTCCTACAAAAGTGCAATACCTACGTGATCAAAACAGGTACAGCTAATTTTTGTTTTAATAACCGACGAAAATTGTTTAAGGCAAATGGCGTCGATGTCCTTGTCAGCCTTTTTACCTTGCTAAAATATAGGTGTACTAAATGTAGGTACACATCTGCGGAAAAAAACTTTGGGTAAAAACAGGCGTGATGTTATGTATTTATGTTTTAAAAAAATAATTTTAACTATTATTAATATTTTAACTTTGTTAGCTTAGTTGTTAACTTTATTGTGCATACTTTGGTCTCCTCTAAGTGAAGGAGTAGGTACACCTATTTAATACATGAAGCCCAATTCCCGTAATTTAAAAATCTTGTCGCCGGATCATTTCGGCGACCATTTTTGCTGAACTGAGCCTTTTTGGCGCAGCCGTGAGGCACACTTTTATGCTAATTTCTTACATCGGACTTTGCACTTTTATTTTTATCTTAATTTTTGTTTTTATCTAATGTACGACTATTATCTGACTATCTGGTGTATTGTGTCTTTTAGTTTGTGCTAAATAAACGTATTTTTCTTTCTTTCTTTATATATATATTTTTTTATATTATATAAATACTTTCTTCTTTCTTTCTTTCTTTATATAAATATTTTGTTGGAGATCCTATCATCATCACCTACCTGGACTTTTCCCAACTACGTTGGGGTCGGCTTCCAATCTAACCGAATGCAGCTGAATACCAATATTTTACATGGAGCAACTACCTATCTGACCTCCACCTCCTTGCTAAAGATTCTTATAAACAATAAATAAAATAGAAACATCGTGTCGTCAATAGACTAATAGTTAAGTCTACTTTTGCTGTTATTATAGTAAAATGTTGTTTCAGAAACAGATATATCTCTATATTTATAGAGACAACATGGACGTGAGAAAACGCCTCCAGTTATTAGCTAACGTCTGTTTGTGGCAACAGGTTTATTGGGTTTCGGCTCCCAAAATAAATAAGAGTCATAATATACAATGAGGAGATAACAATTCGACAATAAATGAAAACATTCACAATACTAATGAATAGGATTATTTTGAAACTATCAAATAAGTTATGGGAACAGTGGTGGCTGAGTGGTAACGGCCGCGACTTATGAGTTGTCGGTCGTGGGTTCAAACCCAAGCAGGCATTGCATTGTCATCATCATTTCAGCCGAAAGACGTCCACTGCTGGACATAGGCCTCCCCCAAGCACCTCCACTTCGACACCACACTTCGCAGGCATTGTACTTTGTATAAATTATTTTATCACCTCTGCTCTCATAACGTTGAAGGAAAACATCAAAGAATGTAGTCACCATTATCAAAAAATTCAAAGACGTTACATCTGCCAACCCGCACTGGGTCCGCTTAGTGGGTTATGGCCCACTCCCCCTCACATAAAGTGGAGGCCTGTGTCCCAGGAGTGGGAACATCATAGACTGATTATGCTAATGCTAAATAAACCTTAACATGAAATTGAAAATGCGATTTTTTTAAACCAAGTTACAAGTAATAGTACTGATGGGCCGACTATGGATTTGACTAGCTATAATGACTAAACTATCGCATATATTTGGTTGAATTTCTGTATACAGACTGGGAACGTCTTTCATTACCAAACCTAGTTGTTTAAAAAAATGTCAGACATTCAGACAATCCAAAGTTGTTTAAAAATGTCAGACATTAATAACCGAAGTCGACGGGATAATAATAGCTTATGTGTAAGAAGGTCGAAAGGTGTATTTTGCATGGCGCCAGTTATATTTAACCGCTTACCGTCGTCAATCAAAGAATTGAATGTGAACTTATTTAAGAAACGGCTAAAATCCTTACTTGTGAACAAAGCATACCTATTACAGTATTTCGGAATTCATAACAGACAAAAATCTAATGACAGAATATTTACATGCTAATAAATTATATCTATTGTTGTTCTTGTGTTATATGATAAGTTTTTTTTGTGTATTGACATTAGGATTATATATTGACATCATTAGTATTGTATTTTTGTCATCTGTATTGTATATTGACACTAGTTATTGTATATTGACATAGTCTTATTATTAGTTTTCATTTTATTTTTTTCTGTATTTGACATTGATTTATATTGCTATTTATTATTAATTAATTTGTCAAAATGTGTAATTCTTTATAATAATTTTTTTATTGTCCAGGCTTATTTTTATTGTATTTTTTTTTGTCGAGACTTGGCTGGCTTGATTAATCACAAACATTTGTACGTCCTCTGGCTTAACATAGTACACTATTCCATCTTTATATAACATCTTTATTGTACATATGTTCAACAAATCAATAAATGACTTATGACATGATCTACGGCTTTTAGCGCCTTATGGCGCGTTTCAATACGTCCGTATAGGTAAGTTTCGGTTAATTTAACATTTGCTGGTCCATTTTGGAATGCCTATCTGGCCTGGACATTGTGTAATGGGCCATTAATGACATTAAGTCTTGCTAGGTGTCGTGAAGGCACCTAAATTGGAGCTCAAGGCAACTGTAGGTTAATTTAATAAGTACTGGGAGAATTTAGTTCCCTTAAACAGAAAGCAATAATTTCAGGCCTGATTCATATCCATGTTCTCACCAGTACAAGTAAAATGTAATACATGTACGAGCATATTTAGGCACTAGCTTCCGCTCGCGGCTTCGCCCGCGTGGTATGTCGATAAAAAGTCTATATCTTTTTCTAGGGTTCACAGTATCCTCATACCAAATTTCTTCAAAATCGGTCCAGCCGTTTCGGAGATTAACCGGATCAAATAGAGATCCAGACAATTTTTTTTAAGAGCGTTTATATACCTACTTTCATATTGAATTTAGTAAAAAGCTGTTATTTTGACATTACAAATAAACAATTAAATTTTATTTATTTGTATGTATAGATTCATACAAATAAATATAATTGTTCTAGGTGAAAAACACATGGGTAATGAAGTGGCTGGTGTGAATAAAGAAGTAGGTACAAACGCCAGCACATCAAGCTACCCGAAACTGTCAAATTTTCCCAATCAACTTTGAACCTAATGCTTTAGCGATAAAGTTAAAATTCTATTAAAGAAATTTGACAGATTGTAGTAGCTTGATGTTCTTGCGTCTGTACCTATAGAATTAACGTTATTAGATCACGTCACACTTGATTGCAGAATGTGAACGTCAAACCTATGAGGATAATCCCATTTATAGATAGGAAAATACTCGCAAATAGAGAAAGAAGGAAATATCACTTTCATATCCGTAAAAAGGTAAAAGAAACCATATTTGAAAAATAATACATAAATGTTGGCAACACAACGACCGGTGGGAGCGAGACAGCACGCTCTACCGGACGACGGTGTCAACATTTTTTGGAGGGATCACGAGTAACTGCCGCGAGCGGCAGGCTCGGGCCGCGGGCGGGATTAACGGCTTGATATTGATTGTGATAGGTTATCCTGACATTAATTAAAGTATCGTCTAGAATCAGAAGTCTATATTTTATAATCACCCGCCTTCAGCCTAGTGAGATAACATCAGAAGTGGTATTAGTTTAAATTACACGCGATTTAGATCGTTCGCCATCTTTTTAACCGAAAATAGTGTTTTTGAGACTGTTTAAAATTGTTTCACCACGTGTTGTTGAGTTTGTCCGTGATTAGTTTCTGTGCATTTTAATGTGATTCGCCACGTGTTTCTACTCGATAACATTATAATTTCGTACGTGTTTTTTAAGTAAACAACCACGTGTTAATTCTTTTATTTCGCGTATTAGGGAATTAAGGTTGTATTAAAACACATTTTCACAAGTACATTTAGTTTACTACATTTTTAATTTTTGTCTGTGGACTTGGCTGACTGAATACATTTCCTTTGCCTATCAATTGACAATGATCGCTTGTAATGAGGGTTTTCGTGAAAATTTACGACACCAGTTGGCACCACTGTGACAAGAGGTCTTCCAATATAAAATATATGATGACGTTCATCATTCGATTCATTCATACGTTCATCATTCAGTCATGACTAAAGAAAATATAGGCTCTTTGACAGATGCCTGGACCTGACGTGTCAGTGCTGCCACCTAGCGAACGTCATTTCAGAAAACCCTCATTCGTGTCTATGGATTCAACGTTTAAAAAAAAAAAAAGAGGTTGAGGACATTGGGGCTGGGGATCATTCGAGCCCGGACCACCAAGAGAACAAGTTTTAGAGTCAAGTGAAAGGAGCTACTGTAAGTCAGTCTGATTTAATAAGTACCTATTCTTTAAATATCATACTATGTTATAACTGTGACCGTTATTTTGTTCGAATGTGTTCCTTCGCGCGTCCAATTAGCAGACACAATAGAATTTTATTGTTATTATTATCCAATGGTGTAACGGCGACGTTTGAGAGGTTAAATCTATGGTTTAACTATTGCTAGTCTTGTAATTTATGTAGAAAGTATATAAACAATGCATTATTTTCTAAAGTATATTGTGGTTTATATGAGATGGTTATGTGAAATCATGATAAACGGTAGTAAAATATGTGTGATTTGAATGTTACTTACACTAAAGGTTTTTATTAACTTTGCTCCTTCCGACCCAGATAATTACAGTCAATATCTAATTGAAGCTTGAATGTCAATATTCTAATACGCGGTTAGTTTGTTGTTCACGTAGTGGTCATTTACGTTGCCTATAGTCATAACCATGTCGAGTCGTGGATGCACGCTGCGTGAGAATACACCTAGGCGTAATTCTCGGGTACTGAGTGCTTCCCTGGTAAACAACAGCAAAAAAACGATTACATTGTTAGGTATAGCCCAAAATAGTAAACAATGCAATTTTTAAATACGCTCACGATAGGTTACGAATGATCCAGTAGGTCATGTACCAGTCGAAGTAGATTGTGATCACAATGGTAATGAGCTATGAGCAAGTCTAAGTAGTGGGAACCACGCGAGTAGGGGTTCTCTATCGGCCGTAGTAAAAAGTGTGTAGTCATAGCGTAATACACATGGATCCATGCGCTGGATGTGTGAGAGCAATGCGATTGCTGGTCGGCTAGAGAGCCGTGGCGTTAGAGTGGTTTACTCGTTTGTGGGTTTCCGGGTGTCTAAGGCTCTTAGTGGAAAAGATTATTGTTGTAATGTGGATAACGATGGTACATGGCTCTGGTTGAATCAAGTACGCTCATGAGGTTAAGGCTTATACCATGGCACAGGCCAAGGGATCAGAGTATTACTGACGAATTTGAGGAAAGCCAAGTAAAAGAATTAAAAATGAAACCATGACATATAAATTAATTATCTGATAGATACATGGTGCTCACATATTTACAAACATAGTAAAAGTAAACGATTTTCATTTAAATAAAAAAAAAAAAAAAAATTACATGTAATAAGTCAGGGTGTGAGTTAAATAGTTACAGAATGTAAATCAATTTAAATAAAATAATAAAAAAAGAATAAATTTGCAATTAGTTAGAATACCTAGGTAGGCTTATTGGTAACGGTCAGGTACGGCCTAGCCCTAGTAAAACTGAAACTATAGTGAAGTCTCCTAGACAACCCATAGAATCTTGGACGATGCCTGAGGTACCCTTTTAAAGTGGTTCACACTGACGTCCTTGGTCCCCTAACGGAGTATACTATGGACGTATCCTAAGCCTAAAGGAACGCCTAGAGAGAGACCGAGGATCATGTAGATAAAAGAGTTAACTAGTCCTTGATGTGTTGATCGACCTAAGTCTAAAGGGAGTTCTTCGCATTAAGGTTAAGTAAGGATTGGAAATCACTTGATTCTCGGATCAATTTAAACCTAACTAGGTGTATTCTAAGTCTAAAGGAGCACCTAGTAGAGGTAGACGGACGTATCCTAAGCCTAAAGGAACGCCTAGAGAGAGACCGAGGATCATGTAGATAAAAGAGTTAACTAGTCCTTGATGTGTTGATCGACCTAAGTCTAAAGGGAGTTCTTCGCATTAAGGTTAAGTAAGGATTAGAAATCACTTGATTCTCGGATCAATTTAAACCTAACTAGGTGTATTCTAAGTCTAAAGGAGCACCTAGTAGAGGTAGACGGACGTATCCTAAGCCTAAAGGAACGCCTAGAGAGAGACCGAGGATCATGTAGATAAAATAGTTAACTAGTCCTTCATGTGTTGATCGACCTAAGTCTAAAGGGAGTTCTTCGCATTAGGGTTAAGTTAAATAACTAAGTGTTCTGTACTGTTGGACGTCATGATGACCGAGTCGGTTTGGAGAGACAATGTAACAAAATACTAATCATATAAATTATATATGTTTCCAGTACATTATCACAGGAGCGGTCACCTGCCTGTGTACCATAGAATTGGTTTACCAGGCGTGAGCTGGCGTGCCAGGGGCAGGCACGATGCAGCATGGCCGTGTTGGCAACACAACGACCGGTGGGAGCGAGACAGCACGCTCTACCGGACGACGGTGTCAACATTTTTTGGAGGGATCACGAGTAACTGCCGCGAGCGGCAGGCTCGGGCCGCGGGCGGGATTAACGGCTTGATATTGATTGTGATAGGTTATCCTGACATTAATTAAAGTATCGTCTAGAATCAGAAGTCTATATTTTATAATCACCCGCCTTCAGCCTAGTGAGATAACATAAAGAAAATACATTTATTTAGCACATACTAACAGACATACAATTCACCAGATACGCATACTCGTACATACATCAGGTAAAAACAAAAAATAAAGATCAGATCAAAACTGTTAAGTCTGATATACATGTACAATACTTCCCAAGTTTCAAACCACCCACCTTATAACTTACATGTAGCTATAAGTGATAGTACCACAAGAGAAAGAATCCTTTTTTACGTTTCACTTCGGGCACGTTGCCAAAGCCGAACAATTCCGAAGCGAAGACAGCGTACCTACGTTCGGAACATGAAAAAATAAAACTGGCAACTTAGTACGAAGGAGGCCAGATAACTCCGAGACTCTGAAACAAATGTATCGCAGAACGCGGAAAGAGGGTTTCATTTAAAATGTTCTTGCGTAGTCGGTAGGTACTCCTTTTGTGAATGGAGTAGGAAGGAGAAAATACGATAAAAACGTTTGGTTGTTTTGGGGTGATGATAGATTCTACCAGTTACGTATCTGTATTTTTAAACTACAGAGGATTGATTTACTTGCTTGCTTTGATTGGTAGGTAATCTGGATAGTTTCCATGCCAAGTATAGTTGCTTAGCTGGTTACGTAAACTAGAGTATTAAAACAAAAACATTAGTTTACTTGGAAACGCTTAACTGTATTGTATTAGAATGATAATTAAAAACGTTTCATTATCAATTTATATAATAAAAGCAATTTAATAAAAAAGTGTATTAAATTCGAGTTCGTTATCAATGAATGTCATATTTGATGCAAACAATTCCAAAGCTCTTTAATAACTCACCTAATTCATGATCAATATCACTAAAAACATTACGCAAACAAAGGAAAGTAAACATTTAAAGTAACTAATTTAATCACGTAACAAAATCCGTGCATTTGCACAGCGCCCCAACTTGTTTAATTAGGCTCGTCTATTTGCCGGCCGTCGGCTGTTGCGTCCACAACACAGGGAAACACTTTGGATACCCTCCAGTAAAAACTTGTGTTGTGACCCGAATAGGCTTATGTTTTAGTGATAGATGTCTGTCCGGGAAAATGTTGCATAAACATTGTAGAAGCACTTTGGACGACCCTCCAGTAAAAACTTGTGTTGTGACCCGAATAGGCTTATGTTTTAGTGATAGATGTCTGTCCGGTAAAATGTTGCATAAACATAGTAGAAACACTTTGGACGACCCTCCAGTAAAAACTTGTGCTGCGACCCGAATAGGCTTATGTTTTAGTGATAGATGTCTGTCCGGGAAAATGTTGCATAAACATAGTAGAAACACTTTGGACGACCCTCCAGTAAAAACTTGTGCTGTGACCCGAATAGGCTTATGTTTTAGTTGAAACACTTTGGACGACCCTCCAGTAAAAACTTGTGCTGTGACCCGAATATATAGGTTTATGTTTTAGTGATAGATGTCTGTCCGGTAAAATGTTGCATAAACATAGTGGAAACACTTTGGAAGACCTTCCAGTAAAAACTTGTGCTGTGACCCGAATAGGCTTATGTTTTAGTGATAGATGTCTGTCCGGTAAAATGTTGCATAAACATAGTAGAAACACTTTGGACGACCCTCCAGTAAAAACTGGTGCTGTGACCCGAATAGGCTTATGTTTTAGTGATAGATATATGTTCGGGAAAATGTTGCATAAGCTTATACTATTATAATCGGCCTATAATGTTCCCACTGCTGGGACACAGGCCTCCTCTCCGTGAGAGGGAGTGGGCCGTAATCCACCACGCGGGCCCAGTGTGGGTTGGTAGCTGTCACATGCCTTCGAATGTTTGGTTCTAGGACATGGCGGTTTTCTCACGATGTTTTCCTTCACCGTTTTGAGAGCAGTGGTGATGAAATAATTTACACAAAGTACAGTGCCTGTCTTGGGTTCGAACCCATGACCTAAAATATAAATAAAGTTTGATGATATTTTTGGGGGGTCCCATAAAAAATCCTAAAAATAATTTATATTTTCTTTTTATGTTATTATATCGATAGCTATCGCGTCTGCGGAGTTTAGCTAGTCAACTTAAGGTGAATGGGTAGTTGAGACCGCGAAATTAAAATTTTCTTACGTTTATTGCAATTTGCAGGTCAGTGTCAGGTTGTATCTTGATCAAAATATGATTCGCGACAATAGCAGGTACATATTTAGAGAAGTATAATCATTAGAATCAATAATACATCTTTCTAAGTTAGATTTCTACCACTAACACTTTTCCATAAGAGATTGGTGGTTGGTGGTAGAAATCTAACTTAAAAAGATATATTAATGATTCTAATGATTATAATTCACCTTAAAATAACTATTGCATGGTCCTGATTGGTCTCCAAACGAAAAATACAAATTTCATCAGTAAATCCTTTACATATGAGGGAGTGCTGTTATGAAAGTCATTGTTACAGCCCGAACATTATGTCTCCATGTGTGACAAGGCAGTAGAAAAACATATTAGTGTAAGAGTGATTTATTATCTCGCTCCCTTTTCACTATTTTGAAATAGTTTTTCTCACATGTGAGGGGCACACGATGATAAAATGTTTAATGTCGTGTGCCGTTTGGATAATGCAATGTCA
Source organism: Luperina nickerlii (assembly GCA_963855955.1). Taxonomy (NCBI): domain Eukaryota; kingdom Metazoa; phylum Arthropoda; class Insecta; order Lepidoptera; family Noctuidae; genus Luperina; species Luperina nickerlii. The sequence goes on along the minus strand of OY979679.1, from coordinate 14,987,145 downwards.
TACATAGAGTAGGTTTATGAATATCAATTAAATAAATAGAAGTATATTAGGAGGGTATTTAATCACACTAATATTATAAAGGCGAAAGTTTGTGAGTGTGTGTGTGTTTATATGTTTGTTACTTCTTCACGCTCAAACGGCTGGATCGATTTTGATAAAATTTTGTACGGAGGTAGCTGACACCCTGCTTTAACATGTAGGCTACTTTTTATCCCGATATTCCTACGGAATCGACATTTGCACGGGTGAAACCGCGGGACGCAGCTAGTAAACTATATTTACAAGATAATGCTGTTCTACAGATTATGTAATTGGGTGTACATAATCAAAAGAACAGCATTATCTTGTTTGTTTATATGTAAATATATATGGTTCGAATGTTCCAAGGTTTATATCTGGCAGATAAAGCAGGAAAATTGGCGCTTCTACTAAATACTAATACATAGATACATAAAAAAATAAATAATAATAATTGAATTATGTGTGATTTTATGTTGTATTTTATTTTCTCTTTTACTCTTACGCACTATCTACATCTCTCTATCTACTGTCCTATCGCAGGTATGCTAGAAGAGATTTCTTATGAAATAAGCATAACCTGTGTACCTATTTTTCTGTTCTGTTTTTTTTTTCTTGTCTTTTTATATATGTGTATATAAATGGTAAAATAAATACATACATAATATCTTTTTCTTCTTCATTCGCAATCTATTTTTAGGAATAGCTCATGTTTTATTATATTATAAAATATAAGTTATCAAACCATGACAGATTATGGGGACATATACAAGCAGGACATTTAAATCCCGACATGTATTCCAGTATGTTTGTCATCTGTATGTAATGGAAGTCAGATTGACGTAGATCTGTCTGCTTTTTCTACAATCCTAGTCCATGAAAGAAGCAAACGGCACGAAAATATCTATTATTAGAAACGGTGCCGTTACAATTTTTTTTTTAACTTTTTACGAGTATTTTAGACAAGCTAAGGCCGAGATCTATAAACGATACTTAGGACTTGTTTCCGTTGCACGTGCATTCATGTCACTATAATACTTCTGTCAAACTACAAGTGCAAGATAATTTAATTTAATTTATTTATTTATTTCAGACATAATTCTAGTCCATAGATTCAAAACATACATTAAAATTACTTATAAAATATAATATTAAAACAGTTAAAAAACCAGAATAAAAATTGTGATCACTTAAAAATAATAATAATAATACATAATTAAATTTGTCAAAAAGAAAAAATACATACCTAAATAAAATTATAAAAATGTCAAAATTGAATATAATAAATAAAATGTCAGATATGCAATTTATTACCTGCCCCACGCCCGATAAACGGGTGCGTGTAAGCCCTGCCAGTGCCGCATGAAAGGCCCGTCCAACCTGTTGGCAATAACGGCAAGAAGACTGTTGCCGCTGTCCCGCACTCTACTCGCTATCGAGGTTGCCCTCTTGCGCATGGTGGCATAAAAACAGTCAATGCGGACACTCGCGAACATTCTCGACGCGCTGCAGAACCGAGGCAGCCGCAGCAGACCCCTCAACGCGTTATTATATTGAACGCGGAGAGCGCTGTAGGATTTCTGCAAATATGACACCCACAGACTACTCGTATAAAAAGATGTGCAGTAGGCTCGAAACAAGGTGATCTTCACGTCCTTGGAGCTACGAGCAAACCTGCGAGCAATCATATTCGCCCTCACCGACAGCGCCCTCCTTTCTCGCTCAATATCAGCATCGTCCTTCAGGTCGGACGTCACAATATGGCCCAGATACTTAAAAGTATGTACCCGCTCCAAGGGCACGATGGGAACATAATATCTAAGCTAAAGTAAGTGCTAAGTAACGTTTATAGATCTCGGCTGTCTAAAATATCAGTTTAAAAGGAGCTTATTTTATTATTTTTTGACCGAAATCTGGCTACATAAACGAACAAGTGGTTAAGAAATGATCAAATGAAAGTTGATTGTAAAACTGTCGTCTATAGAAAGAAAGAAAGTAAGGATAAAGATTCACAAAATAAAAAATGAAAATAATGTTGTTGTGTTGTAATATTAAAGTAGTGTTGTTATGTGTTGTATTATTGGTCACCATCATCTGCCTAGCCTTTTCCCAACTATGTTGGGGTCGGCTTCCAGTCTAACCGGATGCAGCTGAATACCAGTATTTTACATGGAGTGACTGCCTATCTGACCTCCACAACCCAGTTACGGGAATACGATACCCTTGATAAGACTGGTTGTCAGACTTTCGGGCTTCTGAAGACCCGTAACGACTGTCAAAGATTCACGAATGACAGCCGGGACCAACGGCTTAACGTGCTTTCCGAGGCATGGAGAGGTCTTGGTATATAAAGATGGTCACCCATCCATGGACCAACCGCGGCAGGTGTAGCTTAACCTGATCGACCGATTAGTGCGACTGTTATTACATAGCCACTAGCCCCTCCTGAGCTGTGTTGTGTTATTGGTATAGAAAGTAAATATGGTGTATATTAGACGGAAGGTATTGGGTTATAGACTCATGTAACAGTATCTATATTTTGGCTGAAGGGTGAGCTAAGCTCTGTTAGCACAAAGGGTACAATATTTGTTGACCGTGTCGCCTTCCGGACCTTATTTTATTTACTTATTTTGTGAATGTTATGTGAAAGATTATGAGGGAGTGATTTTTATTAAATTACTAGTTGAGCCGGCGATATTCGTACTGCCACTGAATCAATAAATGAAATCAGTCCATCCGTTCTCGAGAGATATCGTCCAAAAAACCGTTCCATACAAAATGTATGTGCAAAGAAAATTAAGTATCTTCTCTGTATGTTTTTTCGTGAATTTTTCCCATGTTTTAATAGTTATTCTGCTATTCGGGGCGAAGACAAATCCAACAAATAAAAGATAATAAAAATCGGTCACGTCGTTCGCGTTCTTGAGTTATATAAACCCGACTTTGTTTTATATATGTATATACTAGCAGCGCCTCGCGGGTTCACCCTCATAAGTGTCGATCCTGTGGGAATATCGGGATTAAAACTATAGAGGTATGAGGATACTCTATAGAAAAGGAAGGATCCTCCGACCAGACGGGTGTTGTGTCTGGCGGGCAACTGCCCATTGATTCATGTCGGGCCGTTGTATCTATGCTAGTTGCGCGGTAAACTCTGCTTGCGCGATGCAGGATTTGCGTGACGTCAGTATGACGCGTTGTTTTCATGTGGCGTTGTAGATACCGCTACAAAACTATCCTATGGCCTGTCCCGAGACTCAAACTATCTCTAAACCGAATTTCATCTAAATCGGTTCAGCGGTTTAAGCGTGAAGAGGTAACAGACAGACAGACACACTTTCGCATTTATAATATTACTAGCAGCATCCCGCGGTTTCAACGGCATAGGTGTTGATCCCGTGGAAATATCGGGATAAAAACTATCCTATGTCCTTCCCCGGGATGCAATCTATCTCTCTGCCAAATTTTATCGAAATCCGTCCAGTGGTTTAGGCGTGAAAAGGTAACAGACAGACAGACAGACAGAGTTACTTTCGAATTTATAAGCGTGAAAAGGTAACATAAAGGGAACAGACATATAGACAGAGTTACTTTCGAATTTATAATATTAGTATGGATATGGATGGATAGATATAGGTTTATGTACTGGAATGAAAACATTTCCACATACCTAAATAGCTGTGGCAGGTCTGCGAGAAACTTTTAAGAAACATTCAAGCATTGCGAGGCTAAAGTAAACGGATATTATTATACTTTACACTGAGGGCGAATACCACCAAACTTGCAGTTTTTCCAGACAAGAACTGTCAGACGTCAATTTTATTCCACGGATAAAACATATCTGACTTTCGTGAAATCAGCCCTGAGTCGCATAAAAAAATAAAACGCACCTATTTCAACAACTTTCAATGCTAAAAACACGGACACAAGCCTTGCTGGGAAACAGATCCATTCTGCGCAGACAACCAATACTTAGAAATATACGTTAGGCCAATTATTTCATACTTTCATTTCCACCGATCTATGACACCTATACAAAGTAACGAACTGCCTGGACACCCTTCCTCACAAGTCAAGATTTGTCCGGACTTTATCCGGCGTTATAGCCCCCTGTCCAGACTTTATCCGGCTTTTTCGACTTAAGAAGAGTTTTATTAAAAATAAAAATTAATATTGAAAAAAGAATGTGAAGAAATGTTCGCCTTTTTTTTTCAGAACTTCTAAGGGGTAATACTAGAGGCGAGGCAATAAAATGTCGACAAGAACTGCAGACGTGTCTGTCATCATTCAGTTCTTTGTAATGTAATTTTTTTTTTTTTTTTTTTTTTACCCATCCTTCACCAACAACTGGCACTGGGCGAACCTCTGTGCAGTTTGTGATTTGACATCCATGAGGCTGTGAAAGGGAGACGGAAAATTAAAAGTGGGTAGTTTTCATATCTCACATTATGCCAGATTCATTATTTGCTAATTAAGTACATCAAATATTTCTATTATCGACTAGCGCTTACCTTTCATCCTTTTATGTTTCGTTTGTTTGTGCATATTTTTTTAATTTCTTTTCCACTATCGCAAATAGTGTTTTAACTGACTTATTTAAAGACGTTATATCCTTAATATTTGGTTAATTCAAATGCAAACAACAGCTAAGACAAGTTTCTAAGCACACACAAAATGCAAACTGTCCGAAAATAGTCCGCCGCGCTCGGCTGCTTGCAGCGTATTGTGCGATGACATTACAGTGCACGGATTAATAAATTATTATGACAATGTGTTGGAGCACAGAAGTGAGGCATCGTTTTAAATTAAAACAGGTTTCTGTTCTGACTCGTTTCGGAGAATTTCTTTATTTGCATAAGAAGGTCTATCATGCGGTCATGTCACTTATCTTTTTATCAGTATTTATTTATTTATTGTTTAGTTTTGCAATGTAACTCAATATCACGCTTTTTATACATACCTATTCGTTACTGTTTTTATGTGACACTAATTTATTTTTATTTATTTACTAATTATGCATACACATTACACACATCACGATACAGTATAAAACTGATTTACATCCGTCACCTCACACATCAGGTCCAGTTGAAAACCAGCGTCAGGCACCAGTTGTCTGGCATTTTTGCTGAACTGGGCCTTTTTGGCGCAGCCGTGAGGCACACTTTCCTGCTAATTTCTTACATCGGACTTTGCACTTTTTATTTTTTATCTTATTTTTTATCTGATGTACAACTAATATCTAACTACCTGGTGTATTGTGTGTCTCTTAGTCTGTGCTAAATAAATGTATTTTCTTTCTTTCTTTCTTTCTTTCTTTCTTTAATCACTAAACTATTCGGTCCCTCCCCCGGACAGAATCAACTTTGGTAGCTCTATTTGACATTCGGATCGTGGGGATTTTCCGAAGGTTTGTTTCGGGTATTAAAACAGGAACATTGCCGTTTCCACAACGATTTTTCGTTGTTTGATTTTTGAGTTTCATTGGAGTTTGACTTTTTGGGTTTATAAAGTTTGGATTGACGAATTATTGTTTTTTTTTGTGTTTTTTAACCTATTGGGGAAAGTTTACAATCTATTTGTCTAGCCTTTTCCCAACCATATTTGGGTCGGCTTCCAGTCTAACCGGATGCAGCTAAATACCAATATTTTACATGGCGGGACTGTGTATTCACAACCCAGTTACTGGGTACACGATGCCCCTTGGTAGGACTGGTTGTCAACCTTTTGGGCTTCTGACTACCCGTTACGACTGTCAAAGATCTACGAATGTCAGGTGGGAGCAACTGCTTAACGTGCTTTCCAAGGCACGGAGGCTTCTTGATATCTAATGGATGGTCAACCATCTACTAACCGTCCACGGCAAACGAAGCTTATCTTTCAATCGACTCGTGCGCTTGTTATTATTTAGCCACGAGCCCAAACAGTTTTACAGACGCCAGCACATCAAGTTACTACAATCTGTCAAATTTCTTTAATAGATTTTCAACTTTATCGCTAAAGCATAAGGTTCAAAGTTGATTGGGAAAATTTTACAGTTTCGGGTAGCTTGATGTGCTGGCATCTGTACAAAAAAGTACAAAGAAATTATGAAATACTATTTGCAATATTTCGGTGGAATGTCATGTCTAACGTTTATGGTAAACATAAAAAGGTACTTTTATATATTACGTAGTTCACGTGAGCGAACAATATCTATTACAAACCAAACGTCCATCTTTCTGTGTTCCGATAAACATTAATTGGACTAATTATTGGACTACACACAGCCGGACAGTAACAGGAACAATGAACGCACTGAAGTAACCACAAATAATATAGAACTTCACAATATGGTTCGGTTATTGAAATCCCTGGAAACGTCAAGTGAACGTTAGTATTGAACATATTTATGACCATTCGATTTTAACTGTAATCGATTCAACATGTTCGTTCAATTTATCATTTGGGGCTGGGGAGTTTGTTGCTCTACTTCTTCTTCCCAGCAAAAGCACTAGGAAGTGGTGTAGGGTGGGCGTTTTGGACGACTGTCTTATGTAGTTTTGACGTTCGAAAAGTGCTGATTCTTAGCCTAATTTGAATAAATGACTGAAGTAATTTTCTTAGGGATTGGGGAAGTCATATGCTATAAGTTTTCACCCCTAGAAGCTATGGCCGTTTATCCACCGCCACTGTCAACGGGACGTCAACGAGAAACGAGATTATCACGGTAATTGAGATAGATGATTTTCTTCATGTCGTCATAACCTTTTTGTTTGTGGTTGTAATAGAACGTAACAACTTTTGGTGTTATATTTGTAATGCACATTTATATCCATACAGTTGGTTCTGGAAAATGACTTAATTATGTGTTTCCAACATGAAAATGGTGTTGTCACAATTATAAATTTAATTGTAAAAATGAATAAACAATTTTGTGCTAGCAAATGACACTCCCTATGCCTCAACAATTGTATCGATCCTTCTACCAAACACCCTGTATAGTGACTATTGTGACAAGATAAGACATTGTGTCATAGTCATAATATAAGACGCATCCGCAAATAGAACACAAACGAGATCAAGAAGTTCGCGTAGCGGTCATGCTACGACGTAGCGAGCGAAGCGGTGACGTCACTACGAGCTACGACCACAGATTACTAAATAGTTACTACGTACTACGACGTAGCAGTCACGCTGTCTCAATTATTGTGTCCCTGTAACTATTTTAAACGGTATACTTTTTTTGACATATGAAGAACATTTTAAGCCGGTTTGGTTGTTGTATAAATATAGATATGTAGCTATAAAGGGTTATTTTAAATTGGGTAGCTAAACTGCAAACGCAGACGCGATGGACGTTTTTTTTTTGGAGGTCATCTTCCTCTTATTGTCCGTCCAGACTGGGGCGCGGAGCGGGCGCGGGCGCGGGGCGGACGCGGGTCCAGGAACACGCGCGGGCTACCTGTCTGCACTAGAGCGCGGCTGCGTTCTGCATGTTGTCGTGTCCAATGTTTGTCAAAATATAATATTGATGAAGAAGAGTTATTTTTACGAGAAAAAAAGCTCGCGTGCCACCCGCGCCTGCCCCGTGCCCACGCCGCGCACTCGCTGCGGCCACTTGTATGAACGAGCTATGGCGTGAGTTGCCCGCGCGCTCCCCGCGCCGAACAGCCCGCGCCGCTCATCGCGCCCGCGTGGCCACTATGGACACTCCAAGGAAGTTCCCGCGCCTGCTTCCCAGTCTGGCCAAACACTTGTGGTTGTTACTTGAAATGTGAATTAAAAAAAACTGTTTACTTATGTTTTATCCGTTTATCGCATTAAGGTTAAGGTTTATCACATCACGTCTGGGAAGTTTACAAAAAAAAGTAAACACAAAGAATATCATCAAATTAATTTACTTTTTTATCATGTTTCGATATCGTTATATGTTAAGCTTGCCTATTTAAAACAACCCTGTATGTCACAAACTACGGGTAATCGGAAGCACGAAACTCTGAAAGGTTTCATCTTAGAATATCAGTGTTCATAGTTGATTTTTGAGAGGTTAGTAAAATAATAAAAAATATTACAAAAGCATAATGGTTAATTAATACATTGCCTACATAATAACGACGTAAGAGATATCATTAATTTCACTACCCGAAACAAACAACTTGCTTTTGTAAATAATTTGTAGGAGATAAAAGTAGTATTTATTGGTGGTTGGAGCAGTGTGGCTCAGTGGTAACGCGACTGACGAGCCCATTCTATTTGTGTAATTTATTTCATCACCACTAGTCCTAAAACGGTGAAGGAAAACTTCGTGAGGAAACCGGCATGTCTTAGAACCAAAAAATCGAAGATATGGGACCTCTACCAACCGCATTGGGCCGCGTGGTGGATTACGGCCAACTCCCTGTCACAGAGAGGAGTCCTGTGTCCCAGCAGAGTGGGATTTTGTATGTAGTAGATTCTGCCATGATGTGGATGTTACTAGATTATGAGTCAAGCCCAAGTTTGTTTAGGAAATCTAGAGGATGATCAGTCAAGCACTCTATCCCTTTCATCCATCAAACAGGGGATTACCAAAATTCAAATTGCCAAATGAGCCACCGATTACTTTCAAACACAAACAGTTTGAGTGACCGCCAATCGGCGCCATGTTTATAAGCCGACGTTAATCCGGCGGCGACTAATCGCGCGGCGGAAATGCTGCGGCGTGACGTCACAGTCGCCTGTCATGTCATGTTAACAACAGTGACCGTTGAGCGGCGTTTATCATAAAGGCCCGTGTTTTATAGGGATTTTATAATAATTTGTTAGGATTTTGTTAAGTGTTTAAATTAAACTCTCTATCGTCTACCATTTTTGTTTAGTTAAATAATAAAAATACTCATTTGTGAGAGACACGGTAGTCCTGGGTATTTTCTGTCCAAAATTATGAATGGTTTTCACTGTTTATATCAGGATACTTAGAACTCTGATTTGCTAAGTGTAAGATCAACTTTGTAATCAGAGACGGCTGTTAGTTTTAAAGATAGGTACAAATATTTATAATCACGCTTCGGACGGTGATCGTTGAGTAACGTTTATTATAAAGACTCGCAATTTAAGGGATTTCAATATAACTTATAGAGTAGAATTTTGTTAAGTTTTTAAATGAAAGAATACACCGTTGGTTTTTAGTTTGAGAAAAATACTCGTTTGTAAAAACTCAGTAGTCCTAAGTTTTTTCAGTCCAAAATTATAAATGGCTTTCAGCAGTTTATCAGGGCACTTTGATCTCTGATTTGCTAAGAGTAAATCACCTGTGGAATCAGAGACGGCTTAGTGAAAAGATAAAAAATATTTCTAACCACGCTTCGGACCGACGGACATGTTGTGGCGTGACGTCACAGTCGCCTGTCACGACATGTTACCAACAGTGATCGTTGAGCGACGTTTAAGAGGCTCGCGCTTTATAGGGATGGTTTATGGTTTGAATTGTATTTCATTTTAATTGTTAAAAGTTTTATTTCTTAACAATTTAATGTGTTTTGTTTTATTCATAATACAAAAATAGCAATACTTATAGAAAAATCCTGTGCTAATTAGTCTAAAGTCTTTTAGTCTACATTATAAATAACTTTAAGATGCATTCTCTAAAACTAGACAAATTTCACGGTAATTATAATTAAATTGCTTCTGGAAAATCTTTGAGGATGTTTCAAATTCTAAACATTTTAATCGTAAAACACCTCCCCAAGAACAAAATTACATAGTTAGAGATCACCAATCTAGTAAAAAGCGTCCACAAAAATGAGATTTACGAGTATTTCGTCATAAAGTACGAAGTAGGAAGGTAGTATGAAGTAGGAAGAAGCTGTGAATTTATATTATAAGCCTCGCTTGTTGCTTTTATACTTTAATACCGTGAAATTTCGGGTTCCACAATAACGGAATAAGTTAGTGCTATGAGTTAAATAGTCGTACGTTCGGATTGAGAACCTTTGTACCCTAAGTCTTACAGTATTTGAATCTCACGAACCGACGCGCACTTTACTTGTGGTTACCAAGTGTACAAACATGCTGTGATTGTGAATGTATGTGTAAGCGCAACTTTCGGTACCGTCTGAGACAATGGCGTAGTCAAAAGTGTGTGTGTGTGCGTGCTAACGCTACTCGTCTTAGGGCTGATTTTTCAGATAATTAATTTGGAGGAATAATTTTGAATTTTTGATAGTTCTTCCATACAAAAACTGTCAGATTTCAATTTTATTCCACTAATAAAAATTATCGGTCGATTAAAAAATCAGCCCTTAATAATATAATAATATTTCTGTTCTTATTTTCTCTCTCAAAACAAATACAATAATCACTTTTTCATAATTACAATATAAACAAACTGCCAGGTTTAATAAACTCGGGAAACCAGCCTAATTATCTACCATGACAGTATTCATACCGCTAATTTATCAAAACCTGTCAGTCTGAGATAAACCAATGGGGCGATGATATTTGAGAACGCCAAACAAAAGACTGTTTGTCAAAGCCTGTTGTCTAAGCTGGCTGAACTGAAAACCGACGTGTAATGTCGAAGGGACAATTAACTGATGAAAACATGATGTTGTGAGTTTACTCTCACAGGGGCTCTACGATTGTACGTCATTCAACTCGATTCTCGAAAACTCTCATCCAGCTGCTACCATCCACCCTGCGACCAGCCACCCTGCGACCAGCCACCCTGTGATCAGTCACCCTGCGACCAGCCACCCTGCGATCAGTCACCCTGCGACCAGCCACCCTGCGACCAGCCACCCTGCGACCAGCCACCCTGCGATCAGCCACACTGTGATCAGTCACCCTGCGACCAGCCACCCTGCGACCAGCCACCCTGCGACCAGCCACACTGTGATCAGTCACCCTGCGACCAGCCACCCTGCGACGATTGACGCTCCACTTAGCCTGCCTTTCTTATGTAATAACCATCAGCTCCCCGCGGTTTCACCCGCATAAGTGTTGATCCCGTAAAAATATCGGGATAAAACGTATTCTATGTGTTATTCCTTAAGCTATATTACTGTAAAGTTTCATTAAAATCCATTCAGTAGTTTTTGCGTGAAAGAGTAACAAACACCCATTCATCCCTCCCTACAAAATTTTCACAAATTTATCTTATTAGGAGGATAAAGATGAAATGTAGGTTTCCTATCACTACGACCCTGCCCAGCCCTTCACAAGGCGTGATGTTATGTTTTTTTGTTTAGCCTGTGCTGTCCCACTCCTGGGCAAAGGCCTCCCTCCACTCCTTCCATCTTTCGCGAGCCCGCGCGTCCTCCTTCCAGTTTTGATAGAACCTATCCAGCTCGTCCCGCCATCTGCCACGTGGTCTGCCGCGACCCCGCCTCACTGTCTCAGGGCACCAATTCTGCGCTATTTGGGCCCACAGTTTGTCCGGCATGCGGCAGACATGTCCTGCCCAGTCCCATTTAAGTTGAGCAGCCTTTTGAGTCACGTCAGCTATCTTTGTTTTGGAGCGCAGTATTGTGTTTCGAACACGATCCGTTAATTTAACGCCTATGCCTATGTTATGTTGTCTAACAAAAAATATTATTATGTCAGAAAAAAAAAACAAGAATCTGTAACAGCTTCCGCAGCTTTTTTTTTTCTTTTGTTTTCGGGATGGAAAATCTTCATGGATGTCCGCCGCCCTGTGGCGGGCGGCGGGGTCTGTCAGACTCTTACTGACTAAAAACCACCCCGGTGTTCCATCTCACACCTACGCCGGGGGTCGCGGGAACTTACGATCCTTCCGCAACCCCCAAATTAGCCAACTGATGCTCGGTTCCTAGAACCATAACAGCGAATCGTTTTACTTACCAATGGTGTCATTTTTTATTGCCAGACTAGGGATATAAATATATTCATAAGCTAATTTTACCTGTGACAGCTACTCCAAGGGAAGGCCTACTATGCAAAGCTGTATATATTTGCTTCATTATTGGTAAAACCGATAACGGCCCGTACATTATAGGAATCGGCCATTATCGTTCACCGATTAAAACCTCTCCTCGGCGTCAACTCTAACACGGGCAGCGCAGGTCTAACCACAGTTTGGTATAATCAATAAACCTGTTGATCAAACGAGCCGATAAAATATGCTACACTCTAATGTTAGCCGGTATTAAGCCCGAATACCGCAGTGCCACAATGTCGGCTAGATAAGGCAGCCTTTATAGGTTAGGGTACGATTACTGAGGCCTGAAATGACGTGCAACAAAAATGTTGTTAAGTCCATTTTGTTACGCAGTTTGGTGAAAAGAAATTGCTGTTTGCTTTTGTGCCTTAGTACGGGAGTGTACTAATGTTAGTACCGACTCATTTTTTATACATTAATGCTTATGTTATGTGTAACTGTACAGCCTACTGTACTTATCTAGAAAATAACACCCGTAACCGTGGCCGTTGAATAACACCCGAGTATAGATTCGGGTGTTATTTCACGACCACGGTTATCCTCTGAAAGTCTGAACATCAATATGGGTATGTATTAAATCTTACATTAAAATATATTACGTGTAAGTATATACTATAAATATTACATAGTTTATACATAACAATTTCAGATGAGAATATTTTCTTGTTTTTTACTTTTAATAGCATGATTTTTGCATGAGCATGAGGGGCTTGTGGGTAAGTGTTAATACTTAGCCACAAGCCCCTCATGCCGCACAGGTCGATCAATCAGGTTAAGCTACGCTTGCCACGGTCGGTCTGTGGATGGGTGATGACCATCTTTACATACCTAGACCCCTCTATGCCTCGGAATGCACGTTAAGCCGTTGCTCCCGGCTGTCATTCGTGGATCTTTGACAGTCGTTAAGGGTCATCAGAAGTCTGAAAGTCTGACAACCAGTCTTACCAACGGGTATCGTGTTACCCAGTAACTGAGTCGTGGAGGTCAGATAGGCAGTCGATCCATGTAAAATACTGGTATTCAGCTACATTCGGTTAGACTGGAAGCTGACTCCAACATAGTTGGGAAAAGACTAGGCAGATTGATTTTTAGAGCATGATTTTTCAGTAGTCGGGTTTTAAATTTTAAACTTACTTTTTTTGACATAACGAGGTTTTAGAGAAAGAGAAGAGAATAAACTGTCATTCAGGTATAATAGAAGATATCACTCGAAAAGGCCGAAGTTTTTCTCATCTTGTGCTTCCGTAATGGTCGCCTAGGTACCTCTGATGTTCATTGAGGACCAACCGAAGTAGCAAAACACATAGCGAATTGACGATATCAGTTAACGTTTGGACTGCCATTATCAGATCACAGTCATTTATATTTCTAGACATTTGAATTCCAACATACAATTTCCCATGTGGCTAGAAAATGGTTTTTAGTATTTTTATTCAATTCTTTCGTATAATTGTATACGTATTTTGTTGGTATTTAGTCGATTTATATATGCAAAAATTAATCAATTCTTACTTTTTAGTAATAGCAACACTGTCACTTAATGATTCGTATAAAACCAACAACTCCTGTCAGTTCGTTCCTTTTTTTATATTCGCTGTGCTAGGAGTCAGACATAAAACCTTCCCTGTGTCACGTTAAAGAAATTATAAAGAACATAATTTAAATTCAAAGTTTCTGTTTTTAATTCTCGTCCGTAACCTGAATTCCTATAGGTTATGGGCCCAGTAACACTTTGTTAGGAATTGTGCTAATCAAGTAAGTGTTTAATTTGATTCTCACTGGCTGTTATATTTCGTACCTATATTTTTCATTATGGAGAATTTAAAAATGAAACGAAACATTAAACCGTTCGACGGTGAGAAATATAGCGTTTGGAAATTTCGAGTCCAAGCGTTGTTGACCGAGATGGACGTTATGAAGGATATCAATATGGAACCAGAAATACGATCGGAAGTTTGGGTGAAGAGCAACCGAATCGCGAAAAGTGTCATTGTTGAATATTTGGCAGATTCATTCCTCGGTTTCGCGAAAGACGATTATACGGCACGTGAAATCTTCAAAAACTTGGACGCATTGTACGAGAGAAAAAGTTTGGCGACTCAGTTGGCGCTACGGAAAAAGCTGTTGGGTTTAAAACTTCAAGGTGACAATACGTTAGTGAAGCACTTCAATATATTTGATGATCTAATTACGGAATTGCTGGCGGCTGGAGCGAAACTAGAAGAAACCGACAAGGTGTCTCACTTACTTCTCACGTTGCCATCCTCATATGATGGTGTTATAACTGCAATAGAGACATTATCTGAAGATAATTTGACCTTAGCATTTGTCAAAACAAGATTATTGGATCACGAGGTTAAATTAAGAAACGAGGGTAGTGATACAGTTAACAAGATTCTACACGTCGAAAACACTGCTCAAAATTTCAACCAACGAAAATCAGAGCCTAAGAAGCCTAAAAACCACCAGCAAAACTTCAAGGCTAAGAAGAAATTTTTCGTCAAGTGCCACCATTGTGGACGTAAAGGTCATGTCAAAAATGATTGTTACTACTACAAAAGAATGAATCAACGTAAACCTGAAGACAAACCGCGAACTATTCAAGCAGTGGAGCTTACAGAAGGAGCAACATTTACCAGTGAAGCTTCCGGGTTTGCATTCATGTTTGGTAATTACCCTGGTGTCACGAAGGGTAACCAAATAACTTTCCTGCTGGATTCGGGAGCATCGGATCACATCATTAACAGGGAAGACCTTTTCAGTACCTACACAAATTTAAATAATCCTTTAAAAATTTCAGTTGCTAAACACGGTGCTTTTATTTCAGCAACCAAAAAGGGCACATTGCAAGTCATCAGCAACACTGGCATTCATGGTACGCTGGAGGACGTGCTATTTTGCCGTGATGTACCCTACAATCTCCTGTCTGTAACGAGGATGCAACAGGCCGGCATGACAATCACCTTCGATCAACAAGGAACCCATATCAGTAAAGACGGTAAAATCATAATGCAAGGTATGGCTGTGAACAATTTAATTTCTACTGATTTTGTAGTGAAGATTAATCGACATGTTTCTCAATTATGCAAAAGTCATGATAATAATTACGATTTGTGGCATCAACGATTAGGTCATATAAGTAAGCAAAAATTCATTGACTTGAAAAATAACTGTATGGTTGATGACGTAAGCTTAATTAAAACAGTATCGCCTGACAACAAATTGTGTGAAGCTTGCATAAATGGGAAACAGACACGATTGCCATTTAATTCCTCTAAAGATAAAAATTACATTAAACGACCGTTATTTGTTGTGCATACTGATGTGTGTGGGCCTGTCACTCCTTCTACAATCGATAATAAATGTTATTTTGTTTTGTTTGTTGATCAATTTACTCACTACTGTGTGGCATACTTAATACAATATAAATCAGATGTTTTCCCGGTTTTTAAAGATTTCGTAGCAAAAAGTGAGGCTAAATTTAATTTAAAATTGGTTAATTTGTATTGTGACAATGGAAGGGAATACCTGTCCAATGAAATGAAAGAATATTGTGTTTCTAAAGGAATTTCATATCACTTTACTATTCCTAGAACACCACAACAAAATGGCGTTTCAGAGCGTATGGTTAGGACAATAACAGAAAAAGCCCGTGCTCTAATTAACGGTGCTAAATTACCCAAGTGTTTCTGGGGTGAGGCAGTGTTAACTGCAGTATATTTAATAAATATTACACCTACCCGCGCTTTGAAACAAACTCAAACACCATTTGAATTGTGGCACGATAAAAAACCTATAATTAAATATTTAAAGGTTTTCGGTTCTACCGTCTATGTGCATAATAAGACCGCTAAAACCAAATTTGATGAAAAGTCTTGGAAGGGTATTCTGGTAGGGTATGTACCAAATGGCTATAAAGTATGGAACATAAAAAGTGAAAAATATGAAACTGTTAGAGATGTCATAGTAGATGAAGAGAGTTTTCTGCAGTCGAGGCCTGTATTAAAATTGAAAGGAAATGAAATCGAACATTTCCATAACAAAACTGATAATATGGATGTGACGTCAAAATCAGTGCCAATAAATTCTCAAAGTTTTGACAGTCCTCAATCTGATACTTTCAAAACTGATGGAACTAAATTCAATGATTCAAAATTGGATGGTTCAAAATCAGTGGAATTAAAATCAGATAGTTCAATAGTACACGATTGTAAATCAGATAATTCTAAATCTGATGAATTGGGTCGTTGTAGTAAAATTCGCAAGTTAAATGACTCTAATAACATACTAAAGCCTAATGTTGATAATAAACAAAGTTCAAATGAAACTTCTTGCACTAATAAAAATATCGATGATTCTTGTCAGTTAAGAAGGAGTGATAGACTCAAAGGTCGTCCCCCTATATCCTATAAAGAAATGGCTGATGTTTTATTATGTGCTGAATCAATCAATTGCAAAATACCTACTTCATTTCATGAAATTAAAAATCGGGGCGATAGAACTCATTGGGAAGATGCGGTTAAGGTTGAATTAGATTCACTTTTAGCTAATGATACTTGGACATTAGTACCTAAACCTAAAAATAAAAATGTAGTTGATTGCAAATGGATTTTTAATATTAAAAATGATGAATTTGGTAATCCGTTAAGATATAAAGCACGTCTTGTTGCTCGGGGCTTTAGTCAAGAGTACTTAATTGATTACAATGAAACTTTTGCCCCTGTTGCTCGTTTAGCCAGTTTTAGATTTATGATTAGTTTTGCAAATCAATATAAATTATTAGTTCATCACATGGATGTTAAAACTGCATTTTTAAATGGAATTTTAAAGGAAGAAATTTACATGAAAGTTCCAGAGGGCGTATTTACCAAAGAAAATTATGTTTGTAAACTAAATAAAGCTTTATATGGGTTAAAGCAAGCAGCACGATGTTGGTTTGAATTGTTTGATCAATGTCTTAAAGAAAAGGGCTTTGTAAATTCATCAGTTGATAGATGTATATATATTTTAGATAAGGGTGATATTAGTAAAAATATTTACATTTTACTTTATGTCGATGATCTAGTTTTGATATGTTCTGACCAGCATGCAATGAAAAGTCTTAAGAATTACCTTATGAGTAAATTTAAAATGGTAGATTTAAATGAAATCAAATTATTTCTTGGCATTAGAATTACTAAACATCAAAATAAAGTAACATTAGATCAAAGTGCTTATATAAAAACAATTATAGACAAATTTGGTATGTCTGATTGCAATCCTGTAACTACTCCTTTAGAAGTTAAACCTAATTACGAAGCTCTAAACATAGACAGTGAATATAATGCACCTTGTCGCAATCTTATTGGATGTTTAATGTATGTTATGTTGTGTACTCGTCCAGATTTAAGTGCAAGTGTTAATATTTTGAGCAGATACACAAACAATAATAATAAAGAGTTGTGGCAATGTCTCAAAAGAGTACTTAGATATTTGAAAGGCACAATAGAATTAAAATTAACATACAACAGGTGTAATAATTTTGATAATAGCTTATGTGGATATGTAGACTCAGATTGGGGTGGTAATGATGTCAATGATAGAAAAAGTACAACGGGTTATTTATTTAAATTATTTAATAGTTGTACAATAACCTGGAATACAAAGAGGCAAATGTCTGTAGCGGCTTCTTCGACTGAGGCTGAGTACATGGCATTATTCGAAGCTGTAAAAGAAGCATTATGGCTAAAGTCTCTTGCAAATAGTGTTAAACTTAATATTGTCAGTCCAATTCCTGTTTATGAAGACAATAATGGTTGTATTAGTATAGCAAATAACCCGACTAGTCACAAAAGGTCCAAACACATTGACATCAAGTATCACTTCTCTAGAGAGCAAGTTGAAAACAATGTAATAAAATTGTATTATGTACCCACAGGTAAACAAATAGCGGATGTGCTGACAAAACCGCTACCAGCTGTCACGTTTAACCAGCATAGAGATGAAATTGGTTTATGTAAACAATAATCTTATGTTTATTGTTGTATTAATTGTCAATTGCGTTAATTTATTGATTTTTATGAAATGGTCTGATTAGGTTTTCCTGGTTTTCCTAATCCTAGCAACAAATGTTGGACCATATATTATATTGTTATTCTCCCAGGAGTCACTTGGAAGGCTTTTATGTTCTGATTATTTAGGTTACTTTATGTATATTGTAACAAATCAGCTTGTGGTGTTTATAATATTAAAAGTTAATTTTTGAGGGGGCGTGTTGGTATTTAGTCGATTTATATATGCAAAAATTAATCAATTCTTACTTTTTAGTAATAGCAACACTGTCACTTAATGATTCGTATAAAACCAACAACTCCTGTCAGTTCGTTCCTTTTTTATATTCGCTGTGCTAGGAGTCAGACATAAAACCTTCCCTGTGTCACGTTAAAGAAATTATAAAGAACATAATTTAAATTCAAAGTTTCTGTTTTTAATTCTCGTCCGTAACCTGAATTCCTATATATTTAAATAATTACAGGGCTCAAGGCCGCTGAAAACGTTACAATGAGTGTGGAACGACCAAGTTTTATTTATAAAACTGTTGCCGCTTCACATTGAAAGGCATTTGTTTGTTGTAAGCAAATAGTGCCTACCTAAATGGTTTTTCCTTTCGTATTTTATTAATTTTTTAGAGTTAAAATGAAGTAGCACAAACTTTTGTTTGCCTTAAGGGCCCTATTAAATAAGAAATACATTGGGACATACATAGGTACTTTTTACGTGCAAAGGAAAAATAATATTTGGCAAATTCGCATACTTTCCGAATAAAAACCCGAGGGACAACGCAATGTGAAAGTTATTCACAAAACAAGGAAATATCATTTTATAAATGAATAACTTCGGAGAGAGTGACTTAAGTACTTGCCTTGACTTAAGTATCTTACTTATGTTATGGCAAATTTCATGCTATTTAAGGGGACTATTTATGACCTAAACCGCGGTCACCGTCTGACTGCATAGAAAAGAAAAAGAAGCGCGATGACAGAACGCTGGTAATTTGTTGCAAAATATGAAGCAATAATATACATATTTTCAAAAAATCTATTGTATAGACTAACAAATTAAAACACCAGTGCTTTGCTTTAGTGATAGCCACATGAACCGGGTGTAACAAATGTTTGCTAAAATATATAACATCCGTATTCCCTTTATCCAGCCCCTACATAAACACATAAAAAATTCCAGAAAACCCGCACTCATCACCAATTTATCAACCTTAATACACAATCAGATTAACTCTCCAACATTATCATAAAAGCTGTCTGAAGCTTCATATCTTTGCAGTCCGATCACGTGGGGACACTTGGGTGGAACGTACCCTGCATAGCTGATCACCTTTGGCCGCCAAGTTGGCGTAGCTCGGCTAAATTGAGTGTCGTCAACTTTGTTTTCACTTACATCTCGAATTACATGTGAGGAATTAGATTAGAGGGTCGTGTGTGATTCTGGCTGGGTTACGTTACGTTACGTTTTGGACGTATTGGCGATCTGTTTGGATTTTTGTACTACCTTTGTTGGTTCAGTAGGTACGTGTTTCTATGTCATTTTGCATTGATATGTATGTACAGACGCCAGCACATCAAGCTACTACAATCTGTGAAATTTCTTTAATAGATTTTCAACTTTATGACTAAAGCATAAGGTTCAAATTTGATTGGGAAAATTTGACGGTTTCGGGTAGCTTGTAGTGCTGGCGTCTGTACATCTATAGAGGTATGAGGAACATGGTGTATAGTTCACACATCCTCCATAAAAATGGGGGGGATCCTCCGATCAGACGGCTGTCGTGTCTGGTTGGGCAGCTACCTGAAGATTGATGTCGGGACATTGTAGACATATAGATATGCTAGTCGCGCGGTAAACCTTGCTTGCGCGATGCAGGATTTTGCGTGATGTTAGTGTGATGGGTTGTTCGCATGTGGATGCCACTACATATCTTTAACGAAAGACGCGGCTAGCTTTCTTTAATATCTAAGTGTAACTTTATCGATACTTATCTATAAAGGGGCAGGGGCATTCGTTATATGAATATGAATGTTCTCCACTTGGAGAACATTCATATTTATAACGAATGCCCCTGCAGTAAAATTCAAACTACCGTATGGCCAACATGTGAGCAAAATAACACTAAAAATCAATATTTAAAAATACATACAGACTCACTTTCTCATTAACTTTCCATAATCTTAACTAAAAAACAAAAAAAACATGTTCCTCAAACTAAACCATAGTCAACATGCCTCTCCCCTATTCCCCCTTAGGGTACATGTCCCCCAATTCATTGAAATGCTAACATCGCCACCTCGAGCCGGTATTAAAGTGCATCCGCTTAGCATTCACAGCCCATCGCGACTACCACAGCCCTGTTACCGGATGTCCGGTTTTAGTCTCGCCTTCATGAATATCTGGCAACTTAAATTGGTTTGTTTTTAGGACGGATGTCGGGGTTTCCTTCGGGGAATTTTAAGATGATTGGAATTGTTGGTGGAAAGTTTAATTAAAAGTTCAGTTGTGGCATCAAATAATATGTAATACCTACTACAGTGTAGAATTGTAAAATTGACTTACAAAACTGTTTTAAATCAGTCAGTCATGGTGCAGGGATAAAATGGTCAGACCAATTATTATTAGTCAATGTGTGAACGCTAAATCGTTAATTTTTGAATTCAAATTGGGTTAGAAACTGCAAATCATGGCTGGTAACTTCCTATCCCTTTCCCTCTCACTCATTTACTCTATTTCCCCACCCTGTCGCACATATAAGGACAATGATGGCCGTCGTTACGGATCACTTCGTGTCAAATCACCGTTCTAATTGCATCTGATTTAAATATATATTTAAATCAGTAGTAAACCAAATAATCCTATGTACATAGCAATCGTCATTTTTGGTGTCAATTTGTGAGCATTCAGTGGAAGACAAGGGGCGCCCCGCAAATCCAGGGATCAAGAATATCGACGGTGCGAGGTACCTAACTTGTTTCCTTTCAATTTCCTACTTGCCATATTACTTGTGTGTGCCTAGATTTATTTTGCATTAATTTAGAGGATATTCCAGCATCGCGCATTCATTTTTTGGTCACTTCGATCCGGATACGTAAATATTGTAAAGTTTTAGGCACGCTAATCAAGCGTTTTGTTCATAATTAACGACCGCCATTTTGCTTTGGTTATTACCGGTCGGTCTTCTAACTTCTAATAAGTTTCAAGTGTAAGTCAATACTTATTTTACCGAGGTATTTCATTGTATAATACAATGAGCAGGGCAAAAGTGGAATCTGATCGTGAATTTGAAAGAATTCAAGGCAAATTAACGGTTTATTTCGAACATGTTCAATCGATTTATGACATGATGAAAAAGCTGGATTTTAGTAAGCCAGATAATATTGAAACATTTCTGGCGGCTAGTTTCACTATCGATTCCATACAACAGAAATATGAAGACGCGTTAGAGGAACGTTGTCGTTATGAAACGTCATTAATCGATGCAAGTTTGCCTTCGTATAAAGCGTTATTGTCGTTTGAACAACTTTATTCACAAATTAAGTATAAAATTCGATTGCTATCACGCGAACAGACTAATGTAAAACCCTCGACTAGTACGGGTCATGTGGGTACTATGCGATTACCTAGATTAGAAATGCGTACATTTGACGGTGAACATGAAAATTGGCCGCTGTTTTATGAGACCTTTCGTGCGGTCGTTCATAATAATCCGGAACTTACCGACGGCGAGAGAATACAATATTTAGTGGGTAGATTACAAGGCAAGGCGTTAGCTATTTGCCAGGGTATACTACCGTCTGCCGAAAATTATGAAATTATTTGGAATGCGTTAGTAAACAAGTACAACGATAAACGTTTATTGGCATCGTCGTATTTAGATAAATTGTTAAGTTTACCTACCGTCCGCGTCGACTCAGGTTCGGCGGGCAGTTTGGAAGAATTTGTCGATAAGTTTTCGTCAATTATTTCGGCGTTGCGACAATTGGAGGTTACAAGCTTGGAAGATCTATTGTTTATCCATATTGGTTGCAAGAAAATTAATCTCGAGACAGTTAAGGCGTTTGAGATGTCGTTAAATGATATTGGTAATGAAAAAACACCTACCTGTACCGAGTTTGTAAACTTCATGCGTAAACACGCCCAAATATTACAACGCGCGCATAATGTCACAAACGTAAAATCAAATTCTCAATCTCGAAAAAATATGGTTTCAACTACCATGCAATCGTCTGGTAAAATCCCGGGGTCACGTACTCATAATAATATTAAGACATTTGTAAATGTGCAGGATCACGGTAAATGTGATATTTGTGGAAAAACGGACCACATTAAATTGGTTCAATGCCCTACATTCCTGTCAATGTCTCCTCATAATAGGTTCTCGTTGGTAAAGCGTAATAAATTGTGCGTTCTTTGTTTCTCTAGTAAACATGCGCTGCTTGAATGCCAATCAACAAACAGGTGTACGACCTGTTCTCGTAGTCATCATACTTTGTTACACTTTGACACTAACGGTACTTCCTCACTAAATAGGAATGGTACTAATCAGCGTAAAGGTTCTTCTGCATTAAATCAGAATACAACCCCGCTGTCTGACATGGCCGAACGTAAACAATGCGCCTCGTCGCCTGCAGACGAGCGTTTTATTACCGCGCGGCCTGATACATGTGGTGACGGTCAGAATGGACATTGCAGTGCCGCCGACCGCCCTGTGTCTTTGTGTACTGTAGGTGCTTCTTGCGCCGCTGTTAGCACGGCAGATATTAAACCCTCGACGTCAGTCTTGTTAGGGACGGCTCAATGTCACGTGACTGATGCGATGGGTAATGTGTCAATTATCCGCGCTATTATTGACAGCGCGTCGCAACGCGATTTTATTACAACCGAATGTTGTAAGCGTTTGAAACTGCCGGTCTATGCGACCGCAAATAAGTTTGTATCGGGTGTCGGTGACGTCACGAACCCGATTGATGGCATCACTTGCTTAACATTCAATTCCCGCCACAACGATGAGGTGAAATTTACCATTCAACCGTTAATTGTCAGTCGTATTACGGATGCCCTGCCGGTCTCAAAAATTGATACCACTCAGTTAGATTACTTAAAAGATTTGCCTTTAGCAGATAGTTGTTATAGCTCACCAGCCGACGTAGATATTATTCTAGGGTCGGATTTGTTCGCGCGAATATTGCGTCCGCGCACCGTAGCGCGTTCGCCCGGCGAGCCGGTAGCTATAGAAACTTTGCTCGGTTACATCGTAGTCGGTCAGGCGCCCGTGATTAATCCTGTTTGTAATATTGTTCGTGCCTATTGCACAATAAACGAATCGCTTGACAATCGCGTAAATCGGTTCTTTGAATTGGAAGAAGTGCCTAAGATGAAAAATACACTCTCTCCTGACGAAAAGGAGTGCGAAGCGTTTTATGCAAGTACTACTCGTCGCGATGAATTAGGCCGCTTTGTAGTATCCCTGCCTTTCAAACGCGACGCGTCTGCTTTAGGCGATTCCATACGTCTTGCTAAACGTAGGCACAGTATAAAGACATACAGTATTGTATCTCGGCCGTAACCTTGAATTAAATGCCTACAGCCGCGCGGTACGTAAACATGCGATAGGGCTGCCCGCCTCCAGCATTTTAATTACATTTGCCTACTTTGTGTTTCCATTTAGTTTTGTTATTGTATTTTACTGTGTGTACATAAATAATAAAATAATTCGTCATTTCGAATTAACCATTTATTTAACATTAATCTGATTACAGTTTATTTCTATGAAAACTTGTTCATGTGTATTTTTAAACAAATTATGTTAAATTATTATTATTATTATTATAGTTAAATCAAACGTTCAAGAACTACAAATAAAATTCAAAATTTGTATATTAATGTTTTTTTAATCTTTCCTATCATCGTCCTATCCTTAACAGAATAACACAGATTGGAAGAAGTTAAATAGCAAACATGTATAATATAAAAATTATAATTAAAATAATCTGTTCATTGAAGTAATAAACATATTTAAATAAATGAGTGCAAATAAAAGCAAATTTATCAATTAAATTGTAGATTTCATTTCACTCCTTCCTCCTTTCTTTCCTCCTTCTTTCCTCCTTCTCCTTCATTCATACAAAATATTAATAATTCAATAAAAATAATTAAATTTTATTCATAAAAGTATGCAATCATTTCATTAATGTTTTGTTATGATGTTGTCACGTTAAACTATCGTCCGTAAATCGACTTTACAGACAACCAATTTTTTCTAGTATTATTCATACACACAGTACAATAAACAACTATTATTAATAATAAAAACCATGTCTTTACTTTGAATTATACAAACTAACAAAACACACATGCCCCGAGGTTTTAACACAAGCGTACCTACCGTATAATGATTCATGAACCGCCTATAACTACCTATTTCACTCGTGTCTATCACTTTCCTTTACTTTAATCACTTTATTTATTAATCCAGACATCTTTTTTTCCGGAGGTAATAGGAAATACTTATCCATTAAAAAGACACACATTATGTACCTACCCACTAGTAAGTAAAATAGTCTTACCTTTCAGAGTTTCCAGGTAATGTAAAAAAAGCTATCTCTGGATGCGTTATTGACGAATTCATGCAACCAAAAACAGCACAATATCGCCTACTCGTCATATTAAATATGTACTTGAACTTATTTTTAGTGAAAAAATCGCGCGGTTATTGTTAAAAAAACAACACACCGTCCGTTCGTCACTGTTGCACAGTCGCGACTTCGAGCCGCCTGAGCGCACACGGTGATCGAAGCGCGTAGGTATAGCCCGCGTTTCGTCCGTTTGTATGAAGACGACCTACTGTATATATTATTACCGTGACGTAGGTATTTAGCACTAGAGCGCAAACTGTTGAACGACCCCGCGATTAAAAAGGAATACGATAATGTATTTATTGAGTACTTAGAAAAGGGATATTTGCGTACTGTCGATAATACTGACGCCGACTTCGATACACCGCATTACGTAATACCTCACCATGGCGTGGTGCGTACTGATAAAACTACTTCTCGCCTACGTGTCGTTCTAGACGGAAGTAGTAAGACTTCGTCCGGTATATCGCTAAATGATATTTTACATTCCGGACCTAAAGTATTAAATGATTTATTTCAAATATTGCTGCGGTTTCGATTACTGCCCATCGCTATTAGCGCAGATATTCGACAAATGTATTTGCGACTAATTATGAATAATAACGACTTGCGTTTTCAACGATTGTTGTATCGCTTTAACCCTGATGATCCGATTCAAATCTTTGAAATAACTCGCGTTCCATTCGGGTTGTGTTGTAGCCCGTATCTAGCAGTGCGATCGGTTCGCCAGTTGGCCAAAGATGAGAGCTCTCGCTATCCAGCTGCAGCCAGAGTGGTTGACACGGATATTTACGTGGATGACTTGGCTACTAGCTGCTCTTCGGTTGACCGAGGTGTTGAGTTGTCCGATCAGCTGATTAAAATGTTCGCGGCTGGCGGATTTGAACTTGTAAAATTCTCTAGTAATTCACCTGAGGTCATGGCTAGTATTCCAGTCAATCATCGCGTTTCCGAGGTTGTAGAATTTAGTCCGAGCGATCATCTAAAAATATTGGGCTTACATTGGTTACCGGCCGAAGACGTATTCACATTTCGCGTAAACCTTGAACCTCGCGAGTGTACGAAACGTAACGTACTTTCCACAATTGCCCGTCTATGGGACTTGGTAGGTTTTATTGCACCCGTTACACTTTCGGCAAAATTAATTGTAAAATCACTTTGGAACGACAATATTGATTGGGATGAAATGCCACCACCTCACATTATTAAATTATGGCAAAACTTTGAATCGGAATTGCCTTTACTGCAAAATATTAAATTGCCGCGTCACGTGGGAGTCACAGATGATTGCGTTATCTCCTTACTGGGGTTCGCGGATGCCTCAGAGAAGGCGTACGGTGGAGTAGTTTATATTCACGTGTGCTTCCCTCAGTCTGGTCGTACTTTGGTAAATTTAGTGTGCGCTAAATCGCGAGTTGCACCTTCAAAGACTCTTGTTACTCTCGCTCGATTGGAATTATGCGCTAACTTAATTTTGGCCAAGCTAATGCGTCTGGTGATAGATACCTACTCATTACCAGCATGTTCCGTTTATGCGTTTACCGATAGTAAGGTAGCTCTCGCGTGGATCCATGCAACGCCCAGCCGATGGCAGACGTTTGTTGCTAACCGGGTTTCTCAGATACAAGAAAATATTGATGCTAAGCATTTCTACCATATTGCCGGCGTAGATAACCCCGCTGACTGTTTAAGTCGTGGTCTAACCCCTGCACAACTACTTGTGCATCCATTATGGTTTAACGGGCCGAGGTTTGCTAATCAGCCTCGTTCCGAATGGCCACTTGACAAAGATATTAACATTGCAGGTGAAATACCTGAAGCTAAGGTGTCTGTTATGACGACAACTGAAGTGTGTCCATCATCACCGCCTATTTTTTATGAGCTCGCTACTCGAGTCTCATCATGGAACAAATTACTCCGAATAGTAATGTATGTCCTTAGATTTATCAAAAAATTACCTTCGAAATTTGAACTATCCCATCTTGAATATGCGGAACTTATTGTCATTAGGAATCTTCAAAGCGTACATTTCGCTGATGAAATTGCCAAATATAAGGCAAGGAAAGTTATGCCTCCTGCTTTTCAAAAGCTTCGTGCATTCTTAGACGACGACGGCGTTTTACGCGTGGGTGGCCGTTTGACCAATGCCCCGATCGTGTATGATAGTCAACACCCTATTTTGTTACCGCGACGCGATCACATCGTCAACCTTATTATCGACCATTATCACCGTAAAAACTTGCACACTGGACCGCAACTTTTAATGTCTTTACTGCGACAAAAGTACTGGATCTTAGCAGCTCGCGACATAGTACGCAGCAGGGTACACAAATGCAATGTTTGCTTTAAGACGCGACCTGTCAATCAGTTCCCCATAATGGCAAGCTTGCCTGCATGCCGAGTCACGGAAGCCAAGGCATTCTGTCACACAGGCGTCGATTACGCCGGGCCTTTGTCTATTACTCTGCACCGCGGTCGAGGCGTTCGAAGCATTAAGGCGTACATTTGTTTATTTGTGTGTCTTGTTACTAAAGCGATCCACCTAGAATTGTCTTCAGATCTTAGCACTGAAGCATTCATGAATTCGTTTAGACGATTTTTGGCTAGACGCGGACCAGTGAATGTCATATACGCCGATAGAGGTACAAATTTCATAGGCGCGAAATCTTATCTTGATAATATATATAACTTACTCGAATCAGAAGAGTATCGCGATAAATTCGCGAACGAATTGCGTGAAAACCGTATTCAGTTTAGGTTTAACCCAGCGGCGGCACCGCATTTTGGCGGCATTTGGGAGATTAACGTGAAGGCTGTTAAGAATCATTTAGCAAAGGTAGTAGGAACTCAGCTTCTTACATTTGAGGAGATGTTGACAGTGCTCACTCAAATAGAGGCGCTGTTAAACTCGCGGCCTCTCTCGGTTTTGAGTAGTGACCCTGCGGAACCTCTAGCTCTAACGCCCGCCCACTTTCTGGTGTTAACACCTCTTAAATCTTTACCTGCGGAAGACCTATCTCGCGATAATGTCAATCTTATAAGTAGAAAACGCGCAATCGACCATCTTGTCCAATCTTTTTGGAAAAGATGGAAGGTCGAATACCTTAACACTCTTCAAGTGCGTAACAAATGGACGAAGTCTAACACTTCTATCCAACCTGGAACTGTTGTGCTGCTAGAATCAGACAACAGCGCCCCTCTTAATTGGCCTCTTGGAGTAATCGAACGCACGTTTGAAGGTAAGGACAATGTCGTGAGAGTTGCGGACGTCCCGCACGAAATCAGGTCTTTACCGCAGACCCGTGGTAAAACTTTACCCATTACCTAACCAATAAAAAAAAAATAAAAAAAATACAGTCCACATTTCTAGTTTAGCTATCGAATAGTTATTAGTTTTATTAAGTAATTAAATTAGTAAATAAGCTACGAATAATGTAGTAACTTGAATAAAAAAAAAAATAACCACTATACATGTATATTAAATTGCGAATAATAACGCGTATTGTACGGCAATATCATTTACCTGATTCGGGTGCGTCGAAGTGACTTAATTTTGAATGTGCCTTGTAAGTATTATTGAAGGCCTCTCGTCCTGTCAAGCCGGGGAAGATGTTAACGCTAAATCGTTAATTTTTGAATTCAAATTGGGTTAGAAACTGCAAATCATGGCTGGTAACTTCCTATCCCTTTCCCTCTCACTCATTTACTCTATTTCCCCACCCTGTCGCACATATAAGGACAATGATGGCCGTCGTTACGGATCACTTCGTGTCAAATCACCGTTCTAATTGCATCTGATTTAAATATATATTTAAATCAGTAGTAAACCAAATAATCCTATGTACATAGCAATCGTCATTTTTGGTGTCAATTTGTGAGCATTCAGTGGAAGACAAGGGGCGCCCCGCAAATCCAGGGATCAAGAATATCGACGGTGCGAGGTACCTAACTTGTTTCCTTTCAATTTCCTACTTGCCATATTACTTGTGTGTGCCTAGATTTATTTTGCATTAATTTAGAGGATATTCCAGCATCGCGCATTCACAATGCTAAAGTTAATGGTTGAAAAGGGGGCAATTCCGTTCTTATTCTAATCTCAGTAGCAATCTGTCAAAAATACAATCAATTTCAAGTTTTTGATAAGTATTGATTGTCGCTTAGATAAGATTACGACTTGAATTTCAACGTTTTTTAAGTTAGAGATTTGGCTTTCTGATCATTATTTCTTTAATGTTTTTCATGTTTGACTTAGGTATGTCATTCACTGTAAAGTGAAATAGACGAAATAATAAGGAAGTGTGTATATAGGTATTACATAATATACTAATTGAAATAATATTTAAATTTTAAAATTAATATAATGTAAATGCACTTAAATTGGAATTTTTTGCAAGAACTGCATTTAATTGTTAATTGTAATTGGTTTTTGCATACCGTTAAAACGGTGAGACATATAGCACTATGCAATGTTATGAACACCTTTGTAAACACCATGTTTCTGGCAAATAAATATTCTATTCTATTCTAAAAAAAAATATACCTATTAATATTAAAAGAAGATTTTTATTATATTAATATTAAAAGAAGGAAAATCATAAACTTCTTTAGAACTAAATAAGTTGTTACAATATTCGACTCCATTCATAAACAACAAACTTTTCACTCTTTATTGACATGAAATTGTCAAGAGCACTTAATGAACGGTGGTTATAAATGATGGCATAAAAGTTTAATTTCAGAAAGGGCAAAAGACCGATCGCTTCTCTAATTACCAACCATCAAACAAGTTTGAGTCGGAATCCGGAAGGGTTCCGTACCACTACACAATATTTAAAAACAAACTTGTCAAATACACGTTTCTTGTATGGGGACCCATACATTTTTAGCTTTATTTTATTATTTGTTATAGCGGCTATTGTAATTCATACTCCCTGAAAATTTCAAGTGCCTACCTATTACGATTCAAAAGATATACCCGTGTGACAGCGGAGCCGTAATAGCGCCCCGTTGGCAACATTTGGTAACGGAACCCTAAAAAGGGCAAAAAACTTATCGCTTCTGAAATTGCCAACCATTACAAAACAGAACTTATATCATTAAAACATTAACGATACCGCACCGATAAACTACCCTCATATTATCAAATATTACCGCGACAATAGCAACCACTTACAACAGTGCACCAGTAATAAATGGACGTAGTTAAGCAGAAAGGACTCAATCCACAATATGTCACTTTTGCATTATGGGCGTTTGAAGTTTTAGCTGTAATTTCTCTAACAAAAAGTTAATTTTTTTTAAATGTTTGCCCTATATTATTAAGAAGATAGTTTATATTTTATTTTTCCATCAAAATAATGATATATTTTGCAATAGATTTCGAGATATTAAGTGAAATGTGGGTTGAGTCCTTACAATTAAACTCAAGTTTGTAAAGACAGGTATTTTTTATTACTTTCACAGAATGGACTCAAAACTACCCATCGACTAGAAAATATATTATTAAAAAAAATAAAACAAGTATTATTATAAAAAACGTTATATAATAAATTGACCTTAATCATAAAGTTAACAAAATCACGTAAAAACGCCATAATTCAAATTTAAAGAATAGAAAAATCAGCGCAAAGATAAGTGCTCATATCAATTTCCCTCATCTTCCAAATCAAAGTCAAGAGTTGGCCCGTATCCATCAACATCCTCGTTGATACAGCTGTTTCCTTTAAGGTTATTATAAAATGCGTGACTATCTTCGGGTATTAAAGTAAACATAGATCTAAGATCTTCGAGCTTTGCTTGAGGAATGGCTTTTCCATGGGGCCAAAGAACTTCAAAATCTTCTTCTGAAAATTGGATTGTAACCCCATTTTATTACAGCGGTACAACGAGGTATGTTGAAGTTAGATAGTTAACGTTGATAGCCGGGGTATTAAATTAAAAAACAAAACAAAAGTCATTTATTCAAATTGGGCTGAGAATCAGAACATTTTGAACCTCAAAATTATGTAAAGTAGACCCCAAAATGCCGCTTTCTCAGCATATACTATTCCCAGTGCTGGGACACAGGCCTCCTTCCTATGCGAGGGAGTGGGCCATGATCCATCACGCGAGCCTAGTGCGAGTTGGTGGATTTTGGAGACATAGGTGGAAGGTATTCTACCTGTCTCCTCTTACGCGTATTTGGAGGTGAAGTTGTCATTAAAGAGCGGAAGTTAAACTCCAATGTAATTGCCACAGACGTATTATAGATTACAGTTAGATAAGTGTATCTAACTGTAATCTATAATACGTCTGTGGCAAGTGAGTGTGACTTAGCACATATAACTAATTAAAACTAGTAGGGACAAAATAAACTAATCTAGTCCGTTTCCCAGGACGGTGGGCAAGCAAGAGAGGGGACGCTACTTAAGGGGCTTACAGGATCTTAACACAAAAAAACGCAAGTTTTAGAAACAATAACAGTATATGATCGACTACAGTAAACAAAATCAGAAAAACATATGATATTCTTCAGGATATATGCTAGGTAGATAGTGTTTTGAAAACTTATAACTAATTTGATACGATAGAAAAAAAATCATGAAGATATCTCTAAAACTGTCTTTTTACAATAAAAACAATACTAATATACATATAATCATTATGATTATTTGCCAGATTATTCTACGTGATTCTACAAGCAACATACTTAAACACTAGTGTTTTAATTTTTTAGTCCAAACAATAGATTTTTTGTAAATAGATAATTGCTTCATATTTTGCAATAAATTACCAGCGTTGTGTCATCGCGTTTCTCTTTCTTTTCTATGCAGTCCGACAAAGACCGCGCTTTAGGTCATCTAGTCAGCATAAGGTACGCTATGGGTTATAGTGCCCCAGATCGAAGATTGGTGTTGACACTTAACAATGGTGCGTTCCTGACTAACTTATAAATACTTATCTAAAACAATACAGGCGACGCCACGTATTCTAAGGTGTGTTCACAAATGCCAGCGGTAACCCTTTCGGACAATACCGCTGACCAAAACCAATGGGTTTAAATCCAATTTTCAGAAGAAGATTATGAAGTTCTTTGGCCCCATGGAAAAGCCATTCCTCAAGCAAAGCTCGAAGATCTTAGATGTATGTTTACTTTAATACCCGAAGATTGTCACGCATTTTATAATAACCTTAAAGGAAACAGCTGTATCAACGAGGATGTTGGTGGATACGGACCAACTCTTGACTTTGATTTGGAAGATGAGGGAAATTGATATGAGCACTTATCTTTGCGCTGATTTTTCTATTCTTTAAATTTGAATTATGGCGTTTTTACGTGATTTTGTTAACTTTATGATTAAGGTCAATTTATTATCGTTTTTTATAATAATACTTGTTTTATTTTTTTAATAACATATTTTCTAGTCGATGGCTAGTTTTGAGTCCATTCTGAGAAAGTAATAAAAATACCTGTCTTTACAAACTTAAGTTTAATTGTAAGGACTCAACCCACATTTCACTTAATATCTCGAAATCTATTGCAAAATATTTAATTATTTTGATGGAAAAATAAAATATAAACTATCTTCTTCATAATATAGGGCAAACATTTAAAAATATGTAACTTTTTGTTTGAGAAATTACAGCTAAAACTTCAAACGCCCATAAACCAAAAGGGACATATTGTGGATTGAGTCCTTTCTACCCATTTGATATTGAATGTGCTGTTCACCAAAAGCTGTTTTTCTGAAATATCTTAAGTGTTTTGAGTCGTTTCTGATAAACAAAACGAAATATTTTATGCCAGTAAACCTATATCACAGAAACGACCCAACCTGTTTGAGTCGATTCAGTTATTTGATAATATGATATTTCCAATCAAAACTAATTCTTAGAAAAGATCCAAACTGTTTGAGTTTATTCTGGTTTATCGACCTTAAGAACATACTCATAGAAATGTCATTACTCAGAAACAATTCAAGCGGACTGAGTTCGTTCAGCAAATACATTTTGTATGCTCTTCATACTGTGGGTTGAGTCAGGGTAGTGAAAAAACTAGTTTTCGTGTTCATTTTCAAAATAGGGTCTTCACTACATGATAGATTCGACCCTCAGGAGTACGATGGCATACTTAACTCAATTTTGGCCAAAGTGTGGATTGAGTCCTTTCTGCTTAACTACGTCCAAATAACAAACGCGTAATAAATTATACCATACGTAGTTCGTGCCGTTCGTACACAGGACATGTGCTTTCTACGTACGGTCTACGTACGGCGGTACAGCCGCGCACACTAACGAGATCATTTATAACGTTGACGTAAACGCAAGTAAGCGACTAACATGATTGATTCAGCCGTCACTGATGCAAACTGATTTTGTTGGTGATGGTACACGTGCGGAGTTTGCGCATAATTTCGGTTGTAGTTCAGATTGGGAGGTGTCGCTTAAGTGGTTTTTGGGGATGTTATACAAGTTTGGTAAAAGCGTGGGTTGAAGTGAGAGTTATGATAGGTCTATAGGCAGGATAACGCTCCATCGTGGGCGTTTGAGTATTTTAGGAGGGCAGTAGAAGATTTAGAGAAAATTATATAACCTATCTCACAACTATGTAATAATATGCGTTTAAATATAATCGTGGTAATAGCTGTTTCAGATTTGCGACAGACGGTAAGTAAAATAAATAGGGGGACTCTAGAAAAAAAAATTTCTCATAGGGGGCGGTGGGTGAAAAAGGTTGAGAACCTATGCTCTAGTCGGTAATGTTTATTTTTAAAAACCATATGTTTTGATGAAAGTTCTCTCGTAAGTCGTAACAAATAAATCACCACAAATAGCCCTTTTATTTTTACATCTGGAACTCTACTACTCTATCACTAGTTACAGTGAACGAATATTCACTTCTTTTTTAATAATAAAAAAATCAATCTGCCGCGACTTTTCCCAACCGTGTTGGGGTCGGCTTCCAGTCTAACCGGATGTAGCTGAATACCAGTATTTTACATGGAGCGACTGCCTATCTGACCTCCACAATCCAGTTACTAGGTCACTAGATACCCCTTGGTAAGACTGTTTGTCAGACTTTTGGACTTCTGTCTCAATAATCATCTCCCAAAAATATAAAGGAATGTAGTTTGTTAAAAAATTGGTGTCGCAAATAGTTTGCCAAGTTTAAAATCCCTATCATTATTACTCAGTTCATACTCAGAGTCTGTAGTATCAAAATGTCAAGCGTCTGTTTTAATCCAATATCGAAGTCCCAGTAATTGCCACCCGGATAATACGGATTAACCGGTTCAGACGACAAATTCGATCAACAAGTGCTTGACAGAACATGATAGCCGGATATTGGGCGTTCGCTACGTGAAGCTTTTATTAAGTATTTGGACCAGGGTAAGCATATTACCGACCTTTCTCGTTAAGTGAGCAAAGAACTCGTTTATCTCGATATAAATCTTGAATTGGGCATTGGGCAGCATTTGGTAATTTAAGCCAATTGACACTTTAACAGGTAATTTTTAGGACTAATAAAATAAATAGTCTAATAATAATTAATTCACTTTGGAAGAGTAATACGTACATTGTGGAAAGGTAAATACTTAATGAGAAGTTGTGGACGACGCGACCGTCGAAAGTTCAGGATTAATCAGCCATTTTATTTTATTTGACAAGAAGGCATTAACATAATTTTTTAATACAGTTGCTCAAAAAGTAGCGTATTGCAGGGACGTATATATAGCGTTCGGGATGTGGGCTATTACATACTCGTGCTTTTTTTTTACCTTTCCCGAACTCGTGCGTTCTCTTTCCCAACTGTCAAAATAATGTCTATTAAAAAGAAAAACCAACCATGAAGTTTTTACTAAAAAAATTCATAGAAGTTTTTATGATTCATGCAAATACGTATATTTCTAAAAAGAAGCTACTAATTTGTTTCAATATCAGATTTAATGATTTGATTGAATGAGTTAGGTTAGGTTTCATTTCATTACATCTCATTAAATTTCATTTTCATTTCATATCAATAAAAAAATCTACTGAAGACTTGGCTGTATGGGCATAGTTCCCTTTGCCTACCAGAATGGGTGAAGAAAAAAAAATCTCTGCTTATATTTTACGGTTGGCGCCATTAGTTAGTTGAGTTTATTATGTTGTTATTATTTTATTAAATTGTTTCATTTTTTCGCAACTGTATTAAAAATAGTCGTTCAGTACACGTGCGAAACCGTCATTGCAACTTGTTCCGACTGTCAACCCTCGCCTTCGGCTGCGCCTCGGCTCGGGTAGACATTTGTCGGAACTCTTTGCAATGACAACCTTTCCGCACTTGTAATGAAATATACTATTTTGTAGGTATTAGCGAAATGGATGATCGAAACTGCCCATTACAGTGATTGTTCGATGACTGATGAATTTTTAGCCCGTCGGAAACCGTTCTAAATTATTACTTCTGACGAAATTAAAGGCACAATATGGCAACGTTTCCTCAAATTGTTAACTGTACCGGTCTACTAGGCATATGGTATTCAATCAATTACAGTACCCGTCGATAAATATTGCACATCGACCTTTGGAAAGAGACAATCGGCTAATTTCGGCTTCGTAGAGCGTTATCTCTGTCGCACGAAATACAAACAGTCCGGTATCTATTAGGAGCTGTTAAAACAATGATGATTTGCTTCTTGTGATAATTATTTTTATTCTTTGTATAAAATACAAAAAGGTAAAGGTCGATGTGCAATATTTATCGCCGGGTACTGTAATCAACTAAGCCTGTCGTAGTCCACCTGCTGAACATAGGTCTCTCCCATACTGCGTCACAACACCCTGCCCTCCGCCTCCCGCATCCAGTTTGTTCGAGTCATCATCTTAAGGTCGTCGGTTCATCTAGCTGCAAAGGGGGGCAGACTACGCTTGCCGATACGCGATCTCCACTCCAGGACTCGTCTGATCCACCGGCAATCGGTCATCGGCACTTGGTTCATTTTATTTCAGGTATTTTTTTTTTAAACGTTGCCCCTCACTAGCAATTTCTCCTGTATTGTGGGTGCGTTTACAAACATTTAAACTCACATACACAAACAGCCAGACCCGGAACAACTACTTGTAGGTCATACAAATATTTGTTCCGTGCGGGAATCGAACCCGCAACACGCAGCGCAGCAGTCAATCGCAAAACCACTGCGCCAACCGTGCCGTCAGGGGTGGACAAAAGTAATAAACGAGTTATTTTTCCCATTATTACCTAACCCCTGAAAAAAAAAAAAATTTATTTGGAATAAGCCTCACAAGTCACAACGGGCAGTAAGTTACAATAACATTCGACCTTAAAATCCCATGAGATGGCATGGGTGTGCTCAGGGGAGAGCAAAAACATTTTATATAAAGCCAGATTACCACGGACGTCCCTGTGGTAGAACAAAATGATGCACGGGAAAGTTAAAGGGTAGTTGCAACCTTATCTTTTTTTTTGTCACCCTGTACTGTCTCCATTGCACTGCTGGGCAAACGTTTCCCCTAAATCCTTCTAGAAACACTTATTTTTAGGTAATTAATTCCATTGGTTTATTTAGTGACTTAACTTGGCTAATTATTTCAGTTATTATTAGCTAATAACAACTGTCAATCATAGATTTGATAATAACCGCTTTAATTGGCTAGCCTAGGTAGTTTATTCAATTATGTCTTTTATTATCAGTCAAACCACAGCCATCTTTAGTAAACTGTATTGGATCCAATTTTCGATTTAAATAAGTGGTTGGGGCCAAAATAACATGGACATGGAACGAAATCAACTGATCGGTGTCTATTACCCAAAATACCTGTAGGTAATACCAATTATCTAGTCTAGTTTTCAGACTTTTGGGCATCTAATTTCACAACCTTTTAATGAAGGTGCTCTCCGAGGCTCTAAAGTCTCGATCGAGCTTTCCGAAAAGCTCAATGTTGTATTTATCTACGGCAGATAGAAGCTATGAAAAAAGACTTGTTGCGCCGACCTCACATAAATTGGCATTAGGGCAGATGGATGTCGATGATCCACGGATTGTGCGCAACAAAATGTTTAATTTTGCACATAAAGTACACGGTGGTGAGATTAATCGTTGCTGGTAGAGTAATCTTTGCTTTTATTAAAGACACATTTTGAAAAAAAAAAAGGATTTTTTATGATTTACCTACACTGTATATTAGGTAAAAGAAGGGACATAGGTACTTTGAAGGAGTGTAGTAATAAAAACTTTTACGAAAAAAGAAACAGCTGCACTGTTCTGTTCAGAACTGATTACAGTTCTGAACAGAACAGCTGTTTCTTTTTTGCTGTTTTTTTTACTGAAATATAAAAAGACAGCAGTATATTTCAGTAGGAACAACTATCTTAGTAAAAGTTGATGATTTGCATGAGAAGGCACTTTAGGTATGTCCTTACCTTTCTTAACATACTGTAGGTTGGTATAATCTAAACAGGAAAAAAAACAAAATACTCACTCAGCCTCTTCGATAGTCTCCGACATGGCAAGGAAGACACAGTTGAGCAGTATGGTAGCCATGACGAAGTAGTCGAAGTACTGGTTGGTGGACAGGTAGACACAGGCCCTGCGGACTGGCGACCACGGCGAGTACCAGAATAAGGAGCGCGTCGCCGTGAACCGGTGGATGTAGTTCTTGCGGAAACGTTTTGATACCACGCAGAAAGTCTGGAACAAGAGAATTATAGTTAGTTCAGTTGTTACGCCATGGGCATGAGCTACACGCTCAAGCGACACGTGTCTTGCGACAGTGACTACGGAGAAAACTGATGAAAGAAGTTTAGAGCAGGCATGCTCTAAACTTTTTTCATCAGTTTCCTCCGCGAAAAATTGAGCGAAAAGTTGAGCAAAACTTGCGAAAGCATCGCGGTGACTCATGGCAACGAGTCACCGCGATGCTTTCGCAAGTTTCGCTTAACGCAAGTCGCATCTTTCGAGGCCGTGAATAGGTCTCAAGTATTGTATGTACACGAATTGGCCGCAATGTCTAAACCTGGGTCAGCGACCAAATGGGTTAGGTTAGGTTAGAACTGTGACAAACCGCGCGCGAGCTGAGCGAGCGCTACTTCCAAGTTGGTCGCAGGTACTTGGCTATTTAGTATTAGCGCAAGGCGCGATCCGTCGCATGCAAGTTTTATACCAGTTCATAATTTGTCGGTTAGCCATGGGCAGATTATAAACTAACTAGCGCGCCTCGCGGTTTCACCCGCATAAGTTTTGATCCCGTGTGAATATCGGGATAAAAAGTAGCCTATATGTTAATCCAGGGTGTAAGCTACCACCATACAAAATTTTATCAAAATTGGTCCAGCCGTTTGAGCGTGAAAAAGTAACAAACATATAAACACACACACACACACACTCACAAACTTTCGCCTTTATAATATTAAGTGTGATGTTCATAATTATACGGTGACATATCTATCATTCATTATAAATGACCAAGAAATTCATCAAACAGCATCTTCAATCTAGATACATTACAAACAATAGATATCACTTTCTAATTATCTCCATTAACTTAACAAAAGCATGTACAAGCAACAATTATGAGGCTTGCAAATTCGCGTGGTTAATTGGCGAGCCACCTGCCACCAGCCACTCGGTCGTTAGCCATTAGCCACGGAGACCTGCTACAGTTTTAATTGCCAGCGCGAATTAATACCGCGTTCGAAATAATTGTTTCGCTCTGTTTACCTGAAAATTACCCTCAAACGTAATCAGCTGCAGTTTTGTGCTGAACACTGAGGTTTTAAAACTGAAATTGTAGGGGGTGTTTTTATTGTGATATATTTTGGGCGTCATTTAAGGCAAGACCTACTTGTATTACATACTCGTAGCATTTAGTTTTACTTTTTTTTTTCGTTGTCCTGTAATGGTGCCGATTCTGTTGTTCACAAACTAAACTAAATTTAAGTTCAGTGCATCTTTTTCTTTCTGTTTCATTAAGAAAAGGACAGAAGATACATTTTAGTTCAGTCCTGTCAAATTAATCAGCGCCAGACGTAAATTGACGTAACTTTAGTAGGCAAGTTTTTAATCACGTCTAAACTTGTATGGAGCAGTGGCGGTACCTTCATAGAAGCCGAAAAGCCCGGCTTGCCCTAATAAAATCATAATTCACAACAACAAACGTACTTAAACCTATCAAATAAAAAATATATTAAAAAATACCAGTCAAACATTCGCAACACACACGTAAACAATAAGAAAATCAGCCAATCCCTCAGTTGACCGTTTTTTTATACGTTGAAATCTGTGGGCTTTCCCTAATTTTGACCCCTAGGCACGCCACTGGTATGGAGTAGTGTCAGGCGCTGATTAATTTGACAGGACTAAACTTAAATTTATCGTCTGTCCTTTTCTTAATGAAATAGAAAGAAAAAGATGCACTGAACTCAAATTTAGTTTAGTTTGTGAACAACAGAATCGGCACCACTGTCTGCTGACTGCAAGGCGAAGGTCTCCATACAGCATTCACTTATCGTTCTCCCAAAAAAAGCGGTCTTGAATGAAATGGTGAAGCATCAAGCATCACCTTTCCGCAATAGGCTCAAATATGTACATACGCCAGCACATCAAGCTACTACAATCTGTCAAATTTCTTTGATAGATTTTCAACTTTATCTCTAAAGCATAAGGTTCAAAGTTGATTGGGAAAAATTTACAATTTTGAATAGCTTGATGTGCTGGCGTCTGTACAATGTAAACTTGCAATAGGTACGCCCCAGTCTAGCCATTTCTTTCAATTTCGGTTCCAGGTGGCGATATGATATATAAAGGTAGAAACAGTAGTAAACGCGATAAACAAAGCGAACATGCTGATAAATAAATAAAGACTACAAACAGTGCGATGCAGCAGACGACCCGTATCGCTCAACGTTTGTCGTTGATTGAGTGCACAGATTTAATCGTGAGCTCAGTAGCAAGCTCCAATTGAATGTGGTATTCCGAAATTGATTGGCTGTGATTGGCTGATCAAATTCGAACGGCTTCCCGACGAAAACGTTCCCGAACAACAAAGCTTCTGTTGTATAAATTCAAATTGCCGGAAACGGATTGCTTCTTGCAACTGACCGGCAGTTTGTCAAGCCGGTCACTGATATACAGGGTGGGCAAAAAATCGTGGATCAAACGAAACAGGACGATAGTTGGAGTTATTTGTAGTAAAAAATATCTCTGTGACAGAGCCCTAACTTGATCTTAAAAGTTATGACAATTTAAATGTTTACAGTAAGGTTCTAAAGTTACAAATAATTTTTCGTGACAATATCTTTTATATTAAAAAACCGGCCAAGTGCGAGTCGGACTCGCGCACCGAGGGTTCCGTACAAACCTGCAAGGTTTACAAAGTTCGTTCATTACGACAATCGTGTCATAACTATGGTATTTTTATTGCAAAATGAAATTCATAACATTACAATGGGGAAAGATGGAGGAGCATAAATTTAAGACAAAGATCTCTTTGCTCTCTGTGCTGTAAGCTATTGCTTCTTACCAAATTTCGAGATTCTATGTCAACGGGAAGTGGTCTTTAGGTTTTAATTCCCTTGCGTGTAGTTGCGAGTTTCAAAATATGCGGTATCAATGGTTGTACTTTTGCGTTTTGCGTTTTTGCGTTGACTTAGAATTTTTTTTTTCACGGGTTAAAGGCAATTAGATCTAAGTATTTGATATGAATTTCAACTTGATAGCTCTACGCGTTCATGAGGAAAAAAGTAATAAGTTTATATTTATTAAAAAATAAATATATATTTTGTATTGTAACTAAAAATTTAAGGTTTTCGGAATTTTTCCTTTATGTGTGCTATAAAACGTTGCTTCAAGCCAAATTTCAAGATTCTAGGTCGACTGGAAGTACCCTTTAGGTTTTGATTCCCTTGCGAGTACTTGCGAGTTTCAAAATATGCAGCTTAAATGAAATATGCAGTTGAAATACATATTGATCATATTGGTTGTCCATGTGTATTGCTAAATATTTATTTTTATAATGATCCACTAACAATCTAATTTCAAATTAAATTCCAATAATCAAATTAAATTCCAGTAATCAAATTAAATTCCAATAATCGTATTATTTATTTAAGTAGTGTTGTTCTATTTTGTTACCTTTCGTGACGCTGACTTCCATATTTTTCATGCCTTCCTGTTTTCCTCCAAAGCTCTTTGTATAGTGTGTGGCATGTCGGGTCACCCTCCAGTATCCAAGGTTTTGCCTTTTTATCGGGTCCATCTCATATTTTACTTTTAAATTTCACTCACAAACGCATAAAGCACTGATAGGTACATAACCTTTGCATAACACATGACATCATTGGCCATTTTGTAATTCCTTACATAATACATCCTGACATCATAATTTTTTGGTGCAAGTTGGGTGCGCGTACGTCAATTATGACGTTTATGAATGTTGCCACTACATAAAGCGAAAAACGTTTATAGAGGATGATATTCTCTTAGCATGTATATTTCCTTTTGTTTGTATGTTTTTTTTTATACCAGTAAAGCGTTTTAATAACTGGTTGCTTTAAAAATATAAATAATTCGTCATAAATACTTTTTGATGAATTACTGTTTGCTGCACCGTGCGACGTCATCACGTCGGCGCCGGCTGTCGCTGAAAACCAGCGCTGGGGCTCTGTCTTGCATAGGGTCGCAGCATAATGCTGAGCGATAGCCGTTTTGCGTGGATGTGACGCATGTCAACCTTTTTTTTATTGTTTTTATTTGTGTTGTTCTTTTTTGCGTCATGTTTACCGCAAATAAACGTATTTTCTTTCTTTCTTTCTTTCTAAATTGCTGTTTCTTTTGATTGCGTTGACATAGAAGTTTGATTTTGTTACAGCTTAAAGGTATTATAGACCTGAGTATTTGGTAAGAATTTCAATTTAATACCTCTACGCGTTTATGAGGAAATGGGTAGTAAGTTTAAAATTATTTAAAAAAAAATATTATGTGATGTAACTAAAAATTTATGGTTTTCGTAATTTTTCCTTTATCTATGCTATAAGACGTTGCTTCGTACCAAATTTCAAGATACTGAGTTCACGGGAAGCACCCTGTAGGTTTTGATTCCCTTGCAAGTGTCGAAAATTTGCGCCATAAACGGCTGTATCTTTTGATTGCGTTGGCTTAGAAGTTTGATTTTTTCACAGCTTCAAGGGACAGTAGACCTGAGTAATTGATATAAATTTCAGCTTCATACCTCCACGCGTTCCTGAGAAAAAGGGTCTTGACAGACGGACGGACGGACGGACAGACGGACAACAAAGTGATCCTATAAGGGTTCCGTTTTTTCCTTTTGAGGTACGGAACCCTAAAAAGGGCCAATACTGATAAATCATGGTACCCACTGTCATAAAAACTCTTTTTTTTTTCAAATAACCCCAACAACGCTCTGTTTCGTTTGATTCACGATGTTTTACCCACCCTGAATATGTACAAATACTGCCCGTATTAGCAAATATATTTTGACTAGAATTGTATTCTATAATATTTTGTCGCATTTCAAAGTCAATCACTAAAATTTGCATACTTTCCCCATAACGTCAGCTGCACGAAGTACCTACAGACGCCAGCACATCAAGCTATTGCAAGCTGTCAAATTTCTTTAATAGATTTTCAACATTATCGCTAAAGCATAAGGTTCAATGTTAATTGGGAAAATTTGACAGTTTCGGGTAGCTTGATGTGCTGGCGTCTGTACATTCACCATCATTATCCACAGCCCGACTTCACCTACTACTGCGGGGCATAGGCCTCACTTTTCTTGTGCCCTATCCCTACGCTCCTGTGCCAGCCTCGTCCAGGTTTTGCCCGCAATGGCAACAATGTCGTCTGCCCATCTCGCCGCCGGACGACTGACGTCTAGTCTTATTTATCTATTTATTTGCTCTCATGTACAATGCGTGCCACGAAAGATGAGACTTGACACACCACGTGGTTTGACTTGCGCAGAACACGATTTTAGGTATCTTTAGCGGTATGAGGTCTGAGTGCGGGACGGGACCGGACGTCATAGGGGCGGTGGAAAGAGCGGGGAGGCGGGGTCAAGTCTCATCTTTCGTGGCACGCATCGTACATCACACATTTTACAGAAACTTCTTCAGTCCTTGGAGGCCATTCTATCACAGCCTTCAACCTGTCATCACCACACCCTGCCAGGTGTCCCGCCCAACTCTATTTGAGTTCCATAATATACTTTCCGATATCGAAGCGCATTACTGTTTATATATTATTAAATATGTTTCTAAGGACGATATTTATTTTGTGACATTTTTGAAGTGAAAACTTCTTTGGACGCACTTTGAGCTCTTTCAGAACAAAATGAAGCTAAACCGTGACGTTCGGGTTGGTGACGCTGAATCGGGTATACTCGGCACCAGTCGTAAGTTTTCAATTCTATTGTGTGGTCATAAACATACTTTACTTTAATGCAAGGATTTCCTGTAAAATAATGGTATACAAATATTTTCGCATATATACGAGCGACCGGAGTTAAACAGTGCTAACAAGATATTTCCTGCTCACATATTCTGACTTAAAAATGACCTATGACCTCGCCCGGGTCAAAAGTTGAATCACTCGTATTTTATGTGTCTGTATTCAGAAAAATCTGTCGTTGGTCATAAATCATCTCGTAAAAGGAACGTATGATGCACAACATTTTTACGTTTGGGGCTGAACGTTATTATACCGGCTCATATTAGACGTTTTATTTGAACGTATAAATATTCATAGCAATATTTATGTGTGATTCTATCCATTCAAGTCAGTACAATTAACATCACACCTATTAATTCTCGAAGGGTTAAATAGAGGAATACTTATACCTAGTTACAACTCTTACATTTAACAAATTATATGCTTTCTCTCCCTCTCGAAGTTAGGAGGCCTGTGTCCCAGCAGTGAGAATAGTGGGCTGATTATGTTATGTATTCACTAGCTTCTGCCCGCGAGTTCGTCCGCGTGAAATTTCTTGTTACTCCGACCCACCCCGTCACATCGCATCGCCTGCCCGCGCTATTACTTCGTTTTTGCTTAGCGTTCTTTTATTCTTTTTACTCGACTCCTAAAGGTCATAGCGTGATGTTAAATAACCTATAGCCTTCCTCAAGAATTGAGCTATCAAATGCAAAAAGAATTTTTCAAATCCGACTCGTAGTTCCAGAGATTAGCGCGTTCAACCAAACAAACAAACAAACAAACTCTTCAGCTTTATAATATTAGTATAGATTTCAGTAATGCTATTAAACCATTACACAACAGATGATATAGTTCTATTTATTCCTACATAGAGAAAAAACCTAGTTTCCCCGCGAGGGTGATAAACTACAAAGCGTCTCGTTCGAGTTTCTTTCAAGTACCCAAACAGACTCACGAACACACTCCATTTGCTTCTCTCACATACCTACATCTGCATGTAGATGATATTATTTCCATTGCTCTTTTTCCTGGTAAGACGAATCGGTATCTATCTTGGATTCACTTTTTCTTTTATTAGGGGCGTTTACGAGTTGGGTGAGTTTGGGGGAGGCCTATGTCCAGCAGTGGACGTTTTTCGGCTGAAATGATGCTGATAATAACGGCTGTGTAATTAAAATACATGCTTTAAGTTTGAATATCATCGATCTTTAGTAAGAGACTGCCACACACACGTATGAGTGACAGAGACAACGCTGTACATAGCACAACTTCTTTGAAAACTTGATGTGCCATATTAACATCCAGGTACTTTATCTAAGTAGTTATAACAGTAACTTAACCAAAGCACGTGTCTTCTATTACCAAAGGTCCTGAGACAGTTGACTACGTATATAGTTAATTACACGATAACATCCCGTGGGACGGGAAACTATAAAGTAGCTACCAGTTGCCACCAGTTACAACCAGTTCTTACCAGTTGCCACAGGTTAACAAGGTGACATACAACTGATTGTTCTTAGTTCT
Source organism: Luperina nickerlii (assembly GCA_963855955.1). Lineage (NCBI taxonomy): Eukaryota > Metazoa > Arthropoda > Insecta > Lepidoptera > Noctuidae > Luperina > Luperina nickerlii. The sequence continues at coordinate 14,942,575 of OY979679.1, read as the reverse complement.
TGACAACGACGTGAACTAGCGCCCCCTGTGGGACGGAAGTGTAATGTTTATTTTGTTTATACAGTTGTAAACTTGTTTATAGTTGTTTGTGGACAGGAGACTAGAAATAGAAGCAGTTTGTATGGTAGTAAAGCAGCCCTTTTGGATATTAACGATTTGTTCAAAACGTGAAATAGTGCTGTTCTTTTCTTGGTTTTAACTAGGGACTTGAAACGTATATATATATATCGGTAATTTGTACCGTTACACCAGGATCGTAATAAAATTAATTACTTGGTTCTAACGATACTGACAAATGGAACGAATTCTTAAACTGTTCACTAACAATATTATCAATACCTATATCGTTATTAGTATAACGATATCATAACGTTATTCATTACGATAGGTACTCAACTTTACCAGATTAACATGACATAAAAGATGACGAAAAAGACGAATAAGTATCAAGAATAACGTTACAAATGAATCTGTAACGTTTCACCTGTAACGTTATTACAAGCGGATAAGCTTAATGTTATTGATACCTATAACGATACTTATAATAATATTGTTCTACGAAAATGATATTCTATAACGTTTTTTTTTTTGTAACGTTATTGATATTTTTAGGTTTTAATATCGTTACAAATTTTGGAACGTTATACGATAACATTAGTGGTAACGGAACGAAATTCATTTCGTTTTCAAGTCCCTGGTTTTAACTACAGTAGTTATGAATAAAATCAATGATAAATATTTTTTATTTTTGATTACTGCACACTTTGGGATTTATTTATTTTATAAACGACTAGCAGCGCCCCGCGGTTTCTCCCGCGTAAGTTTTGCTCCCGTGGGAATATTGGGATAAAAACTATCTATCTCTCTGCCAAATTTTATCGAAATCCGTTCAGTGGTTTAGGCGTGACAAGGTAACATACAGAAAGACAGAGAGACAGAGTTACTTACGAATTTATAATATTAGTATAGATGATTAAGTTAAGTGACGTTTAAACGTCAAATGTATGGTTAAACAGTTGCTTATCACTACTTAACTTTAAACAACGTTTATGAATAAAAGGGTAAACCAATCGATCAAACCCAACGGCTTGGCACGCGACGATGGGAAGAGACCAGACGGAATGACCATAATGCCTTGGCAGGTTGGTAGGCCTTTGGTGTGAGATGCAACGTGTGTCGACACCCTTGCGCCATCCCATCTTCCAAGCACGGCGAGCTGTGCTGGGGCGGCTGCTGCAGGTGCAGAAAACCTCAAACGGCGTAAATACTCCAATCTCTTTGGATCTTATATGTTTGAGCCGTTTGGGGTCGAAACTCTAGGGCCATGGGGCCCGAGTGCCCACTTAGTTTTTCGAGACATCGCCAAGCGCTTGGTCGACTCTTCACATGACCAGAGGGCTGGCTTATTTTTGGGCCAAAGAATTAGCATTGCCATACAACGTGGCAATGCTGCCAGTCTTTTGGGCACGTTTCCTGTTGACAGCGATGTGGATGAATTTTTTGATGCCCTTTGATTATTTTCCCTCCTTTTTATTTACTTGTACATATTATTACTATAATTAATATTGTATTTGAAGTGTATATATGGTGAAAATAAAAATACCCCATTTGTAAAAAAAAATGACATTTTGACATACTTTATTATTTTTAACATTTTTGTAATTCAATTCTGTAATTCTTTTTGTAATTCCAATGATCTAACATTTATAATTATTCGGTATCAATAGAATTTCTGTTTAATTTTAGAATCTAATAATATTATTTGCATGCCCATGAGATGGTAGAATATGGAGGACTTTATATTAAGAAAACATCTATGTACTAATTACCCATGTTTGCAAAAATAAAAGGGTTAATATTTAGCATACTTTTAATTTTTTATCTTCCTGTTAATTAAAAATAACATGATTGAAATTGACTGCTGATCTACAGGCTCAGTTACAAATTATTTAGTAGGTAAGTTCAGTACCTACTATATCTTGCGTTTAACTTTTTTTTAATAAATTGCAGATAATAAAAAAAGGCATGCCTAATGAAAACTTTTATTCCAAGGAACATTTGCATTGCACACTAAAAAACATGCACATATAATTCTCCTTTCTAAAAAATTTACAACGCTATTTTAGGTTAAAACCGTTTTCTTTATAGCGTCCAGGGTTGAACTGAGAGGTTTTATGGTCCGCATTAAGTACGTCCCAGTGGCCGCGTGGCCGCAAGTTGCGCCGTAAAATCCGATAATAATGGAACTGACCGTTTTACCATTCACACATTGTACATGAGAAAACGGCTGTCTTTAATACGTTTTATTAGGGAAATCGATGTTCTTGTTAGCCATAAAAGAGTTTTCTGTTTTCGACACGTTTTTACATTTGTTCTGTTACAAATTGAATGAAATTGATAGAACAATCGAATGTTTACGTTCTGTTCACCCAAAATGCTAAGGAACTTATCCCTCCTTATGGGCCTTCATTATCATCATTTTTAATTAGTTGTGGCGCAGCTTGGGAGAGGCCTATGTCCAACAGTGGACTGCGATATACTGAGTTGAGATACACCTCTGCTTAACCCTTAAGGGAATGCAGGCATGATGTTATGTTACTTCATAAAAGTCTCTAAGCAGTCCAAACAGGTTGTTTATCCAGAATGAGGTGAGTAAAACAGATAGTAAAGGGTAGCCGCAGGTGGGAAATAACTTAGTCCAATAAAGTTATGAGGCATCAACTAAGCTGAGGTAACTTGAAGCTTTACACCGTTTTGCAACCCTCTACTTTACGCTTTGAATAACTTAAAATTGAATATTTTTGGAAAAACCTTACGAAAAAAATTGAGAAAATGTATTTCAATAAGTTAGTTGAGACTTGTTTTGTTAGTCTACAATATAAGTAAGGAAGAAAGTAATAAGTATTTTACAAACCAATTAATAATCAGCCTGTAAATGTTCCCACTGCTGGGTCAGAGGCCTCCTCTCTGGCCTCAGGCCCTAATCCATCACGCGGGCCCAGTGCGGGATGGCGGATGTCACATGTCTTCGAATTTTTGGTTCTAGGACATGCCGGCTTTCTCAAGATGTGTTCCTTCACCGTTTTAGGAGCAGTGGTGATGAAATAATTTACAAAAAGTGAAAGGCCTGTCTGGGTTCGAACCTGCGATCTACAACTCGTAAGTCGCGTTACCACTGAGCCACCACTGCTCCAATGACCAACCAATAAATACTACTTTTATTTCCTACAAATTATTTACGAAAGCAAGTTGTTTGTTTCGATTAGCGTTAATTGGAAATTGATAGTGAAATTACTGATATCTCTTAAATCGTTATTATGTGGGCGATGTATTAATTAAGGATTATGCTTCTGTAATGAGCTTTTTAATTCACTTACCATTATTTTGCTATACTTTACGTAAAGGTTTTGGGTATTTATTTGTGGTAAATTGATCTTACCTATAAGTTAATTCCGACCCAAATTCTATCTGAAGAGATTTAACTAACGATGTAGTTAAACATGGTTAGTTAAATCATGAGGATGTAACATCGAAACATAATTTATGCGTTATATTATTTCAAACGCCTTCCGAAACAAATGAAATCAGTTATTCCTTTTCATTAATGACCTATGGAACTGAAACGTGGTCGCTAACAATGGGCCTCATCAGAAGGTTGAAAATCACCCAAAGAGCGATAAAGAGGGCTAAGTTTGGAGTTTCCCTACGTTATCGAATCAGATATGAAGAGATCCACAGGAAAACCAAGGTAACCGACATAGCCCAAAGAATTGACACACTTTTAAATAGCAGTGGGCCGGAAGATTCTGGAGTGGCGACCGCGTAACAAAAGACGTAGCTTTAAAACGCCTCCCTCAAGGTGGACCGACGACCTCGTGAAGACCGCAGGAATCCGGTGGGTGCGAGAAGCATAGAACCGGTTGATGGTGGCGGATGGTGGCGATGCTTGTGGGAGGCCTATGTCTAGTAGAGGACTTCTTTCGGCTAAAATAATGAAGAAGATTCATTTTCTAACACGCGCTGGCATAAAAACTGCAGAAACACTTACTAACAGGTTACGGGTAACATTGACGCCGAGATATAAGGCAAACATATTGCAATTTCAAGCTAAAGTCAATGCCAAACGTTGTAGAATGATATAAAGTGAAGTTCTGAAGTTTTAATACCATTCCAGTTTACAACAGTTAAACATTTACGGAACCCCTTCACAATTATTATTTAACTACGTTATTAAATTTTGTTTCGACAGTCCACCGAACTGGGTTACCGCATTTCGATAAAATATTATTACGATACCAATAAATATCTGTAATATTACAAACATCAATGTTTCATATTTTCGCTAGCGAAAAATACAAATCATTAGGGATTCTCGATTCTGCGATAATTTAGGATGTAATTAGGGCGCCGAGGGTGCTAGATTATTTCTTACAAGTCATTTAGCAAAATTTTAATTGTATAGAAGACAATGAAAACTGTTTTTAAGGGACAGACGTTAATTTTTGTTATTGAATGAAATAATTCTAACACAAAGGATTTATTAGGCTGTTGTCAGCGATGCATAGTGCTCAACTTACACCTCTGTCTATAGCGTGATGCTATGTTATTTCTACGAAAATGGTGGGAGTCTTTTTTTTTATTACTGAATGGGTCCGCTTTTGACTTTGATCACGCCTGATGGAAATCGATGGTTTATGATGGAACGAGCGTGCCCAGAAGATGCCTAAGGCACTGGAACTCCTACGCATCGACGAAACACAGCTTGCTTGATGCTGGACTCTTGTGGGAGGGTGGTCGCAAACCACACGGCCTTTAACAACACAAGGGAAGAATTGGCCAGTCAAATAAGGTGTTGGGTGTGACTGTCCAGGACGCGCCGAGCGCTAGGTTCAGTTGAGTAACTGGCGGTACAAACAACCTACACGAGGAGGCGTCTTCATGCATCCCAAAAATCCCTTAGGACCCACCCTATAAGGACATACCAGACATACCAGTCATATAGGTAATGTCCTTCGGAAAGGTCAAGTGCTTATAGTACTCACAACTGCTTAACGAGTTTGACGAACCGAAGGAGGTACATAAGTGTAGAGCATATGATCTCTTATATGGTAAAAAATCTTAAAAGTATCCATGGATTAGTCCATAGTATAATATGTATATTCATATTAATGTCTGTACTAATGTCTGTGTCTGTCATTTCTGATGACACTTTTTGTACAAAACGTATATAGTCCGTAAAGTCCTGCAATAGACAGTATTGTGCAGATGACGAACATCACGACGGTTATGTTTGAGAGGTGATATTCCGCGCTGTTGTATGATCCTCCGGAAGCACTCTGAGTGATGAATACTTCGTCCTTCTGGATATCTGAGCGACACATTTTGATGTAGGTACGTTAATTGTCCATGTAGATATTTAAATAATGCCAAAACGTGGTTGAAATCCTGGCAGGGTCGCCATGCAAGATTGGGCTGAGGGTTAACTAGTACTTATAAGGAAACGTCTGTGTGTCGTGCGATCCATTTATTCACTGCTTTTACATAATACATATTAGCTATCCTACGTAAACTGCTTGCAAGCCATTACTGCAAGCTTGCACATCATATTACATACCACAGTCTGTTACCTCTTCATGCTTAAACCGCTGAACCGATTTAGATGAAATTTGGTATAGAGATAGTTTGAGTCCCGGGAAAGGACATAGGATATTTTTACCCCGATATTCCCTCGGAATCCACACTTATGCGGGAGAAACCGCGGGGCGCTTAGTACACCTATAATTTTCATTTTCCTACCCTTATCCCATTATATTTCCTACCCTTATCCCATTATATTTGGCGTCGGCGCAACATGACTTTTTCTTCGACACATCTCTCTTAATCGTCGTATATACCATTTTTGTTTTATTTTGTTCCTATTTTGCCAAAATTGTATAACCTAGGAGTCTGAAAATAAAACACTACATCGAAACAAAATGATAGCAATGAACAGGCACACATTTAATAATTACTGTAGAACCCTGCCATCAGTGTAGTCAACCATCTTGAATTTCATGAATTGTGCCGCGTATTGTCCCATTAAGTTCCACCGTCTGCTCCCTGAACAAACACATTGAAGCTGTAACCCAGACCCTCTCGTTAATTAATTCCGTACCTACTAATTGCCTTAAAGTTTTCTTGTAATTTCCACGTTGTATTTGAATTTCCTTCGAGATTGTTTTGGTTTAAATGGGTATCGGGAAAGGAATTATGATTAGGTTGTTAGCGGATTTGTTTATTTTAATTAAGCGTGTTGATTTTGCAGTTACATTAAAACTTTATTTTGAAAGTCAGCCCGTTTCCTACAGTTTTGGGGCTTAGGCGGATCTCATATTTCAACGCGTAACCCAACGCGTTTTCATTGAATTTGTATCTAGAACTCACGCACGGGGGCGCGTGTTCTTCGAACCGGAGCGCGCGGCAACGCGTTTTCATTGAATTTGTATGTAGAACTCACGCGCGGGGGCGCTTTAGCTGACGAACTGACGTTGCTGACTTTTATCAAAGAATAGAGTTCGTCAAACTCTGTAAATTTATTCGCTCCTAGTACGCAACGCAATTACTCTGAAAGTAACGAGTACAGTGTAACATTCAAATAAAAGACAATAAAGGAAATATGTTTCTCAACAAATACAAACAAGAGAAAAAAGTAAATTGGAATATTATTTTTCTCTTTTTGTTACGGTAATATGTATTTGCTTTACCTACCTTATCGAGAGGCATGCGTTGTCAATTGTGACAACTTTTAAAGGTTCTATGTATAGAGCGAAGACGCGTGAAATATGTTTTTTTTTACATCCAGTATATTATTATGCTGATGTTTGTTATTTAACATTTTTTGGACAAGATAATTGGCGTAAAGATTGTTTTTATGTCTGATGATACAAATAATGTTGTATAATATATAATATCGATAATCTTAGATATTTTCTTGTACACATTATATACTAGCCAGATTACTCAATATAAAAGGTGTGAAAGGATAAGACATGGAGTACGGTAGTTTAATTAAATTTCGGGCTGATTTTTAACGTCAGATATCTTTCCCCGAGGAATAATTTTACATTGTGAAAAGAAAATCTTAAAAGAAAATGAGAAAATAAGTGTGAAGTGTTAAAATAAAGTGAAAATGATGAAATTGATCATAGACATGATATGTTTCAATTATCGGCGGGGTGATCGCGTAACACAGTAACAGTTGAGCGGGGCGAACGCCTCAAGAGAAATGTTTTTGATACCCAAAATATGTTTGGAATTGGTACTTTAAATAGTATTTTAGCTAAGCCTATGTCGGACGAGGCTAAAACTCTGTACAATAGTACATTATGATATAAGTGCGGTAAGTTGAAAATTACAGCCGAGGCGATATTGCTTGCCCGAGCCGTAGGCGAGGGCTAAAAGAAAGCAGAGGCTGTAATTTTCAAAGCGCACGTGTCATACAACGTTTTATAACATATTTGCGAGGAAATAAATAAAACTCGGACTGAATTTGCGTATTTGCTTGTTTTCCATATGATGAAATTTTGATACGCTTGTAAGTATCTATCGGTCGATTTCTCAGGCAAGAGGCTTAGAGTAGTCTTTTTCGCTGCCTCTGAGACTTCTGGCAGTGTGGAATTAATAAATTCATCATTACTCTGACGACATTTTCAAATAAAAAAAAGTAATACAACGAAAAGAAAAAGCGCGCGGAATAATTTTTACTTCTTAACAAATAAGTGATGCGCGCGCGTTCGCGCTTTTTTTTTCAGGCATAGGCGCAGAACAGCCAGTATTATTAATAAAGTAAATAAATATTTTTGTTTTTGTTACAGATATTAATGGTTGTAATTTATTGTCAAAATTAATTAAATTAAAGAATTACATGTTTATTTATTATATTTTATCTCCCAAAGTTAATTTTATTCATAAAATGTTGACTACTTTTCTGAAATAAAAACTCTTTGCTTAGATTTAAAAAAGTACCGTTCGTTTTGACGGAGCATCGTGATAAACCGTGCGATTTACATTACATTACCGCACAAGTGCGTAATGAGATACATTACGATATTGAAATTGGTGAAATAAGAGACCCTTTACGATCAAATATGTTATAAAATATATTACAATCATATAAATTAATTTTAAATTAAAAATTTGGCTATGACGGAGCGACATAGTCAGTATTGTGACAAAGCTCCTTAATTTTTGGAGCAACATTTATAAAATTCAGTAGTGCCAGCGACACGAAGAAGAAGAAGTAGCAATGACTTTCATTTTGAGAGTTCAACAACATACATAACGTTATTTGCGTTGTTGAGCAGACAAATTTTTCTATCATATGATGCAATGGATTAGCAATATCCCTTCAATATGATTCAGATTGTGATTTATTGTTACGCAATTAGGGTAGGTACTGTTTCAACCGAGCTTTCAATGAGTGCCAAACCATTAATGAACCCCACTTTTGGCTTTGACTGCGTTAAAAGTTAATAGAACTGCAGTATTACAAGCCACACATAGATATTATAGTGGACGTCCACCTCCATAAAATGTATGGAAATACGTGCACATTATAACGTTATTATGGAAGGAAATTTAAAAGCGTCTTCTATATAATATAACATCCAAAGTCCTGACTGACTGATATATTAACGCACAGCCTAAACCGCTGGTCCTAGAGACATGAAATTCGGAGGGTGTATTGTTTCTGAAGAGTAAGTATCCACTAAGAAAGGGTTTATTCGAAATTCAACCCCTAAGAGGGTGAATGGGGGAGGGTGAAATTTCACGCGGACGAAGTCGCGGGCAGAAGCTAGTCATATAATAATATTTCCATTAATTCACTAAAAATTAATGGAACTATCCCTGTGTTAATGTGATGCCGTGGCGTGGACGTGGACATTCACGATAATACCGTCAAGATAGAAATTATTTTAGCGCACTTTGTCATTTGATTCTATGACAATAGAAACATAAAGATATCATTTTCTAATTTGGCTAAAGGTATATTTATGTATCATAAAGGTATAACAAAAGCGTCCCGTGGGATATTCGCCATATCCGAAATGTAATACTCTGAGAACTTCCGCAGACATAATGGTTTCTGAGGAAAGTTTTGTGACATATTTTTTTCACCTTTTTTGATGTTTTTAATACCTGTATTGTGTCTTTTGTTGCACTGAATAAATGTTTTATCTATCTATCTATCTACATATAAATTGATGCATTGCGACTGGAAAAATCTATTGCTTATAAATAATGGTTTAGTTGACTTATATCTACTTACTACGAGGCTTTTGACTACGTGGTGTGTGTGTATTTTATGTCATTTTTAAATATTTTTTTAAATTTTTATTTGCAATTTGCGTTTTTGTTTGTGCAGAATAAACAAATTTTCTTTCTTTTCTTACTAGCTTCTGCCCGCAACTTTGACCGCGTGATATTTCTTGTTCCCCTGACTCAATCCGTCGCATCGATCGCCTGCCCACGCTATTACATAGTTATTACTTAGCGTTCTTTTTTTCTTTATCAGGGCTCCTAAGGGTCCTAGCATGACGTTGAAGGCTAGGCTATAACCTCACTCAATAATTGGGCTATCAAACGCAAAAATAATTTTTCAAATCCGACTGGTAGTGCCAGAGATTTGCGCGTTCAAACAAACAAACTCTTTAGCTTTATTATTATAGTTTAGTATAGATAGCAGCAGATAAATTCTGATTATCTTCCTACTAAAGTATAGTAGGTAAAAGTTCTGCTTGAAGATAATATAAAAATGAAGTAACATTCTCAGGAGGAAAATAGGAATATCCTGAAAATGTACACTTGGATATACTTATTATTATTTTGAGACTATTCGTGTATAAATGATAAAAATGTACCTAAATATATATTCCGCTGTAAATAAAACAATTTTATAGCAATAGAAATCATCGTAATTAAAAAGGCCTCGTAAATCATACTTGACCTTTAGCAATAATGAAAAAGATAACATCAGTGAAGAGAGAAGAGTACCAGGAGGTCATAACAAGTAGGTCAAGATGCCCACACGCACTCGGGAGATTCGAAATTCAAAAGCCACCACCGTGATTGCTTCTCCAATGAATACAAGGCATTGAACGGCCATGTTACCTTCAGTGCTTGGCCAGACTGGCAGCGCGGGGCGGGAACGCGCGCGATCTGACTGTCCGCAGTCAGTGAAGCGCGGCTTTCTTCTGAGTGTTGTCGTATCCAGTGTTTGTCAAAACATAATATGGACGAAGAAGACTTATTTTTACTGCGGCCACTTGTATGAACGAGCTATAGCGGGCTATGGCGTGAGTTGCCCGCGCGCTCCCCGCGAAAAGCGGTCGCGCCGCTCACCGCGCCCGCGTGTTCACTATGGACGCCCAAATGAAGTTCTTATGTTTGAGTACGCCGCGCCGCGCCCGCCCCGCGCCCGCGTTTGTAGTCTGGCTAAAAACTTACGCGCCATTTCGTTTAGCGTAACATTTCATTGTACCAGGCGCCCAGAAACGGCAAGATCATTTTCTTTTTTTTTGTATTTTTAGTCAAAATGAAACTCAGAAACTGAATAACAAAACCGAATTTGTAATTTTAATAAATCATTTACAATTGAAGAAAAGTTTAGGCTGTGTTTATTTAGCAAAATTTCATTTTGCAGTGATATAATTTGATAAAATCGTTATTATGTTTGTTCTGGGTGTTTGAATGTTCTTGTTTAATCAAGGTTCTGAAGCTTTTGGTCAATATTAATGAATTCATTGGAACGGACCAGTAGGTATATTGATATAAGCACGTAATTATTAACGTAGGTACTGTAAAGGTTGTTTGCAAAAGTCGACCTTATGTAGTGCTGGCTAGAAGTAAAATAACTTTGCATTCGAACATTCAAGCGAATTTAGAATGAGGTTTTTGATTGGAAAAAGCATTAATATTCTAGGAAAATCATCTACTTTTACAATATTTGTAAATAATTTGTAAATATGTGAGCACTATGTATCTATCACGTAATTGATTTACCTGTAAGTAATTGCTTCATGTTTCATTCTTTTTACTTTTTGTGGTAGACTAATTTTATTCTAAGTGCATCGTCTTCACATATAGTTATATTATGTATACAAAACCTTGTAAATCATTTTAAAAGTATAACGGTGGTGTTTCTTGCCCATTCTTCTCCACACGAACACTACCTTTTGGAAGGGGCGACTAGAATCAATTCAATTTTACTGTAAGTTTTGACGTTTGAAATAAATGCTTTGACTCTGACTTTGATAGAATAAGCGCGTCGATGTAAACACATTCACTTAGAATAAACGTAATAATGATAACGTGGTATCATCCATACCCCCATAACACACCACACTTCACCACAGTACCTACCTATACATATTTATTATATTCTTCTATAGACTTACGTCAGGAGTTAGGTATCCACATAAAGTCTAACATTAATATCACTCACATAGTCGGGACGCTTGGCCAACAATTTCAAACAATTAACTTCATATTAAATTACCTTTGAACATTCATTTTCATATTTTCATTGTGAGAGAGTTCGTAAAAATAATGTGTCTAGAAATTGTTCTTGAGTTTTATGAAAAAATTAATTGTGAGATGAAGTTTTTTATACCGAGCGAATGCCAGTCGCCCCTGGAGATCAGCCCCTCTTCCAACTTGTAAGATACTTAATTTTTTACGGCTATTCATCTGCCTTTTCCCAATTATATTGGGGTCAGCCTCCAGTCTAACCGGATGCAGCTGAATACCAGTATTTTACATGGAGCTACTGCCTATCTGACCTCCACAACTCAGTTACTGGGTAACACGATATCCCTTCGTAAGACTTGTTGTCAGATTTTCGGGTTTCTGATGATCCGTAACGACTGTCAAAGATTTACAAATGACAGCCGTGACCAATGGTTAAACGTGCTTTCCGAAGCACGGAGTGGTCTGTATGACATGCATGGTCACCCATCCATGGACCGACCTCGGCAAGCGTTGCTTAACCGTGAAGATCGACCTAGCGGCTGATATTATTTAGCCAAGTAACCCCCACTGGCTTAAGGTTTTAATATTTTAGAATACATTTGAGCCGGCTAAGCAAAGGAAGAAGTCCAAATTTAACCCAAAACGAAATGAGGAATGTTCTAAATTCGGACGAACGGAATTCAAATCAGTTTTCAGTTAAAGAATTTAAAAAAAAAACAAAAAAAAAAACTGAGCTATGCTGTGGCTCCATAGCATTATGCTGAGTGGAAGCCAAGTCATGACGTGCAGCTGTCGACTATAGGTCATAGCACACGTATCAAACCGGTAAGGGATCGGTACCGTATCAACTCGAGCCGTTCAGTATCCTTCGTATGAAACCCCCTACTGCAACATACACTAATCGGAATCGTAACGTAATCGCTTCGCCTCGGGACAAGCTCACGAACCGCGGTGCGGTGCGTTACGGCTCGTCGTCGCCGCGCTTACGGCTCGTCGTCCCCGCGCTTACGTCTCTCCGTACGCGAGCTTACGTCTCTCCGTACGCGAGCTTACATCTCTCCGTCCACCCTTGCCCCTCTCACCCCTCCGGCCTGCCTGCTGCACCATCAACCAGCGGTCGGCGAGCCGTAAGCGCGGCGTGGCCTAGCCGTAGCCGAGTCGACGTATTTGACCTTCTGATCCGCTTTGGTTATGTGCTTACGTTAGGTTGACGCCTGTTTGACGCCAAGGCGAAAGGCGATACGGTGCTGATCCCATTCCGATTTGATACGTGTGCTGTTTTGTGCTTCTCATTATAGATCTATTTTGTTTTACTTTATTATTAGAGTTAATTATCTTTTTGTATTCACGTGTTTCTGTGACAATTAATCCTATTTTTTCTTTCACAATATGATGTTGTTATATCTGTAGTAAAACTAGGTAGATAATCAAGTTATTCTATAAGTAAGTGAACAACTGAAATTCTTAGTACCAATTAGGGTTTTGGAATTGCGTCCTGTAATGGTCAACAAGGACGCTTCCTTCTGCAAACATGCATGCATGTTTAATTTTTATTTAATTATTTATCCTTGTTACTTATGTTGATATGCCGTTATAGGGTCCATAACTGTATCTTAGCTTTAAAGGCTCCTTCACGAGCGACGAGCGAGCGCTACCTTAACGAGCGCTGCCTTTGTGTCGCGCGCGATTATCGCGTGTCGCGCCTGTTTGTAGGAGCCTTTATTCACATTATGGCATGCAAATAAATGAAATTGAAATTGAACATAGGACTGAATGCGTCATTGATGAAAAGGGCAGGGGGCACAAACAAGAGAGTGAAGAACCCTTTAGTTCACGCCTAGGGACAGATATTAATAAGCATTCAAAATACGGAAGGTAAAATTAAATAAGTAAGTACCACAACTTTTCAGCCAAAAAATCTTGAGAAAGAAAAGTTTGTTTAGGTATACATAAATAACTAGGTACAAAAATATCCATTTAACTACTCTGCTCGAATAGATTTTGACAGATGACATAATACTTATCAGCTGACTCGATGGGATGTTGCGGATTACGTCATGAAATTCAGGATTTTAAATCAACTTTCAGCATTCGAATTTATTAATAAAAATAAATGTTACCACGCCTATTTTGTAAAATAACTTTGTTGTAAATATTATTAACTATATTTTGAAGTCGGTCAAACCGGGACAGCCTACTGCGAAAGTTGTTTATAATATTATAATATTTGTAGTAATACCTATGTATTACTACACCTATTCAAAAGGAAGATAACTTAATACGGCTTATTAATCGATTCACACGAGTTTACTCGCACGAATTTGGCACATTTTCAATTTTATGCAATTAGTAGGTACCTATAGAAAAAATATACTAGCGTACAGAAGTGTTAAGAGTTAAATTTTATAAGACGTATACTTCTTTCAGTTATTACAAATCATTCAAAATGTGAGAAATCGTGTAAGTCGCCTATAGAAAAAAAAATTAAAAGTGACAATTCGCCCGATTCGGGCGAGTAAATTTGCACGAATCGATTAATAAGCCCTTAAAACCACCACTTAAAGTCAGCTGTTTTCCGACATTAATACCTACCTATCCACCTACTCTAACGTAGTTCTAGTTAGACGTTCTAGTACTTACATTTTATTATGATGTAGGTACTTTTTACTCAATAACACAACTCCCCACATTTTCATAACCAAGGCGTAGGTACAGACAGCGTCAGTATGTGCTAACCCCTCAAGTTTAAAAATGTTACACATTAAATTCCTTACAAATAATCTAAAGAATACTTCAAAAAGAACCCATTGTTTCGACTCAGATTCGAACCATCGCATCACCGAACGTCGTCATACTCATACCGGCAGTTTGACGAACTAGCCAGCGAGCCCATATGAATTGCGTTGAAATTGTTATCTACTATGGTCTGAGTCATTTTATCTTTAGGTGGGATGTCTAATCGATAGATGTTATAATTTGAGGGTATCCATTAATTTTACTTACTTACGTTGTCTTTATAAAATTAATCCATACCCTCAAGTTATAACTATAACGTTTGATGTATACGTTCACTTAAAACGGCGAAGAGTAAACGACTACGATTTATTCATTAATTTTTAAAATGATTTATGATTTTATGAGAACTAAAATAGTTGTTCTGTGAGAACAAAATGTGAGCATAAAAGGAATTGCGAGACAGCTTGGCATAGCAGTAAGTTCATTATAATATTAATTGTGTTCTCCGATTTTTTCTTGTTGAGCTATTTGCGGTATCTTGTGTGTGGTATTTAATAACTTATTTAAAACCATTTTTTTCTATACAGAGACAAACGGTGCGCTTATGGGTGCGCAGATTTCAAGAAACCGGCGATGTTAAGACAATGACCATGGGTCGGAGAACTACTGGGATCTATACGGACCAATCTGAACATCATCCGGATATTGTTAAGGTTCACACTACACCGCCGTTTACATCCACTCGTTACAGTTCGCAACGGCATGGAATATCTCTCTGTCCACGGTTCGAAGACATTTACACGCAGCGAACATTCACAGTTATCGACCTGCAAAATATGTCTAACAGAAGAGCATCGAAGAGAACGATTGCGATTTGCCCAGAAATAGCAGTTATATTAATTAAGTATGACAACAAAATAAACAACGAAGACATTTAACTCATTTGATTCCACTATTTTACTTTGTATAGCAAAATATTCTAAGTAGATATCATGAGCTAATAAGAGATGTTAATTGATTATCTATTGATAACATGTTTATTCACTTATTATGCTCATGATTGTAATCCTGCCAAACTAACTTCTAGTTCCTAGACAAGTTGCAAACGCTTCAAAATTTGTCTCTTTCGATGTCACTTGTCAGACTGTCAAATGTCAAATTTGTATGCTGAGACGACATGACAGGTCACGTGACATTTCGTTAGGTTATGTCAATCTAAAATATTTCTACCGCTTACTATTTTATCGTTTACCTTAATAGGATGCCACTTGTCTAGGAACCCAATTGTGTCAGTTGGCAAAATAGTATATTATGATAACTGTAAATAAAATTATCAAATCAAAATAAATCTTTGTTGTAAAATAAGATCATAGTTTTGTTAAATAATAGCAATAATAAATATTATATGATTATTAAGGTATTTTATTTTTCTTTATTTTTAAATTCTTTATAAATAATTACTAAAACAAAATAGAAAAATATATTAAAATAATAATTATAATGAACAAAAAGCACATTTCGTGGCTATGATTTGAACTTCCACGCATAGGCACGGCAAGCGGTCTTGAAACCTCTAGTCTATTTAGACGATGAATAAAACGTTCGTAAATGTTAACCCTATTATTGCTTGTCGTTTTCGCAATAATAAAAGTATTAACGTTTTATTGAAAAAAACAATAATAAAAACAGAATTTTAAAAAATAAATACTATCTTAAACTTATTTATTCACTAAAACAATAAATTAATTGAAATAAAATGTTTTTGCAAAATACAAAAACCAACTTGGGCCTATCACGGATTTGAACGCACATGTTTTTTGGAGGGGTAATCACTTAATGAAGCTGTGTGTACCTACTATGTAAAGTAATTTTCTTCGGCGCTTTACAGCAAGCCATACATATTTGATACACGTAATGAACGTGGTTCAACTTGAATTGTAAACAAGGCTCGCGTTTTCATCAATCCATTATTTAACTGTTTCGCATTGAAATCCAGCTGCTTTGCGATTATGACATCTGGGAACTTATATGCGTACTTAAGTTTGATATATTTCGCGTGCCACACGTTGTTCTGATGATTTTACATAGGTATGTCTGTTCAGAGCTTCATAAGTAGGTGCTTATACTGTATGACTGGTTAATCGAAGGATTTACTCAAGCACAAGATAATTCAGGCTCACATTTGTTATTACCTAATAATATATTTAAACAAACAAACAATAATGTATGTTTACCTTTTACTTTTTTTGTCCATTTTGTAGTGTTTGAAGTATTTTTTATGTTACGTATTTTTGAGGTGTACAATAAAGTATATAGGTATAGGTAAGTTTATTTTAATTCTATGAAATCGTGATTATTGTGGTATAGATACTTTACTTTATACAAATCTAGAAATAACAAAATTAAATCCTAACTTAACTAAAACTATACAGAAACTAAAAAATAGCGTCGAAAAATTCATCCGCATCGCTGTCGACTGGTAATGTACCCAAGAGACTGGCGGCATTGCCACGTTGTATGGCGATGCTTAGCCTCTGGCCAAGGTAAAACCAGCCCTTGGTCACGGGAAGTGTCAACCAGCCGTTTCGAAATTTCTTTAAAAAGACCATGAGCACGCGGACCCCACGGCCCGAGAGCTTCAACCCCAAACGGCTCGAACATATAATTTCCGATAAGGTTATTATATTTTCAACGCTTGAGGTTTTCCGCAGCCGCAGCAGCAGCGCCAGCATAGCATAGCGACACACGTTGCGTCCCAAACTAAAGGCCTACCCACCTTCCATGGAAATAAAGACATACCGTCCGGTCTCTTGCCATCGTTGCGTGCCAAGCCATTGGGTTCTAAAGTATAAAGAAACACTGGCACTCCGGTAGTGCCGACAGAAGTGAAAACTTGAACAATTACGAGTGTATTTTATGAATCGTCTTATAAACAAAACACGCGTGTTAAGGTGAGTTCCTTATTTTATAGGGTTTTTTGCAAATCAGGTATGATGACCAAAGTGACTGGTTTATTCTTCTCGTGAAAGGAATTTATTCAGATTTACAAAATAAATAAGCACACAGGATAGACTTCAGTTCGTGGTGTTGGTCTCGCATGGAGCTCGTCGTCAGTTATATATCCGTGGTTCAGCGCCATCTCGTCGTTGTTGGATGAACTACGTAGTTAGTACGCGAGGCCCTCGTAGTTCTTCCCGATGTGCATAGATGGCGCTGTCCTCAACAACGCGCGTCTTACGTTTTACGTCTTACGTCTTACGAATTTTCGATCAGGGTCACGTGACCTGACGTGAATTTAGAAGTTTTTACCCATTCCAAAAAAAGTACACAGCGCCGCTAAAGAAGTTTTCACTTCAATAAATAATAATAAATAATGTTTTATTAAGATTTACAACGCACACTTCAGCGATCGACTGCACAGTACCTACCCTAATTTTTTGCGTCACACACACACGCTTTGAATCACAATACAAAAGATTTTGAAGGAAATTCCTAGACCATTGCTTGCGTTATCACTGTAGTCACATCCATTCTAACCATATCATCATTCACACAGTCCATCCATCGTTTCTTTGGTTATCCCCTACTCTTATGGGCATTCATACTCAAATCTTTCCTGACGACATTTTCCTCATCCCTCCGTATCATACCCACACCATGACAATCGATGTTCACACAACTTTTTAGTCACCAGCCGCTTTCAGACTTTGGCGCTCTATGAACCTAACCTTTTTACCCGACTGCCCCAGAAGGAGGGTAATGTTTTTCTAAAACTTGATAGGCCATATTTAAGGCCGTGTACTGTATTTAATGTCGAAAATTGCTCGTGAATTAAATAAAAACAGTGGCACTCCGGGAGTGCCGATAGAAGTGAAAACAAAACACAAACAGAATACTTTACAATCACTCACTGATATATCGGATATACATTAAAACCGAGTACATCCCGAGGACAGCCGAAGCCATCCAAAGCGGGTATTTTTTGAATCGTCTTATAAACAAAACACACGCGGTGTCGCTTACGGTAACAGTGGCGGGAGTTCAATGGTTTTTATCCCATCTCAAAAAATGCCCAACGCGCCTAAAGAAGTTTTCATTTCAAAAAGTTCCTGAAACCGACTGCAAATTAATGTTCGCCCTCAATGGTTGTTGCGTGAAAATGTGTGAAAAATAAATTGGCAATTTGACTAAGTACGTAACTTTTCTTAATTGGAACTGAAACGTTAATTACGTCACATTTACGTAAAGGCCTGTTAACTTACTAGAGGAAGCCGCTAAAAAAACTTACAGTAGCTATGCTCCTTTTTGGGGTTCCATATCTTAAAAGGAAAAACGGAACCCTTATAAGATCACTTCGTTGTCCGTCTGTCTGTCCGTCGGTCAAGGCTCTTTTTCTCAGGAACGCGTGGAGTTATCAAGTTGAAGTTAGTATCAAATACTCAGGGCTGCAATTTCTTGAAGCAGTGAAAAAAATCAATTTTTTAAGTCAACGCAATCAAAAGATACGTGCGTTTATGTTCCGGAATCAAAACCTATAGGGTATTTCTCGTTAACCTAGAATCATGTGGCAAGAAGCAATGTCATGTAGCACAAGTAAAGGAAAAAATCCAAAAACCGTAAATTTGTAGTTACATTAAAAAAATAATAAATTCCCGTGGTAAACTATTTACATACATAAAAATTTCTACGGAACCCTCGGTGCGCGAGTCCGATTCACACTTCACCGGTTTTTTATGATCTAGCTAAAGTTCGTACGTATAGTATATAATTTTTGAACCTATGTATAGATAAATAATAAGATTTATTTAAATCTGATCTAGTATTCTTTATTAAAAACCGTTAACAGTATATTTTTTGAGTTTCGTACCCAAAGTGTAAACACGGGACCCTATTACTAAGACTCCACTGTTCGTCTGTCTGTCTGGCCGTCTGTCACCAGACTGTTTCTCATGAACCGTGATAGCTAGATAGTTGAAATTTTCACAGATGATGTTTTTCTGTTGCCGCTATAACAACAAATACTGAAAACAGAATAAAATAAATATTTAAGGGGGCTCCCATACAACAAACGTGTATTTTCCCCGGCGTTTTTGCCTTGTGGTACGGAACCCTTCGTTTGCGAGTCTGACTCGCACTTGGCCGGTTTTTTAGGTAAATAACTTTGTAATAATACTTAATGACAATATCAATGCTTTGGGGTCCCCTACGACATTGGTAGATGTGCACAGCTGACTAAGATAATTGCAGTCCATTACACATTACATTCCAATTCCCGTGATATAATTAGAAACCTTGTTGTCACATTTTTGGCAAAATGAAGAAAGATACTGCATAACTGCACCGTTTAGTTTTAATTAAAATACCGAGAAAGATACTAAAAATAAACAGCAGATAACCTACTCAACGCATACATAACTCAAGTCCTTAAATCAATTAATTCCGAGCAATTTTTAATAACCTTGCACGGAAAGTATTCCATACATTTTTCAATTTATTAACTTGCTCACTTTAAAGGCTTCTTCAGCCGGTATTCCCGCAATTCTAAATATTTATAGTGGTGCATGCTGCCTAGCTCTGTGGCATTTGGATTAAATTATTTCAGGTAAGGTCCGAGAGCCGGCCATCTCATAAAATAAAGGGGCTATTCTCATTTCCCGCACAAAATAAGCCTCCCATTGTCTATGGTATTTTTGGAAGAAAAATGACGAGCAATGTTGTCTAGAGTTTGTGGTTTGAATTAATTCTTGATGGGTTCTATTGATAAGAATACTTAGGGCGAATTTCAACAAACTTTTATCCTTAGAATAAATCTTAATCGTGACATTTTTTTTTTAACTTTTGACAGTTTTTCCATGCTGAAGAACTGTCAGACAATAATTTTATTCCACGGATAAAAAATATCTGGTAAAAGAATTCGGTTAGATTAGCCCCTAATGGCATAAGGGCTGATTTTTCAATCATCTGATAATTTTATTCGAGGAATGAATTTGAAATTTTGACATTGATTTCATACAAAAACTGTCAAACGTCAATTTTATTCCTCGAATAAAAGTTATCTAGCGATGGAGAAATCAGCCCTTAGATAAATATTAGCAACTAACTTTATTATACAAAGAAGGTTGCTATAAATTGTCTATACCATATTGTCGGTGGTGGAGCTGTCTGTTCATCTGTATAGACTATTTTTATTTGTAAAAGGTTGTCTAACTTTTGCAGCTTATCACATACATAAATTCACGCCTTCTTCTCATAAGGGTACGCAGAAACTACAGAACGCCTATCCTTACATAAGTACTCCCTTTGCCTCGTTTACGTTCATACACCTTTGAAGCTTATTTCGTAATGATAACCGAAAGGCAACTATGAAGAAAATTCAATAAAGAAATAAACGACATACGATATTTAGTTTACCTACCAGATGTTGACTGTTATTTACGTATCTAAATGCAACATTACTCAATACAGTAGAGTTGATATTCAAAAGAAATTTAATCTCACTCTGTATCTTATATTGAGAGCGAATGTTTGAGCACATTACATTGAAATTTGAAGTAGACACATTTGAAGTACACTTCCCAAAGGTACAGACGCCAGCACATCAAGTTACTACAATCTGTCAAATTTCTTTAATAGATTTTCAACTTTATCACTGACTGAAGCATAAGGTTCAAAGTTGATTGGGAAATGTTTGACAGTTTCGGGTAGCTTGATGTGCTGGCGTCTGTACCTACATCATAATACTCTAACATGTATATCAGTAGGTACGTTACACAGGTTCTTCTTGTCTTGTATCTGCAGAACGATATGAGAATCCACCGCCATATGCCGTGGTACAGTGGTGGAAATATTAACTGGTCAGCTGGTTATCGAGCTGATTGCTCAAGGATCGTCACGTAGGTTTAAGTAACTCCACATGTTGAAAACAAAGTCAAAGTATTTATTTCACTTATGTATTTATTTCAAGCACTTTTGAACGTCAAAATTTACAATTAAATGTATTCTAGTCGCCCCTTCCAAAAGGTAGTTTCGAAGAGAAGAATGCGCAAGAACCAAACCGTTTCTCTTTGTATACATTAGTTATATAATAATCTAAGAAGATACACATATACCCTATTCAGTTGGGCTAACAAAAAATAATTTTTTTTTTGTTAGACATGAATCTTTTGATATATTTTACAGATTAATAAATTTATCTTTTTATTAAGATTAGTCAAATGTTGTTTACGTTTTGTCTCAAGCCAAACTGAATAGGGTATAGAAAATTACTATACCACAAAAAAAAACACAAACTTAACTACAGTATCTACACCACTAACTATCTCCATTATTTTATCTTTTCCATCGTCTTTAGCCCATCCAAAGTGATAAGATCGTCTCTCCGATTCTTTCGTAAGTACATAACTTTCAGAGAACAAAAGCCAAATCGAATGTTATACGGTGTACAATAAACTGGACCTATACAGATTTAATCTACGTATACCATAATGCATAATAAACCAAGCCCCACTCTCAACAATACTCCCTACAGACCCCGACTTCCACAATTTTAAACGACCTTCATATTAAATCATTACCGTCACTGTGGACCCTTTACATTTACAATGATTACCGGGGCACGCTGAAAGGATAATCTGTCGTATCATCAATCAGCGTTGGACCGTCAACGGCGGCGGTCGCCCCTTCGACAAATCTATATTGTCCGGGATTCCACGACCTTTTCCTGCGATAAAGTTTTTTGATTATCATGTAGACATTTGTAGATTTTCGGGGTGACGATTTTTTGAGCTATTAGTGAGGGATTTGGCTTTTTGTTTTAGTTGTCACGTTTAAATTTCTTTGTTATTGTTTGCTACTTTCGTAGACTTGATTGTTGACGAATACATGTCCATTCATCACCCATTCGCCAAAAAATAACTCCATTTTCCCTTCTTAACACTCCCACCCCTCCTTCTTATCTCGTGTCTCACTTCTTCACACGGCTAGAATCTACGTTCTTCCAACAATTTTCTCCTACTCTGTCCTTCTCATTTTTCTGACTTTGTTCATTTCACATTCAGTCCATTCTTCTCTGGACTGCGCTTACATATATCGTGTTAGGTATTCGATTTTCTATAGGGATTAATTCCAAATATTTTGTATTTTCATGTATAGAAAATTAACTATTTACAATAGGTACTAAATGTATTATAAGTTTAAAACCTGTATAATTTGTGTACCTATTTTATTTATAATTCACTGTTTTTAGAGCATTGGTGATGAAATAATTTACACAAAGTAAAGCGCCTAGCTGTCTCGGTTCGAATCCACGACCTCAAACAACTCGTAAGTCGCGGCCGTTACCACTGTATCACCACGGTTTGGGCTCCGCTCGCCCCTTGGATTTTGCCCCCAATTGCATCTACTCGCCCCTTGAATATTAGATTGAGAGGGCACAGAGAGGAGGCTTATGTCCCAGCAGTGGACACGTTATTACGTTGGCTGATTGTGCTAAGAATACCTATTTAATAGAAAAGTTGACTCTAAACACGACTTCTAAAAAAAATTACTCCCTATTTTCTCAGAAATATCTTCTTTATCACTGCTAATATACTAGTATCAATAGAATGCAGATCACTACCTACTCGTCGTGTTCCAATTCGTCGTGTCGCTCCAGTTCGTCACCGGGCCGCGTTTACGGCACGGATCTTGATTCATTCATGACTACGCTGCGGATGTCGTGGATACAAATAAACTGGAAGTGTTCACACCTGCTTTTTGGCAAGTTTTGCTATAGAGGAAAGGTTTTGAATGTATGCAAAGAATGTTTGAAATAAATGTAAATAAAACATGGTTTTCTGGTTTGTCAGCTGTATAGTGGTGCATTTTAGATGTCACTTTTGTACATAAAATGTTCGTGTGGATTTTTGTTGTTTTATTTTTCCGTGTAACATCTAATGGGGTACGGTAACTTTGACCTTGAAAACTTTTAACGCTTTTATTCATTTTGAATAAACGCTCAATAATAATTTTGAACGAGAAATTAGAGATTATTAAAAACGTTGATTATGTGCATTCTTATAAGATCAAGGTTGCAATTATTCCCTAAAAAAAAAATTAAAAACCTTCACGAACTCGAAATATTTCATACAATGTGGGAATATAATTTCCAAGTGTGTGGTCAAAGCGGCCGGGCAGGTGGCTGGGAGGCTCATTACCGCCGCTGGGGGGCGCGGAAGGGGGGAAGTGACGTCATTCGCCATGTCGCATTGCCGTGTTGCCGTTGCCGTGCCGTGTCGCTTGCCGTACGAACGTGGCGACAAATGGATTGTTGAACGCCTACAACTAGTTTATTTATGGTTGGTAGAGTGTAAAAATTAATGGACATATTGTGTGTAGGTGGGTACTTTTAATGAGGTAAGTATAAAAGATGATATTTTTAGTAGAAATGGAAGTTTTTGTTTACTTAAGTAGAATGAGATTTTTTTCCCAAGACTAGTTATTTTTTTACTCGCTTTTATTGTCGTAGTTCAAAGTGAACATAAAATGTAATTTCATTGAAGCTTTAAATAATATATTGAGAGTGCAAAACAAACAGGTGGTTCCAGCGAACGCGAGTTTTTGAAACTGGTTAGCTAATAAAACACGCGACTGAAAATAAACTCGTATCACAGTAAATATGAAAAAGAATGAAGAATGAAGAAGAAGAATGGAAGAAGAAAGAAGAAGAATGGATGGATGGATGGATGGATGTAGAATGTAGATGAATCTGAAAATTGCGATGATATTTATCCGGCAAAAATAATAAAATGTTACGACGTAAATAAAAAGCTATATTCGACACTGGCAACTTTTAATTCATAAAAAGGAGGTCGCATGCTGTTCCAAGTGTTCGTTTTCCTTTTTGCATAATTCAAAATTGGAACTTCTACGCTAACAGTAATTGGGTTAGCTTAACCTAAAAATATGATAAACATATTTCAAATTAATGTACAAACATATCTGGACCATGGACACACTTCAGCAATATTTTATTCACAAATTAGGTACCTACTAACTGCTTTGACTGTAATCTTGAATACAAATTGAGAGAACAACGCAAAAGTAGGGACAGCGTTACGACTGAAAAAAGTTGCGGTCCTTTTAGCATAATCGAGAAAAATATTACCATAAACCCGCGTAAATTGCTTTTCTATAAAAAATAAATAGTAAACACTGTCTTCTCAGTTTGTTATGCCATTAGGAACGGCGGGAACGACCATCACGATGAGATTATTGCCAGCTTGATCGTGGAAGGAAAATGAAATCTTTTCGTGTCAAGGCACGGCGGGAGGGCCAACTTAACTTGCAATGGCTACCAGGGGTGCCAACCTAACGCATATTGCTTTTGAATAATTTATAAAGGTGACTTTGCCCATCAACTTTTGTTGTGATTGTAATAGGTATGATAATAGATATGAAGAATCACGTTCGTGGAAATAGGGAAATAAGAAAGGAAAAGAAAAACTCAGAAAACATTGTACGATGGTTGCTATTCAAACGTCAAGTTACAAGCATATTAAATTTCGAATATCTTTTTATCGACATTACAAATGACATAAAACCTAACAAAAAGTATCTTCCAAATAGATTTTACAACATCCGCCCTTAATGGAAATAAAAAGATAAAGTAGTAATGCTAAACACAATAGAAAATAATAAAACATTACTACCAGACTAAACACAAATACAAAATATAAACCGACGAAAAATAAATAAATAGAAGATTATTCTACTTGTTTATCACTAAACCCATATTAACAACAATAACAACGCACCTAAGATGAGCTATGCGCCTTAAGGGCTTGGTTAAAACATCGGCTGTCATTTTATCCGTAGGTATAAACTTTATATTTATAACACCCTCAGTAACCTTTTCACGAATAAAATGATATCTCGTATCAATGTGTTTGGTTCTATTGTGGTGGATTGGATTTAGCACAAGTTTCTGTGCACTTTGACTGTCGTTGTATAGCAACACCCTATCAGAAAAACCAGTAATGTCACACACTAACCGTCTGAGAAAAATAGCCTCCTTTGCAGAACTGGTTAAGGACATATACTCAGCTTCTGTAGACGATAAGGCTACCGTCGGCTGCTTCTTACACTCCCAGCTAATAGGTCCGCCCGCTAGCGTGAAGTAGAAACCAGTGTACGACCGACGGTCATGTACACAGTTCGCCCAGTCAGCATCCGTGAATCCACACAAACGTCTACCGACTTTCCTGTAAGTAATACAGTAATCCATAGTACCCTTCAAATACTGTAACACTCTTTTAGCGGCCAACCAATGCCTCTTATCGTAACAGTTATTAAACTGACTTAAATAGCTTGTGGCATAAGCTATATCGGGTCTCGTATTTACAGCTAGGTACATGAGACATCCTATCAAGTTTTGGTAAGGATATTCACCAAGAGATGATGGATTACCTTTCTCCAACTTGTTATTCTCCAAAGGTGTAGACATCTCCTTACAATCTCTCATATTAAACCGCTCCAACACTGCCTGAATAAAAGTCTTCTGACTGACCATGATTTTATCGTCAACACGGTTAATATTTATGCCTAAACAATATGATAATGCACCTAAATCTTTTAGCGAGAAAAATTTTTCTAAGTCATTTTTGACAGCGTCAAACAAACATTTTTCTTTGTAAAAGACAATTAGATCGTCAACATAGACTGCAAGTATTATGATTTCATTACCAAACTTTTTCAAGTAAACACATGATTCCGCAGATGTTCGTGCAAAGCCAATTTTCGATAGAACTTGATGCAATTTGATATTCCAGGCTCGAGCTGCCTGCTTCAAACCATAAATTGATTTTCTGAGCAAACAGACTTTACCTTCTGCCCCGCGCTCAGCAAATCCCTCAGGCTGTTGCATGTACACCTCCTCCTCTAAGTCCCCATTGAGGAATGCGGTATCCACATCCATGTGTTGGATCTTTAAATCCATTTCTGCCGCCAACGCTATAAGCGTACGTAGAGATGAATTTCGAACTACAGGGGCAAAAGTCTCGTTATAGTCAGTCCCCCAAACTTGACTAAAACCTTTCGCAACTAGTCGCGCCTTATGCTTAACTATTGCACCGTTCGCGTCCCTCTTTACCTTGAATACCCATTTACATGGTATAACCTTTTTATTTGGTTTATCCACTAATGTCCAAGTCTGCTTTTTCAATAAGGCATTGTACTCATCCTTCATTGCGGAAATCCAGTTATCTTTATCATCGCTATTAATAGCTTCACGATAACTTTTCGGATCATCACACAACAAATCAACACCGTGAGTGCCATATGAATAATAATCTGGAGGTTTACGTACTCTATTAGGATATCTTCTCTCAGGACATATATCGTTGGGTTCATCTGAAGGAACCAAGGACAGATCACGTTGTTCACCTGAATGTAGAGACTCTGTGTCGCCAACCCCACCAGCTTCATCAGTCGCGTCCACAAAATCGTCAATTTGCTCTACCTCCATGTCCACACTTTCTGAAGTAGGTGAAGAAATAGAAGCAGATGAGATAGAAATCTCCTGTGGCGATGTGGTATCTGAAGAAGTTTGTGAAAAAAGATTAATGACATTAGGGCTCACAACAACTTCAGGCTGAACAGATTTATCCTTCAATCCTGAAAAATTATTTTCAAAGAACGTAATATCCCGTGACTTAATCAACCTCCGAGGGTTTTCCGCGCTACGGAAATAATAACTCCTTGGATCGTCTGAATATCCAACAAAGATATGTTCAGAAGTTTTCATGTCAAGCTTAGTTCTCTGACATGAAGGCACGTGAACTAAAGCTCGGCAACCAAAAACCTTTAAATGAGACAGGTCGGGTTTACTACCACACCACATTTCATATGGCGTCTTACCATCAAGTGCACGATGAGGTGACCTATTCTTTAAATAAACACTAGTCTCAACAGCATCCTGCCAAAAAGCTTTCGACAGAGAGCTATGTGCTAGCAAGGAACGGGCCTTCTCCACAATACTACGATTGCAACGTTCACTTACCCCATTTTGTTGAGGGCTGTATGGTACAGAGGTTTCATGTCGAATCCCTTGAGCCTGCAAATAATCTGTCAGCTCCTTGTTGACATACTCAGTACCATTGTCTGACCGAAGGGTTTGAATCTTACTGCCAGTCTGTCTCTCAACAAGTGCTTGGAAAGCACAAAAATACTTCTGAACTTCTGTCTTAGACGACATACAATAAAGGGATATAAAACGTGTATAATCATCTACAAAAATAATAAAGTATTTATTACCTTTAAAAGATTCAGTGGTCAGGGGACCACAAACGTCCGTATGGACCAATTCTAATGGTGACGAAGCCTTCTTATACTTTATCCCTTTGAAAGGCTTCCGGGCCTGCTTACCTTCTACACAAGGTACGCATGGTTCTTTGTCAACCTCAGTATACTCAACACCAACAGCTAGACCTTTTTTGAGTAGATCCATACCAATACGGCAGAGATGTCCTAGACGCTTATGCCAAAGCTGAAACTGGGACAAATTAGTGTGAACATTATAAGCTGAAACACCTTGCGGTTTTACTGTACAATCTAAAGTGTACAATCCACCACAAATAGAACCATGTAAAACAGGATCATTTATAAAAGAAACATCATTAGAATAATAAAAATTACAGCCATTCGTATCAAAAACAATCGAGAAACCTTTCTCTACTGCCTTTTTGACTGAGAGTAAATTACAATCTAGGCCAGGAACATGTACAACATTTTTAATCTTCTTGAAATCGGTTTTTGTGTCAATAGCAACATCTCCTAAACCCACAGCCGGCAAACTTTTACCATTTGCTACAGTTATCTTCCCATTACAGGGTCGGTAACTATTAAACCATTCAGCATGTGGAGTCATGTGAGTAGACGCACCAGAGTCGATAATCCACTTCTCAGACATCTGAATACTTGGTGCAGACAAAGCCAATTCCTTGACACCATCCAAAGCCAATTCCGTGACACATGCATCCATATTCCCTGAACTAGAAACATTCATTCCCTTATCTTTAGAACAATTTTCTATAGAGCAACTCGCCTTTGCCTTTTTCTCCTTCTTTTTGAGAGGACAATTAGGACTCTTGTGCCCTGGCTTCTTACAACGATAGCAAATAACCTGCCTGTTAGCATTCAACGCAGCCACATCATCTTTAGTCTCCTTCGTCATTTCACTCAACAACTTAGTCCTCACCAAATCTGTTGTGACTTCAACGCTCCCATTCTCAAGCGCCATTATCATAGGCTCGTAG
This sequence comes from Luperina nickerlii, assembly GCA_963855955.1. Classification (NCBI taxonomy): domain Eukaryota; kingdom Metazoa; phylum Arthropoda; class Insecta; order Lepidoptera; family Noctuidae; genus Luperina; species Luperina nickerlii. The sequence continues at coordinate 14,914,040 of OY979679.1, read as the reverse complement.
CGAGACGTTAGACCTCCCAATATAATAGCTGCTAAAGAACTATCTTCTATAGTTTTGCCAATATCGGCCAGGTCTAGTGCTGTTGTAGTTATTGCATTTATGTAAGCTTCTAAATTAGAAAAGTCAGATAAGGTGTACCTGTACAACTTACGTTCCAACGACAGTTTACGACCCAAACTTCGATCCTCGTAGGATTTCATAAGAGCATCCCACGCTTGCTTTGCGGTCTTAGCTGGTCGAACAACCGAAATAGCAGCGCCATCCACAGTAAGGCATATTTTAGAAAGAGCCTTTTCATCCTTCCGTACATCGTCGGCCGTCTTATTGCCTTCGACAACTACTCCGCTTATGGTTTCCCACAATCCTTCATGGATTAATAGCATTCTCATTTTAAATTTCCACACAGTGTATCCTTCTCTATTACAAAGTATCGGAATACCATTTAGTGACAGACCAGAAACTGCAGACGACATATTTTCACCACCAATCTCCTTTTAAATTCGATCGTAGATAAAATATACAGAGCCTCGTGCTGATAACGTGTTGTGATTGTAATAGGTATGATAATAGATATGAAGAATCACGTTCGTGGAAATAGGGAAATAAGAAAGGAAAAGAAAAACTCAGAAAACATTGTACGATGGTTGCTATTCAAACGTCAAGTTACAAGCATATTAAATTTCGAATATCTTTTTATCGACATTACAAATGACATAAAACCTAACAAAAAGTATCTTCCAAATAGATTTTACAACAACTTTATTTCTGGAAAACTTTTTAATAGCCAGAAGAAAACGTTTTGTCGGAAACTCATACAAACAAGAGTGTTTTTTCAGAACGTAATAGCTTGGCAAAAGTTTCAATTACGGTCGTTCAACTGCTGGCATAAATTTTATTATTTTTACTGTTTTGAATAGCACATTAAAACAAAACGGATTGTTGTCTTCTTTTTAGCGTGTCGATGACAAAAATGACACGAAAAAATTTAGGTAATCATTTTTAAATTTGTTTTGCCTAAAATTCAGCTACGTGAATACCGTTCACTGTCGTAGCCATTAGATCCTCATGTGTGCAGGGGGCTTACAACGGCGACTTTGGCAGAATCATAAAAAGATAACATTAAGAATCATAATATGGCGAAGACAGTCCGTGTTTTTCTTTTTTTCGCTGCACTACGTAGATATAATCAAAGAGATTGGGATTGGATTGATTGGTATTTTATTGATTGGTATAGTACAGACAAAAAAAAAATAACTGAAAAATCCTTCACCAATGGGATTTGATACGATTAACTTATCAGTTAACTGTCCATTACGATTCATAATGTTATCCTTTTATGATTCTGCCACAGTGGCCGTTTTGCCTCTGCCCAGGTGACAGGGAATGCGGTGCAAGATGGGAGGTGAGCCATTAGTCTGTGGAGAGATGCCACATAAACACCGGAGGTCTGACCCGTCCATGAAACCCACTTTTGCATGGAGGTTATCCTTGCTGCGCCCTTCTTGGGTACGATGTCTATTTACATAGACGGTTTATTGTGAAAAACGTACGTATGGTGTAAAATAAAATCAAATGGTAACAAACAGTTTCATAATGGAATCTGTCACTGGGAATTAATTTATTAATAGTTAAACCTGCCATTGATAGATTTAGGTTAGCACACCGCAAATTGAAAGAGTTAATTGCATTGCAATAAATAAACACTCTATATAAATGGAAATAGATTATTCAGATGCTATGGAAGGATAGTTTGAAATCGTCCAAAATGAAACTTACATTTAGGTAAGTTTCTAGTTTGAAAGACCTAATAGAATTTATTGGCTGCCTCATTGGTCGGGAGGTCCTGCCGGTTGATTCTGTAAAAATCTCACCGTGAAAACTGACGTGAAGTGAGTTTGTTTTTGCTAGGAATTGACACTATTGACAGCTCACTCCAAACTCACTTCACCTAAGTGTTCACGGTGAGATTTTTACAGAATAGCACCGCTGGTTTCGATTCCCAGTTCGAGCAATGTGTAATTGGGTTTTTCATCAGGAATTTCTCAGTAGCAACCCGGAGGCTGGATTTGTGCCCAGCTGAGGGCAATAGACTCGTCCCTTATTACTGGGAATTAAACATAATTAACGAAATGTGGGTGTACTAGATAGGATAAAAAGATAATCTGTAAAATATATCAAAGCATTCATTTCTAACAAAAAAATAATATTTTTGTTACACAAGATCACACATTTTTTTTTTTGTTATAAATTAATGTTTTGATATTTTTTACAGAATATCTTTTCATTGAGAGTAGTCAAAATATGTTGTTAACGTTTTGTCTCAAGCCAGACTGAATAGGGTATATGTGTATCGTCTTCTTGATAATTATATGTATAACTAATGTATACAAAGAGAAACGGTGGAGTTTCTTGCACATTCTTCTCTTCAAAACTACCTTTTGGAAGGGGCGACTAGAATATATTTAATTGTGAATTTGACGTTCAAAAGTGCCTTTTATGTGCCTATTTGAAATAAATACTTAGACTTTGTTTTAAACGTGTGGAGTTACTTAAACACACGTGACGAACCTGGATCAATCAGCTCGATAACCAGCTGACCAGTTAATATTTCCACCACTGTACCACGGCGTAAACTATTGTCATATCGGTCATGCAGATACAAGACAAGAAGAACTTGTGTAACATATTGTGTGTATAACATATATACATGATAGGAGTATTATGATGTACATACGCCAGCACATCAAGCTAGCCGAAATTGTCAAATTTTCCTAATTAACCTTGTACCTCATACTGTAGCAATAAATGTGAAAATCTATTAAAGAAATTTGACAGATTGTTGTAGCTTGATGTGCTGGCGTCTATACCTACGTCTCTGCCTAACCTTACGGGTATTACATTTTTTTTTTTTTAATCTTTATTTTGGAAAAGGCTTTAATCGCGACGCGATTATGCCAGCCTCGTAGTTTTACATAATAATTATAATCTAAATAAAAACTAGGATCTTAACTTAATTAGTTTTACAGTTAACTTATATATCTTAACAGCTAATTTGGACGTAGGTTTAGACAATATCAAATTACATATTCCAACATCTCTTAACATAACTCTCGCTTCAGTTTCTATCGTTCTCCGTTCTGCTCCAACCCGAGCACACTCCACCAGAGCGTGGTAGGCATCTTCCCTCATGTTGCAAATCAGACAATTTGGGGTGTCAATAATCTTCATCAGATGCCCGAACGCATTTAATGGAATGTGCCCAGATCGCAAACGCATACCCATCACTAACAGTTGTCTGTTCATCTGTACTTCAGAGAACCAAGGAATCCGTGGCGGTTCTGACTGAATTGTTCTGTACCATATACCCTTCTCCTCAGATCTTTTGTCAAAGTAAGTCTTCCACATGCAATAACAGATTACTTTGACATCTCTTAATAAATCTGTGAAGAAGGGTAGATGGCTGACAGAGATTCCTTCATAGGTTCCTAACTTTGCCAACCTATCGACCTGCTCGTTTCCCATCAAACCAACATGTGATGGAATCCACTGGAACTTAACAGTTTTACCACTTTTCCTCAATCTTAAATATATTTCTAGTATGGAATAAGCTACGGGCAGACCTCGTATTCCCGAGGTGCACCGAGCTATATGCTGCAGAGCGCTTTTTGAATCACAAAGTATCAACCATTTAGAATAACTGCATGACATCAAGTACGATAAACATTCCGAAATAGCATACAATTCCGCTGCCATTATAGACACTTTGTGGTTCAGCGTAAAGCTTGCTCCCGTATTAGATTGAGGATCAAAAAAGGCTGCTCCTGTTCCATAATCGTCCTTGCACCCATCACTGTAAATTCGATAGAATCCGTCATAGTTCCCTGTGATAGTTTCAGCAGATTTTCTTAATAATGCTACAGAAGTATGAGATCTTTTAGGTGCTGTTATATCATTAATATTTAAGTTAATGTGTGACTTTATATCAATATTTGCCATCCATGTCGACAGTGAGAACATCTCTAGAACTTTGGAACGATGTAAAGTTACATTGGACAACTCACTGTATACAATAGTTAGCAACGGTTTTTTCTTATTGCGCCAATATGATTCCTGCTCGCATATCGGAGTTAATTTTGATATTACTGAAATGGTTTCACCATCAACAATAGATTTAGCTTTTAAGCAAAATTTTGTGGCTAAATATTTTCGTCTAATAAATAATGGTGGCAAACACAACTCCGATTCCATCACATGGATAGGGCAACTTTTTAAAAAACCGCCTACTATTCTCATGGCTTGGTTTTGGATTTTGTCTAATTTCGAAATATTGGTCTTAGCGCTATTATCGAATAAAAAACTTGCATAATCTAACCGACTGCGAATTATTGCAATATATAGGCGTCTTAAATGCAATGGATGGACTCCCCATGACGAACCTGCCAGTACCTTAATAACATTTAAAAATCTCATACTTCTTTCACAGGTTTCATTGATGTGTTTGCGCCATCTCAATGATGAATCTAGCCAGAGTCCCAAATATTTAACAACAGGAACTGTTTCCAAACCGACATTGTTAATATTGACATTTACCTGATGTAATGACTTTGCTCTAGAAAATAAACATATTTTACTCTTTGTGGGAGATAGTTCCAGACCCAATACTTCCAGCAAATACGTTAATTTATCTAAGGCTTCCTGAAGAGTTGCAGTCATAAATCTAATGTCTTGTCCAGAAATATACAGAACGAAATCATCTGCGTACTGGGATATATATACACTCATAATTTCTTTGCAAATATCACTAGTAACTATGTTAAATAATATTGGAGACATCGGGTCTCCTTGGGCTAAACCTTTGCATGTCCATCTTGTAATCGAAACATTATTCCCCACTTGTGCTACAGTTAAGTGTCTCTCTTTTAAGTATTCCCATATATATTTACAAATAGAAGCCCCCACCCCCAGCTCATCAAGTTTAGATACTACTTTGAATATATTAACATTATTATATGCGTTGTCTATATCAACGAAACATCCCAATGACTTTTGATTGTTAGAAAAACCTATTTGAATTTGTAATACTAGTCGTACAAGATTGTCGAGGCCTGACTGCGATCTCCTAAACCCCACTGTATTTTTGGAAAAAAGATTATTATTTTCAAAAAACCACTCAAGACGTCGCGTTATAATATTGTGTAAGGTTTTACAAAGACAAGATATGAGTGATATAGGTCTCAAGGATGTTATATTGCTTGGATCGCGCCCAGGTTTCGGTACAGGTACTACTTTAACATTCCTCCACTGACTTGGTACTTCACCTTCGGATAAACATTTGTTAAACAATTCAACTATCATCTGTTTGCTCGGAAAATTGTAAATCATTGAATAGGAAATATCGTCCTCCCCTGGAGCGGTATCCTTCATCTTCAGTACATTAGAGAGCTCCTGTTCCGAAATCTGTGCCTCCAGCTGTAAATTATTTGAACTAAAGATGGGATCTAGTGGAATAACGTAATCTGGAGTCAATTGTCGTAGAAACTCACCAGCCCTCTCTGCATCCAAACAAACTCTACTAGTACGGTATCCTTTGAGCCATCGCATTTTGTTCCACAACTCGCTACTAGACACCATCTCACTCATACTATCACAGAATTGATGGAATGAATCTGAACTAGCTTTACGAATAAGTCTCTGTGCTGCAGCAACTTTCTGTTTAAAAATGATGAAATTTGTAGGGGTAGGGTTCTTTCTAATCTGTGCTAATGCCCATCTACGCTCTGCAACTACCCTAGACAACTCGGGGGACCAATATGATCTTGGAATAAACTTTCTGGTGGGATCTTCACATATCTTAATGTTTGGAATTGACAATTGTGATGCAAAGTTAATTAAATCCATAAGATCATCATAAATTTGTTGGGTGTTACCTGCTAAACTAATACTACTTATTTTACTTCTTATTATTTCCTTATATTTAAGCCAACAACCCTTTTTAAAATTACGTTTCGATTTAATAAAATTACTACCGCTTATTTCTGTGGTTATAAGAACCATTAAGTGGTCACTACCTAAATTTTCCTGTGAAACCTTCCACTTGAATCGTAGTGCTATATCTGATGACGCGAATGTGATATCGGGCGAACTTTCTTGAAGCTGATTTAATACAAAATTAAGTCTGGTAGGGTCTCCAGTATTGAGAGAGACATACTGCCAATCATCAGCTGCATCGTGTATTTGTATACCCCTCTGATCGCTTTTGTATGACCAATTTGTATGATGCCCGTTGAAGTCTCCCCCGATAAAAGTCTTACTTGACCATTTAGAAAATAGCATTTTCCAATCGTTATCTGTAGTGTGAATATTAGGAGGACAGTACACCGCAACAATATTTTCTAAAAAATCACAGTTAAATATTCTAATGTGGAGAACTTGAATGCTACGATTACATAAGCTAAAATTAGTGATTTGTGCTTTGATGGAATTATGGACTACAATTGCAACCCCACCGTATGAATCATCCCGGTCTTGTCTAAATATACAATAATTACCAATTTTCAAGTGACTGTCTGGTTCAAGCCATGTCTCTGATATAATGCAAATGTGAATTTTATCTATCAATAAAAGATTCTCAAAGGCTTTAATTTTAGGTCTTAAACTATGTGCGTTCCACTGCAACAACTTTAACTGAACAATTTTATGTATAGGATCCATTACTTACTAAGTCCGAAAAGCAACTCTAAACACGTATTTAAAATAGGCCACTCAGACATACGATCGATCACAAATAATATTATCCATTCAATACAACACTTAATTACATTATTACACTTATCTTTGAAACTAAGATCTCGCATAAAAATAATATCTTTCAAACGTGTAATTAACTCATCAAGATGTACCTGCCGGTTATTGTTTACGCTGTCACCAAGATCGTTATCAGTAGCAGCTGGTGGCGGCGGCGGCGCGGGCGGCGGGGTTGGAATGCAGTCCGGTGACTCCCGCTGTCCCCACCAATACGTCTTGTCGACACTTTGCGAATGTAATCGCTTGTTTTTATTATTTCCTATCGGAGATTTCGGTCGTTTCTGTGTAAATAAAGGTGGGAATTGACTCGGTGCATATTTATGCTGATTTCTCATTTCTTCCAATAGTAAACCACTAAAGCTATTGTTGTCGTCGGTCTGTGGCATATCCTTATCTCTCACTGTCTTTAAACCAATTGGTGACTTGGGTCTAACATACATATTGCAGGCTACTTGATATTAGGGCTTTCAAATACCGGATTTTTTCAATACCGGTATCAATACCGGTATTGGAAAAGTCAATACCGTGATCCCGGTATCAATACCGGTTGTCCGGTATTGGACGCAAGTTCAATTAGGACAGTAATAAAACCAATAAAATACGCCTTTTTGTATTTTCAAATCAGTATTGTTCTTATTATTTTATTGAAAATACTAAAATAAATACGTTATACATAGCTTTCTTAATTCTTTTATGATAATTTGGTATTGGTTGATTATTTAGGTAGGACTAGGAATTAGGAACATAATGAAAACTTAAACTGAATCTACTCTTTTTGCAGGAAGGCATTTCACATAGACTTTGTTTGCACAATTTAAAAAAGAATATATTTCTTATTATTACCTAAATGTCATCATGTATCATGTAAAAATCAATATAGGTATCATTATTTGTAGAAATGTAAGTAAGTAAAGTATACCTTAACTAGCTAGTAGCAATCATTTGGTAATCACTTTAGTAACATTCTTAATAATTAAGTTATAAAAAAACTATCAAAAAATCTAAAACTAAACAAGTAAGAAAATAAATCAAGAATCAACATAGGTATCATTATTTGTAGAAATGCAAGTAAGTTAAGTATAGCTTAACTAGCTAAGTAGCTAGCAATCATTTTAGTAACATTATTAATAATTATGTAATAAAAAACAATCAAAATCTAAAACTGAACAAGTAACAAAATAAATCAAGTGTTAATAACGATTTCTGAAAAACAGTAAAAAAATGTAAAAGTAATTATAGACGCGTTATCCCGTCGCCTTTGCGAAACTGACTGACAATAGTGACAATAACAAAAACGACACATAAATACAGCTCGATTTCGGGCATTGTCTCAGGCGGGGTGCGGGAGGGTGAGCTTAAGATAACAGCGGGACGCTTGCGCTGAAGAAAACAAGGTGTGAGAATAAGATCACATAATTTTCAGATCTAATGTTTGTAATACCGTAATCACGGTATTGGGGCGTCAATACCGGTATTGTAAAAGGCCAAAATAAAATCCGTGATCACGGTATTACGGGATCCCGGAATACCGGTATTGAAAGCCCTACTTGATATGTACAGTTGAATTCAGACATAAGCTCCCTGACGCGCTTCTCCCGAACATATATTGGGCAACTTCTATTCAGCGCCATGTGGTCACCCCGACAGTTCACGCATTTAAATATTTCGACTTCACAGTTATTGTGTTCTTCTGTGCACTTAGGACATATGGTTTTTTTTGACGTACATCTTGCTTTAACGTGCCCAAACTTCCAACAGTTTGAACACTGCGTTACTGGGAAAACATAAGGTTCAACTTTGGCACGTAAACAATCTACATATATAAATGGTGGCAAGTATGAACCCCTGAAGCCCACCTTCGCTACCTCACTAGGTACCCACCGGCCTTCTTCATCTCGTCTTTGCAGTCGTTTTAGTGATACAATTTGAATTTCTTTAGTACACTTTATGGATGTTAATGCCTCCTCATCAGTCAGCTCCAGGTCCACATCCCGTATAATACCGTACGAAATATTCACATCCATAGCGCTATAAACTTTCCACTCTTTGGATTTTAGTTCCGGGCTATCCAGTAACCTGCCCGCACATTCCTCAGTAGAAACCTCAATTTTTAGTTTATATGGGTTAAGATACTTTATTTTGTTTATTTCTGTCACACCCATACTGCTAAACATTTTTGCGATAGCAAACTGTTTTGGTAGTCTTTCTTTGCTCCAAATAAAAACCTCTTTCTTGATTTGTTTTTGTTTTTTTCCTTTATTACCTTCAACTATTGTCCAGCTCTGTTCATCCTCTTCTCTTCCTCGTTTTATCTGCCTGTCTATTACTACCTCTTCCTCCATATTTTGTACTTCGCAGCAGTTGCCTTCGTTGTTATTTTCCAACGAATCGGTCGTATTCTCTTCATCTTCTATTTGACCCGTCCATCCATCTACCTGTCTAACTTCCGTCTCAATCCGATCCAAATTAGTTTTTCCTTGATCACTATCATCTGAAGCCATTTTAGGTATAATCCTGCATAACTGATGAGCGCGTCAATAAAATGAATTTGTTAATAATAATTCTACACCGTAATCGATAGTCGCGTACGTACGAACTACACGAGTGCCGTGATAGAACTCGGGTATTACATTCGTGATGTTATGTTGCTAGTTATATACATTACTAGCTTCTGCCTGCGACTTGTCCGCGTGAAATTTCTTGTTACTCCGACCCACCCCGTCGCATCGCATCGCCTGCCCGCACTATTACTTCGTTTTTGCTTAGCGTTCATTCTGACTTTTTTTCTTTTTGCTCGGCTCCTAAAGGTCATAGCGTGATGTTAAATAGCCTATAGCCTCAAGAATTGGGCTATCAAATGCAAAAAGAATTTTTCAAATCCGACTGGTAGTTCCAGAGATTAGCGCGTTCAACCAACCAAACAAACAAACTCTTCAGCTTTATAATATTAGTATAGATTAGTGCACGGCCGAAAAATATATTATCTAAGTCAAAACTTCAATGACTTTACCTCAAAAGGAGTAAAAACCATTCATCACCTCCGGCCACAAATTGTTTTTATTTATTTAGTTACGTCTTACGAGCATACTAACCTATTCCATTTCGCACACTGTGGAGACTGCGCGATTTATGACAAAGATAAATTTTATTACTATTGCACTGTTGCCATGTTATGTTATCCTGGTAGGTGCCCAGGCATTATTATTGTCTAAAAGGACTTAATTTATTGATACAGAGCCATTTAAAGTTAAGCCGTAGGAAATTGTATACAAATCTTGCCTCCAGGAAGGAATTTATTTTGCCTTTTCTGCAAAAAATTTGCCTGTTGAGTCTGTGTGTTGTTTGACTTTAAGATTTTTCTATTTGATAGCCTTGAAGGGATCTTAGAGGGCACCCTTTATTGTTCATAATATATCTATCTATACTATTAATAGATCTGAAGAGTTTGTTTGAACGCGTTTATCTCTGGAACAGTCAAATTCGAAAAAATATTTTTGCATTTGATTATTTTGATATCCCAATTATTGAGAAAGGCTATATAATATATAGGCAGTTTATCATCACGCTATGGCCCTTAGGAGCTGAACAAAAAGAAAAAAAAGTCAGAAAGAACGCTTAGTGAAAACGAAGTAAGTAATAGCACGAGCAGGGTGATGCGATGCGACGGGTGGGTCGGGACAACCAGAAACTTCTCGCGGACGAAGTCGCAGGCAGAAGCTAATTACGTACCTACATCTTTCATGGCTTAAGTAGATATTCCGATAGTCCGACTATCGGCATACTACTTGATTTGACTAAATGTGGTGACGACTATCATTGTCGTCACAACATTTCAAAAGTTTCTAAAAAATATTCCACAAAATATCGAAAAAAAGTATCTGGAGATTTTTAAGCTAAAGTAACTTTTTTGAACAGCATCAAAAGTGTTTTCAATATTGCCTTTCCCATTTTGTGGAGAATTAGAGGTCTTTCTATTCAGCCAGCTATATTTGAGTGCATCGTGCATTGAATACCAGGGGACCAAGCGAGCGAGGCAGTGTATATTTGTGAAAGACTTTCTACGAAGATGGAACAGAGTACTTAGGTGGTTTCTATAAAGTGCATTCCAGGGGCCAATAGTCGAACTTTTAAAATCAAAGTAGGCACTTCTTTTAGGTTCTAAAAATAGGTAACGTTCAAATCATTTGAGACGGAAAGTAAAGCCAAAAACAGTCAAGTGATATGAAGACCCTTCTCTACTGGAGGGGTGTGTAACTTTTGTAAGCAATATTTTCAGGTGTATCGTGTGCACAAAGTTGAAATGTGTTCTAAATCTCTGCTTAAAACTTTTACATCATCATTCATCGTTCGTCATACTTTGCCGAGAAAGTGAATCTAATCAAATTTGAACACTTCCCGGCGGTGAATACTCGTAATCTGCATTCGCGACTTATTTGCCAAAAAATGTAAACAAATATGAGTTTATGGAAAAGTAACTTTAAATCCTACATAATAAAGTACAGTTTACGCTACAACTTCAAACGTTTTTATTACCTTTTCAATAGTGCTAGTCACTCTAAAATTAACGTAATGTTACGAGCTTGGGGTTCGTGACAATAAAAACTGCCGATTCAATCACCAAAACTTGACACTTTAATCACAACACTAATTACAATTCAAACACACTAATAAGAAACACAATTGCACTTACTGATCACTCTTAAGTCGCACTCGAATATCGCCTTCGATGCTATCGCTCTTATCGCTTAATAGAAACTATCTGTCTCGCGGCTCGCGCCCGCCTTATATAGTGCCGCAGAGCTAGTACATAAACATCTAGAACGTTCGAGTACATACCGGTCCCGACTGACTCGACGTCGATAGTTCTCGGAACTACTAGTACCTACAGGAAGGGTCAATGTCCTAGTACCAAGGCCAAGGTACTAGTTCTGCTACCCGATACAAGATGGCGCTAGTGGTAACTAATGGCGATACATGGCGATGTATCAAGCATTATTTTTGGCGCGCAACACTGCCCCCTCCTTAGACATGCTCGTCCCGAGCATTATTGGCTCCATAATAACGCGCCAGTCGATCCACATGGACGATCTTAGGAGTACCTCTTGCACCTTTCTGTATCCGGTAGGTTACATCATTGATCTTTGTCACAATCCGGTACGGTCCGTCCCATTTAGCTTGAAGCTTAGGAGATTTCCCTTTGCTGCGGACTGGATTGTGCAACCACACTAGTGAACCTTCGTCGAACCCTTTATTATTCATTTTGCGGTCATAACGGGTTTTCATCCTTTCAGACATTTGCTGGCCCGATTGTCGGACGTGCTCATAAATGTCATTCATCTTGTTCCGCAAATCATTTGCATAATCAGTTACACTGCGTGGGGCATCAGGTGGTATTCCGGTGATCAGGTCTGCAGGCAGCCGTAGTTCTCTTCCGAAGTTTGCGAAAGCTGGCGTCACCGATGTACTTTCGTGGACAACGCTTCGATATGACAACAAAAACGGTTGTATGTGCTTGTCCCAATCTCGTTGCCGATTTTCCACAACTTTTGCTAGATACCTCTCCAGTGTCTGGTTAAATCGTTCCACCATTCCATCCGATTGTGGGTGGTAAGAAGTCGTTCTTGTTTTATGAGTACCCAATTACCCATAACTCGACAAGTTTCCTGGAATATTTGTGACTCAAAATTCCTTCCTTGATCACTGTGAATCTCCAAAGGTACTCCAAAACGACAGAAGACTTCATGAACTAATTTATCCGCAACTGTCGAAGCTTCTTGATTTGGAATGGCGAAGACTTCCGGCCACTTAGTGAAATAATCCATCACAACCATGAAATACTTGTTACCACTTTCACTTTCCGGAAACGGCCCCGCAACGTCAAGGGCTATCCTCTCCCATGGTGCACCAACATTGTACAATTTCAATGCACCCCTACTACGAGTCTGGGGTCCCTTTACAGCTGCACAACTTGTACATTTGCGACACCAATCCTTGACATCGTCCCGACAGTGGACCCAGTAAAACCGTTCTCGTATCTTCAGTAGAGTCCGTTTTACTCCCAGATGACCTCCTGAACAACCATTATGGTACAGCTGTAGAACATCCGGTACTTGAGCTTTAGGGACAACCATTTGCAAATGACAGCTGTCTCCCCGAGCATTTTCCCATTTACGGCACAGGACTCCACCCTGAACCACCAAGCTGTCCCATTGGGCCCAATAGCTTTTTGTGACCGAACTCATCGCTGAGACGTCACTCCACCTGGGCTTAGGAGCTCTGGCCTTCATCCACTCCAGAATCGGCTTAATGTCCGAATCTTCCTGCTGTGCACGTTGTAGGCTTTCCTTCCACTCGTTGTTGAGGTCTGTCTTGAGCATCCTCACAGGTACCACTTCCTTACTCTCTTGTCTAGTACAATGCTTGCAGTCTTCAGGACAAGGTCTTCTTGACAATGCATCTGCATTGCCATGAGATTTTCCGCTGCGATGTTCGACCACGAAGTCGTATTCCTGCAGTAGTTCAATCCATCTCGCAACTTGTCCTTCTGGGTTTTTGAACTGCAATAGCCATTTCAGTGCAGCATGGTCAGTTCGTAAGTGGAATTTCCGCCCCAGAAGATATTTGCTAAAATACTGCAATGACTTTACCACAGCAAGCAGTTCCCGTCTCGTAACACAATAGTTCCTTTCCGGCTTTGACAATGACTTGCTGAAGTACGCTATCACAACCTCTTGATCACCATTCCGTTGAGACAACACACCGCCAAGTCCTATGTCACTTGCGTCCGTGTCAACTATAAATTCCTTGCCCGCATCTGGGTATCCCAAAATAGGTGTATTGCACAGACGGTCCTTTAGCTCCTGGAATGCGATGTCGCAACTATTATCCCAGCAGAAATGTCGCTTCTCCTCGGTTAGCTTATGCAAGGATTTGGCTATGTCTGCAAAGTTCTTGACAAATCGCCGTTAATAGGAGCACAAACCCAGAAACGCTCTGACCTGCGTCTTGTCTTTTGGAACTGGCCAGTCCTTGACAGCAGCAATTTTCTCTGGATCCGTGCGGATACCTTCTTCAGACACGATATATCCCAAAAAGCTAACTTGTCGTTTGAATAGTGAACACTTCTTCGCACTTAACTTGAGGTTGGCACTCTGGATCTTCATGAGCACGCGTTCCAGATTTTGTAGATGTTCTTCAAACGTGCGGCCTACGATGATGATGTCATCCAAGTAGACCAGGCAGGCATCGCCAATTAACCCGGTAAGTACAAGTTCCATCAACCTTTCGAACGTTGCCGGAGCATTGCACAATCCAAACGGCATAACTTTAAATTGCCACAGACCCTTTCCTGTCGAGAATGCAGTTTTCTCCCTGTCCTTAGGATCAATTTCGACTTGCCAGTAGCCACTTTTCAGGTCCAGCGTGCTAAACCACTTTACGCCAGTAAGCATGTCCAGCGTGTCATCGATTCTCGGCAAAGGATAGCTGTCCTTCTTCGTAACGTCGTTCAGACGACGATAGTCAACACAAAACCGCATGCTGCCGTCCTTCTTTCTTACCAGCACCACAGGTGAACACCATGGACTAGTTGAAGGTTCAATAACACCATCCTTCACCATTCCCTCAATCATGGTTTCCACTTCCTTTTCACGTGCTACCGGCATTCTCCTTGGCCGCTGACGGATAGGCAATTCTTCTCCTGTGTTTATTTTGTGTTGAACTAAGCCAGTCCTCCCGATGTCAGCATCGTTTGACGAGAAAACATTGGCGTACCTGAGTAACATCTTCTTCGCTTTGACCATTTCATTTTGGGACAGAGCGCTACGGCAGTCTTCTAAAAGGTTGGTCACTCTCGTTTGTGCATCCTTGCTGAGGGTCCCAGTCGATAGATATTGGCATCGACGCAACCAATCCACTTCCTCACAAGTACCAAGTAGTGTGCCTTTTTCTATAATCTGTTCCTGATCACAAAGGTTCAGCACACGTACCCCTGAAATGTCGGTGGTTCTGACCAAAGTTCGTGCCACTTTCCATGGTAGGTCATTGTCTACCCTTTCCACGAGTACACAACGAGGAGTTCGCCCAGGATTCCGAGGAAGACTAACCGGCACAATCGTTTCCGATCTCGGCGGAAGAACAATCTTCCTAAGGCTGTACACATTTCCTGGTAACGCCCCTTCCACGAAAACTTCCTCTTGTCCACATTTAAAAACACCTTGCTTGACGTCAATCTCGCAACAATTCATCCTCATAAAGTCAAGGCCCAGGATGCAATCGTCCATTATATCAGCCACAATGACATTATGCAGGTAGATTCTGTTGCCTAGTTTCAACTCCATCTTCTTCTCTCCACGGACGGGTATGCGCTGACCGGTGGCTGTTACCAAATTAATGTGTTCTCGGTTGTGTGCGGAGTCCCCAAGGAACCGACTTATAAGTTGGTAACTGACGACCGTACG
The DNA here is from genome assembly GCA_963855955.1 of Luperina nickerlii. NCBI lineage: Eukaryota > Metazoa > Arthropoda > Insecta > Lepidoptera > Noctuidae > Luperina > Luperina nickerlii. The sequence continues at coordinate 14,898,777 of OY979679.1, read as the reverse complement.
AGAGGCTCCAGTATCTATGGTCAGCTTACACGGCGTTCCGTTGACCTCGCCCTTGATGATTAGGCTATTCCCATCATGGGTTTGTGTGATCGAAATCCTTGGGGCTCCTTGAACATCAGCCAGCACCCGCCCCGCAGTCCTGGCTATTACTCGTTTCCCTGCTGCTGGTGTTGGGCGGTGCTGTTAACCGCACCGCCCTCTGGAGATCGGCCGTCTTCTCTTTCTGCAGTTCGCTTAGGGCAACTGGATCGAAGGTGGCCCCTTTCCCCACAGCCATAGCACCTAGGGCTGTATCCTTTACTGCGCTCGCGAACTGTAGCCGCTGCAACTTCCCTGACGCGATGGGAACGATGATCCTGCCGCACAGCTTCCACCTCCAGTGCATGGGCCAAGGCGTCCTTCAGCGTCCCGTGGTGACCGAGCCTCACAGCAACTCTAACTTCATGGTCGCGGATGCCGTCGATGAATGCCTGCACCAGGTTCCCATCAATAAGCGCAGGTACGGACTGGTAAGCTTTGCGAACCAGCTTCTCCACTTCAAGGGCCCACTGCTGCAGGTTTTCGTTGCTGCGTTGCACGCGATCCTTGAGCTGTGCACGGAACACATGTTCCAGGTGAGCGTCGCCATACCGAGCCTCCAATGCCTCAAGGAGCTGCTCGTAAGTCACTTCCTTACCGAGAGCTTCCAGAACATTTAAGGCCTGGTCGCGCAGGCCCAGGGTGAGGGCAGTCATGGCCTGACTTTTATTCCACCCGTTCGCCTTCATGACAGCCTCAAATTGGATTTTGTAGGCCGACCAGGAAGAAGTTCCGTCAAACGGTGGCACTTTGAATCCACGTAGCGAAGGTGTTGTAGCTACGGGAGCTGCGATTCCATCACCAAGTTTAAGGTAATCCAGCGTTTTCTTTACGTCAGCCATCACGGTTTGCTTCACGTCAGCCATCACGTTGTCAACCTGGTTTTTCACTTGGTCGATTCGGATTTCAGCTTCCGACAGGCGGTTGTCATGTTGAGCAACCTTATCCTTCACCTCCTTCATGTCTTTCCCGAAGGTAGCGTGAAGATCCTTTATAAGGAGCATCTGCTCTTCCTGTCGGCGTGCCTGTTCCTCCTGTCGGCGGGCCTGTTCCTCCTTGTCCCGCTGGAGCTGTTCCTCCAACCGACGAGCCTGTTCTTCCTGTCGGCGAGCCTGTTCCTCCTGACGGCGAGCCTGCTCCTGCAGCATCATCATCAGAGCAGCAAAATCTGGTGCTGATGATGCCGGAGCAGCTGTGGACGGGCCGGCCTCCGTGGTCGGTAGCTGGCCTTCCGACCCCTGTGGCATTGCTCCACCGAATCGCCTCTGGTCCGTCTCTTGCTGGCGTTGACTCCGGGTACGGATACCCTCCATGTCTTCTTTGGGTAAAATCGGCATTTTAAACCTCGCTTCTGACACCAATTGTTACGAGCTTGGGGTTCGTGACAATAAAAACTGCCGATTCAATCACCAAAACTTGACACTTTAATCACAACACTAATTACAATTCAAACACACTAATAAGAAACACAATTGCACTTACTGATCACTCTTAAGTCGCACTCGAATATCGCCTTCGATGCTATCGCTCTTATCGCTTAATAGAAACTATCTGTCTCGCGGCTCGCGCCCGCCTTATATAGTGCCGCAGAGCTAGTACATAAACATCTAGAACGTTCGAGTACATACCGGTCCCGACTGACTCGACGTCGATAGTTCTCGGAACTACTAGTACCTACAGGAAGGGTCAATGTCCTAGTACCAAGGCCAAGGTACTAGTTCTGCTACCCGATACAAGATGGCGCTAGTGGTAACTAATGGCGATACATGGCGATGTATCAAGCATTATTTTTGGCGCGCAACAGTAATTACAATGAAAATAAAGTTGATATTTGATTAACTTGAAATAACATCAATTTGAAACATCTTTAGACATGGCACGAGTTGTAGAACATCGTTTCTGACAATTGTGTGACAGTCGCTTTGTAAGATTAGATGTGTTATTTTAAAAGTTTATTTAAATACTACTTTTGGCCCGCGACTTCGTCGGTGTGAAATTTCGGCCCTCGACCACCTCATAGTATCGCATTGCTCGCCCGTGCTATGACATACTTCGTTCTCGTTTATCGTTCTTTTAGGCTTTTCGTTTTCCAGGTCCCTAGGGGCCGCAGCGTGATATTATATAGCCTTTAACCTTCCTCAGGCTATCAAATGCAAAAAGAACATTTAAAATTTAAACCGTCTGCCTTCAAAGCAAGAGTGAACACGTTCGGTCCATCATAGACCTCATCTATCGCTTTCCATCAGGCGTGATCGGGGTCAAGAGCCCATTTAGTAATAAAAAAAAAATTGGTACCAAATTCAAATCCGACCGGCAGTTCCAGAACTTCCAGAGATTAACAAACAAACTCTTATGCCGAAAGCAAGCCAATGCTAGAATAATAAAATTAATATTTCATCAATAAATTTTTAAAAGTGTATTTTCTTAATTATTTTAATCGCTCTCAATGTGCTGCAATTTGCAAACTGCAGCGAAACTGTCCAGTCTATTTTTATTTACTGATGGGTTATCCAGGGACGTAGGTAGTACCTATAGTACACTTACATTTCGCCAGTTTCTCAAGTCCCATGTAATAGGTGGCGTGCCTATTGTCATAAACCGGGACAAAACAGTCTCTGCAGACAGAACTGCTACTGAGAAATTTCAAAATGAAAAACCCAATAACACTTTGCCGACACGGGAATCGAACCCAGAATCTTATGCTCTGCAGTTGCGCTTACGACCAAATAGAACAACGCGGCATTCTGTGTTTAAATTCCAATTCAGCTAATCGATTGTCAAACTCGAAATCAAATCTAGTGATTTGATTGGCTTCTCTTATTTCAGTCAGCCAATCAGAGCTGTTAACGTGTGTTTGATAATGTTTTGTCTTGACAACAAGTATTGTAGTCATTTTTAATGTAGGTATATAAACTTCATAAATAGATAAAATAATAATATCAACTGAATGTTTTTGACAAATAAAACATGTTCCTATCTTTATAAATGGCTTTTCGGAAGCTGGTATGATTTCAATGAAATTATTTATTACTAGCTTCCGCCTGCGGCTTCGCCCGCGAGGTATGTCGATAAAAACTATTCTATGTCTTTCCCCGATGCAATCTATCTCTCTGCCAAATTTTATCGAAATCCGTTCACTGATTTAAGCGTGAAAAGGTAACATACAGACAGACAGATAGAGTTACATTCGAATTTATAATATTAGTATGTATGGATTATTAGCACGTTAAGCCGTTGGTCCCGGCTGTCATTCGTGGATCTTTGACAGTCGTTACGGGTAGTCAAAAGCCCGAAAGTCTGACAACCAGTCTTACCAAGGGTTATCTTATTATCCAGTAACTGGGTTGTGGAGGTCAGATAGGCAGTTATTATTACGGGAAAGAGCGAGAGAGTGAATTGAGGCTTTGTTCGTTCAAAGTAATCCTACATAGAAACTATAACAACACAACCAACCTTTTAACGCCACGGTCACAATAAATAGTACAAGCCACGTCAGTCAAAAGTTTACCTTCTGCCTCCCTAGATGGCGTTGTTCTTTGAGCACCAATTCCTGAATCGCGCTATGGTTTCGTTACCGGCGAAACATGACTAGCCCGAGTTGAAACTTTGCAATTCGACAGACAGACGGATACTCGCGCATTAGGGTTCCGTACTAGGTATTAATAATACCTCTATTTTTGGTGAGGTTGTTATTGTGAAAAATAACCACCTTCATTAATAGTAGATTTTACAACAAGTGCACAAAACAAACCATTTTTATCCGAGACTTTTAGCAGCCCGAGCCGAAGGCGAGGGCTGATAGTAATGTCGAGGATAGAAATGGTTTTGTGGACGAGTTATAAACTCTGCTTTTCACTTCGATTGTGAGGAAATAAAACATTAGTATAACATAACATTTATTTAATTAAAATTCAAAGTAAAATTAGAACAGTTTTGAATACTGAAGGAAATTATTTTTTTTTAAATCTTACGACATTGATATTAGGCTGCAGACCTATACAGCCTACTATTAAATTAATTTTGTAAAAATAATTTTCTTAAATCAACTAACCTACCGTACTTGAATTAAAATTTTAATATCTATTATATCTTAAAAAAACACATAAGGCAAATAAATTAAAGTAAATATTATATAATAACAAATTCTATCTATGAACTTCTTATTGCATTTGGCTGTATGGCTCATTTTCTTTGCCTTAATATAATACATTTATGAGTAGATACGTTAATGCCCTTGTGCACAAAATTCGATTTTGTGCAGCCTATACCCTGCACAAAGAAGCACTTTCAGAGCATGAGAAGTGAAAAATAAATTAATACTGCTGACTGAATCAGCCATCCTTTAATGATCCCACTGAGTGGGCCGTAATCCACCACGCGGGCCAAGTGCGGGTTAGTAGATGCCACTAGATATGGGTCGTATTTGGTAAATTGAGTACCAGGGTTTCCAAGTACGTCTACCTTTTACTTTCAAGTATTTTCTATTTGCATCGAAAATAATTGATCTATAACTTCATCTAATTAAGAAGTATGGCGTATTCAAAAGCACTGTTTGAAGTAAAAATACTTGTATAGGAATTGATCCGTGACTTCTTATAAATAAGGAGCACAATCGCGTTTACAAATAAATACTTACAAACCAATAAAAATACTTGCATACGAAATTGTTTCGTAGACTTACTGATCTGCAGCTGCAGCGCAGACGACAGACTATCCGTGACGCACTTTTTAGTCTGTGAAAACAGAACCTATGCAATTATATGCAGTACAGTGCGTGCCACGTAAGAAGAGACTTGACGCACCACGTGGTCTGACATGCGCAGAACACGATTTTAGGTATCTTTAGCGGTATGAGGTCTGAGTGCGGGACGGGACCGGACGTCATAGGGGCGACGGAAAGAGGCAGGGTCAAGTCTCTTCTTACGTGGCACGCACTGTAACGCACACGACGCGCAAAAAGTCCGGTGCACAAATAATCCGCGTAATTCGTGCAGACCACACCGCGCCGCGCCGCTCCGCACAAAAAGTGTGTGAAAAAAATTGAACGTTTGCTTCAACGCGCGCTAACGCAGACGGCGCACACTTTAGTCGGCAATCTGCATTTGCTAGGGGTGGACGTAACGCACGCGATCTGTTATAATGGCGCCAGAGGTCGATGTAACGATGTTAATTTAAGAAATACAAAACAGATCAGCACTTTATGATACTTCTAAGGCAGAATATCATGATAGACATTTAAAAAGAAAAATGTGGGATGAAGAAAGATGTGCGTCGTGTGCGTTGAGTCTGTGAAAAATCCGCGACCGACTTTTTGCGCGCCATGCAGACTTTTTGTGCGCCGCAGACTCGATCGCACAAAAAGTGTGCCGTCTGCGCTGCACCTTAGGTGCAGCGCAGACGGCACAAAGAGCATGATCGCATTTGCGAAAACTAACGCGGTTAGCTGCAGTAAAGTGACAGCTTGTGTTACTTAAATGACTGAAATTGGCGTCTTTTTATTTTTTCGCGGCCATCAGCCAAATCTGGTTTTTCTAGTCAGAATAGTGTAACAAACGAAACTTATTTGACATGCATATCTCTAAACTCAGTCCGAAATGAGTTTTTAAGAAGTGTTATTTTACTGCAGCTAATTAAAAGTCGAATTATACGTAGTTGAGCGAGTAGCAGTTTAAAATACTTTGAAGTCTTGCAAGTATTTTGGATCGGTACCTGGTGTGCGTACTTGGAAGCAAATACCTGGTGTAAAAACCCTGGCCGCGTGAATACGTACCTACCTTCCCTAGATGTCACATGTCTTCAAATTTTTGGTTCCAGGACATGCCGGTTTTCTCACGATGTTTTACTTCACCGTTTGAGAGCAGTGGTGATAAAATAATTTACACAAAGTAAAACGCCTGTGTGGGAACGAACCTACGACCTTTAACTCGTAAGTCGCGGCCGTTACCACTTAGCCACACCACTGCTCTGTTCAAAAACTGTCTCAAATACTGCTGAGTGCTGAGAAATGTTTTGTTTGGTTGAATCTTATTTGGAGTTGATTTCGATCACTTTCACTATTTGTGAGGTTGCCAAAGGAGTGGTTTTCCGAAGCACATACTGATGGTTTCAATACCATCCTGCGAAAAATGATTGCCGAGCCAATTTCATAATACGAAGACATGAATTTATTAAATAATAAATAAAAATATAATAATAATTGTAATTTTACGCGATTTCAATCCAATATTAATCAAATTACATTCATAAACATTTAACCGCATTCATAACCTTTACCGTATTGGGGACCTTTACTGTGCGTGGTTCTACACGCACTTGCCGTATCGATATGTTTATTTATTATTTATTTATATATACTTTATTGTATATCAGAAAAAGTTGGTAATGTTCTGAACAAAGAATGGATACGTCCCACCATTACAAACTATGCAAGTGCCTTTCGGGGACTGAAAACAATAACGATAAATTGTTTTACCGAACCGCACGTTACAAAATTTTGTTTCAGTGCGGTTAGTGGAAGTGATCAGGTGCGACTCGTCCAAGTGCAATTCAAATCAGTGCTCTGAGTAGAACACCTCGAATTTATGAGCCACAGAAAAATCAGATAGTCCTAAAACAAACGCTTTTGGCGTATGTCAACCCTCTTTGCGTCGAGAGTTAAATATAGTACAGACGCCAGCACATCAAGCTACTACAATCTGTCAATTTTTTAAAATAGATTTTCAACTTTATTGCTAAAGCATAAGGTTCAAAGTTAATTGGGAAAATTTTACAGTTTCGGGTAGCTCGATGTGTTATACCTACAGATTAAGATGTTTATCCACTGACCCAGTCACCTTATATTTGACCCCAAACAATAATAGGGGACACGAACTACACATAAAGGAAAATAAATTATGTAAGCGTTTACTAAAGATTAGTTCACATTGGCCTAACAAATGAGTTAAGATCTATTTATTTGCTCAAACATGTGTACACATACAAGAATATAAATGCATGCTGGATAACATAAAAAAGAAAGGATCAGTCATGTTTGCCACCTAATATGGCGTGCAAATATTATAAATTATTAATTTGAAGTCAAAAATATTAATTTTATGTGAATTAGTAAACAACAAAATAAATTATAAACATCAATATTAGAAAAATAGATAATAGAAAAATAGATAATAATGCATTAAAATTTATGTCAATATAAATTCTTCTGTCAGAAATTCGTTAATATTATAGTAAGCTTTGTCGATAAGATATGATTTTAGTTGATTTCTCAAATGTGAATTATTTAGCTCCCTCCAACTTTTGGGTAACTTATTATAAATAATGGGAGCCATGCAAAAAACACTTTTGCGCATAAGTGCCGTCCTACTCATATGCAGACAAAGCTGACTTTGATCACGCCTGTTTCTTGGAAACTTATTTGCCATTTGCGAAAATAAATTAAAATTACCTCTAACAAACATTACTGTTTCCAGAATATAAATTGATGACAATGTCAAAATTTTATAACGAATAAAATAGGGCTTACAACTATCAGTGGTTTTCAACTTAAACATGGCTCTGAGACATCTCTTTTGTGCTTTAAATGCAGCTTCTTTATTAGTTGAGTTACCCCAAAAGATAACACCGTATCTGAGAACAGATTCAGCTAGCCCGTAGTACGCAGTTAATAACGCATCTATGTTAACAGTGCGTGACAGAATATACAAGGCATACGCACTACTGCTTATCTTTTTAGTCAGAGCCTCTACATGCACCTTCCAATTTAAATTTCGATCTATTGTAAGTCCTAGAAACTTAGTTGTATTAACTGTGTCAATTTTAATGTCATTGTATATTATGTCAAGATTAGAAAAGGTCAACGCGCGCTGGCTGAAATGCATTATTACAGTTTTATTTAAATTAATTTTTAAATTATTATTGTCTAACCATTCTATAGTTTCTTTTAATGTATTACTTATGTCATCTTTATAAAAATCTCTCTGATTACACGGTATCGTTATTGTACTGTCATCCGTGAATAGTGTCATCGGATGTTTGATTGCCCATGGAAAGTCATTAATATAAAGTGTAAAAAGCGGTGGTCCTAGTATACTTCCTTGTGGAACTCCGTACACAACGTTACGTTCATTTGATCGAAAGATTTCTTCTCTTTTGGTGCGTATATTAATTTTACTTATTTCGGTTACTTGTTTTCTGTCATGAAGGTAAGATTTTAAGAGCTCAAGGACATTTCCTCTTACCCCGTAAGCGTCAAGCTTTTTTAGTAAAATATTATGTTGCACATAATCAAATGCCTGAGTCATGTCACAAAATATCGCACACACTGGAGTGTTTTTATCCATATTTGTCATAACAGTATATAAAAAGTCATAAATAGCCATGTTAATCGTCTTGTTTTTCCTAAATCCTTTTTGTTCGTTGCAAAGAATATTATTTGCTTCTAAATATAAATTGAGTTCTTTATAAATATAGTTTTCAATTATTTTTGAGAATATTGGTATCAATGAAATGGGCCTGTAGTATTCCATTAACTCCTTGTCTTGTTTTTTGAACAATGGCTTTATTACCGATTTTTTCAGGGCATCCGGAAAAATGCCTTCGCTTATACATAAATTTATTATGTGACTTAAAGGGCAACAAATTTCTTCGGCTACTGCTTTAACTATTTTTGTACAAATGCCGTCATAAACTACACTGTTTGTGTTCTTAAGAGCTAAAGTAATATTAAGAACATGGTTTGGCAAACTTGGAGCCATGAACATAGAATTCTTCCGGTTTAAAATATGTTTTGTGACTCTGTCTCCCGAATTAATAATGGGCTGGATTTTATCAATAAAATAATTATTAAATATATTAGAAATACATTTTGGATCCGAGATAACTTCATCATTATTTATTCTAAGTTTATTAATATTATTCTTTGGCATATTTAACTTTGTTTGATTTATAATTTTCCATGTGGTTTTGGATTTATTTTTCGATGTCTTTATTTTATGGATATTTTGCGCTCGCTGTGTTAAATTAATAATCTTTTTAAATATTTTTGTGTAATTTTTAAATTGCCTTTTGTTATGCTGAGAAGGTTTCAATCGGAACTGCCACAGCAATTTTCGTTTTTTCTCGCTGCATTTTTTAATTCCACGTGATACCCATTTTTGTTTTTTCTGGACATTTACCGATACTACAGTTTCGGGAAAGCACTGTCTGTAAAGTAACAAAAAAATATCAGAAAATGCGTTAAATGCTACATTAGGGTCATTTGTTTCATATATTTCTGAAAATGTCAGACTCCGCAGATAGGCCTTAAATTTATTAATATTATCGTCATGATAGTCACGTCTTATCCTACTCCACCGATTAAAACTACACACTGTGCTAATTGGGCATTTTAGTAACTGTGCTGTGTGATCAGACAACGCCAACTCTAAAACTGAAGCCTTACAGGACCTACTAAAGTTATGTGCAAAATTGTCAATGCATGTTTTGCTCTCAAGACGAGTCGGTTGATAAAGCGCCAGTTTCAAGTTAAAGCTTAATAACATATTTTCGAATTCTATTGATTGATAAGTTCTTTTTAGTACATCTATATTAAAATCACCAGCCAAAACAATATTTTTACGATTCTTTTTCAACAAAATATGTAATATCTTTTCCAATTTACAAATACATTCATTGAAATTATTGGCATTTGGTACTCTATAAATGCAAACACATACGATTTTGTGGGTAATTAGTTCAATGGCGCAACATTCAAAGACACCACTTGTGGATATTTTTGCTATTTGCGGCAGCTCTCTCCATTGATGACCGGACCTCACTACTATGCATGCCCCTCCTCTTTTGGTTTCTTTACGACTGAAACAGGCGGCTAAACAGTAATTGTTCAAATTCAAGTGTTTTTCATACGTTTCCATCATAAAGTGCTCCGTAATACACAAGACATCCACGCTTATGTTTTTATCAATTAATTCATTGAGGCAGACTGCAAGAGAATCGCATTTAGCTAGCAAACCTGCGATGTTTTGGTGCATAATATATAGATGTTTAGTCAAGAAAAAAGTGGTCATCTGTTTTATTTATGTCATTTACATCGTCTATGTCAATATTTTGCATAATGTCAGTAACTAAGTCCAGTAAATCCTTAAATATAGTACGTAGTCCAAGGTTCTTTATTTTGCCTGAGTATTTATTAAACATGCTGCAGTCATATTCCAGATTCAGGTTACTGTCCAAAAGGAATGCGTGTCCATGCGTCAGTATATCTAAGTATAAAAGATTATTAAATGTCTCTACACGACAGTTGAATAAACTAGTGTCAAATGGATACTTATATGTTGGCAAACAAATAATAATGTTAGTGTGCTGCACTGCTTGAAGTACCTCTCGTATATGGAAAATCGTTTCATAATAATCATTAGTCCTCTTGAAGTCTTCTTCCCCAAGGAAAATAATGCAGAAGTCATTCATGGTGTAATTTACTAACTTAGTCTCCAGACCGCTTAGAAGCTGTTTTGTATTTCCATGTGGTTTTAAATAATGACATAGATTGCAGTTTTGGAATTTGCTTTCAGCTATTGACAGTATTTCGTTTTTATTATTGCTACTGAGTAAACATATCTGACGTTTAGATTTTGGTTTTTTATTTTGGTTGGCACATTTTAAGATAGGGTAGGGTTCTCTTTGTTTTAAACTTTCTTGCGATGTTGAATATACCGGTTCCTCCAGTGGATGATCACTGTTCACCGGGAGTGGTATTGGTGGTGTATTGCATGGCTTCGAAGTTCCTGGAACACATTTCTTTTTGACAGATTTTTGTTTTGGTGTTCGAATAGGTTTTTCGGTTGTACAGACTTTTTTATAGTTATCTATTACTTGTTTACATTTTTCCAATTCTCGCTTCAAGGTAGTGTTTTCTAAGTTCAAATTAGTTACTTCTTGATTTGCAATTAGTAATTCTTCTTGTAGTTGATTAATTTTATCGTTAAGGTCTTTATAATTTTGAGATTCGTTGATTGATGTATTTGGTAAGCTTAACATTGTTGTGTCAAAGAGGGATTGGTTTGATGACAAGTCACAAAGCGAACTTGAACGTTGTGGTTTTCTGAATGTGATGTTATCACTTTGCTCTTTCTCCATTGTAATTTACTTCGGCACGAGTCAAAGTCGTAGTTAAGAGATATTAAATCTAAACAATATTTAAATTCCAAAAACAATCTCTCGATCCTGGGCGCGAACTCATAACCTCCTGATTGCGAGATACACGTTAGAGCCCCTCGACCATATGAAGTGTAAGTCATACGTTGAAATTAGCCAGCTGTTTCTACTTACAAAATAAACGAAGTCGTTAGTTATTGACTTGTTTGAAATAATATTTCTCTTCTTTCTTTTTTGCACAAGTTTTTTGGGTCACTTTTTTATATCACTATTACTATGCACTTTATTAGTTTTACTGCACTTTAACACAATATACACGATTTTATTGTTAATTTTGTTGACACATCACTGTTTGAGTTTTGGTTTTGTTTTCTTTTATGATTCCTTCATTTGTTTTTAATGAACACACTCACACTTCGTTATTAGACTAATATTTGTCGGTCTACATTAAAATTTGGATAAATACACTACATTTATAGAAAAAATACATAAAATTATAGCAGAGCTGTATACTTTAGTTTTTGAGAAATACCCTCCAACTCGTAGACTCTTCGTTAATAAGTTCCTTTTATATATTTTAGAGTAATGAAATCGGTTAATCGAAAGCCTTAATCCGGTTAGAAATTCGCAGTTAATGTGATTGTGTGGCAGATTTGAGGTTATTACGGTGAACCACTTCATAGAAACTCGATAGAGCTCAGTTGAATGGATTTGAATGTGGTGTTAGTAGCTAGGTTAGTCGGTTAGGTATTAGTTTTATTGAATAGTTCCAGAGGTTCGAATTTAGTCTTTACAATTTGTTGAGCATATAAATTGAAATTTAATATTAAATACCATTCAATATAAGCTTAAGGATAATCAGCCTATATTGTTTCCACTGGTGAGACACAGGCCTCTTCTCTTTGAGAGGGAGTGGCTGTAATCCACCACGCGGACTCAGTGAGGGTTGGTAGATGTCACATGTCTTCGTTTTTTTGGTTCTAGGACATGCCATTTCCTCACGATGTTCTCCTTCACCGTTGTTAGAGCATTGATGATGAAATAATTCATACAAAGTGAACGCCTGTCTGGGTTCGAACCTACGACCTACAACTCGTAAGTCGCGGCCGTTACCACTGGGCCGCCACTGCTCGGCTGTTGATTCAATCCTAACTATCATAACTTCCTAACTAAGGCTGTATACAGAAAGAAAGCTGGAAACTTATAAGCGCTTACCGGCGCTTAACAGCGCTGGTAAGCCGCTCAGGAAAATATATGAACGTGCGCCGATAAGCACTGAACGGTGCCGACAAGTTCAGACAAGCTTCAACACGCGCTGGTCAGCGCTTAAAACTGCGTCTGCGGTCTGCTTCAACCTGCTTCCTTTGTGTAGAACGGACCAGCGCTGTGAAGCGCCGGCAAGCGCTTATAAGTTTCCAGCTTTCTTTCTGTATACAGCCTAATATTATAAATGCGAAAGTAAGTTTGTTTGTTACCTTTCCACGCCTAAGTGAACACGTGAACCGATCATCCTGAAATTTTGCATATGCGTTGTCAGGTGTATAGAAGCGGACATAGGGTACCGTTCATCCCAAAAAAAAAGTGATGTTCCCGAAGAAAACAACAATAACGTTATTATGATAATAGATGGCGCCACATGTCTTTCGAACGGGATCGACACTTATGCGGGTGAAACCGCGGGGCGTATAGATATACATTTTATATTTATACGCCCCGATTAGCATGTCATTTATATTATAAAAGACACGCTTATCGTTGGTAACCGCATCACTTGAGAACGGCTGGACCGATTTGGTTAGGTGCCGTCCATTAATCACGTGATGTTTTTTTTGGTATTTTTAACCCCCCCTCCCCCTTGGTGATACATGGTGAGGTTTAAGACTTACCCCCCCCCCCCCCTCATATCACGTGTATCTTTAGAGGTATACAATTTAGATTCTTTGTAGGTATACAAAGAATCGGACCTTTTTTATGTTTATAAAATACAGGTATAATCATCTAATTTTATTAGAAAGTTTGCAGGATGTTTTTAAAAAAATAAATACACGTGATATATTACTACACCCCCCTCCCCCCTTGTGATATTTCGTGATTTTTTATGGACCCCCTCCCCCCCTTTCGAGCCTCACGTGATTAATGGACAGCCCCTTATTTTTTGTTTTAAAATTTTCATAGTAGGTAGTCCAAATCAGGTTTTTATAAAAATAAAAATTAGAAATGTTTCCCGTAATCATGTTCGGGGACAACTGAGCGTCCTTTTATATGGGATATTTTTGTATGAATTAAGGAATTTTGGACAGTACGACGTCTGTCGGGTCAGTTATATAAAATACTTTTATAAAACAACGTATTATATGCTAGAAATCACATATAATTGTGCTCTATCTCCAGCACGCAAAGCTTGACCACACCACTTTTATCTCTATTCTATGAACAATATACAAAGTGACATTTATTTACTTCATATTCGACACTAGCTGCGCCCCGCGGTTTTACCCGCATATGTCTCGATCCCGTGGGAATATTGGGATGAAAATTATCCGATGTCCTAATTCAGGTCATGGTCTCCCCATGTGCTAAATTTCATCCAAATCCAATTAGACGTTTTAGCGTGAAAACGTAACAAACAAACATACAAAAATTCAAATCCTTTCTCTTTATAATATTAGTAAGTATTCTATTAGTAAGTAAGTAGTAAGTATTCTATTATTATAGATTGAGTCGAAGAAATCTTTCTCCTATCTGTTATTTTATCTGTCGCTTCTTCCGTTTCTACGGTGATCATGCTACACGTGCGGAAGTCGATATGAAATTGTTCTATAGCAAAACTTCCAAAAGCTACACAAAAATAATGCTGTACGCTCTAACATAGAGCTCTATTACTTTATTGGTGTGATATTTGCACTGTTAGTGTTTATTCTATGTTTCTTGTGCTAGAAATAGTCGTAGATTTGTGTAGTCATTATTTTAAATCGCAGTATGTCAGATATAAAAATATAAGCTCCAATTTACTACACAGTTTTACGTCCACCAATTGTTTGCTTTTCGTGCTAAAACTTTTGGCTTTTTTGTAGCACAATATATAACCTACAATAGAATAGAATACTCTTTCTTCTTTCTTTCTCTTTCTTCTACTCTTTCTTTTTTCTTTCTTTTTCTTTCGTTTTCTCTCTCTTTTTTCTTTTCAATGTAAATAATAAAAGAATTAGTTTTTATCATAATAACTTAGACCTTTTTTAATTTCGGATTATGTTTATCTCGTTTTTACCTGCGGTTTTGCCCGCGTGGAGGTCGGAAATCATCCTACAGAAACGTACTACTGAGATAAAAAGTAGTCGATGTGTTAATCCAGGCTATAAACTGTGAAAAATTTCATCGAAATTCCTTTAGTAGTTTATACATGATTGAGTAACAAACATCCAACTTTCACAATTATAGTACCTAATGTAACGCGCGATTTTGAAATTTCCCGCGACGCCGGGTGTCAGAACCCCGCGGCATCGAGTGGCAACACTGGTCGGCGGAACGCGCGCCACAAAAGTCAATTGCCGGATCAATCGACTGAGATGAGAATCTGAGGTAGCCTGCCTAGCCTTTTCCCAACTATGTTGGGGTCGGCTTCCAGTCTAACCGGATGCAACTAAATACCGGTATTTTACATAGAGCGACTGCCTATCTGACCTGCACAACCCAGTTACTGGGTATAATACGATACCCCTTGGTAAGACTGGTTGTCAGACTTTCGGGCTTCTGACTACCCGTAATGACTGTCAAAGAATCTGAGGGACTGTAAAACGATAATTTCCATGTGCATGTCTTAGTTTTAATCTTCACCTGGCAAGTTGGCAAATATAAACTGTTCCGTGTATACGAGTGATTAATTCGATAAATTAGAACGTACCTACGAGTTAAAGTACTTATTATTTGTAGGATATGATTTTTTTTTTGGTAGCCAATTCTGCCGTACTTACAATAAGTGCAATAACTCGGATTTTGGATTCAGGCAAAATTTGCTGATTACGGATATGTATGTAACTTTTTAAAGCCCAAAATCCGAGTATAGTTAGAGAGTGGATATTGCACTTATTGTAAGTACGACAGAATTCTGCCCAGTATTGGCTACCAAAAACAATCATGGGAAAATCACTGCTGAGAAAAGATCTCCCCAAACCCTTCCTGCTCTTTTCCCAACGTACTTCGAACCAGCCCTCGCGGTACGCGTCCAGGACAACTAGGTACAATATGATAAATTCTCCAATTTCATCATCATCATCATCATTTCAACCGAAAAACGTCGACTGCTGGACATAGCCCTCCCCCAAGCACCTCCACTTCGACCGGTTCTGTGCTTCTCGCATCCATTCACAAGGTCGTCGGTCCACCTTGTGGGAGGCCTTCCAACGCCACGTTCGTTATTTTCCGATTAAAACATAAAAAAAATCTATTGGAATTCTCACCGCATTTTTCCAGAAAATTCGAACAGCATAAAAACTACATCGCTAGGCATCCCTACCTGTGAGCAAGCAAACAATAGTCCTGTATCCGTAGAGAATTCCCAGCTAGGATGCTAGGATGTTTGTATGAAATGGTCAGGGATGCCCCGGTGACCAATTGACGTTCGCACGTATGTAACATGCATTGTGTGTCGCAACACGTAGCTACCTATGGAATGGCTTTGTATGTATTGAAATTGGTCTGTTGATTATTCTGTTTGCCTGGTATACATAGCCGCGTGTGTGTGGAATGCAGTGGTAGAAAATTTTATGTTACAGAATTACATGTGTGTCATCTGTTTTTTTTTATATTTGGTTGTAGACCTAAAGTAGCAAAAGTGTGGTGAGTCTACGTAGGTACATTTGTAATATTTAGAATCATACCTCCCTTCTCCTATGATACAGTTTTCCAACTAGAACTTGCTTATCCATAACTGGTGGAAAAATGTCTGTTTCCTTCGACATATGACCCGTCTGCCTTCAAAGCCAGAGTAGGCAGGCATATTCTGGGCATGCTCGTTCCATTAAGTATAGACTTCATCCATCGCTTTTCATCAGGCGTGACCAAGGTCAAGAACCCAGTCAGCATTAAAAAAAACACTGTTTTATGGAACAATAAAATTATTATCTAATGATTATTTAGGTACCTTTTCTAGTGTATTTAATTGTCATTATATTAGTTTGTAACTATTATAAGCATAGCATCTTAGTTTAATTTTTACCTAGTTAACTAGGTAAAAATTATTAGATTATAAGGTAGGTAGTAAACCTCATATAAGCTTTTATAAATACATTTTCGCCCAGCCCTAATACGAAATGACACCCACTCGACCTAAATAAGGGCACGCCAAAAAACGATAATTGCGCTACCGTTCATTTCAATACACGAACATACCATTTCTGGCGAAATTTTTCGCACAAAATACGGCTACGAACAACACATCCGAAGTCCGAAAAATAAAAATGACTGCGAAATAGATAATGGCTGAGGCTTTTGAGTTATCGTTGTGTATCGAATTTACGGTTATGTGTTCCTGGGTTTACCGGACGCGAATATACGTTTGAATGCGAATAGAGGCGATTTTCTGAATTTATCCAGTTACCGATTTAGCGATGGCCGAAAGGTTATGTATGATCGCATTGGTATTTTGGTACCTATTATTTTGCTGCTAAACTAGTATTCGGGAGAACTAGTTACATATTATATGTTCTTTATCTATAGGCTTCGTCTATAGGTACTAATATTATAAAGAGGTACCTATTTGTTTGTTTGTTTGTATGAATGGGGTAATCTCTGGAACTAGAAAATGCCGGCGCGGCGCCATTTTTTTTTTTGTTAGCCTGTTCCACTACTGGGCAAAGGCCTCTCCCAAATCCTTCCAGGAACTCTTTTCCCGCGCCACCTTGAACCAGCCCTCGCGGTACTCTTCCAGGTCAACCTCGCCATCTGTTTCTGGGCCAGCCTCGGCGGCGCCGTCCATCTTCAGGCACCCATTGTGTGGAGATTTGTTTTGCGCCATCAACTTTTTAAAATAATCACTGACACGAGCAACAAAATATTGACGTGTAAAAGTGTCTTAAAGATCTACTTACATAAGTAAACATTTCATTACATATTTCTCACCGTATCGTAGTGAGTACATAGCAAAAATAACATAACAAGTGCGCCCACATTTCGCCACTTAAGTATGTTTAAGTCACATGTACAGATGCCAGCACACATCAAGCTACTATAATCTGTCAAATTTCTTTAATATATTTTCAACTTTGCCGGTAAAGCATAAGGATCAAAGTTGATTGGGAAAATTTGACAGTTTCGGTCTGTACCTAATAACGGGCGAGAATATCTTCTCAAGCACGAAAATAGCCTATGCTACTACCTACCTTAACACATATCCATAATTTCCCTGCAGTAACAAACCTGTGCTTATTTACCAACGTACATAATTTATTATGTAAACGTCGAACCCGCTGTTTTAAGGGAGGTCCCTAAAATAACAGCTTTATATACGGTAGGCACACAAAATGTTCTACGTTGTGAAGGTAAATTGAAAAAGGGTCTATGTATTTGCATTCCAATATTTTCTTATTAAATATCGAAGCTGTGTTTTAACGATGAAGCCAAGTAAATGAGTTTTTCTTATATTCTTGTTGAATAGTTAGAAAATCTGTGCCTGTTTCGAATTTTTGTGATATGTTGGTTTGTTTCTTTGAACGCGCTTATCTCTGGAACAACCAGTCGGATTTAAAACTTATTTTTGCAGTTGATAGCCTAATTCTTGAGAAATATGCTATAATAGGCTTTTATATATGTCGCTAGGATCGGAATCGAGCAAAAAGAAAAAATGTCAGAAAGAACGCTAAACGAAAAGGAAGTAATAGCGACGGGGAGTTTTATAAAAATGTCGCTGTTATTTTAATATAGGCATTGTGTATCTTGTTTGAGGAAAACATCGTTGTGAGGAAACCGGTATGTCCTAGAATCAAAAATTCTAAGACATATGACATCTACCAACCCGCACTGGGCCCGCGTGGTGGATTACGGCCCACTTCCTCTCACCGAGAGGAGGCCTGTGTCCCAGCAGTGGGATCATTATAGGCTGATTATTGTGTATCTTATCACTTCCACGCGAAAGTCGCGTGTGTCGGAATATGTAGAATTATATAGAATATAATCTTGATTTCTTTTCCTAAATTGCATGGAATTAGTATGTACATACTTTATTCTCGCTAAACTGTTGAGAGTATTTCTAGACGAATAATTAACGAGTTACGAACGAAACCGGTGATCTATGAGTCGGTTTAATAAATACAAAAACATTTTACTTTCACCTTAAATTTATGGATAACAGAATTAAACATTGTAATTGAAATATTTTATTAATTTTATGTGCTGTGTTGATGTTTAAGGTGAAGTGGTAGACCGCGAAATTCAAATTTTCTTACGTTTTTTGCAATTTGCAGGTCAGTGTCAGATTGTATCTTGATCAAAATATGATTCGCGACAATAAGAGGTACATATTTAAGGAATTATAATCATTAGAATCATTAATATATCTTTCTAAGTTAGATTTCTACCACCAACCACCAATCTCTTATGGAAAAGTGTTAGTGGTAGAAATCTAACTTAGAAAGATGTATTATTGATTCTAATGATTATACTTCTCTAAATATGTACCTGTTATTGTCGCGAATCATATTTTGATCAAGATACAACCTGACACTGACCTGCAAATTGCAAAAAACGTAAGAAAATTTGAATTTCGCGGTCTCAACTACCCATTCACCTTAAGAATACTTATGTAGTAAACTCAGTAGGATGTTATGTCTAAGGGACTTCATCTAATTATAGTCGGATAAATTGTTGTAAAAATACATTGAATATCTTACAATGTTTTAAAACAGTTCTGCCAAATTAGATTTACTTAAGACTGTCAATGTATTAAAAGTTATTTGGTCAAAAGGTATGATTGGTTAAAAATGGCGGTAATGTTAGATGTACTTGAGTAAAGAAAGAAAGAAAAATGCGTTTATTGGCATTACAGCAAAATAAATACACCTTAAAACTATAAAAACAGAAAACAAAGATTATAATGCGAAGAGGGCCACAGCCCAGGGGTCTTCCAATATTACCCTGTGGGTAATATTGGGAGACTATAAAATATATCTACTCGCCATTTCTAGGAACCCTTTGATTCAACTGTGGCGAAAGATGGACCGACCGTTCACGTAATTTATTTGATCTTATTGCTGTTAACTGTTGTTCTATGTGGTATAATATAATATGTCTAATATTGCTTTATGTGTAAAATGGAATTAAGGATAGATACATAGATAAAACGATTATTCAGTGCAACAAAAGGCACAATACAGGTATTAAAAACATCAAAAAAGGTGAAAAAATAACAAAGATAAAAAAGATAAATTGACCCATAGACACCTAGCTCATAAACATCTATAATGGTCGATCGTGTGTCTCATGGTTGTACCAAATGGGAGTCCAGTTCAGCATATGCCCTGGCATATGCTGAACTGGACTCCCATTTGGACACCTGGACACCTGTACAATACCAGGTAATTAAGGAATATTCATGTTCTGTTTCTTTCCGTTGATAAGTTGCTATAGCTTTAAGAAATGGTCCAAGAGATTAATGAGATAACAATAATTATTAATGCAAATATAAAATGTTTTGATACAATACTTTAAAACAATCTGCCATGGAGTTTCCTTATCCTTCCTTCTCCATGATGACCTAGTTTTGGAACGGACAACTATTTTTCACATTAACGTATTTAACTGTCAAGCGTAATTGAAATAAATGCCTAGTCTTGTCGTCCTGTGCTTTTCTTCATAAAACTCTTTCCCTACACACCATTTTCATACGTACTTTGTACACACTAAATAATTAATAACAATTCTGACACTCAAAGCTTGCTAATTAAGCTGAAATTATTACCTATACATATAGTTTTCATTCCCCTTTCTGTCACGTGCAGAAGCCAGTGTGAAAGAAAATACATTAGTTAGTACCGACTAAGCTAACGTCATTTCCCGTCCCAGTTTTAGTGGAAAACAATCGAATTACCAACAAGTTACGTTCGCACTTAACTTTAGCTTAATGGACGAGTTTGGTTTGTAGTTTTGTAGCTATTTTATTCGGCAATTATTGTAAAGCTGCTTTATTGTTACTGTAATAGCTGTTTTTACGTGCAAAAGCTCTGGGGGCCTAAAAAAGCCACTTTGCCAGAATCATAAAAGGAAAACATTATGAATCATAATATGGCGAAGACAGTCCGTGTTTTTCATTTTTTCGCTGCACTACGTAGGTATAATCAAAGAGATTGGGATTGGATTTGGATTGGATTGATTAGTATTTTAGCACAGACAAAAAATAACTGAAAAATCCTTCATCAATGGGATTTGATACGATTAACTCTTCGCACGTCGAGTGTACACCATGTGTACCGATAACAATAAAATTTCTATTGTGTCTGCTAATTAGACGCGCGACGAGTTAACTTAACAGTTAACTGTCCATTATGATTCATAATGTTATCCTTTTATGATTCTGTCAAAGTGGCCTTTTTAGGCCCCCTAACAACAACGTGGACAAAGAAAGATTCTCGTATTTTGTTGGTTCTGTTGTTTCTGCATATACTCCAAAAATGTAGAGTTTATGAATGCAATAGTTTTTTTTTGACAACTGTTTTTAACTCGATACTTAGGTACTGGCTTGTGACATAGATTCTGGGTCTGTCTGTCACAGGGAATATTATCTAAACAGCCAAACTGAATTTAAAATACGAATGTAGAGAAAAGGAGGTTTAATTTCACGAAATAGGTAACAGACAGAATGGTATCATCACCAACAATGAACATTACTCAAAGGTTACATTAGATAAGAGCAGGAAGGTTGATGCCTCAAAGGTTTAATAAGCTGTAATATAATAAATTAAGAACAATGACCGCCAGATAAGGTGACGACTAACATTTGACAAGTTCTCCTAACTTGGCAGACTTGGCCGAGGTCGTAGTCATCTGGACCGATCGCGACTGTCGCGATCGTGTAGGGTTGTTATTTTAGTAATCTATAGTTAAATTAAGCATTATGATTACCGTTTTATCTATAAGGCTAACAAAATAATTGTTAAAATGTGTGCTAATAAACTTTCAGCCTAGCGGTCCTATAATGTAGGTACGTACCTAGATAAATATCTATATCGACAGGGTCAAATTAAATTATCTAGCGAAACTCCGTAGATGTGATGGGTATCGATATTTAAACATGATAAAACAGTGAAACAGTTGTGAGCAGCGGTGGCCAAGTGGTAACGGCCGCGACTTACGAGTTGTAGGTCGTAGGTTCGAACCCAGACAGGCGCTTTACTTTGTGTAAATTATTTCATCACCACTGCTCACAAAACGGTGAAGGAAAACATCGAGAGGAAACCGGCATGTCCCAGAACCAAAAATTCGAAGACATGTGACATCTACCAACCCGCACTGGGCCCGCGTGGTGGATTACGGCCCACTCCCTCTCGCTGAGAGGAGGCCTGTGTCCCAGCAGTGGGAACATTATAGGCTGATGATGATGATGATGATGATGATTGTGGGTCATCGACCGCAGTTAGTGAATTCACTTAAAATATCAGTTTAAATATTCATCACATCTGTAGAGTTTCACTAGCTAATTTAATGTGACCCTGTATACATATTATAAATTAAAGTCACTCTTCGTATCTGTCTGTGTGATCGCGTTGTCCTTCTAAACTGCGCAACGGATTCTGATACGGTTTTCAACATTATTTAGAGAATAACAAGCATTGAGAGAATTTATTCCGGAAGGTTTATATAATATATAATACATTTATATTATACTAACATAATATAATAAAAATATCTCTGTTTTGTCAGGTCATAAAAACCGTGCGAAGCAGGGGCGGATCGCTAGTTATACCTTACGTAAACTTTAGCAATGAGATTGTATGTATATAATTCTTGCGTTGAATTGTACCAAATTAACTAATGTATGTTACTTTTAATTAACATAACATTGGTATATTAATTAACGTTCCTAATTATAATATTATTATAAAAATAACGCATAAACGACAGATTCATCATCGCGCAGTAGGTATGTGTAAGCTGTGATTTTCTTTAAGTAATTGCGCGCTTACACAATGTACAAATAATATTCACATAATTTAAAAACTAATAGTCTTAAAATAATAATAATTTGTGCTGATTCGTATCGGCCAATAGCCTGATGGCCTAAACCCTCGATAACACATTTCGAGGCTCTCGTTAGGCAGTTGGTTCAAGGGCCTGATTAAAGGCTCGTACACACAGGCGCGACGCGACACGCGACACAAAGGCACCGCAAGTCGCGCAAAGAGCGGTGCCTTTGTGTCGCGTGTCGCGTCGCGCCTGTGTGTACGAGTCTTAAGAAGGCACTACTCCTCGATACGGCTCGCATCGTGAGATGTTCCTGTCTTTGGAGCCCTAACCACCGGTAGCTTGGGCCCTGGTCCCGATACCGGCGGACTACTTTATATTTTAAAATGATTTTAATAAGTGATAAAAGAAATGAACGATACTAATATGAACAATTACCTATATAAAAGGGAGGGTAAAGAATTATAGGCGATTAAAAGGTATAAGTAAGAAACTCTTTGTTGAAGAACCAATTATAAGATTGACGAGATCTTTTATGGGCATGTGATGACAAAAAAGTGTCTATTGTTTTTAAAAGAAAATGGATGATGCTGCCTATCCTCTCGATAAAGTCCATTAGTTACCCTCTACGATAAATAAAGCTTAGAGACTTTTAGAAGTAATATAGCTAAAATTCTGAGGGATCAGCAGTAGCGTCCGTATATTATTGTGGGACCCGTAGGACACATGAACAAGTTTTGTTTCGTTACGTTTTACTTTCTTTTGTTCATAATAATCAATTTTGTTCTGACTACAGTTAGTTTGCCTTCAGTTAGTAAATATATAAGTACAAATTATATTTATTTATTAACTCAACATTATCATTACATCATTTATTATATGTAGCTGTACCTTGAATGTACTGTATATTCTGTGGAAAATATACTGGGTATTATATTTTGTTCATTTATTTTCACAGGTCCTACAAAGTGATGTACTGTCAACTCGTCGCTCTGCACGTAAAGCGTATTAACTCTCTTCTCTGCATTTGCAATTTGATTAGACAATAAGAAATTATAATGGGCATTTGCATGCTTTTGCAGTATGTTAATCAATAGGCAATTGTATTTGTGGCAGGTACTTTGACGTAGGAGGACTCTGTTTTGACTATCGAGGAAGTGAGCGTGGGGTGAGCTGTCAATAGTGTCAATTCGTAGCAAAAACACTTCACCTAAGTTTTCACGGTGAGATTTTTACAGAATCGACCGGCTGGTTTCCTCACGATGTTTTCCTTCACCGTATGCTATACCTACATAACATAACCCTCATTTCGTTGGGGCGAGTCCGAGGGTCTACTTTCTTAAATCCGTCAATAACAACGAACAAATGTCAAATTGTATTGTCATTCATGCAGTTCGGGCTCCAAACTAATCTTACATCCGTATGTGTAAAAGGAGTAGGAAACGTCCCCGTAACTTTACGATGTTTTAAATGGAATATGTTAAGCGCTAAACGGATTGGGTGATTTGTGGTGTAGCGAGCAATATTCGTTGAAAAGCGGATCGGCCATCATGGAAGCATTGTATTACATGACAAACAATTCGTTGGATTTAAAAGCTTGCAACACAAATCCAACGAATTGTTTGTCATGTAATACAATGCTTCCATGATGGCCGATCCGCTTTTCAACGAATAACTTAACATTAACACACTTAACATATTCCATTTAAAACATCGTTCTGTCTCTGCCAACTTCAAAAGATTGACAGAAATGGAATGACGTTTTGAAGTCGCTTAGCGCTAGGTAAAATGTTTTAAGTGATTTGTGGTGCAAGCGGCTCTTAGCATGGCAAGTACAGTCAGTTATAGCAATTATAATCTGACCCACATTTGCTTAAATGGTTTAGATTTTTTAGAATACGAATTGATAGTATTGTAATAATTTTAATCATAAAAAAAATATTATCTATTGAATTATTTTTATATTTTATTTACTTTGCTCAAATAAATAACATAGCTATAAAAGAATAAAAAATTCTATCGAAAGAATTATAAAATTCTATCGATTCTTTGGCTTTGTCGGGCGAAGTAGTATTAGGTTATTCCCATCAGGTTTATCTCCGTAGCAACTTGGAGTCTGTAACGACAACAAAGAGTCTACTCCCTAAGCACTTACGAATAATCCGTAGTTTCAGTTAAAGTTACGGGGACGTTTCCTACTCCTTACACATACGGATGTAAGATTAGTTTGGAGCCCGAACTACATGAATGACAACACAATTTGACATTTGTTCGTTGTTGTTGACGGATTTAAGAAAGTAGACCCTCGGACTCGCCCCAACGAAATGAGGGTTATGTTAAGTATAGCATACGGTGAAGGAAAACATCGTGAGGAAACCAGCCGGTCGAATCTGTAAAAATCTCACCGTGAAAACTTAGGTGAAGTGTTTTTGCTACGAATTGACACTATTGACAGCTCACCCCACGCTCACTTCACCTAAGTTTTCACGGTGAGATTTTTACAAAATAGCACCGCCGTACTTAAGTACAGACGCCAGCACATCAAGCTACTACAATCTGTCAAATTTCTTTAATAGATTTTCAACTTTATCCCTAAAGCATAAGGTTCAAAGTTGATTGGGAAAATTTTGACAGTTTCGGGTAGCTTGATGTACTGGCGTCTTTATATAAGTCCAGATTTCTTCACCATGTGTTCCTGTCTTCTGTTGTACTTAATTGTCTATAATCACCAAGCCGCACTGAGCAACCGTACCTTCCCTGTATGAGCACCTTGCCTTTTAACTGCAGTAGTACCTACAATTACAGGCCATTAGGTACTGTAATTGAATACAAAGAGAGACTAAACGTGTAGACACTATTCATGATGCTTTTAGTAAAGTTAGTCTTGACACTGCAGCTTAACATGAGCAATGGAATGTATTACCGGCGCGCTTGACCGTTGGAGTTTGAGCCAAACATTTCGACAAATATTGAATGTTCACTTGGTCAGTCGTGTTTCTAGGTAGACGATGTCTAAAAATACTTATTGTATTTTCGGAAGGATTTTGAAATAAATTTAGAATGAAATGGAATTTTATGTGTTTGTGTTGTTTAATACCTACTTGCACATAGGGTGGCATCGACGTCTATAACCATGGATTCATCACATGATTCTAGACCCTCAACCATAGAAATTTGAAGTCGGTTATGAACAAAAATGCATGCTCAATAGTAACAGGTGTATTTCTAAAAGTTGGTTTTAGCCTTATTACTCTGTACATAAGTTTTCCTACGATGAATTAGGAAAACTTACATAGACATAGCTGCCACAAACTTGCCATGGCGACCAATCTCAGCGGAAACCTGCCTTCGGCGCGACAGATATATAGATCACTTGTGTGTGCGCGCGCAGACACTGGTGCACTCTCCCTTCCTCACTCTAACAGTGCGATGGGATAGCACTCCGACACGACCAAGAGAGAAATCAGGGGCAGAGCCAAGAGCTTAACGGCCTTTCCGAGGCACGGGGGTATCACGCCGCCAACTTTCAAGCCGGGGCTTTCTAAGAAATTCTTAATGGAAAACCCCACTAACACTTTGGCCGACCCGGGAATCTATGGACCACCCAGGTCCCCCCAGACCCCGAAACCAACGAGGTAACCAGTTTCTTAATTTACTAACAGTAGAAACACAATATGTAACATAATTAACGCAACGCACACCCCAAATATAGTACTGAGTTAAAAGCATAATACAATAATCAAAACTTTTTTTTAAAGCTAACTATTATTATTAAGAAAATCGTGTTTACCTTAGCATTACTTATTGCATTTAAAATTGAACCTTTTTGCGTTGAAATAAGATTTAATTATTTTCTTTGGCTCAGTCGGCAGTCTGTATGACAAAATACATAATTATTGAAAAAATTACCTATATTAAAAGTTACTGAAATCGATTCAGTAGTCAATTATGAACAAAATACTTTCAGGACTTGCGTTTATTCTGTTACAGTTACATCTTGTTTAGCCAGATAAG
Organism: Luperina nickerlii; assembly: GCA_963855955.1. NCBI lineage: Eukaryota > Metazoa > Arthropoda > Insecta > Lepidoptera > Noctuidae > Luperina > Luperina nickerlii. Next base: position 14,872,365 of record OY979679.1, on the reverse strand, counting down.
GGATAAACGAGGGTATCAATAAGAAGTTACAGTTCCTAAAACCATTAATGTCTCGTAGTCGCCCTGTGCACACAATTAAAATAAATCTCTTCAGACTGTCGATGTCGTTTGGAAACAGATTTATTCCTCAACGAGTGAATTCAATAGCCCACAGAAAAACGTGGTTTTATTAGATTTTGCCGTCCGTAAATATTTTAACAGAGGAATACCTACTAGGGAATCAAATGCAGTTTCAATTACGTTGATAAACTGAATTACTCTATTTCTACCAAAGGCACCAAAGACTATGTTGACATTTAATTATTCATTTGAAATGGATGACCCGTTTCTGGTGCTGAGATTTAATCAAGATTAAAGGCTCCTACAAACAGGCGCGACACGCGATATAATCACGCGTGACACATAGGCACCGCTCGTTGCGCGACTTGCGGTGCCTTTGTGTCGCGCGCGATGTTATCGTGTGTCGCACCTGTTTGAAGGAGCCTTTAACAAACAAATCAACTACCTCTGCCTATAATAGGAGTACTTACGCAATGTTTGTGAAATATTATATTATTCAAAACTCAGTACATTTAAATCACCAGCTTTATTTTGGATTTAAGCACATAAAGCACTTGCTCTTTAGGGTTCCGTACAAAAAGGATGCCAACAGAACCCTATTACAAAGCCTCGAACCGCTCTCCGTCCGTCCGCCTGTCACAGGGCTTTTTTTTTTAAATCTGTTTTATTTAAGGGATTTTTGTACGCTTATGCGACAATATCAATCCCATCGTGCTTTGTCACAGGGCTGTATTTTTTAAAATTTTCACAGTGTGTTGACCGCTATGACAGCAACATTAAAAATAAAGCAACCTGTTAAAAAAAATGTAGTGTTAAATAATTAATTGTACGGTGGTACGGAAACGAGGGGCCCGTGGCTAAATAATAACAGCCGCACAGGTCGATCGATCAGGTTAAGCTACGCTTGCTGCGGTTGGTCTGTGGATGGGATTTTTACTTACTGAGACCCCTCCGTGGCTCGGAAAGCACGTTAAGCCGTTGTTACCGGCTGTCATTCGTGGATCTTTGACAGTCGTTACGGGTCAGAAGCCAGAAAGTCTGACAACCAATCTTACCAAGGCGTATCCTATTACCAAATAACTGGGTTGTGGAGGTCAGATAGGCAGTCGCTCAATGTAAAATACTGGTATTCAGCTGCATCCGGTTAGACTGGAAGCCAACCCCAACATAGTTGGGAAAAGGCTAGACAGATCATAGCAGGTGATGGTGGTACGGAAACATTCGTATGCGAGTCCACTCGCACTTAGCCGTTTTTTTATCACAGAATTAAATTAACGTGTAAGATTTTCTGAATAAACTTCCAATACATTTTTCTACTTTGTAATTTACTTAACAGTTATACTGGGTTGACCATTGGCCAATGTTATAGCCCACCTGCACACAACACACTGCACTGACCAGCTGTAAACATGCTCGTAATAAAATTGAAGTTTCGATTACAATTTACGAGAATTGCCCGCTCATCGTGCTTTCGTTCAATTCCATTTTCAATACTGAATACTTTCTATATAGTTACAGAATAAATAATTGCTTTTTCAATAATGTTTTCAGCTGAGCGTTATATCCAAAACAAAGGTTTACGTTAAACTTCTGTGTATGTGTTGTTTAAGTGTCTATAAATGTTATATTTTCTTTTTTTATGTCCGTAAATGATTTATCAACTTTTCCAAATGTATGAATATTATACTTTTGTTAGCTTAGTTGTTAATTTTATTGTGCATGCTGTGGTGTCCTATAAGTGAAGGAGTGAAAAGATCATAAATGCTCCTTCAAACAGGCGCGACACGCGATATAATCGCGCGCGACACAAAGGCACCGCAAGTCGCGTAACGAGCGGTGCGGGCGGTGCGGGCGGTAGGAGCCTTAAATCAATAAATAAATGAATTATTTCATTTATCTTGCAATCCGATAATTTTAAATCTTATAAACATCCTATATCCTCACAAATACTAAGTATTAACTTTTGCTGCTAGAATCCTAATTATAATAATACTGACCTATTATTGTCCTACAGAGCAAAGGCTTATTCTGATACAGAGAAGGCACGAACTTTGATCACCACACTTGGTCAAGACCCGCACTGAGCCCGTGTGGTACAGACGCCAGCACATCAAGCTACACGAAACTGTCAAATTAAAACAAAAATACTTTACCAACTTCCAATCTCTGCTATTTGTGGCTTTTGAAAGAGCTTCTATTACATTTTAATCATTAAAACACTACCTTTAATGTAGTTTTTTAAAGTACCTAAGTAAGTTTTATTGTAGGTAAGAGTGAGCACTTACCTACAATAAAACGGTTACCTTTAATGAAATCTTTCACAAAAGACATTAACTGAGAGAGAAGTAACGTAATGACATAAAGTCGTCTTGGCAAGTAGGTCGATCGCTCGACGCTCGGCGGAAATGTACAAATCAAATCTCCGCCGTGGCTGATAAAATATTTATGTCTGATACTCTGTAGCTTTCGACAGCTAAGATGGTTCTGTTATCAACACAAACTTGACTAAGCATTTCTTATAGTATATATGTCGTAGGTTTTTCATAAAGTTAGGTTTTTGATCAAAAACCTAGGCTATTGATCAAGAACCGGAAGAAGACAAAATTATTACTTTATGTTATCATAAACCTGAGAAAATCCAGTTTTTTTTATCAAAAACCTAGACTGTATTAGTTTTATGATAAAAACAATGTTGGTTGCTATTTCTTTAAATAAATAAAACAATTAACAAACAATAAACAATGATTTATTTGTTATGAAATTACATACCTACATTTAAAAAATAATATGTGTGATGTGTGTGTGAAACGGCGAAAAACGAAACGGTTAAAAACGTGATTTTGTCTATTTTTGTGCTTTTGAACCAGAAGAAGACGGTCGACGTCAGGGGCACCCCGAGGTTCGGTTTGGTTAGGTTCCTTTAAACCCTGAAGACAGAAATAGGAGCCCCGCGCAGCGGGGCTCCGTCGACCTGACGTCGTTAGAAATAATACTGCGCGCTCGTTTTATCATAAAGCCAAACTAGTTCAGGTTTTTGATCAAAAATCTGGATTGTTAGAGGTTTATGATGAAATTGAGTTTAAAATGTGTCATCTTCCGGTTTTTCATCAAAAACCTAATTTTATGAAAAACCTACGACATAGTATATATCGAAGAAGGTAAGTGTGTGTCGTTATTATCTGCCATATTTTAACTACTGTGGGCGTACTGTCTGTCTTGGTTATTGCGCAATAGAAAAACCATTTTGCAGTTCAAATCAGATTATAATTTCATGAGCAATTTAGTCATACTAGCAAATTACACACTGTAGGTACACGACACAACCAGATACGGAACGCGGGACAGTTTCTGAGCACATGTTGTCCGTCCGATGTCCAATGTCCAAGTACGCCGCTGCACCTCGCTGCTCGCTCTCCTCGACCCCCCCACGGACTCAGGCTAGACTGTGTCCAGTGCCACCAGATGGCACTAGCGTTCCGAATAGTCAAACGAATGACTTATTTCCGACATATATATATTATGTAGTATACTCTTAATTCAATATTAATCTGTTTACCCTTTTTCCAACTACATATTTGTATCTAACCGGATGCAGCTGAATAACAGTACCTATGTCACATGGAGCGACTGCTGATTTGACTTCCACAATCCAATTACTGAGTAATAGGTACGATACCTTTTGGTAAGACTGGTTGTCAAACTTTCGGGCTTCTGACTACCCGTACCTAACGACTGTCAAAGATCTACAAATGCCATCCAGGACCAATGGCTTAACGTGCTTTCCGAGGCACGGAGTGGTCTCGATATGTAATGGATGGTCACCCATCGACGAATAGACAAGCAAACCTGATCACTCGACCCGTGCAGCTGTTATAACTTAACCATTCTTGGAAAATCATACATCAATGCCTGAATCATATACCAAAACCGTATAATTATGATTACAAGAGTAAGCACAATATTTATAACCAGCTGCGCCCCGCGGTTTTACCCGCGGGAATATCGAGATAAAAAGTAGCCTATATGTTAATCCAGGGTGTTTGATACCTCCATACAAAATTTTATCAAAATTGGTCCAGCCATTTGAGCCTGAAGAAGTAACAAACATATAAACACACACACACAGTCACAAACTTTCGCCTTTGTAATATTATTGTGATATATTTACATGTGTACATGTTATGTTGGTAGAGTTTAGTTCCGAACTAGGTTGTAATTTCAAATGCATTTGCACTTCGTTACCGACTAGGATTAAACGTGTACGGGTATACCTCGGGTTACAGAGGTGAATATATTGAAGGCAGGTTTACTTCAATAAACTCCGTGTAAACTATTTTATGTGTATAGTTCGAATACACTAAATTAATGTGTTTTAGGATATGTGCAACTATTTCAGAAATACCAAGAAGAGAAATAGGCGTTATGTTTTTCCGTCACAGTTTTTCAATGAATATAAATATCAGTCGTTTCAATTTTATGTTTTTACTAAAGTTAGGTTAAGACTTTTACTAACAACATATTTTGGATTTTAATCTATTATTATAAATATTGTAGACTGATGTATCATGTATGTAGACTGATGTATTGTTGGTATGATGGTCGCAAGTACTACTGCTGAGAAAGAGGTCCCAGGGCGGGTAATATTAGGAATTTTTCAGTAGCGGCCCGAGAACATAGATTAGTTCCCAGTTGATGGTAATAATAGGCTTGCCCCTATTATGTTACATGGGACTTAAATAACTGGCGAAATATGGTCTGCCTAACTCTTCGGGAATTACAGTCGTGAATTACGGTAATGTTACATCAAGTATATTTTTATGAACGCACGGTGATGCCTACGGATAAATTAAATTTGTGTTACTTATGTTACTTATTTAATAATATTTATTCATATCATTGGTTGTTTAAGTAGTTGCTTTATATTATAAGTAGACTATTTCTGATTTGTGCTCGTAATTATAAATATATATTGACTGGTAGAAAATGCCTCAGGCATTACGTCCGCCCTAGTACAGTATTTCTTTTACTTGTGCATAAAGTTTTAATAAATAAATATATATTTTTTATTTAATTATTAGAATCAATTATCTTTTTGCATGCACGTGTTTCTGTGACAAATAAACCTATTTTTCCTTCTTTCTTTCCATGTATAAATATTGTGTTAAAGAAAATAATACGCAATCACGAATATAGTGATATTAATAATTTGGTTTGCTGCACACCTCAAAATGCAAACGAAAATATTATGAATATTGAATTCTTGCGGCAATGTACGCTTACACTTGAATATATTCATACGCATATCATTATTCGCTCATGAATAAATTAATTAATTTACTACAGAATACACAGTTGCCAGGATTGTAAAACTCCAATGTTAAGGAGTGAGATAGAGGGATCATTTGGGATTTAGTTACTACAGGATACACCAGTATCCTTTTCTTTATTGTACACAGACGCGTTGTTGTTGTTGTAAGAGCTTTACGTTCTATCGATACCTCTTACATAGGAAATAATCTATATTACATACATATATAATTATAAATATTTAAGTGTCTGATTGTAATGTCAAAATAACAGCTTTTTAACCGACTTCTATGATAAGCACTTAGGCGATCTGCGATTTTGCGATTGTATCGATGCTGCGTCGTGTTTTGGCGACTCTCTACGTTCCATCGCAGTATTAAAATCGCTCGTTTTAGAGATTCAATCGATGCTGCATAGCAATTTCGCGACTTCCTGCGTTTGGACGAAGTATCGGAATCGCGCGTTTTAGCGACAGCTTCGATGCTGGATCGGGTCGGCTGTAGTGTTGCCGATCGATAGTCGACTATCGATAGTTTGCCGATTTGCAATGTTATTGTTTACAAATGATAAAATATACAAAAAATATACCTTAGCACACACACACACATTATTGTTTTCAGACATCCACGCGAACAAAGTTACAGATAGAAGTAGTGCATAGGTTAGATTAGATTATATGTATTTTAATTCTGTATAGAAAAAGGTTCCATAGTAAGGAACCTTCTAATGGGCAAACGTGATAAATACTATTTTAAGTACCTAGATCTAGGCTTTCGTGACCACAAATTCCCGCTACGGTATAAGTCCGCAGATTATACGGGGACGATTTTGCAGTATTAACTAGGCAGCTTGTTTAGATCTAAACAGATTAAACTACTTAATTACAGACAGTTGGTTATACTCATCATCTGCCGGGTCGGCTTCCAGTCTAACCGGATGCAGCTGAATACCAGTATTTTACATGGAGCGACTGCCTATCTGACCTCCACAATTCAGTTACTGGGTAATACGATACCCCTTGGTAAGACTGGTTGTCAGACTTTCGGGCTTCTGACGACCCGTATCGACTGTTAAAGATCCACGAATGACAGCCGGGACCAACGACTTAACGGCTTGACTACAGTTGGTTATACTATAGATTAAAATACTTACAATGGCCTCTAAAAGGTAATTGACATTTTTCTACTTCAGCGTTGACACACCACATTATAATTTATATAATTCTAATGATCTAAATAATTGAACTACTGTAACGTTTTTGTTGACGAATTCAACTACCTTTGACTTATCATAATAATATTCAAGTAATCCCTTAGGAGTACCGGATTATGTTTTTTATTTTAAATCATAATGTGGCATCACAGCTGAAGTGGAAAAATGTCACACAACTTTTGAAAGCCACTGTATATTTGGTTCAATCATAGGTTGAATATTTTATAATTTTAGATCACTTTGATAAGGTTAAGTATAGGTATATAATTATCTATTACCGCATACAACCATGCAACACTTACACATTTACTACACACACACACTACTAACTTATTACTTACTTAATTGTTATTTTGTTTGTTTTGTGTGTGTATTTTCCTTCTTCATATTTTTCTTCTACTTTATAATTTTTTTATTGTCTCTTCATATTATTATTTCAAACGAATGGTACAAACATACAATTGATTCCAGAGGAAGAAAAGTACAAATACTGCCATAAAATAAATAAACAAACATGAAAGAAAAAGAAACACTCTCTAACGACCCCTTCCGTATACACAAAGCGAATATGCGAGCACGTGGTTAAATAAACATTACTTAACCAATAAAATTGTGAAAATAAATTGAAAACAAGAATTGGGCCGCTCCCCCTAGAGGCTCCGCTGAAAGACGGGACACCGATATAGAGTTCTGACACTGGAAGTGGCAGTTATAACCTCAATGGAATAACTGTGCTATTATCAGCTGTAAAGTTTTTATTTTTGTGAAGCGCATTTTTTGTTCGTGAGGGGCTCGTCGCTAATAACAGCCGCACGGGTCAATCGCAGGTTAAGCTACGCTTGCTGCGGTCAGTCGTGGATGGGTGCTCCGTGTCTCGGAAAGCATGTTAAGCCGTTGGTCCCGACTGTCATTCGTTAATCTTTGATTGTCGTTAGCGGTAGTCAGAAGCCCTAAAGTCTGACAAGCAGTCTTACCAAGGGATATCGTATTACGCAGTAACTTGTGGAGGTCAGATAGGCAGTCGCTCCATGTAAAATACTGGTATTCAGCTGAATCCGGTTAGACTGGAAACCGACCCCAACATAGTTGGGATAAGGCTAGAAAGACGGTGATGCGTTTATTTGTACGGTATTTGATGATGAGACGTATTTAAAAGGAGTATTTTTATTCAAAAGCAACAGGTGATACAAGACAAATATGTATTAACCCTCTATAAATATTGAATAGTTCCTTGCGACACCCACGATTGAGAGTGGTCTATTCTTAGTACAAACTCACGCAGTTAAACTAAGCGACATAACGCCATCTTACTATAAATCATTCGTGACGTAACGTCACATGAGTAGACAAACGTGTCTACTCATGGGGTAACGTCATCTCCGTTACGTCACGTCTTCTTTAATAAGTTTTTGCCACTTCGTCGATCAAATTGTCGTAGCCTCACCTCTACTCAAACTTTTAGCATTATGATTATCTGGCTTTTCGGCTTACCGGTACGTATTTCTTTTTTAAATTGAAACTTAGCCCAGGATTAGCGTGCGTATCCACGAGTAGGGATATTGTTTTTTGAAGATTTGTTCGTATTTTAAAAAAACTTTTCCATCTGGAATTTCTCAGTAGCAGCCTGGAGTCTGGATTTGTGTCCATTTAAGGGCAATAGGCTCGCCTTCTATTACATTGGACTTAAAACCATTGGCGAAATGTGGGTGTAGATACGTACTATTATATAGGAAAACTTCTGCTTAACTCTTTTGAGATACAGGCTTTATATTGTGAAAAAAAAAAACACACTTATGTTTCACTTTTTATTTTTTTTTGAAGTGAAAACTTCTTTAGCGGCGCTGTGTACTTTTTTTGGAATGGGTAAAAACTTCTAAACTGGCGTCAGGTCACGTGACCCTGATCGAAAATTCGTAAGACGTAAAACGTAAGACAGCGCCATCTATGCACATCGGGAAGAACTACGAGGGCCTCGCGTACTAACTACGTAGTTCATCCAACAACGACGAGATGGCGCTGAACCACGGATATATAACATTTTGTTTATAAGACGATTCACAAAATACACTCGTAATTGTTCAAGTTTTCACTTCTGTCGGCACTACCGGAGTGCCAGTGTTTTTTTTATTTAAAATGGGTTTATTCTTGTCTCTAGTCTAGGTCACTTGCGGCAAACTTCACTAATTTATTTTATTTTTCACTTAATAACAATCAAATACACTTCTTCGATTAAACTCTACTCTGATCGCACCCTTGACCTATCCAGTTCGATGTCGCTTCCATTAGCTCTCGCTCCGCGTCTCCGCCTACTTCTCAACTGCAGCATGAAACATGCATGCCCTCGCTGCGCATGTGTTGTGTGAGACGGTAACTGTGAGACCCACCCTAACACCTACCTATGTGTTGGTGTATAAGTGTAGGTTGGTGGCAATAAAAAGGTTTTACGTGGTAAAATAAAAGAACGTTTTATTATTTTGTTTCTTTTATAATCCTCTAGCAGTGATTATATTTTAAACTAGCTTCCGCCCACGGCTTCGCCCGCAAGGTATGTCGATAAAAACTATCCTATGTCCTTCTCTTGGATGCAATCTATCTCTCTGTCAAATTTTATCGAAATCCGTTCAGTGGTTTAAGCGTGAAAAGGTAACATACAGAGAGACAGACAGACAGCCAGAGTTACAGTACCCGGCGATAAATATTGCACATCGACCTATTCGATCCTATCGATTTTATACAAAGAATAAAAATAATTATCAAAATAAATAAATCATAATTGTTTTAACAGCTCCTAATAGTTACCGGACTGTTTGTATTTCGTGCGACAGAGATAACGCTCTACGAAGCCGAAATTAGCCGATTGTCTCTAACCAAAGGTCGATGTGCAATATTTATCGCCGGGTACTGTACTTTCGAATTTATAATATTAGTATGGATTAGCTTCTGCCCGCGACTTCGTCCGCGTGAAATTTCACCCTCCCCCATTCACCCTCTTAGGGGTGGAATTTCGAAAAACACTTTCTTACTGGATACCTACTCTTCACAAAAGACACACCCTCCAAATTTCATGTCTCTAGGACCAGCGGTTTAGGCTGTGCGTTGATATATCAGTCAATCAGGACTTTGAATTTTATTTATATATAGATAATCAGGTACAGACGCCAGCACATCAAGCTACTACAATCTGTCAAATTTCTTTAATCAATTTTCAACTTTATTGCTAAAGCATAAGTTTCAAAGTTGATTGGGAAAATTTGACAGATTCGGGTAGCTTGATGTGCTGGCGTCTGTACATCAGTTAGACTTAGATATAGTCAGCGTATAATGTTCCCACTGCTGGGACACAGGCTCCCTCTCTGTGAGAGGGAGTGGGCCGTAATTCACCATGCAGGCCCAGAGTGGGTTGGTAGATGTCACAGAAAATAAAAATAAATATTTTTTTTATTGCAGTTATATACAAAGCTTTTACATGTCTTCGATTTTTTGGTTCTGGGACATGCCAGCTTCATCACGATGTTTGACTGAGCAAACTCAAAAACTCAAACTCAAAGCATTGATTTCAATTAAACCATTTTTGCACTTGCACTTTTGAATTGTCAAGAAGTCGGTCAGTCAGAAAATATGAAGCTAGTTGCCCATTCCAAAGCGTAGGTACCTATGGAGAAGAACGGGCAAGAAACTCCATGGACACTCTGCAGCCGGTCGATTCTGTAAAAATCCCACCGTAAAAACTTAGGTGAAGTGAGTTTGTTTTTGCTACAAATTGACACTATTGACAGGTCACTCCACGCTCACTTCGCCTAAGTTATCACGGTGAGATTTTTACAGAATAGCACCGTGTGTGAGAGCAGTGGTGATGAAATGATTTACCTACACAAAGTAAATCGAAGGTTAGGTCTAGGTTCGAACCCATGACCTTCTATTCGTAAGTCTCGACTGTTACAAGTGGGCCACCATTGCTCACCGCCAGCTGTTAGTCCTACAACCACGAAGTAAATATTTACCTAATTCGTGCTTACAACCAAATGTAGCTGTCAAACAAATATTTTTACCTTGCTAAGAATAACTCACTAATGCTGGATAAGAAAATCAAATAAGATTTCTAAACGGGTTAGTAAACACGTTTCAATGTTTTCGTCTAAATTCCAATCTTCGCGAGTCATACCGATTAGGTAGGTATGTATAATATACTCGTATATGTAAAAGTCCAATTATACGAACCTCATCACGTTCTCAAAAATAAGCGTTATACAGAAAAGATTTAAGCGTTTACATAGTCATCATTAAAAAAAATGAAATGTATAACATTTCAGTACATCTATATATACCACTAGAGAACAGTACAGTAGTGGCTCAGTGGTAACTGCCGCGACTTACGAGTTGTAGGTCGCAGGTTCGGACCCACACAGGCGTTTTACTTTGTGTAATTTTTTTCATCACTGCTCTCAAACCGGCACGTCTTAGAACCAAAAATTCGAAGATATGTGACATTTACCAACCCGCACTTGTCCCGCGTGGTGGATAACGGCCCACTCCCTCTCACAGAGAGGAGGCTTGAGTCCCAGTCCCAGCAGATCATTAAAGGATGGCTGATTATGTTATATATACCACTGTGTTCAACGTGAGCCTATGTATTACTTTGGACAACTACACATTATTACTATTATTAAAAAAAAACTTAAATTGTGTTCGGTTCGTTACAGTGACTTCAACAGCATAATAGAAGCAAACAAGTGTGTAAATACATATGTTGAAACAAGTTCAAGTAATTCTGAGAAACTTGCTAACCGCTTCTACAGGTAGGTAAAATTATTAATTTTGAAAGACATTGTTGTTGAAGTTGCTTCTTGTTTTGAGATGTCTTCATTTTAAAACACGTTGAAGCTAGAAGGCTTGTTAGTGTTGAAATGTGAAATGACAAAACTAATTCATTTCGGAGTACTAAATAATTTAGTCGTAGGATAGCAGTGGTTGTATGCCACCTACCCTAACAAAACAATACATTCTAACCCCTTTCTAATAAACGTTGTATAGCGCCTGTATAGTTACAGAACGCTTTGTCTTCTTCTTTCGAAAGTCAAATTACTGACGACTGAGAGAGAGAAATCGGTGTGTAACTATTCAACTGATATAATACGCTTATTAGTAAGGGCGTGACAGTAGTAAGCGATCATAAAGCTTTAGGGCAAAGGGGCATATTGGCCACGGCTATCCTCTAAACATCACTATGATTAGGTATTAAATACATTAAAATATATTACGTGTAAGTTATTTATTTCATAAACGATAAATATTGTTTGTAGGTACATGACAATTTCAGATGAGAATATTTTCTTGTTTCATACTTTTTAGAGCGTGATTTTTCAGTAGTCGGGTAATCGGGTTTTAGTTTTTGAACTTACTTTTTTATTTAGAGAAAACATAATAATATTAAAAAAAATACCAAACAGTCACCAGTAAAAACTTACTTGGGTCACAGTGTCGTGATACACTTCTATCATAATGTTCTTCACTAATTAATTATTCACATCACAAATTGTCAGTTTTTTCTCAAATTATCAAAACGTCCGATACACAACAAAGTTCAAAGACTAGTAAAGTAGTAACAGAATGCGTAGCTAATGGCCATCGTAGCACATCGAGCATCTGCTACGACAGCGTAGCTCGCGTTGCCGTGACGTCATTGGTTACGTCGCAGCGACAACAGTGTAATAAAATTTTGTCTAACGATAACTCTGTGTTCTATGTAAATTCAAGATAATTTATAAACGACTAGCAGCGCCCGCGGTTTCACACGCGTAAGTTTTGATCCCGTGGGAATATCGGGATAAAAACTATCCCATGTCCTTCCCCGGGATGCAATCTATCTCTCTGACAAATTTTATCGAAATCCGTTCTGTGGTTTAGGCGTGAAAAGGGAACATACAGTCAGACAGACAGACAGACAGAGTTACTTTCGAATTTATAATATTAGTATGGATATACAAAGCCTGTTGATTTTTGTCTAGACATCTGATTTTTAAGCATAGAAATAATATAATACATACATAATAAGCCTATAATATTCCCACTGCTGGGACACAGGCCTCCGCACTTTGAGAGGGAGTGGCCTGGCTGCGGGCCCAGTGCGGGTTGGTAGATGTCACATCACCTCTTCGAATTTACGGTTCTAGGACATGCCGGTTTCCTCACGATGTTTTCCTTCACCGTTTTGAGAGCAGTGGTGATGAAATTACATATTTACACAAAGTAAAGCGCCTGTCTGGGTTCGAACCTGCGACCCACAACTCGTAAGTCGCGGCCATTACCACTGGGCCACTACGTCTCGCGGGCCACCGTTGCTCTCGGGCCATCACTGCTCACCTAAAAGAAATAATATCAGCATATTTGAATTAAATTTAGAATTGATACTGTTTCATACGTTTATTTACATAAGGTGTGATGTGTGGAAAGTTGTGTGATGTGGGGCCCGTGGCTAAATAATAACAGCCGCACAGGTAGATCGATCAGGTTAAGCTACGCTTGCCGCGGTTGGTCAGTGGATGGGTGACCATCTCTACATACCGAGACCCCTCCGTGCCTCGGAAGCCGTTGGCCCTGACTGTCATTCGTGGATCTTTGAAAGTCGTTACGGGTCGTCAGTAGCCCGAAAGTCTGACAACCAGTCTTACCAAAGGGTATCGTATTACCCACTAACTGGGTTGTGGAGGTCAGATAGGCAGTCGCTCCATGTAAAATACTTGTATTCAGCTGCATCCGGTTAGATTGGAAGCCAACCTCAACATAGTTGGCATAGTATCTTTTCTTCTTTTCATCATTCATCTTTTTAAAAAAACATTGCCCCACTCTAGGAATTACTCCTATATCGTGGGTGCGTTTACAAACATTTAAATTCACATACACAAACAGCCAGACCCGGAAGAACGACCTGTAGGCAATACAAATATTTGTTCCGTGCGGGAATCGAACCCGCGACACGCAGCGCAGCAGTTGGTCGCTCAGCCACTGCGCCAGCCGTGTCGTCCCGTATAGACTACGCAGATGATGATGTGTGGAAAGTTGTGATAAAATTAATTCGAACAAACACTCGAACCAAATAAAAGGCGAACCAAAACATATTTTGTAAGCAAAACTTTTGACTTGAAATAGGATACTTTGGATTGTAAACATACAAAATGTGCCACAAAAGAAGAACAATGCTGAAATAAACAATGGACGACCCGAATCGGAGTTTTTGTTCACTGTAACTAATTGTAAATTATGTGGGGCTGTTTTGGTAGAAGCATGTTTTATAGCGATTTTTATGTGCTACGGCCATCTGGCTTAGAATGCGATGAGAGTTAAAATAGCATAATACCCTTTATTATGTGCACCATCCATACATATGTTATAATGAGAACGTGTGTCTGTCTGTTACCTCTTCACGCTTAAACCGCTCATCTGATTTAGATGAAATTTGGTATAGAGATAGTTTGAGTCCCGGGAATACTATATTACAGCCTATATATAAGGTCCCATTAAAATAGATGGACAAACTTTTATAAATCATTCAGACCACCAAAATAAGGACGATGGTAAAAAAATATATAAGAAAAACGCATAGATACTTACAAGAAAAATAATCAGCTAACAAAAATACACTAGTGTGCCGGCAATTTATTATTTTAGGTCAAAATAAAATCACTTTAATCAGTTTTCTTTTTTGCTCGGATATCTTTGGTTAGACGAACTGAGCGCTGTGTTAAAATTTGTCTATCTATTTTAATGGGACCCTGTATATAACTGCCTCGTTGGCTTGTGGTTGCAAGCGCGTCTGCTGAGCTTGGGGTCCTGGGTTCGATTCCCGGATCAGATAAAGTGTCATTGTGTTTTCCGTTAGGAATTTCTTAGTTACATTCCGGAGTTTGGAAGTTGGCGGTTTAATACCCCCGTGCCTCGGAAAGCACGTAAACCCGTTGGTCCTGCGCCTGATCTCTCTCCGGTCGTGGCGGATAGCCGTTCCATCGGACTATGAGAGTAAAGGAACAGAGAGTGCACCAGTGTTTACGCACACACTTGTGCACTATAATATCTCCTGCGCAGGGATTGAAAACCGGTACGAATTTGGGTTACGGTTCTTCATTTCGGTTCTTAAAAAGGTTCTTCTTTTCGGTACGGTTCCGGTTCAGGTTCCGGTTTGGTTCTGGTTCCATAGTACCGGTTCCAAATAAAGGTTCCAATATACCGGTTCCGTATCATCCGATTTAAAGGTTCTCTAAGAAAGAAGGGATAATGTTTGACGCGTGGCTAGCGTATCTTTTCTTTCAGTTCGCCTTCGAATTATTGGTGAGTAGAAGCACAGGTAGAAGTCTGTACTGTACAGTGTCAGCAAATATTAACAGTAATTATTATTACTGGTTTATATAATCTACAGTTACTGTTAATAAATTAATATGTGACTTGTAACTGGAACCTTGTGAAAATCTGTTGTTCTAAGGTTGAGGAAGACTATCCGCTCGTAATACAGTTTTATACTAGTACGAGCGAATAGGGCGAATCAGACTATAGACAACCAAACCATCTTTTCATTGTACCATTTCACATCCAACGATCTGACTATTTGTGTTTATTATTGAGTTACTCTGTATGCTTGTCTCAAATTTGTGAATAAATATTATTATTATTATTATTATTATTATTAATATAAAATGGACAAAGGACAATCTACAAATGCAATGTACCCCTCTCCCCTCTTACAAAATCTCCTACATTGCCGCTATTGTCCTGCGCTGAGCGGCATCGTATGAACTCGTTCGGACTCGTACTCGTACCGCTAAAGAACCGGTAAAATAAAGGTTCTAATTTAGATTCCGGTTCCGGTTCGGGTTCTAGCAACCGGAACCACTAAATACCGGTTCTTTACCGGTATTTTAGGAACCTTTTCAATCCCTGCTCCTGCGTACCTGGCTACTCTCCGTTGAGATTGGCCACCGTGACCAAAATCGGTCGGGAGGCTATTATACTACTTACTACTATTACTATTATTACTTAGATATAAATGTAGAAATTTTACAGTGGCACAATGGGTGGTCTTATCGCTAAGAGCGATCTTTTAAAGACAACCTTTGGATGGATTAAAAAGGAGAAGGAGAGACAATACTGTAGGCAGTCTGTCCATTTAAATAATACAATAAATACATACATGAAGTATATTACACTAATCTATACACACACATATCTACAGATTTATCATGAACTAGGAGTAAAGAAAATATAATGATTGTTTAGGAGAGAGGAAGTGTTTCTGTGTTGTGTTATCGCGTGATTAGCGTATGAGTTATGGACTATGGGTAGGCACGTATATTTATATTTTTATCGTTAGAACAAGCCGTGTACCAGAGGGACTTTTCCATTGGCCAAAATGGCAAACTTCTATACAAACTTTCATCCTCTATTTTACCCCTTTAAGGGATGTATTTTTAATTTTTATCCTTCGTTAGTGGTAACCTTCATTATTTAAGGAACTCTTATGCTTTCATGGGAAATTTCAAGCTTCTAGACTCAGCTGTTTAGGCTGTGCGCTGTCAGCGAGTGAGTCAATGAATAATAAATGAATTTAAGGTTATTTTTTTTTTAGTTTTTGAGAAAATCGCGGACACACAAATATACGAGTCGAATACAGAACCTTCTTTATTTTTGAAGTCAGTAAATAATAGTCTTCTGCAGATACTTTTAGTAAGTACAGGTCTTGTTCAGCATCAAGTTTTGTCGATTTAATTATGATGATAGTGATCATCATTACTAGATAAATTACATAAACCTGGCTATTCTTCAATTATATTCGCCAGCTTGCACTCAAAGCAGCTATATATCAAATAATGATGATAAAAGTACAATTAGATAAGTAACTTAACAAGTTTAAATTAATTAAAATCACTCACAGCGCTACTTTTCAAGCAGCCCAGCTCAAAATATTATGAAAAGTAAAGCCCCCACTCACAGACTCCTAATTAATGCGAATGAGTCTTAATAGCTAAAAAAATGTTCTGACTTACAAACGAAAAGTTATTTTAATTCATCTGGGTGGCGTGCACTGACAAATTGGCGCCCACCGTGGGACCGCTACCCGCTCTCATAAAATATTACTGAAGCTCATAGTTGCTTCAACGGGCGCTTGCTTTTCTTTTCTTATTTCTTGTCAGCAAGGACACAGAGTTTATATTTATTATTAATGATGTTTGTGACAGTCAAGTAATTTAATAAGTCATGAATTAGATGTGTGTTTTTACATTATACGTGTCCAAAAGTACCCTACAAACTCAGTTAAAAGTACACCAAACAAATATGCAAATTGTTATTACCCAATAATGAATCAGCTTTTTTCCAATAACCTGTTTAGCAGATTCGATGGTAAAGAAGCCATTATACTGCCTTTACATTTTTCTTTTTTGTCAGACAGTCCATTAGGTAGCAACTAACAAGCAGCAAAGCCACAATGAAAATAAACGAAGTAGGTAATACCCACCCGTCTCGATAGTCGACTTAACATAATACTTTTGTTTGTAAAATCGCGGTTTCATGGAAGGCCAATAACAATTGAAGGATCTGAGGAGGGTAGTTAAAAACCGCGCGGCGCGCGACGCTCAGCTTATACGCGACGGTCACGCGAGGCGGACGTGCTGGACAGCGGAATTTATTGATACTATGCTGTTAAGTGCAGTTGTGCTTTATTAAATGTTTGTTTGAATGCGTTGATGTTTTTGATGCTTTTATTATTTTAGAGAATTAGATTCTTGAATTCAGTTTTAGATGAACGCATTTACATTTGTTTCGATGATAGATTGAACTGATTCTTCCCTCTAATAAAAACAAATAAAAGAAAGAAAATTGATTTGACCTTAGAAAAACTACCTTTTAATTACCTTAAAACCAAATAAATTAAGTACTAAAATCATGTAGTACCTACCAATCAATATTTCTCATTAATTCCCAACGAAACGTTTCTGACCCTCCTAATAAAAAGTCAACTGTAACCCTCAGATATAATCTAAATCGTTACGAAAAAAAAACCGTTTCGGCTGGATGAACAGAGGGCGAAAACGAAAAATCTGTTCCTTATCTATCTCCGAATCTTCTCGAGCATTAATAAAATCTGTGATTCAACTTTATGCTCCGGCGAATCTGTTGGAATAATTAGGGAGGTTTCTTTCTCTCTGTGGATTTTTTTGATCTCCCTTTTTCGGGGGTGGCGTAAAAGGTGACGTTATGTTGTTAAATATGTCAGGATTGGCAGAAGCGTTCTTTTGCTTGCTAATATGTATAAATTGCTATTCATTTTGATTTTTTTAACAATTCTTCCATACAAAAACGAGACGTCAATTAAACACAATAAAAAAAACAAACACAAAAAAAAAAATTACCACACCATAAAAAATCACCACCATAAATCACAATTTTTTTGTGTTCCACAAATAAAAATTGTCTTTCGATTGAAAAATTAGCCATAAGATAAATTATTTTCACCATCTCTTAAGTAACTATTTACACTAGGTACTAAATTAAAAGACTAACCCCCATCGATATCCGTGCTAACCCCCTTTCTAATAAACGTTGTATAGCGTCTGTATAGTTACATAAGCTTGGTCTTCTTCTTTCGAAAGTCAAATTACTGATGACTGATGACTATTCATCTGATATAATACGTTTATTAGTAACGGGGTAACAAATAAAAACAAATACATATTTAGGCGATGAAGTACTCGTCCGCATCGCTATCATCCGGAAACGTGCCCAGAAGACTGGCAGCATTGCCACGTTGAAATAAAGATAAATAGATAGTTATAGTGTTTAAGAATTCCATATATAAATGTAGACATTTTACATTGGGCGGTCTTATCGCTAAAAACGATCTTTAAAAGACTACCTTCCAGGATTTAAAGGGAGAAGGAAAAGTCTTTAAGTCATCTTTTAAGCCTGTTGATTTAGGTATATAGTTACCTATATCTCTCCAACATTTAAATCTCAAGGTTATACAATTAATCGAAGTAAGTAATCGAAATAGCTTGGAAATTTTGCAGCATTTGTTTTACACAATGAAAAACAATAAAAAATAATCTATAAACATTGTACAGACGCCAGCACATCAAGCTACTATAATCTGTTAAATTTCTTTAATAGATTTTCAACTTTATCACTAAACCATAAGGTTCAAAGTTGATTGGGAAAATTTGAGTTTCGGGTAGGTTGATCTGTTGGCGTCTGTACAAAAACAACAAGAAAAACAGTTTTTTCGACATACATAATAAAATTATGTGTCACACTCAAAGTATTACCTAGTAAGAGAGAATTACCTAGTGAGGACACAGAGCAAGCCTAAAAAAATACTACCACATTAATTCAACCACGCTCAATCATTTCCAATGCAAAACATGAACAGAGTGAAAACCAGAAATAATTTGCATGCAACTAAAATGTGGACATGACACTCGACACGTCGTGTCACCGACACTCCTGACACTGCGGACATCGCCGACACTCGCTGAATTGCCGCGGAGACACAAATTATTTAACCCCCGACATTTTTATTATTGAGGTTAGTCGGCCCGCTGAATTTCGAGAAGAAAATTTCGTTTAGTTTTGGACGTTTTGTAGTGTCTATTGATGTGAAAGATTCGATTGATTTGAATGTAGTTTTAAATAGCTATCCTATATTTCTATATATTTAAGCAAAATGTGGGAGCAGAAGCTGTTGCTGTAATGTAAAGTGTTGTAAATTACAGGTAGGAAAAATTAACAATATTTATAACTAGCTATGCCCGCGACTTCGTTCGCGTGCATGTCGGAAAACAAATTAGATTTCATGGGCTTTATTTTTTTACATGGATTCCTAATTCTGTTTCTTAAATAAACGTAGACTATATTACTCCTTATAACATCAGCTATCTGCTAGTCAAAGTCCCGTCCCGTTTCAGAAATTAGCTGGAACAAACAGACGTCCAATGTAAAAAATATATTTTTTTTGTTATATGTTCCGTTTATGCTTTTATATGCATTTAGTAAAAAGCTGATATTTTGGAAGAGACACTTCTATTTTATTTAATTTTATTTATTTGTATTGTATAGAAGATTTCGGGGTATTACGAACTGTAATGTGAAATGAAATCTAATACGTACTTACGAGTATCTGATCTACTTATCAGCAATAAATAATACTTGAACAACACCAAGTACCAGATTCGTTAAATCCTGATAAAAACTTATCTACCAAAAATTATTTTTAAAAAAAAACAAAAACCGACTTCAAAAACCTAATAAACACTAAAAACTTAAAAATAATATTAAATTGAAACTATAATTAAGAATAATTTAACCTAAATAACCTTACCTAACTTTAATCTACACTATATTTTACAATTTAACAGTTTTTGGAGTCGGTGCCAAGCCAAGTGTATCTATCTAATTGGGCCATAAAATATTCTCCCTTAATTTTTATTACAATAGTTTACGAGAGTAAATTAATATCATATTATTAGGTACTTACTGAAATTTTTACAAAGCTGTTAAAAGTTTTAGTTAGCGCTCGATAGATGGCGTTGTACCGTATTCTGAATCGCGACATGATTTCGTTACCGAGAAACCTATGAAAATCAAATTGTATTACTTACGAGTTTCACATTTCGTCCGCAAGAGCGCGCCACTATCCGAACAAAAACAACTCCGTCTTCTGTTGATATTCTGTCTTGTGTTGTAATTTTTTTTTTCAGTTTTGTTGATTGTTAATATTTTTTGCTGATATAGTACCTTTTTTTTGGTTAATATTTTGTGAGTGCGGGCTTGGCACCGACTCCAAAAACTGTTAAATTGTAAAATATAGTGTAGATTAAAGTTAGGTAAGGTTATTTAGGTTAAATTATTCTTAATTATAGTTTCAATTTAATATTATTTTTAAGTTTTTAGTGTTTATTAGGTTTTTGAAGTCGGTTTTTGTTTTTTTTTAAAAATAATTTTATTTTCTAGTTTTTAGTTTAAGTTTTTACATAATTCATAGTTTGAAGTTTCGTTTTTCAATTTTTAATAGAAAGAAAATTAATTTTGTATAATATGGGTAGGCCTACTAAACGCGCTGCTCAAATGAGACAGCGCCGTTTGGAAGAAAGTAACGACGAAAAGGAAGAACGTTTAAAGAAAAGTAGGGAAAGAAATACTAGAAACATTTTAAATGAGAGTGATGAGCAGCGAGCGTATAGACTTTCTCAGAAGAGAGCAAACACGAGATTATCAAGGCTTAATGAGAGTCCAGAAAGTCATGCTCAGCGGCTCAATTTGATTTGTGAACGATTAGGTATCAAACGAGACTCAAGAGCAACGTTCTCATCGTCTCGGTTTGATTCAGGAGCGCTTATCAAACGAAACCGAGAATCAAAGTTCCCGTCGTCTACACGTGCAATACGAGCGTCTATCCAATGAATCTGCCGAATCCAGAGCGACTCGATTAGATATTATGCGACAAGCTAGTCGTAATCGCCCTTAAAAGCAAACTGGCGTAATGTTATGTTATGGTATGGCTTAAACTATGCATACACAAACAATCGCAGCAATCGCGAGACATGTGCTGTCGATTTTTAAAGATTTCTATCGTCTATGGTTAGTCCATCACCTCCTGACCTGATGATCACGAGACCAAAATGGCAAACGCCCTTCCAAACATCAAAAAAAAAATAATTTACTTAATCAGTCGATGCCTACTCCTTACTGTTAAGGAGTCGTACCTTCCATCATCAGCTCAGCTACATGAGATGATGATCACCATACGCAAGTACTTAAATTACTTCATAAGATTTGCGAAAAACGATGTTTGGGCCCATAAAATTTGAGGGTTGCCCTCGATTTATCCATGATCCAATCATCAGATCCTGACTTGGTGACTATGGGACCACTTCAGAAGTATCTCCTTTCGAACAAAAAAAGAATTTTGAAAATCGGTCCACATTTGGCGGAGTAATCGCGTAACAAACACACAAAAAAAAAAACATACCGTCGAATTGAGAACCTCCTCCTTTTTTGAAGTCGGTTAAAAACATAACAGCATTTCATTATACTGAATCACTGATAACCATCAAAAGACGAAACCTTTTAAAAATAACGTCACATAAAAAGCCAGTACTTTGTAAAACCTTAAAAAACTCAATAACTCTTTTCTAGTCCCACATTCCTTGTTCTTGTAACACCCGATAACATAGCTATTTCAATTACAGCGGCTATCACTTCAACAAACTGTAACAAAGATAAGATTTGATGACACGAGTAGCAGTGATATATACCTCATTTTACCTTTATTACATCATCATCACCATTTCAACCTAGAGTCATCACTGGGCTGTCTTTCCTGTCATATTCCACGATTTCATGCATTGTTCTATTTTCAAATCACTTCCATCAAGTACAAAAAAAAAATCAGTACAATAACCCTTACTAATTCTAAACTCCTAGTACTTTTAGCGCTTGATAACATAGCTATTTCAATTACAGCGGCTGCGGGATATTTGCATGACACATTATCGGTAGCAATGGCTTTTATTTTAACAGTTTGACAACATTCGTTGCGTTATTTATGTATGACAAATTTTACCAACATATGCTGCAATGGATTAGCAATATGCTTCAAAATGATTGAGATTATAATTAATAGTAGATTTTACAACAAGTGCACAAAACAAATTTCTATCCTCGACATTACTATCAGCCCTCGCCTTCGGCTCGGGCTGCTAAAAGTCTCGGATAAAAATGGTTTTGTGGACGAGTTATAAACTCTGCTTTTCACTTCGATTGCGAGGAAATAAAACAGTAGTATAACATAACATTTCTTTAATTAAAATTCAAAGTAAAATTAGAACAGTTTTGAATACTGAAGGAAATTATTTTTTTTTAAATCTTACGATATTGATATTAGGCTGCAGACCTATACAGCCTACTATTAAATTAATTTTGTAATAATAATTTTCTTAAATCAACTAACCTACCGTACTTGAATTAAAATTTTAATATCTATTATATCTTAAAAAACACATAAGGCAAATAAATTAAAGTAAATATTATATAATAACAAATTCTATCTATGAACTTCTTATTGCATTTGGCTGTATGGCTCATTTTCTTTGCCTTAATATAATACATTTATGAGTAGATACGTTAATGCCCTTGTGCACAAAATTCGATTTTGTGCAGCCTATACCCTGCACAAAGAAGCACTTTCAGAGCATGAGAAGTGAAAAAGTGTGTTACGCAATAGGTGCTGTGTGCTGAAACAAAGGAGGAGTAGTTTTATCTACCATCATCATCATCATTTCAGCCTAGAATCATCACTGGGCTGTCTTTACTGCCGTTCAAAATGATTTCTTGCGTTATCGTTTGTCTATTTAAAACACTTCCATCTAATACCAAAAAAGCCAGAAAACTAAACTCTTTCATATCCTACACTCCTAGTACTTCTAACGCCCGATAACATAGCTACTTCAACTACAGCGGCTATTGTTTCAACAACGTAGTATTTCTAGTAGTATTTTTACTTTATATACCTTTGTAGCATCATCGTCACCATTTCAGCTTACAATCATCACTGGGCTGTCTTTTGTGCCGTTCAACACGATTCCTTGCGACATCCTCTTTCTAAAACACCTATCAAATACCAAAAAAAGTACAATAAACACTTTCTAATCCTTCACTCCTAGTAGTTGTAACGCCCGATAACACAGTTGTTTCAATTACAGCGGCTATCGCTTCAACAACCCCGTATTAACGAAAGGTAGGCTTGGTAAGCGGGTATATTAAGTTCAGCTGATAAGCTTCGCCGGATACTGACTGACGGTAGATGCTATCTTTAACACCAACGCTTCCCTTCGATGTTGGGACCTACTTAATGGTGTTTAAGTACGGTTGATATTTTTAGAATAGGTTGGGTATTATTTGTAAAGGTAACTTAAAATAGACTAGATTCAGGCTCCCTTATGAGTTTATAATAAGGTGTAAAGTTCATTCATCCTCCATAAAAAAACATTACCGTCATTCTGGCGCAGTCGGGTAAAAAGGGAGGAATCCTCTGACAAGATCTGTGTTGTGTTATAGTGTCTGGTGGTCTACTGCCCGATGATTGATGTCGGTACGTTGTATGTATGCTAGTTCGCGGCAAACTTTGCTTGTGCGATGCAGGAATTTGCGTGACGTCATTAAGATGAGTAGTTGCCGCCACATAAGTATAGGCACATAACTTTTTGTTTTCATGTGAATTTTTAACTTGAGCGTGTATGAATATGGACGAAGCAAAACGATGATGTAACACTAGGTTTTGCCAATGGGTCCGCCCGCGTGGATGTCGGAAAATATTCCACGGGGACGTAGAACCGGGACAAATAGTATGTTTTAATCCAGGTTATAAAATCTCTAAACGGCTGTTCGGCTGGTACACCAAAGGGCTGGCTTTTACCTTAGCCAGAGGCTAAGCATTGCCATGCAACGTGGCAATGCCGCCAGTCTCTTGGGTACATTACCAGTCGACAGCGATGCGGAGGAATATTTCGACGGAATATTTTTAATTTTTTAATAGTTTTAGTTAGATTAGGATATTATATTTTTATTTTAATAATTTGTAGTTTAATTTGCATTAGAAGTTTGTACATCCCGGTTATAAACTACTCGTATATGTTTACCTTTAATCTAAATTCGTTCAGCCGTTTTGACTTGATTGAGTAACAAACATCCAAACTTTTAACATACTATTATATGTATATTATATGGTCAGATTGTACGTAGCACGTGATCTGCTGTAGTTTCTACCTTCCTCATGGAAACAGCAGTACTTAATAGAGGAATTCAATTGTGTGAGCTGTGTTGACATCACCCATCGCAAAGGGAAATATCGCGAGCAGAATCTTGGGCTTAATAAAATTAATTCTCTGTAATTATAAAGATGAATTAAGTAAGAATCATGATGAGTCTGTTGTGTTCCATACTTCTCCATAGGTACAAAGTCTTTATCCTGCGTGTTTTCTGTAGTTTTCTGCAGTCTATCCTAGATTGGGAACGACAGAAAATACGTTCATTGTCTCGGGGCGCAATGCTCCTGCAATTAGCCTAATCTATATCACTTTCGTCTGTTCTGTTCAATGAGTCTAGCTAATTGAATTGTTTATTACTTACCTACATTTAATTTCGTATAGTTTATCTACAATCAAATTACACAACAAGGCAAGCAGAGTACCTTCGCTTAAGCGCAAGTAACCTGCAAAACTAGGAAAAAAAAGAAGGAGGAAAAACATTCGAAAATTTTGACTTCAACACACCAATAAATGAAAATAGTATACAGATATAAAATACATGACACAACAATAATAAATAAATAAAAGCTATAAAGAGCCAAAAATAGATCCAATCTCAGCACAATCTGCACAAGTATTGCAGCGCTGACTAAATTCGTATGAGACCGACCCACTATGTAGGTACTACGACTAACTACAATTACTATCGAAATAGAAATAGAAATGATAAATTTTATATTAATTTAGATACACATATAACGTCTAGACGAAAAGCCTGATTGATGATTTATAAATAGAATGTGAGTATGAGTCAAAAATACATACAGAGCTTCTTGAGCTCCTAAGAGATCTAGAAAGTAGGCTACATGGCTGCACTATAAAATACATACACCGAATTTTCACAGAAAGATGTATTTAAAGTATAGGCCGTGACGATGATATTTAACTACCGGTACCTCGCATTTTCGGTCGAGGGCTCGCGTCGATTCTGGCACATTACCTTAAACTGGAAGACGAAGTGGAATTACAATTTGGAAATAGCAATTTATTAGTTCACAATCTTATCTAATAATAACGTCGGCGTTAATCACATACGTCCCACACTCTTTCCAACTTATGGACCATATTTACTGGCTTGTTAAAGAGACTTCAGATGTATCTGGGTCGCGGAATGAAGATGAATGGGGTATCTGTTTAATATTCTACAGTGTTCCCTTTGCCACGGAATGAATTAAAGCTGGAACAAGATCCCGCAACCTTCCGGCGTGGCGCGCACCGCTTTTGTTTTAATATTACTTTCTGTTCCACCAGGTACAATGGCTGCGTTACGAACGAGGAACTTGCAAATGAAATTATAGAAATAAATATCGGTAAACGTGTCGAGAATGGTATGCTGCGAAGACGGGATAAATGGATCCAATTAACTTAATTTACATTTTTGTAATTGATGGGACGGAGTCTGGTGTTACTCGTGATCAATTTGATGGAACAGTTGGATTCATGGACTGGAGTCGAGATATTTATGAGTTAACAACTTTTATATATTAAGAAGATGTTACATCAATATCGGCTTTCAAATCCCATGAGAGCACACTGAAAAACAAGAATTGTTGAATGTACTAAAGTAGCGTAGGTTGAGTAATGAACTGCCATGGTCAACCCTTTTCATAGTTAATTTTACTATAACAAGAGGGAATTTAACAAAATCCACTTTGTTGATTTTCTTAATCATCAGTTCTATTTGGTAAAATCAACAATTTCGTGTGTAGGACCTATATAACCCGCGGATTTGATAAAATTTACGCGGAATTTAGTAAAATCAATCATTTTTTTTCAGTGTATGTCTTAAACAAATTACGAAAATGTCAATAAAATGATACGAAAACCATCTTTCGAGCAATATCGGAAAGACGTAAGCTGCTTAATCGTAAAACCGCAAAGAAAGCACTCAAAAGAAAATAAAATGACGCTTAAAATGTTATAAAGAAACGAATATTCACCGCGAAATGAATATGAGAATAACTTATGCAGCTCACAATTCGATTTAAGCTAAGAAACTCACTCAGTTCCTCTATATTCGTGAATTTTATTTCGCTCGAGGCGTCGGAGTCAAGAGTCGGTGTTAACTTTAAATTATCAAAAGAAACTTCCAGCTTCTAGACTTGGCTGTCTATGCCACAGGCGGGAAAAGTCAGTACACCAATATGGACGACAAATGTGACAAACTATATACGGAAATAGATGTTCGTAAACGTTTTAAAGTTCGTTCGCTCGTTTCAATAATAAATGTAATTGAACGCGGTTTTCAATTAAGTGGTATTGGTTTTTTACTTTTTAGCTGTTACCGAATCGTTTATTTTTGTAATAACATTGTTTGTTGTGTGTGATGAAAATGTAGGTGTTCAATCTCATCGAAATCCGACGTGCACAGTGGAAAGGTATTTTGTTCCAATAATCAGAAATACGAAAAGGTTAGCACATCACTAAATTATAGGTACAGGGTGGCAGGGACATTGACGCGCAGCCTGTTATACATGGATAGATTCAGTACATGATTCTGGACCTAGGTAGTTTAGAAGCATGCCCTTAATACATGACCTGGGGGCTAAAAAGGCCACGTTGGCAGAATCATAAAAGGATCTATGGCGTAGACAGTCCTTCTTTTTATTTTTTCGCTGCACTACGTAGTTATAATCAAAGATATTGGGATTGGATTTGGATTGGAATGATTGGTATTTTAACACAGACAAAAAAATTACTAAAAAATCCTTCACCAATGGGATTTCATACGATTAACTTAACAGTTAACTGTCTATTATGATTCATAATGTTATCCTTTTATGATTGCCAAAGTGGCCTTTGAGGCCCCCTGAATACCTGCCTCCAATTTGCAGAAGGTGATACGAAATCAACATGAGCAAATAATTACCTAATTATTGATTTCTGGTACCGACATAGACATCTTTCACAGCGTAAAAATCAAAAAATCTAGGTCTCTACCTAATATTCTACACTGTGACTCGACTTTAAAATACAGTTTACGACGTCGAACGGATCGGTGGAGCGAATAAATCCGTGACACGACAGCCAGCCGGGACATTACTTAGTCTACTACTTAATAGCTGACGATAGTCAGGCTTGTGTACTTTATCGTCCTTCTGCTTCACATTTTATAGGCTGTGGCCATTTTTTATAGGTCCATGGCTGTGGCTTTGTATCGTTTCGGCTAAGTTATGTGTCCTGTCCATGGTGGATTAGTTTTTATTTTAGGCTCGATATTTTTTGAGCCTTTGTGGTCGTACTGGTTTTGTGGTACGAGCTAGGCTGTAAAGCTCGAACAGAAAAAAAAGAAAATAAATTGTAAAAAAAAGAAATGATAAAGAAATTGTCTATGTTTTGTCGACGGGGTGGGTCGGGGGAAAACGAAATTCCACAACAGCTAGGGCAGCTAGTGCAGAACAAAATCCAAAAAAAGATCAAAAAAAAAGAAAAAGAAAGAAAGACAGATCAAAAATTTAACCAGGAGCGTTGCTTTTATTTTCGAACACCACATCTATACTTTGCAGTAATAATGAAATATAAAATCTGTGCGGTCCGCAGAGAGATTCGCGGAACAAATCCCAGCTTCGTGTATAACAGCCACGGCTTGATCCCCAGTGAGAGGAAATAAAACTAAACAAATCTCACAGAAATGAGCGCCGAATGGAAAACAGAAGACCAACTCTCGATGACATGGAATAGGGATACTTAGGTTGTGGTGTAAAGCCGACAGAATATTTTAGGTCTTAAACTCAAATAAGTGGATATTTGCACAATGTTGTGTCAAACACTTCTACAGTCCTTTTACATTTATTAAACCTCTGATTTTACATCACTGTCAAAATCACAGTGATCTTTATTGTCGTGGCAATAAAGTTGCTATTGGGTTGTTGCTACTGAGACTGACTTATTGTCTGTCGAAATTAAAGTGATCTATATTCTCGTTAGTTATAGGATACTTTACTTTGACCAAAGTGATAAAAATTTTTATCGTCAACATCATCTGATATAATCCAAAAACTACTTACCTATGTAAAGTCGAGGAAATAGTTCATCAGATTAACTACCAACTTGCTGCCTACTTAAATTGTCCGTTTATTCGAATCACAACTGTCATTCTTTGATTGTTGTATGAAATGGCTAAAACATGACAAATTGACGTAGTGTGTGTATTTTATAAACAATTTATTTATTTATTTATATTTTATTTATATATACTTTATTGTACACCAGAAAATACATAACAAAAATACAATTATGAATACAAAACATACAATGGGCGGCCTTATCGCTTTCTGCGATCTCTTCCAGGCAACCTTGGAATGGACAGTGAATGCGTGGATATAAAAAATGGGGTTGTTAATGGTGCAACATAATATACTATAATAGATACATAGATATATTTATATACTCCTGTATAATAGATACATAAATAAATACATACTAAATATACATATAAACAACGAAAATAAATGATGACTATAAATTATTGCAGCTAAGAAAACAAAATCACAACAACAAGTAATGTTCCTTCACGAGTCTCTTAAATACAGCTAACGATTGCGCGCGTTATTAATATCTCTGAATTCACATAGATGAGAGAAACGATGAAAAGTTGCAGCTGAAACGTGTTTTACATGTATTAGCAATGCATTCCGTTTCTACGACAATTTTAATGTTTGGGTTATTTCGTTATATCACATTATACGTCGCAATAAAACTTCTGCAGCCATCTATTTAGTGCCGCGTTCAGCACAAGGCGACATAAGGGGTGTCTGTATGTGATAGCTCCAACAAATTGCGTCGAATGTCCGCGTATATTTCAACTGGCAACACCTACCGATACGGAATGAGGTTGAATGTTCGAGTTAACGATGTGTTTCATTCAGAAATATGTTGTTTGTGTTGCCAGAGGAATTTAGAACTAACATGTTGAATAACTGTAACTTGCAGGATTAAGGCAATATATAAAATGTAGAAAAGGATGATGCCTTTTTAAACTGAATAGAAGGTTCAGACGCCAGCACATCAACCTACCACAATCTGTCAGATGTTCCCAATCAACTTTGAACCTTATGCTTTAGCGATAAAGTTGAAAATCTATTAAAGAAATTTGACAGATTGTGGTAGGTTGATGTGCTGGCGTCCGTACTATAGCGCCTTATTCCAAATCCTTGTTCGTTCAGAGTTATTTTAACAAACATATAAGTTTTAGCAATACACACATTACTAGGTGGGAGAAAAGTTTTTGAAGTGAAAATTTCTTTAGGCGCGTTGGGCATTTTTTTAAATAGGAAAATCAATTGAACTCGCGCCACTATTACCGTAAGTGACACCGCGCGTGTTTTGTTTACAAGACGATGCAAAAATACCCGCTTCAGATGTATTCGGCTGTCCTCGGGATGTACTCGGTTTTAATGTACGAGTATATCCGATATGTCAGTGAGTGATGGCAAAGTATTCTGTTTGTGTTTTGTTTTCACTTCTCTCGTGGACTCCCGGAGTGCCACTGTTTTTTTCTTCTTCTAATTGTGACTTTTCTAGTACTTACTCTAACCTCAGTTTGGCCAAAAGAGTATCCTTATAGACGAAACAGCTGGTCGATTCTGTTAGAATCTCACCGTGAGAAGTTAGGTAAAGTGAGCTGTCATTCCATCTGATGCTAGGGATTGACACTATTGACAGCTCACTTTAAGCTCACTTCACCCGAGTTACAAACAAAAAACTTAGTCATCGGTAGGTAGATAGATACAAATCTACTATTGGTGCTAATGAATAAGAATTATCCGATAAAAAAATAGAGATGTAGGTACCTATTTCTTTCGCAGAAAGCTCTGTACCTAGATGTCTATCTAAATCAATGCCTTAGTCCGCATTTACGCAGGTCCTCACCGGACACGGGTGTTTCAGGAGGTTCCTGCACATCATCAAGCGGGAGGAAACGCCCAGGTGTCACCATTTCCAGGATCACCCAGAGGACATGGTGGAGCATACGGTGGAGGTCTGCCCCGCTTGGACAGAGCACCGCCGTGTCCTCGTAGAGGCGATTGGCAGCGGCGGTGACCTCTCGCGTCCGGCCCTGGTTCAAGCCATGGTCCGGAGCTAGAGGGAGTAAGAGGCAGTTACCTCCTTCTGCGAAGCAGTCCTGCTAGCAGACAGCGCGTACGTGTTCCACGCGCGCTTCAAAGAGTTGCCAGTATCAAATTGAAGGGGCCCGTTAGGGCCAAAGCCTGCCGGGCCAGCGGGATTGTGCGAAAGGGTTGCCGCTGGCCCGAAACATAAAGGGCTAAGGAAGAAACACGGGTGGGTTTTAGTCAGTAAGAGTCTGACACTCCGTTCTGCCCCACCCAGAGTGGGTGGCGTCATTTGATGATTTCCCATCCTACAAAAAAAATAAAAACCCGAGTTATCACGGTGAGATTTTTACAGAATAGCACTACTGCATCGATTGGCATCTTAAAAATAAAACGTAAGAATTATCGTTTTTCTAGTTGACTATACCATTTTTCCAAAACTCTGTTAATGCAGTAAGCAATTAACTTCTAGAAAAGTTAAGGACAGTCTTTTTAGAATGTTGTTGTTGACGCATTGTTCGTATGTGGCGTTGTAGATACCGCTACATACAGGAAAAATCAAACACCCAAGAAGAGTTTTAGCTTTACAAGAAATTCCAGCACATCTGAACATAAATCTACCCAGGACTGCCGGAGAACGTTCCTAATAGATTTCCCCCATCTCTCAGTAAAAGCTAGCAAAATTTAGGTAACACTTGATATAAAGTGGATCCCCTATACATTAAACTGAAACGGTTTCCTTTTTTAGGCTTCTGAACCCAAAGGTTAAAGACGGGACCCTATTACTAAGGTTCCACTGTCCGTCTGTCTGTCTGTCACCAGGCTATATCTCATGAAACGTGATAGCTAGACAGTTGAAATTTTCACAGATGATGTATTTCTGTTGCCGCTATAACAACAAATACTAAAAACCGAATAAAAAAATATAAGGGGGCTCCCATACAACAAACTTGTTTTTTTTCAGCGTTTTCCTTGTGGCACGGAACCTTTCGTGTGCGAGTCCGACTCGCACTTGGCCAGTTTTTAGCACTTTAATTGGTAGCTCTCCCAGCCCTAATCGCTTGTAAAATGTTCTCGAGCGTACGAGTGATGAATAAAAAGATAATTTTCAGCCACTTCGATGTGTTTTTGCGAGGCTACCCTCCTGTTTGGTTTCGGATGAAATGGAGGCGCGAAAAATATTGGTGTAAAATGCAGCGGAGGCAAAAGCGCTTTATGCGCTAAACCTATCGATATTCCCGCAACTAAGCCTTAACGTAAAAATTGCCTACATTTATGTGAATACGCTTACGAGTAGCCAGCCTTTGTCTATGTTAATCGGCGCTCGTAAAATCTAGTGAATTGTAGTCTATTTTGAGGCTTTACCGGGGTAATAAAACGCGGGAATCCACAAATTACTTATGTTTAATGGGAAACAAGCTACCGTCAGAATGGGCGAATATGAGATGAACATTTAACTAGGACACCTACTGTATTAAACTGTGCAAACTGTGATTGTATACTTTGACTTGAGTTAAGTACAGAGAGAAGTCCTTACGTTATTATAGAATAGAATATATTTATTTGCTTTAAAACATGGTACGGTGAGCATCAAAAGTCTATTAACACTTCAGTTTTTTTAATTTCAGTTATTGAGCAAAATATTTATTCAAAATTGCAGCAGAAGTACGGTGCAATTTTCAACAAATATTTTGCTCAATAACAGAGATTAAAAAAAGCTGAAGTGTAATATTTTGCTCAATAACTAAGATTAAAAAAACTGAAGTGTTAATCGACTTTTGATGCTGACCGTACATGGTCTTAAAAATAGAATGAAGACTAAGGTTCAATGTTCTAGAACAAGGCTGTTCAACCACAGGCCCGCGGGCCACCGGGTGGGCCGCCAAAATCTATCAGCTGGCGATAGTCTTATGAGAACAGATTTCAGGATTAAATAATCGAACCAGGTCTAAAAAGTATTTTGCTTCGTATAAAACCATTATCGATTAGCCAACAATAAAAAAGTACATTACGATACGTGTAACATAAGTAATTCATTAATGCACTGCGTAAAATAAACTAAGCGCCGTGCATTAATAGACTATAGACTACTAAAGTCACACGAAGGTGACTGGGGTAGACTGGATGCGGAAGGCAGAAGACAGGGTATTGTGGCAGTCCGGGAGAGGCCTATGTCTTGAAAGTCACACGTATGGTATACTATTTTACAGCTTATGTGACCCGCACTTAAGTCATATTTTTCAGTGTAAAAATGGACTACTTAAATCACAGAATAGCGTGACTTAAGTGCGGGTTGTCTGTGACTTGAAAGTCACACTTATGGTATACTACTTTATAGCTTGTTTGACCCGCACTTAAGTCAGGTTTTTCTGTGTAAAAATGGACTACTTAAGTCACAGAATAGCGTGATTTAAGTGCGGGTTTAAGACACAGAGTGTGAGTATTTTCAGACTTGATTTTATAATTGACCTCGGAGTTATCGACAAATATTGATTAAGTTGGTAGAACAGAACCTCTTCAAAGGTATCAGTCGAGTTTTTTAGATTATTCAAACTATGAGTAATTTAAAGTGTTGTTTAATTTTAATAGCGAGGTATCCACCATAACCGTGGGCAAGTTTTATTTACTAGATGGCCCGCCGGCTGACACGGAATCGAAATGATGGCTCACCTTCAAAACTGGTTGGACAGTCTTGTTCTAGAACAAAACAAAGGCATACAATCGCAGCCTAGGAAGTTATTCAGAGGAAATACATGTCGTCACAATGGCAATTTTATAGGCTCTTAAAAGGTTTATAGTAGGATTCAACCGGAGGATTCAAATATCCGCATACCGGTACAGCTCTATCCTCATTGCTCTATCCGCCACGAGAGATCGTAGGGTACAACATCAACAATAGGATACAAACAATATTAAGTAATAAATAATATTTAGTCTTTCAACCCCAGTGCTTAAGTCACTGGGGTTTAAAGACTAAATCATTTTCAACCCACGTCCTCTGAACTTTTCACAAAAAGATATATTCACCCTCGTCTTTTTACTTTATGCCAAAATATCCAAGTACCACTGACACAAAATATGTTAGAACAGATATCTTTCAACTACAAATAATATTGAAAGGCGCTGTAAAATGTTTTCTACTTTATATTTTTAGAATGAAATATCACTTTTGGAATATCTTCAAGGTCATATTAAATAATCTAGCGAAACTCCGCTGACGTGATGAGTCTTTCTCAATTTTCAGGTCTTTTAAGCTCTGAAGGCGGAAAATACGGACGGCGGCCATTTTATCTCAAAAATATCATGAAGAATTCCAAAAAGATAAACAGTTGGCAATTTAAATTGACGTTAAGATGTCTATTGTTCAGGGTAAAAGAGTTCGTGATTTGCATCAGCAATGAGGTCAGGATTGGAAGAATTATTGTGTTTCGTCTTGACGTTTTGTTAATGAAGTGTTAACACAGATGTTACTAAGCTTTTGTAATTTTTTGTTGTTTAAAATTAATGATTGCGCAAAGAATCCTAGACAGAGGAAGATATAACCCTTAGCTTTGGTGTTGTACTAAAGAAAACAATCAACAATAACTGAAAACACTGGCAATACTAATGCATGAGTATTTTGGAACTACCAAATAAATCCTAGCATTTTTTTTTTGCCTATGCTGTCCCACTGCTGGGCAAAGGCCTCCCCCAAATCCTTCGAGGAACTCTTTTTTAAAATGAAAAAAAAAGGTATTGAAAAAAGAAATTTGGCTTTACTCCGTGACTGTACTAATAATGAAATTGATTGGGCAGTGGGTCCAGTCGACCTATTCAAAATGTGATTAGTGTTGAGTGATCCCGTGGGTCCAGTTCGAGTAGGTCCAGTTGACCAAAGACTCATACGTAGGGCCGACTTTGTATTTTGCCAATCTTTGACTAGCTAGCATAATCAGCCCACTGCTGGGACACAGGCCTCCTCTCTGAGAGGGAATGGGTACTAATCCACCACGCGGGCCCAGTGCGGGTTGGTAGATGTCACATGTCTTCGACTTTTTGGTCGTAGGACATGCCGGTTTCCTCACGATGTTTTCCGTTACCATTTTTCAGAGCAATTGTGATGAAATAAATTACACAAAGTAAAGCGCCTGTCTGGGTTCGAACCCGCGACCTACAACTCGTAAGTCGCGGTTGTTACCACTGGGGCACCACTGCTCTCATCTTTGACTAGCTATAGTGACTAAATTATTGGATATTCGTTTAAGACGACGGGAACAACATTAGACATGCGTAAATTAAATTTATTGTCGTCTCCATCTTGTAGGTATATATTTAAGGAAAAGCGCCAGGGTAGTTGATATTTCATAAAATAGTAATTCAAAATCGTATATGAACTTAGAGGGGTGTGTTGATGATTTTAATGATTGTAATTCTGTAAATATATACTTATTACGATCGCGAAACATATTTTTTCAATATACAATTTGACACTGACCTGCAAATTGCAAAAAACGTAAGAAAATTTGATTTATTATGGTCTGATCCCTGAACCCCCCCTCACGCCCTGGATAGTTAGTTAGTGGTCGCGCCGAAATAGTTCGGTCGGCGAGACTTGGGGATCGCATCCATTCACTCATCGCTCGCGCGTATATTATGCATGCGAGTGCGAGCGAGTCAGTCGTCTCATGGTCGTCTCTCGATCACCGCTCCGCTGAGGTGCTGCGTCCGCGCCGCTCCGTGCCGCTCCGCCCCGCGCCGCCATATTATAATCCATATATGTAATTATCATCTTCCGCGATCATCATAAAAACCACGTTCAACTGGACGTGCCGCTTGTGCTTGCCGGCTGCCTCAAGTACCTACCTCTCCAAGAAGAAATCGTCAGGCAGGTCATCGTGGAGGCATTGCATGGTGAGTGGATTGCTTTTCTTGCTCTCGTCTGATTGAACATATTTTTTGGCGTACCATACCTCGCCTTGCTCATATAATTTATTTCCCGCACTTAATCCAACCGCACCGCATCACCAATTAGTTAGTCTAACTGTTAGTTCTTCTTTTGTTTTAATCTCTGCCTTATTCACTTTATCTTAGTTACTCTTTTTGACAGGTATTGAATTATAAATTATTTAACTTACCAAAACACCACTACTTGTTCTTATTTTATTTATTTTATTTTTATTATATTGTTCATTAGCTGTAAGCGCTGCCTGTTATTTATGTCCCTAGCAGAGCTCTCTATAATAAATTCGAGATAAGGAGATCAGGGGTTTTACTTAGTATGAACTCCTGTCTCCCATCTTCAAACTTTTATGAAATATAAATTGTGTACATTTTGAAACTTGTGGGATAACTTGTTGTTTTCTGGTGTACAATAAAGTATATATAAATAAATAAATAAAATAAATCTTTTTTTATTTATTTATTTTTATAATTTCGCGGGCTACTCCGGTGTTTCCCCCTTAAGCACAGGTTTAGTAAATAATATTTCTATCCAACCAACCGGGTACTATTCTCATTAATAACATCGATCAATACATTCACATCCACGACTTTTTCACACCATTAAAAGTGACAATCTTAAATGGTCACATAAATTCCAGAATGGGTTTTGCTTGCAACTTTGGCTTCATTCCAAACTGTTATTCGGTTCATTTGGCCAGTGACAGTTTATCTGCACTCAATACTTTGGTTATATTTTTCATGTAACGCCACCATGGGAAATATACTTCGCAATTTTTGTAGAATAATTTGGAAATGCTGATAAATTTCCCTGCAGTGAAGTTTTTAGGGTTCCGTACTACAAGGGTGCCAACGGGACCCGATAACTACGGCTCCGCAGTCCGTCCGTTCGTCTGTCACAGGACTGTACCTTTTGAACCGTAATAGGTTGACACTTGAAATGTTCACAGAGTGTGTACCTACTGCTATGGCCGCTTTAACAACAAGTAATAAAATAAAGTTAAAAATAACAATTGAAGGGTGGTTTGTATCCCCATACAAATGTTATACGATATACATATCCCCATGTGTTATATAGTATATATATGTAGTGTTAAATATTGTACGTGGTACGGAATCCATCGTGTGTGAGTCCAACTCGCACTTGGCCACTTTTTTAACGGTGGTAAGTATCCGATTCCTATAATTTATGCAGTTATGGCTTCGAAGTAGAACTTTCTGTGATAGTTGAGGTTCAAAAGGGAAAAGTGTTATATAAGTATTTAATTGATCACTGTTTATATAAAGAACTGATAGTGTTTGTAATTAAATAAAATGGTGATGCTGAAACAAAAGTTTTAGCTACGTATGATTACTTTGAAAGCAGGTACCGCAACAAACTGTACCTATAAACAAAAAACAGTGGCACTCCGGGAGTGCCGACAGAAGTAAAAACAAAACACAGATGGAATAATTTGCCATCACTCACTGACATATCGGATATTAATATACATTAAAACCGAGTACATCCCGAGGATAGCTGAACACATCCGAAGCGGGTATTTTTTTAATCGTCTTATAAACAAAACACGCGCGAGTGTCGTTTACGGTAATAGTGCCGCGAGTTCATTGTTTTTTTTCCCGTCTCAACAAATGCCCAACACGCCTAAAGTAGTTTTCACTTCAATAAGCTGCGCTCAATTTATTAGGAGTGGGGCACAGCATCTCTTCTCCCACACCTACATCTTTTTCAGTATTCATCTCAGTTTTATTTTTATTTCTAGCCATTTCATCTTTCAGACAATTCATCCATAGATTCCGATGCCAATGTAAAGAAGTACCTATTACAAAATTCATGCACTGTTACTTCCAATCTATAGCGTTGCTTGTCGAAGGCGCACTAAATTTCCCAAGAGAGAAAACACATGTGCGAGAAACACATTAGGTACACACTTGTTTTACAACAGTGTTATTGTCTGCCACACACTATTACAAAAACAAAGTCAAAAAGATAATAAAAACGTTAAAAAAACAAAAGGTTAAGTCAAAACAGACAGAACATAAAACTTTATTTACTGGCAACATTTCTGATTTCAATTTGTTTAGTGGCAACTCTAGCGGTCTTAAGTCACTTGAGTGGGGACAACAGGCCATTGAGCGACACCCGACTTCCCGAAATAAATTAAACGATGTCAATTGTGACTTTTCCGTCGAAAAGCTGGCCATTTTACTTTTACGACAGTTAGCCGATTTGCTAGAGGAGTTTTTTTTATTTATGATCTGAGGACACGGCACTTGGAATAGTAACGAGGCATTATGCGGGGCGAACGCTGTCGCGGATACAATGTATTATTTATAGGGATTTTTTCGAATAAACCTAGTTTGTTTTATGGTGTTTTTCACACGTGGCTGACATAACAATATGTTACTATTTACGCCTTATTTTGAAGCCGTAAACACAACAGGGGGATTCGTGAAACATTTTCATTATCTGAACTAAAAAAGTCCGCATTTTAGGTGATACAATGACTCAAGTATTCTAATTCCGTTATTATGTTTTTAAACTATCTTTTTCAATGCGATATCGCTTACATTCATTAATATTGCGTTAACAGACAATGCCTAAACAAATAACATGATAATTACATCGCCACTAAACATCAATATCACTATCAGACCTAACTACCTCTTTGGAAATCCGTCGAAGCCACTAAAGTGTCAATACCAGCTCTATGGAAGGATAAAGAGTCCACTCAGGGCCAAAAGACTCTCCACCCTGGACTGGCCACTCGAAATAAGTGCACTACGAAAGTGGATGAAGCAAAGAAAACGCGGTGAGCTTCCAATTCGTGGTATGAGATTTATATTTTCTGCAGGCTCTAATCGTGGTTTAGGCTACGATATAAGTGGTAACTTCGAGCTTTTGAGCTAATCCAAGACACTTTTGCTTCATCAATAAGCCAATTAATTTACAAATAACTATAAAACAAATAAATATAATAAATTCACAAATAACTTGTGTGTGTGGTGCAAACTGTTAATATAATTTGGTTATTATTAAATAAAAAAAATATAAAACAATTAAAAAAGTGTCATATCCTTTTATAAGGCTCAGGTCACAGATTAACCAGATGAGGCTGAAGATGAGTAGGTACGCTATCCTGAGCGACTGCTTGTCTTCTTAAAAGCAATTATTAAAGTGCATAAGTATGAAACTGTATAATGCAAATGAAAAACTCTGTATCTGTAGTGCACTAGGCCTTACCATCTAAAGAAGTTGTTAGATTAATTCCCTATACGGTAAACGCCATGACGATGGTAGTGGGAATAATGGAAATTGGAAGTTTAAAAGGTATCAGTACTGGTAAAAGTACGGGGTCCTCTTTGTAAATTAATAATAACAACGCATCGTCTAACTGCTTGTTGTTATCATGGGAGGTTCCAATTGAGTGCCCACTCTGCCATTTGCCAACCTACCATAACCAAAAGGCTCCTTTACTTCTAACTAATATATTTGCTCCATGTATTAACTTAACACATTCAAAGTAACCTAACTTCAGTACACAAAGTGCAACAAGTGGGGAGGCGAACTGATCTGATAAGCCGGTCAGGGCGGCCGCGATAACTTGCCCCCTAGCCACCTTGCCACCTAGCCACCTTGCCACCATGCGAGCAAATGTTAACATCGACGTGACGTAGATGTCTTAAGTTTAAGTCAAGTAACTGGGCTTAATTGGGCAAATGCATGCAAGCTTTGTGTAAGAGAATTTTAGATTATTAAGTGCTTCCTTTTAAATGAAGTGCTTGGTTTAATTCTATGTTATACTGTCGCTCTAAGAAGCTGGTTTTATATTATTCTTTTGATGAGGAAAAAGATGAAAATGTGTTTACCCCTTCATTAAATTCTATAGAGTGAACTTTGCGTCTTCTTCCTTAATATTTTAAACTATATTTCAAAGTACATATTTTTAATGCATTTTTTAAATATAATTATTTCACTACTATATAAATACATACCTCCAATAATTATTAAAAGGGTATGTTTTCATGAACTAAACGCATATAAGCCTCGCTATTTCTCTCGAGTCAACCGTCCTTCAGACGTGCCTACCTACAAAAATCTCTTACCTTATTAACTTTTAGAGAGCCCAGAAACAATTCAACTCCAATCTTCCTTACACTTTAAAGAAAATTTAAAAAATGTAAATTGAATATTCCATTACAAATCCGTAACGAGGGATTAACAGCAGATCATCCCGACACGTCCGGCCGTTAAGTCATTATTTTTTACGATCTGTCGTTCGTACGCCACTTGTTCACGAGAACCTATCAAATGGTCAACTACCACTTTAAAATGACCTGTACGTGCTTTGGGTACCTTTAAAACCTTGGAACCTGTGACAGGTCAAAGTATAATGGCCATCGACCGCAGCGAGATGTTAGTATCCCCTGTGGATGTTATAGCGCTCTTAAAATACATTATTTTGGGTAAATGGTGGTAAATATAAGGTAATGCGTTCATCTTGTTGGCGGATGAGGGATACGAAAATTGGTTGAACATTAATTAGCTTCATTTGTCATGGAATACGGGAAAAATTTTGGAGTTGTTTTGTCATTCTAATTAGGGATTGTTTTTGTTATTTGTCTGTTGTTATTTGTTTTCTTGGGCTGTTTCTTTTTCAGCAAATGTTTTTATATCGAAAGAAATATTCTTTAGTTGTTAACTGTTACAGCAATGTACGAGTACTTACATGTTTATAATGCTAATATAATATAAAAAACTAAGAACATTGAACTGTGTTCAAAATGCTATTTAAATAAGTATTAATCCACATGATCCATTCAATTGACTATAACACATAGATATTTTCCGCAAGATTTCCTTTATTACCAAAACGTAAGTGAAAACGTGACGTCGTATGACGTGACGTGCGTGTATTAAGAGACATAAAACGTTACGACACGGAAAGGGCGACCTCACTTCTCCCTTTTAGCGGTAGCACAAACGCAAAGACCATACCCAAAGATATGCAAAATTTTAACGAAATCGCGGTTGAAACTGTCATTTCCAACGTATTTCCATAAAGAGGAAACGTACAAAGACTTTTATGATTGCGAGCAACTTTTGAGTTATTATGCGTCAAGAGAATTGACAGCAAAATGGAACAACTGCAGTGAGGCGCTTCTTTATATTTTAAACGTTACTCTGTGGAGTCACACTGTTATAGAAAATTACAAAGCTGTTCGAGTGAAATGTGGGTTAGAGACTAACCTCATCGTAAATAAAGTTGTCGATCTCCTCGAGCGGTCGTCCGTACAGCTTGGGAGGGAAGGGCTCGTACTTGCGCGGCAGGCGCGCGCCGTCCTCCACGCTGAGGCGGCGGCGCGGCATGAAGCCGAACTCGCGCACCAGCTGTGCCCCGCGCGAGCCCGCGCGCCGCGCCGACTCGCGCGTGAACGGCGTGACGGCGGCGCGCGGCCCGTCTCGCTCGGCGGCGCCCACGCAGCTCTCGTGCGAGAACGTGACGCCCTCCAGCGGGATCCGCAACTCATCGCGGCGCGGCCTCTCGCCCTCCACGTGCAGCGCATCTCGGGACTGCGAGGCGACCAGCGGGGCCGCCGCCTCTGGGTTGGTGGCCTCGAGTGTGCGCACGATCTCGCTCAGCAGCCGCGAGCCGTCGATCTCCTCGCCCGGCGAGTTGAGCGGCGCCGGCGGCGGAAACGAGAGCCTCCTCTCGTCCTCCTCCATCCCGCGCAGGCTATGCGCGCGCCCGCCTCATCGCCCGCACCCACTCGCACTCACACACACTATTTGCGCACCGATGACGCCATTCTCTAATGTTACTGCCACCTGAAACAAAAACAAACAGTTTATAATAGTGCACCGATGAGGCCACTCACTAACGTTATTATTTGCACGTGGCGTACAAACGCTCTGTTTGAATAAATCAGTTTATTTGCGAAGACTAATTTACGTAAACAACATTTTCTAGAAGATTAATAAACGGAATATTTCCGTTTGATGAAGACTTTTGGAATAGTTCGTGTTTACGAATGTGAATATTGGGAAACATTTCTGTGCATTCTATAAATGGACACAGAAGCTAACTTTGTACCTAGTTTCGACTTTGGTAAAGTAAACAGCTCGTTCTATTTATGTTACTTAAGAAACTGTGTGATTAAAATACAATAGCAGCTAGACTACAACAAACCCGCTGACTCACGGAGATTCATTGAGCATTGCGGCGCTACTTTCTTAGTCAAATAAAAGTGCAAAATGTTGAACAAAGCCGAGAACTACGCGGGATGAATTGAAGTTATGAAAGTGTTTTTAAGAGTTACTTTATCTTCTCCCCGCGGCTTAAAGCGGATGAATATTGTACGAGCTCCGGCTGTTTTGCTATGAAATTGTGTATGTAACTATGTAAGGTAGGTATTCGTCGCAATTCCATTAGTGGTACTTTAGCGCGAAGGGTTCCTATGTGCCTATATTTTCCGTACAATAATTGCTGAGGCAGCTGCTAACGTACGGGTAAATTATATTATATGTAGATGGCTGAAATATATTCGGTGGAATATATATGAGTGTGTCAGCAGATCTGTTCTCAAAATCTCTCTTTTTATTATAATCTTATTGGATATTCATATAGGTATAGTTTCTACTTACTCCATGAGAAGTATTTGCGAGTTTATTTATGCAAAAGTTCCTACAGTAATGCGGAATCTTGTTGTTTAATATTTACATTTGCATCTATACGACAATTTGAAGGAAACTATCTCATTGAGAACTATCTAGCAATCAAATGAAGTTATCTAGAACCTCATTTAGTTTTGTATTTAATTTATAAGTTTCTACAAGATGCGGAACAGATTCCGCATCTGTTTATTAATATTTAAATTTGCACCTACGGCAATTTAAACTATCCCATTGAGAAATATGTATCTAGCTAGCAATGAAATCAAAGTTATCTAAAACCATCATAGTTTCGCAACCAAGACGACACAAACAACATAAACAACACACAAAAACAGCTCGTATACTAGGACCTCATAGTTACCAGCAAACTATCTGGCACAAATCATACGTCCGTACTATGATATGGCATACATACAAAGGCGCAGTTATTGAGAGAGAGCTCTGCGAATCATCATTGTGCCATTTTGTGCCATTGTGTAGCTGCCGCCGTACCAAGTATTTTTACAGAGAGAAAAGTTCGTCTTTCTCAGTGCATTCGCTTAGGAAAATTGTTTTTAATTTATACAGAAAG
Source organism: Luperina nickerlii (assembly GCA_963855955.1). Taxonomy (NCBI): domain Eukaryota; kingdom Metazoa; phylum Arthropoda; class Insecta; order Lepidoptera; family Noctuidae; genus Luperina; species Luperina nickerlii. The sequence goes on along the minus strand of OY979679.1, from coordinate 14,829,702 downwards.
TTTTTTGTGCTTTTGTTGAATGGTCTGTTCCTTGTGATAAGTTTTGAGGGTGATTGCTAAAGTTTGTCGAGCGAAAAACTTGTCTTAAGCTGCAGAAATTGAGTATAATGGCAGTGAGGGTGAGGACCGTGATTCCAGCTAGATTTTGGTCATCTTTGCAAGTTGATTACTAAATAGGCTGTATATTGTACGAAGTTATGAGGGTATTGTTGGCCCAAAACTTCGCCACTTCCACGGCGTCGTCGTTGGCAGCGCAGAGGTTAGTTTGTCTGCATCTTTTGGGACACAGAAGGCAGGATAGGGGGTGTAGCATGGTTTACGACGTAGCCGCATCCTACTGCATGCCGTTCCGTCGAGGTAGCCCCATTTTACCAGGTTGGAGTTACATCTTTCCACTTGTGTCCGGAGACGGTTCAGAGTCTTTCAAGTAGACCATGGAAGGTTACACCCTGAAGGGGTTAATGCCCCTTTGATGGTAGATCGTAAGTAGGGTGGGGGAAGAGTATCCTGACACAGTTTGCAACGGGCGTCGGCCGGGTTTCCTCGCAGATACGCTGTCGGTTTTATGAAGCGAGGTTATTTTATTGGTATTTAGCAGAGAGAACGACAAACTGCATTAATAGTGAGTAAATAGGCTATAACAAATTTTCTAGACGCAATGTAAGCCAATCCACGTTACTAACTACCAAACGGGTTGTAAAGGCTACAAAAATACTACTTGCATCTCATCCGCTAAAAGTAAAACTGATCGCGGATTACCATTAAAGAAAAAATAAATAAATTGCATTTAATTACATAATTCAAATAACAGTAGTACCGACTTGCATTGAGCACTTAGTTATTACTAGTATTAGAGTAGGTAATGAACATTCTAACCAAAATTATGGGCCAAAAAGGCAAGGCTACCCGTAGCAAAATAAACGTTAAGGCTATTAGGACAGCCATTGAATCATGGGTGTCGGCAAAATGCCAGCAAATGGCCTTCGTTCCGTTCTACTGCATTTTAAAACTCTATGTTTATGATAGCTTATCTGCTGACGGTAACGCTTCGGTATGGGAATCTATGGGTAGCATTATGGCAGAATTTTTTAAGAGATAGGAAAAATAAATAAGGCGTTAGCGCTAGTAAAACGTAGGTAATGAAAGATTTACACTATAGCCTGACTTTTAATTAGCTGCAGTAAAATTACACTTCTTAATAACTCATTTCGGAGTTGAGTTTAGAGATAGGTATGCATGTCAAATAAATTTCGTTTGTTACACTATTCTGTAATAGAAAAACAAGATTTGGTCGATGGCCGCGAAAAACAAAAAGACGCCAATTTCAGTCATTTAAGTAACACATAAGCTGTTATTTTACTGCAGCTAATTAAAAGCCTGGCTATATAGGTCGATTTTCGCCGTCGCGTCTGGCCAATCGGCTCACATACTGTCCGCCCTCATAAGACCTTTTACACTCTATGTTTCAACCGTAACTAATACGATAGGAAAAAAGGTAACATCACCCAACTATGAAGAATGTGGAGTAGTCGAGGATGTGCAACATGTTTTGATGGAGTGTATGCGGAATGGGGCTTTGAGATTTAATTTACTTGGTCCTTTAAATAAATATGATATTGGAGAGTGTAATGTTATCTTGGCATTTCAAACTGGCATTCTTTGTTTTAAAATGTTATCTGTTTTTAGGTTGCTTGTGTGTTTTAAAGTAAGTGTTATCTGTTTTTAGGTTGCTTGTGCTGATGTTACAGGGCGACGTCATCGCTGAGCGATAAAGCCCTTCAAATAAAGAAAAAAAAATACGATAGAAAATTCCAGTAGGTACAAATTATTAAGTAAGTAAATATCCTCGTTACCAAACTCGAAGGTTTAAAATAATCTTTTTTATTGTGAGGAGTGTAATAGGTACAGATGACTGACTTGCTGGTCTAGTTAGTCTGTGCTAAATAAATGTATTTTCTTTCTTTCTTTCTTTCTTTCTTTCTTTCTTTCTTTCTTTTAGTGGTCGCAAGTGCTACTGCTAAACATGAGGTCCTGCATGTCGATTCTGTAAAAATCTCACCGTGAATACTTGCGTGGAGTGAGCTGTCAGTGTCATCCCACTGATGCTAGGGATTGACCAAGCAAACATTTACAATCATAAAAGAGATTTTAATAATATTTTTTAATGCTAATCCTATTGATATTTTTATATAATTCAAAGCTAGTATTTTAGTGGTCAAAACATTCGCCAGCGCCTAACGCGCTTGCGCGGCGTGAAATATGGCTCATTCCGAATTAAGTCATCATCGCTCACATGAATAATTTGCTTTCCGATTTAGATAAATGACCACTATGGCAGCTGAGAATCAGTAATATACCTATTCACTTGAATAGTTACTCATGGTTGGATTATAGTATTTATTTGTGTATACACCACGAATTTCCTCTTCTTTGGTAAGGTGGCGACTGTAGCCAGAAGCACAATTTCGAAAATGCCACGTTAGTTTAAAGATCGGTGATAATTATTAATTTAGGGCATGGTCGGTAGTCGGCGTTATCGCAAGATGGCACATGCCATGACTTCATATATGTCGATTCACGGGACATCGTTATCGCGTTCACGTTAATTCAGAAAAGGGCCCTAATTCACTATGACCACTTAATGATTCATTACTTCGAAACTACGTCAATTCCTTAATAACCTAATCACTACATCTGCTATTAACGTATTCTCTATGACACAATGACCGAAACCGGTTTGAACTGTCAAAATACCACGCTTGACAACCGTACGGCGTGGTAAGATTATGCGGGGAATAATAGATAAATACCATACAGCAGAATTGGGGTCAAGGTGTAAGCACGCTGTAGTCGATTACAGTGCAATTCGGAATGTACCATATGTCACTCCACTCGAATCTCGTAACCATGGCAACACCACCTCGGCGTCAACACCTCCACCAGCCGCGTTTTGATTGGCGAATACCTCGTCTTTTTCTACTTTAGAGTTACACATTTTGAAAATCGCTCAACGAAAACTTTGCTTAATCTGCCCCATGGCAGACTCTAAGGCAGGGTCGCCATATCGAAGGTCGCCATGAAATGTTGGGGGTTCAAGGGTCGTTAGAATTAGACAACCAGCTTGATAGAATGTACTTTAATGAATATCTAGTGAATTTATGTTACAATGCGCATTGATGTAAACTGCTTACTTATATTCTAAAGGAGTGTAGGTACTTACTACGTTATGCACTATTAGGGACCATACATACACTTCAGGGTTGACACCAACCACTTCTTCATTTAAGGGTTACTAGAGGTGCAGTGCAAACACGGGCGCGCGATGAGCGATAAAATATTTGCACTTATTTGACGTTGGTATTGCATTTTCCTAATGTTCTTATACATGACGCCTTACAAGTTAAATATGTAAAAACAAATCTCTAATGTGATAATGAGTGACTAACGCGCAAGCGCGGCGTGATCTTATCACTTCACCTTCACTCCACCCGATTCACGACATTAAATGTCGTGAATCGGGTGAAGTGAAGGTGAAGTGATCACGCAATCTGCAATGTGATAATGACAGTGATTAACGCGCAAGCGCGGCGTGATCTTATCACTTCACCTTCACTTCACCCGATTTACGACATTTAGTGTCGTGAATCGGGTGGAGTGATCACGCCACACAAACTACGTGGGATTACATTCTATGGTCCGTCAGCTAGGCATCCGTTAGCACTCGATGACTTGACACACTCGGTTATCTCTTCTAATTCAATAGATTTGGGTTAATAACAACGCTGAACATCGTCGCAGTCCTAGACTCGATCTACAATTGCTCATAATAACCAAACAATGTCGATGCGTATTTTCATCAGTCTAGCTGTCATAAACGTGAATGTTTTAATTTTATTTACTGTTCGTGCGTGACGCGCTCGCGCCTCAGTCTATATAAGGACTTACTAGACTAGGGAAAATATAAAAAAAAACAGGATTGAGATTCTGACTGCGCTTCTGTTTTGCTATTTTATTGTAAGTAAAACCCCACAAAATATTAATGTTTTGACCACTAAAATACTAGCTTTGAATTATATAAAAATATCAATAGGATTAGGCTAAAAAAATATTATTAAAATCTCGATTATGATTGTAAATGTATGCTTGGTCAATCCCTAGTATCTGGTAAGATGACACTGCCAGTTCACTCCACGCTCACTTCACCTAAGTTTTCACGGTGAGATGGTTACAGAATCGCACTGCTGGGTTCGATTCCCGGGCAAAGTGTTATGGGTTTTTCTATCTGGAATTTTTCGACAGCAGCCCGAACTCCAGACCCGTGCCCGGTTGATGATAATATGCTCGCTCCATAATACATGTTAGGGTTTATGGTTGAACACCAAAGGATAGACCGTTCTAAGGATTTCAATAATATGTTTATTAATCCTTTGATGTATATATTGGAAGGTGTGTTTACATATATTACGTGAGACGTGTGATCATGAGACTTAAACATAACTGGCAAACCATGCTCCGCCTCCTATCCTGCCCTCTGTGTTCCAAAACATGTAGTCAAAGTAACCTCTGCGTTGCCACTGATAACGCCGTGGAAGTGGCAAAGTTTTGGGCCAACAAGATATAAAATACAGTCGTGCCAGCGACACGAAGACGAAGAAGAATTGGTTGGTTGGTTGGTTGGAATTGGTTGGTTGGTAGTGGTTGGTGGATAGGTTGGTTGGTAGTGCATGGTGGATTGGTTGGTTGGTTGGGATCTGTTTAACTCTTCGGTGAAACAAGCCGTGATGTTATGTGTAATAGGTTTTAGTTTCTTTTTCCATTTTCGTATGAAGATCACGTACCTACCTATTTGTATTCTTACAATTCCTATTTGATATTTCTCATTTAAGGCTCTTACAAACAGGCGCGACACACGACATATTCGCGCGCGACACAAAGGCACCGCTCGTTGCGCGACTTGCGGTGCCTTTGTGTCGCGTTTCGTGTCGCGCCTGTTTGAAGGAGCCTTTATTTTCTTTGTGTAGGCCAAAAAAAAATAAGTCGGTTATCTTCAACGAAAAATAATTGGATACGAAAACTCACCAAAAGGAGAGTAGGTAGCTTTTCGCATTTACCAAATTAATTATAGGACTAAAGGGAAACAATTTAATGGGAGCGTGGGACAGAAAGGATCACAGATAATTGAAACCACAATTAGGAACATATTAATTAGGTAGCTTAGAGACAAACACGACGTGGGGTAGGTATTATAATATCTATTGTTGGAAAACAATAGTCTTTTTCTGTTCACCTAATTACGTCATAATAATAGGAATATAATTTTCGAAGAGAGAACTTGTCCTTTGTCAAAGGTTCCCTGTTTGGCTCTGCTTTAAACAAGTCCATAAAAAAATATTAATAGCATTATACATACATTCGTGCCTAGTATATTCTATGTTTGAGCTCAGAACCTGAATGAAGTCTCTATGAGTATAAAAACCCCAAGAAGACATGAAGTGAGACAGAACTATATGAGAACATTTTAGTAATAAAATAGTTAGCTATATTAAATAGTAATTGTTAGCTTTACACGGTTTTTAAGCCTTGACCGAACATCGAGGTTTATTTATCTTATGAACGTTACATATTTAATTACACAAATAAACCTTTCGGAATAAACTCTCTAAATGATGGTGAAAACCACATCTAAATCCGTTGCGTGGTTTAGGAGAAAAGCGCGGTTACAAAGACACGAAAAGCGACTCCATTTTATATCGATCCGCCCCTGCTTCGCACAGTTTTCACGACTTGAGAAAACTGAGATATATTTCTTGTAAGTTTAAAATTATTGTATAAATATAAACTCTGACACAGATCACAAAAACACGAAAAGCGTTTTTGTACTATGTACACAATAGATTTATGCTCGGTTCCTATAAACAAAAACGATGGTTTTGCTTACCAATAGTAGCATTTTCTTGTTGCCAAACTGGGAATATAAATAGATCCGTAAGCTAATTGTACCTGTGATAGCTGCTTCCATAGTTATGGGTCTACTATGCAAAGCTCTGAGGTCTTTGCTTCATTATTGGTAAAGATAAAAGAGTCTTAATTTTAACCTTTAACAGTCAGTATGTTATAGGAATCGGCCATTAGATGATCAGCAATCCAACCACCATTTGATAGCATCAATAACCCCACTAATTTCCATTAACAAAAACCAACGAAATTCGGAACGTCCCAAACCAAATCGGTAGTAATTTTTCTCTCCCCCCACTGGCCATAGAAAGTATCAAGATGTCTGAATACAATCTATTTCACACCTCCCTCTGTGGACGCACACGTCAATGAATCACCAAATTAACGTCCGTTTTACGCGCGTAAATCTCGTTCGTGTAATATGTGGAATTTACGCGACCTTTGATGTCAGGTAAGAGGTCTGTTAAACTGGGCCAATAAAAAGTAATGAGGTTTTATTTGTAGCGTTATGGACGTTGGGAAGCTGAATTGTCAAGGACTTCTCTCATGTGGTGCATTGTGTTAGCGAGTTAAGTGTTAAAGCATTCTATTAGCAAATGTAGAAGACCAAATTATTCTTGTAATTAGAAAACGTTCAAAATCTAATCTAATTCTCAACTCAACTTCAACTCTTGATTAATGGCTTCTGTGGAACAAACACCACAATTTTGCCAATTTCACTTACTAAAATCCACTAAATGAAAAAATTAAATCTCTCTGACACGTGAGACAGCTCGCTACTGCGGCTGATGTGTCTCCAAAAAATATGATGATGTGATGATGATGTGATGATATGATGATCAATGAAGAATCCACAAAAATTATCCTTCTGCCTGTAATCTAGTCTCATTCTCATCTCAGCGACAATGAATGTCAAAAATCTGTCAAAAATGCAGGGAAATTGGAGGTATTTTTGACAGATTGAGAATGAGATTCAAATGCGAACGGTCTTCAAAATACGGGAATTGCCCCTCTTAAAATTACAGGATATTAATTCAGATTTGTTACAGTTGTAATGCCAATCATGCCATTTGGTTTAAATCGGTTTTTATTATTTTATTTATCTTATACTAGCAGCACTCCGCGGTTCCACCCGCGTAAGTTTCAATCCCGTGGGAGTATCGGGATAAAAAGTATCCTATGTGTTCATCCAGGAAATGGTCTATCTATGTGCCAATTTTCATCCAAATCTGTTTAACAGTTTACGCGTGATTGAGTAACAAACATCCAAACATCTTCACAAACTTTCACATCTATACTAATATTATAAAGCTGAAGAGTTTGTTTGTTTGTTTGGTTGAACGCGCTAATCTCTGGAACTACCAGTCGGATATGAAAAATTCTTTTTGCATTAGATAGCCCAATTCTTGAGGAAGGCTATAGGCTATTTAACATCACGCTATGACCTTTAGGAGCCGAGCAAAAAGAAAAACGGGAAGAAAGACGGAGTGGGTCGAAGTAACAAGAAATTTCACGCGGACGAAGTCGCGGGCAGAAGTTAGTTTATAATATTACATTTGTGAATTTGTGAATGTGAGAACGTCGTAGTCTTTGTAGAATGTAGATTTGTAGACCATTTCCTATTTTGTCAATTTCCTGGTACTTGTTGACAGGCCTACACTGTCCTCCCTTACCTGTTTACACTGTAATTTGACAACATTGTAAAAACCAGTTGTTTTTAAAAGAGTAGGTAACCGTGGAGTTTCTTGCCGGCTCTTCTCCATAGGGAACGACCAATTGGAACCGTGCACCTAGCTTCTGACTGGTCATAAGTGTCCATGTAGGTTTATGTGAAATAAAATATTTTTTATAACATATTTGCTCGTAAAGGGTCTCTTATTTCACCAATTTCAATATCGTAATGTATCTCATTACGCACTTGTGCGGTAATGTAAAGTAAATCGCACGGTTTATCAAGATGCTCCGTCAAAACGAACGGTACTTTTTTAAATCTTAGCAAAGAGTTTTTATTTCAGAAAAGATGTCAACATTTTATGAATAAAATTAACTTTGGGAGATAAAATATAATAAATAAACATTTAATTCTTTAATTTAATTAATTTTGACAATAAATTACAACCATTAATATCTGTAACAAAAACAAAAATATTAATTTACTTTATTAATAATACTGGCTGTTTTGTGCCTATGCCTGAAAAAAAAAAGCGCGAACGCGCGCGCATCGCTTATCTGTTAAGAAGTAAAAATTATTCCGCGCGCTTTTTCTTTTCGCTGTACTTTTTTTTTATTTGAAAATGTCGTCAAGTAATGATGAATTTATTAATTCCACACCGCCAGAAGTCTCAGAGGCACAGGCAGCGAAAAAGGCTACTCTAAGCCTCGCCCGAAAAATCGACTGATAGATACTTACAAGCGTATCAAAATTTCATCATATGGAAAACAAGCAAATATGCAAGTTCAGTCCGAGTTTTATTTATTTCCTCGCAAATATGTTATAAAACGTCGTATGACATACGTGCGCTTTGAAAATTACAGCCTCTGCTTTCTTTTAGCCCTCGCCTACGGCTCGGGCAAGCAATATCGCCTCGGCTGTAATTTTCAACTTACCGCACTTATATCATAATGTACTATAATTCAAAGGTTTCCTGTGCTAAATACATATTATGAATAAAGAACCCTTTGATAGGTGGCTACTTTCACATTTAGCATTATCTTACACCCGGTTTCTGAATTTGAGAACTTTAAAGTACCTACTTGAAATAGTTCCTACAATGTAGCCCGCAAAATTCGTAAGTATATTTTAGTAATTTTAAGTAGCTAAGTAGAGTTTGACAAGTTTTCAACTTCAGATTCTCAATTCCAGAAACCGGGAGTAAGGGTAATGTTCTAGAAACTCTACAAGTGAGACAGATCTTGAATCGAACTCGAATCTCGAATCTACGTTTGTTTGCCGCAAATAAACGTATTTTCCTTCTTTCTTTTTCTTCTTTCTTACCATATCACCGATAAAGAAACAAGATCATTTCGAAACATCGCTAAGCGTTTGGTCGCCTCTTCACGTGGGCTGGCCTATTTTTTGGCCAAAGAATCAGCATCGCCATACAATGTGACAATGCTGTCAGTCTTTTGGGCACTTTTCCCGCTGACAGCTATGCGGACAAATATTTTGTTGCCCAATGAACCTTTGTTTTGTTTTATGTACATATTATTATTAAGTATGTTAGCTTATACTATTAAGTAAATATTATCGTGTTTGAAGGTAATTTCTAAATATTACAAAAACAATAGGAACATAAATAACTAACTCCACTCGACCCGCCATAAACTCACTAAACTAAATAACAACAAAATCACTCGATAAAGTCTATACGAAGCTGAAATAATCGTATCTCCCCATATAGGAGCAATCAAAAGTATCTCCATTGTGGCTCTATTGTATCGGGCAATCAATTTGCCATATAATGCCCGGGCAATGTTTACGGAGCTTGCCCCGGAAGGGATTGAGATAAGCTTGACCACAGTGCCCCTGTTGCTCGCCGTTATGAGTCGGTATTAGCTAAATTGGATTAAAAAGAATATGTTTTGATGATAATTTGTATTAATTAAAGTAGAAATAACTTAAAAAAGTTACATACTTCCAAGCTTCCGAGTATAGAGTACCGTTTTCTTCCATTGGTTAATAGTCCAGTCAAAATAGACATTTGACTTAGCCAAAATTCGCATAGAGCTGAAAATTGGCAGAGACGTTATATACATCATTATAAATGAAATGTCAAAAATCCCCTTCAATCCCACTTCTGCAAAAAAATATATTCAAGGTCAAAAGTACAAAATTAAGTTTTTTTCCATTTTTCTCGAAAACAGTAAGTATTATCGTGAAAATAGATCAGACAAAAGTTGTAGATCATACAATTCTCTACAAAAATGGTCCAGTCACTTTTTCTCTTACGACTCACCATTCGTGAGATATCGCGATTTTAATCATTAGAAAATTCATATTTTACATAATATGCACACATTTCCGCACCACCTATGAGGTAATAATGTACTTGGCGCATTTTTTTAACGTGGTTTCCCCAGTAGGTATACTCCACGATCTATTGTTATAAAGAAAGTTTGATCAGATCGTATCCTATTAATTGCAAGAATAGTTTGTTTTTCTACATGTTATATTGAAAGAAATACAACAGATGAAGATATTTATGATATTAATGAGGAGACAATTGATGCATCCCTTTTCTTAGAACAGCGAACTTCTGCAAGAAGAAGAAAATAAAGACGAAGAAATAATTGTCGAAGTAGAATTAGACAATTATCTTATATAATGACATGTGTAAAAAAACAATCTATTCCACTTTACTCATTAGCAATATTACTACGAGGATTCTTTCAATTAAAAGGATACGATCTGATCAAACTTTCTTTATTACAATAGATCGTAGAGTATACCTACTGGGGAATGATGATGATGATGGGACTCCCTTTCCCGCATTCGGGCCATTGTGCGTGGGGATTCTGGCTAACAGAGCCAGCCTAGCTCCGCCCAGAAGCACAGAAGCTTCCTGGGAGCTTAACAGGCTTCGCGGGGCGACCTCATTGTTCCGAGGATTTCTGCACGTTGAGAAGCCACGGCCTCGCAATCCAGGATGACGTGGGCGGCTGATTCCTCGGCATCAAGGCAGCCCCTGCAAAGGGGGCTATCCGTGGCGCCTATGTTGAAAAGATGTTTGTTAAGGAGGTTGTGGCCCGTAATTGTACCTATTATTATTCTAAGGGTATTCCTACTCATGCTGAGAAGTTTTTTGGTTAATCGCGGGTGTATCATTGGTAAAGCCAATTTTGACTGTCTACAGTCTGTTGCCCGTGACCATCTGTTGTTATGAAGTTCGGTCGATCTTTGGCGAATCCACGCACGAAATTGTGAGAAAGGCAAAGGGAGAAGTGGGTACGGGCCTAGCACCCTCATATCAGAGCCTCTCTTCGCAAGTTCATCTGCAGCATCATTGCCCAGAGATTCACTGTGCCCTTTGATCCACTGGAGAGTAATTAGACGTCGATAAACTCTCCAGAGCTAGATGGCACTCAAAAATTAGCTTATTGTTAGTTTGTTTGCTTCCTAAAGCTTTGAGCACAGATAGGCTGTCGGATAGGAATTTAATGCCATAGTTCCGGATGCCTAAGCGCTTTACTGCTGTTGCAGCATGTGTTAAGGCAACACATTCGCATTGAAAGATCAAACTATGTGTGCCTAGTGGTATGTGAAAGTTAATATTTAGGTCAAGGGAGTGCACGCCCCTGAACCGTTTTGTGTTTTAGAGCCGTCTGTATAAATGCGCACTTCATTGATTCCTGACTGATCCCTTTCTTCCTGAACTGTTTGTATAATGTAGGTCTTGTTGAACATCGGTTGGTTTGGTGTTCTGTCACACGGGGCAGCGATGAGAGGCTGGTACTCAATCGCCCGGTCCAGGATTTTAGCGTGTGGACTCGTAATGTTTTTGCCCCATATGCCCAGATGCATTAGCCTGATGGCGGCTAGCGCCGCTTCCTGCTGTATGTACAGGTCAAGGGGAGTTAATTGAAGGGCTATCTCCATCACCTACTGGGGAAACCACGTTAGAAAAAATGTACTAAGTACATTACCTCATAGGTGGTGCGGAAATGTGTGCATATTATGTAAAATATGAAATTTCTAATGATTAAAACCGCGATATCTCACGAATGGTGAGTCGTAAGAGAAAAAGTGACTGGATCATTTTTGTAGAGAATTGTATGAACTACAACTTTTGTCTGATCTATTTTTACGATAATACTTACTGTTTTCGAGAAAAATTGAAAAAACCTTAATTTTGTACTTTTGACCTTGAATAATTTTTTTTGCAGAAGTAGGATCGAAGGGGATTTTTGACATTTCATTTATAATGATGTATTTAACATCTCTGCCAATTTTCAGCTCTATGCGAATTTTGTCTAAGTTATGACTTATTTTTGTCTATTTTGACTGGATTATAAACAACCAAAGGAAGAAAACTCTGTGACAAAAAAAGTATAGATTGGACGACCAAAATAAGAAAAATAACCAATTTAATTGAAGACGAGATGACATTTGACAAGGCTTTCAGAAACCAATACCTACTTAATATATCTGAGGGGCAATTCTACTAATTTTAACAACGTTCACAGTCTGATCTCAGTCTCAATCTGTCAAAAAATACGTCTAATTTCCCTACATTTTGACAAGTTTTTGACATTTCTCTGTCGCTGAGATGAGACTGCGACTAGATTTTCAACGTTTTAAATTACGAGAATTGGCCTTCTGATGTAATCTTTTATACTTAACATTTCCTTTAAATTAGCTCCCTTTATTTTTGTGTGTAAATGTCACCGTATAATTATGAACATCGTTAGCTTATGATCTATCTCGCGACATTATAAACTATCGAAAAATTGTGAACTGCAACAAACCAATTCCAATTTAATGTATTATATTACGATAGTTTAAAATCTGTCTATGGCAAACCGACAAATTGTGAACTTTTATCAAACTTGCATGCGACGCATCGCACCTTGCGCTTATACTAAATAGTAGCTGCGAACAACTTAGACGCAGAGCGGTTAGTGGTTAAAACCTATTCGGGGTCGGGGTGCCCTGGCTTAGTTACTGCGACCAATTCGGCTACCGCCAAGACCGACAAATTAGGGACGTCCCCAATTTCACGGGTGGCAAAATCGGACAGATTGTGAACCCTGTCGGTAAGTGCAGGTTAGTTCACAATTTGGCGGTTTGTCATGGATAAGCTATCAATCATCAGTTTATCGTTAGTTTATGATCTTGCGAGATAGATTATAAACTAACGGTGCTGACTTTAATACGGTGACATATATAATTAATAAATAACTAATTACGTATTATTGGCCTTAGAATACAGTAACTTAGTCTTTACGATGTCGCCTGAATTAACTTTCTTTGTTAACAGGAGTCAAATTAACTTTTACACATTTCCTTAAACTGCTATACACAACTGTAAAGTCACAAATTGATTTTCCGAGCATAAAATATTAAAATATCCAACTAATGGGCCTATAAACAATTTTTACAGCCGCATTTTCCGATCCAATCAATGTTCAACTTAAATACATGGGAAAAAAAGGCGAAAATGAACACCATAAAGGTCAATATTATCGTTAACGACAGTCCCCTGCTGTCTACACGTTCCGATCAATTTGCTGATAACAAACGCTTCGACACTTGCGTGACTGTACTTCGGGGTTTGCCGAAAATTGCCGACGTTTGCCGAGTCATTACAACTACGGAAGTTGTTTCATTGAAAGATTGAAGAAAAATAAGGAAATGGAAGAAATGTATTTATTTATTTATACTTTTCACACTCAAAAAAGGTACAAAGGTGGACTTACCTTAGGCATTCTGTACCAGTCAACCAAGGGTGGTGAAGAGATTGACATAACCTTATTTTACAAACTGCTTGTAAAAAAAAAACTGGCACTCCGGTAGTGCCGACAGAAGTGAAAACTTGAACAATTACGAGTGTATTTTGTGAATCGTCTTATAAACAAAACACGCGTGTTAAGGTGTGTTCCTTATTTTATAGGGTTTTTTGCAAATCAGGTATGATGACCAAAGTGACTGGTTTATTCTTCTCGTGAAAGGAATTTATTCAGATTTACAACGCCATCTCGTCGTTGTTGGATGAACTACGTAGTTAGTACGCGAGGCCCTCGTAGTTCTTCCCGATGTGCATAGATGGCGCTGTCCTCAACAACGCGCGTCTTAAGTTTTACGTCTGACGTTAGTACGCGAGGCCCTCGTAGTTCTTCCCGATGTGCATAGATGGCGCTGTCCTCAACAACGCGCGTCTTACGTTTTACGTCTGACGTTTTACGTCTTACGAATTTTCGATCAGGGTCACGTGACCTGACGCGAATTTAGAAGTTTTTACCCATTCCAAAAAAAGTACACAGCGCCGCTAAAGAAGTTTTCACTTCAAAAGTTATGTGAATATATATTGATTCTGTAACCCTTTAGAGTCAAGAAGCAGACGAAAGTAAACAAAACCGGCCAAATTGGGATAAAATGAAAGGAGCTTTCCATCACGCGTTGAGTTTTAAACTGTTAACTAATTTGACAGCTTTAAACCCATCACCCGTCTCTTCTCTCCCGGACAACCAAAAAAGGACAGCAACCATCTTATTTGTGTTGAGTCAGCGAACAACAAAACGGGCGCCATATTATCTTTGGAGATGACTAAACATTATTAGAGTTATGTAATTATGACCGTTAAATGTACAACAAATAAGGCACATTTAGCTTTGAAATGTGATATTTCAAAGCTAAATATGCGTCCTATTTGTCATTAAAATATCACTAACAGCCTGCGGTCTCCAAGCTTGGCTTATATTGAACCAGGGAACACAAAATTACTATGTTTACAAGATTATTCAAGAACATTGTAGCGTATTTAAATGAGGTTGTGGTGTGTACCTACTTGGCTTTTAATAAGAAAGCAGTATTTAGAGTGGTTGGTTAGGAAATTGGTTCACGAATCTTCTACTTAATAATATCTTAAATTTATTCATTCACTGACAGAGCAGCCTAAACTGCTGGGATTAGAAGCATAAAATGTTGCACCAGAGTTCCTTATATAGCGAAAGTGAGCAGTAACGAAGGGTTTTTGAAAATTGATCCCTTAAAGGGTGACCTCCTTTGGGGCTAAATAGAGGATGACACTTTATACGAAAATTCGTCAGTTTTTCGATGGGAAACCCCAATGGGCACGCGGCTTGTGCTTGTTCAGACGTGGTTCATAGTCTCCCTGCCAGGGTCGCGGTTGGTTCGAAAGAGTTACCGTAGCCCCTGGCACAGGCAACTAAAGGAACACGGGTGGATTTCAATCAGTAAAAGTCTGACACGCCCTCCCGCTCCGCCCAGAGCGGAAGAAGTTACTTGATAATTTACCACCCGAAAAAAAAATCAAGGTTCATAGTCTACGATATTTCACAAAAGACAACTGATGCGATTTTTCGAGTGGATATAAAATGCTTACAGTATTTTACGCAAACGACGCGCATCGCCATACTGAGGCCGGAAATATGAAAGTACGAAGCAAAAGCCATACCTATTATTTCGTAGGATGCATTCAATAGTTTCAACTTACCGTTATGGCTTATTCAAAAGTACACGCCATTCCTTCCATCAACATAAATTCAAAATCATTTCATCTCTCTTTCATCATAAAGTAAATCAATGCTGTGCAGACTACAGGCCAACAAAACATTAATCAAGATGAATACACTTCAAACAACAACCTTTAACAGAAGAATCTAAACATCTCCAGGGAAATCGGCCGCTATTTTATCGTTTCATTTGGCGCGAAAATGATCAACACTTATTGGTTCAAGAAAGAAAAGATCAAGATTTTATGAAGGTAAAGTCTTTATACTATGCCTTTATTTATTTAACCATTTATGTACACACGTCTAAGTGTGTATATAAATGGTTAAATAAATAATTCTTGACCGTTTATATAAGCGGACAAGAAGAAAAAAAAAACAGAAAAATAGGTACACAGGTGATGTTTATTTCTAAAGAAATCTCTTCTAGGATACCTGCGTTAGGACAGTAGATAAAGAGATGTAGACAGCACGTGTAATTGTAAATGAGGAAATAAAATATATATTTTGGGATGCATGAAGAAGCCTTCTCGTGTAGCGCAGTTTGTTGCGTCAGTTACTCAACTGAACCGAGCGCTCGGCGCATCCTGGACAGTCACACTCAACACCTGGCCAATTCTTCCCTTGCGGTGGTAGGGCTAACGCCCGCCTGGTTTGTGAGTTTCCTGGTTTCCCACCAGAGTCCGGCGTCAAGCAGCCTGCTGTGTTTCGTAGATTTGTGGGAGTTCCAGTGCCTTAGGCATCTTTTGGTCACGCTCGTTCCATCATGGACCTCATCCATCGCTTTCCATTAGGCGTGGTCGAAGTCAATAGCGAGCCCATTCAGCAATAAAAAAAAATCAAAAACCATTAATTTATTAAATTAATATATTTACTTAAATACTTTCAAAATAATTATCACTAGAATATTAATGATTATAGTGTTAATAATTAAAATAATAAATACATACGCAACTATGGCGAAGTGCGAAGATAGTGTTCTTTAACTCTTTCTCTTTTTTTTTAAACTGTAACAGTTTGGCAGTCCCTAGCGTCACGCCCAAATATCGACCATATTTACTTCTGGACTAAAGCCTTTGTTTCCTAAGTAAGTATGAACTGCCACACCATAATGGCTGTCCAAATACAGAGCGTTTTTTGACTCTTTAGGCTCTAGACAGACGGACTGCATTTCAACTGCAATCCAACTGCAAATTTGCAGTTCGGATGCAGTTTGAATGCAGTTGACACGACTGCAACAGAACTGCAAACCAACCGTGCAGTCCGATTGCAGTCGGTGTGCAGTTCACATGACTGCACGCGGACTGCAATTGAACTGCAATCGGACTGCTCGGCTGCCTAAGGAACAACTATTAAAAATCAATCTGCCTAACCTTTTCCAACTATGATGGGATTTGCTTTTAGACTTAGTCTAAAAGCCAATCCCAAAAATAGTTGTTCCTTAGGCAGCCGAGCAGTCCGATTGCAGTTCAATTGCAGTCGGCGTGCAGTCATGTGAACTGCACACCGACTGCAATCGGACTGCACGGTTGGTTTGCAGTTCTGTTGCAGTCGTGTCAACTGCATTCAAACTGCATCCGAACTGCAAATTTGCAGTTGAAATGCAGTCCGTCTGTCTAGAGCCTTAATGTCAAATATTGGAAAACATACCAAGTTTACATGACGGCGGTTATAATATGATGGAACCGCTTTCATGGGAAACCAATGCTATAGTGGAAATTCCGATTGTCATCCATGTTTCGCAACAAGTTGTCAACAATCACGGTTTACAAGATACACCATAGAATCAATTATAATACTGTTGGATACTACCACCCGGCCCAGGAGCGCGTGGGACGCGGTCACTACAAGGAGGCTACAGCAGGTGGCAGGCCAGGCTCTTTGGTCTTTGCTTGGCGGTCTATGGTTTTTGACAGCGTTGGGTACAGAAGCGCTATCCGTCATCTGTCAGCCGTTCGGTGTGATCTGTAATCTCTTGTTAATTTATTTAATTTGTTTAGTGATGATTTTGTTCCTCTGATTGTAATTTTGCTATGGTTGATAATTCTTTTTATAATTCATGTAATTACTTTTTACGATATCAAATAATCCTTCTATTTAATTGTGATTTCACTTCTGTTCTAACATCAGAAGTGGGATAACAATCCAACCCCAATTTAGGCCCCTTGACTTGACCTGTTTGAATTTCATAACAGAGGAACATTGTCGTTACCCACGTGTGTGAGTTTTTCTTTTTGTTTGTTGTTTTTGTGTAATCTGAAGTGGTTTTGACGTGTGAACATGCTTAACATGCATAGCCCACGTAGCAGATCGCACCGACGGCAATATAGGCGCGATCGGTCGCGAGGTAGCTCACGAAAACCTCGGAATAAGTCACGTATTCGTCACGAAGGGACTCCTAGAGTACGATCAAACATACATTGGCCAGACGTCGCCGTCTATCCCTGCAGAATCGCGAACGCTAGACATAATCTTATCCCATCTGGAAATGATCGAGAACAAATTCCGTAACCGAAACCAAGGGCGCCGTCCGTGGCTCAAGCTGTAGTAAAAGCGATCTAGTTCATAAATCCGGGACGTTCCCATTATTTTGTATCAAACTTTGACCCGTCTATCCACGACATGGACCTGTCACGTGAAGCCGGATGTTTGAAATGCGACGCGAAAACTTGATTAAACGAATGGGTAACCTCTCCTCTCCGTGGAGTAGCTTTAAACGCGAGTTCAAACCACTTTGCCCCCGAAAATTAGATTACGCCATGATACTTTTTGAAACGATGCATACGCCGTCTAACAGATTTATGTCGTACGCCGAGTACGCGAGACGTATAACCCTGCTCCGCTTGCGCATTGTCAAAGGCATTAGTGAGGAATGAATGACGCAAATAGTGGTCCGCAGCATAGACGATGCACAAGTGCGGGCAGCGACGGCTCTCTTCAGAAAATCTGGTGTCCTTTCTATCTATATATGCGAAACCAGATCAAACGAAGGGTGGCTCAGATAAAACTACGGCCTACCCTCTGTCACGAAAATGCGGTACAAAACATGCAGATTCGAATCAGCGTAAGACCTATTTTAACTGTGAGGGTCACTTGTCTCTCAACTGCCCTAAAAGATCTAAACCGTCCGAGCCAGTGTCCAAAGTACGACCCAACGTTCCAACCTGCACGTTCTGTAAAAAAATAGGGCATACGAAGGACGTTGATCTTTCTTTGTTTCGGCAAAGAAAGATCGTCTGGACCACAGGGTCAGCAGAACAAACGCAAAATAAATTTTTGTCAGGACCCTGCGGAAGAAATAGCGACATAACCACCGCAGTAGTATACGGCATACCGGTCGATGTGTTAATAGACAGTGGTGCGATTAATGTCTCCCTCATATCGTCCGACGTAGTGAAACATTTGACTTGTGCAGTAAAACATACTGTGTATTGAAGAGTATTAGTAACCACGAAATTGTGTCCACGTCTTACGCAACCCTTACGGTTGAGTTTGCTAATGTTGTACTAGAGGTTGATTTCGTTGTAATATCAGCCGCGTTTATGCGTACTTAAAAATGCCATACGGTCTGACAATTTCGCCCATTGTGTATCAACGTATCATCAAGTTGCTGCGCAAGTTCATTGACGCGGGACAAGTTCTGGTTTACATAGATGACGTACTGTTGATGAGCGCCACAGTGGACGAAGATGACGACCTGTTGCGACAGGTACTTACGACCTTGATCAAAGCAGGGTTTTCGATAGACGTACGCCAGTATGTCTCTCTCACCACCGAGGTTGAATATCTTGGCCGAACAATAAGTCAAGGTCAGGTTAGGCCGAGCCCTCACAAGGTCCAGGTCGAGAGGTGCGCCCGCACCGTTCTGAACATTCTATACAACGTGACCAAACAGAAGACGACTCAAGTGTCGCCGTTAAATCTGCTGGTGGGCACTGACGTGATGACCCCCGACATCAGGTCACTGGTCGGTGATGTCGCCTTGGTAGGTGTACAGCCGAATTGTGAAGCACAGAGAAAGTTACGCCGAATCCGCGCAACTGATCTACCAAAATAAAACCAGTCACGACAGGATGGTTATGTAAATCAAAACCGACCCATACCAAAAGTTTTTAATGTGAATGATTTGGTTTTCGTCATTAAGTTTTCGCAGGCAACTGTGAAGATGGACCTCGGGATGCGAGGGCCTTACAGGGTCACACGCGCGCTGCCGAGTGGGCGGTGTGAGCTGCGTTTGTTGACCGGCTCCAATGGCGAGACGACGCAAGCTGCTGATCAGTACGTGGTGCTCCGGAAAGGGGAGTGGTGTCCTGAGACTTGCGCTGCATTCTTTGAGCGTGGGTGTGCTTGCGTACCATGAGAGGTCTGCATTGCCATAGAGGGTTGTGCAGATCTTGGGATGAGACAGTAGACGGACTGCGAGACGTCTACGTCAGGTAAACTGCGAGGTACCTGACCGGTCTCACAAAGGGTGTAGAGGACGGACTGCGAGACGTTCCTTTCGGTGATTTGGTAATCACCCTACACCATTGGTCGTGTAGAGGGCGGACTGCGAGACGTTCCTTTCGGTGATTTGGTAATCACCCTACACGATGGGTCATGTAGAGGACGGACTGCGAGACGATCCTTTTGGCGATAAACGCCCTACATGACAGCGAATGAACATGGATCCATGTGGGTTGCATGATTTATGAATGTCGATGACATGAGTTATGATTGCGTTGTCCTGTGTGATGAGTGGAACTCTATGAGGTACTAAAATGACGTTTTGGTATCCCATAGACTATTTAGCTAGACAATTTATGTGTCTGATGAATAAAAGAAAAAGGCCACATAAGACGAATTGACTGCAAGCAATAGAATAGGCAGATGTGTTTGCTCTCCGAGAGACGGTAGTTTTCAATATTGGTTTCACAGAAGACACCACTTCCGCTCATCATAGTGCAGAGCCAGTCGCTGGGCCTTCCCGTCCAGCTGACGAAAGCCATGGAGCAGCCATGCGAAGCTTGCCGAAACTTTCTGATGCTGTCGAGGACGACGCATGATCAGGATGGCCGTGTTGGATACTACCACCCGGCCCAGGAGCGCGTGGGACGCGGTCACTACAAGGAGGCTACAGCAGGTGGCAGGCCAGGCTCTTTGGTCTTTGCTTGGCGGTCTATGGTTTTTGACAGCGTTGGGTACAGAAGCGCTATCCGTCATCTGTCAGCCGTTCGGTGTGATCTGTAATCTCTTGTTAATTTATTTAATTTGTTTAGTGATGATTTTGTTCCTCTGATTGTAATTTTGCTATGGTTGATAATTCTTTTTATAATTCATGTAATTACTTTTTACGATATCAAATAATCCTTCTATTTAATTGTGATTTCACTTCTGTTCTAACAATACTATATGTATTTAGCACTAATATCTTTATTAACAAAGACACAACAATTAGAATTTACAAGATATCACTAATATATATTTAAATATGTATGCTTGTGGGGTGAAAAAACGTATGGGGAGGTGTGTTCTTTTTATTGAATTATGTGAAATAATCAAAGTCAAAGTCAAAGTCAAAGTCAAAGCATTTATTTCAAATAGGCACATTAAAGGCACTTTTGAACGTCAAAAATTACAACAAATAGAATTGATTCTAGTCGCCCATTCCAAAGGGTAGTTTTCGTATGGAGAAGAATGGGCAAGAAACTCCACCGTTACTCTTTTAAAATGTTTTACAATATTTTGTATACATTAATTATATCATAATAATATGTGAAGACGATGCACCTAAAATAAAATTACTATACCACAATAGGTAAAAGAATTAAAAATGAAACCATGACATATAAATTAATTATCTGATAGATGCATGGTGCTCACATATTTACAAACATGGTAAAAGTAAACGATTTTCATTTAAATAAAATAAAATAAAAATTACAAGTAATAAGTCAGGGTGTAAGTTAAAGTTATTACAGAATGTAAATCAATATCAAAAAAAGAATATATTTTACAATTAAATTAGCAACCAGTTTGATTTTGTCTAGACTCTAGATTGTCCTATGGAGCAGGACCAGCATGTTTCCAAGCGTTCTTATCTTGGATATAATCTTCTAATTTATAGTATGCTTGTTTACAAAGTATGCTTGTTTACAAAGTGTAAGTGTAATGTATATTTATGTAAATAAAGTAAAAACTTTTTGGAACATTTTTATATTTTTTTTATTATAACGACTTTTGTACAATAAACTGGAAATAAGTCACTCATCCCGATTTCCAATTAGATTCCAATCAGAATGAATAATACATTATACTACATTACATTTTTTAATGTTAGCTTGTCTCGTAACGATTCGAACGACATAACTTTTATATACAGCCCCCATACAAAAAAGAGATATAGTCATTTTAATCACACGCGCCGATACCGGAACGTTATACCCGGAAGTACCGCCACAGATGTGGCGATTTCGCGCAAAATGGCCGTCACAGATGTAGCGATTCGGGAAAAACAGCCGCCACAGAGGAACGGATATACAAGTATGTAATAGCACTAATTGTATTTATATCGCCCAGACTTAATTATTTAGATTCAAATACTATAATATGTTTGGTCCTAATTAAATGATTTATTATTATTATTATATCTGCCTAGCCTTTTCCCAACTATGTTGGGGTCGTCTTCCAGTCAAGCCAAATGCTGATTATAAGTAATTTACATGGATTGACTGCCTATGTGACCTCCACAACCCAGTTACTAGGTAAGACGATACCCCTTGGTAAGACTGGTTATCAGACTTACGGGTTTTCTGACGACCCGTAACGACTCTCAAAGGTCCACGGATGACAGCCGGGACCAAAGGCTTAACGTGCATTTCGAAGCACGGAGGGGACTTGGTATGTAAAAATGGTCACCCATCCACGGACCAACCGCGGCAAGGGTAGCTTTACCTGATCGATCGATCCGTGCGGCTGTAATATATGGCCACAAGCACTCCTCCTTAGTAATACTATATGTATTTAGCATTAATTGGATTTAGTTCACCCATAATTAATCGTTCATATCCACACAGAATTAATTACAACAACATAGCCCGCTTCACCGACTTCCAAACTTAATCTAAATACCAAAACAGTTAGAAACGGCCATTTGTTCAGCGTAAGGTCTCAGGCCATTCATCAAAAGCTATCAGTTTGTTACTATCGTCTATTTATGTATGAAACTGGCTATTTAGTTCGTAATACCGAGGTTTTGATTAATGAGCGCCTTGAGCCTCATTGATTCGAGAAAATGGGATTTTCCCAGTGATTTCTTGGCGGATTTGTAAGGAACTGAATATGTTATTCATTCGGGCTAAAGGATCAAGTTTGTTGAATGGCTGGTTTTTATTTTTATTTACGGTTGTGAATGTTTTTGTGAGTGTTTTCTAAAGACCAGATTTTTAATGAATGTGCGTAAATTGAGAGCCGCAAGATAGAACTAACGCACATTATATTATTATTTTGATGACGAATAAACATTTATTATTTATTATCTAATGGGTCAGCAAAACGGTTAATTACGTAAAAACAGTAGAATAAAAGCTTTAATATTAAGATATTTTAAACATCAAATATACAAAAAAAAAACACAGATCAAAGTTCACAAATAAAATGTTAACTTTATGCTTAGCTTGCCTTGCTACGAAAGCGTAGTCTCGTAGGTCAGCGTAGCCTGCGTAGCGGTGGCATGTGGCTGCTACGCGGTAGCAAGTAGACTGGAAGTTTGTGCTTTGGCTACATTATCACACTTCAGTAAATATTCATGTTCTAGCTCTGTGTTGTCAACACATTCCTTAAATTAAAGCCTTATTTATATGTGTGTTCTTGTAGAATAATAATATAACCAAAAACTAGTACCAACAGAGGCTCATACTATTTATGTGCTTGTTTTTTTTTTGTGTCACGTTTATTGCAAGTAAATGTATTTTCTTTCTTCTTTTTTTATACATACATAGAATTTGTTATTGAGATTGGACTGCTAAACTGAAACTATGAGCAATCTTTATTGCTTTGCAAAGCGAGCAAAAGTAACACGATCTTGATTTTGCAGTAATAAGAGGCGCACTTTTTTGTTTTTGTTGTTTTTAAAAAAATATTTTTAGAGTTATCTGTCATTTTGTCTATTTTATCTGTAGCTGTGTCTGGAAGATTCAAGGAGCAGTGGTGGCCCAGTGGAATGGGCCTGACTCACGAGTTTTAGGTCATGGGTTAGAAGTTTCCAGGCAAGCGCTTTGCTTTGTGTAAATAATTTTATCACCACTGCTCTCAAAACGGCGAAGGAAAGCATCGTGAGCAAACCGGCATGTCCTAGAACCAAAAATTTGAAGACATGTGACGTCTACCAACCCGCACTGGGCCCTCGTGGTAGAGTACAGCTCACTTCTTCTCACAGAGCGGAGGCTTGTTTCCCAGCAGTGCAGAAGTGGGAACATTATATACCTATATGCCGATTATGCTAACTGGGTGTACTAATACACTTCTACCTATGCCTTCGATCGACACAGACGTGATGTGATAAATAAAGAAATAAATAAATCTTTATTTGCCAAAAGAATACCAACCTTAAAACAAATTTTACAAGTACTTATTTTCTATGAATCTAAAAGATTAGATACTCTAGTAACTCAGTGCAAAATAATCATAGGTCGTTACGAAACCGATTCACCCTGACCCCCGTACTAGTTAGTTATAAACTGTATTACCGTGGGATAGCTTTCCTCGTTCTCTGTTTACTACAATATTATAATAAGCCGATAGATATCCCTGTAGATATCCCAGATATCTCAAAAACTCAGGTTTTAGAAGCTACTGTATTAATACAATTTGCTCCTAAACCAGTGGTGCCAACTGCAGAATATGGTTATTATTCTTTACAACGCGCATTATTTGAGTTGTCACTGTACCGGACTCGAATGCGGTTTCATTACTCCAGTGTCTGCATCCGAATGTGCTGGAATTAAAACCGCTATGTTATGCTACGCTATGTTGTGCTGAGCTATATTACACCACTGAGTTAAGCTTTGAATTTTTTGTTTAACATTTTTCTATATTGTTAATTTTTGTTTGGTATCCATTTTAAATACAGCAGTGCGATTCTGTAACCATCTCACCGTGAAAACTTGGGTGAAGTGAGCGTGGAGTGAGCTATCGATAGTGTCAATTCCTAGCAAAACAAACTCACATCACCTAAGTTTTCACAGTGAGGAGTATTTCGTGTTAACGGTGTTGATGTTATTTTTTTATCGGTAATTAACTGAACACATCAGAAGGTCAATTTTCATAATTAAAAACGTTCAAAATGTAGTCGTAATCTCAGCTTAGCGACAATCAATGTCAAAAACTTGTCAAAAATGTAGGGAAAATAGAGATATTTTTGACAGATTGAGACTGAGATCATGTTTTTATCCCGATATTCCCACTTATGCGGGTGAAACCGCGGGCTGTAGCTAGTTTATAATAATATAGATGTATACACACAGTATAATTTGTTGAGAAACGATACATCTTACATACCTTATAGACTAAATAATGCTTGATAATAATATGTTACCTATATAAACTGACATTAGTAAAGCAATAGGAGAGTTTCTAAGTTACAATCTCTCGCTTAGTCAAGTCGCTCTAAGGCTACGTTTGCACTGACAGGTGGCTTGTTTAGCGCCTAGAGCATAGATTTAACATACACGTTAGGAGACTAGCGTAATAGTTGCGAGAATTCTGGAGCCTTCATTTCACTTCGCTACTCACAAGGTGACTCGCTAGCCTCTAGGCGCTAAGTAAGCGACTTTTCAGTGCGTACGTAGCCTAAGTGTACGTAATTAATAGAAAAGCCAACTTAACCCAATTTCGCTGATCTAAACCTCACAAAGTCGGTTTAATTAAATACTCTTGCATTAACGAGTAGATTGAGTTTGAATAAAATTAACATATTTTATTCGTAATTGTTTGCGTTCGATTCGGCTTAAGAACTTAAGTATCCCGTTCTTAGCAGTACTTGGAGAACCTCGATGTACCATCATCATCACCTGCCTAGCCTTTTCCCAACTATGTTGGGATCAGCTTCCAGTCTAACCGGATGCAGCTGAATACCAGTATTTTACATGGAGCGACTGCCTATCTGACCTCCGCAACCCAGTTACTGTGTAAGACGATACCCCAAGGAACCTCAAGGTATCAAAGTGATTATTATTTTATTAGTGGCTATACTGGTTATGCACTGTCATTTAGCATAACAGGTATGACGACTCGGGATAATAAGGTTGAGGGATCTGGAAAATCTGTAAAATGAGATGTGGAGAAGTTGCGCTTTAAAAGCTTTTAGAAAGAATTACTCACGTTTCTGTCGCGTGGCACGGACATTGTATGGGCTCTAGTATGAATTTACACAATTGTGACGTTACTTCTGTGATATTACCGTATTTCTGTAGCGGTTATTTAGAACTTTTATAAAATTGTTTGCACTATTTGCAAACATTTTTTTTAGTTAAATTAAAAAAAAATGTCCATAACATCTTGTTGCAATAGGTAGACTATTCCGTTCCGTGTGGGTATCGCAAAACATCACTAAGTTTTTATTTCAATACTATGGATACATAGCTAGCTAACTTATATTAGAATTATAGCATCATACTGTTATCACTAATTGTTTTAGCAATAATGGTGATAATAATTGCAAAGAGAACAATTGTAGCTGGTAATCCTCTGATCCTAGTCTAGATGCTAATATTAGAGGCTAAATTGTATAACAACTAAGTACAATCTAGCCCCTACCTGGATCACAATAGGCGCGTATACATATTATTACATCTTTCTTTTCTTGCTTTCATTTTATTTATTTTATTCTAACACTCTTCACTTGTATTTCTTATAAGAGCTCGTAACCTCACCAATGCAGACCTTCGATACCACAAAAAAAAAAGACAAATCATAGAAAAAATCGCCCCACAAAAATCCTTTAATACTTTTCCAAGAGGCATTTCAGTTCATCATATATCAAACAAAGGGAAATTCGCGGGTATTTGTCGGCGCCCAAGTGTTGACCCTCGAGCCGTGACGAGAGCCCTACAGAGTGGCGTGGTGTCAAGGGGTGGCGGCCTACGCGCTCGGAGACACCCGCATGTAGGGATTACGGCGCATGACCTCATTTGTAGGATGGTGGTAATGGGCGACGGGCTTAGGATTCACGTTTTGGATTTTGGTACTTAGCAACTTGAGTAGAGGGAACTTAATATTATTATGATACATCAAGTTGTGTGGAAATCGATTGTTGATATGGGCATGTGATACGGAGGAATGAGGAAATTGTCGTGAGGAAAGTTTTGAGTATGAATGTCGATGGCTATAAGAGTAGGGGAAGATCAAACAAACGATGGATGGACTGGGTGAATGGTGATATGGTTAAAAAGGGGGTACCGAAATGACGACTAATAGGGAGGAAAGAGACATGTTGTACTGACCCCAAATAAATTGATATAAGGACAGGAAAATGGTGATGATGATGACATCGAGCTTCATACAGGACTAGCTTCTGTCCGCGACTTCGTCCGCGTAAAATTTTACCCACCTCTTAGGTGGTCTTCACCCTCTTAGGTGTAAAATTTCAAAAAAACCCTTTCTTACTGGATACCCACTCTTGACAAAGAACACACCCTCCAAATTTCATATGTCTAGGTCTAGCGGTTTAGGCTGTGCGTTGATATATCAGTCAGTCAGGACTTTGAATTTTATATATTACATGTATCTGAAAAGTGTGGTCATATAACAGCCCCATTTGGATCGAGTAGATATTGAAGTTTTGTATGCGACAATTGATAAATTTTTGTTTGTTGGTTCCATGGGAGGAGAAAGTTGTTCCTTTTGATGGTTTGTAAACTCCGTTAAATATTATCACTCCTAGGTACTGCTGTATAGAAACGGCTATGGGATATACAGAGAGAGAGATGACGCTCAATAAAGCCAAACTGCTTCAAACTTGCTCTTCCAATTTAAAACTAGGAACCTAAGTTGGAGGAAACGCCGGTAGTGGACGCTCGAAAAGAGTTTTTATTGGTAATCGTACCGTATCTGTACATGGACTAAATAAAAAGAGTAAAGATCGTACGAGACGTTCGTTATTTTCTGCCACGGGGATAAGGCGTGAGTAAAAAAGTAAAGCTCTAAATATAAAACGTAATGTCTATTCAAACTTATGTTTCAAATTAATATTATTTCAAGTTAAACAAATATCAACTTTATTTTAATAGCAAATTAAGTTGATTTCAGAATGACTAGCACTATTGAAAAAGTTATAAAAATGTTTGAAGTTGTAGCGTAAACTGAACTTTATTGTGTAGGATTTAAAGTTATTTTTCCATAAACTCATATTTGATAAGATTAGTCTGTTATTGATTGATTTTTTCACTAATGGGACAGGGAAATGTAGGCGGCCACTTCCTGTGCGTGATATGAAAGGTAACTACGCGAAAGCGTCACGATAGCCCGCGAAATTCAAATTATCTTACGATTTTACCATTTACAGGTCAGTGTCAGGTTGAAAATATATTGATTAAAATACAATTCACGACCGTAACAGAATTATAATCATTAGAATCAGCAACAAAACTCTTTAGAATTGGCCTCAAATGTCAGGATTTCATGAAACAGTCATTCAATAGGGTACCTAATATGAACTTAAATAGTGAGATGTATTGATGATATTATTATAACGACGCCCATAATTTAAGAATCCTTTTTCTGACATTTTTGTGGAAAGGTACATTGCATAAAATGTCACGAAAAAACATGGGTGGAAGAGGTGCCAAAAATGTCATGCTTTACTGATTTACGGGGTTACGAAAACTTCACCCCAATAATAACGCTTTCTTTCACAATCCGAAGAATGTTGAAGGAAATTCCTAATCTATCACATCATATGTGTGAAAAATTCGTCTGCCTGTCAACGTATATAACGCAAGGAATGTTGTCGATTGTCAAAATGAAAGTGCCATTCTAGCGTGTTTTGAATTACTCCGCTGGTTTCATAACTAAGTTCGAATTCGTTGGTTCGAAACAGCCTCGTAACGATAACTTTATTATTTTTATTTAGACTAAATTAACACCAAAACTTGCGAATCAGATTACTGTGTAAAAAAACACGTCGTAATTTGCTTTAATTAAAGCGTTGTAGAATGCAATCAGTATTGCAATGTACATCGCTTTAATTAAAGCAGATTATTCCACAGAAAGCGGAACAAGTGTGGCGTGTCCATGGAGTTTCTTGCCCGTTCTTCTCCATAGGCCTACCTACACTTTGGAATGGGCAACTAGCTTCATCTTTCTGACTGACCGACCCATTGACAATTCAAAAGTGCCTGTAATTGGTTTAATTGAAATAAATGCTTTGAGTTTGAGTTAGAAAATATACAGTTTCTACTAATATACAGTTTTTTCCCAGTATTGCAAGTTGTGGCCTCGTTAACACCCTTCGGATAGTGGGGGAAGTGAGTTCATTGAATCAGGTATGAAAAGGTGAGAATATTGTGCTGTTCCTACGTCATGGAGATTATTACACCTACGAATAAGCGGTGCTATTCTGTAAAAATCTCACCGTGAAAACTTAGGTGAAGTGAGCGTGGAGTGAGCTGTCAATAGTGTCAATTCCTAGCAAAAACAAACTCACTTCACCAAGTTTTCACGGTGAGATTTTTACAGAATCGACCGGCTGGACTTATTTACAAAAGTAAAGTCAGGGAAATAGTCTGTGGAGTTTTTTTTTATTTTTATTGCTGAATGGGTCTGCCCTTGACCTCGATCACGCCTAATAGAAAGCGATGGATGAGGTCTTTGATGGAACGTGCGTGCCCAGAAGACGCCTGTTCACTCTTTGTTTTGAAGACAGACGGGTTCAATGTGGAAGTAAATTGACTACCTACCAACTTAAATTGGCAATTGTCCGTTTATTCAGATTACAACTTACTGTCATTCTCTGACAGTTTTATGAAATGGGAACACGGCAAATAGACGTTGGGTGTCAACTTGTTTAACAATTCTTCAAAACTTCCCTGACCGTGCGTTAATTTTTTTTTTAAGGCGTAGTCATAAACTTCTGTTAGGTTGTACAGTTACATATAGTTGGAAGAAAGAAAGATTTTAAAGTATTACTTGCTTACCTAAGCTAGGAAAAATTCTAATAATATCAAAATCTGTCCATTTCTATCAACCGTAAAACTTCAGTGAAGCAATTTCAATAAACGAACCAGGTGAAACTGATCTCGTTTATTGAAATAGCTCAACGGAACGAGCTCAAATTAATATTCTTCAAGCAAATGTAACTCGATTCCCTTTTATATTTGAATTTTTCAAGACAAAATGAAAGTATTCAACGTTGTATGAATTTTAATACTTCGACGTCAATTTGCTTGAACTTTTAAGAGCGGTTTTCCACCGCCGCCGTCACCGGGACGTCACCAAGAACGAGATAATGGCGCTGAAGTAGTTATACATACATTTACTATGGCCACGTGTTCACCACACGTTCGTCACCCGAGCGCCGTCATTCCGGCCTTCGAAGTTTCACGAAACACACAATCACAATCGAGATTGTGACGGGCCAATACAAAACACGTTTGACCTTGTCCACACAATGCCGTCGCACCGGCGCCGTTCACCTGGATTTTTGTTTTGTCTGTCATAACATACTGAACTGCCGAGTTGGTCGAGGTGGACAAACAACCGCCCAGGGACCTTACGTTCGGTTCGAATAATCTCGATTCTCGGTGACTTTTAGGTGACGGCTGTGGTGGACAAACGCCCTGAGAACTGTTTTCTTAATCTCGTAGCGGCAATAAATTTTGTGTGGAGCTGTTTGATCAGAATGCAATAGATTTGAGAATGAATATTTGATTTTGAGGAAAATCTCTTGAGGGTCGTTAGAGGAGAATAACAAGAGCGTTACTTCGAGGGGAGACGATGGCCAAACATTAGCATAGTGTTTATTTGATGTAAAATTCTTGGGGAAATTGGTGCACGTTAATAATAAAACGTGTCGAAATAGTATATTTCATTACAAGTGCGGAAAGGTTGTCATTGCAAAGAATTCCAACAAATGTCTACCCGAGCCGAGGCGCAGCCGAAGGCGAGGTTTGACAGTCGGAACAAGTTGCAATGACGGTTTCGCACGTGTACTGAACGACTATTTTTAATACAGTTGCGAAAAAATGAAGCAATTTAATAAAATAATAAAAACACAATAAACTCAACTAACTAATGGCGCCAACCGTAAAATATAAGCAGAGATTTTTTTTTCTTCACCCATTCTGGTAGGCAAAGGGAACTATTCCCATACAGCCAAGTCTTCAGTAGAATTTTTTTATTGATATGAAATGAAAATGAAATTTAGTGAGATGAAATGAAATGAAACCTAACCTAACTCATTCAATCAAATCATTAAATCTGATATTGAAACAAATTAGTAGCTTCTTTTTAGAAATATAGATACGTATTTGCATGAATCATAAAAACTTCTATGATTTTTTTTAGTAAAAACTTCATGGTTGGTTTTTCTTTTTAATAGACATTATTTTGACAGTTGGGAAAGAGAACGCACGAGTTCGGGAAAGGTAAAAAAAAGCACGAGTATGTAATAGCCCACATCCCGAACGCTATACGTCCCTGCAATACGCCACTTTTTGAGCAACTGTATTAAAAAAGAATATTTATCAACTTTTTTTTTTGAATCCGTTACAAATATGACAATTCTGCATAGCTTTAGGCTGCCTTTCCACCAGAGATGAGCGAGGATACGTAGCGAGGGATGTGTGTGAAACCAGCCAATAACATCGCTTCATTTTTATAGCTTGAACTAAGTTAGCGTTGGTATTAGTTAGTTTTACACGTATCCCTTGCTACGCATCCTCGCTCTTCTCTAGTGGAAAGGCAGCCTTACAACCATAGCACATTCAGAGTAGACGAAACTGGAATCAGAAAATGCGTCTATGCTAGCTTAAGCCTAGACATCATCGAAACATACAACCCTCAAGAGTTAACTTGAGAACCGAGCCCTCCTCCCGCCCCCCGCGCTGTTACCGCGCTTGCCATCGACCGCGCGCTTACGTGATCCGAGCGAAGTTCTCAAGTTAGTTAACTCTTGCGGGTTGTAATAATGTAAGTAGGTATCTACACAAAATCAACTTTCTTCTCATTCATTCATTTCAAACTTTGCAGATAACATACACATCATCATCATCACCCACAGCCCGACTTCAATAACTGCCTCTCTTTTCTTGTGCCAATACCCACGCTCCTGTGCCAGCCTTGTCCAGGTTTTGCCCGCGATGGCAACAATGTCATCTGCCCATCTCCCCCCGGACGACCGACATCTCGTCTATATACACAATAGCTCTTATTTAAGTAGGTATAAACACGCATCTAAAGTCAACAATCCCAATTCCCCAGTTTGCATTTAAAACGAGGCCACAGACATTTCCAAACAGTCCCCTGTTCACATTGATAATTTCCGTGTTGGTACATTTTTTCATGTACAAAAAAATACCCATTTCAGTTTGTTGTGACAAAAGCGTCCCATTCCTGTCTGTAACAAAAGTGTCACAAAAAAGAAATATATATCACGGCATTCGACACTGATAATGCACGCCAGTGTACGGCGTTGAATGCGAAGTGTGACTCGCCCCCAAATGTTATGTCATTGTGTCAATTGACTTTGGCTTTCAGTGTAAACGTTTGTTCTGGTTATTAAATAAACAAAAATTAATGTGAATAATTTGATTTATGTTCTGAATTGATTGTGGTTAATCTATCATAATTATGGAACGTATAGTAGCTCACTAATGCGATCTTTAAAAGTACGCCGTCGATAATGATAATACTAGCTTCTGCTCGCAACTTCGTTCGCTTCGAAGTCTTAATATACACAATATACTAAACTAAAAGCCACATCATTATAAAACGCCCTCGACCCCAGACCTACCGCGTCGCATAGCATCGCCCGCCCGCGCTATTTTTCGTTTTCTCTGAACGTTCTTTCTAACTTTTCTTCCCGGCTCCTAAGGGTCGTGATGTTAAATTATAGCCTTCCTCAAGAATTGGGCTATCAAATCCAAAAATATTTTTTTCAAATCCGACTGGAAGTAGGTACCAGAGATTAGCGCGTTCAAACAAACAAACTCTTCAGCTTTATAATATTAAGTATAGATATAAGTATAAATATAGATACTATGAGCAGGAGCAGTGATGGCCCAGTGGTAACGGCCGCGACTTACGAGTTGTAGGTCGTAGGTTCGAACCCAGACAGGCGCTTTACTTTGTGTAAATTATTCTCATCACCACTGCTCTGAAATCGGTGAAGGAAAACATCGTGAGGAAACCGGCATGTCCTAGAACCAAAAAAT
Organism: Luperina nickerlii; assembly: GCA_963855955.1. Classification (NCBI taxonomy): domain Eukaryota; kingdom Metazoa; phylum Arthropoda; class Insecta; order Lepidoptera; family Noctuidae; genus Luperina; species Luperina nickerlii. The sequence goes on along the minus strand of OY979679.1, from coordinate 14,797,150 downwards.
TCAAAGACATTTGACATCTGCCAACCCGCACTGGGCCCGCGTGGTGGATTACGGCCCACTCCCTCTCACAGAGAGGAGGCCTGTGTCCCAGCAGTGGGAACATTATAGGCTGATTATGTATTCTTAGCGATCAGAAGCCTAACTAGCTTTTTTAAAAGAAAACACGACGCAGCCTACAACTATTTATTTAAATTACAAAAAACCGTTACAAGAAAATAATTCAACACGACCGTAGTACGCGTCCGTCCCGTCCGAGCTCCGCAGCAGAAGTGATAGAGGCGAGCGAGCACACAGCTCATGGTGTGTCACCCCCTCCACTGACAGCGTCATCGCAGCGACGTTATGTCCCCGCCCTTTCTGCTGTCAGAAAACTCTAACAGTATAGATACTATGACACATGGAGTTTTAGAAAGAGAGACGTAGATTTGAGAGACAGAGAGGACGCTCTTTAAAACTGAATATTTTATAACGGAAACTGTACAATAAAGTAAAAGCTAAATATGCAGTACCTACTTAACTCTTGAAATTACCCAAAACTAATACTCAGCCACCATATAAGTTCGAAAACCGCAAATAGTATAAAAGCGTTTGGCGAAAAGCAAGTGAAAGTCGCAAGTGGAAACCGCAAGTGAAGCCGAAGTCGATCCAATCGGCACTGAATGTTGTTTGAGGTGCACTCGCACGGGACCGGGATTAGTCGCCCGGGAACGCGTCTATACGTAGTACGTACCTACCTAACCGATATCTTTGGGCGGAACTGAGATTCGTTTGATAGAATGAAAGAAAGAAAAACAGAAACACGTGCATACAAAAAGATTAGATAACTCGAGCAAAAAAAGTAAAACCAAAACAGATGTCTTATATAGGATGGTTTAAAAGAAAAAGGATTTAATATAGCGTACGTCAGGTACAATGTGTTTTGGAGGGAAAATTTTATAAATAGACTAAGATTTCGCTTGTAGACATTTGAAGAAGATGACATGATGGATGGCGACCTTCCACTGCTACGTTCGATGTGCACGGAGAGGTTTGACACGTTAGCCGTGCGGTTAGTTGTTTGCCAGCTACGTATCTTTGCGTATCGTAGCCGTGCCGTGGGTCGCAGTAGGCGATCTTCAAATTCAAATATTTTTATTTCTAGAACATAGATAAACAAAAAGTCCAGATATCAATATTAATAAATTTAACGCTATGTCTAGCCGTCAACGGCGTCGGCGTTCAAATATTCTAATTAATAATTGGTAAAAATAATAAAAACATTCAAAATTAATAGATAAAACGCAATTATAACAAGACAAATTTGAAAAAAAAAATGCATAGTTACGTAATCATTTGTTTTACATTAACATAAACAAACAAACATAAACAATTTATACAACCTTCTCAGGCAAGTAGTTTTCTAATACTTAAGTAATTAGACTTGAACTTATTCCTTAAAAGCAATTCTCATTGACTTCTTTAACATTACCTAAACTAGGAAGACTCTATATACAGTACAGTATTCACCTATTTACAGCCGTAGGTATAATGCTTCTACAATTCAACATTTTTAAGTCGTGAAACTCAACGTAAATGACAATGACCTGCAAGGCATTATCGAGCGACGATTTATGTCAAGGCTTTATGAGTAGGGTGGTTATTTGTCTGTACCTATACATTACGTGAGTAGGCTACTTTATTACTTGGAAATTTATCAATACGTGTACGTTTTGTGTATGTTAGGTAATCGTAACAAATGCGAAATGCTCGCCCATGGCCCAAAGATGAGGTTGAATTGTATCGAGGGTTTGTTTCAATTGCTATAAACAGTGGTTAAGCCAACATAAAGGTATGCTTGGCGGCCGTAAAATCGACCAACTGATCGATAACGACACATAGTGCCTACCCCTTAAAGGTAGTACGTACCTTGAGTATCTACTCAAGGTATGATAGTGAAAGTATCTACTTTCACTGACCGCGGAAAATAATTAAAAATAAATAAAATTTAAGGCACTGGTTACAGAAACAGCAATTTTCGTTCATAAGCTAAAATCGCTATTTCGTTAAGAGCGTTTACGCCGTACGGCATTTCATACAAACTTTTAAACCCTTATTTTTCGAAATGAATTAACCGAATTTAATGAAACTTCACACGCGTAAGCAGGATACAAAGGTCTAAAAAGTTAGTAGAGAACATTTTCGAAAAATAGTGTTACAGCAAAATTAGGCCGATTTTAAATTTTCCATAGAAACAGATTTCCAGTTATCTTTTTTAAATAATGAATTTCGTAAATGTTCTCTACTAAAAAAACTTTTAAAACCTTTGTATCCTGCTTATGCGTATGAAGTTTCATTAAAATCGGTTCATTCATTTCGGAAAATAAGAGCTTGAAAGTTTGTATGGAATGCCCTACGTCGTAAAAGCTCTTAACTAGAAGTCGGTGTGTTTACTGTGTCCGTATTACATTGCGTTTTAGTGTATTTATGAAAGCGCATTACAGTGTAACCAACACGAGGTTACAGTTCTAAGCTACATGTATTTTTCTCACATTGCCAGTTAATATTCATTAAGAAAAACTGGCAGCCAGCCATGAAAGCGCTATTTGATCAACTTTTTACCAACATTTATGCCAAACAATCGTTCAAATACCGCTTTGGCACTAGCAACTACTCTGCCGAGTCGGTTAAGGTTACTAAGCGTGATATTATCTATGTTAACAAGCCCATAGCAGTTTCATGGTCAGCTCAAGGTCATATTAATCTTCTAGCGCGTTTTATGAAGAAGTTTCATAGCTTTTTATTCTGGTTAGGATTGTATGTTCGGTTAAAAATTGTCGCCTATAGCTAACTATACATTCATGTGTTCAAGTTACGCATGCTTTAATTCCTAAGCAGTGTCCAATAGAGCTTTGTACAAACCACACGTCGTTTCATTCAAAATTCGAACAAGCAAACCTCAACCTTATCACCTCAACATATGGTCCATAATCGAGCCGGATACCAGTCCTCGCTGCCGACATCGCCGGCCGCCCGAGAACAAAGAGATCGCGATAAGATAAGACGACCCAAGTGTTCGAGTTGTTTAGTGCAAAGTATTTAATTATTAAAAGTTATTCATTTCATTACGTTTGCTACGATTGAAGTTATTACATACTTACGATGGCTATGGAAGTGGAAAAAGCGTTGAATATCGTGGGAAACCTTGCACATACTTTACAGAAGACCCAGATCAATCTAAAGAAGAGCCCGAAGGCTAGATTAACCCAAAAGCATTATGTTGAAAGTCGCATTAAGTGTGTAGAAGATTACTGGAGTGAATATAAACAAGCTTACGGTGAAATAATGCGAACCGTAACGAAGGATCAGCGCGACAAAATACCTTACATAGTAAATGATGAATATTTTGAACATGAAGAGCTGTATTTAAGTTTGATGACAGATTTAAAGGACTTGTTGGATTCTCAAACAGTGAACGTTAGTGGATCGTTGCCTATACCTAGTGAAACTCAACAAACACGAGTGGTTTTGCCGAAAATACAACTACCTACGTACAGTGGACAATATGAAGAGTGGTTATCGTTCCATGATTTATTTAATACACTTGTGCATAAGAACGAGTCATTAAGTAATGTACAAAAACTGCATTATTTAAAAACAAGTCTTACTGGAGAAGCGGCATCGATATTAAAACATATACAAGTGACAGATTCGAACTACGATCAAGCATGGAACATTCTAAAAGCAAGGTATGGCAACAAACGTATAAATGTCGACGCAGTTATGAAAAGATTCTTTTCTCTGAAAAAAATGAATGTGTGCAATTCCAGTTCTATCAAGAATTTACTAGATACAACATTTGAATGTTTACATCAATTTAAAAATATGAATGTGCAGACTGATAACTGGGATCCTTTGATAATATTCGTCATAGTGCAAAAATTAGACTGTGAAACCCACAAAGATTGGGAAGACTATGTGAGCAGCAATTGTGAGGAACCTGACAGCCTGCCCTCCCTCGATATATTTCGTAAATTCCTAGAATGCCGATTTCGTACGTTGGAACTTACGGAACCAGCAAAACAAAAGGCAAGTTCAGTTCATGTTCGAGAAAAGTCATTTCACGCAGCAACTAATGTGGAGAATAGTAAAATATGTCAAATGTGTAAAGAAAACCACACACTTAGTCATTGTAAGGAGTTTGGAAAACAATCACCAACACAAAGAAGCGAGTTTATAAAAATCAACAAATTGTGCTTCAACTGCTTTGCACCCGGACACTCTGTAAGGCATTGTCGCATACCAACAAGCTGTAGAATATGCAAAAGACGTCACCATTCACTTCTTCATGAAAATAAAGAAGATAACACAATAAAACCAATCACAACGGGCAACACTGAAAACAAAGAAACAAAACAACCCGAAGTGACACTACATACCAACATGGAGAAGATTGAAGAAACAGAGAAGGACATTACAATGGTGACATCACACGTTTCTACGAAACAAAGCACATCATTGCTGGCAACGGCAATCGTAAAAGTGAAAAGCGAAGACAATCACACAACGATATTACGAGCTTTAATCGACCAAGGCTCACAAGCAAGTTTTATCAGCGAACGAGCGGCTCAACAACTCATGGCCAAGCGATATCCTATCAAAGGTACAGTTGTAGGTGTGGGATCAACGCGAGAACAAATCAAACAAGTAGTTCAGATCAGTGTAGAATCAAGATGTGAAGACTTCAACTTGGAAGTTAGAACTTATGTCATGTCAAAACCACTGACTACTAAAATACCATCCCGCACAATTGACACAAGCTATTGGCCTCATCTAGAAGGATTAGTCCTGGCTGATCCTAACTACTGTCAGCCAGGGTCTATTGACTTGCTTCTGGGTGTCGACGTGTATGCACAAATTGTACAGAGCCAGTTAATCAAAGGTCCGCCAGGGTCACCATGTGCGCATAAAACAAACCTTGGCTGGATTTTGTTTGGAAAGGTAGAAGATAGAAGACAACAAACAGAGTCGGTTCTTGTTATGCATCATCAAATCATGGGTGATGATTTGTTGAAAACACTGTGGGAGATAGAACCAGATTTAAAGAGGACACACACAAAAGAAGAAAGCCAATGTGAAAGCTTCTATGAAAATACACACAGAAGAAACAGCAATGGACAATACGTTGTGAAACTCCCATTTCGCATAAATGAACCAAAAGCAGCGGATGGGAACACGAGACAAATTGCAATGAATCGCTTAATTACACAAGAAAAGAAACTTCAAAAAGAACCTGAACTGAGAGAAGAATATGACAAGGTACTAGAAGAATATTTAACAATGGGACACATGGAAGAAGTTCCGAAAGATGAAGTAAACAACCGGTGTGTTTACCTACCACATCACGCCGTAGTACGAAGAGATAAAGAGACCACGAAAATCAGAGTCGTATTTGATGCGTCATGCAAAGGAAACAATGGCATATCTTTGAACGACGAGCTCATGACTGGTCCGATTCTACAAAAAGATATGCGAAGTATAATAATGAGATGGCGCATGCATAAGGTGTGTTTCGCAAGTGACGTCATCAAAATGTATAGAATGGTACTTATGGATAAGAAGGATACAGATTATCATAGAATATTATGGCGTGGGAGCGTCAGACCCAACCTTGAGCCAAACAACCAACCACCAGAAGTCAAGAACTACAGACTGAAAACAGTTACGTTTGGTACAGCATCTGCGCCTTATCTTGCCATAAAAACGTTAATTAAACTAGCAGAAGATGAAGGTGAACCATATCCTGAAGCTGCCAAAATCATACGTGAAGACTTCTATGTTGACGATCTGACTTCAGGCTGCGATACAACAGAAGAAGCAATACGTGTTAGTAAGCAAATCATTACCATTCTGAAACGAGGAGGCTTTGAACTTCAAAAATGGGCGTCTAATGATACCGAGTTTCTTAAATCTATAGATGCCCACAAAGTCACTACAAAGGCTAACCTAGACTTGAAACTAGACGGCACCATAAAGGCTCTTGGTCTGTCTTGGAATCTCGGAAGAGACGAGTTTCACTACCAATTACAACTAGAACCTATATCATCAGATCATATAACAAAGAGAACTATTCTGTCAGATTTACAAAAATTATTTGATCCACTAGGGTGGATAGCACCAGTTATTGTGACAGCAAAAATGCTAGTACAAAGATTGTGGTTAGAAGGAGTTGGATGGGACCAAGAAATAAAAAATGAACTGAAAGAACAATGGAAGTTCATTAGAAAGGATTTAGAAAATGTCAATAAATTAAGAATCAGACGTTGGTTGAACACCATTAGCACTGAAAAGGAACAAATAACGTTACATGGGTTCTGCGATGCGTCTGAAAAGGCATATGCAGCTGTGGTTTATTGCCGTGTACAAACGAGCGAAGGTGACATAAAAATAAATCTTATCGCATCAAGAACAAGGGTAGCTCCTGTCAAGACCATTACGCTACCACGACTAGAACTGAGTGGAGCTACACTACTAGCTAAATTGTTAACCAAAGTCAGTCAAGCTATGAGAATTCCTTCAGAAAATGTGTTCGCATGGACTGACTCAACTATAGTTTTAGCGTGGCTGTGTGGAGAACCAAACCGATGGAAGCCATTTGTCGCAAACCGGGTAGTAGAGATACTAGAAAACAAAAGCAGTAGCCAATGGTTCCATGTGCAGTCGGCACATAACCCAGCCGATATAGCATCAAGAGGATCATCTTTATCAGAATTACAACAGAAAACATTGTGGTGGAACGGTCCTGCCTGGCTTGTAGAGCAAAATATCGAGTTCACAAGACCATTAAGGTCAACCACAGATTTAGAAAGAAAGAAACCCATACAGTCATATGTGAATGTAACAGAAGGAGAAGAGAAATTCATAAAATTTGAAGAATATGAACACTTAGTGAGTTTTTAAGAGTAATAACGTTTGCTTTATTATCATTAATTATAGTCGAGTCACAAATTCATGTTTCAAAATACCTGAATTTTAATCATTATTGTTAGTTTTATTGTAATTTGAGTAATTTTGTTCAAGCTTTGAGTTTCAAAATTCAAACTCCCAGCTTTTAGTTTTAATAATTAAGTATATAACTTGTTACTTATATTGTAGTTAAGAGTAAGGTAGCATGATGTCATTGTTATGTTAGAAAAGGCCTTTAAGCCCTTTTGGTGGGCGGTATGTTCGGTTAAAAATTGTCGCCTATAGCTAACTATACATTCATGTGTTCAAGTTACGCATGCTTTAATTCCTAAGCAGTGTCCAATAGAGCTTTGTACAAACCACACGTCGTTTCATTCAAAATTCGAACAAGCAAACCTCAACCTTATCACCTCAACATTGTATATTGTCTTGATTTGGATGCCAAGATATCCCTACAAAAAAAAATGCATTTTAGGCCTTCTTAGTGTATCTTGATCGAAGCTTCATAAACACCTACAGCCCTTTCACATTTATTTTACTTCTGACAGCAACCGAATATCAACTTTTTGCAACGAAAATAAAGATCATTGTGATTGTGACAGACTTGGCAATGTCAGCAACTCAATAGCAACCTTATTACCATGACTTTAAAGATCACTGTGGTTCAAAACGGTAATACAAAATCAGAAGTAGAATACTTAATACCACGACAATAAAGATCACTGTGATTCAAAATCAGAAGTAAAATAACTGAACGAACTGTAGAAAGAGTCATAAAACGCTGCAATACTTTTTTAATTTTTTTCAGCGTTGAAAAAAATAAAAAGAGGATTGCTGCATTTTCTACCAGCCAGCTTTCGATGGTATGCAATCAACATAATTTTAAACCTAACACTGTACCTATTTCAAATAAACTTGTAATTACTTTGGAATGTTGAATTTTCCAAATCCAAAAATAGTGTCGTAACTTTTAAAAGCTATTTACTCGTACGATCGAAGCCGCCCAGCCGGCGGGAATGCCGTCAAAAAGCCCGGCGGCATTCCCGGCGGGTATTTGGACCGGCTTGCCGCACAAACGAGCTGCACAACTGAAATCAGTACCGTGCAATGGTTTTCAGAATAGGTAAGCAGGCACTAAGCCGGTTCTGGTCTAGGCAGACGCGGTTACTATCTTGGATTTTCATTTTGACCTCACTATTGGCTTCAGCACCCACAAAAACCATGAAAACGACACCCATGATGAAAAATAAAAAAAAATTGCAGCCTTCATCTTGGATTTTCATTTTTACCTCAATATCTATATACCTTTCTTTCTACGCACGGCCAAATTACAAAAGAATTACAAATTACAATTTATTTTAACATTCATACTCGGTTGGTTATTTGAGTAGGCATGCCTACTTTAGGGTGATAAATTGCGAAGGTCGAACGTCATGGTATTATGCGTGAGACGTACGTACTTTTAATTTCGTCGTATTAACTTGAACGAGTAAAGACCAATGACAATGTGCGAATAATGTGGGAGCCGACTAGGCCGTCTGGCGCGCGCGTTTGTATGAAGATTTTGGTATGATAATTTAGTGAGTTTCTTAACTGTGGGGATCACACTAAAATGTAATTGGCAGGCTTATGGTGATTTATCGAGGTAGGCACTGCTTATATGCCTTTATGCAATGCACGCCACTGAAATGATGCACTGCGGCCACCTGATTTTGCCGGCAGCATACCCGCGCGGCAGATACGCGTCGGCTGTGCCGCCGGCATAGTGTGTAGGAGCCTCAAGCGAAAACGAAGCACCTAATAGCGCGGGTAGGTGATGCGATGCGAAGTGGTGGGTTGGGGGCAGAAATTTCGCGCGGACGATGTCACGGGCAGAGGCTAGTTGTACCTATATAAAAAATACGTCTTCGCTACAACAAATTAATAATGGTCTTTTGATTAGTTTAGCCATTCCTAATTTCAGGATTATACAGCACAAACATGACAACATTTAACATTTCACCCGTTAGAAAACGGACTTTAACGGTCAGGGTTTAAAGTCGAGATTTATATGAGGACAAGTGGCTATTAAATCACTTTTGAGGAATGGTTCTAGTCACGCAGTGTTATTAATCAGATGAATACCTACGCAGCCATGATGATTAGCTGGTGTAGGTTTCAGAGATATTTCACCTCTGTAAGTATAAAATAATGGAAATAAAAATACTACCGAAATAAACGAGTGAAGGTCAGACATGGAAACACGTGTAAGTAGTAGGTACAGTCCGCCACAAAAGTCGACTAACAATTCAGTTTTTAAATATTCATTAATGACTAAAATATTCAACGAAAATCGGAACAGAAGTTAAATTAAAAGAATATTAACTCTTAGCTATTATAAAAGGTGCCAGGGACATCGATGCGCGAGCTGTAACCATGAATTCAGTACATGATTCTAGACCCGCTAGCGTAGAAATTTTTAAGGCTCCTTCAAATAGGCGCGACACGCGATATAATCGCGCGCGACACAAAGGTACCGCAAGTTGTGCAACGAGCGGTGCCTTTGAGTCGCGCGCGATTCGCGTCGCTCGTTGCGCCTGTTTGCAGGAGCCTTAATGTCAACAGTATACTTAAGGTAATAAATTATGCATAAATAAATAAATATGACGAGCGTTTACGACGTACGGCATTTCATACAAACTTTCAAGCCCTTGTTTTTCGAAATGAATGAACCGATTTTAATGAAACTTCATTCGCTGCAGGATAGAAAGGTCTAAAAACTTACTTTAAAACATTTTCGAAATATCTTATTTAAAAAAAGATTTATTAAATTTCTATGAAAAATTTAAAATCGGTCTAATTTGACTGTAACACTATTTTTATATCAATATTATTATATTAATTCCTTTATTAAACTAAATACATATAAATTTCATTTTTAAATATTAATATAAGAAGAAATATAAAAAATATATATATATTAAAAATAGTAGCCCAACGGTATCGGGAACAGGGTTCAAGCTACCGGCGGTCAGGGCTCCAGAAAGAGGAACCTCCTAACAATGTGGGCCGTGTCCAGAAGTATCGCTTTCTGAATCAAGCCCTTGATCCAGCTGCCCAACGAGAGCCTCCTTAGGTTGGTCGAGGCTCTTGGCTATTAACCCATTGGCTGTCACGACTCTCGGCACAATGATCGCTGAGTCCACATCCCACATGTCGACAACCTCGCGAGCCAAGTCAAGATACTTGATCTGTTTATCTTTTTCGGCTTTCACGAGGTTCTCATCATGCGGGACGGTTATGTCAACAATCATTGCGCGCCGCTCTGATCGTTATTATATTATTATTATTTCGTTATTATATTAACTATTATTATTTCATGAAATAGTCATTCAATAGATTAATATGAGCCTAGAGAGATGTATTGATGATTTTTATGATTATAATTCTATAAATAAGTATTTGTTACGGTCGCGAATCATATTTAGATAAACATACAACCTGATACTGACCAACAAGTAGCAAAAAACTTAAGAAAATTTGTATTTCGCGGCCTACCCCGAATTAATTAAGCACTTTTTAAAAGGGTGAAGCACCATTCAACGTCATTCTTAATTAGTCTGATGATAAAATCAATTAGAGGCTATTTCCGGGAAACCGCTGAAAATGTCTGGGGAAGAACTGTAGTTACTTCTAAATATTTTTATTTATTTAAGGAAAAATAAACAGTAGCACAATAAGAAACATTCATAAAATCTTAAATATAACATTAAAAACAATTATGCTACCCACTACGTTCTCCACAATGAGCCTCCATATGAGGGACAATTCTCGTAATGCTATGAACAGGGGGCCTAAAAAGGCCACTTTGGCAGATTCATAAATGAATAACATTATGAATCATAATGGACGGTTAACTGTTAAGTCAATCGTATTAAATCCCATTGGTGTAGGAGTTTTCAGTTATTTTTTTTTTGTCTGTGCTAAAATACCAATCAATCCAATCCAAATCCAATCTCTTTGATTATACCTACGTAGTGCAGCGAAAAAAAGAAAAATACGGACTGTCTTCGCCATATTAAGATTCATAATGTTATCCTTTTATGATTCTACCAAAGTGGTCTTTTTAGGCCCCCAGTTCACAGTCTGATATGTCTCAATATGTCAAAAATATCTCTAATTTCCCTACATTTTTGACATTGATTCCCGCTGAGATAAGATTACGAATAGATTTTGAAGGGTTTTAATTACGGGAATTGGCCTTCTGTTTGAACTTTTGAAACATACTCTTCTCAATGACCTCTTAACGCAAGATCAAAAATCACGTTGAGTGGTAGAAGAATTATTTGATATTTTGTCGGCTTTTACGATCCACGACTAATCAGTAAGTAGACAAACTCAAATAAATTATTTTCTCTTTACAAACAATGTCACCATATTAATTAAGACAAGTTTAGAAAATACTAGCTTCTGCCCGCGACTTTGTCCGCGTGAAATTTCTTGTTCCCCCGACCCCACCCCGTCGCATCTCATCGCCTGTCCGCGCTATTACTTCGTTTTTGCTTAGCGTTCTTTCTGACTTTTTTCTTTTTGCTCTGCTCCTAAGGGTCATAGCGTGATGTTAAATAGCCTATATAGCCTTCCTCAAGAATTGGGCTAACAATAACATAAAGATTTTTTCAAATCCGACTGGTAGTTCTAGAGATTACCCCCTACATACAAACTTACATACTTTACCTCTTTATAATATTAGTATAAATTGACACTAGTTTGTGAGAGACTGATGTCTGCACTAGGAATACCTGTGTAGTAGATCACCCGAGTCCCACCACACGGTAGGTATGTGAACATAATTAGTTATTTAGTAAAATTGAAGGTATATAGGGCATAACATAAAATCAATGATTAAAAACAATCAAACAAAAAGAGAATTTGTAGAAAAAAACGTGATCTAATATTATTAATTGCTCCAGAATGATGAACGAAACCAAATAATTCTTCAAGAGTTTAAAAGCAAAGATTCCTGACATATGTTCTAGAAAATTCAGAGGACTGGCCCTTTTAGCCAATAGGCCAGTTAAATACGAATGTTTACCCACGAAAGCCCTAGTTTAAATCAACCATCCACAACGTAAACTAAATCCTAAGCCAGAGGATCAGAGTCTAAAATTTAATAGCACTAGCAAGTGTTAAACAGTACGTGAATATTGCGTAGTGTTTTACCATGTTAACTCGCTTAGTTTATATCGACAACGTTTTAAGGAACTGGATATATTCTGGGAGTATTTTCGCAGGAAATACCTCGAGAAAAGCAGGAAAGGTTTGTTCAGGAAACTACCTGCACCCAATGAAGGTTATTTTTACGTAAGCAGGAAGAAATAAATGGTTCACACAGATATATTATATAATCTATATCTACATATATACTAATAATAAAGGATTTGTTTATATTTTTGTTAATTGATTGTTTGAACGCGGTTATCTCTGGAATTACCAGCTGGATTTGAAAAAATATTTTACATTTGATAGCCCAATTCTTGAGGACAGTTATGGGCTATTTAACATCACGCGATGACCATTAGGAGCCGAGCAAAACGAAAGAACTCAAGTAAACGAAAACAAAGAAATAGCGCAGGCGGGCGATAATTTCACGCGGTCGAAGTCGTGGGCAGATGCTAGTAAGGAGGGAAATTAAAGGCTAGGAAAACCAAATCAACAGTAAAATGCTAAATGAATCTTTGATCGCCGCCATGGAGAAGCAGTCTACCGAATTTGCTTCCTCGACTGATGCGGAAAGATAACATCCTCTATGTTTGATCAACATTCGACCAAATCTCGATAGCAATCACCCTCACAAAAGTCCACTCGATACCGACTCGTTAAAGTCTCATCGATACGAGAATCGAGTCAAGAGGCTTTCGAATTAATCCTACAAGTTTAAAAGCCCGCAACCTTAATTGCGGGCAATTAGCCAAAAATTGAAAGGAGTCAGTTAAGCCGGATTAAGACTTGTAAGATAAATTTTGCCCTTTGCCCCGGACCTTTTGTTGGCAGCCTGCCGACGCCTTAATTACGATTTTAATAAATTATTAGCCGAAACTTGGAGAATTCGGCGATTTAAAATGTACATATCTGTTTGTAGTCTACAATTTGAGGGAGACGTTTCATCAATTCGTAAATTACGATTCGGAGCTTAACTTTGCTGATTATTTACTAGCACCGCCCCTGGTTTCACCCGCAGAAGGGTCGATCCCGTGGGAATATCAAAAAAAAAACTATTCTATGTCCTTTCCCGGGACTCAAACTATCTATATACCGAATTTCATCTAAATCGGTTCAGCGGTTTAAGCGTGAAGAGGTAACAGACAGACACTTTCGAATTTATAATATTAGTATGGATTTTTATGCCAAGTTGTCCCACTACAGGGCGAAGGGCCTTTCTCCTTTCCACTCTTCTCTGTTTTGAGCTAGTGTAGACCAATCCTGGACCGCCATCTTCTATATAATATAATATATAGGATCACTCAAACGTTTCTCTAGCGTTTCTACAGAGTACACGGTGTTGGTTTTATTACAGTTTAGTTGTCCACTTCGTTCTAGCATCCACAAACTTATGTAACTAAAATAAAGCATTCCAATCACTAGGAGACGAGTGCTTTAACGTTTTTGGAAACTCAATTTGTCTTCTAAAATCATACCAGAGGGCCTAGACAAGCGGGATTGTCCGAAAGGGTTACCGCTGGCCCGGAACATAAAGGGCTAAGGAAGGAACACGGGTGGGTTTTAGTCAGTAAGAGTCTGACACTCCCTTCCGCTCCACCCAGAGCGGGAGGGGCCATTTGATGATTTCCCATCCTAAAAAAAAAAGAACGGCCTATACAAAGGGACAATAATATATCAGCGATAACGATGGTTGAGAAGTCAAAAATGGATTGGATTGACATAAGCTATGAGCTCGTACCGAAGAGAGAGAGCAGTCGTGGCCCAGTGGTATCGGCCGCGAATTACGAGTTGTAGATCGTAGGTTCGAAGCCAGACAGGCACTTTACTTTGTGTAAATTATTTCATCACCACTGCTCTCAAAACGGTGAAGGAAAACATCGTGAGGAAACCGGCATGTCCTAGAACCTAAGATTCGAAGACATGTGACATCCACCAACCCGCACTGGGCCCGCGTGGTGGATTACGGCCCCCTGTCACAGAGAGGAGGTCTGTGTCCCAGCAGTGGGAACATTATATGGAGCTACTGAAAGGTGTATGTCAATCTTGTTGAAAGTCGTTGTAGAAATACGAAAAGCTATTAAAGCGATTGCCACTTTTCTAGGCCCTCAGATCTGAAATACTTCTCATTTACCTCTCAACATTTACCCAGGAACGACTATGACTATTAATTAATAGGCCGTCCTTGGCCAACCCAATAAAGTCATTGGTGCTAACTAGAGCCAAGTTTCCGTCAAATAATTTGGATGCGTCTCTCAGAATGCGGCCATCTCCATCCACTCACATCTTTCTGCAAATCTAACTATGTAGTATGTACCTCAGTTGTCCAATTTCAAGCGTTTAGGAAATAACTTCTGTCACTTCAAGCCGAGGAGAGCTGTTCAAATATTGTAAAGGATTATGTAAAATGTGGTTCGGGGAAGAGGAAAATTGGGCGATGGTAAATTGAAAACGTTTGGAGTTGAAGTTAGCTCATGCATACCTAATCAGTCTTTCATGTTTTCACTGCTGGGACTCAGATCTCCTCTCGATGAGAGGGAACAGGCCGTAATCCACAACGCGAGCCCAGTGCCAGTTGGTAGATGTGGTCACATGCTTTCGAATTTATGCTGCTGGGACATGCCGGTTTCCTCACGGCGTTTACCTTCACCGTTTTGAGAGCAGTGGTGATGAAATAATTTACACAAAGTAAAGCGCCTTTCTGGGTTCAAACCTACGACCTTCAATTCGTAAGTAGTGGCCGTTAGAACTGGGGCATCACTGCTTTCGTTGAAGTTAGATGAAGGCCAATTCTCTGAATTTAAAACGTTCAAAATCTTGCCGTAGTTACATCTCGGCGACAAACAAATGTCAAAAACTTGTCAAAATTTAGGGAAATTAGAGGTTTTTTTGACAGATTGAGACGAGATCAGACTGTGAACGATCTTAAAATTACCCCCTCTGCAGGCCTGCTGTGAATAGGTACATATTTTTCAAACGGTGTAAATAGAGTAAAGACAGTGGTTTTATTGTACGCTACTAAGTATTTCTTCTAAGATTTTTATTCATGAATTTATTATTATTAGACGCAATCAATCGCAATAGTATGGTTACCCAGTTAACTACAAAATCTTAGTTGGCCAACCTAATCTTTATGACTGAATATTTTAAGAACTCTGTGTATAACGGTGAAGGAAAACATCGTGAGGAAACCGGCATATCCTAGAAACAAAAATTCGAAGACATGTGACATCCATCAACCCTCACTGTCCCCGCGTGGTGGATTCCAACCCACCTCACAGAGGGGGCCTGTGGGGTCCACAGGCCCCCAGTTTTCCCACTGCTGGGTAGCAGTGGGAAAACTATAGGCTGATTATGGATGTGTTTGTGTGTGCAATGCTTTTTGTGTATAAAAGTACCTCCCAACCCCTATACCACTGTACCCCGGTTCTCAAAGCGTTGCAATATAAAAGCATACAATAACCGACCAACTTGCACCCAGCAAACGTCTGGCTGCTCTTATCTACTCGTTATTTATGTGAATCTCGGCTGCACTCACTTTATCTAGATATCCAGCAGAAAGCCGGGATAGTTTTGTAGTCTAGTCTGTGAAGAATACTTGGGCACTGTAGTGGAGGGTTATTTTACAAAGGGGTGGATGAGAAAAAAGGAACTGTGACAAAAAAGTTCCATTCAGTTGCCTCAAGATGATAATGGTGAAACTAAAAAGATTGAAAGGTATACAACGGTCCTCTACAAGGGTGACATTAGTTTTACTCACGAGTAGGCCTAGTGACCAGTAATCATAAAAATTATAATATAAAATAGTTCGTAATTTGACCGCCTGCGCCGTTCGCCGACATAGGGGTTCCTCTCTCTTTCCTTCAATTCGCCTACTCTATGCACGTTGTTTGTTTTCATTTCATTCAGATGTTATGATCCGTGACCCCGGCAAATGACCCCTGCGCTACAGTTCTTTAAGTACAGGATGCTCCAAGATACTATTTTAGAAACTTGTAAGTAAATAATAAAGTTTAATGATATTAAAATAAGTTCATAAAACGCAAAGGCCAAACCGTATACGAGTGTTAATGTCGTATAAGACTGTGGTCAACGATCGACGAAATACAAAATATCCTCTGGCTGAAAATGCGATTAGCAAAATGAGTCACCCATTGATATGCATAAAGTCTTCAAACTAAATAAATTTTATGAGTATTTTCAAATTTTTCCTAAGTAAGTGGCCAAAATTGCAATGTTGTTCGTCTTTTTATTTAACTTTTTGTTATTAATCTTAGGGCTGATTTTTCCATCACCAGATAACTTTTATTCGAGGAATAAAATTGACGTTTGACAGTTTTTGTATGGAATAACTGTCAAATTTTCAAAATTATTCCTTGAATAAAGTTATCAGATGAATGAAAAATCAGCCCTTAATCTTTCAAATTCCGCTAATAAGACACAATTGATTTTCTATTGTAACGTATACTACACCCGCGGGGCTCGATGGGTTAGGTTTAAGC
The DNA here is from genome assembly GCA_963855955.1 of Luperina nickerlii. Classification (NCBI taxonomy): domain Eukaryota; kingdom Metazoa; phylum Arthropoda; class Insecta; order Lepidoptera; family Noctuidae; genus Luperina; species Luperina nickerlii. The sequence continues at coordinate 14,780,507 of OY979679.1, read as the reverse complement.
ATTTTTCCATATTTTTTTAATTCTAGCCTTTAGTTTTGTTATTATTATGTGTGATCACTTATTTCTGAGATTGTTGGTAAACCTTTAATTAGCAACTGTGTAAGACTGAGGCTTAAGATATATTATTATACTTACATAGAAGCTGTTGGTGTACCATAATAAATAAAAATACCTATATAATTCATGTTTGATTGTACACTAACAATCAAAGTTATTACTAATAGCTAAGCCAAAAGCTTCAGCCAACTCTTGAAGAGACTCTCGTTAGGCAGTGGGATCAAGGAATTGATACAGACAACGGTACTTCTGAATACAGCACAAATTGTTAGGAAGTTTCTGTCTCGGACTGAGAGTTGGACAGCTTTCCCAATATCGTTGACCTACTATTTTTCTTTTTCTGAAGCTTCCTCCACAGGTGGCTTGGTCCGGGTTGTCTGAGGGCTAAAATTGTTATACCCGTCGTTCAAGACGGCTAGACATAATGAGGCATTTTTATGATTATGAAGG